>JAQPPZ010017181.1:3918906-5225208 GCA_028583015.1 Wollemia nobilis | reverse complement strand
TTTTGGTTTATGAGAGTGGAAGCATTTGAAGTTTGCTTTAGGGTTTTTAAAGTGAGAAGCTTATGCCATTGCTATAAGTTGTTGAAACCCTAATTGAGTTGTTTGGTTGTTGAGAGTTTGGTTTTGAGATTGCTTCCATTGAGATTGAGTTGATCAAGTTATGCTTTACTTGATACATGAGTTGGGCTTGCTCCTTTGAGATTTGATTTTATCAAGTTGTACTTTGCTTGATAAACTTGGTTGTGTGGTTAAGTTGAGCATTCCCATTTAAGAGAAGTTGTAAATATCTTGAACCCCTTTTTGATGCTTAGAGAGAGATTGCTTTGAGTTCTTGAAAAACTAACTTGGCTAGGGTTTGATAGCAAGTTATGGTTCTATGTTGGAGGAGTTGATTCCTTGATATTGTATTATTGACAATTGTTGGGTTGTGGTTCAAGATCTTTTGAAAGTATACTACTTCTATCTTTATTATGATTTGAGAAAGAGTTTGTTTTTGAGTTGAAGGATAGAACATATTGAGTCTCTAGTAATTCTCTTTATGCTCCTATGAGATTGATTTGAGTTGAGATCGAAAGTTGAAGGATAGAACATATTGAGTTTCTAAAAATTCTCTTTATACTTCTATGAGATTGATTTGAGTTGAGATTGAGAGTTGAAGAATAGAACATATTGAGTCTCTAACAATTCTCTTTATGCTTCTATGAGATTAATTTGTGTTGAGATTGAAAGTTCAAGGATAGAACATATTGAGTCTCTAACAATTCTTTTTATGCTTCTATGATATTGATTTGATATGATTGGATGAAACACATTGGGTCTCTAACAATTCTCTTTGTGTGTTCACATTGGGCAAGTTTCTTGGTAAACTTGCTTGAGCTGATTTGGGCAAGTTCTTGGTGAGCTTGCTAGGACTGATTTGGATAGGTTCTTGTGGAGAACTTGTGGACTGATTTGGATAGGTTCTTGTGGAGAACTTGTGGACTGATTTGGACAGGTTCTTGTGGAGAACTTGTGGACTAATTTGGACAGGTTCTTGTTGAAGAACTTGTGGACAGATTTGATGAATTCTTGGTGAAGACTTGTGAGCAGTTGTGATTGATTTGTTCAAGCTTTTGGCTTAATCTTGGGACAAATCTGACAGAGATTTGAGAGCAGATTTGTGATAGAGTTTGAGAGGACTTGTGTTGGACCGACTGATTGTGTTTAGTATAGATGTTGATGAGTAGGTATGGAGGTGATCAGTGAGGACAAAAGTCTCAAGAGCTAGAGTAAGGAGGACATGATGTCTTCTGTGGAAAGGAGTTCCACTTGCTAGCGAAAGAAGAGGTAGTGATCTTCTGAAGTATCATTTCCAGAGATTTGGGGGATATGATATCTCCTTTGGGCAGGAGGCTCATAAATACTTCTTTAGGCGATAGGACATCTCCTTTGGGCATGAGGCTCATAAATATTTTATTAGAGGAATGATTCTCCTTTGGACAAGAAGTCCATAAACATTGTAATTGGGAAGGATTCCCAAAGGATTTGATTGAGAAAATTCAGTGAAATATTTTCTCTGTGGAGTAGCCCACCTTGGGTGAACCATGTTATATTGGTGTCTCAATTGTGTGATGACTTGTACACTGGTTTGATTATTGCTTTGATTTTGCTATTGGTTCATTGCATTGCTTTCTGAAGTAAAAGGAAAAAGTTAAAAAGTGGTCTTATACTGTTCACCCCCCCTCTCAGTGTAAGTTTGTGTTCTTCAAATAGGCATAGGTTTATTTTATTATTTTCTAGCTAGGCATATTATTAGCTAGATTTGACATATTATTTTATTGCCCACCTATGTACCCACATGAAGCTTCTACAAGCTCATGTAGGATTAGTTGTTAGGCTTAGGTGGCTTTTATTGTTAGATATTGTTAGCATCTTAGCTTAACTATAGTTTATGGTTAGCAATTTGTTAGTGTATTCTATTTTTGGAAGATTATGGTTGTAATAGTATCATTTAAGCACCTTTACGTGAATACAAATATTAGCCAGTTTTGGTTCTAAATCATCTTCTCTAACCCCAATTTGATTAAACCCATAACTTAAGTCTAGCTTTGTAATGTATCTAGCACCATGGAATTAATCTAATAGATAATCTATAATAGGATATGGAAATTATCTTTGATGGTAATCTTGTTGAGAAGTCAAAATTAGGACACATGCACCAAAAATTGTCCTTACATCACACCATCACTACCAAAGAGGAGTAAGGACTGATGCTTAGATGGATGATTTCTTACTCCAATATTTCTTGAACCAACTTCTCAATTTAGACTTTTGAGGTTGGGAATAGTGGTAAGGATGCATATTAGGAGGTTGACTGTGGTTTTTCCACAACGTACCCCAAAACTTGGGGATCCACATTTTTACTTTGAGTTTGGTTGGAAATTTTGGTTTGATTGATGGTTTATAGGTGTCCTCCACAAATCTCATATGGGATTCTTTATTGATATATTTTGCATACGAGCCTTAGCACTGGATTGATTTTCTCAAATCCTTGTTCTGTGATGATAGTTGTGGATTGGGTCACCTTAGTATTTCAAATCAATCCAATCTTTGTTTTGCTTTGTTTAGTTTGCTTATCGGGGTGTGCATTATTTGATTAATTACAATGCTTTAATTTGAACATTTAAAATTAATAATATATATATATATATATATATATATATATATATATATATATATATATATATATATATATAAAGAAGATGAAAACAAAATATTTTTAAGTTGGAATTTCGTTCCACTTTAATACCTCTTCTTATTATATTAATAATATATATATATATATATATATATATATATATATATATATAATAAAAATAAAAGAAAAAAAAAATAAATAAAGATAAAAGTAAAATGTAATGATAAGTATGTATTCTTACATATGCATTGTTTATTTCTTGTTTTAGGGTAATGAATAATTTTTAAAAGGTGCCTAATAGTTGATTTTATGGTTTGCACAGGCACATATTTTAGGTGAGCTCGATGACAGCATAGAAGACAAGCACGTAAATCTATATGCCATTATCGAAAGGAGGTCGAGATTCAAGTGATTGTTTATGATGAGGTTGAGGGCTGACGTACAAGGATCCATGGACATCGGTGAGTGTGATAAAAGAGATACATTCGGCAACCATGTAGCCAGTAGTGGGAGGGGTGCATGTGGATTATGTTCACGGTGTATACATTGGTCGATAACCACTATCATCAAGCACCGATGAAGGTTTTCGGTGGCATTTGAATTTGGATAGAGGAGCTATACCCTTCTGATATGGACGTCGAAAGAGTAGATAGTCAAAGCGCATATGGTCATGGGAGGATGGAAAACTTATACTAAGCGAATGTAGTTGATTTAGTTGAAAGAGAGTGCAAACAACACGTCTCGATGAGCAGTGTAAAATGATGTTTAGACTAATTTTATTTTGTCGCATGTAGGAAATGAGGTGACACTATGGTAATAGCATAGACAAGGTGTTAGGATTAAAGCATAAAATACAAGAAATAAAATATGGAGATAAAACATAAAAGAAAACAATGCAATACACAATAGACACAAATTTACGTGGTTCACCTAATGTGGGCTATGTCCATGGAGAAAATAACCAGGCCTTATATTCCATCCAAAAAATCCCTCTGTTACACAACCACGCATCAAACATTATGATCGACCGCCATACAACATCCTCTTATAAAAGTACATTACAAATTTAGGGCAAAAATCATCGCCCCCTGGGCCCCCCATGGCGATAGTAGTAGAGGGGGCTAATGCCCCCCTGCACCCTCCTTTCGCGTAGTGGGTCCAAGTGTGACTAAAACAAAGGCCTCTGATTTAATCAGGCTCCACAATCAACACAAGGCTGCCAGAGGCGAACAACATTGATGGAAGTTGTGACATGGTCAAAGACGTGATAACTAAATGATGTGGTGAAAATGATGATGCCATAGAAAGTGCGGGTTTGGACCACTCGTTGTGGACATGTAGCGATGAATGTGAGCCAAAAATGGATTTAGGTGAAAATTTTCCCACCTAGATGTCGTTTACAATGGTGCTAATATTCGAATGATACGAGCAGCGATAGGTTGAACCGACACAGTAGAAACTACCCCACCATTGCATGGAATAATTATGGGTCTTCAGTGCATGCAATCAAGTGAATTCAAATAAGACATGTATCCAAAATGGACAACAAGGATATATCACGATAGATGGGGAATGTTACGGCTTTGTAATATGGACACTTCCCCAATAATAGACGACTTTGACACGGACCACTGGAATCGAATGATGCAGGGCCAATGAACAAGAAGAGCAGTGTTAGAGAGCCATTGTGAAGGTGGAGGCATTGATTACAATGCATAGGGAAGAATGTTGCCATACAATGCAGGGTTTCAGACTATTTCAAACAGAAGGATTGTCTTGTCAGTACAACTAGAGGGACTAGGCCACTGATATGACATCATTATGTAGTTGTTCGCAGTGCATACACCACAGATGGAAACTTAGCCCTACTGAGTCATTGAAGGCCATAATGAGTAACAATTCAAAATCTAAACTAGACCGGTAAGTGATTTCCTCGGTGGATTCAACCTCATTATGGAAATAAAAATAGGCTCTAAAGTGAGGGTTTATTTGGAGAAAACATTGATTTTACGTTTCATTTGTGATGACTATCAAACAATCAGGTCCATAGTGGCAATTGGTAGTAATAGAGGATGTGTTGATGGAATGTCTTCGTGGCCATGTCGCCATAGCCAAGAATCGACACCCATAGTGATTGTCCCCGTAGTATCCTATGTTATGTGGTCAAACCGCGTTGGCATCAATGTCAAGCATAGTTGAAAACCTCCAAGGTTATACACGAGGGATGACAATTTGTCATGTTTACTTACATAAAAGATTTTTATTTAAATAAAGTTAAAATGATATGCCCATTGTTATTATGATAGGGAGCATTATAAAAGTTAAAATTAAATACATTTGTTTGCAAAAACAACATGTCATGACCATTGTCGGTGTGTCACCTATTTAAAACAAGGCACTATAATAGCACCATGTTGAGTGGACAGATGTATGTAGGGAATTTGTAATGCCCAAATAATGAATAAATCCAAAGGGAAGGAGCATTTATGGGAAAAGATGTTATAAAAAAAAATCCGTCACGTGAGGAGAAAGAAGACCAAAAGAAAACAGTAGAATATGAAAATGAAAAGTTGTAGAAAACTCTAAATAACCATTTCAAAGAGGGATGAAGGGCTGGATTCTTTTGGGAAGGCTAGATGCTGCTAGAATGGAGATGTAAAACATAAATATTTTGGTGTGTTTTGATGCAAATGTTGCAGGATTTCTGCACCGTTTTGAGCAAAATAAAAGGAGAATAATTTCTGAATGTTTTTGTGTTTAATGTTTGTTTTTTCGTTCTCAATTATTTTAGATTTATAGGCAATGTTTACTGCATTTCATGGTTGCATTTTTGAATATATGGAAATAGAGAAGTCATTTTATTTCTTAGAAGCTTGCACCTAACTTATTTTCGAATGTGCAAATGCAGTTTCAGTTAGGTTGGGTTATGTTTAGAAACTCTCATATATCGGGTTTTGCATGATATGGTAGCATGAAACTACTATTATTTTACTTTCTGAATTTTTTGCATTTTATTTTCATTTCCAGATTTTATTTTATTTTTTTAACTCTTCATTTTGCAAATTTTTTTAAACTTCGGCGATTAAAAAAAAAAAAAAAAAAAATTAAAATGACAAAAATAAATACATGGGTGTCAAGAATGAGCTACAATATTTCATCCAAAACAAATCCGGACTCATTCCGAAGCCATTTCAATTTTATAAAAATTATTTAAAATTGTTGTTTTATGCAGATTTTTATAATTTCATTTTAAAGGTAAATCGGATTTTTTTAGTTTTACATTTTTTATTTGCAAGCATAAATGAACTTCCCTTTATGAAAATTTCAATTTCATTAAAGGGGAGTAAATTTTAACGGCACTCCATGGGCCATCATTTTCGGAGAAATAAATTCGCCTTTCCTTATGAAAATTCTGATATCATCAAAGAGAGGTAATTTATAAATTACATCAAAGGGCTATTGTTTTAAAGCATTAAATTATTTCTTCTTTATGAAAAGTATGATTTCATTAAAGAAGGATAATTAATAATGATATTTTAAGGCCATTATTTTAAAGCAATAAATTGTTGTCTCTTTATGAAAATTAATTTCATCAAAGAGGGATAATTTATTTATTATATCAAAGGCTACTATAGCTACAAATTTGGTCATCCGAATTATTCCATCTTGAGGTTTAAAGCAACATAAAAATAATTCTATCATCATTTGAAATTCATAGTTAGAGATATGTTCTAATCTTCTACTTCATGCTTAAGGTAGGAATTAATGCAAGATAAAACTTGTTTAAAATCTACTTAATAAAGGAAGATAAAATCTACCTAAAATCCTCCAAGATAAAAAGAATTAAGGCTTTACATCGTGGTCATATGAGGGCAAATTTACATTTACATTTCTTTAAGTTTCATGAACAATCATAGGTATGGCATAATAAAATAAACCAACACATGCCCCTTGTTAACAATTACTTGCAATCACTAAGGTATTTCTAGCATTTATTTGATATATCTTCATTGAGATTACTAATACACATGTGCAAAGCTTTTATAGCGGAACCTTGGAGAAGTTGTTTTGTTTTAACTTCTTTGCAAGAGAAGGTTTTGTGATCGAAATCCTAAGGTGAGTGTGGCTTTGCAATTGGGAAAAATTATCATTCAATATTTTGGCGCTAGAAGGAGGACCTGAATTGGTGTTATTTTATTTATGCTAAATTATTCATTGTTGTTTAAATGCTTTGAATTATTCATGCAATGAATAATATGATTTTGGTGTAACCTTGAGAGCTCTAAATTGCTAAATGTTTCAAGTCCTTTTGATTAGCATCTTTGGCCTCCTTTAGCACTCAACACTTTGGGAGCTAGGAGGGCCTGAATTGGTTTACTTTAATTGCTATTTAGATGCTAACTTGTTCATTTTACTTGAAAGAGTTATTTAAAGACATTGGTCTTGACTAATGAAATTTTGTTGATTACGTTCATTGATTCTAACATTCTCTATTTTAATGATGTATTAATGCTAATTTGTTGCAAATCTGAGAATGTTCCTCAATTTCATGGTTTAATGGATACATATCGTTTGGTTGATGCTAACATGATGATCCATATGTTAAACATTTGAGAGTGGTTAGTCATTTCATGCTTATTTGTAAGAAATATTTATTTGGCTAACAAAATTGGTTCTAAAGTTATTCTTTGAGTTTCACTAATGGCATTGGTTTTTCAGCCAGTGTTGATTATGGAGCCTAATTAAATCGGTGACACTTTTATGGAGCCCCCCCCTAGCGAGGGTTTTAGTGGTAGCGTCCCCGAAGCCAAAAATAGATGTTTTTTCCTCTATGTAAATCTGGACCGTTTGTTATTAGGTCACAGATCGAACGGTAGATTTTAGGTAGATTTTTTACCCTAAAATTGTAATGCCATTTTGTAAGAGGATGTTGTATGGTGACTAAAATGTAATGTAATTGAAAGGAGGTTTTCCAAAATGCACTTGAAAGGAGGGTTTCCAGTTCGAGTGGGAGCAATGGCAGAAGAAGGCAGATTTAGGGTTGAGAAATTTAATGGCCAAAATTACTAGCTATAGAAAATGCAAATAGAGGATTATCTTTATCAGAAATATCTTTACCTACCATTAGGTGGGGTAGCAAAGAAGCCGACAGGAAAAATAGATGAATAATGGGAAGTTATGGATAGAAAAGCACTAAGAACAATACAACTGAGCTTGGCATCATCAGTGGCATTGAATATTTCGAAGGAAAAGACAATGGAGGGTTTAATGAATACATTGGCTAAACTGTATGAAAAACCCTCAACTTTAAATAAGGTATTTCTTATGAAACATTTATTTAATATGTAGATGTCAGAAGGTGGGTCTGTTATCGATCATTTAAATGAATTTAACATGGTTACAAATTAGTTAAGTTCTATAGGAGTAAAATTTGATGATGAGGTTAGGGATCTCTTGATTTTGTGCTTATTTTTGAAAAGCTGGAATGGATTAGTAATGGTTGTGAGTAACTCTATCTCTGGTTCAAATACTTTAAAGTTTGATGATATTATTGGTGTTATCCTTAGCGAGGAAATATGATGAAAAAGCACAGGTGAGACATCAGGTAATGCTTTGACTATAGAGAATAAGGATAAACAAATGGAGAGAGGAAAAAGCTCAGGGAATCATGGAAAATCAAAGAAAGGTATATCCAAATACAAAGGGAAGCAATTAGAATATTGACATTGCGAGAATAAAGAACACCTAAAAATATACTGTTGGAATTAAAAAGAAAAATAGGAAGAAAAAAACCAGGATAATCAGGAAGCAAATGTAGTAGGTGATGTATTGCAAGATGCCTTAATTATATCACTAGATAATATTAATGATTATTGGGTGCTAGACTCTTGTGCATCATATCATGCCACACCCCATAGGAAATATTTTCTAGATTATGTTCAAGGTGATTTTGGATAGGTCTATTTGGGTGATTATAAACCATGTAAAATTTTTGGAAAGGGTAACATACAGATAAAGTTACCAAATGGAAACCAATGGTTGTTGAAAGAGGTAAGGCATATTCCTGATTTAAGAAGAAAATTAATTTCCACGGGGCAATTGGATAGTGAAGGATGTACAGTTATATTCTTAGCAAATTCATGGAAGGTTGCTAAAGTATCAATGTTATTAGAAAAAGGAAATAAGGAAGGTACATTGTATGTATGTATTGGTAATACTGATCTTTCTATTGCTTTAGCTTCTACAAGAGTAGATACAACTTCATGGCATCATAGGCTTGGGCACATGAGTGTGAAGGGGATGTAGATTCTCCACTCAAGGAATTTGTTTCCAGGTTTGAAGCAGGTTGATTTAGACTTCTATGAGAACTACATTTATGGAAAATAGAAGAGTCAGATTTATCAGAGTTGAAAAAGAAAAGAAGTGTGAAAAGCTAGAGCTTATACATTTAGATGTATGGAGATCATCTTAGGTTTCATCTCTTGGTGGATCTTATTATTATGTTACATTTATTGATGATGCAACTAGAAAAACTTGGGTTTACTGTATTCAAAAGAAATCAAATGTCTTTGATACCTTTAAGAAATGAAAAGCTTTGGTTGAGAATGAGACAAGAAATAAGCTAAAGTGTCTTAGATCTGATAATGAAGGTGAGTATTGTAACAAATATTTTGATAGTTATTGTTCATACCATGGGATTTGTAGAGTGAAGATGGTTCTAGGAACTCCATAAGAAAATGGTGTGTCAACAAGGATGAACAAGACTATCATGGAACGTGCTAGGTGCATGAGATTACATGTCAGGATTGCCCTTACAGTTTTGGGCAAATGCTATGGATACTACAATTTATTTAATAAATAAAGGACCTTCAAGTTCCCTAGATGGTGGGATTCCATAAGAGGCATGGATAGGTAAGCCTATTAACTACTCATTTCTAAATACTTTCGGTTGTGAAGCTTTCATGCATATTAGTAAAGAAAATCGAACTAAACTTGAGGTAAAATCCAAGAAGTGTTTTTTATTGGATATGGAGTTAATTATTTTGGTTATCGCTTTTGGGATTATGCAAATCACAAAATCATTAGGAGTAGAGATGTAATATTCAATCAAAAAGTCATGTATAAGGATTCGTTGCAGGAAAAGAAACAGGAAAAAGTAAACACAAAATACATAGTGTGATGAAATTGAAACTCCAAAGGTGCTAGAAAATCAACAATAACAACAACATCAACTAGCACCTCAAACTCCTACAACTATTGTTATAAAATATACCAGGATAGGTAGACCTCTTGTACATTACTCTCCGTCATTATATTATGAATTATTGTCTGAATTTGGTGAACCAAAAACATATGAAGAAGCAATGCAGGTAAAAACCAAGAAGAAGTGGGAGCAAGGCATGAAAGAGGATATGGACTCCTTGATAAATAATCAGACTTGGGATTTGGTTCAGTTGCTTGCAAGAAAAAGAGCATTGCAAAATAAATGGTTTTATAAGGTGAAAGAAGAAGATGGAGGTAAAAAGAGGTATAAGTCTAGACTGGTTGTAAAGGGTTGCAAAGAAGAAAGGTATTGATTATGATGAAATTTTTTCTCCTGCTATTAAAATAACTTCAATTAGAACTATTTTAATCTTAGTGGTTGTAGAGGATTTACATATTGAATATTTATATGTAAAAACAACTTTTCTCCATGGGGATTTGGAGGAAGAGATTTATATGTAGCAACCACAAGGGTATGAGGTCAAAGGAAGGGAGGAATTAATATGCAGGTTGAAAAAGAGCTTGTATGGCCTGAAGCAAGCTCCAAGGTAGTGGTATATGAAATTTGACAGGTTTATGTTAGATCGATATTATAGTAGATGTTATTATGACCATTGTGTTTATTTTAAGAGATTGGATAATAGTAATTATATTATCTTGTTATTGTATGTAGATGATATGCTTGTTGCAGGGTCTAACATGCAGGATATAATTGTACTCAAAAGAAAATTGGTAGAGTCATTTGCAATGAAGGATTTGGGTTCTGCAAAGAAAATACTTGGTATGAGAATAACAAGATATAGGAAAAATCATAAATTAACATTATCTCAAAGTGAGTACATTGAGAAGGTGTTGGAAAGATTTAGTATGTAGGATGCAAAACCTGTTAGCACACCTTTGGGAAATCATTTCAAACTGACCAAAGAGATGTGTCCTAAGATACATGAGGATATGAAATACATGTCCAAGGTTCCTTATTCATTAGCAGTTGGCAGTTTTATGTATGTGATGGTGTGCACAAGACCAGCTATTCCACATGCAATGAGAGTTGTGAGCAGGTTTATGAGTGATTTAGGAAGAAATCATTGGGATGCAGTGAAGTGGATTCTCAGGTATTTGAGAGGTACTATCACTCAAGAATTATGCTTTAGAGGATCTAATACTGCTTGATAGGAATATTTCGATTCAGATATGGTAGGTGATATAAACAGCAAGAGGAGTACCATAGGGTATGTTTTTACTATAGGTGAAACTATAGTAAGCTGGATTTCAAAATTATAGAAGGTTGTTGCACTGTCAACAACAAAATTAGAGTATGTTGTTGTTACATAGGCTAGTAAGGATATGATTTGGTTACAAAGGTTTAGGGAGGAGTTGGGAAAGAAGCATGAGAATAGCACATTATATAGTGATAGTCAGAGTACCATTCATCTTGCAAAAAAATCAGCTTTCCATTCCAGGACTAAACACATACATACCAAGTACCATTTCATACACTCAATTTCAAAGGCAGCACCCCAAAGCCAAAAATAGATGCTTTTTCCTCTATAAAAATATGGACCATTTGTTATTAGGTCACAGATCGGACGATAGATTTTAGGTGGGTTTTTTGCCCTAAAATTGTAATGCACTTTTATAAGAGGATGTTGTATGGTGACTAAAATGTAATGAGGTGCACAGTTTTATAGAAAAGGGTTTTCTGAATGGAATACAAAGGGCCTGGTTATTTTCTCCGTGGAGTAGCCCATATTGGGTGAACCATGTAAATTTGTGTCTATTTTGTATTGCATGATTTCTTCTGTGTTTATATCCGCATTAAATTATTGCTCGTATTTTGTTAATTAATCCTAACAACCAGGGTAGGAATTGCATTGTGGATAGCTGACTATTATAGTCAGTTAGACATGCATACTCATCAAATTCCTGAAGGTGTAGAAAATTGTTTACCCATATTTAAGCATGATGTGACCTCGGTTGAGGAACATATTCAAAGATACAAGGACATATTAAGGCATTTGAAAATGTGGAAGGGAGATGTTCCTTGTAGATTATTTTGACACACATTGGATGAGATTGCTTATGAGTGGTACTTATACCTACCTGTAGGTTGCATCACTTCTTGGGCTCAACTAAAAGCAATATTTACTAGTCATTTTGGAAAACAAGTTGACTCAGTTTTTATGTTAAATCAATTTGTCTCTATCTGTAAGGAGCCTAATGAGTCCATGAGTCAATTCAATGATAGGTTCCACAAGTTGTATACTGAAGTGGCATCCTATTTCATCATTTTAGAAGAGAGAGATATTAAAATATACATGGGAGCTATACACCCCATAGTTACTACATTTCTAAGGGAAAATCTTGACGACCCATCTTTGCATGGAGTCTATGCGACCACGATAAAAATAGAATAATGGTGTGTTTCAAAAAGATAAGAGGTAAATCAACCATAATTGCTTAACCCTAGGATGAAAAATCAATGGGATGAAGTTGAATATCCAAATACTACAACCACCTTAGATTTCATCCAAGAGGATGTGCGAGGTTCAAAGCCAAGGTCCATTCATGAGGATTGGGATGAATATACCCATCAAGATATGGATATTGGTTTATGTTTAATCACAAAGGAATATTCAGACAATCATTGAGAGCAAAATACAAGAGTTGATATTATGGAAGAAACCTTTGACTCACCAAAGGTGGTTGAGAGTGAATTTGAGGAGTTAGTAGATTAATCAGAAGACATGGTGGAATTTCATCACTTGTTTTTAGAAGACAATCATTGTAAATATCAAGAAAGCCAACATGAGTCTAGTTGTGATGAGCTTGAGATGAATGAATCAAATTTTTGGTTTACAAGTGAGGATTGGGATGATCATAGAAAGGAGAATATAAAAATTAATCCCATTATAGAAACTCCTAAGCCATCAAAAGTGGTTGAAAAGGAGGTTGAAATAAAATCAATAAATGAATTTGAAGACATAACAGAATTTCATCACTTGTTATCGAAAGACACTTTGGATGAGACAGTTGAAACTGATGGCCAAGAAAACCCACACCTTCCAAATTGTGATAAAATTGAATTTTGGGTTACAACTGTAGATTGTGATCTTGAAATCTTGAATACAAAGAGTAGCTAATTTTTAGAAATAATTGAACCATATAAGGAAGGTGAAGGTGAGTTTGAGGATCAATCCATTGATGAATTTGAAGAATGTGAAGGTATGGTTGAACATTACACCCCAATTTTAGAATATGATAATTTTTGGTGGAATAAATGGGAGAACTTTACCACTATTTCTAATGAAGCACTCGCTTCACTTGATATGTAGGACAAGTTGCAAAGGCTAGTTTTACAGCTTGAAGGAAATATATCCCTACTACAAGAACAAAGGCCTCAAGATGCATATCTCGATGATGCTCCAAATCATCCTCATGAGACAAAGGTCAAAGATACTAAAAGTGATATTATTTTGGACAATGGAGGGATCCTAGAGTGGACTGGTTTTGAAACATGTGACGAATCAGGACCTTCCATAAATTTGGATGAGGTGATTAAGTTTGATGATCAAAGCCTTCAACATCCTCGAGATGATGACAAGGAAAAATTTGAAGAAGAATTTCTTGAAGATTTTGAGGAAGAAATAGTATGGTTGGTTAACAAGAAATGGGAATAATAAGCTCACTCCAAACCTTCTAATGAATTTTTTGGGTCAATTGATATGTAGGATAATACAATTGCTTCCTCACATGAGGATATTACAAATCTTGTACAATTTTAAAAAGTTTTGGAATAAGGTTCAAAGCTCATCTAGTATTGGAAAGTGACAATGATGCTACTACCATGGATAAAGAAGGAGAACCACATACTTGGGTCCCATTTGAGGGGCATAGAATTAAAAATATTGATCCACATATTGGCTCTACAATGTTTATGCCATCTCAAAATGAGGAAATTCTAGAGCCTGAATGGTTTGGGTTTGATATCAATGATGATCCAATTGAAAATGTTACGTTATCTGAAACAACTCAAACGATTCACCAGGAGCATGTGTTATACGATGTTTCCATAGATAGACAAGACTCATGGTTTGAAAAGGATGGAAATGTTTTTAATTGGGTGCCTAATTTTGGTTTCTTTGACAAAAAGGTCATGGACAAAGAAGAAGTGCTACATCATGATGATAATGAAGACCATGAAGAAAAGGAAGGAATCATGACAACTCACCAAGTATTGGTAAATGAAAGTGTATTGGAGGTAAAATCTTACCCTTTGTGTTCTACCATTCAAACTTCAGGTGAAGGTTTACCTAATTTCTTGTTGGATTCAAATGCTATCAATAATGAAATGCCATTTGTGGTTGATAAAGAATTTGAGTTAATTATTCCTCACACCACTAATGATATTGCTTTGTTGAATGAAAGAGAAGTTGATATGATTGAATTATTGAATCAAATCCATCAACTAAAAATGGAATCTAGGATAAGAAATTATGATGATCCTCATTTAATAAATATCCTAGATGCTTGCAAGTGGTTGCATAAATTTGATTGGCCTACAAACATGAAAAATGAATTGGCTTTGAAATTTGTAGAAATAGGCTCCTATTTGCAAGATATCATATTTAAAAAGGAAATCTTATTTCTAAGTCATGAATGGAATTGTAAAATCTACTTGTTGGAATAGACAAGAAGTAATTGAAAATCAATTATTGTCTAATCAATTTAATGATTTGAAGCTCACCTATAGGATCATTAATGAAACTAAATCAAATTGGTGGGGTGAGAGAGGCAAGATGAAGGTTGTTGCATGGTTTGGCCTAATCTTGCTTTGGTCAGATTTCTACAAAATTTGGCATTCATATCATGTTATATGTCTTTTGAAGTGCGCTAATTATGTTTGGGATATAGGGAGGTGATAGTTCAAGCTTTGCACCATCTTGTACATTATTGTATATTGTTGTATATACTTTTGGTTTTCACATTTTTGTTTAGCTTTGTTGTTTTTGTGCTTTGTCCTTTAATTTTTGGTTTGGATTTAGTTTCAGTTTGTGGTTTTGTGTTTTGGGTTATTCCCTTGTTTTGGGGTAGTATTTTGCAGTTGCTAACTTATGGTCTCTTGCCCGTTTTCATGTTTCTTTGCTTAGTAGGTTGGAATATCTAATTTGAAAGCAGGTGAACCTGAGAAAAGGAGGATGAATTATTTTGTGATAATGCTTAGGTTTTAGGACTAATATGGTAAAGAGTGGAAAAATGAAAGATTTCGCCAAAGCTCCACATGTAACTCACATATATTAAAGGGTATTTCTAAAAATTATGAAGGATGAAGTTATCTTGATTTGCAACCCTAGGAGAAAATCCAACACGCTCCACTTGTAGGCTTCCTAAACCCAGTGATTCATGAAGCTTTGCAAATTTTTTCTTTTGAAAAATAAGAGGAAAATGAGCATTGAAAAACTTGATCAAATCAGTCACAAGATCTAGATAAAATCTATCGAGGCTATGGATGTCTGATCGGAGTAGGGCTTTGTCTAGACATAGATAGGGTTAAAGGAAAGGCTTTGCAAAGAATTAAGCAAACAAAATGGTGAGTTACATAAACCCTACCAGGGCTATAGATTCCTGATTAGAAATAGGGCTCTATTTGTAAAAGTTTTCATTTTATGAGTTGTACTTCATAGCCTAATGCAAAATAGATGATGGAATCTGGAGGATTTTTAGAGGTGCAAAAATGAATCACTTTTTCACACACTAAGCAAAGGCATATGGATTTGTTATTTTTATTTAAAGTTGTTTACCCTCACCTTCTCGGGACATCGCTAAATAATTTGTGTTTCGCTGATCTTTTGTGTTTTCGTTTTAGGTTGGGTTCTTCACCAAAAATACTCATGAGCATTTCCTAGCAGATTCGCCATTAGTTGTGGTTGTTCCATAATTTACCCCAAAATTTGGGGAACCACCTTTTTATTTTGAGTTTGGTTGGAAGCTTTGGTTTGATTGATGGTTTATAGGGGTCCTCCAAAAATCTTATATGGGATTCTTTATTGATATCTTTTGCATACAAGCCTTAGCACTGGATTGATTTTCTCAAATCCTTGTTCTGTGATGATAGTTGTGGATTGGGTCACCTTAATATTTCAAATCAATCCAAGCTTTGTTTTGCTTCATTTAGTTTGCTTATCTAGGTGTGCATTATTTGATTAATTATAATGCTTTAATTTAAGCATTTAAAATTAATAAAAAAAATAAAAAAATAAAAAAAATGTATATATATATATATAAGAAAATGAAAAAAAAATATTTTTAAGTCGAAATTTCATTCCACTTTAATACCTCTTCTTTGTTAAAGTGCACTATGCCTTCACCTTGACACTTGTCAGTTTCACTTGACAAGTGTCATGTGTTGAATATAGGCTTATGCCTATTTATTGTAACCATTTCATGAATAATATAATCCCCTTCAGTTTTCCCTCCTAACATTTGGTATCAGAGCAGGCTTTCCCTGCCTGTGAAACCCCTTGAGGGGGGATTTCCCTCATGGAAATCCTCCCTCCCCCATTTTTTTTAAATTTTTATCGAGGGAGTATGCTCTCCATCATTTGATGGATCAGAAACCAGATGGTAATATTTTTAAAATTTGGAAATTACAGCCTTCATCGAGCCACTAGTGATTTTCTTAATTTTAATTGTTAATGCCATTGGTTCGGTTGAGCGTGACAGTTGAAGGAATTCAAAAAGCAGTGGAGAACTCCGTGGCCGTGATTCGAACCTGTGACCGGGCCCTTTACCTTGCGCTGGAAGCGAAGATTACTAAGATTCAGGCGCTGATGATTAACATGATGAAGACGGCGGAGTGGGACTTGGACGCTGTCGCGAACTCCATCGAGCCCCCACGATTGCTTTCACGGCTTCGTCACCCGCGCCAGTTGTGGCCGATTTTTCGTCCAGAGGGCCGTATCGTCAGAGCTCCAATATTCTAAAACCGGATGTCATAGAACCCAACGTTAGTATCCTTGCGGCATGGCGTTCCAATCTAACGGTGGCTCCTGATTACAATATGATCTTCGACACGTCCATGTCGTGCCCGCATGTGGCCGGGCTGAGCGCTCTGGTGAAAGCCGTTCACCGCGACTGGAGTCCTGTGGCGATCAGAGATACCCTTCCTGATGAAGAACCACTTTCACCCAGCTCACCTTCCTCATCTTCACAAACAGAGACGTTCGCTGAACAATTACTGGCTGCTATTTTTTGTGGATCTGGCACAACTGTAGCCGAGATCGCCACTGTTTTTTTTTAATATTAAAAAATATTCGTGCTTTTTTCACCATAGAAGAAACTCCCACATCACAGGCCATCGAAGCTATGCTGTGTGGTTCCATTTGATGATGTCAATGCTATGTTCTAGTCTGGGTGGATACTACTACAGAAAGGCAGGCGAGTTGAGCAAAAGATGCGAGCTAGGTCACCTGAGGAAATCGTGCAACTTATGTTTTTTGATGTTGAAACCCAACAGATCACGATGTCTGGAAGTTACGTAATCCTGTACTAATCTGCCCAGTTTGGCATCGTGACTGGAGCTCGCCTTCCAGCGGGTTCCCGACGTTAGAATGGATGTCGGTTTGTCGCTCAGAAATCTCGCTATAGTGCTGCCCACGATCGCGTAGACGTCGCTGAGAAGCATCATGGCCACGAGCATTGCGCACCGGCCGAGCTTCTATCACGTGACTTGGATTCTGGGGTTTGTAGCAATACATGGTTGCCACTTGTGCAGTACGTGGGGTTTGCGTAGGTGTTGATTGATGTGCACATTTTTTGATTTGCAGTGATGGCGCTGTAGTGGCACCGTGTGAAAAGTGAAGACCTACGCTTCCGGGAAGTGCTTTACCAATATTCTTGGTTTTTGGGCACGGGGATAGTTGTGACTTGTGAGCATAAGATGTACAGAGTTGTTTAAAGTTTCGTGGATTGAACGAACTATGAAGAATGCTCTAATGACACTGGAGTCAAGTTAAATAATATCAGTGTTGCACGATCTCTAATCATGCAGGATCTCCAGTGACGTGCCGCACGATGGAGATAAAATGAGAACTTCCAGTCACCTGACAGAAAATATAAATGCATAGGAATATGGGTGTTTTTATTTTCTAAATATATACATTCTCCTTATTCGAGTTAAGGAGTGCAAGTTGAAGACGTGGCCCCCACATGGAAAGAATGCTTATTAAAGGCATTTATTTTAAAAAGAGTAGAAGTGGGATTGAAATGCAACATGGATACTGTAATTTCTTAGAAAGGCATGCAACTGTTTTTCCCAAAGATTGAGGGCCTATTCAAAAATTTTAAGACTATTTTTATTCCGCCTGAGAGCGATGCCGCCATTGAGCGATGTTGTTTATTTTGCTGCCTAGAGAGGCATGCTGTTGTTTTTCATTATGATGAAGGCCCCTTTGATGGTGGAATATAGGGGTATTTATAGTCGTTGGAAACGGTTTTCCGCGACGGACACAATGGTTGTGTCATTTTGTAATTTTGAGGCTGTTTCAGTTGAGTTTTTTAGCCTCAAAATTTTTCTACCTTGGAGTGCACTCTCGGTTGTACCCGACACTCCCAAGGTACTTTCATATGTGATCCTAGTAACTAGTGATCTTGTCTATACACTTGGCGAATGCAGCGGCTGGTTACCCATGCATATCGGTGCGATGACATGGTCACCATAAGGACACTTATACTAGGGACTACAGACAAAGACACCCTAGACTCTATCCGAGGTTGTTTTTGGATCTACTTCTGAAGACTACAAACGAAGACACTTCAAAAGATTCTCTTCTTTTCTTCTTCTCTATCTCCTCCTTTTTTGATCTATGGCTCATTTTATTGTATTGAGTGCATTTTTATGTTACCTAATGTTGAATTGCTTTGTTTTTTCTTTAGTTAGGATAGTGCACTTTAAGGGGGAATGTTAGAGTTAAAGTGCACTATGCCTTCACCTTGACACTTGTCAGTTTCACTTGACAAGTGTCATGTGTTGAATATAGGCTTATGCCTATTTATTGTAACCATTTCATGAATAATATAATCCCCTTCAGTTTTCCCTCCTAACATTCTTATTATATTAATAATATATATAATTAAAATAAAATAAATATAAAAGTAAAATGTAATGATATGCATGTATTCTTATATATGCATAGTTGATTGCTTGTTTTAGGGTAATGATTCATTTTTAAAAGGTGCCTAATAGTTGATTTTATGGTTTGCGTAGGAACATATTTTAGGTGAGCTCGACGATAGAGTAGAAGACAAGCACGTGGATATAGATGCCATTACCAAAGGGAGACTAGGATTCAGGTGATTGTTTACAGTGAGGCCAAGGGTTGACATACGGGGATCCATGGACACCGACGAGTGCAACAAAAGGGACACATTTAGCAACCATGTAGCCAGTAGTGGGAGGGGTGCATGTAGGATTATGTTCATGGTGTATACACTGGTTGATAAGTGTTGTCATCGAGCGTCAATGAAGGTCGTCGATGGAATTTGACTTTGTATAAATGAGCTATACCCTTTTGATGTGGACACCAAAAGAGCAGATAGTCAAAGCACATATGGTAGTGGAAGGATGGAAAACTTAGACTAAGCAGACGTAGTTGATTTTATTAAAAGAGAGTGCAAACAACACATCTCGATGAGCAGTGTACAATGATATTTAGACTAATTTCCTCTGACTGCATGTAAAAAATGAGGTGACACTACAATGATAGCATGGACAAGGCTTCTAGAGGTGATCAGTGTCGACAAAAGTTACGATGCGACCGAACACATGGCAATCGGATGATGTGGTAAAAATGATGATGCCATAGCAAGCACGGGTTTGGACCGCTCGTTGTGGATGCATAGTGATGAATGTGACTCAAATATAGCTATTGGAGGTCCATTAACGCTAGCATCCTAGAGTGTGCAGAAAACGTACGCTGACATAAAATGTAAGGCTAAGCTACATACACTGGAACTCGAGCCAACAATGGATTGAGGTAGAAATTCACTCACCTGGGCGCCGTTTATAATGATGCTAATATTCGAATGATACGAGCAGCGACAGGGTACATAGACAAAGTAGAAACTACCCAGCCATTGCATGGAAGAATTACAGGTCTTCAACACACGATTATGCGAATTCAAACAAGATGCGTACCCAGAACAGACAACAAGGATATATCACGATAGATGGGGAATGTTACAGCTTGGCCATATGGGCACTTCCCCAAAAATAGACGACTTCGACATGGACCACTGGAATCAAATGATGCAAGGCTAATGAACGTGACGAGCAGTGTCGGAGAGCCATTGTGAAGGTGAAGGCATTGATTACAATGCATAGGGAAGAATGTTGCCATACAATACAAGGTTTTAGACTATTTCAAACAGAAGGATCATCTTATCAGTACAACTAGAGGGACTAGACCATTGATATGACATCATTATGTAGTTGTTCGCAGTGCATACACCACAAATGACAACTTAGCCCTACCGAGTCATTGAAGGCCATAATGAGTAACAATTCAAAATCTAAACTAGAAATCAATGAGTGGTTTCCTTGATGGATTCAACCTCATTATCGAAATAAAAATAGGCTCTAATGTGAGGGTTCAGTTGGATAAAATGTTGATTTTATGTTTCGTCTATGATGGTTGTAAAACAATCAAGTCCACAGTGGCAATTGGTAGTAACAGAGGATGTGTCGATAGAATATACCTGTGGCCACGTCGCTATAGCCAAGAATCGACACCCATAGTGGTTATCCCCACATTATCCTATGTTACATGGTCAAACCACGTTGGCATCAAGGTCAAGCATAGTTGAAAACCTCCAAGGTTATACACAAGGGATGACAATTTATCATGTTTACCTACATAAAATATTGTTATTTAAATAAAGTTAAAATGATATGCCCAATGGTACTATGATAGGGAGAATTATAAATGTTAAAATTAAATACATTCATTTGCAAAAGTAGTGTGTCATGACCATTTTCGGTGTGTAACCTATTTAAAACAAGGCACTACAATAGCACCATGTTGAGCAGGCAGATGTATGTAGGGAATTTATAAGGCCCAAAGAATGAATAAAGCCAAAGGGAAGGAGCGTTTATAAGAAAATACATTATAAAAAAGAAACTATCACGTGAGGAGAAAGAAGGCCAAACGAAAACAACAGAATATGAAAATGAAAAGTTGTAGAAAACTCTAAATACCCATTTCGAAGAGGGATGAAGGGTTGGATTCTTTTGGGAAGGTTAGATGTTGCTGGAATGGAGATGTAAAACATAAATATTTTGGTGTGTTTTGATGCAAATGTTGCAGGATTTCTGCGTCTTTTTGAGCAAAATAAGAGGAGAATCATTTATGAATGTTTTTGTGTTTAATGTTCACTTTCCCGTTCTCGATATTTTTTAGATTTATAGGCAATGTTTAATGTATTTCGTGGCTGCATTGTTGAATATCTGGAAACATAGGAGTCATTTTATTTCTTATAAGCTTGCACTTAACTTATTTCGGGATGTGCAAATGCAGTTCTGGTTAGGTTGGGTTATGTTCATAAACTCTTATATCTCGGGTTTTGCATGATAGGGTAGCGTGAAACTGCTAGTATTTCACTTTCTGGATTTTTTGCATTTTATTTCCATTTCCAAATTTTATTTTATTTTTCGAACTCTTCATTTTGTAGTTTTTTTTTTTAACTTCGGCAATTAAAATTAAAATGACAAAAATAAATACATGGGTGTGAAAACTGAGCTACAATATTTCATCCGAAACAAATTCGAACTCATTACGAAGCCATTTCGATTTTATAAAAAATATTTAAAACTGTTGTTTTATGCAGATTTTTATAATTTCGATTTTTTTTCATTTTAAAGGCAAATCAGATTTTTTTCAGTTTTACATTTTTTATTTGCAAGAATAAATGAACTTCCCTTTATGAAAATTTCATTTTCATTAAAGGGGGGTAAATTTAATGGCATTCCACAGGCCATCATTTTCGAAGAAATAAATTCTCCTTTCCTTATGAAAATTCTGATTTCATCAAAGAGAGGTAATTTATACATTACATCAAACGACTATTGTTTTAAAGCATTAAATTATTTCTTCTTTATGAAAATTATGATTTCATTAAAGAAGGATAATTAATAATGACATTTTAAGGCCATCATTTTAAAGTAATAAATTGTTGTCTCTTTATGAAAATTAATTTCATCAAAGAGGGATAATTTATTTATTATATCAAAGGCTACTATAGCTACAAATTTGGTCATCCGAATTATTCCATCTTGAGGTTTAAAGCAACATAAAAATAATTCTTTCATCATTTGAAATTCATATTTAGAGATAGGTTTTAATCTTCTACTTCATGCTTAAAGTAGGATTTAATGCAAGATAAAACTTGTTTAAAATCTACTTAATTTTTTTTTTTGTGGAAAACATCCCAAAAGGGATGCCACTTTCGGGTAAGACCCAAGGAGGCAAGGGTATCCATTCTGCCAAAAACGCCCAGGACTCGGACCTGGCCTACCACCTTTGACATACTCAAGGAGCAAACAAACACACAAAACCAATTTAAAAATAAGTAAATAACAACAAAAATAATAAAATAAAATAAAAAACATGCTCCTTGAGTGTGTCAAAAACAAAAGCACAACCAAACACGCACAATAAGAAAAAAGAAACCACAACACAAACCACATAGAAAAACACAAGAACCACATAACAAAACACAAACAAGACAAAAACAACGAGAACACTACAAAGACATAACCCAAAAAAAACATGAAAAATAAACACAACCAAAACCTAAAAAATAAAATAAATAAAATAAAAATAAAAATAAAAAACAACCAACAACAAGACAATAAACAAAAACAAAAAACATAGAAAACACTCACACATAAAAACACGAAATAACACAAACAAAGAGAAACCCAAGAACAAGAACGAAAAAAACACAAGAACAATAACAAAAAACATAAAAAAAACAAAACAACAAAAACACAAGAACAACGAAAAACAACACAAAGAACACAAAAACAAAACAAAACAAAAGAACCCACCCACCTTAAAAAACTAAACAAAAAAAACAAAAGAAAAAAAAGAAAAAAAAAATGAACAAAACAATGACCTATCTAGACCGAGAAGACTATTAAGGCAAGAATCAACGGAGGAAACAAAATAAAGAATAGAATGAGCTAGGGAACTAAAAAAAATTGAATGAACCAAAGAGAAGCAAAAAAAAAAAACAAGAAGAAACTAGGTACCTTGAGCTGGAGCCATCCAAAGAAATGATAGAAAGAAGAGCTTCCCTAATTTGAGAAGCCCACCATATAGGAGGGTGGCCATAACAAGTAAGATCACCTTTGTCCAAAGCCCAATTAGCTAAAGCATCAGCACTCTTGTTTTGATCTCTGACCACATGATTGTAATCAACTTTCAAAAATCCCATCTGGATTAAGCTGAATCTTCTCAATAATTCTTTTTATTCTCCAATCCACCTTATGATTCTTAGAAGGAGTCTTCAAGAGATTAATCATAAGTTGAGAGTCAGACTCAACTAACACCTTTTCCCATCCAACCTTAGTAGCCTCCTGAAGGCCTCCGAGGATACCATACCCCTCGGCAAGGTTATTGGAAAGAATACCCAAATTCTCGGCAAAAGTAAAAACCAGGGAGCCATCCGAAAGTCTACCAATTCCTCCCACACTGGCTTTTCCAGGGTTCCCTCTAGAGGCTCCATCGGTATTGACTTTTCCAAAATCCTTAGGAGGAGGTTGCCAATTTCTAGTCCTATCCATCTTACTAATACTCACATTCCCTTTAAGTTGGTTGCCCTTAGAAGGTTTAATCTTCAATCTTTGCATCACTTGATCCCATCTTTGGTGGGAGTTTTGGGGGTGATTAAGGAGTTGATGGGCTGATTCAACTAAGTTGGCTATGGTCTTTTGCCAAATATAGTGAATATCCTTCCTATCTTGATTAAAAATTTGGTTGTTCCTTTCATTCCAAATATTCCAAAGAAGAATGGTAGAACCCATCCAAACTAAGCTGCCTAATAAAATGATCAACACCCTCTTGATTAGGCCAATCCCTCCAAAGTTGTTCAAAAGTAAAAAAATTGGACCACTTGTAAGCCAAGTAAAGTGGCCATTCTCCTCCATAGCTCGAGAGGCTAAAGTACACTCAATAAAAATATGGTTGATATTTTCTACATTCTCTTCACACATTTCACATCTAAAAGGGCCATGAAAACCACGCTTCATAAGTTGCTCACCGGTAAGCACCCTACGATGCAATAAAAGCCAATTAAAGAACCTCACCTTAGGCCAAAGCTTTTGAGCCCACAATTGAGAAAATATGTCGAGAAGAATGGTTGGGATTATTATGGCATAAGGTCAAATAACCTTGAGCAACGGAATACTCACCCTTAGTAGTGTTGTTCCATCCAAAACAATCTTTTTCATGGGACCAAGAGAGGGATCTCATATGAAGGATGCCTTGGATATCTTGTCTTTGCCTTTACTGGGATTTGAATAGGCCGAGTCCTCAATAGGGATCCAATATCTACCAACCTTTGAATTACCGGTATGGTACCGACAGTAATTAGCCACCTTTATCCAATTAGCTCGGTGAAGCTCCTCCATCAAAGGCCTCCAATCGGGAAACTGAGTTATCAAAGGCTTGTGACCATCCCAAGAATCTGTCCAAAAATTTGCATGTTGACCATTATGAATGATCCAAAATAATTTTTCTTTATCAAATCCTCACCAGTCTTAAGAACTGCTAAAATGGGAGAACCTTTGGTAGGAAGTTGATAGCGAACAAGGTCTTCAGGACTTTTGTTCTCGGCATATTTAGCACGGAGATTATTGGCCCAAAGAGCATTGGGGTTATGCAACATCCTCCAATATAATTTAGCAGCTAAAGCTTTGTTGTTATTAATTGAAGACCGGAATCCTAACCCCCTTCACTCTTAGGAAGACATAAAGTATCCCATTTCACCAAGGCCCATTTTCTTTTCTCCTTAGTACCACTCCAAAGGAAACGATGATTGATTTGATCCAATTCTCGAAGAACAACCTTTGGGATATTCAAAATGGAAGAAACATAAATAGGAATAGCTTGAAGGACTGATTTTACCAAGGTGATTCTACCCCCAGGAAGAAAGCCACTTGTTGGTCCACTTTCCAATTTTCTTCTTGACTTTGTCCAACAACCAATTCCAATATTTATTTTTCTGCCTTTGAATATTTATGGGAATACCTAAATAAGTGATTGGAAGAGAGGTCTTCTTATATCTTAATTTATCCAAGACCATGGATTCCTGTCTAGCGAGAGCGGTGAAAGAAAATAACTTTAGATTTGTCTTCATTGATCAAGCTGCCTGATAGCCTTAGAAAAATAGCTAATGATTTGCTTAATATTAGAAGCTTCCTTAACTGTAGCTTTACCTAAAAGAGTAGAGTCATCCACAAATTGAAGATGAGAGATAGGTCTAGCTCCATGAGCAATGGTAACTCCCTCAAGGGTTTTGTTTTCCCTCTTTTTGGTTATAGTCCTACCCAAGCATTCAACAAGAATGATGAATAAATAAGGGGATAGCGGGTCACCTTGCCTAATACCTCTGGAAGGCTGGGAAAGACTGAGAAGGCCTGCCATTGATAAGAACTAAGTAGGAAGCTGAAGAGATACATCCCATAATCCAATCCATCCAATCCTTAGAGAAACCAAATTGCCTCAAAACTTTGATAAGGAAGTGCCAATCCACTCTGTCATAAGCTTTGGATAAGTCTAACCGAATGAACATAGAAGGAGAATTTTGCATATCCATGGAATGGATGGCTTCCTGAGCAAGAACTATCTCATCTACTATTTGACGTCCTTCCACATATCCCCCTTGCTCTAGGGAAATAATCTTATGCAAAAGAGGCTTCAACCTTTCTGCCATGATTTTAGTAATGATTTTGAGAAGAACATTACATAAAGCAATAGGTCTAAAAGCTGAGATATGATCAACCTCTTGAGCTTTTGGAACAAGAGTAATATAAGTTTTATTGATAACCTTCAAAATTTCTTTGGCTTTCCTGGCTTCTTCCACCACCTCTAATAAATCAACATGAAGGATATCCCAGAACTCTTGGTAGAACTCAATAGGAAAACCATCAGGACCTAGGGTTTTCCCTTTTGCATTTTAAAAACTACTTGTTGAAGCTCATTGATAGTAACAGGAGCAGTCAAAATAGAGTTCTCCTCGGAAGTGATAAGAGAAGGGATTGCTTGAAGAACATTTTGTTGAGAAGTTGAGTCAAGAGGAGTAGCAGCAAAAATATTGGAAAAGTAATCAACAACAATAGAGTTCATGCCATCCCAAGTATAAACAACATCTCCAGTATCTGAATTTAAGGAAGAAATAAAGTTGTGAGATCTTCGAGCTAGAAGAGATTTGTGAAAGAAATTTGTGTTTCGATCTCCTTCTTTGAGCCATTGAATTCTAGATTTTTGCTTCCATAAGATTTCTTCTCTTTTTTCCCATTCCTCAAGCTGAGTTGTGAGTTTAATTTCATCTGCACTTCTCTTCTCTGTGAGGCCATCTAAACGGATTTTCTTATTCAAATTTTCAAGATGAGCAATAACTTCATGTTTTTTTATGAACATCCCCAAACTCTTTCCAGTTCCAAGTCTTGATTTTGGATTTAATGTATTGCGGTCTTTTGGCAAAACAGAACATCTTAGTCCCATGCCTAGGTTTACCTTCCTTCCACCATTGTTGCACACGAGGTCTGAAGGAAATGTCTCTAAGCCACATTAATTGAAAACGAAAAGGAGAGAAACTCACATTGGTTTTCCACATTTCCACCATGGTTGGCCAATGATCCGAACCAGCATTATTAAGAGTCTTCACTTTAGGAATGTGACCATGGATTAAGAAATTTTTAGAGAGCAAAAACCTATCCAATCTCTCCATTATACAAGCTAAGCCTTGCCTTCTGTTAGACCAAGTCATAAGGCCATTATCTGGTTGGATATCCACAAGATGGAGGTTTGCAATATATTCGCTCATGAGGTCGGTGCTTTTGTCCAAATTTCTATTTCCCCCCTTTTCTCATCCAGAGAGAGGATGGTATTGAAATCTCCTCCGATCAAGATCCAAGCTTTAGGAAAATGAGAGATAATATGAGTAATATCCTTCCACTTGTCTTCTTTTTTCCTCCAAAGAAGTCGGGGCATAAACGGTAATGTCGAGAGCATAATCTGGTTGGAATGTCTACTTTGAATAGCTATAGCCAACAAACCCCAACTGCCAACCATATGGTGAATAACTACCTCTTTTGGGTCCCAAAGACAAGCAATGCCACCCGAAGTCCCTTGGGAACTAAGGGAAACCACTTTCCAGTTGGCCAAATTTTACTGGCAATTAAGTCCATATCCTCCATTGACATCTTTGTTTCTTGAAGGAAAACAAGATGTGGATGATTTATCTGAATCATTCTTCTAATTTCATTTTGTTTTGAAAGACTCCCTTTGAGTCCTCTAATATTCCAAGTGATGATCTTCATTAATACCAGGGCTAAAAAAGTTGGGAAGGGCATTAATCTTACCTTCCTCTACAAGCTTTTCACCTTCTTTTACCATATGATATTGATTGGTCTTGCGACCTATTTTTTGATTGGAATCCATCTTCAATTTTTTTTCCCTGTTTCTTGACTTATTCCAATTGAATCTGAGATGGCTTCTAACCTTGAAGAATGCTCATACACGGCCAAAATTTTACTAGATGGTTCAATGGAGTCTATATTGGGACCTGCATTATTTGAAGTTTTGACATTTGAAATATTGTTTTTCTTGTGTAAATTTTCTCCCTTTTTTTCTATTGAAAACCTTTGATTTGTTGGTTTGTCTCTGAGTTCTTCCCTTCATATTTAAATTGTGTTTCTAAGATTTCGGTTTCCATTATTTCCTCTTCCTCACTTGGGACATCATTTGTGGAAAGTATTTCAAACATATTAGCAAATGACTTTGATTGATCCTTCATAACTATTTTTTTTAGTGTTCTTCTTCTTAGGTATTTGGAAACCTCTTGAGTTTATATCTTCTTTCTTTTGATCAGGAATTTTATTTGGGCAAGCATTGGCCAAATGACCATATTCATGGCAAATTCTACAATGAAAAGGAATGTTCTCATAGTCCACTACTTGCTCCCAAGTGTCTTCCCCAAATTGTAATGTGATCTTTTTAGGAAGGGGTTTGTCAAAATCCATTAAAACACAAATTCGAGCATAAATAATATGTTCAAAATTTTGAGTACAATCGGCAGTCATCATAAAAGTTCCTAAAGAGTTTCCAATTGAAGAAAAAATAGTAGGATTCCAAAATTCAATAGGGAGGCCAAAGAGTCTAACCCACACGGGAGCTATAGAAGGAATCTCTTCTTCGGCTTTAAATTTAGTATGCCGGGGCTTCATGAAAAGCCCCTGCCCTTCCAAAAAACCAAGGACCCCCTTGAAAAGTTTTCTCTCTATCTTCATTATTAGCAAATAAAACAAGAAAATAACCATTTGGATAAATAGAGATTTGTAACTCACCTTTAGTTTTCCAGCTTTTTGCAGCCCAGACTTTGAAAGCGAGATAGACTCGGACGAAAACCCACGAACCGAGCAAATTAGTCCTATTTTTTCCAAATCTTCAATGCCGGTCTGAATGTTACCCATATCAAGCTTAACAATAGGAGTTCCATCGGCTTGCTTTAAGACATCCTGACTCTGTTTTCCTGGGATCAATCTTAGGCATTCTTAGAGGTTTATGGGAAGCCCTAATATTGATATTAGCATTGGGTTGAGGCTGTCCACCACGAAGGGCATCCCTAAAATTCATTTTTGGGACTGAGTCTTCAAAATTCTTACCCTTGACAGGGGTTTTCACAGTAGAATTATTTTGTGGGTGCACCTTAGCACCAGATTCACTTGAGATATGAGCCATTTTTTGATCAACTGCTTGAAACTTGTTTCGTGATCTCTTTAATCCTTGCCCTAGACGTCGTGGAAAGGTATGGTTTTCACTTTTCTTTTGAGCAAAAAATTGGAAGCCGTTGTCACTCAAGTTCACGGTATGATCTGTTGAAAGACAAATTTCTAACCCATCTTGTATCCCCTGCAACATTTCCTACTAAAATATTGAGCATAAACCACAAAAATATTGGCCGCTAGGGCCCGAAGGCCCCTAAAAACCAACCTCCGGAGCTGCTTGCACTCAACCCGAGATGAAACCCTCGCATAGCCGCTTGCCAAATATATCGTTCACACATAGGGATGCGCTAGGATCTGTGTTGCTCCAAATGATATGAAAATTGGTGGAGACGTTCTAGGGTTTTTCAGGCATCTACCCTCAAAATTTCAGCTCAATCCGAGTTCGGATGAGTGAGATATGGCCGAAACGAGTTCGGCAGTTTGGGCAGTCCTGCGAAAAACGTCCAGCTTACCAATATTATAATGTTGGTTTTAATATTCAATCTACTTAATAAAGGAAGATAAAATCTACCTAAAATCCTCCAATATAAAAGGAATTAAGGCTTTACATCGTGGTCATATGAGGGCCAATTCACATTCACATTCTTTAAGTTTCATGAACAATCATAGGTATGGCATAATAAAATAAACCAACACATGCCCCTTGTTAACAATTACTTGCAATAACTAAGGCGTTCCTAGCATTTATTTGATATATCTTCATTGAGATTACTAATACACATGTGCAAAGCTTTTATAACGGAACCTTGGAGAAGTTTTTTTGTTTTAACTTCTTTGCAAGAGAGGGTTTTGTGATCAAAATCCTAACGTGAGTGTGGTTTTGCAATTGGGAAAAATTACCACTCAACACTTCCTAGAACAAGGTAAATGACATAATCATATTTACACTTAGAATAACCATGGGATCACCAAATACCTCCTCATAGTGATCCAAAATGTTCTACAATTCCAAAGGAAGAGTTGGAAGAAGCACCTCCTAAGACTGAACCTCCATGCAATTGACTTGGGCAAATAATCCATGCCCATTTTTTGTTAATATATTTTCCATGCTATGGGAACTAACCAGCTTGAAGGGAGGAGTTATATTTTTGGATATAAATGACCCTTCCATTATCTATCTAGTTGACATACAATCTTTGTAGATTAATAGTAACATCACCAAGTTGAGATAGCTATTTTACTCCCAAGATGACATCTACACTACACAGACTCATGGAAAAGAGATTGCCCAACCAAGTATAATTCCCCATTTGGATGTTAAACTTCATTGTTTGACCCACACATTGAGTGGTACCCCCATTTATAATCAAGATTTGAAATTTATCTCGATTTGAAGAATTGATATACAATCCCAAAGACTTTATTTTCTTACTATCTATAAAATTATTTCTGCTACCTGAAGCAATCAACACATTGATGCATTATATTTTTATTAATCCTTGAAAATTGATAGTATGGTGAGCTTGTATCCCCATAATAGCATACACAAAGAGATCCATAATATCATCATCATGTTTTACTGCATCTACTTTCATCGGTTGTTCCTACTATAATAAATTTTCATCTTCTAATATTGTTGCTTTCTCTACCTTCCACTTGAAAGTTATGACATTCTTTATAGGCTTGATCTTAAGGATGATGAGAATGACATTTGAAATATAATAATCCATGGGAATGCTTGTTATTATATTTATTGAAGTAAGGACATCAAGAGTTGAAGTCATGTCTATGTTGCGGACTAAGCTCTTAGAGCTTTTGTTTGCCGTAAAATTTTTACATTGAGCATCATCTAGAGTATAGGGATCAAGCATATCAACTTCTTGCCAAATTTTATCCTTAAGACCATGATAAAAGTTTAAGACCACTAGATTCAATTAGTGGGTGCAGGTGGAAATACTTGTGAACTCTATGCAATACTCCTTAACTATTCTTGTTTACTTTGTTTACATTAGATGAACCACATACAATGTAGAAGATCCTTTGTCAAATTTTTGGAGAAATTGATATTTGAAGTTAAGCCACAAAATAGGAGCCCCTAGTTGATGAAGCTCCCATAACAACCATTGATGAGTATGGATTTATAACTTAGTAGCTACTAATATGACACAACCTTTTTTTAGGAACATGGTGTATATGGATAATGTTATCCATCTTGGTCAACCACTCACATAGATCAAAATCCTCAAAGGTGGGCATACCGATGCATGGAAAAAAAACATCATGAGGCTATTTAAGGAAATTTGAAGCACCTACTATAGAGGAATTAATATCAAAAGCAAATCCTAAGATGTAACCACCCATACCTAGAAGATAAGCTTTTTGGAAGCATAGGGAGTTAAGTGCTTTCATAGAAAATTGGAGGATTGTGACTAGATGGTAGTTATTGAAGAACACTTGTGTCCCTTGTATTTGATACTTGATGAATAATTGGAGGCTTCTACATAGTGATTTGTTGAGACCCATGGACAAGGGGATGCATAGTAGTGGAAATTTGGAGGTGGATTTGGATGTCAACTAATGACTTTGCAATGGAAGCAACCAACCTTTCTTGTTTCTCAAGATAGACACACAAACCAAAATAAATATTATTAGAAATAATATTACTGATTTGAGGGGCAGTAAGAGTAGTGATAGGGGGAGGGTTATTAGGAAGAGGATAGAAAGGATGAGAGGTTTTGGGAGAAGGTGAATCCATGGCATTTAAGAAATAAAGAAGACACTAGTCAAAACTATTGATATTAAGGGGAGTATTGTGATGCTTACCAAGATTTCTAGGTTGGTACTTATTTTTAATCATACACACATCCTTTAAATTACCAATGTTCTACAATTGATCATAGTGGCAACAAGTTCACTCATACACTAAGGGCAATTGCAAAAGCCAAAAAAATCTTTGGAATGCTACTAAAAACTATTGTGAGAGATACTCCTTATATGATTAGATTTAAAAGATGATCACAAAGAGATAGACCTCCTATTAGGATGCAATGACATATAATCATTTTTTTTTTTAAATTAGGTTTCGAAATAAAAAGCAACAAAAGTGAACTCACAATATTCTATAAGATAAGTGCACTATAAGCCAAAGAAAAAATTATGAAAAATTTACTAGTAAACAAGAAGTAATATTATTCAAAAAATATTTAGAAATGGTTTGTGCATCCTTCTACTATAATTTTACACCGCCATAGGGGGCCAAAATTAATTCTTTGATACCACTTGCAATGAAATAACTTTAAAAATATAGCAATAGCAATGACAATCCAAAATATGCACTAAATAATATTCAATGAGAACAAATCCAATGGCCTTAAAATAAAAAAATGCAATAATCAAATTCCAGATTCAAATCAGAACAAATCCTTAGCCACTTAGAGAGGGAGAAGTCTCATATGCACAACAAAGATGACTAATATTTGAATATGAAAGATGATTCTTTACCATATAACTCTTTCTATTTATAGACTAAATCAACATAAACCATAACCATAATGCTCAAGGGCTGAATATCTAAATGTAGGACCTAAGCTAATAAAAATAGAGTTAGTCAACATAGCTATGTTGGAGTCGTTACACCACCCTTCTAATGTCGATGTTCCAATTCAAAAATTTCCAACATCTATGTAAATATAGAAAGTCAAATAACTTTAACAATGTATGTGGAGGGCCTTCACTAAAATAAATTCCCTAATTTAGAGCCTCATGGGTGCATTCTAGGAGATAATATGTTTCTTCACCAAAACAATCAAAATCTTGAGTGGGTGTCATTATTGAGGAAGTCAGAACAATTTTATATTTTATCATTCCTTTTTTATTTGCTTCTTGATGCTAGATATCTTGAAAATGATGCCTTATTTTAAAATTGAAGCAATGGGAAGTATATGTGGGCACTAAAATATCTATAACTATGATAGGATATTTTTTTATCTCATTCCATGATGGATTTTGATGTTAACTACAAGTTTGGGTGCTTTCCTTTATGTAAATAGCCAACATAACATCACTCAGTAACAATGGCTCCTTTTGCTCTTGTTGCTCGACCAACTAAATGTTATCCTTTAGAGTGATAAACTATTGGAATATAAATTTTATCCTCCTTGTACTTCCCAATGTTTTAGGAAAATATAGCCCATTGATCTAAGATCAACTAAAAATTATCAAGATTCAAAGGTGAATTATTTTGTATTTGTTAAATAGTGTCTCCTTCTAGGATTTCATATTTAAATAGGAATACTTCTTCATAAAAGGGCCCCCATGATATTTCTCCAAACCCTACAAAATTTGGATTTTTCAATATGAAATGTATGTTTCATATTTTGGCTCACTTTATTCCTCAATTTTGTTAGAGAATATTACATTATTTGGCATCTTGTAATTATTTGATATTTTGTAATCATTTGATGCTTGTAATTATTGGGAGATAAATTAATATTTCTCCAAAATGAGAGTTTTGAGGTGTTGCTTCTCCTATGAGATTATGAGAAGATGAAAAAATAGTTGAAGGTGAAATTCCAAGAGCTACAAAATATTGAAGTCTCCTGAATTTGGCTAGCATAGTAAATTTGAGGATTTGTATAAAAAAACTTTGTGACTATTTATGAATAATTTTGTGAGTTGAAATATCTTGTTGTATTCGAGTTTTTGTATGTTACCCTATGAATATTGTAGTTGTTTGTGTGTAATGTTAATCCCAAATCCCAACATGTGGTATTAGAACCAAGGAATTTTATGAGGAGTTAGGGTATTGGTCTGGGGTAGTGTGAGGCAAGAGATAATCATTACCATCCAACAATATGCCCTATGATATTTCAATGCATATGTTTGAGAAGATAGTTGGAAAGAAGTCAGTTTTATTCCTATGGACTGTGAAGAATTTTTCCAAGCTCTTTCGATGCAATTCCAAGGGTGCTAAAGGTGTGAAGAATCGGTGCTTCTAAATTTCTTGTAAAATTTTGAAGTATAACCACTCAAAATCCTACTAACCACATGTTGTTCTCTTATTTTTATCAAAAATATATTTGTTATGTGTTCTCGTTTCTCTTTTCTTACATGCATTTTACTCTCTAACACTCCATTTGCCACTAATATTGACATAGTTATTATGCTTCTGCTTGAATTTATTTTATACCTGAGTTTTATATATGATAATATATGCAAGTAAAATCCTTTTTATACTTTGAGTTGAAGTTTTTTCATTTGGAACACCAAGCAAAACCTTTTTTATACTTCTAAAATCAAAACCTGCTCATCTTAAGCACTTTACCATAATTCATTCATGTACAAGGTAGTAATACTTTAGTTTATTGCTATGTGCGCTAAAGAAAAGAGAAGCAATTTAATTTTTTCTATCCTATTAACATCCTTATAAATGACTATTCAAATTACCATGTTGACATATTTTCTCTACCACAGACTATCATCTATGAATTACATGTTGGAGCTATCTACAAAGACAATGATTTCTCTTTGTAAGTTACTCTATAAATAAATTGATGTGAGCGCCTCAAAATAAACATATTTGTGCAGGCTTGAGACAACCCTAGAAAACATTAAGAAAAAATGGAAAAATTATTTAGTGTGGATAAATCATGTCGTTTGACCAAGTATGTACCAAGGGAGATTCGTTGGTGCCTAGCAAGGTCCAAAAATAAATGCCCTTTTTATTTTCATGAAGAACTTGGATGGAATGTTGGTTCGTATAACTTACTTTAAATTTTTAGAAGGGCATGATTTCAAATCATATTTGGGGTGCAATTTTTGTTTAAAGTTTATTATTTAAAAGTTGCACTAGGGAGATAGTAGGGAGTTATTTTATAAGTTAAAGTGGAAATTTTACATTTAAAAGAAAGAACAAGTTGAAGGAAAAATAATTTTATGAAGTGTGTTGTTTTTTAAGGAGGAATAATTAGGGAGTCAAAAGGAGTTCATGGGTATTTTAAGAAGGGGAAATTAAAAAATAAAAGTTTATTTAAAAATAAAAGAGAGAAGGGGATTATTGTAATTAAACAAATAAGATAATTGAGGAATCTTTATTTTAGGGAGTTATAAGATATTCAAATACATGTGGGCAATTTTCTAAAGAGGGATATATGTTTGAAAAGTTTTGAGGTTCCACATTCATTTGTAAATATTTGTAATAAGGTGTATTTTTTGGCAGTAACTAGAACCTTAATTATTCTAGTATTTTGAACATAAAAATTATGAAAAACACAAGGAAACCTAATCATCTCAGTATGAAAAATGCTCTCACAAAATCTCATTTGACCAAAGATCTAAACTTTGTTAGAAGAGATCCACAAAAACAAAGAAAAATTTATCACACATGACATGTTACAAGTTGTAGATACAATATATTGTCTCAAATGGGTCAAACCATAAAATTCTCTCAACAAAAATATGGGAATTCATATTCTAAAATGACACATGCTATAGAAAAATCATGGGATAATCATTGGTATATTAATTTAGGAGCAAGTAATCACATGATTGGTAATTTGCATTGGTTTAAATTTCTTCAAGAAAAACAAAAAATACCTATTAAAAATGCAGAGGATAAAATTCATCAAGTCAAGGGAGTAGGCAGTATTTCACTTAGCCTAAGTTTTTTTGAATGTACACTATAAAATGTTCTTTATGTGCCGGGGATAACCAATAACTTGCTATCAATATCATAATCATTGTATAAGGTAAGTTCAATTAAATTCATAATTGTTAATAGAAATAAAAATATTTTATTAGAAAACAAGGAAAGCTTGAATCTACTAAATCCTTAAAAAATGGCTTATTTTCTCTAGATATCATCTGGTTTTTCAATATCAATTAAGTTAAAAAATGTAATACCAAAGAGAAAGTCAAAATCATCAAATATTTGTTACTCATCGTAAAGTAGAATGTGAATTAGCACACAAGGTTCTTATGAATAAGAAAGTGTTCAAATCAAAACATAAAAAGGATTGTAAACAAATCAAGAGAGAAGAGTTAAATCAAAATTGTGTGGCATGATCTATTCGACAACAGGAAAAACTAGGGGGAGGGGAGGGTCCTGCTCTCTCTCCCTACTCCCCCTCCCCTGGTTCTTGCCTAGTCCCTGGCTCATCTCGGGTCATCCCGCTCTGGGAATGCTTTGTAGCAGATGATCTCCTTGGGGGGAGATCCTTCTCCACTTTTTGCTCCTTTCCCAAAAGTTTCAGGGTTTCCTTGCCTAAGCCCATGGTCTGGTGCATCCCAGGGGTCTTCTAGGGTTTCCTGCATGTTTTTGGGATCCCTTCCTCGATCTCCCTTAGGCTTTCCCCTAGGTTTTTTTATAGGTTTTTTGCTTGGATCCGATTCCCAGGGCTTCCTTGGTCGGTGGTGGTGGCAGGTTGGGTTTTTGACTACTTCTTGGTGCATCCTGTGAGGTCCTCTCTACTTTGGGGTTGGTCTGGGAGGGCCAATTTCCTCTTCTTCCAGTGACTCCTCTTTGGGATGCCTGTGGTTGTTGTTGTTCCCATCCCGTTGGGTAGGGTCCTTTTCTATTTCTTATTCGGAGGCTTCTTCTTATTGGATCTATGATTTGGTGGACACCCAGGGCATTGGTTGGCATTTAGGGTGGGGCTTTTCCTTTGTCTGGGTTGTTCCCAGTACCAGTTCCAGTTCCCTGAATCTATCCATGAGAAAGGATGGGGGTTCTTAGTCCCTTCTTCTAGGGTTCCTAGGGTTTCTATTGCATGTCTAGATCTTGGGGGGGGGACCCAATATCAGTGCATGTAGACCCTGGTTCCCCCAGGTTAGGATTCCAAGGATCCCATATTTGTGCCTATTACCGCTTCCCGCCTGGGATCCTAAGGTTGTTCATTTCAGTTCCTGTTCGGGGCTTCTAGTTCCAGTTCCTTAGATCTATTCATGAGCAAGGAAGGTGGTTCTTGGTCCTCTCTACTAGATTGGTGGGGGCTTCCTTCTGTATTCTCTGGTCTGGGGCTGGAGATTAGTGTGTTTGGAGTTGTGGTCCCTCATTTCTCCTTAAATTTTGGCTTTTGGGATTCTTTCTTTGTGCCTATTGTTGTTATCCCTGGATCCTTACGGATTCCTCATATTTCACCTTACTGTGCATGAGGATATATTGGCATATAGATATCCCTAGTAGTGTTGTTCCACTTTACAGGCTCAAGTGGAGGCTTCCCATTTTTTTTTCTTTGAGGACCCTGATACCATTTCCTAGGTTGTCTCGCTGCTGATCCCTAGATTGTATCCTGGTGTTACTTGTTGCTTTTCTCGTGCGACTTCTTGCTGCACCTTGAGTTGCATCCCGAGCCATCCCTAGGAAAATATCCTCTCTAGTTTTCTAAAAATTCCTTGCTTTTGGTTTTCGGGCAGGATTTCTGGTTGCAAGTTATTCTTGGATTTCTCGCTCTCCCTACGCAATTCTGGGTAGGGTACTGTATCCACCCTCGGGAGGATCCCAGACTGCAATATCCACCCTTGGGTGGATCCCAGACTGATGTATCCATCCCTGGGAGGATACCAGACTATCAGTAATGGGAGGATGATATTTTGGCAAAGTGGGTCTCACTAGTTGGTACTAGAATCTAGTCTTTCTACTAGATCAAGGGTTGTTTCTGGCCCTTTTCCTTTTAGATTGTGTTTATTTTCATGTACTAAATAATAGCTTTAAATATCGGTGCTACAACCCTTTTTGTTATAAGGTTTTGGGATCCTCTTTAAAAACCCAATTTGTATATAAAATTCTAGTTACTTATCAAAAAAAAATTGTGTGGCATCAAAAGATAGTGAAAATAAAGAATTAACAAAATTTTATTTATGATAAAATCCAAAGAAAAAATGGTGAAGAATACTCCAGAGAAGTTGTGGAAATACTTATAAGTGCAATTAGAGAATTATGTATGACCCTATCTGCTCTCGATGATCTGCAAAAATAATGTAAAAGACAAGATGAAATAATAGAGAAATTGAATAAGAAGCCCATGATGAAAGACATGAGTTATGATACATGTGACCTACTTCAGAGGACAAATATGAGTGGCTTGATATCCATGATGACAAATGCATGTTGTGATATTAGAACAAATATATAAAGTAACACCAAGGATTTGAGCATTGTTCATGAGAATGTTTGTGCAAAAAGTATTTGTATTGATAGTATAAAGAGTGCTTGTGTTGGCCAAAATAAAGACCATGTTGATATAATTGCTGATAGTGTTAGTGATAATGGATATTGTAATAGGGATAGTAATAGTCTAAGTTGTGTTGATATTGATAGAAATATGTGTGATGGTGAGTTTGGATATTTTGAAAGGCATACAAAAGGGATTGGTTCAAAATTATAAAAAAAAATGGGATATAGAGGTATTGGATTGGGAAAATATGGGCAAGGTTTGAAAGAGACCATAATACCATAAATAAGCCAAACTGTGAAGGCCTTAGATATACAAGATAGACAAGTAATAGTAATTTTGTGACAAATAACAATAAATGTATAACAGATATTAGTAAAACCAATTATGTGTTAGACATTGTCATACAAAATTTGTTAAAAAGGAATAAGAAAAAGGAAGTAGTTGTAATCATTATAGCAAACATAGACATAAGATAGAGAAATGTTGGGACCTCCATTGTTGTGAAGTTTGTGGAGAAAATAATTATTTTCGGAGATATTATCGATATAAAGAAATAAGAAATAACAAAATTAAATTAAATTGTGGATGAATAAGTGTATGTGAATGGGATAATACAAAAGAAATATTGTTTGGTTTCTATAGAAGAAGACCAAGCGTGATGAAACATAAAATTTTGTTGAATTTAAATAATAATGTGATTTTTTCCATGGTAAATTATGTTGGGAGACTTTAAAAAAATGATTTTAGAATATTTTGACTAATCACAACTTAGAAAATGACCTAAATTGATAAATACTTGTAAAAGAATACTTTTGTGGAAGATTTTGGGGATGTGGATGATTCTAAAGTTATAGTTTAGTGGTGATTTTACAAAGATGATGATTGAATGACTATTCTAGTGGCTAACCTAGAGGTAATGTTGACCCAATGGTGACCTTGAGAGGTGATGTAAAGGTATTGATTGCCAAGAGGTGACCTTAAGATGGAGGACCTAGAGGTAATGATGACCCAAAGGCAAAGGCCAAGAGGTAAAACTAAGGTATTGATTACCCAAAGGTAGAGATCCAAAGGTATTGACCCAAAGGTAGACCCATACAATTCAAAGAGGTAGACCTAGTGGAGATTACATAAATTCAACTAAACCAGTACCAGAGGAGCTAAATATAGAAAATTGAAAGCCAACCAACAAATGACAATGATAGAGATAGAGCCAAAGAATGATATTTTTACCCAATAAAATAATATGAGGGGGGTGTTAGAGAATATTACATTTTTTGGTATCTTGTAATTACTTAAGTCAATGTCCCCAAAACTCCAACATTGTGGATAGATACAAAGTTAAGTGGGTGCCCCCTATTGTAGGTTGGATCAAACTAAAATTTTATGGAGCCTCTAAGGGAAACCTAGGTCAGGCTAGTGTAGGTGGTGTTTGTAGAAATAATAAAGAACAAATTATTTTTTCTTTTGATAAAAACCTTGAAATCCAAACAAGTCACTTTGCTGAATCTAGGGCTCTCTTTCAAGGCCTAAATCTCCTAGAAAAAATTCCTTTTTGCAACATCATCATTGAAGGAGACTCCATAAACATTTTCAACATACTAAAAAAATTTTAATCCCCCACTTGGACCATCAACAATCTCATAGAAGAGTCCAAAAAGACCCTTTTGAAGTTTGTAAATATTATCATCCAAAAATGTCTACAGAGAAGGAAATCATGTTGCTAACATCATGGTCAATTTGGGCTTGAGTATTATTGATCTTACCTCCTGGTACTATAACTTCCCCCAAACCTTGGTTGATTTTTGTTCCCTTGATCACACTTAATTTCTTTTATCTTAGCCTTTCTAGGTTTTTTTCCCTATTGTCTCCCTCTCCAAGGTCCCCTTGGGAGTTCTTCTCCCCCTGTCTTTCCCAAGCTCTATATTGTGTCAACCATCCTTATCTTATCTTATTTCATGTTTGTGCCCCATCGTACCAACGACTCATTTGAGCCTACCACCTAGACCCCTTCTTCTTCCTCTTGGGGGTGCCTTATCCTTTGGTTGTTGAGTATTCCTTGTTTGTGTTGTGATTGGTCATAGGTCAGCTTTTTCATCCACTACATTCCTATATGGCCTATTGTCGATCTTCCCAAGTTTTTTTTTCCCTCCAATTATCATACTCTATACAAGTTATCATTGCTCAAATATGATCAACCCACCCTCGTTATCAAGTTCTTAGACTTTATTACCTCCAAGTTGGTGTGCAAGGGCCACTATCCTCATAATCATATATTGGTAAGAGATTTTAGTCACAGTTTCCAACCTCAAATATCTTATCCTACTACAATCAAGTTCTCTCACCATCTTGTGGGTGACTTTTAGGTTCCAAAATTAATATTTTTTTGTCTCACTTACTAATGCAGGTCATGGTTCTCAACTTCAAATCCTTAACCCCTTGGTGTGCCTCTTCCATGTTTATTGTGTTCGCTCCAATCACCATCTGCCAACAAGAGGCTTGGTCCTCCTAACTATCTAATCATCAACTAGTACATGAAGGTTGTCCTTTGTTCTTTGTATTGAAGTGTGGTGCTAATCTTGAGGAGGATTTATCAGTATGGATTTTATTATCTTTGTTTTGAGCATGTTATCTTCTCAAAATGCTATTTTTAGCTTACCAGAACCTTCCCAAACATTATTAGAGCAAGCCTCCTCCCTTTAATTGTTGCTTGTCTTCCCATATGCTTTATTCAACTACATCTTGGTTGCCCTATTGTTCATATTTTTTACCCTCTTTGCACCATTCCTCATCTCATTCAGTTCACCTAGCCCCCCTCTTTTCATGGCCCTTTCATTTCCTTCTTGATTCATTCCACCAACTTGTAGATAATGGCTGAAGGTGATTCTAGATTTAAACTCGAGGTGCTTCAACTAAACAAGCTCATGGAAGATATTTTGAATAACATGGGCTTTCTCCTATTTCTCAAGAAGTTTAATGGGCATGACATGGAGATATCCAAGGAACTTTCCCGTAGTTGGGTCAATGGTAGAGTCATGGTTAAAGGCCTAACCTTCACAATTAATCTTGATCTTATCATTGAAATATTTGGGTTCCTAAACGATGGAAAAATTATCCAAATAGAGAAAAAATCACTTATGGGTGAATTACTTATGTTCAAGGATAAGGGAAAGAACCTCAACAAAGACAAAGGGGCTATTGTTAGAGATTCTCTTCTCAATACCTAGTATAAGGTGATGTTGCAAATTATCAACTACTTCATTGTGGACAGGTAGACCAACATCTTGAGAAGATTCCATCTGGCCTTTATCCACCACATTCATGGTAAGAAGAGCATTAACATCCCAGAGTACCTTTTTAGATCCATGGAAAATTTTATCTTCAATGTGTATGATAGTTAAAGTAATCAAATTGGAGAAGATAAGTAGAAACATAAGCAATGCTAAAAGAGAAAGGATCACAAAAGGAGTATCCTAGAAAGGGAGAGTAATGCTTTGCCATTAGATGAAGTATATGTGGGGTAGAAGCAAGGTCCCACACATAAGAGAATAAATATGAAGATTTGGTACAAGAGAAGACGATGAAGATTATCTCAAGATTGAAGATCAAGTTGTTGATATCTTAACCAAGGGATTTCTAAAATAGGCATATGTGAAGCTAAAGACAAAGGTGGATATTTCTCCATTTTGCATTAAAAGGAGGAATGTTGGAGATTGTGATGCAAATTTGATTAATTAATAATATTAATTATTAATTTATTAATTTAGGATTTATGCATAGAGTTGGAGAAAAAAAGAAAAAACAATTATAAAAATAGAAGGGCGGTTGAAAAAATAGAAAAGTTCATTTGAATTAAAATTATAAATGGATGAGTGCTAAAAATAGAAAAGGAAGGTAAAAATAAAAAAAAATAGATATAGAAAAGTCATTATTTTTGGCATGTAAGATGTCTATATATTGGGTCTAAGTCACCTATTATAATAAGGACTCAAGGAAATTCAAGAAGGATTAAAAAATTTCAAGGAGATTAAGTTGAAGAATTTAAGGGGATTCAATTGCAAGTTCCAAGGAGGATCTAAGTTGGTTGTAAACTCTAGTTTTATGATCCTAAATAAGATCTGCAATATAATATAGCATAATTGTTGTGTATATTTAGGGTTTTGCTATCATTATTATATTTAATAAATTGCTAATTTCCTAATTAAAACTAGATCTTTATTGGTTTTATATGCATTCTTTCCCACTTGTATTAACATCTAGTATATGAATCAAGGTTCTAGTTTATTGGTTTCTAGCTTGCAAGCTTGAAATTGCTAGTCTAGGCTACTACTAGTTATTTGAAAAAGAAAAAAGTTATTTTGAGAGATTTGATTTGAATGTTCCTTAACTAGAATTTCAATATATATTGTTAGAGAAAAAATTTCTACATTGATTGAATAATGTTGGAAAGAGCAATAAAATGATCCTCATAAGTAATGATTTAATCTAGTACACTTGACAGTTGTAGCAAGTGGTTATCCATGCAATCTAGTAGGATGAGAATATTACCATAATGAAACTCATGATCGAGCCATGGTATCAAAGCATTTGATTGTTATGATCAGTATTAGTGTTAGTGTTAAAGGTCAAAGCTGATATCAAAGCTAGGAGTCTCGAGTACTCATGGAGTGGCTTAGGGAGAATGTTGGAGAAATGAGTAAGACTTTGAAATTTAAATTACATGATAGTTCAAGGAGGATCTAGAATCTCAATGACACAACAACTCAATAGATGGAGATCCTAGATTTAAGTCCTAGCTGGTTCATACCTTTAACAAGGTATGAGAGCTAAAGTAATCAAATTGAAGAAGATAAACAAAAGCATAAGCAACACTAAAAGAGAAGAGAAGCAACAAGAGTATACCTAGAAAAGTGGGTGATGCTTAACCATTGGATGAAGGATATGTGTGGTAGAATCAAGGTCCCACACATGAGAGAATAAAGATGAAGATATGGTGCAAGAGAATACGGTGAAGCTTATCTTAAGACTAAATATCAAGTTGATATCTTGGCCAAGGGATTGTTGAAACAAGCACATGCAAAGCTAAAGATAAAGCTAAATATTTCTCCATTTTGCATCAAAGAGGGGAACGTTGGAGATTGTGATGCAAAATTAATTAATTAATAATAATAATTAATTAATTAAATTATTATTTATGCAAAAAATTAGAGAAAATAAGAAATGTAGTTTTAAAAATAAAAAGGTTGTTGAAATATAGAAAAGTGCATATGAATTACATAATGTAAAAAGCCCATAATTATAAATGGGTGAGTGCTAAAAATAGAATTCTAAAAATAGAAAATGAAGGTAAAAATAAAAAACAAGAAAACTAGATATAGAAAAGTCATGTTATTTTTGGCATGTAAGATGTCTATATATTGGGTGTGAGACACCTATTGTAATTAGGATTCAAGGGAATTCAAGAAATTCAAGAAGGATTCAAAGAATTCAAGAAGGATTCAAATAATTCAAGGAAATTTCAGTTGAATAATTCAAGGGAATTCAATTGCAAGTTTCAAGGAGGATTCAAGTTGGCTATAAACTCTAATTTTATAATTACAACCCAGATCTGTAATATAACATAACATAATTGTTGTGTATATCTAGGGTTTTGTTACATTTATTCTATATAATTAATTGCTAATTTTTTTTATTTAAATCAGATCTTTATTGGCTGTATATGCATTCTTTCCACACTTGTATTAACATCTAGTATCGGAGCTAAGGATTCTAGTTTGTTGGTTTCTAGCTTGTAAGATCGAAATTGTTAGTCCAATCTACTGCTAGTTAATTTAAGAAGGATAAAGTTTATTTGAGATATTTTATTAGGATATTCCTTAACCAAAATTTTGGCAAATCTTGTTAGATAGAAAATCTCTACATCAATTGAATAATGTTGGAAAAAGCAATAAAGTGAACCTCGTAAACAATGATTTACTCTAGTACACCAGGAAGTTGTAGCAACTAGTTATCCATGCAATCTGGTAGGATGATAAGGTTATCATAAGGACACTCATGGTCAAGCCATGGTATCAAAGTATTTGATTATGACAATTGGTATTAGTGTTAATATTAAAGCTAAAAGTTGATATTGAAGCTTGAAGCCTTGAGTACTTATAGAATGGCTTAGGGGGAATGTTGGAGCAATGAATAAGACTCCTATATTTGAATTGCAGGCTAGTTCAAGGAGCCAAAAAATCATTTATGGATCAACCTCAATAGATGGAGGTCCTAGATTCAAGTCCTAGTTAGTTCATACCTTTAATAGGGTATGAGAGCTGAAGTAATCAAATTGAAGAAGATAAGCAAAAATAAAAGCCAAGTTGAAAGAAAAATAGAAACAACAAGAGTATATCTAGAAAGAGGGAGTGATGCTTAACCATTCGATGAAGGATGTGTGGTAGAAGCAAGGTCCCACACATGTGAGAATAAATATGAATATTTGGTGCAAGAGAATATGGTGAAGATTATCTAAAGATCAAAGATCAAGTTGCTAATATCCTGACCAAGGGATTGCTGAAGTAGGTACTTGCAAAGCTAGATATTTCTCCATTTTACATCAAAAGGGGGATGTTGGAGATTGTGATGCAATTTTTTTATGGAAAACATCCCAGAAGGGATGCCACTTTTGGGTAAGACCCAAGGAGGCAGGGGTATCTCTTCCGAAAAAATCACCCAGGGCTCGCACCTGGCCTACCATATTTGACATACTCAAGGAGCAAACCTAAAACAACAAAAAACAAGAACACACAAACACAAACACAAACACAAACACACAAAAATATTAAAAAAACAAAAAAAAATCATGCTCCTTGAGTGTGTCAAAAAGATAAAGCACAACCAAACATGCACACAATAAGATAAAAAAAACACAACACGAACCACACAGAAAAAATACAAGAACAACATAACACAACACAAACATAACAAAAAATGATAGAACGCTACAAAGACAACCAACAAAAACATGAAAAACAAAAACAACCAAAATCTAGAAAATAATAAAATAAAAAACAACCTACAATAGACAACAAAGAAAAATAAAAACATAGAAAACACTCACATACCAAAACACAAAAACAACAATTAACACAAACATACAGAAACACAAGTACAAGAACAACAACAAAAACACAAAACAACAAAAACACAAGAACAACAAAAAACAACACAAAAAACACACACACATAAATAGAAAAGAAAAAAGAAAAAATAGAACACAACAATGACCTTTCTAGACCAAAAGACTTTTAAGGCAAGAATCAATAGAGGAAACAAAAGAAAGATTAGATTAAGCTAGGAAACTAAAATACCTTGACCAAACCAAAGAGAAGCAAAAATAAAGCAAGAAGAAACTAGGTACATCCAGAACTGGAGCCATCCAAAGAAATGATAGAAAGAAGAGCTTCCCTTATTTGTGAAACCCACCATCTAGAAGGGTGGCCATAGCAAGTAAGATCACCTTTGTCCAAAGCCCAATTAGCTAAAGCATCAACACTCTTGTTCTGATATTTGACCACATGATTGCAATCAACTTTCAAAAATTCCATTTGGATTAATTGAATCTTCTCAATAATTCTTTTTATTCTCCAATCAACCTTATGATTCGTAGGAGTCTTAAAAAGATTAATCATGAGTTGAGAGTCAGACTCAACTAGAACCTTTTCCCATCCAACCTTAGGAGCCTCTTGAAGGCCTCTAAGGATACCATACCCCTTAGCAAGTTTATTGGATAGAATACCCAACTTATCAACAAAAGCAAAAACCAGGGAGCCATTTGAAAATCTACCAATTCCTCCCGTACTAGCTTTTCCAGGGTTTCCTCTAGAGAATCCATATGTATTGACTTTTCCAAAATCCTTAGGAGGAGGTTGCCAATTATTTGTGCTATCCATATTGCAATTACTCACATTCCCTTTAAATTAATTGCTCTTAGAAAAGTTAATATTCAATATTTGCATCACTTGATCCCAATTTTGGTGGGAGTTTTGGGGGTGATTAAGGAGCTGATGGACTGATTTAACTAAGTTGGCAATGGTCTTATTCCAAATATAGTGAATATCCTTACTTTATTGATTAAAAATTTGGTTGTTCCTTTCATTATAGATATTCCAAAGAAGAATGGTAGAACCCATCCAAACTAACTACCTAATAAAATGATCAACACCCTCTTGATTAGGCCAATCCCTCCAAATTTGTTCAAAAGTTAAAAAATTGGACCACTGTAAGCTAAGTAAAATTGCCATTCTCCTTCATAACTTAGAGGGTAAATTACACTCAATAAAAATATGGCTGAGAGTTTCCACATTCTCTCCACACATTTCACATCTAAAAGGGCCATGCAAACCACACTTCATAAGATGCTCCCTAGTAAGCACCCTGTGATGCAATAAAAGCTAAATAAAGAATCTCACCTTAGGCCAGAGCTTTTGAGCCCACAATTGAGAAAATATGTTAGATTATTGGTTGGGATTATTATGGCATAAGGCCAAATAACCTTGAGCAACTGAATACTCACCCTTAGTAGTGTTGTTCCATCCAAAAAAATATTTATCATGGGACCAAGAGAGAGATATCATATGAAGGATGCACTCGATATCTTGTCTTTGCCTTTCTGGGATTTGAATAGGCCTATCCTCAATAGGGATCTAATATCTACCAACCTCTGAATTACCACTATGGTACCGATAGTAATTAGCCACCTTTATCTATTTAGCTCGATGAAGCTCCTCCATCCAATGCCTCTAATTGGAAAACTAAATTATCAAAGGCTTGTGACCATCCCAAGAATCTATCCAAAAATTTGCTTGTTGACCATTATGAATGATCCAAAATAATTTTTTCTTTATCAAATCCTCACCAGTATTAAGAACTGCTAAAATGGGAGAACCTTTGGGAGGCAATTGATAGCAAACAAGGTCTTAAGGACTTTTTTCTTAGCATATTTAGCACGAATATTTTTGGCCCAAAGAGCATTGGGCCAAAAATATGTTGAGGTGATTGGTTAAGTGAAAGTGTTTGAGCTTAGTCAAGCGAATATATTGAAGTGATAATTCAAGTTCTATGAAACAAATTGTTCTATATTATAAATTGATTTGAGAAAGAGGTTGAGTATTTGTGAGTGTGAAACATATTGAGTCTCTAACAATTCTCTATATGTTTTTATGGTAAAAAGAGATATTGAAAGTGATTGAGCATTGTTTTGAGTGTGAAACATATTGATTCTCTAACAATTATCTATATATTTCTATGGTAAAAAGATATATTGAAAGTTATTGAGCATTGTGGTGAATGTGAAGCATATTGAGTCTCTAACAATTCTCTATATGTTTCTGTGGTAAAAAAAGAGATTGAAAATGATTGAGCATTGTGTTAAATGTGAAGCATATTGAGTCTCTAACAATTCTCTATATGTTTCTATGAGATTGGACAAGTCCTAGTGAGGACTTGTTGAGCAGATTTGAGGTAAGTCTTTGAGAAGACTTGTGGACAGATTTGTGTGAGCCTTTGTGGAAGCTTACAATACAGTTTGAGGACAGAGATTGAGAGCAGATTTGAACAAGTTCTAGTGAGGACTTGTTGAGCATATTTGGACAAGTTCTAGAGAGGACTTGTGGACATATTAGTGTGAGATTTTGTGGAAGCTTACAAGGAAAATTTGAGATAATTCTTTGAGAAGACTTGAGATAAAAGTTGATTGATTGATTTGTTCAAACCTTGAGTTAAGGTTTGGTGCAGATCAAGCAGATTTTATTTGTGATGAATTCAAGCTTTGTGTTAAAGCTTGAGGATAGATATTGAGGATAAATTTGTGCTAGAACGAAGGACTGTGTTTAGTGTAGATCAGAGAATAGATATTGAGGACATATTTATGCTAGATTGAAGGACTGTGTTTAGTGTAGATTCAAGGACAAAGTTTGGTGCAGATTTGAGGAGAGGTTTGCACCAGACCAGAGATAGAGTTTGAGCATATTTGTGCTAGAACGAAGGACTATGTTTAGTACATATTTGAGACAGAGCTAAGAGTAAGCTTTGGAGGTGACATAGTATAGAGGATGATAGTCTCTAGTGGATAGAGATCCATTAGCCAAGGCAGTGATGATAGGTCTTCTGAGTGAGGATAGGAGTCTTCAATGGATAAAGATCCATTAGCCAGTGCAATGGGAGTAACAATTCTTCTAGAATATCATCAACCAGAGCAAAGAAGAGATAAGTTCTCCTATGGATATAGATCCATGAACTTGATTAGGGGATTGGTGTCTCCTTTGGATAGAGGTCCATAAAAATTGTAATAGGGAAAGGATTTCCAAGAGATTGATTAAGAAAACTTTAGTGAAATATTTTCTCCGTTGAGTAGCCCACATTGGGTGAACCACATTAATTGGTGTCTCGATTGTGTGTGGTGATTTGTGCATTGCTTTTATTACTTCTATTGATATTGCTATATATACATTGCATAATATTTATTAGAAAAGAAAAGTAAAAAGTGGTCTTATACTATTCACCCCCCCTCTCAGTATAAGCTTGTGTTCTTCAACAAAATCCTTCGATATAATTTAGCAGCTAAAGCTTTGTTGTTATTAATAGCATACCAGAATCCTAGCCCCCCTTCATTCTTAGGAAGACATAAAGTGTCCCATTTCACCAAGGTCTATTTTCTTTTCTCCTTAGTACCACTCCATAGGAATCGATGACTCATTTGATCTAGTTCTCGAAGAAAAGCCTTTGGGATATTCAACATGATAGAAACATAAATAGGAATAGCCTGAAGGATTGATTTTACCAAGGTGATTCTACCCCCCAAATAAATCCACCTATTGGCCCACTTTCCAATTTTCTTCTTGACTTTGTCAAACAACCAATTCCAATATTTTTTTTCTCTTTGAATATTGTTGGGAATACCTAAATAAGTGATTGGAAGGGAGATCTTATTATATCTTAATTTATCCAAGACCATGGATTCCTGTATGGTGGAGCAGTGAAATAAAATGACTTTAGATTTATCTTCATTGATCAATTTCCCGGTAGCCTTAGAAAAACAACTAATGATTTGGTTAATATTAGAATATTTCTTAACTGTAGCTTTACCTAAAATAGTAGAGTCATCAAAAAATTGAAGATGAGAGATAAGTCTAGCTCCATGAGCAATGGTAACTCCCTCAATGGTTTTGTTTTCTCTCTTTTTGGTTATAGTCCTACTTAAGCATTCAACAATAATGATGAATAAATAAGGGGAAAGGGGGTCACCTTGCCTAATACCTCTGGAAGCTGGGAACAACTGAGAAAACATGCCATTTATAATAATTGAGTAGAAAATTGAAGAGATACATCCCATAATCCAATCCATCCAATATTGAGAGAAACCAAATTGCCTCAAAACTTTGATAAGGAAGTGCCAATCCACTCTGTCATAATATTTGGATAAGTCTAACCAAATGAACATGGAAGGAGAATTTTGCATATCCATGGAATGGATGGCTTCCTGAGCAATAACTATCTCATACACTATTTGATGTCCTTCCACATAACCCTCTTGTTCAAGGGAAATAATCTTATGTAAAAGAGTCTTCAAAATTTCTACCATGATCTTAGTAATTATTTTGAGAAGAACATTATATAAAGCAATAGGTCTAAAAGCTGAGATATGATAAACCTCTTGAGCTTTCGAAACAAGAGTAATATAAGTTTTATTGATAACCTTCAAAATTTCTTTAGTTTTCTTGGCTTCTTCCACCACCTCTAATAAATCAACATGAAGGATATCCCATAAATCTTAGTAGAACTCAATGGAAAAACCATTAGGACCTGGGGTTTTACCTTTTTGCATTTTAAAAACTACATGTTGAAGCTCATTGATAGTAACATGAGCAGTCAAAATAGAGTTCTTATTAGAAGTGATAAGAGAAGGTATTGCTTGAAGAATATTTTGTTGAGAAGTTGAGTCAAGAGAAGTAGCAGTAAAAATATTGGAAAAGTAATTGACAACAAAATATTTTTGCTTCTTTGAGCCATTGAATTCTAGATTTTTGCTTCTATAAGAGTTCTATTTTTTCCCATTCTTCTAACTAAGTTGTGAGTTTAATTTCATCTGCACTTGTACTCTTTGTGAAGCCATCTAAATGGATTTTCTTATTCAAATTTTCAAGTTGAGCTATAACTTCATGTTTTTTTATGAACATCCTCAAACTCTTTCTAGTTCCAAGTCTTGATTTTGGATTTAATGTATTGCAATATTTTTGCAAATAGAACATCTTAGTCACATGCCTAGGTTTACCTTCCTTCCATCATTGTTGCACTCAAGGTTTAAAGGAACTATCTCTAAGCCACATTAACTGAAATCGAAAACAAGAGAAACTCATATTGTTTTTTCACATTTTCATCATGACTAGCCAGTGATCCAAACCAACATTGTTAAGAGTCTTCACTTTAGGAATGTGACCATGGATTAAGAAATTTTCAAAGAGCAAAAACCTATCCAATCTCTCCATTATACAAGCTAAGCCTTGCCTTCTGTTAGACCAAGTCATAAGGCCATTATCTAGTTGGATGTCCACAAGATGGAGGTTTACAATATATTCGCTCATGAGGTTAGTGCTCCTGTCCAAATTTCTATTTCCCCCCATTTTCTCATCTAGAGAGAGGATGGTATTGAAATATCCTTTGATCAAGATCCAAGATTTAGGAAAATGAGAGATAATATAAGTTATATTATTCCACTATCTTCTTTTTTCCTCCAAATTAGTCAGAGCATAAACATTAATGCAGAGCATAATTTGGTTGGAATGTCTGCTTTAAATAGCTATAGCCAAAAGACCCCAAATTCCAACCTTATGGTGAATAACTACCTTTTTTGGGTCCCAAAGGCAAGCAATGCCACCAAAATTCCCTTGGTAACTAAGGGAAACTACTTTTCCAGCTGGACAAATTTTACTAGAAATTGATTCCATATCCTCTATTGACATATTCATTTATTGAAAGAAAACAAGATGTGGGTGATTTATTTGAATCATTATTCTAATTTCATTTTGTTTTTAAAGACTCCCTTTAAGTCCTCTAATATTCCAAGTGATGATCTTCATTAATACCAGGGCTAAAAAATTTGGTAAGGGCATTAATCTCACCTTCCTCTATAAGCTTTTCACCTTCTTTTACCATATGATATTTATTAGTCTTACGACCTGCCTTTTGATTAGAATCCATCTTCAGTTTTTTTCTCTATTTATTGACTTACTCCAATTGAATCTGAGATGGCTTCTAACCTTGAAGAATGCTTGTACATAGTCAAAATGTTACCATAAGGTTCAAAAGAGTCAAAATTGGGACTTGCATTATTTGAAGTTTTAACATTTAAAAGATTGCTTTTCTTGTGTATATTTTCTCCATTTTTTCTGTTGAAAACCTTTGATTTGTTGGTTTGTCTCTGAGTTCTTCCCTTTATCTTTAAATTGTGTTTCTAAGATTTTTGTTTCCATTATTTTCTCTTCCTCACTTGGGACATCATTTGTGGAAATAATTTCAAACATATTAGCAAATAACTTTGATTGATCCTTCATAACTGGTTTTTCTGAGTGTTCTTCTTCTTAGGCATTTGGAAACCTGTTGAGTTTATATTTTCTTTATTTTGATCTAGAATTTTATTTGGGTAGACACTAGCCAAATTACCATATTCATGGCAAATTTTACAACGAAAAGGAATGTTCTCATAGTCCACTACTTGCTCCCAAGTGTCCTCCCCAAATTGTAAAGTGATCTTTTTAGGAAGGGGTTTGTCAAAATCCATTAAAACATAAATACGAGCATAAACAATATGTTCAAATTTTTTAGTACAATCAACAGTCATCATAAATGTTCCTAAAGAGTTTCCAATTGAAGAAAAAATAGTCAAATTCCATAATTCAATTGGGAGGCCAAAGAGTCTAACCCACATGGGACCTATAGAAGGCATCTCTTCTTTGGATTTAAATTTAGTATTCTAGGGCTTCATGAAAAGCCCTGCCCTTCTAAAGAACTTGGGACCCCCTTGAAAATATTCTCTCTATCTTCATTATTAGCAAATAAAACAAGAAAATAACCATTTGGATAAATATAGATTTGTAACTCACCTTTATTTTTCCAGATTTTTGTAGCCTAGACTTTGAAAGTAGATAGGCTCAAAATAAAACCCACGAAATGACAAATTAGTCCTCTTTTTTCTAGATCTTCAATGTCAGTATGAATGATGCCCATATCAAGCTTAACAATAGGAGTTCCATTAGCTGCTTTAAGACATATTGACTTTGTTTTCCTAGGATCAATCTTAGAAATTCTTAGAGGTTTACGGGAAGCCCTAAGATTAATATTAGCATTAGGTTGAGGCTATCCACCACAGAGGGCATCCCTAAAATTCATTTTTGGGACTAATTTTTTGAAATTCTTACCCTTGACAAGGGTTTCTATAATAGATTTATTTTGTGGGTGCACCTTAACACCAGATTCACTTGAGATTTGAGATATTTTTTGATAAGCTACTTGAAACTTGTTTTGTGATCTCTTTAATCCATGCCCTAGACATCGTGAAAAGGTATGATTTTCACTTTTTTTTGTGTAGAAAATTGGAAGTCGTTGTCACTCAAGTTCACAACATGAATATCTGTTGAAAGATAAATTGTTAACCCATATTTACTCCCCGACAACATATCCTACTAAAATATTGAGCAAAAAACATAAAAAATATTGGTCGTTGGGGCTTGAAGTCCTGGAAAATCAACCTTTGGAGCTGCTTGCACTTAACCCAAATGAAACCCTTGCACAATCGTTTAACAAAAATCTCGTTCACACATAGGGATGTGCTAGGATATATGTTCCTTAAAATGATCTAAAAATAGGTGGAGATGTTCTAGGGTTTGTCAGGCATTTACTCTCAAAATTTCAGCTCAGTCTGAGTTCATATGAGTGAAATATGGCCGAAACAAATTCGACAATTTGGGCAGTCTTGCGAAAAATATCCGATTGTGATGCAAAATTGATTAATTTGTAATTAGTAATATTAATTTTTAATTAATTAAATAATTATTTATTTATGCAAAGAGTTTTATAAAATAAGAAAAGTAGTCTAAATAATAGAAAGGAATTTGAAAAAATAAAAAAGTGCATATAAATTACATAATGTAAAAAACCCATAATTATAAAAGGGTGACTGCTAAAAATATAATTCCAACAATAGAAAATGAAAGTAAGAATAAAAAAAATAAGGAAACCAAATATAAAGGCCTGGTATCGATTACATCCAGATGAACTGAATACCCTGAGAGTCGCCAAAAGTGTTGGCAGTTTTGCCACAATGAATTTTTGTTGTAAAAATTCTAAGTATACAAATTAAACAATGCAATTTTGCTAGCCTTTTTTGGGTATTGTTATTGTTTTAATTTGATGTTGTTAAAATTCCCTTTCAATGAAAAGTAAGCGCTTTTGTCCACTTTTGCCAATGAAGATAAGCATCAATAATTTCACTGGAGAAAATAAATAAATTGAACTTCAGATGATTTTGCCAGCAAAAATGGGTTGTAGTGATTTCATTGGCAAAAGTAAGTAAAAGGCATTGTCACTAGCAAGTTAAGAGTTTGGAAGGGAATCTTCAGCGAAAATAAGGTTGGAAGGATTTTTCAAGTGATGGAAAGATGTTTTTGCCCAAGTATATTCATTCTAAGCAAGTCAAAGTCAATTTCGTTCTTCTTTTGGACGAATTGCTATTTTCGCTCAACTTGGGAGCAAAATCAATTGGTAAAAGCATTTGCCAAGTGCTTTCACCCTTTTTTTGGTATACTAGATGATTTCACCCAATTTGGAGTGAAAGCAATAAAAGCACCTAATTTGGAGCAAAAAACAATGAAAAGGCATCTTCCTATGCAAGTCAAAGTCAATTTCACCCCAACCAGGAGCGAAATTCATTTTCACCCTCCTTTGGTAGCAAAATTAAGCATTTTCACCCCACTTTAATAATGAACTTCATTTGCGTTCGACGTCTCAACGAAAGCATCCTGAAAATTCAAATTCAATCGCCACACTACAGTCAAAAGTCAAAAAAGGAAAAAATTAGGAAGCGGCCATTTTTAGGAAATCGGCCTAAACGGACACCTATGGACTTGAAATTTACCCAAAGGAGAGGAATTGAAAAATTAGACTTATGGTGAAAAAAATAACCCTAATACCCTGAACGATTTGAGAGATTAAAGTTTTTGTCTCGAGAAATTTCTCCAACATAGCTTAGAAATACAATTTGAAGACTTTAGAGGCCTCGTAAAGGGATGAAATCTGGATGAAATAGATGTTCCATCAACTTTATTGTTGTAGATCTCTTTCCAATATTTCCAACGATATATTACAATAGACAATCAGGTCAACAAAACAAAAGTTATGGCTCCAGGAAGCTGCACCACCAAAAATCCATTTTAGAGCACTTTTTTGGCGAAAATCATTTTCGAGCACTTTTTTAGCAAAAAACCATTTTCAGGCACTTTTCGAGGCAAAAATCCATTTTCGGGCGAAATTCCCGCAAAAATCAATTTCGGGCAGTTTCTTAAATAAATTGATTTTTGGGCAATTTCTTCAGTGAAATTGATTTTTGGGCAGTTTCTTCAGCGAAAATGATTTTTTGACAGTTTCTTTAGCGAAATTAATTTTTGGGCAGCAAAATTAAATTTTCAAGCATTATTTTCGACAAAGACCAGTTTTGACAAATGACCAAGGGGTAGCCAAAATTAAATGTTGTCATTCCCCAAAATGATTCGCTTTTATATGATGTTGTTGATTTTCGAGGCACTACCCATGAAGGTGAAAATTCTATTGATGATTCTTGATGAGTCCTAATATGCTACCAGTTGTAAATGCTTGCTGATTTTTGAGGCACCATTTGATTGGTTCGTTGCTACTACCGAGGAAGAAAATACTACCGACCATGCCACCGACTTGCCACCATTGCCACCATTTTATTTAATGCTTATTAAATTTTAGGGGTGAAATCCTCTATAAATAATGTAAAACTTGATAAGTTTGAGGGAGAAGGAACATTTTGCTAAAAAAAAATTGAGTTTTAATTTATGCGTCAATTGAAAGACTTTGGACTCTAGTTCCTGGATTAGTTGTGTATGCGATTGCTTTATGCCTGTCATTTCTGTTATATTCATGCATTTGTTAGATAGATTGAATTCTGCAGTTGAATTTAATTTCTCGTAAAGATGTGAATGTTGAAATGTTAATTGAAATTCATATTTGTTATCTGTGATTGGTTTCTATGTTCTTTCTGTTAAATGTTGGTTAGAACTTGACTTGGTTATTTAGTTGTTAGTTCATCCCTACTCTATTTTTTTGGCTTATAGACTTATTTCCCATTTCTTTTAGTTATTTTCCATCTCTTTCTATTATTTTCCCATCTCTTTCCATTCATTTATTTCCCTAAAACTTCATACCAGTCTTAGAATAGCAAGGGAACCAGCCCTCTCTGGAGATTGGTCTAAAGGACATTTCTTTCCTTTAACGTTTCAATGTTGGTCGAGTCTAGGGTGCACATACATTTTATCCTTAGGCAGATTCATGACCAACATTATGCAAAGAGTTTTAGAAAATAAGAAAAGTAGTCTTAATAATAGAAAGGTATTTGAAAAAATAGAAAAGTGCATATAAATTACATAATGTAAAAAACCCATAATTATAAAAGGGTGACTGCTAAAAATAGGATTCCAAAAATAGAAAATGAAAGTAAGAATAAAAAAAACAAGGAAACCAAATATAACAAACTTATGTTATTTTTGGTATGTAAGATGTCTATATATTGGGTGTGATACATCTATTGTAAATAGGATCTAGGGGAGTTCAAGAAGAATTCAAGAAACTCAAGGAGGATTCAAGTTGGCTATAAAAACTAGTTTTATGATCACAAATTAGATCTACAATATAATATAACATAATTATTGTGTATATATGGGATTGTGTTGTCTTTGTTCTATGTAATAAATTGTTGATTTCTTGATTAAAATCATATCTTTGTTGGTAGTATATGCATTCTTTTCACACTTCTATTAACATGAAGAAGAAAATACCTTAGTGTAAGGGGATTCACATATCAATTCTTTAGACTTTGTAGTGTTTCCTTCTCTATTTTATAGTCTAATTCCTCCTTCCATTGTTCTTATATGCTCCAATTCATCATTTGACATAGGCACCGATGCTTGATGATATGGTTGTATATTTACATTTTTAATCTCCATAGGTAGGACATCCTCAAAAGTAAACCCAAATCTTTTGTATTTTGACCCAATTTTTTCTCCCATCATAAATTCTTCTTCTTCTCTGGGAAAACTAAACACCTCACACTCTTCTATGAACTTTGAATCCATCTAAGAATGGATCAAATGATTCATAATATTTTTCATTATTTTTTCTTTACCTTCAAAATATTTGTTTTCAGTCTCAAGGCTTCTATCAAACCATAGGAGGTATACCTCTTGATGGAAATATGGGAATTCCTCCATAAGAATTGTCGATCCATTATTATCTAAATCTTACCTTATTATTTCAAGTTCCATTTTTATCTAAAGGGGATATATTTCCTAGGAAATAGGCTAAGGATACTTTAGAGGATTGTTCACTACTATGCTTTGGGTGGGAGCAATAACCACTCATTTTAGGTGCTTCAAGCATTGCATAGGATTTTGCCACATTGAATTAGGGTGCAATCACCTGATTTATCCTTGGTTGGCTTATCGTGGGTTGGATAATCATTATTATATTGGTGACAATAGGTTGATTTGCTATATAGACTGGATTGTCACTTGTAAATTCATTGCTTGGGTAGGGTGGATTGTCATAACATAATTTATCGAATCATGGCCTATTTTATAGGTAACTTGAATTCATATTACTCATGACATTGTGCATGTTAGGTACCTAAGTATATGAATGTGAAGATATAATATAATATTGTTTAATGTCATGGGTCACACATAATATTATAATAATATATAACATAGTGCCATATTATAATATTATGCACTTTGTAACTCATGGAAGGTGAATCACCACATGGGTAACCTTCTAACTCATGAAAGGTGACCCATCACATTCTTATATAATTAAATATGTAACCCCAATTGTCAAAAAATTCATATGAATTATTCTTTGTAAGAATATTGGCTCATGAAACAGAGATCTTGTGGAGTGATTCCTCTTTTAATGAGTATTCTTGGTGTTGCCCTACCTCAAGGGTATTGTCTATCTCCATTTTACTGTGTACATTGTTATTGGGGAATTTATTTGTGGATGCATGTTGGATATTTTTGTACATTGGTGGATGATTTATTGTTAATGAGAAGAGAGGTTCATAACACTACACTTGATTAATCACCAACATGTTTCCCTACTAGAATGCTCTAACTCAAAGGGACTTACTATAGGTCAAAACTTCCTTAGGCATGAGGGCCACCAAGTCTTGTTGTTGAGTCACTAACCATTGAGGATCTTGCATGTTTTGTTGAATTATTCAATTCTCCTCTTCAAAATCATCATCTTGTCGCTTTAATAATTTAAGTGTTGTAAGCATACCCTCGAGTTAGTAAATTCCCTTTGAAACTATTGTATGTCTTGTTGTTCCTAAGGAACTTGTTGATACTATAGGGTCATCTATTGTTAATGGGTTTGGTTCAAATAAGCCACATAGTTTTTCTACATAGTCATTGTTGGACTTTTTTGTTGAATCAACTGAGGTTGTTGAGGTGCTTATCCATACTGTATTTGGTATGTAAGTTGATTTGTTGGACCATATGTTTCTTCTTATTGACGATATGAAAGAATTTGTTGATTTTGGAAACTTGGAGCTACCATCTATTGTTGCATGAACTATTGCATTTTTTGTTGGCTCTAACACACCTACTACAAACCATAATTCTATATTAGTTGCTAAACCTACATATTTGACTATGGGTTTTATAGAAACTACTATTCACCTTAGGGAATTTTCATGCATTGGGATAGTTGAGGATTTTGAGTCCATAACATATTTTGTATCATCTAAATATTCCATTGTAGTTGAGCTACTATTAAGCTATTAGAAGTTTTAACATATCAAAGATAGGAGTAGAGCTCATATGATTCTACCTGTTCAAGGGACAAGGTTCTGCGTAGTGCCTAAAATAATGGCTCTTTTTATTGAAAAAGCAACTTTAGAGGGGATGAAACACTCATTCAATTTTTTCTAAGAGTAATTTGATCATTTGTTAGCAAATCACTCAATCATAATTTCATAACAAAATCGGCATCCCACAAAGCATCATCCTAGATCCTCCCACGTACATACTTGCACATATAGAGTTTTGGGATCAAAAAGTTGGACAAAGGAGAAAATCACTAGCAAGTTGAAAAATTTACTTTTAGAGTTACAACTTAGAATTTTTTGTAAAATTTTGACTTATGGAGTGGATTTCTAATGATTGCAGTGAACTGCTAGCAAACTGGAGTGAATTGCTCCCAAAAATTCAACTTAAAAATTTTTTGTAAAGGAAGGGCCAAACAAATTGCTTGGAGTAAATCGCTTTAATTCTTGCTCCCCTTGAAGAAGTTGGGAATATTTTTATGACCTTTTGAGCAAAACACTCCTTAAAATCGTAGTTAATATTTTTTGGATTATACTTAGAAAGACTTACTATTATGGAGCGAACCACTAGTTGATTGGAGCAAATCACTAGCCGATTGAAGAAAATTACTAGATGGCTTAGATTTTGATAAATTTCAAACGTTTCTGGATACATGGCCTCAAATGGAGTGAATTGATCCTATTTTAGAGCAAATTGATTCCTAAGCGAGGACTTGGAAAAAAATTCCCAAATTTGTCCCAATATTTTTTTCTTTTTTCGATGTCGCTTTGCAAAACAATTATGATTTTGAAGAATAAAACATAGTTGTCATTTGCAAATCACCTATGAAATTTGGACATAAGTAAGGAAAAAGATGTAAAATTCAAGGTCAAATTAGGACTAGGATTTATATATCAAGTCTCTAGTCCTAACGAATTGCTTTGGATTCAAGGTATGATTTTTTTACAAATTCAAAGTGAATTGCTAACTTAGTGGAGTGAATTTCTCCCAAAAGAGGACTTAATTTTTTTTATGATATTTAGGTGATTGTCCCCAAATGGAATGATTTGCTATCTATTTAGGGGTTTGGAAAAAATCCTTTAAATTCAAACTAAATGTTTTTCACCTATGATGTAATGCAATTTGGTTCTAAATTTGAGGGATCCATCCAAATTATGGGCTAAAGGACTAGATTCCCATCAACTGTGCCATAAACTATGTTGAATTGTAGAAATATTTCTCTTTGTGCACACACATTTCTAGTTTCAACAAAGTTCAATGGAAGAGACAAGCCTCTTCCAACCTACTGATTTTGGCCAACTCCCTGCTATCCTTGCTAAAAATTAACCAACCTAATACACTTGAATGAAATTAAATACAAGAAAATAAAATACAAATAATATATGTGGAAATTAAAATGCATGAAAAATAGATTGGTAAGCTTAGGGTACAAGAGGCTAAAGTAAATACATTCATAATTGTAGCAAGAAGAGTGTGTGATCAATCAACACATGAAGAAATATAATAACAACAATGTATTACCATTAATATAAATTCAAAATTATAGGAGTAATGACAATATGGAAAAAAGGGCAATGTCATAATCATCACACATTTTACAATCTAGGAGGGCAATGCAATTGATGGAAAGCAAACTATTTATCGATTTGTCATAAATATTAAGAATAAAGAGCATAATGTGGGTCTCATAGAGTGTAGCTTTGACTTCTTAAAGGTTAAAAGATATTTATAATTGAGCCCATGGATCTTGTTTATAGAAACGTTTACCCTTGAGTTGCCTAGGATGAGAAACTATTACTCCTAGTAAAAGTAAATGAAACTATTACTCCTTGAGTTTACCCTTAAATTATACCTCTAAAGGGTTTAAAATACTTTCAAGATGATTTATGGTGTCACAACATGTCAAAATATTGCTTCCAAATATCTTCATTGGGATTTGTGCTTGTATTTTTATCCTTTCATTGGTCTGTGAGTGATTCACTCTAGGAGGCAAATGAATCACTCCATTTTACTAGTAATTGACGAATATTTCCCTAGAACTTCACTCTTGAAATCCAATCACTTCACTTGGCTAGCAGATTGCTCCTTGAGAAAATCGACCCTCTTGATCAAATCACTCCTCTTTGAAGATAGTCAAATTTTTCCAATTTGAAAAATTTGTTCATTGGGATTTATGCTTGTATTTTTATCCTTACATTGTTTTATGAGTGATTCACACTAGTAGGTCAATTAATCACTCCATTTTACTAGTAATTCACCAACATTTCCCTCGAACTTCACTCTTCCAAGCTAATTGCTTCACTTTGCTAGTAGATTGCTCCTTGAGAAAATTGACCCTCTTTATCAAATTGCTCCTCTTTGAAGACAGACAAATCTTGCTAATTTTGCAAACTTTGTTCTTTTACAATGTTGTTCCTACATTTTCAAAATTAGTTTTATAATTTTTATCTTTGATGGCTAATTCCTTGGAGGAATTACAATGTAGTAGTCGACCTACTACAATCATATTATAGATATTTCGATAAGTTATAGAAAATATCATTAAATCCTCTCTTGGTTGTGTTTAATTCATCTAAACATTTAATTGCATCATATTTAATCATAAAAAAATAAATAAATCATTATCAAGTTGTTGCGTCAAAGTCCACACCTCGAAATTTCATGCCTGTGACTACTTGTTCATTGGTTTACTTGATTTGTAGATGAATTAGGAGTTCCCACACTTGGCCATTTTTGTGAATTTAGATGACATCATGTTGATGCTATAAGGGAAGCTTATTAATAAGAGGTATAAGTAGACAAATTAGGAGCTCCAATACTTAGTCAAATTTGTGAACAAATTACACTTTTTAAAGCAAATCGCACTTGCCATTCCTTAGTCAAAATTTAAATGTGTCTTGTTCTCCCCTCTTCTCAGGTTGCTTTCTAGTCTTTGATCCTAAGTGCGATCACTATAAAATTTACCTTTGCTTTTATCTACATGAATTTTATTACTATTGAAGTACAATGGTAGTAGTTGGACTACTACAATTTCATTTATTGTAGCCTTCTTTTTCCGTGGTCTCTTCAACCATAGCCAATATATCACTTTTCAACAAATCTCAAATTTTTTGAAAGAAGATTACAAGCAGTTTGGCCTATATCGGTAGCCTTTTAATAATTTTATCTCTATAGAAAAATTATCACTACATGTTATTAAATATAGGGCATCTCTCCCTCTAAACTATAATCTTGATTTTTGAACTAGAGAAGACGGTGATGAAAAATATTTTTAAAATAAAAATCATGTAGTAATTTGAATTCAATCCTCACTTTCACTTGACACAAATTTGAATCTCCAAAAAACCTAACCAACATATATCAAACTTACATATTAACCTTATACTTTTAAGATTCATTGTCATTGTTAATCATTTGATCCTTGATAATCATTTTCAGTGTAATATATGTTGTTTGGATGGTTATCTGCATCCAAGAAATTAAATTAACAAAATAGTTAGCAAGAATATAATGGAAAAATATATGAAGATCCTTAGACCTAAAAGCAATAGATTCACTAGGTTCCTTGGGGGGGGGCTTCTCCTTGCATGGGATCCACAAGATCTAATATGTATTAATAAAACAAGACACTCAAATTGGATAGCAATTTTTTCTCCTCTCCATAGGAACATACTTGGACCATAGTCAATTTTTATGGACCAAATAATTGTCTTAAAACAAGAGGTTTCGAAAAGTCTTCAACACTTGATCCATTAGGAAAGATCCCCAAAATTATTAAAGGATTTGAATGTGAATTTAGACCTATGGGAGAAAAAAGGAGGCATTCCCTCAAAAGACCCTTCTAAGGGCTTGGTTATGCAAATTATAACTAAGTAAAAAGTCTAGGACATAATCCCCCAAAATGTAAAATTTACATAGAAAAAAAAAAGAGTTGGGGTTAAATTCATTGTAGAAAGATTAAATAGATTCCTGAGACAAGAAGATATACTATTTTGGTATCCAAATATATCAAGTGGCATAATTCAAAATTTAGTCTCAATTCATAAGCCTATCTATTTGGATACGGGTGATAATGCTCTTGGATAAAGGAAGATTTATTTCAAATACAATCCAAAATGGATGGAGCATGAGGAGTTTGCACCTTTAGTAGAAATTATTTGGAAGTAACAAGTCTGTGCAAACAGTCCCCAAGAGGTATGGTAAATAAAAAAAATTAATCTCAAGAAATCCATTAGGGACTGGATTGCCAATAAGACTGAAATTCAAAATAGGTCAAGCATATTGCTATAACATATAGAGGAAGTAGAGTAAGAGATAGGTGATCATATTCCAACCCCTCAACAGGAAGAGAGAAGACATTGGTTGCACCGATAAATAGATCAAACTTTTAGAGAAGAAGAGTCACATTGGAGACTTCAATCAAGAATGATTTGGATTAATAAAGGAGACAAAAACACAAATTACTTTCATCTAAAAACAATGCAACACTACCAATGAAATACAATTAGATAAATTCACAAAACTAAAAAAAATTATTTTGATCAGGCAATCATAAAGGAACTAGCAAGAGATCATTACTCGACCCTTCTCACAAAGACAAAAATAAATCAACAAACTCAGGCCATTCTCCTGAACAACATTCCTCCTTTGTTAAAAAATAGGGTCAAATAAGATCTCTCTTCAGTAGTAACCAAAGAAGAGTTGGAAGAGGTAATACTTAATTACCCAAAGATAAAGCTCTAGGTCCAGATGGCTTCACCAACAATTTTTATTGATAGTTTTATGAAATTATAGGAGATGACCTATTGACAATGATATAAGAGACAAGGATAAGAGGAAGGCTATCTAGGGCAATAAACTCCATTTTCTTAGCTTTAATTCCAAAATAAAAAATGCAGTTACTTTTGATAAATTAAGGCCTATATCTTCATGCAATTGCTCTTATAAGATAATGACTAAAATGATAGCAAATAAAATTAAAAGAAATATTAATTATTTGCTAGAGCTAGAAAAAAGGGGGTTTTATTCCAAGAAAACAAAAATATGACAACATTATAATAATTCATGAAGCCCTATACTCAAGTTTCAAGTCCAAAAAAGAAAAAATAACCATTAAAATTGATATGGCCAATGCCTTTTATAGAGTAGACATTGGCTTTTTAACATAGATGTTAGCCAAATTTGGATTTCTAGCTCAAATGATAGATTGGATAAGATCTTGCATAGAGGGACCTTGGATAGCCCCTCTAGCCAATGGAGAACTTGCTAACTTCTTTAAATCCATTAGAGAATTAAGTCAAATGTGTCCTATCTCCCCTTAACTTTATATCCTTCTAGTTGAAACTTTAGGGAGGACCCTAACCAAATTGAGAAGAAAGAAAGAAATATTGGGAATTAGATAGCTATAGGATATAGAATAATCACTCAATGCTCAATTTGTAGATGACACTATTTTACTAGGAGAAGACACAAAACTGAATGTTAGGTTGACCAAAGAAGTTTTAGATTACTTTCTATTCAACCATAGGGGTAAATATAAACACCCAAAGGAGCAAATTTTACACTATAAATACTTCGATAGTAGAAGATAAAGGTTTCTCTTATATTTTAGGATTTCACAAAGGTAGCAACACCTTTAACTACCTAGGTGTTCCTATGGGTTTACATAAAAAAAGGAGACTTGGAATGTAATTCTAGAAAATATGTCAAGGAGAATACAACAATATAGCAATGGTTGGTTGAGTTTTATTGGAAGATTTATTTTAATCAAATAGATATTAGCAAATCTTTCCATATATCAATTTTTTGTGTATCATGCACCCTTATATATCTTGAAAAAGTTAGATACAATGTTAAGATATTTCCTATGACAAGGGAGAAGACAATCAGATAGGAAAATGTTTATTTGGTCAATTGGAAGAGTTTTACCAAGCCAAAGGAGCAAGGAGGCCTAGGAATTAGAAAAAAAACAATTGTTAGCAAGGCACTAAGTGCTAAGTTGCTTTGGAATTTGCTCACTCCACCAAAATATCCATGGAAGCAAATCTGAAAACTCAAGCATCTGAACAACTATAATGGGATCCAACTCATAAAAGTGTGAAAATCATAACAAGCTTCTTAATTTGGAAATATTTTGTGAAAGCTAAATATATAATATTAAATCATACCTCTTTAATTCCAAGGGATAGTAAACAAATCAATATACAAAATGATATAGTCTTGGGAGGACCTCCAATCATTAATAATTATTTTCCATAAATAAAAACAACCTGCAACACTTGGGTGCCAACTCTCTTTGCAACTTAATTGAATGGGTGAGAGATCCACCCTTGCCATATCTTGACCAAGACTCATAGAGACAACTGCACATCCAAATTTAAAGAATTAAACTTTCTCTTCAATTTCTAGATCATCTTATATGGGCTCTATTATTAGGTTAGGTGTTTACTCAGACAAAAAAGAGGTGTTATTACAACAACAGGGTCAAAAGAACTCAACCATAGCTAAGGTATGCAATTACAATGTTCTCTCCAAACTTCAAGCCTTTCATTGGTTGGTGCTCCAAAACAAGATTCTTATTGGAAAAAACCTCATTAAGAGGAATATCATGGGGTTTCATATTTTCATAGGTGTCTTAAGAACAATGAAACAATATTACATATATTATATCAATGTACAAAAGTAGTTAAAATTTGGATTAAAATAAACCAACAACTAGGATCAACACTATCAGGAACCTTCAACTTAGAAAATTGCCTAACCAATTGGGGCTAAATGTACAAATAGGAACTTAAGGATAAGCACATTAGGAAGATATGGTATTTAGTGCCAATATAGATCATTTGGCACATATGGAAGGACATAAGCATGCTAATTTTTTATGACAAAATAACCATTTTTTTAGTGTTAACTAATAGTGTTAAGGGAGATAGTCTTGAAGACAAAAGCTATATATCATAAACAAGACATAGGAGATTTAAAATAAAAGATACAACTGTTACACCAAATGGATCTCCAAAATCTCCTAAAATTTGGGACATAGTTTAGAACAATCAAACCTCCAGAGATAAAGCTCCTTGTATTTTTATTTGATCAAGTCTCTAAATAAAACCTATGTTGTGCAGTGGCTGGTGGTGTGATACTAGTGGCACCTCATTATGAAATGCTATAGTTAATTTGTTTTGGGAAAAATAACCAATAATGTTGCAAAATTGATAGGTTGTGAAATGAGACAAAATTTGACTCAAGAACAAGGAATTAAACAACTCCATGTGTATAGTGATTTGAGACTTGTGATCTCTATCCTAAGGTAAAGGATGTCTCATCAGTCCAACTAATCAGTTCAACTAAAAATAGTTTAGAGAAGATTAAAATAATTGGAGTAGATGTTTGAATATATACAATACTCCCACATTGGAAGTAAGCATAATATGGTGGTTGATCACCTTGCAAATGAGGTCATAAACATAGCCTATTTACATATTAGAGTAATAAGAAAAAATAAAAGCAGACAACATGAGTGACACAAATTATAGGAAGCATATTGCAATTTTGGAGTCTTTGGAGATTCTGGAGCCTTTGAATATTTTGGCACCCCTAGAGATTTTGATACCTCTGTGTTGGACTCTAGAGCATATTTTAGAGTATCTTCCCTAAAGTATATAGGTTCTAAATATTTAAAATTCATTTAAATATAGTTGCACCAACTTTACTATTTGAGAGGAAATCAGTTTTGTTGTGAGAGCATATAGGGAATTATTTAGAGTGTTTCTAAACATAGTAGGAGCAAGTAAGATCTCCATATTAGTAGATATTTCAAACTGATTGGAGTGCTATAAAAAAATTATAATTTCTTATGATTATGAATCTAATGAGTATATTTTCTCATTTTGGTATTAGAGCAGGTTTTCTTAGATGGATCAAAACCTGTAGAGAGTGGCGTGAAGAGATTTGAAGCACACACTTTGTCAGAGAAACTCAAGTGGCCAACACTCAGCAAAGTTGCAAGGAAGAGCTCGAGTTAATAATTAATATCTCGTGCATCCTGAGGTATTTTCTTATGAAATTTTTAGGGTTGTTAGATAATTGTATCAAGAGGATACATTCAAAATTTCAGGTGATTTGGAGCTAATTTGCTGATTTTATTAGCATTTTGAGTATTTCAATAAAATAGTTGTATAAGGTGGAAAACAAGGCATTTTATTCTCAAATTTTGGGATAAATATTATTTAGATAAAATAATCATTCATACAAAATTTTAGGTCATTTGGAACTGTATTGATATATTTGTGTGAATATTGATTTTTTCTTCAAAAATCCTAGATCCGGAATTGTGATAAAAAGGGAAAAATTAAATGATCACATCTTTTTCACCTTTGCAAATTTTATTCTAAAATTTAGAGGGTTTTCATATTATTGTCTTAATAATACAGAGTTTAATTTTCAAAAAAATTTGAGCTGTATGGATTGATTTATGTGAAAAACATTGAGGTTGTCTCAAAAACACTCTAATATCTAGAAAGGGCAAAAGTAAATTGATCACATATTTCTCATTTGTATGAATTTGCTTCTAAAATTTAGTGTATTTTTAGATACGTATATCATAAGTCTACAAGAAATTTTTTAGTTTGTTTCAATAATTACTGGCCAATTTATGATAAATTTGGTGCTTGAGACTTTGGTAAATAAAAAGAACCATGTATTTTTGCAATCAGAGGTTAATTCTGAGAGATTGACTTAACAGGTTGAGTCAATTGAGTAAAATAAGATCTGTTGTTATTATTTATTGAAAAAAATTATATTATAAGCTATCTACATTATTCCAAAAAAAAAAATATTAGCATCAATGGCTACCAAATTTAATGGGTTAGATTACGAGTATTGGTCCATCAAGATGAGGACCTTACTTATTGGAAAAGGGCTATGGGATATAGTCGAAGAAGGTTATGCAAAACCTGTATATTGGAAAACCTTGAGTGCAATAGATAAAACCAACAAAAAGGATACCCAAAAGAAGAATTCATCTGCCCTCTATCATCTTCAAGTTGCTTTGGAGAAGAGCATCTTCCAAGGATTGCTTCATGTTTATCAGCCCAAGAAGCATGGAAAGCCTTGAAGGATAGTTATCAAGGTAGTGATTAGGGGAAGCAAGTGAGGCTTCAAACCTTGAAAAGGGATTTTTAAAACTTAAAGAGGCAAAATGATGAAAATGTTGGTGATTATTGTATTAGAGTAAAATCCATTGTAAACAAAATGCAAACCCTTGGAGATGACATAAAAACTAAAGTAGTGGTGAAGAAAGTGTTGAGGATACTTATTCCTAAATAGAACCATATAGCTATCATTATTGAAGAGTCTAAAGATTTTTCTACTTTATATTTTTATGCTCTAATTGGTTCCTTGATGTCTCATGAAGAAATATTGTAGGGTGCTACATCTACAAGCTATGGAGGTGATGAGAAAGCCTTCTCATCCAAAGAAGGTGATAATGCACAAGGAAGAGGACAAGGACAAGGCCAAGGAAGAGGCCAAGGAAGAGGACAAAGGAGAGGCAAAGGGAGAAGTAGCTCAAGAGGTGGAAACCAAGGAAGAGGAAGATGAGGTGATAAATAAAAGAAATCTTGTTACAATTGTAGCAAGGTTGGTCACTTTGCTAGAGATTGTTGGTCCAATACTTCTCAAGATGGGAGAGGTCAATATGAAAACTATGGAGAAGATGAAGGAACTTCAAATTTATTTCTTTCTTATGGAAAATCAGATTCCAATCTCAATGAAATGTGGATTTTGGATACTACAAGGTACCACCTTGCCCCTTACCCCCAGGTTGGAATATATTTAAATAATGCAATATCAAACATAAACTCCAATTGGTGTTTCACAAGATTGCAGCAGAAAGAATGAACAGTAAATCAGATTCTAACAAATTATAACAAATTAACTTAGCTCCTCTTAAGGAGGGCAGATCCCCACCATGCAGGCAATATGCAGATTCGTAGATGAAAGAATATAAAATGATGATAGATATCCATCAATAAAAATTAAATCAACTATATATATTAAAATTTATTTCACTTGGAAAACATAGCCGACGCTATGTTTGGAATGTAGCATGACTCCCCTCCTCGAAAATATTTGTCCTCAAAGCTAGAAATGTCTGGAAAATACTATCAGGTTCCCATGTAGCATCTTCTTCGGGTAAGTCCTGCCATTTGATGAGAAATTATTGGATGTGACGAGATCTCAGTGTGCATGTTCTAGTTTGTAAGATCGCTTTTGGCTGGAGATGTATACGCCCTTCTTCATCCAATACTGGTAATTATGATTGAGAGTGTACTTTTTGACCGATCACCTTCTTGAGACAAGAGATGAAATATTGGATGTATTCGTGATGAAGGAGGCAACTCTAATTGATATGCCACTTCTCCAATGCGACGTATAATTTTGTAAGGACCGTAAAATCGAGGAGCCAACTTCTGACTAGAATTGATCTTCAATGACAACTTTTTGTAGGGCTAAAGATGCAGGAACACCATATCACCAATATTGAAAGCCCTTTCTTAACGATGCGTCTTGCTGCTGCTTTATGCGATTTTGTGCTTGGACCAAATTATCTTTCATAATAGTGAGCATTGATTGTCGTTGTTGAAACCAATCATCTACTTGGGCCACTTTGGAGGATCTTGGTACATAATCTACTACTGTTGGTAGCTTAGTTCTATACAATGCTTCAAAAGGAGACATCTTGATGAAATAATGGTAAGAAGTGTTGTACCACCATTCTACCAATGATAACCACTGACTCCATTGATATTGTTTATCCTAAAAAAAACATCTTAGGTAGGCACCCAAACATTTGTTAACTATCTCAGTTTGACCATCTATTTGTGGATGGTATGCAGAAGACATATTTAATTTGGTACCACTAAGTCGAAATAATTCTCTCCAAAAATTGCTAGTAAATATGGGATCATGATCACTTACAATATTTTTGGGTATTCCATGTAATTTAAAAATTGAATCCATAAATACCTTGGCCACTTTGCTTGTTGAAAATGGATGTTGTAAATCCTGAAAGTGAGCATATTTGGAAAGGTGATCAACTACCATAAAAATTACCATTTTATCTTCCGACTTAGGAAGACCTTCTATAAAATCCATGGAAATATGTTCCCACTGGTGATTCGTAATAGGTAATGGCTGAAGAAACCCTGGTGATTTGACTATTTCTCCCTTATTGCATTGGCACACTTCACATTTAGCTACCTATTGCTTAACCTCTACTTTTAATCCTTTTCAACAAAAGGATTTATTAACCAGCATGTAGGTTTTCAGAAACCCTGAATGTCCTGCTGATGGAGAAGCATGTGAATCCTCTAGAATTTGTGCTCTGATTGGTGAATTGTGAGGGATGTAAATGCGACTCTTATTACGTAATATTTGGTCATCATATGTGAAAAGAGGGTATTTAGAGGAACCCATAGATAATTCTTGAATTATTTGAGTTGTTTCATTGTTGGACAACCATTCTTCTTGCAACTGAGAAACCCACTACGAACATGGTCCTGAAATGGCATTAATAAGTACTTCATCTTCGTGTTTTCTAGATAATGCATCCACTGCCACATTTTCTTTACCTTTCTTATATTCAATCACAAAATCATATCCCAATAATTTATTCAATCACTTATTTTGTTCGAGATAAGAAAACCTTTGTTCTAGAAATGCTTGAGACTGTTGTGATCAATTTTAATAATAAAACGACTATTGATTAAGTAATGCCTCCATTTTTCCACTACATGTAAAATAGCCAACATTTATTTTTCATAGGTGGATCTACCCAAATTTTTCCCTAAAAGTTGTTTACTTTCAAATGCCAAGGGATGACCCTCCTACATTAGTACTGCACCAATACCTATTCCTGAGGCATCGCATTCAATGACAAATGGTTTTTGAAAGTCTGGAGTGGCCAAAACTGGAGTCATACACATTGCCTCCTTGAGAGCCTCTAAGGCTTTGGTAGCTACTTATGACCATTGAAAAGCATCCTTCTTGGTGAGATCCATGAGAGGACCCACAATTTTACCATAGTTACGCACAAATTTGTGGTAATAGCCAGTGAGACCCAAAAAACCACAAAGTTTCTTGATGGTTTTAGGAAAAGGCCAATCCTGTATTACCTTAATCTTATTGGCATCCACCTTAACACCTTCTTCAAATACTATATGACCGAGGTACTCAACTTATTGAACACCAAAGGAGCATTTGGACCTTTTAACAAATAACTTTTCCTTGTGTAGTATATGGAAGACTCTGCCCACATGTGATAAATGATCTTTCCAAGATTTACTATAGATGAGTATGTCATCGAAGAAGACGAGGATAAATTTATGAAGAAATGGATGAAATACTTGATTCATGAGGCTTTGGAAGGTATATGGAGCATTAGTGAGACCAAAGGGCATGACAAAGAATTCATAATGACCTTCATGAGTTCAAAAGGTTATTTTGGGAATATCCTCTTCCCTAACTCGGATTTGGTGAAACCTTGAATGTAAGTCCAATTTGGTGAAGAATTTGGCACCATGTAGCTCATCTAGTAAATCATAAATGACAAGAATAGGAAACTTATCTTTGATTGTGATTGTGTTGAGAGGACGAAAATCTGGACACATACGCCAAGAGTTGTCTTTTCGACGAGCTAATACGACTAGTGAGGAACACCATGGTCTAATAGTTCTTGGACAATCTTCTCAATTTTTGTTTTCTGGGGTTGGGGATATCGATAAGGACGACCATTGGGTGGAAGACTTCCAGGCACTAGATGTATGGCATGGTCATGAGATATTTTGGGTGGTAGTCCTTTTGGTTCTTGAAAAACTTCCTCATAGTTAGCCACAATGTTTTGAAGATCTTCCTCTTTGATTTCTGACATATCTTGTTCTAATTTCTCTATGCAATTGATTCGAGCTATGAATCCCCCACCATATTTTCTTAATATCTTTTCCATGCTATGTGAACTTACAATTTTTTATGGAGGTGTGGGTAATCCTTGAAGATGAACGGTTCTTCCATTAGCTTGCCATTCCACAAAGCGATGTTTGTGATTAAAACCCACGGTGGTTTCCAATTGTTCCATCCATGCAATGCCTAAAATAACTTCTAAATTTCCTAATTTCATAACAAAAAGAGGACCTTGCCAAGTATACGTACCCATTTGTAATGAAACTGAAGATGTCTTACCTAGACATTGAGAAATTTCCCTACTTGCAGTTCTAACTTGAAACCAATCTTGATTAGAAGAGAAGACGTGCAAACCCAATGTCCTTGCAAGTTTTGCATCAATGAAGTTGTGAGTACTTTTGAAATCAATTAATACTATCACCCTTTGTTTCTAAATGAAACCTTCCACCTTGATTGTATGGTGAGAGGATAACCCCATAAGAGCATGTACTGAAATAGTCATGGTATCCTCCTTAGCTACAACTTCCTCATGTTCATTTTGGTCCTCAACTGGGAGATCCTCAGGTGCGTCGTACTCCTTTATTTCTTCTTCTTATTTGTCTGCATATTCAATTTGAAAGTTTTGTCATGGTGAACATGCTTGATATTTTATATGATGATTGAGACATTTGTAGCAAAAGTACCATGACGGTTGATCATTTTTACGAAAAGAGTTGTTACAAAATTGAGGTCGCCCATATAAATCACGTCGAGTGGATGGGCCTACGTGTGCCTTTGTCTCCGCCAAATCAGCAATCCTTATACACTCATACAAATTGGATGGATTTTGTAGATCCACTTCAACTTTAATATGTGCTTTTAATTGATTTTGAAAAGCCGCTAATACCATGTCCGATTGTAGGTCTTGTGCATAGTGAAGCATACTAGTGAATTTTGAGATATAGTCCCCTACTGATCCTGTTTGCTTAAGTGACAACAATTGTACTATGTATAAACCTGTGGTACCTTTATCGAATCTATGAAGAAAGACTTTCTTGAAATTAGACCAAAATAAGGCATGATGGGGATCCTCACGTTTATACCATGTAAACCATTGATAAGCTTCAGTGCCAAATTTGGTTGCTGCAAAAGGAAATTTTTCCTATTCCTGGAATTTGTAGAATTCGAGGATGCCTTCCATTTTGACAATCCACCCATGTGGATCCTGACCTTCAAAGGTAGGCATGTCAACGCGTGGATAATTGACTCCCGTAGGACGTCTTGGTTGGGAGTGAGCATTGCTTCTATCCTATTCCTTGTTACTCATCTATCGTTGGTTGTTATTGTGATAAGGTCTGTTAGAACCTCTTTGTTGCTCCAAATTTTCTTTGTTACCCCAATCCTCATTACTTTGGTGACCATTATGATTTAGGGATTGACTATTTTGACCTCTATGGTGTGTATAGTCATCATAGTGGATGTCAATACTCCAGTGATTGGGACTAGGAGGATTTGGTTGGGGATATTTCCTAGATGCATTGAAGCTTGCAGTCATAACCTAAATATTGCTTATCAAATCTCTTAACACATCATCACTGACCATTGGATGATTGTTTTCTATTTGGGTGATGTTTTCTTGTGAGGAGTTTGGAGAGGTATTGGTTGCCATTGGGCTGACCACTGGATGACTCGGATTATAACTATTAATTTTATACCTTGGCTTCGAAGAGCTTTTCTTATGTTTTGGTTAGGAGTTTCTGAGCTTGATAGACGACCATTAGGTCCTTTGGTCCACTGTTTGTTGATGCACTAATACAATAAGTCCTGCTTAAAAAAAAAATGTCTTCAATTTTTGTAAAAAAATTTGGTCAATTTTGCCAAAAATTGTTTGTTTTCCACTTCAACTGTCACTCCAACAGCGACGCGGAATTTTGAATTTGAAATTCCAATGGCTAATTTTCTCTGAGTTTCAACGATTAGTTTCTCAATGGATAGATCTGATTGCTTAGGCAATGGGAAGGGCTAGCGCTTCACAACGACTATATGTGACGGTAAACAACGGCTATATGCGATGATTGTTATGACATAGAAAGCATGGGATAAGACGACACGACAAGCAAGACTTGCTAGACTGTAATGACACAGAATGCATGGGATAAGACACGATAAGCAAGACTAACTAGACTGTTATGACATGGAACACATGGAACAAGCAAGACTGACCCGACTGACACAAAGCAACCAAGACACAACCGAGACTGGTTGAACGTGATACCGACAAGACCTAACCTGACTGACACGAAGACCTAATGATACGACCTGACAACATGTAATTGACACACCCAAGACTGATCTAACCGAACCCAACAACTAAGACACAACGCTCGAATGATATGTACTAGGCAATGCCAACGACACGTACTAAGAGATGCGGGGACAAGTGGAGGTGGAATTCGAAGGAGGACACACGCGACCAAGATAGGTGGAACCGGTTGAGATGTAAGGACTAACACAATCACGATTTAAAACATAAGAGAGGATTGAATGACACGTGACACTTGGTGCGAAGGGAAGGATAGGGTCGGTTAGCATGCAAGGGTTTACGTGATCGAAGTCGCGCTTAAGTGATTCCTCATGTATATTAATGTCTCTCTAGAGTCCACACACTACGTGTGGGACAAATGGCCTGAGCATAATTTAAAAGAAACGTAATTAAATGACATCACCTTGATTTAAATTTGGATGTACCTTAGATTTGTGAAAATACTCACTTTTGATTGGTAGTTTGGCACAATGGTCTTCCATGGTGGACAACGGCTACTATTTTCATTTGGTTTGTATCACGATCGCTTCGTTCACCACCCAACACTTCCTGAATGCTTTTAAAACATTCCCAAACGAGATACTGCAATCCCTACTATCGGATGGTGCTTTCACCGTGGTGCTTCCTCCTTGCAAATCGACTATTTTAAAATGACTCCACTGTTATCCAAGTGTTTGTTGTGCAGTGCCAATATTTCACCCGTGAATGCCTCAAGCTTGCTGCTCAGAGTGATGCTCGAACCTACAGATGTTTGCCTGCTACCCAGAGTGACGTTCGAAACCTCATGCAGTGTTGGTTTGACTAAGAACATGTGGCTGGTTAAGAAGGCTACTTGATAGCTCTTTGGTCGATCCCTAGAACTTGATACCATATGCAAGGTACCACCTTGCCCCTTATCTCCATGTTGGAATATATTTAAATAATGCAATATCAAACATAAACTCCAATTGGTGTTTCACAATATTGCAGCAGAAAGAATGAACAGTAAATCATATTCTAACAAATTCTAACAAATTAACTTAGCACCTCTTAAGGAGGGAAGATCCCCGCTATGCAGGCAATATGCGGATTCGTAGATGAAAGTATATAAAACGATGATAGATATCCATGAATAAAAATTAAATCAACTATATATATTAAAATTTATTTCACTTGGAAAACATAGACAACACTATATTTGGAATGTAGCAGATACTGGTTGTTCCAATCACATGAGTGGCAAAGAGGAGCTCTTTGCTACAATGGATTCCTCCTACAAATCAAAGATCAAATTGGGAGATGATAAAACACTACAAGTTTAAGGCATGGGAGCCATGGAGGTTCCAACAAAAGAAGGTATCAATAAGGTAAATGACATCTATTACATCCCAAAACTCCAACATAATTTGCTTAGTGTTGGACAAATAATGGAAAAGAATTATAAGCTTATTTTTGAAGATGAAAATTGTGTTGGATTTATTTTTTGAAAACTAAAGATGAAGCTTTTGATTATTTCATAAATTTAAAAAATAATGTAGAGAATCAAAGTGAGTTTGTTGTAAAGATTCTAAGGACTAATATAGGAGGAGAGTATTCTTCAAATGCATTTCTAAAATATTGTAAATATTGTGGAATAAAAAGGCAATTCACAACTGCCTACACCCCACAACAAAATGGTGTGGCTGAAAGAAAAAACTGCACTATAGTAGAAATGGCTAGATCAATGCTTCAAACTAAGCATCTAAGTAACATGTATTGGGTTGATGTTGTTAGAGCTAGTGTTTACATTTTGAATAAGAGTCTTACTTCTAGTTCAGATGGGATTACTCCTTATGAAGGATGGTATGGCAAGAAGCCAAATGTAAAACACTTTAAGGTTTTTGGTTGTCTTGCATATGCACATACTCCTGATGAGCAAAGAAAGAAACTTGACCCCAAAATTCAAGCATATATTTTTGTTATATATTGTGAGTCTTCCAAAGCATATAGGCTCTACAATCCCAAAACACATCAAATTGTACTTTCTAGGGATGTAATTTTTTATTAAGGGAGAGAATGGGGTCATCAAAAAAATTATTGATGATGGATCTCATGATGCAAGTTCCTCTCAAGTGCAGCAAGTGCAGCCCAAAAACAGCAAAGGAAGTCCTCCAAGCCCAAGTATGAGTACTACTTCAAGTACAACAGATGCTACTCCAAGTCCTTATCCACAAATATCAGTAAGTTCTTCACCAATGGATATTAATTCTCCATCTAGAGGTAAGAGAACACTTCAGCATCATCCATATTTTCAAATGTTGGATAAGAATTTCTAGAAAATATACACTAGAAGTCAAGCTAGTGAAATGAATGCAGTTTTGAAAAGACTTGAAAATCTGCATATGTATGGTGATGATGATTCTCAAGAACCTAAGAGTGATGTTGTAAATTATGCTTTCATGACTAGTGTTGAGCTAGAGCCATCTAGTTATAAAAAAACATGTAATTTTGATGTATGACAACAAGCCATGAAAGAGGAAATGGCCTCTATAAAAAAGAATGATACTTGGGAGCTAGTGAAGCTTCCTAAGGACAAGAAATGTGTTGGATGCAAATGGGTCTACAAGACCAAATTCAATGCTAATGGAAGCATTGAAAGATACAAGGCAAGACTTGTAGGAAAAGGTTTCACTCAGAAGTATGTGATTGACTATGAGGAGACCTTTGTTCCTGTTGCTAGACAGTAGATAATCAGATCAGTACTTTCTTTGGTTGCCCACAAAGGGTGGCAAATTCAGCACATGGATGTTAAAAGTTCCTTTCTTAATGGGTACTTGAATGAAGAGGTTTTTATGCAACAACCTTAAGGATTTGAATAACAAGGTAAGGAGAACGTTGTCTACAAATTGAAGAAAGCATTGTATGGCATCAAGCAAGCACCAACGGTATGGTACTCATGCATTGATGGCTACTTTCAGAATTATGGATTCACTCGAAGCAAAAGTGAACCTATACTCTAATACATGAAACAAGGTAAAGACATTCTCATTGTATGCTTATATGTGGATGATCTAATATTAATGGGTAGTAGTGCTAAGATGAATAAGGAGTTCAAAAACTCCATGATGAACTATTTTGAAATGAAATATCTAGTCTTGATGCATTATTTCCTAGGCATGTAAGTACATCAAACAGGAAAAGGGATCTTCATATGTCAACACAAATATGCTCAAGATATGATCAAGAAATTTTCTATGGAGCAATGCAAGTATGTTGCAACTCCAACGGGTCATGGGATCCAATTGAACAAATATGATGGAGCACCAAAAGTTGACATGACCACTTACAGGAGCATGGTTGGGAGTCTAATGTTCCTCACCAACACAAGGCCGAATATTCAATATGTTGTTTCTCTTGTTTCAAGGTATATGGCTGATCCATCTAAACTTCATCTACAACAACTAAGATAATTTTGAGATATGTAAAGGGTACATTAGATTTTGGAATACATTACCACAAATGTAATTCTGTAAAATTAGTTGGCTTTAGTGATAGTGATTGGGGCAACAATATAGATGATAGAAAATCTACTTCAAGGAATTGTTTTAGTCTTGGGTTAGTACTAATTACATGGAGTTCCAAAAAGCAAACTGTTGTAGCATTGTCATATACTGAGGCTGAGTATTTAGCAATCACAAATGATAGTACTCAAGCTTTATAGTTGAGAAAAGTCCTTGAAGAAATTGGAGAGCAACAAAGTGGTCCTACAAGATTGTACTGTGAAAATATGAGTGCCATCCAATTGGCAATCCCATCCACCATAGCAGGTCAAAGCACCTCGATATGAAGTATCTCTTCATTAGAGACATGGTGGAGAAACAGGTGGTTGAGCTTCGATATTGCAGCACTTTGGACAACATAGCGGACATCTTTACCAAAGGAGTTGCAAAAGCTCAGTATATAAATTTGAGAGACTGTCTAGTCAGTCCTCTCAACTTTAAGGGGGAGAATGTTGGACTCTAGAGCATACTTTAGAGTATCTTCCCTAAAGTATATAGGTTCTAAATATTTAAAATTCATTTAAATATAGTTGCACCAACTTTACTATTTGAGAGGAAATCATTTTTGTTGTGAGAGCATATAGGGAATTGTTTAGAGTGTTTCTAAACATAGTAGGATCAAGTAATATCTCCATAATAGTAGAAATTTCAAACTGATTGGAGTGCTATAAAAGCATTGTAATTTCTTATGATTATGAATCGAATGAGTCTATTTCTCATTTGGACAACCCTGAAACATTGTGTGATTCTAGAGATTTTGGTGTTTTAAGTTTTCTCGATGATTATGCTACCATTTGCATCTATGGCCCTTTTGGTATACTATTGCATTTTTTGGATTTTTTAAATTTATTTTGTTTTTTGTTCCTCATTTCAGATAGCAATTATGTGACCTTCAAACTACTTGTTGGATAATTATTCTTTACAAATTTTAATATCAATATATAAATCATTTTCTTAAAAATATATCTATATATAGAGATATATATACTACTTGGACAAGGATATTCATAGAATCACTTTTCCTCTTATTACCAACTAAAGCATTTATACTTCCAACTAGGGTATCTTTACTTCTAGTTAGGACTTTCATAAATAAATTGCCTTCCATGGTACCTAGTTTTTCCTTATAACAATCCTTTATTTTTTTTAAATTTCCAAAGATTTGAAACAAGAGAAGTGAGACTTGTTTATTACTTGTACTTGGTTTTTGCTTACACTTGCTTCTTGCTTTATCTCCCATAGATTTATAACAAACTTTATTCCCAATCACGATCAAACAAATAATTGAATTAAATTTAAGCCTTATGACTTTGTTAATATATATTGGTAAAAAGGATTAATAAATTAAATTAGTTGAAAATCAAATTACATCTCCTACCTTTCCAGGATTGAGGGCTTTTAAGCCAAGTTTTAATAGAGGATATGGGACTATTCTCCCTCACATCTCATCTACTACATCTATCTATACAAAAAAAGAGTAACCATGTAAAGTAATGATATATAAATATATATACAACAAGCAGTACTATCACCAATGTTAAGAATGGAAAAAGAGCTTATTTGATCTGTTGAGGCCACCATCTAGGAGGATATCCATAGCAAGTGAAGTCTCCTCAATCAAGAGCCCAATTAGCCATTGGATCTGCCACCATGTTCTGATCTCTAAATATGTGTATGAACTCCACTACCTCAAAGTATTGTTGGGTCATTTGTATTTGTTCAAGTATTCTTTGTATTCTATAATCTTTATTATTTTGTTTGTTGGTCCTTTCAAGTGGTTAATCATAATTTGGGAGTTTGATTTCACCTATTTTTTCCTCCACCCCACCTTTAGAGTCTCTTGTAATCTCCTTAAGATGACATATCTCTCTATCAAGTTATTGGATAAGATACCAAGTTTTTTTGCAAAGATAAAAGCAAGGGTGTCATTTAAAAGGTAACCTATTCCCCCCATACTCGCTCTTCTTGGATTTCCCCTTAAGGCTCCATTCGTATTAATATTACCTAGTCCCTTTGGAGGAGGTTTCCAGTTTCTAGTTTTGATTACTTGTGCATGATTTGGGGTTTACCTTTTTGATGTGACCCCTATTGGAGACACTTGTCATCTGGATTTATCTAAATCCACTTTTGGTTAGGATTATAGGGCTTCTTTAATAGGTATTGAATTGACTCCCTTATATTGGCTATGATCCTTTTCTAGACTAAGCGGTTGTCTCTATAATTCTTGTTGAAGATACAGTTATTTTTCTCCTTCCACAAATTCCATAGAAAGAGAGTCATCCCCACCCAAAATATTTGTTGAGTGGGTTGGTTTATTTCATCCCGTTTAGGCCACTCCCTCCAAATGTGTTCTATAGAAGATATCTCAGACCAACAAATTCCTATAAAATTTGCCATCTATTTTCATAGTTTGATTGTGATAGGACATTCTATAAAAAGACGAGAGATTGTTTCCTCATTCTCCCAGCACATCTCACATCTAAAAGGCCCATGCATCCCTCTTTTTATCAGTTGTTACCATGTTAGCACCCTTATATGAAGTAGAAGCCAAATGAAGAATCTAACTTTGGGCCAAAGGTTTCATGCCCACAACTACATGAATATATTAGTTAAAAGGTTTGGGGTACTTTGATAGAAGGCTAAGTATCCAGAGGCAACTGCATATTCACTCTAATTTTTCCTGTCCTAACCAAAAGTATCCTCCTCTTGAGACCACAAGAGTGTTCTTGTCTAGATGGTCCTAAGGATTTCTTTTATTTGATCCTTTGGATTTAGATTGACCACTTCTCTATTGGGATCCATTGCCTTCCTACCTCCCAACTATTGCTTTGAGGCTTACAGTATTTGGCTACCTTAACCCAATTGTTTCTATGAATATTCTCCATCAATAGTTGGAATTGAGTTATTAGAGGAAGATGACCATCCCACAAATATGTCCAAAATTTAACCTTCTGCCTATTATGGATAATCCCAAAAAATATTTTCTTAATCATATCCTATCCTATTCTAAGTCCCATTAATATGGGTGATCCTCTGCTATGAAGAAAAAACTATATAAGCTCTATCAGGGTTTTATTCTTTGCATACTTGGCTCTCAAAATTTGAGCCCACACTTTCTTAAGGTATTTTAGCAATATCTAGTGTAACATAGCCACTAGTACCTTGTTATTCTTGACAACCGATCTGATTCCTAGTCCTCCCTCTATTTTAAACACAAAATATCTAATTTCACCAGTTTCCCATTTTCGTTCTTCCTTGACTCCATTCTAGATGAATCTATAACTTATTTGATCCAATTCTTTAAGAACTGCCTTGGAAATAACTAGCACTAAGGAGATATAAATAGGTATGGAATTGAGGACTATTTTTATTAGGATCATCCACCCTCTTGTAGAAAGCCACCTATTAGTCCATTTTCCAATTTGGCTTTCACTCTCTTTGACAGCCAAGTCCATTCCTCCTTTTCTTTACTCCCAATTATAAGTGGAATTCCTAGGTAGATGATTGGAAGAGATGTCTTCTTGTATCTCAATTTATCCAACAACATTATCTCCTACCTAGGTGAGCAATGGAAAAATATGACCTTGGACTTTTCTTCATTTATAAGTTATCCAATCGCTTTTGTAACTAAAATCATTTTAAATTTACAGGCCTCCCTTACTATTGCTTTTCCTAATAATGTAGTCATTAACAAATTGTAGGTGAGTAATTGGTTTACCTCTAGTTGCTATTATTATTCCCTCCAAAGCCTTGTTGTCCCTATCCTTAGATAATGTTCTCTCCAAACATTCAACCAATATGATGAACAACTACGGGGATAAGGGGTCCCCATTCCCCATACCTTTGAAATCTATAAGTAGTTGGGTAGGAGCTCCATTTACTATAACCAAATAGGATACCGAGGAAATACATTCCTTGATCCATTCTACCCAATCACCTAAGAATCCAAATTGTCTCATCACCTTTAGGAGGAAGTGCTAGTCAACTCTATCATATGCTTTGGATAGGTCTAACCTAATAAACATGAAGGGTATTTTTTGTACCCGTATAGAGTGGATGGCCTCCTAAGCTAAGATTGTCTCATCCAAGATTTGTCTTCCTTACACAAAACCACCCTGTTTCGAAGAAATAATTTTGTGAAGAAGATGTTTGACCATTTCTGCCTTGATCTTAATGATAATTTTATATAGGACATTACAAAGGGCAATTGGTCGGTAACCAGAGATGTGTTCAAACTCCTGGATTTTTGAAACCAACACTATATATGTCTTGTTCACCTCTTTGAGAACCACTTATTCTATCCTAGCCTCATTTACCAGTTCCAATAGTTCTTCTTAAGGATATCCTAGAATTCTATTGGAAATCCATCTAGGCCTAGAGTTTTTCCTTTTTGCATCTTGAAAACTACCTATTGTAGTTCTTTGGCAATAATTGGGGCAATCAAAGTTGAATTATATTCATCTATAATGAGAGAAGGAATATCTTGGAGTACTTCGTATAGTACCTCTTGATTTAGTGGTTTTGCCTTAAAGAGTTGAGATTTTTTTTCTCTTGCTATAACTTTCATCCCATCCCATGTGTATTGAATCACCTGCAACTGTTTTTATGGAAAATATGAAATTATGCAACTGCCTTGCTAGGAGAGATTTATGGAATAAGCTAGTGTTCCTATATCCCTCTTGGATCCATTGGATCCTAAAATTATGTTTCCCCATGATATCTTCTCTTTTGTCCCATTCCTCTAGTTGAGTAGTAAGCCTAGTCATCTCCTTGCTTCAGATCTCAATAGTGTCATCCATTTGTATTTGCTCATTGAGGTCCTCAAGTTTGGTTAGGATATGTTGTTTCTTTTCCTTTATGTCACCAAACTCCTTCCAGTTCTATGTTCTCAATTTGGACTTGAGGTACTAAAGCCTCCTAATAAAACTATACATATTTGTACCATGTCTGGGTTTACCCTCTTGCCACCATTGTTGAACCTTATCTTGAAAACTACTATCTTGAAACCATATTAGCTAGAATCTAAAAGAAGCATGAGTGGGTCTACTCTTCCACACTTCCATGAACACAGGCCAATGATCTGATCCTGCATTATTCAATGCTTGTGCTCTTGGAATATATCCATTGCTCAAAAACTCCTTTGATAACAAAAACTTGTCTAGTCTTTCTAGAATGCATGTTGGGCCCTACCTTTTATTAGATCATGTCATCATACCATTGTCTAGTTTGATGTCTACCAGATGAAGAGATCTAATATGCTTTGTCATGAGGTCAGTACTACTACTAGAGTGTGATTTCCCCTTATCTTCTCTTCCAATGAGAGGATGGTGTTGAAATCACCACCTACAAATGGCCAAGCTCTAGGGGAAAATGACCAATAATATAAGTTGCATTCCTCCATTGTTTTTGTTTTTCATCCAAGCTGATAGGAGAGTATACATTGAGACAACCAATGCTGAGAAGAATGTCTACTCTAGGCCAGTAAAGCTATAATCCCCCAACTTCCCATTGTTTGGTGTATCACTATCTCTTTCGAATCCCAAAGACAAGCCACTCCTATAGAAGATCCTTGGGAGTTTAGGGCTTCAACCCTACACATAGGCCAAATATTTTTGGTAAAAATTTGCATCTTTTATTGACACTTTCATTTCTTGAATGAAAATATCTATGGACAATGCTACTGAATTATTCGTTTTACTTCATTATGCTTTACCAGGCTACCCTTAAGCCCTCAAATATTCTAAGTGATGCACTTAATCAAACACGGGGACTAAAAATGTGGGTAAGATCCTTGAACTTACCCATTGACATTAGCTTTGCACATTATTTCTCTATTTGATGTTGAGAAGTCTTCCTACCTGCTCTTTGGTATGTATCTAGCTTCATATTTTAAGTAGACTCCTGACTCACTCCTGTTGGTTTTGGGATGGAATCCTAACCTAGCATAGGTGAGAATACCACCATGGTCCTATCAAAATATTCTTGGGTATCAGCTCGACTATGTATTCTTTTATGACTTCTTCCATTTGATTGGTTAGACCCATTGTCTTTATATTGGCTTTTGTTTTTCCTTTAGGATCTCTTCAAATTTTGGGGTGGGTTCTCTTTTAGGCTACTTAGTAGTTCTAGAATTAACTTAGTGTTGTGATTTATTTATTCAACAATTGGTTCCTTTATTAGGGCTTGTAGAGGAGTTTATAGGATCTCCATCTATGATGTTCTCCTCATCATCCATTGGAAGGTTAGCAAACTTATTGGTGGAGATGACAACCTGCTCTTTAGATGTTTGTTTCTCTGCATGTTCTTGTGTTTAGGTAGTTCAAAACCTCCAAGGGTCATTTCCTCTTGTGCCTACTTTAGGATCCAATGTTTACAATCTCTAGCTAGGTGACCATATTCATGACATGTCATGCACATGAAGGGGATGTTCTCATAGTCCATATCTTGTTCCTAGGCATCCTTCCCAAATTACAGAGTAATCTTTTTCGACAAGGGCTTGTCAAGGTCGATGAGAACACAAATTTTGACATAGATAATTTGTTCAAATCGACTTGTATTGTCTGCTATCATCATATAAGATCCTAGATTATTGCCTATTACCATGAAAATAGCTTGGTTTTAAAACTTTGCAGGCAACACAAAAAGAGTCACCCAGATTAGGGCTTCTGAGGGCATTTCCTCTTCTACCTTGAACTTGGTATGCTAGGGCTTCATGAAAAGCCTTGCCTTGTCTAAAAATCAAAGACCCCCTAGAAAACTTGTTCTCTATCCTCTTCATTATCAAAAATAACTAAGAAATAACCATTGGGGTAAGCAAAAATATTTAACTCGCCTCTAGTTCTCCATTATGTGGTAGCCCACATCTTGAAAGCAGGGATTCTTAAAAGAAGATCCAAAAATCAATAGATTAATCCTCTACGTTCCATAACATCGATCCTAGTATATATGTCTATCATCTAATGTTGGACTATAGGAGAGCCATCTGCCGCTTTCATGCACCATGAGGTTATTTTTCTGGGGCCTGTTTTAGACATTGTCAAAGGTCAATGAGCAGTCCTAGAGTTATTAAATGCAGTTGTTTGTGATTTTCCTCATCGTAAGGCATCCTGAAAGGTCATCTTTGGTAAATTTTCACCAAAATCTCTTCCCATACTGGGGATTGACTCATTTTTCTTGATATGATCAACATTGGCACCTGCTTGATTACTTTCCATTGGTCCAAGGTTATCCCTCTTTTCAAACATTTCCACTTGTTGCAATATAACCCTAGCTTGTTGTTTTAAATTCGGTCGTCTGCCTCTTGTGCATTTGCACTCTTGTTTAATATTGACTGATGTAAACTCGAATAAATATTTAGATTTCTCTTGTTGGAATGGATTTGATCACTGGATTGTATTATTTGTTCCACTTACATGTGCTCATGGTTATTTTGGCCCTTCTTGGAGTCCATATCCTCTAGCTTATGTTGCATATTGGTTATGTTCCCATGGAATCCTCCATCCATCCAGGGCTTTACCATTTAATTATCCACTGATCGCTATAAACCCTCAGCCAAGGATCTCTGAAAATCCCCAACAAGGGTCTTTGTAAACCCCCCTTTGACCTTTTCGACTTGCATTCTTCACCTGCACCTACGTAACTTTAGGAATTCTTTTTTTACCTCAACTTTCTTCAAATTTAAATGCAGAATTCATAAAATACTAAAACCTTAAGAATTACAATGTGATTTTTTCTAAAAAGTTCATAGTATTTTTTTTTGGTCGATAAAGAAAATTTGCATTAATGTAAGGGTTTTGGAAGGGACCCCAAAACCTTAATACATCCAAAGTGAAACTGAATTACATCAGGCTTAATAGCCAACATAGTAAAATTTGTCAAAAATGGTGAGAAACCCAAAAAACAAAAATCGAAGGATCTGCAGTACAGAAGGGATGATCCCATCCCAAAGGTCAAGCCCATCCTGGGGGGATCCCACGTTCGGGGCCAAGCCTTCAAATGTTGTAAGGGGTGGTGCGGATCTCCTTTGCATCCTTGAATATGATATTGAGCTGCGCATGGGCGACACTAATGTCATTCACCATAATCTGGAGGACAGTCGACTGGGACTTAACAATCTCAGCAACCGCAGAGAGGGTGGTCGTAGAGCTAGCCAGGTGACTGAGAACCGCATTGCAGAGAGCACCCTTATCACCAACAACATTCACCGGTTTCGAAGCACCAATGCCTTCGGTCTTCACCTTGCCTTTGGTCTTCACCTCCACCCGAGCAAGAGTTTTTGCCACATCATTAGATTAGGCTGGAGAAGAGTCAATTTTGTTGCCCAACTCACTGGTTTTAGCAGGGGAAACCAAGTCAACTTTGAGTTATTTTAGCCGCGGAGAGACACGCGTGCGAAAGGGCTAGGATTTCAAATAAATTTGGACGAAGAACGCTTTACTGCTCTCGGATTATGCTTAGAATATTTTGAGGGCTCAGTTTTGATCAGAGGAGCAACAAGGGAGGGGAAATTAGGGTCTAAGTCATCGCTAGGGACCTCCTGGATGTGGGTTTCACTATTGGAGCTATCGACGAACTTGGCAGGGGTGGGGTAGGTGGGAGGATAGGAGGGGGAAGAGGCAGACAACGTGGGGCTAGGGGGCGAGTTGACAGGGGCTAGGGGCAAATTGAGAGGGGCCAAGGGCAGATTGAAAAGGGCCAGGGGAGGCATGGTGGGAGGGACTGGGAGGGCGAGGGGAGCGAAGGGGGCAAGGGAGGTGGAGGGGGCAAGGAGGAGGAGGGGGCAACAATGAGAGAGGAGGGGGTGGCGATGATAAAAGCTCTTCTAGAAAAAGCATCGAGGGTGTGCTTGTAAAGGATGTAGTGCAGGCCTTGGTGGATAGTATAGTGGGCTTTTCCAGTGCGGATATTTGTGATGAACAATTTAATGGATCTAAAAAGGTAATCAAGGATGTTGATTTTTCTGTTACCTCTAAAATGATTCAAAAAAGCAATATGGAAGCTTCACAAAGTAGAGTCAATTTTATCAATAGTGAAAAACTAAAGTATGAGAATCATTACTCGATCCCAAGGACCAGGGAGCTTGGTTCTTTCAACGCCCCCGTTAGTGGTGAGATCCTTACCTTTGTCCGAGAAGAACTCGAGCTCCAATGCCATCGAATATTTATCTCTGTGAACACTCCTCCCATCCATAGGAAAGCCCATCACCTCCGCTAGCAGTTGCACATCAATGGTAAACTCAAGGCCACGAACGGAAACACGACCATCCTCCTAGGTACTGACGATGGCGTTGGTAATGTCCTCATTGCTAACTTTTTTTCTTAAGAAAAGGAGGCAATTATGGAGGATATCCTCGACCACAGGGTCAAGGTTCAGGGTCGACGATTCAAGAATTGCCATTGAGGGAATTCCACAGAGGGTTTTGGACTTAGGATGCACAAGATGTGAGTGAGGCTGATTGAAATGGAAAGTGTTCGAACATAGACTCAATTTAAAAATCCAACCAACACACATGCCAAAGAGGTTGGGAGTCAAGGTGCATTGGAGCGACGCGGGGTGCGGAGGGTGGTGTTTCATGGGATGCGTACTCGTCAGTGATGCCCGAGCGCTGCGCAGGGGAGGGACGATGGAGAAGCAATGGTTTTCATCGACACGGTGAATAATCATGGTATGAAAAGTTGTAATGTCCGGGTTGACATCTTCGTAGTGATTTTCAAAGGTGGCGCATATATGGATGTAATTGGAATCACGCTCAAGAGAAAAGTACATGTGAAAAGGCACGACTCTAGGGTGTTGATTGGACAGGGCCCGAGGATTAAGTTCACAAGGACTAATTTGTGTGACTGAGGTGAGACAAGGCATTATGGACTTGGTACCTAGGATGAGACGGACATTGGAACCTGACACAAGCAGCGGAAAGGGTTGATGATGGACAATCAACGAAGATCGAGGAGGGTAGGGGTAGGGGTGGATATGATACACATGGACCGACAAGGGGAAGGGGGCGACTAAGGGTGAACCAACAAGAATGACACGTGGGCGGTGAGGGCAGTGACACGTGGATGGTGACACCGACCAAAGGGCTTGACACCCGAAATGAGGAATAGGGATCAAGGATGACCAAGACGGTCTTGGGATACAATTTCAAGTAGATCTACAAGGAAATCATTATACCATACATTGAGGGACCTTTGAGAGTGGCCCAAATTGGCCCATAAATCTGCAGTTCAAATAGGAGAATGTATTTGACTTTTTAAAACATAAAGAATTTTTTTAAGCAAACAACCCTACCGATATTACATCATGATCACATAGTGGTATTACAACAATTTGGTAATTATGTATATATTATTTAACAAGATTTCAAACCTTGTTCTCCTTATTAAAAGTTGTAAAATTTAACGAATTAAATTAATATCATCTAATCAAGTTCTATAGTTATACATACCAATAGTTTTTTAAATTTTATTTTGAAATAATATTAAATTAAATGAAGCTCTATTTTCTTGGTGGGCTCATAGATGTTAAAAACATTTTATTTCCAGATACTTTGTTTCTATGCGGAAAATAAACGTTTAACCACCTATTATTTTGACCATTCCTTCAGCTCTATTCAAATGAGATAAGCTCCATAAAAATTAATATTAAATATAATTTAATAAAATTAAAATTAAAATTAAAAATGATAGTAGATATCCATAAGACTCTTGCGAGATATTTATGCACAACAAAGGAGTTTTCTCAAGCAAAACAGCCAAACAAGCATGCCAAAAGCTTTTAAGAATCATCGAACCTAATAACGATGCTTTATATTATGTACAGATAATTTTAATGCACACGAAGGGCCTTGTATCACATATTCAAAAATTAAAGAATTTGTAATAGTAAAGGGTGAAGTTTTGGAATTAAATAGTAATAGTTTAATAGTTAAATTTTTTAAGATTTAAGGAAGAAATCAAGATGGAAATAATACTTAAGTTGTTATAATAGTGTTCCAATCTAAAAAAATGTTGTTTTGGAGCATATAGTAGACAAATTTCTGAATGACAACACTACGTTGATTATATATGGATATTTAGTTTGGACACGAATACATCAAATTTTTAGACAACCGAAGAATAAGGAATCATTAACCGATTTTAAAAAATCATTTCAAAACACACAGGGCACAAGAGCATTCTAAGGGCATTATAATTTCACAAAATTGAAACTTTGGCACTCACATGCAATTATGACTATGTGCCTATAGCAGATTTAAAGAATAAGTTGAAAGCTAAATTCCCTTACGGTATTTAAGCTGAAGTTACTAACATGATCAGTCGCAACTTCCTCCGAATGACCAAATATATTATACACTCAACAAGAGAAATTTTAATCCATACAGGACATACTGTCAAAAATGAATTGTGGAGCAAGCGGACTACTACCATAGAAAATTCTAACATACTGAACAGTATTGAAAGCATGCTATATACAACATGGCAATGAAGGAATCTAAATGGATGTCAGAGATCTGCATGGTGGACAATGTAAGATCCTGTGAAATCAGTTGTTGCCTGATTTTCAGTTGTATATCTTCATAGGATTGTCCTAATCTTGCCATGTCCATCAGACTTTCTGTTATTGAAATGAAATATTTGTTATCGATGAACAAAATAGCCAAAATTAGTCTACTGTAATCAAAACAGCAAAATGAGTTGTACTTCATTGTGATAATTTTCGTTGGAGATTATAACGAAAATGAAATGCAATAAATAATAAAGTTAAAAAGAATGCATTACTTAAGGACATTTTCATCAGGTGGCAGTGATTTAGTTTTATCTTTGTGCTGCAATCCTAGAAAGATTTCCCATGGATAATAAGTTGGCTCTGTCTGCAGCAATATCAATTACAAACTTAAAAACAGATAAAAGCTGCAATGAACCTTGATGTTTTAATAATCATCAATAGCATTTAGTACTTGCCTGGAAATAGTGAACAACGACTTCATCATCACAGAGACTCCTAGGGCTGTTACGGATAGCTGCAAGCTGAAACTGCATAATAATAATAATAAAAATAAAAACTTCAGTTCTAAACTCTAGCAACCCCTTGCTGATTTGCTTATAAAAGAGACTCCACAGATGTTTAGTTGTTTGTAAAATTGTCAATTTTAAACAACCTAACCTTGGAGAATTGATCATCTGGCACTTCTAACTTTTTCATGATACGCTCCTTCAGTTGACTCGCTGTTTCACCCGCTCTTGCTAAGAAAAGAAAAGGCTCCCCAAAGACATCCACCTGTTAGCAGTCATTACATTTAGAGTTATAAACGTAAATAAGTTTATTGACCATACAAAAGTTCATGGAAAACAAAAGAAAGAAAAATGACAATAGTTCTCTCACAATGGTACTCTTTTTAGCAGAAAACAATCTAAAATGGTAGACATGAATAATGCAATCCTTAGGGCCTTTACATCTCTCCTCTTCCGGAATCTGCAAACACATCCATTATTTCATGCTCTGGTGAGTGCAGAAATTGTGCCCTAAAGTCTTCTTAACAAGTCACCAAAAGAAAACTATAGTTATTCTCCAGTTGCTTTAACTTTAGGAATCTAGAAATTTTTAAATGATTTTTGAGAGAGATACCTTTTCTGCTCTGTATGTGACATGTTCAGTAGCCATGTAGTCAATTTTATCACTAGGAGAAAGTATCTGCAAAAACAAAAGTCGTTTCTTCCATCCCAAAACAATAAAAGGTACAAGGCCTAAAAATTACACAAAGAGACTGTATTACCTTCCATATTCTGTGATCAGAAATCTGCAAAATTCTGAGCTCTGCCTGTTGATCAGAAATCTCCACCTTTGCAGAAATGCAAAGATAAACAAATTAAACATGCTAGAGACAAGGTTAATTTCCATACAGTTATAAGAACAATAGAAAAAGTCAAGATAGGAAGAAAATTATTGTTATATTTTTTACATTATGAGGCCATTCAGAATCCAAGCAACCAATACGCTCAAAGCACTCAAAGCACTGAGGCAAAAAAATTATTGGAGCCAACAGACATTTCAAAGCCTCCTTGTAGGAAATTGAACTACCATCTCTGGCGGTAAAGACCATTGAGACAGGAATTAGCTAGTTTGAGACAGACGGAAGAGCTTTCTCATCAGAAAGGTCATGATAATGGGAGTTTGAATAATTGTTAATCACCTGTAAAAGCTTTCTTAATAAGAAAAAAAATGCTACTTGCAGAGACAGGGAGTCTAGAAGTGTAGAATTTTTTATTTTTTCTCTCTTAAGCATTTGTTCCTGCTCATCATGGAGAAGGAACCTAGCTGCTTCACAAGGGTTTCTTTCTCAATAGTTGGGACAATAAATATTTTGTTCATTAAAAGGATATGTTTAAGCCATTAAAAAGGTGTTAGTTTTCTTGAGCTATATAATTTGTATAGAAATAAAATGCAACACACTACAATACAATTGCATTATATATAAATACATATACACAATAGAATAACTTACACATACATAAGGATACAATATGCACACATGTATCCTGCACAACCATGTTATTGACAAGATATCATGGTACAATCAAATGCACAACAAACACAAGCTTGCCTTGACTAGCATTAACCAACATTATATGGGACAAACCATATCAACCAACCTCACTACCAACTTAGCTGTGTATATGTATTTATCATGGAATCAGTAGGTGGGTGGCAACTTCTTAAATACCACTCAGCTACTGGGATACATTAAAACATTAAATACCCAACAACATCCGCAACAGCTTAGCAGAATCAGCACGTGAAATAAAGCAGACCAGCAAAGGGTTTTGGAATTTTAATGGTGGAAATCAAAAGTTTGATGGAGAAAATCAACATTCTAGCAAGAGAAACCCTAGCTCAACAAATGACGAGGGTTTGAAGCAAGTGTTACAACATCAGGAACAATTGATCAGAGGTCAAAGAAAATTAGTGCGCAGTCATTTGACTTGTCCAGCCATAAGGCTGCTTGGCAGTCTGGCCAGAGCACAAGGTTGTCTGGCCTAGGAAGAGGGTCGTTAGGCCCAAGAGGTGGGCCACAGGGCCAAGGTGGGGGACTTCAAGCCCAGGAGGCAGGCCTTTTGGGACCAAGGGAGGACTATCCAAAGCCTAAACTAGGTTGTTTGTGGCTTGGAATCCGTCGTCTAGAGCAATGCAAACACCAAGGAAGTCGAAACCATGAGCATGAGAAAAGTTATTGGCAGTCAGATTCGGACAGAGGAAATGACGAGGGTAGAAACCCTTGCTGAAGAGAAGAGTTTGTTGGAATCCCTAACCAGTCAACGGTTGTAGAGTCAGATAGGGCACACCAGGACTTGCCATGTGATTGTGTGGAGGAAGCATGTCCGCATTGTAGATTGCATGCACTTGAAGACTGAGAGGAGGAAGAGTCCCTAGGGAGTTGCAATCCATAGGAGGAATGTAGTGGAGGGCGCAGATTTCCAAGAGCGAAGGGATAGAGAATCGAGAAGACAACCCTCCAAATTTGCCCCAAAGCCAAGATAGGGAGCAAGGATGCACAGTGGTGCACACAAAGATAGTTTGGGAAAGTATGGGCAAGAAGGAAGGGAGGAGGAATGGAGAGATTCTCATGCAGAGATACACTCTAGGAGATAGCTTGCAATTGCGGTCTAGGACATGGACACCCAAACCTATGCCAAGGATGCAACTGAACAATGGAGGAAAAGGGAAGGAGAAGGAGAAAGTGGAGTCCTCACCAAAGGGAAAGGGGAAACACCAGATGAAGATTCCTTTGAACGAAATTACCTAGGCGTTGCCTACAAGGGACTTTTCATGGAGATGGTGGTATAACAATCCTTAGAACCCATTGAGGTCATCATTTCATGAGGCATTAGTACATTTCATCATGCAGGTGTCAAACTTTGATAGAGTTTTTCAAGCCCTACCTGCTATAGATGCTAGAAAATCATGACCCAAACAAAAGAAGCAAATTTTTGGTTGGTAAGAAATAAGTCTGAGCCACTTTTGATGGAAACGATTTCCAGAGAGTGTTTGGGTTGCTTGGCCCGAACAAAAAATCTATTCGCAAAGAGGACATAGGGCCATTCAAGTTTTAGGAATTTGTGAACAAGTATTCAAACTTGTCACTCGAGGAAACAAAAAAATGATTAAACATTGCAGCAAGGGGATGAAAATGCATCAACTTAGCACAAACCAGTTTAAGTGTGCAATGTTTGTTGCCATGTCTAGGCTGTTCGTAAACAAGCCTCAGATATGCCTACTTGGTTCGTGTCGTACAGGCAAAGGATCATGGATGGTATCAAATTTGATTGGGTAGCATGCCTAGTAGAGCACATCATGGTCAGAATCACAAGGAACTTCTCAATGACATTCTATGCGATTGTGTTGTTATTGGATGTGGTTGCAGTAGAGAATGTTCAAATACCGGGGTTAGAGGCTCCTAAATAGATTGCAGAGGGTATGCCATCAATATTTTGACAGGCAGTGGTTGCATTCATTGTGAAGATACATACCCTAGGGAAGGCGAAGGCACTAGGAAGAGGAAGGCACTAGTGGTGAAATTAGTTGAGTCGTCATCAAAGGAGGATGATGAGGATGACATGGATACATTAGCAAAAGAGGAGACTGAGAGAAGTGAGGAGGAGGTAACTATTTTGGAACAGTTGGAGCAAGAGTAGACGTAGAGGTGGTAGTCGTAGCCGCAACCTTGACTACCAAAGCAGGCAGTAAGGATCATACCTCCTAGAGAGCAACCGACTCAGACAATACTTTCCATCAATAGTGGGAGCGGTGGGATGGGGAACTCACCAATAAAGCAAACTGTGCAAGTAGGCAATTCACAACAACAACAACAAAAATAGTAACAAGGAGGCCAGATGAGACTTGTACTTGCACCAAGACAACATATTCATTTACAAATAATCCACTAAAGGGCCAAACATTCATTATGGTGCTGACATTGGTGCTTGTGCAGGTTGTGATGTAGAAAGTTACCAGGGAGGTATGAAGAGTTACACTTGTGCAAGTTGGTAGTGGGAATATGCAAGTGGTTATTTGATATGGGACAAGATTGCCACAATATTTGTCTGAAATTTTCATTGATTAGATCTTGCTTTTATAAGCAAGGAAACCTTTACAAAATCACTGGAGAAACCAAAACCATGGCGGAAATCCATCCATGGATTTACAAAAGGCTGCAGCTCTAACAAATTAAAAGGCTGCAAAATAAAATCTTACTGAGAATAATCTTTTAGGTCTATAAATTAAAACCCTAAAACTAAAGTTTTAAAACTAATATTTAATTGCTAATTCCAACAACAAAAGCATTGGACTCCGATGCATACAAAAGGGGAGGGAGATCAAGAGCCATATGGCAAAGAGAACCAATAGGATGAATGTGGAAGCTAGAAGAACCAAGGTGGGTCTGGCGAATCTTCATGATGACGGGTGCACAAGTAGATCCAAGGGGTGCCTCCTAGCTGAACATGATGCCTGTCCATGAATGGTGGCTATTGAAGAATCTGGGCAGATGAAATTTGCTGAAAAGGAGGTAGTGCAGGTGGTGTGTGGAAATGACCACCATAAAATAGAGGATATGTCTCCTAGATATGAAAATCCTGCAAGGTAGAAGGGGCAAGATGCTGAAAAACGTGTACAAAATTTGGAGTTGGAGCTGGAGTAGGAACAACAAGATCAACAACAAGAAGAGGAGCAGGAACAGGTGCTCTATGGATTGTTTCCTCAAGTGTTGCAGCATGCTGAGTGGACAGGAGGAATTTTGTTTGTGTGTCCTCATACTGTGGCCTGCTAAAAACTAGTGCAATCTTTTGTGTCTGATGTAGATTGGTATGGACCAGATGTGCGGTGTTCTTGGTGCATCTGATGAGAAAGGTTTTGTGTTCATGTTGGAAAGTGTATGTGTTATTGTATGCATCATATTGAGCCTTTTTATCATGTTGGTAGGGTTTACCAAGCAACAAACCATAATAATCCATAGGGGTTACATCGCAAGTGATTGTATCCATAAACATAGGGCCAAAAGCAAAAGACAGAGTGCAAGTGTGTGTGATATTTGAGGTGGTGTCACTGTCCTTCGATCCAAGTGAGTAAGGACAAGGATGTGGGGCCATTGGCAGCTGCAATTTATCAACAATGGACTTCATAGTCTATTCATTGTCAATAATACTATCCATAAGGTGAGCACGAGTGACAAACATATCATCAAGTTCTCCTGCAGAAGAGTGTTGATTGAGTAAGGTGACATTATTGAACTTTTAACTCATCATAGGTGGTGTCCTCTCCATAAGTATTGATAGGAACATTCTAAGTTACCTCATCAGGAGACTGTACAAGCAAAATTTTCTTTTTCTTTTTTGGACAATCAAATTTCTTATGTCCCTCATTTTTACAATAATGACAAGATATATCAGAAGGAGATGTGGAAGGAGAAGAGAAAGGAGGGAGAGACAAAGAAGGAAAGGATTTCTTTGTATAGGAAAAATGTTGTTGATTTGGAGAACTTGAAGGTTTGGAAGTGCCTGCTGAGAAGGAAGATTGAGGTGTGATGGCAAGCCGGGATTCACACAAACACATTCACAGTAATTTCATGGTAATTTCATTAAAAATAGCTTAATACGGTTTACAGTAGTCTCTCCAGTATACCACTTCTCCCCCAATCCCGAACTTCACCACCACTTTTCCCATACAAATTTTCCCCGTTTTAATGTGGTCTCGGCCTTCCCTGCAATTAATGCTCCCGCCCAAAGACCAATTCGAATTTCATCTTCCCTCCGTTGAAATTTCAAGATTTTCCTTTCCTTTTGTTTTCTGCCATAAATGGCAACCGTCCGATCCGTCCGTAGCCTGCATTCATGGCTTCCCATACCTTGCACCCGCCGTTTTAATCCGATCGTCTTTAAGTACCGTTGTCTCCGCCATTAAGTCTTTCACCTGTAACTATGGTTTCTCCAGAAACAAAATTCCAAGATACTTAAACTTGGTCGACATCTATATCTCTCTCCTCCGATTACGTGGCCCTCATCCTCATGATCTGTTACAAGTGTGTCTCCACGTGTCAAAATTAACTCTATCCCCCACTGGTCGTGTTGCCTTTAAGACACGTGGTAACCACGTGTCTATTTCACCCTGTCCGACCGTCCGCGTGTTTACTTCCGTTTGACCTTTTCTTGGGCCGCGATATCGCGACAAAAGTACGTCCTGCATTTTTCTCTGCCTTTGACGTCGCGAAATCGCGACGTGTCACGAAATCGCGACGCGTCGCGATTTCGCGACTCCAACCCCCACTCCTTGCAATAGCTTCAACATGGTCGCGATATCGCGACGCCGCGATATCGCGACGTCGCGATATCGCGACCCCTTCGTAACTTAAGACTCGGCCAACCCAACCGTCGCGATATCGCGACGTCGCGATATCGCGACGAAACTTGCTCCGCCTTTGCTATAGCAAATGAGGTCGCGATTTCGCGACCTCACACCAACTTTTGCCTTAGTTCCTTTAACAACTTCCTTTTCTGTCTTACGACATCTCCTTCCCCGGAAAAGAACCAAATTGCTTCAAAAATACCAGAACTTTAAAGAAAATTAAAAGATGCAAGATTGGTCATACTTTCACCGGATGCTCCTGCATCAAGGTGCAAGGGAATGGGCAACCAGCTTCTCCTCCGCAAGTTGTGCTTGATTGAATGTTGCGTCTAATGTCGTAAGAAGAGTATATTTCAACTCCCAAAATAGGAGTGTCTAAAGGCCGCTCTTAAACTTTGCAATGAGAGGTGCAGGATCTGATGCACAGAGAAAGATACGAATTGATAGTTATAATCTTGCACATACATGGGCCAAGTAACATTGTTCGAGAGGATGATCCAACTAACCTGGAATGGCTATTTGGAACTGAAGAACCAGTAATCGAGCAAAGGAAGTTGGAACCTCGAGAGGGAGAATAGAGACGATTACAAGTCCACGTTTTATTTTCAAATAGCGAAGCAGAGGAGCGATTCCAAACTCACGGATGTCGCTTTGTAGGAACAGGTGCTAGAAGTAGAAGATGACGAAAGGCAAGGAGATCGAATTTTGCAACAAATGCCTTTGGAAACACAAATATTGCAGGAGTATGAAACCCTAAGGCAATATAATGCACGAATGAACTAGCGACAGGAAGCACGTAGGGCAGAAAGGGCAAAAAGAGACCGAGAAGACTTAAGAGGAAGTGCAGAAGGTAATGAACAAGCCTCTTCAGAAGGTAGCCTATTCTCCATAACCAGTAATTCGCCAGCTACAAACCATCCTCGAAGGCAGCAAAATCATAGATTGGAGATGCAACTAGAAGGGCAAAGAGAGGATACAGGAAATAATGCGGAAGGGCACGCCACCTTATCCTCTAATTCTGATAGTTCATCTACAACCACATTGAGAATCCTCCTGAATACTGATGACTCCTCAAGAACTGCTTCACCATTAATCCGACGTCCTCAAAGATTCCGGAGATCACCAAAACAAGATGAGACGAGGGAATTGCATAAGAACTTGGCTACCAATAGCAAATATCAGATGAGTCGAGAACAGGCAGCCAAGATTATGTGGTGGGATGTTAGAGAGGTACACGAACAACCAAGGTACAAAGGATGGCTAGAAGATTCAAGCGAGGACGAAAATCAACCTCGGGACCCTGATATCCCCTATGCCAGTCCCAACCTAGACTGTAGAAGACAAAGGGATGAACTCCAAAGTCGATAAGCAGGGGTTAGATTCCTCGAGATAGTGCAGGTGATTGAAGACGAGGAATCTCTGAGCCCACAAGACGAGGACAACGAAAGGATGAATATCTAGTCGAATAATGAGGGTGCAGTACCAAGAAGGTCCTTACCACGTAGGTGGAGAATGCCATATGAAGAAGCCATGCAACGACCGATTGAACATCAAGAAGTGGCAAGGTATCGATTGGTGGAATGGACTTACGACGACATAAACGAGAAGTAAGCTGATTGCAACAAAGAGTTCAAGAAACCTCAGAGTGGCCATTGAACACTGCAGGAGAAGGAAATGACTCAATCACAGATTCAACTTTCTCAGATCTATACCAAGAGGCCCTAGCTCAGTGTGCACCACAAAGACGCTTTGAAGAAGCAAGGTGGCAACGATGGTTGATAAGGGTAGATAGAAGATTAACAATCCTGCACCCACTGACACCTAACAATCACGCACATGCAGAACCCAGCTCACGAGCAGAAATGATAGACCAAGCCCGAAATAGAGGTGACGGGCAATCCCGGGAGTTCGTCAGGACTTCTGGGTAACTCAAGCCTACCTGACCAAGGGGGAGCGTGGTTGGCCTCCATCCTAGTAGCCCGAGAGGAAGAAATTCCCTTCTTGCTACGCATAGGTCGACTAGTCCACGGATTGGGCCGCAAGGACCTGTTGGTTACGAATCTGCCATGAGGAAAGGATTTGGTATAATGCGCCCCATTCGCCCACCAGATTGAAAGGCCGGAAGGAAGGAATGCCTTCCGTGCCAATCTCCGGAGAAGGCCGGCTTCCTGTGGGGTTTTAGTGTTTAAGATAAGAGTGCAGGGAAAGAGATAAAAATGCGGAAAGAGAATCCAAATGTGATTGGAGTTGGGTGGGGGGAATAAGCAGCACGGCAACGATCAATCACCACTACTAACAACATTCCTATACAAAACACACATTGAAACTACAGCTATCATTCATCCTATGTATCCTCTATCTATGCATTCCAGGAATACTTGATCATCAAATACCAGAGTCCAGAGTTCAGTACAACAGTAAGCAATGAAATAAGAAACATGAGGCAGAAATGACAAGGAGAGGCAGCATACAAAATGAAGACAGTAAGCAGAGCCAAGTATGTATCTTGTATTAGAGGCAAACGCACAGCTACAATGGTTCCCTAGCAGTATATTCCCCTTCCACCCTTTTACAATGAAATTGCATGGCTATTTATAGCCTCAAGTTCCCCCCGATTACAATCACGGGCACAAAGTCCCAGACTAGACATTAGCTGACAAAAGCGGCAGAGGAGCTGCTGATGCTGACCTCTGTCGGGTAGGACTGTACCTGCAGCATGGTCTCCCTGAAAGCTGTACAGCTACGTGGCGGCGTGTTGGGTGGAACTTCAAATCAGCGGGAATGCGGGTAGTTGTGGCAGATGGCACTTCACATCAGCTTTAATGGTGGCAGTTGGCGTAGATAGTGCGGTCCATGCTTGTCCTTTTCCCGGTCATGTCTTGGCTCGAATCCCGAGGTTGGACACTTGTCGGATGTCGATGAGTGACACATGGCTGCCTTGAAAGGCAGTTTATCCAACTTCGCCCGGGATCGAAGCGCTGTCGGGTTGCGCAGGTGGAAAACAACGCAGTTGGGGAGGCCTCCGTGCCTTAGTCAATTTCTGGGCTTGCTTGCCCAACTGCGCACCGGTCAGAAGGCGCACCCCGAGGTACTTTGCTGTCTTTACCGTCGTTCGGACTGCGCACCAAAAGGAGGGCGCACCCCGACTTCGCTGTGAAGTCGGGTTGCGCCCAACACTTAGCTGATTTTCTGCCATTGCTTCCCAAGTGCGCCTAGGAAGAGGGGCGCACCCCGACTTCGCGGAAGTCGGGTTGCGCCCTGACACTTAGTCAAATTTCGCCTGTTCCTGTCTGCGCACTTCGCATTCCCTACTGCGCTCCAACTGGAGGGCGCACTCCGACTTCGCTGCGAAGTCGGGTTGCGCCCTGACACTTAGAAATTTTCAGGGAACACTTGCTGGAAACTTTACTGGGGGAAGTTCAAGGGGAAGAGGGAGGAATGAAACTGCAAGGAAGAGGGAGAAAGGGAGAAATGGAGAAGGGGGAAAAGAGGAGGAGGGAAGGGAAAGAGCAGTTCACTTACAGAAACTGAAAACATGGCACCCCGTGCAAAATGTGGCAACATTCCTGGCGGCTCGCGGGGTGTCGAGCTCGCCTCGACGCAAAGAACCATGCCTTCATCCTTTGGGCGCAGAGGAACTTCCTTCCCCTGCTTTCTGCTGCTCTGACCGCTTCCTTCCGGGCAACTGCTCTTCTTCAGGATCACTTCCGGCAGTTGCCTCTTCGGTTTCTCCTTCTGAATCTGAATGCTCTCCACTGTCAGCCTCCCACTCGCGGATGCGTTCGTATGCAGCCTTGGCTTGGTCCCAGACTGCTGCTTGGAAGGGCTCGAGGTCGCTGACCTCTTTTAATGCTGCGTGGAATGCAGCAATTGCGTGCAGGTCGATGGTGTTATATCTTTTTCCCAACTCCTTAAGGGAGGAGTTGATTTTGCAGTATTTCGACACCATCTGGGTGACCTGAGCTTCTTGGATCGGTTCTGACCAGCTATCAATTTCTGCTGTGTCTGCCTCGAAAGACAGCCAATTCTGCTTTACCTGCTCAAGGGTCAGAAACTCGCCATCCTTGACGTAGCTCGGGCACCCGTGTTCGGACAGAGTGTGAAAGGGGGCCAGGCAAATGTTCCTTTCATGTTCTAGTGCGTCCAGCGTCTTTCTGGCAGCCCTTATCTTCTCTGTCTTCTTGAAGTAAATATGCAAGGTTACCCTTGCATCTGCCCATTCTGAGGCAAGTTGGGACATAGGAGGAAATTGGAGGCCCTTGCGCTCAAACTGCTCAAGTCTCATAGCCAGGTCCAGCCATTGCCTCGCCTGGTGTTCGGCCTCCTCTACCACAGGCTTTCCCTGGGCAGATACTTCTTCGATCCTGGACACGAAATCCAGGACTGATAAGGACTTAACAAGGTTGGGCTTGCAACCCTGCAGCAGACTAGCCCGCATCTCTTTGACTTTGCTCTTTGAAAAGGCCGCCGCTTGTGATGTTTTCTCCGCAAGCTGCGACTGCGCCTGTTTCAACGAATCCTGAAGCTGTGAAACCTGCTCCAGTGCCGCTCTTCTCTCCTCTGACAGCTGCTCGGCTGTCTGTTTCTGCGCTGCGGCCTCCTGTTGAGAGGCGGCCAGCTGGGCCTTAAGCTCCTCTATCTCCTGCTGCGCGGTGGCCCTAGCCAGGTCCTCCTCTAGCTGCCTTGTGTTATTCTACAGCTGGAACAACGCTTCCTGGGTCTCAAGATGCTTGACAAGGAGATTATCTGTCCTACGACGAATACCATGAATTTCGTATTCCTCGTTGATGTCATCAAAGCTTTTCTCCTTCCTCTGATGCTCGTAGTCTGCCTCGGTCATCTCCCGGAGAGGCTTCTTTACTTTCGGGATTAATTTCTCAGTTGTCAGCACTCTCCTGTCTAGGTCAAACTTGGTGCGTTTTACCGGGGCAGCTATCTCTTCGGCTCTCCTTCGTTTCACGCCCTGGAGAAAGGAGGCGGAGCATCCCGAGGCCTTTGCTGCCAAAGGCTGGTCATCAGCGCCCTGCAGTTCGCCCATGAAGTCCAGGTCCTCCAGCATTGGATCTTGCTGCGGCATTTTCCCTGCAAACAGGGACGCGGGAGGTATTCCAGAAGGAGTGGCCGCTTTTGAGGGCGACCGGGTCCTAGGGGAAGCGGGCGGCTGAGTGGATGGTGCTGGTAGGGTTTTAAACGGCTGGGGTGAGGAGCGCGGCGGTGAAGGAGCAGCTTCAGCACTGGCTGCGGGTGAGGGTTCTAGGGTTTGGCTCAGTGACTGGAAGGCGTTAGGATCCTGAGCAAACTGGTCAAAGGAATGTGGGCCGCTAGAGGGCTGGGTAGCTTGGGAAGAGGAAGACGCGGCTACGGCTTGCCCTGATGAAATGGGAGATGGAGCTTTGGCAGGGCCGACTGGGACTTGGGGAAGAGGTGCAGTGGACGTACCTGCGGGCTCCGCCTGAGCCGCTGTTGGAGGGACGCTTGCAGCCCGAGTGTCTGCGCCTGATTCAGGGCTGTCCAAGGAGACAATCTCTGGCGCTGCTGCCCCCGTTTGTGCCGCGGCTGTCTGCTGTACCGGCTCCTTAGGCCGTTTGGCCCTTTCAACTCTCTTCCTCTTCTTCTCTTCTGGCGCTGTGGCTGTTCCGGAGGAAGGAGATAAGGTCGGGGCGGCAGGCGTTGACGTCCCCACGGTAAACTTGTACCTGGGTCTGGCTGGAAGGATGCCCGCCGTAGCCGGTCTGCTAGCTGGCAGCGCAGGCACTTTTTCTGCTTGAGGGGCCACCTCAGGGGTTGACTTCTCTGAATCTTGCGCCTTTTCGGGCACTGCCTCGGAAGCTACAGGCTGCATCGGGCCCACTTGACTGCTCGTCGGAGTTGCGCTGGAAGTCGCCGGAGTTGACGATTGCTGGGATGAAGGCCTCCTTGTATATCTTTTTCTTGCGCCTCGGGGAATGCAATTTCGAAATTCGAAAGGTCGCCACGTGGCAGCATATTGGTCATATAGAGCCGAAAATTCATCATCAACGGCCAGATTCCTCCGGTTGGATTTATCGTGCTGCGTGCGACACCTCATCTTCCAACATTCAATGATTTTGTCTTTATGCCAGTTGAGGGGCGCCACCTTGGCGAGGAATTTCTTGAAGCCCGCGGATTCCAACCGGTGATCCGGGTTTCGCTCCGGATCGTACGCTACCTCCTCGCAGTAGAATTCATGCCATGGAGGCCACGATTGCATTTGTTCGATGTGCCATTCCAGGTCTGCGCCTGTTCTGTTTCTTCTTTCCTGCATAATCTCCGCTCGGGGGCAGATGTGCGTGAACTTACCCCTGACCCCATCTGGGTCGTATTTCCATCGCTGCGGCAGCATTATCAGGCCCATGTCGATGAGTTCCCGCTCGAGGTAGGCGTGTTGTCCGATTTCGTAAACTTGGGTATTCGCCCAGGTGATGGGATACTGAAAGATATGGCCTTTCTTCTTGCCCTGGCCGAACTCTTCTTCGACATAATCCATCTGCCGCGCAATTTCCATCCCGAACTGGTGGTCAGTGCAGAAGTAGGGCAGCAGGAACGGCTTCCCCTTGAATCCGTAGATTCTAACTATGATGCCTTGAGTCAGCCGGAAGGTGTCCCCGTACTCATTCTTCCACAGGTATCTTGTCATGACTTCCGGTGGGCGAGATGCACAGAAATTTAAGATTAAATTCATAGAACGAGCCTTTTCTGTACAGAATCTCGGTCCATTCGTACACGGGCAGCGGCTCTCCTTTTTCGTTTATTTTCTTCAAGTCAGGAACGTTCATCCGGTAGTGCATGTGATACAGGCACAGCCATGCGAGGAAGGAGCAAAACCGGAAATCCGTTGATGCTTCTGTTGCAGCCTAACCAGACTTGAATGTATTGCATACGCCAGCCAGTCCGCCTAGTCGAAGAAAATAGGGCGCTTTCCACTCTTCTGCGCTGTAGAGTCGTAAAATTCTCCGTGCAAGAGACATTCTGCCAACGCCAGCTGGTACGGCCGTACCACTTTGTCAGAGTCGCAGCCGAGGACCCACGCCAGGATGATGTAGATATATTTATTTTCAAATCTGTCCAGGGGTATGGGGCCAGTCGGCCACTGTCCGGCTGCCAGCGGAGTCTTCAGCTCCGAGTCGAGGAATTCTCTCATCCGCTTTGTCTGCGTAAATCTGCCAGTCTGTTCATCAAGATTCACCCTTCTGATAATCGCGCCGGGTTCATACTGGAGCCCTGGGGCGAACGCTGGCTGGACGCTCTCCCGAAAAAGTGTGAACAACACTTTTCCCTTGTTGTCGCAGACTTGCCGGGCAGCTGGTTTGTAATATTCTACAATTGCTTCGATCAGCTCCGGGCACTGGTGGGTAGGAGGGCACAAGAACCAATACAGGTTCGACTTATATGCAGCCCCGACATGGTGCGAGGGCGAAACCTTGTCTGCCCACTTTGCAATGTTCAGCCGCAGCTTGGTGAGGCTGATGGAGAAAGAGCCGTCCTTGTACCCGGCCAGGTGATTAACTGGTGGCGGCGGAATTTGCCCAACTACGCGCCTCTTCGTCCGGGTCTTTCTTTTCTGGTCCTGCGGCGCTTCGCTCTCATGAGCGCTTGACTCTGGTGATTCCTCAGCTTCGCGCCGCTCTTCGCTGGATTGCGCCTGTACGGGCGCTTTCCCCTTGTCCATCCTTTCTGAAACAGCAGAGGCGGGAATTACGGCTTCTGAGTTGTCAGCTCTGCTCTTTGCAATCAGGGAGTCAGCTTGAACGATTTGAATTTTCTGAGTGCGCCAGGGCCCTTTTTCTAGACAACGACTGCAACATTAATGGCGCGAGGGAGGGAGTTAGGGCGGTTAACTTGGAGTTGGTGGAGGCGTTATGATTTTTTGGCGGCTGTGCATGGGTTTATTTTTGAAAAGCGCACCCTAGTAGCCGTTGGTCCAAACGCACCTTGCTTTTTTAATGCATCGTTCTTGAAAGCTGTGCAATCATTAAACCTTCCTTGGACGTCGTGCCATTGCTGACGTCATCGCCGCCGTCTGGGCACACTTTACAAGGGAGAATTTCTGGCCCATTGACCCAACTTCGCCCTGTGCCGTACTGCGCCCTGGGCCCACACTTAGAATTTTTCACGTTTTCCGTGGTGGGTTATTCGGGCTGCGCCCAAAATTCAGGGCGCACTCGGACTTCGCCCAAAAAATGGGCGCAGTCTGATTTGACACTTAGCCGTTTTCAGCTTCCCGCGACGGATTACCTGTGGTGCGCCGAGAATGGGAGCGCACTCGGACTTCGCCCGAAAAATGGGCGCAATCCGACTTCGCCCAGATTTGCTTGCGCAGTCTGACACTTAGCCGTTTTCTTGCTGCCTGTTTCCCAACTGCGCTCTCCAGATGGTGCGCAGCCCGACTTCGCTGCGAAGTCGGGTTGCGCACCCAGACTTAGTCATTTTTGCTCCTTTTTTCAGCTGCCTTCTTCCGAACTTCGCACTGTTCAAGGAGCGCTACCCGACTTCGCTGCGAAGTCGGGGTTTGCCTTAAGTCTTACTTGGGCTCTTTGAAAAAATAAAAACTGAATGCTGAAATATATACATTCTGAAAACTAAAAATGCAGAAGGGAAATCTGTACAAGGAAGGACCCATTTGGGTGCCTTCAGTGGCGGTAAATTTTTAGGTGGAACCCATTGACGGGAATGGGGAGAAGCTGTCCCTCCATATCCCGGAGTACGAATGCATTAAACTGATTTACCCGGGCAATCTGATAGGGGCCCTCCCAGAGGGCATCAAACTTGCCGTGGTTGCCCGGCTTTGCCTTCAGCGAGTCCCACTTCAGCACCAGGTCCCCGATTTTGAAAACTCGGGCGGTGGCGCCTTTTGCAAACCAGCCTTGGGTTGCTTCAGCATGTTTGGTGAAGGCCTGGTATGCTTTCTCTCTGTCTTCCTCTAACTGCAGCAATTGACACAGTCTGGCGTCCACCGGATCCCCGTTGCCTCTCTCTTCGTCCAACATCCAGAGAGCGGGAATTTCTATGTGGGTTGGCAGGACTGCCTCCTTGCCGTATACGAGCGCATAAGGGGATGTCTTAATGGACTTTTTGAATGATATCCTATCCGCCCACAGCGCCCGATCCAGGAGTAGGTGCCAAGTCCTCTTGTTCTTTTCTACTGTCTTTCTGATGATCTTCAGTAGGTTCTTGTTGGTGGACTCGGCAAGACCGTTCCCCTGCGGGTAGTAATTGGAAGACATTTTGTGATAAATGCCGTATTTGCCGGTGTACTCCGTGAGTACCGCGCCTGTGAACCCCGGACCATTGTCCGTCACTATTGACTCGGGGACCCCGAAACGGGTGATGAGGCTCTCGAGGAACCTGATGACCGTCTCCTGGTCCGCATTCTTTGTGGGGATCGCCTCTGCCCACCGGGTGAAGTAGTCGGTGGCGGTAAGAATGAACTTGTGCCCTGCTGCAGAGTTCGGCGTAATAACCCCAATGAAGTCCAGACCCCATTGCTGAAACGGAGTCTCGGCTTGGATCGGTTGAAGGGGCAGGGGTGCTTTTCTGTTTCTGCCAGCAAATCTCTGACATTGATCACATTTTGTACAGACTGCGTGCGCGTCTGTAAAGAGAGTGGGCCAGTAGTACCCAGCTCTGATTATTTTCAAGGCCGTAGGCCTTGCAGAATGGTGACCCCCAGGCATCCCGGAGTGGAATTCTCCGAGGACCCTGGGCTGGTCGGTTTTCTTGACGCACCGCAACAGGATGCCGTCAATGTTTTTGAAGTAAAGCCCCTCGGGGCGAAGAGTGTATTTCAGTGCACCTAGCCGAAACCTCCTTCTTTGTGAGGCGTTCAGGTGGTCTGGACATCTCCCGGTGCAGAAATACTTCACCAGGTCATCTGTCCAGTCACTCTCCTCGGGTAAGGAGTTGGCTAGGTTGGTGGTTGCTGTCGGATCCTCCCACTTACAGGCAGAAATCTCGGCTGCTGCGCTTCGGGCCAGCTCCTGGCACAAGGCTCGGCCTCTGATAAGCTTGGTTGGCCGCACTTCGATGTCGAATTCCTGGATTTTAGCAATCCATCCTGCTCTCTTGTGACCCGGCTCCCCTTGTATGATGAAGCTTCGGACGTCCGGGTGTATCACAAAGACAGTTGTCCGGCTCTGGGAGACGAAGTGCCTGAACTTTCGGAGAGACTTCATGACCGCGTGAACCTGCCGCTCTATAAAGTTGTACTTTTCTTCGTGCGGCTGAATCACTTGGCTCAAGAACGCTATGGGGCGCTCTTCGCCATCGTCTCCCTTCTGGGTCAGGACTGCGGCGTAACTCTCGGGTTCTCCCACCGCGTACAGGATGAAGTCCTTGGAGTAGTCCGGGTTTATCAACACCGGAGCTTGTGCAATGCGGGCCTTGATCTCCTCGAAGGCCTGCCTCCTCTCATCAGTCCATAAGAATTCAGCGTTCTTTTTCAACAGTTCGGCCATGGGCTTGATTACCTGTGCGAAGTCCGGTATGAACTTCCGCACGAAGTTGATTTGGCCGAAGAAGGACTGTAGCCCCTTCTTGTCAACTGGAGCGGGCAAACGGAGGAGGGCTTCTGCTCTATCATGGTCCACGGCTAGGCCTTTCTCGGAGATGACATGCCCCAACAGCTTACCTTCTTTTACCGCGAAGACAGATTTCTTCGGGTTTATGGAAATGCCGAATTCACGACATCTCTCAAATATTTGCCGCAAGTGGGGAACATGGTCCTCTCTCTTGTGAGAGAATACAGTCATGTCATCCAAGTAGATGACAATGATCTTGTTGAGCAGCTCTCGGAAGGCCAGGTCCATGGCTCTCTGGAATGTGGCGCCAGCATTGGATAGGCCGAAAGGCATGCGCTGATAGGCGAACGTTCCCCATTTGGTGGTGAACGCTGTCTTATGCTGGTCCTCGTCCTTGACCCAGATCTGGTTGTACCCAGAAAAGCCATCTAGGAGGGAGAATCTTTGCGCTCCAGCAACTATGTGGAGGATCTGGTCAATCTGGGGAAGCGGATAATGGTCCTTGAGGGAGGCCTGATTCAGATTTCTGAAGTCTACACAGAGACGAATGTCTCCGTTCTTCTTCCTCACGGGAACCAAGTTCGCAACCCAGGATGAATGCTTGATGGGGTAGATGATCTTGGCTTCCAGCATCTTCAGGAGCTCGGCCTTCATCATGGCTTCGATCTTCGGATTTACAGCCCTCTGCTTCTGCCGGAATGGCTTGGCACCATCTTCTAGCTCAATGGTATGCTGGATTATATTTTTGTCATACCCCTTCAAGTCCTGGTAGCACCAGGCTACTATGTCAGGGAACTCTCGGCACAATGTTCTGATCTGCTCGAGTTCCTCTGTGGTGCAGTCTGTCCCGACCTTAATTGTTTTTCCAGGTTCAAGCTCCAGGTCGGCGTACTGCTTCGGGTCTACTTTGATCCGGTGCGATATTGCTCTGTCATTCTGATCAAATAGACTCTCAAGTGTAATCAGTCCTTTTGGGACATGATTATTTTTTAATTGTATCAACCCCTCATATTGCTCGTCATCAGGGTCTCTACCTTCGATTGAACACGCTTCGTTAACCAAAAATGTGACGATCTCCTCGTCACAGTCAAACACCTGCCAGTGGGTGTCTTTATCAGGCATAGAAGGCCTGTAAATGGTACGAACCGGCTTCGGCTTTTGGACAGTGTCATCAGCCGGAACGTACTTGGCTCCAACAGACGCCAGAATGTCAGCATGCTTGTTTTTCTCACGTGATATAGCCTTGACATTCAATGAGTCGAACGACTCCATCAGGTCCCAGACCCGATTACGGTACGCCTTGAGGTAGTGCTTCTTGGAGGCGCACTTGTTCGTAATCTGGTTGCACACCAGCTCCGAATCGCCAAAGATCTGCAGATGCTTAATCCCCAACCTCTCCGCTTTTCGCAAACCCAAGCACAGGGCTTCGTACTCCGCCGCGTTGTTGGTACAGCTCCAAGCCAGCCTGTAGGTGTAGTCCTTCTGGATCCCGGTCGGAGAAACCAAAAGTACACCTGCACCGGCGCCATTTTTGCATCGTGCGCCGTCAAAGAAAAGCTTCCACAGCTTTTCTGGTGCAGGTCCCACTTCTCTTTTGGCCGACTTGTCAAGCCTCTCAGGCTGGATGACAGTGTAGCAGCCTTGCTCGGTCTCGATCACGGCGTTGAAGTCCCGCAAGGAGAATTCATCTTCCACTTGCAGCAGCTCGAGAGCTTGCTCCGTCATATCCACCACCACCAGTTCTTCCTCCGTCAGCTGAACCATGCAGTCCTGCGACTCTTCCCCGGGTATCTTCTCTACTAGGAAAGTGGAAGGCTTCTCGTTGTAGATTTTCAGTCTCCTTCCTTTGAAGGGCACTTCCATGTGTGAGTAGTCTAGAGACAGATACCCTCCCAACTTTGCAGTGAACTCCCTGGAGAGACACATGCCGAAGTAGGGTTCCAAGTCGACAACCACGACCTCTTGAATGACCACGATGTCGAGAGCTTTGTGCAGCCGAATAGGGATGTCTTTAATGACACCGACTGTCTTGACAGGGGTGCCGTCCAGTTGCAGCACGCCTTGGCTGCTCCTTGTATACTCCATCCCGATCTCGTCGCAGACGGCTCTCGGCATAACGGTCGTGGAAGCACCAGAGTCCACCATACAGTTGTGCACTATGTACCCTTGCATCCGTAATGACAGATAGAAGGGAGGTGGTCTGTTCTTCCCAGTGGCTGAGACTGTCAGGGGTTGCACCAGGACAGCAGGCTGTATCTGCTTGCCATTTTTCATGTTTTTCAGAGATTCCTGCAGCAGATCAACTTGGCCTGGGAGCAGAAGAGCATCATACATGCTGATCCTTGCGGGGGTCCTCTTCAGCTCGTCTACTATGCTGTAGCCCGAGGTGCTAGCTCCTTCCGCTTCTTTTGCCGGCTCGTACTTCGTCCGGTACTGCTGAGTGGCCTCAACTCTCTGTCTCTTGGTCAGAGACGGATATCTCAGCTTCTCCTGAGCTTGTTCTTTGGTTTCAGCTGGAGGCTGAGCTTTAGCCGGGGGAGCTTTCGCTACGGGAGGCTTGACTGCGGGAGTCTTCTCTTTGGCTGTGTAAGGCCACAGCCTCTTGTCAGGTGGTAGCCCAGCAGGTTGCGCCTTATCTCTTCGGGCGTATACCTTCAAGGGCTTTGCAGCGGCTTCAGCAGACTTTCTGTCTTCCTTGGCAGGAGGCGGCAACAGATCTTCCTCTGGGACGGCAAAGTTGCCTTCGTCGTCCAGGATCATGTAGAGTTCTTCGTCTTCTATGGCGCTGCCGGCCAAGGTCTGGAGGTAGTGTTGATGCAGTGTGCAGTCATCCTCCGAATGCGGGTCATTGCACGTAGTGCACCAGTTGACCTGGTCAGAAGTACCAGGTTGGTCCTCGATGGCAGCATTTCTCGGAGGGGGGCGCCTTTGATCTCGCCGTTCTGGGCTTGATCTTTTGTCAGTGCCTGGGGCGGATATGGCCTCCTTGGAACAAGGTCCATCTGGGCCTGTTTCTTCTTTAGAATGGTCATGTCGTTGGACATGGTGTGATATCCAGAGGCCAGAGCCCGTACCTCCTGGAGGATTTTATTCTGAATATCATTGTCAGGAGGCGGCAACTGAGCTGGAGGAGGTAATGCAGCCAATGGAGGAGGTGTAGAATATTGTGCATACTGCGGGGGAGCTGGGAGTGCTGGATAATGCGGAGGAGGAGGAGGCGGATAGTGAATTTGTGGTGGGCCGTAAGGGTTTACGACCGGCGCCGGGTTCCATTGCTGCTGGGGTTGCTGTCCTGAAGTGGACGACATTGTACCAGAAGCTGATGGGTACTGGGACTGTGGAAAGTCTGGGTAAATGGGTGGCTGTACCCTGTGCGGGAGTCTGCCTATGGAAATGATATCCATTTCAGCTTGCTGGGCAGCCTCGTACAGAGCAGGGAATGAGTCTATTCTGGCTATCTTCAGCAGCAGGCAAATGTCTGAGTTGAAGGACCTCAGGTAGTAGTGTGCAGCCTGACCTGCTGAAGGTCGGAGTTCGCGAGGTACTCGTTTCCAAGACCTCGCAAACCTGATGTTGAAGTCCGACACCTCCTCTTGGGGGTGTCTCTGGATGCTTTGAAATTGATGCAACAAAGAAGAGGGATCAGCAGACTCGTTGCATCCTTTCACGAGCCTACCAGCCAATTGTCGCCACCCCGTGATAGATCCCTCTGGCAGTGATCTCCACCAGTAGAGAAGCTTTCCCCTTAGGGAAAGGGCCAGCAGACGGGTCTTCACACCTTCGTCAGTGATGGAATGTAGCGCAGCCAGGGCCAGAATGTCCTGGATGTGTTCATACGCCGTCTTGCCGTAGCCGTCATACGTAGGGATAGACTTTAAGGCAGCAGGGGGCACAACTTGCTGTCCGACTAGGGCCAAGGGCCCCGTAGAGTCCACCGCCGGGAAGAGGTCATCATCATTCTGCTGGGCAGCCATGTCTTCTTCTCCTCCGGTAGTGTACTCGGTATCGGAACTGTCCGAGGATGTAGATTGCTCTTCAGCCTCGGCCTCTTCAATTTCAGTTTCAGGCTCTTCTTCGCGAGCTTGGTGATCAGCCAGCCTGACGCGCTCGCCTGGAGCGTCAATGTCGATTTCGTAGAAGTCAGGCGGGTTTCCCGGATTCCTTGCTCGCCACCTTCTTGTTTGCATGAAGGCGTTAGGACCGGTCTTTACGGACTCAGAGAATATTCAGGTACGTGCAGAGTCGCCAGGTGCTCTGATTTTTAACAGCAATGAAGCGAACACCCGTGCTTCGATTCTGTTTGGGGGTGGGAAACTACCATGTCCCACCGGGCGTGCCAGAGAAACTGTTGGTTACGAATCTGCCATGAGGAAAGGATTTGGTATAATGCGCCCCAGATTCGCCCACCAGATTGAAAGGCCGGAAGGAAGGAATGCCTTCCGTGCCAATCTCCGGAGAAGGCCGGCTTCCTGTGGGTTTTTAGTGTTTAAGATAAGAGTGCAGGGAAAGAGATAAAAATGCGGAAAGAGAATCCAAATGTGATTGGAGTTGGGTGGGGGGAATAAGCAGCACGACAACGATCAATCACCACTACTAACAACATTCCTATACAAAACACACATTGAAACTACAACTATCATTCATCCTATGTATCCTCTATCTATGCATTCCAGGAATACTTAATCATCAAATACTGGAGTCCAGAGTTCAGTACAACAGTAAGCAATGAAATAAGAAACATGAGGCAGAAATGACAAGGAGAGGCAGCATACAAAATGAAGACAGTAAGCAGAGCCAAGTATGTATCTTGTATTAGAGGCAAACGCACAGCTACAATGGTTCCCTAGCAGTATATTCCCCTTCCACCCTTTTACAATGAAATTGCATGGCTATTTATAGCCCCAGTTCCCCCCGATTACAATCACGGGCACAAAGTCCCAGACTAGACATTAGCTGACAAAAGCGGCAGAGGAGCTGCCGATGCTGACCTCTGTCGGGTAGGACTGTACCTGCAGCATGGTCTCCCTGAAAGCTGTACAGCTACGTGGCAGCGCGTTGGGTGGAACTTCAAATCAGCGGGAATGCGGGTAGTTGTGGCAGATGGCACTTCACATCAGCTTTAATGGTGGCAGTTGGCGTAGATAGTGCGGTCCATGCTTGTCCTTTTCCCGGTCATGTCTTGGCTCGAATCCCGAGGTTGGACACTTGTCGGATGTTGATGAGTGACACATGGCTGCCTTGAAAGGCAGTTTATCCAACTTCGCCCAGGATCAGAGCGCTGTCGGGTTGCGCAGGTGGAAAACAACGCAGTTGGGGAGGCCTCCGTGCCTTAGTCAATTTCTGGGCTTGCTTGCCCAATTGCGCACCGGTCAGAGGGCGCAGCCCGACTTCGCTGCGAAGTCGGGTTGCGCACCGGCACTTTGCTGTCTTCTCCGTCGTTCGGACTGCGCACCAAAAGGGGGGCGCACCCCGACTTCGCTGCGAAGTCGGGTTGCGCCCCAGCACTTAGCTGATTTTCTGCCATACTGCTTCCCAAGTGCGCCCAGGAAGAAGGGCGCACCCCGACTTCTGCCGAAAGTCGGGTTGCGCCCGACACTTAGTCAAATTTCGCTGATTTGTGTTGGTGCGCACTTCGCATTCCCTATTGCGCTCCAATCGGAGGGCGCACTCCGACTTCGCAGCGAAGTCGGGTTGCGCCCTGACACTTAGAAATTTTCAGGGAACACTTGCTGGAAACTTTACTGGGGGAAGTTCAAGGGGAAGAGGGAGGAATGAAACTGCAAGGAAGAGGGAGAAAGGGAGAAATGGAGAAGGGGGAAAAGAGGAGGAGGAGGGAAGGGAAAGAGCAGTTCACTTACAGAAACTGAAAACATGGCACCCCGTGCAAAATGTGGCAACAGGACCATCCGTGGACATAGTCCAAGTCAACCCATCACTACGTGTTCCTGAGGATAGACCCTTGGGCCTACCTCAGCAAGCTCATAGGAACCAAAGACGTCATCAAGAACGATAGAGGGATCGACCGAATCTCAGGCAGCTGGGAGTATGGCAGCCCCACATTAGGGAGATTCGACAGGCAAGGGGAAGAGAACATGTCACATAGGCTCGAGGAAGACATGGGTCCCGAAGTAGGGATCTCGATCAAAACCAGATAGATCAAGGATGGGCAGTCATCCGCCGACAGATCGATAGACTTCGAGGCAAAGGCTAGGGGACAGGAAGGATCTATTGAAATATTAGACAAAGGGGAAATCATCATCTTGGTGGCAGGACGACTAACTGTTAGGAGCAAGAAGGGACTGTGCTCCACTATCTTGACGACTGCATGATAATCCAATGGAATGATGAAAGAACCGAGCGAGTTCGTTTGGAAGATGAACTTACCCGTCTGGACAAGGATTCAACATGTCTAGGCACTGGCAAAACCCGTTTGAACGATGCAGTTACACATCTAGACGATGAAGGGACCTGTCTGACAGATGTCTGGCTGGAACAAACCCGTCTGGAAGGACAAGATGAGGTCAGCAAAAATGGACATCAAGCAAAAAACTATCAGACGACTGGGCAGGGGACACGTCATCATCCATAAGAAGATGAGCGGTTAGATTGGCGTATTATTCCATGAATAATTGCAAGTTGCGAGGAACAACCTCAGATGGAAACCCCCCGTAGTCATGGCAATCGTCAGAATTGCCAACAGGTTGAAGCACAATTGGTCAAAACACACTTGAGGCATCCGTTTGCGCATACACCCGTCCAAGCCATAAAACGAGAAGAGTTTAGCAAGAAAAGTAGGCGTTTGAGGAGAAGACGTCTAGCCAGAAAAATAGACATCTGAGGAAAAGACGTCTAACTGGAAACTGAGGCATCTGAGGAGAAGACGTCTAGCTAGAAACTGAGGCATCTGAGGAGGAGACATCTAGCTGAACGACCTAGATGTCTAGCCAGAAAACTTAGATGTCCAGGAAGGAGACGACTAGCTGAAGAATTAGACGTCTGGTGGAATTTCAACGTCTGGTAGGATAGACGTTTGAAGGGGATAGTGTAATGTCCCCTTTCTAGACAGTCAGTGTTCAGTGGTGATTTAGCCTATTCCTGGGTTCCCATAGGCTAAATAGGGATGTTTGGGAACCCTAAGTGGGTTGTTCCCTAGCGATCAGTGCTTCACCAGCTCTCCTCTGCCTCTTTCTAGAGGCGATTCGGAGCTTTCTTCCACCACTTACTATTTTTAGTAAGTCGGAGCTGAGACGTTCAGTGGTGATGAATTTTATGGGTTTTTGTTCAGAGTAGTGCTAAGGAGTTCTGAGTCCTTCCGAGGGCTCTGTTGGGTGATTCTGATGGAGTTACTATTTATAGTAACTGCTAATTTTGGCAGTGTCAGCTTTGGTCTGCTTCATTCCACATTTGCAGTGTTCAGGTTGCCTTATTTGATGAATTTATTCAGTTGCTAAGGTTGGGCGAAATATTTGGAAGTTATTAAAGTTACTTTTTAATTAAAAAGGGCCAAATGATATAAAAAATAAAAATAAAAAAGTAACTTTATGTTTTTTTTAAAACAACGTTGTCCTACTAGGCCAAGGGGGTGGATGCACATCCCAAGGGGGGACGTAGGAGTTCTTAAGGCAATAAAATAATATTATTTTGAAATGTGTTTGGAGCCCAAAAAACCTAAAAATGAGGCATGGGGTTTATATTGGAGTTTTGGAGCTCATTTGCATCATCTTCTTTCTGGCAACATAACAGAACTCTGTCAAATTTGCTTCAGCAATTGCAGACTTTGGCTTTTGGAGACGAAAACCTCCATTGGTATCACTGGTTTCGGGGGTTAAAGGTCCTCCCTAGTCAGTTCTGGGTGTTTCTACTTCAGGGGACACAGATTTGAGCTTGATTTGCAGCGGTAGGGTTTGTGATTTCGGCAACTTCAGTGGGTGTTTGAGGAGATCTTCTGGGTCTTCTAGTTTTTGGTCATTTTCATCTGGGTGTGCTTCAGTTTAGTGTTTTGTGGTGTGATTTGAGGGTTCTTGGAGCTGGCCATACCATTTAGGAGTGCATTGGAGAACGTGTAAAGCATTTATCTCTTAATCCGGGAAGTTTCTCATTTTGGGTTTCCTAGCATATGTTTTCCAAGTTTGGGCGATGAGAATGGAGGCATTTTGATGAGGGTTTGGAGCTGGAGTGAATTTATTTTGCTGGTCGTACCCTTTCCAGCAGGCTATACCATTACCTTGGGAAGTATGCAATAAATTCAGTCAATTTTCGGGTGTGTTTGCTGTCCAGACATTGGCGCCTAGCTTGTACAAGATTGTTGCATTTTACGGCATGTCATTCGGAGCCCGTTTGATGAAGTTATGAGCATTTTGGTGTGTTCAGCTGTGTATGGTTTATTTCCAGAATTTTGTATCAGACCTGTACTTGCATTTCCAGGTCAGAAATTTGAATAAAATAATGTTGTTTGGTGTTGGGTTTCAGTTTGTTTCATTCCAGTTTATGTTTATGCAATTTAGAGTTTTTCTTTATGCATATGTTCACACATTATAAAGCACAAAAACCCCAAAACAATTGCATATAATACCTATCAGCAAAACATCAGAAAAAGCACAAAAAAAAATCAGACATTACAAAAACGGAAACAAAGAAAAAACCCTCAGTTATTTCAGAGCAGCAAACAGGGGTGTCTATTACAGTGGTATCAGAGCGCAGTCATTTCTTGCCAGCCTGTGGTTAAGTTTGAACTCATGATGGCATCGTCAGTTGATTATAAGTTTTGGGGTGAAGTTCAGCATGATATGCAAAAGATCTTTGACATTATGAAGGATCCAGACTTCAAAAGGTATTTGTTTCCGAAGTTTGCAAGGGAAGAGTCTGAAAGGTTGAACGTAGTATCAGGACACCATGATAATGAAGCTGAAAAAACAAAGGTATTTGCAGAAGAAAAAATCAGATCAGAAATATGTGATGAAGGAAGTGACATTTCACATGAGGTATGTATGACCGAATGCCAAAATGAGTCCTTAGTCATGCATGCAACTTTTGATGATGAAATTGTGCACGAGGAAAAAGACCAAATAGCAGACATGGTTTCAGATTTGAACCTACCAAATGAAATTTCTAAGTCTGCCAGTTGCTTAGATGAGACCAAAGAAGCTGATGCATATGATGACAAATTAGTTGAGTTTACTAACGCCATTGCAGAGAAAGGACATGATGACAAAGTTACAGGTTTCATAGCAGCCCTTTCCGATGAGTACACTCATGATATTTCGGAGCATGACAAAGATTTGGACAGCCATGATGATTCAGTGTATGATGGGTTTATTGCTGATTATGATGCATTTTCAGATTTAGTGCATGTTGGCGGTTGTGGGTTTAGTTGCCAAACTGAACCTATTAAGGTGAATATGCCGAATAGTTTCATTTTCTTTGGTGACTTGCAGAGTGAATTACGTACAAAGACAGTCACGCATGAGGAGCCAAAAGAGCACGTTGGGACAAAATTAAGTGATCAGCTCTTAGTACCATGGGATCCGGGTGTGTTGACACCTGAATACAAAGAAGAACCTGTGCGGGATGAATTTCTTTTTGACTGCAATAATGTTCCAACTTCTTATCAGGATTCGTGCAAAAAGGATGGCAATGAGGTAGCTGATTTCGAGAAGGCGAATCTCGAAAATAAATCAGATTTATTTTTGCATGAGGTTGATTATGATTACAGGCATAGTGAGCTACACCATTTGCAGAGCCAGATGAGAGTCACTGAAGACCAAGTTGTGGCAGCCTTATCGCGTCTTGATAGCACGCACAGTTACATTGAGGATCTTTACTGGAAGGTTCAAAGGGAAGAGCGACAACAGGGAGTTCAGGGAGGTGTCACTCTTTCCGATCTGCACACCATCAGAGAGGCTCTACAGGTAATCAAATCAGATTTTTTACTCTTGCTTGCTGATAGAGATATGGCTGTTAAGTTTGCAGAAGACACCTTGAACACATACCAAGAGAAGGAGAAAGAAATTGATGAGCTATGCCTTGAGCTTAGCCTAACTCACCACTCTCTTTTGCAAGCTGAAAATCAATCAACTATGGCAGCCATGAATAAGAAACAAGAATCAGATGCAAGATACATGGAGATCAAGCAATTGATTGAAGGCATTGAGGAGCTCCATAAGGATTTTCATTTGGAGCCAAGTTGCCCACATCCGCATGAGCTTGAGGATGGATGTGTAGGCAGTGAGCTTCATAGCATGGATGCAGAGCTTTCATATCATAACATTCCTTTTGAGATGATTGATGACAACCCTTGTGTTGATTCACCTTCTATGTCAGTTTATGATCCTGCAGAGCTCTTTGGCATGGAGTTTGGTATTGGTGGTACACCTCAAGTAGAGGAGTTCTATGGTTCTATGGGAGTTGTTGAGGTGGAGGAACCTAGCGTTGGGTCTTTGGTTATCACTAGATCCGCTTTTGGTGAGGTCCCTTTGATGATTAGTACAAAGCTACCTCAGCATGATAGAGCCACATGGGAGTTGAGTTTCCACACCCAGGATCGCATGTTTGTGTTTCTGGGCATCGAGGACGATGGTTGGTGCATGCCTTGGGAGTTGGTTGACCAAAAGAATGAAAGGTATGCTGCTGTTCACTCCTTGAGCAGCCATGTTATGAATCTATTTGTGTTCATACAAGTGGATTGGAGAGAGATCCTGAGCCAAGACTGGAGAATTGCAGATTTGTTGATTAATTGGGAGGTAATTTCAGCTTGGGATGTGTTTAGTATTTGTATTTTGGCTGTCATGCTTCAGATTTTTGGTAAATGTACTCTTTGTGGTATGCTGATTTATCAAAAATCAGTTTATGAGATGATGATTTCAGTCATGGACAGCGGTATATTACTTCATTTTCAGACCATTCAGCTTATTGGAGGGGTTAATTTTTGGTATAACATGAGGTCAACAAGAATTGCAACTAATATGATCCATTATTGGATGGATTTATGGGCATCCCGAGTAGGTGTTGGCTATCATTTCATGCTGATGATTGATGTATTTCTTGATGATACTCTCATGATTATTGCTGAGTGGGAGTACTGGTACTCTTGGGATGATCATTTTGACTCATGGAGATGGAGTATCAGTGTGGATTTTTCCGATTCTGATGGCAGATGCATTCCCAGGATGATTATTTACAGATCTACCTTTGTTGTCCACAACCTTGCCAGTTACTTGATAGAGATTGGTCTGCATTTTGGTTGGGCCTCTATGGTGAGATTTACTGGGTATCCTGCTTCTTTGTTGAGTGTAATGCTTTCTCAGGTGCTCAGTTTCATTTTCATCAGTAGGAGTGCAGGAGTAGACCATGCTGAGTTACTTCTGCATGAGTTGTCTCATGACACAGAGCTTAGTTCTTATAGGCATACCAGTTCAGATTTTGAGGATGAGCTTATTACTGAGTTGCAGGAGCAGTATGTGCAGTCTGAGCACAGTGGATTTACTGTTGTGATCAGAGTGGCGACTCCATCATCATCAGGAGCATGGAGATATGATGCGCGGAAATGTGTTGATCCAAAACAAGGGGCAGACTCGAGGTAAATGTGAGGCCGTGCAAGCAAAAGTATCTGCTCGAAAAACCAAGGAAGTCCAACAAAGCAATAAGAATCAGGTCTCGATTGATGAGATCACCTAGATTTGCCCAACTGGAGAATTTTGCTGGCAATGGTGGACAGAGACACCAGCCAAAGACCCAGTGAAGATGAAGATCAAAGATGCAGGAGTCAATTTTATTTTGCAGGTCCAAAGTTTTGAGAAAGACTTTTTCAAGGAATACCTGGTGCAGATGTTGCAAACTTATGATGCATTGCGTAATACCAGTACAATACGCGTGGGTGATCGGAACCTGGTGATTGAGTTTTCTCCTGAAGCGTTCCAGCGTACATTCGGACTTCCAAAGAAGGGCAAACCAGTGGTGAATGAGCGGGTCAATCGAAATAAAACTCCGCAGTTCATTTTGGGTATCACTACTCTGACAGAGGAGGTTGATGCCATGTTAGCAACTCATGGCAATCGGGGAGTTAAGCAGCTGTAATTGAAGAATAAGGGCTTAGAGTGCATCATGAAGGTTTTGATGGCTCGATTGTCAGGTGAACAACAGAGCTCAGATCTTCCCATTTGGTTGATTCCTTACTTGAAGGGGATTGAACAGGGAGTGGCATATGATTGGGCAACTCACTTGGCACTTCGCATTCAGAATTTTCTGATGTGAACCACCAAGAATTTTTCAATGGCATTCCACGCCATTGGATTACTTTTGGATGTAGTTGTTGGTTAAATATCTGCCTAATTGATAAACACTGCGTTTATGTGCCCTAGATACGGCCAACATTGAAAGGTCCTAGGAAAACAAACTGGAAGATGAAGGAATGGAAGAAATAGGAATGGCGGAAGGAGCAATGGTGACTAATGACTATGAAATGGGGAGGGGAACATAAGTGGTGGGTACAACAAATGAAAGCATCAAGGGAAGAGAAAATGCATACCTATGGGCTCCGACACCATGCTCTCAGCACTTTATTTATCAACCGGCCTATTTACAATATTTACACAAAAATTTGCGACATGATTGGCATGCCGCCACCACAAACCTGGCTTTGGGTGCTTATCCTATGAATCTGCAATGTCCAGACTAGATCTGATTGTACTTCAGGTAATCTTTGAAGTTTGGTTGTCCTCTTCCCAAAGTTTGCCAGGTTGCAAGCCAACTACAATGTGGCAAGTCATCACGCATACCAGCACTTATACAATTACTAAATAATATGGCAAAAATATTTACCATATGGGAGCCTTCTTCGAATACCGATTGCGGTGATGGCTGGAACCAATGCTGCCACTTTTGAGAGTCTATTGGCTACGGGATCTTGGGCACGTGCTCCTCTAACCCCTTGGTGTGACAACAAGATTTTTTCAGTGATAGCCCTTCTATCAGAATATCCTTGGGATCAACCTCCTGTTGAGGTATGCTTATTGGGACACAAAAAGGGTGCAAAATTGTGTCTTCTTCGCTCTCAAAATCAGCCTCTTGAGCCTGTTCCTCTTCTTCTCGATCCTTCTCCTGAAAAAAGTTGCAAGCTACCATATTGTTCATTATTGGGGTAATGCTTGCATATTCCGTCTGTCGGTGTTGGGAGATATTCACCCCTTCTTGCTTCATCTCCTGATGGAAACTTCAAGCAACCATATTGTTCATTGCTAGAGTAGTGCTTGCATATTCCCTTCGTTGGCCCTGGATGAGATTCACCTCCTGTGTTCCACACAATTGCGTTCCAGGTCTTTGCAAATTTTGAGGGATCTGCCATTGTGAATATTGTGCAAGACAGACAGGAGCAACAACTTCAGGAGAGAGTGATGTAAAGGCAGTTTCTCTCCACTGTATTTTTCCTGATTGGAGCGGGAGTTGCTCTGCTTGTATCGCTTCTTGAAATAATTGAGGAAATATTTGTTCCCCAGATTGCAGCAGGAGGAGGCTTATGTCCGAGTGTAAAGCTTGAATATAGTAGAGGTGGGCTTGGGCGGGTGTCGGCTGGATCTTCTTTGAAATTCTCCTCCAACTCCAAAATCGGACATTGAAGTCTGTGATTCTCTCTAGAGGTGCTCTTGTGATGGTGGAGAGGTGCATCAAGAGTTGAAAGGGGTCCTGAGAGCCATCAAATGTGTTAACTAGTGCTCCCGCTAGGTCTACCCATGAGCAGATGCTCTTACGCCCGAGCATTTTGTACCACTGCAGCACCCTTCCTTCCAAAGACAAGACCAAAAGTCTGATCATGACATCTTCGTGGGATATGCCATGGAGGGTCGCTAGAGCAACAACATCTTCAAGGTGCTCTCGGGCCATTCCCTCAGTGCCATTGTATTTCATTAGGGTTTGTAGGGCACTTTTAGGAATCTCATGCTGACTTTGGAGATTCAGAGGGCCAGGATCATCCCAATTGGGATAGCATACTTGTGCCATTATAGCAGTGGTCCTCAAAAATCATGGTCCTTACCGCTGAGTCGGAGTCACCAGGTGAACATTCTTTCTCCGCTTGTGAGGTCAAGGCTGCTCACCAAACCTTGATTCCTCTGGGGTGTCTTATTTTAGTATAAAAGGCATCCACGATCAAGAGATCTGGATCTTCAGCTCAACAGAGTCGCTAGGTGATTTTTCCAGATAAAAGTAAGACAGATATTCACCAAACTCGGGCTCCTTTAAAATACGGAGACTGTGTGTCCCATCGGGCGTGCCAAAAACTGTTGGTCAAATATCTACCTAATTGATAAACACTGCGTTTATGCACCCTAGATACGGCCAACATTGAAAGGCCGAAGGAAAGAGACGTCCTCCGTGCCAATCTCCAGAGAGGGCTGGTTCCCGAGCTAAATTCTAAACTGGTAAAAGACTAAGGATGTAGGAAAGAAATTGGGAAAATGCGGAAAGATATGGGAAATATGGCCACAGGCCGAAGTGCAGGATTTGAAGTAGACTAAATAGCAGGAAATATGCCCAAGCAAGAAATAGCATCTAACAGAAGGAAGAGCAGCAGAATTTACTTGCGATCTTGCACTAATAACGTCCAAAATGTTACTCCAGCATTCCCTCTCTCAATAGCAATACTTAAATCCGAGTATAGAATTTAAACTTAACAACAAAAGAGAAAGGTGGATGTAAGATAGAAGCGCAACACATAGAAAGATATCATACACAAAATCGCTCACAAATTCAGAAGCTTGAATGCCTTGTATTAATGCAGAGAGCTTGGAGAGATCTCTCGCAAAATGTCTAACCTTCTTTACAATGGAAATTTGATTAGTATTTATAGAGGATTTCGCCTCTTTCATTAAATGCACTTACAAACAAAACATCGGTTGGTCAAATATCAGCAACAGCAATTCTCTCCCTTGGTAATGGTGATGCTCAAATCAAATTATTATTCAAGGGACAACGATCTGGTTTTTATGGGACGCGCCTAGGAAATCAGAAAAAATGGACAATAGAGAGAGCGTCCCAAGCGTTGGTGCATTGAGACTTAGCAATGTCACGCGACAATTGATAGCTTGAACATTAAATCATGGGCGCCATCACATTCTCTCCTTCTTACCTAGGAATCTTACCCTTGCCAATTGAAATCCGTGAAATATAATTTTTCTTTGAAAAAGAATGAAGTCCACAGAAGGTGCTTTGAAAATCATTAGGATCACACCGGATTGGAGGATTTAGCATTTAATTCTTGCAAAAATTTTGGATCGTGGCTCTTGTTGCCCCAAGCATTCAAGTAATTGTTTCAGGCGAAAATGTTTTGATAACTGCGTCATTCCATTTTAAATTGACATTCGCCTTTAGAAGGGGCAAAACTGAGTTTCGCTTTCCCTTTTAGGCGATCATAATTGCATTTGCCCCTTAATTGGGCAATTTTACCTTCGAAAATGCTTTCGCCCATCAGTTTCGCCCCATCAGGTTCGCCCCTCATATGCTATCGCTCATCAGTTTCGCCCCATCAGGTTCGCCCCATCAGTTTTGTCCCTCAGGTTTGCCCCATCAGGTTCGCCCCTGAAATGCTATCGCCTATCAGTTTCGCTCCATCAGGTTCGCCCCTGAAAACAGTTTCGCCCCCTCAGGTTCACCCCTGAAAACAGTTTCGCCCCATCAGGTTCGCCCCTCAGGTTTGCCCCATCAGGTTCGCCCCTCAGGTTTGCCCCATCAGGTTCGCCCCTCAGGTTCGCCCCATTGCTGTCGCCCATCAGGTTCGCCCCTCATATGGGTGAAAATGATGTTCGCCCCTCCTATGGGCGAAAATGATGTTCGCCCCTCCTATAGGCGAAAATGATGTTCGTCCCTCCTTAGGGGCGACTTTGATTTTCGCCCCACCTTAGGGGCGACTTTGATTTTCACCTCGAAGATTGATTTTTGGTGATAAAGCTTCCCGAAGCCATAACTTTTGATCCGTTCACCCGATTGGCTATTATAATATATCGTTGGAAAGCTTGAGAAAATATCTATCACAAAAAAATATCTAAAGATAATTTCATCCAATTTTCCTTTCACTACTGGTCGTACTTCACTTGACGAATTTAAAAATTTATTTTTTAGTGTGGAAAAAATACCAACAGTAGCTTACAGTGCAGGAGTGCAAATTCCAGATTTTGACCCACCTCAGCAATTATCGGACTTGGCCTTGACCATCTTGCGGTGGAAGGATGCCAAACCACAGGTGAAGAAGCAGACACCGGTAAAGAAGCCATGGGTGAAGCAAATCTCCCATAAGCCATCTCGTAAGGAGGGGCTAGTGACCGATTCAGAAGGGGAGGATATGGCACCACCATTGTATGAGGCGAAAGGGCCAATAAAACAAGTTGTTGCACCCCCACCAGAAGTGCTCAAGCCGATGAAGAAGAGACGACGATTTGATTTACCACCCCCATCACTATCCCCAGATTTGGTGCAAGGTATCACAGCGGAAAAGATTGCTCGCAGTTGAGAGATAGCTCGAAGCCTTGAACAACAAATGAATATGCATAGGGTAGAAGTTGATTTTGCCATCCCCTCAGTTCTGCAACATGTCCCATATGACACCAGTACTACTGTGCAAATTGGGCCTTAAAAATATTTGGCAGAAGCTCAATTACGGGCTTATGCAACTTCACTGGAAGCACCCCCGAATCCTTGTTTGCAGCTACTTCCTTCGCTGCCTCCCTGCGGGCTGTTTCCTTTGAAGATATTCTCGCAGCAGATGCAGCCCGAACAACAAGAATAGCGGTACCCATAGATACTCCAGCTGAATCCATAGTCGTGAGGGTAGAGGAGGGTCTACCACCCCCGAATGTTGGGAATCCAACACCTGGGACAGAGCAACATCCCATAACAGTAGAGATGACGAGGTCCTGATGGAATATGATACCAATATGGAGAAGGGAGAGCAGCCTCCATAAATTTATGAATCTCAGTAGTACATTGGGATAGAAATAGGTAGCAGCCACGAGCAACCACCTGAGTAGCGGTCAGGATTTACGGAGGGCAAGGCAGCCAAGAATCCCATAGAAATTTCAGGAAAAGGGAAATAGTTGATGTATGAGGAAGAACCAGGCAAAGATATGTGGGCTGAACGTTTCATACTGGAAATGCTGAATTTTGTTAATCCACCAAAACGGGGAGCTCGTGTAGATCAGCAAGCAGTCGACTGTTTTACTAAGTTGACCTCAGTAATGGAAAATCTTTGGCTATAGTTTGATGCAGCATATGTTGGTCGATGGAAGAAATGCCAGTTGATGGCCGAGGAGGAGTTGAAAAAAGTGGTGAAATGGGCCACAAAAGGATCTTGCCGTGTTGACATTCCGACCATTTATCAAGAACAACCTTGGTCCTTGCCTACAACACATCTAACGACCATGGAGGGAGTAGAGCAGCTGCCTGATAGGACTCCTACTCTATACCTTGAACCAACACAGGTATATATTCTGGGCCATGGCAACACTTCTTCCCCACATCATACAAAAATAGGCCTACAGGTGGAACTAGAACCTGAATTGTAGCCTATGTTTAGTCAACTTAACTTCATAGCCCACTTGTTGTGTTGGCTAGCAGCGGGAATTCAGCACTTGAATCAGATAAGGTAGCGATTGGATATGGATTTGCAAGCCACCAAGGAAAAATTACAGGAGAAAGAGCAGAAGCTGGTTGAAGGAGTTGCTCAATTAAATGAATCCCTATCCAATATCTGTGAAAAGCAGCAAGAATTGCATAATCTTGGTGCTCAGCTCATTGCTAGGGAGCAGGTGATTATTGACTTAGAAGCTGAAGTAGCCCAACACAAACATGCTAAGGAGTTGCTGGTTAAGCAGGTTTCAGACCTAGCTGCCCAAAAGAGTCAACAAGAAATAGCTTGGCAGAAGGAGATGACACAACGCGAAGAGGCTTGGCAGAAGGAGCGGGAAGCATTGCGGGCGGAGTTGCTTCAAGCACAACAGCGCGAGGCCGCTCTTAAAACTGAATTGGCACAGAAGGCTTCATCTTCCTCCTCAGTGCCCGAACAACGGATGAAGGAGCTTTTCTTACAGTGGGAGGCTGAACTATTATCTAGACTCCAAGAAACGGAAGATCGTGCCAATACTTTGGGAGTAGAATGGGCCAAGTATTACAACTATGCCAAGTGGGTTCAAGATGAACGCGAAGCTCTTCAGACACAAGTACAAGAATTGGAGGCGACACTTCAGGCTGCAGTCCCCAAAGATGCTGAGACCCCTCAGAGCAAGTAGAGAAAGTCGCTGAGGACATCGACTTCTTCGAAGGGGAGGATAGATGTAGACAACAGTTCAACGAAGAAATAACATACCGAACTGTCTGACAAAATGTCCATGAAAGAACTACAATTTTGAATATGTACATCAATTTTGATAATGTTTTGAGTTATTTGATGTAATGTTTTCAATGTAAATCAGTCGATCTAATGAATATGAACTGATTAGTTTAATTGCACAAGAGGGACAATGGTAGCTGTCACTTTTGTTAAACGTCTGGATTTGCTAGACGTTTAGACTGGCTTAGTTAGACGTCTAAGACAGTTGTTACGCCTAAAACTGAATTGTTAAGCATAGGGCGGTTGGGACGGTTGAGTCAGGTTGGTTGCAGTAACCGCCTGGACTTGCCTATAAAATACCCCCCCTATTTCATTTTGTAATCTATCCATACTTGTCCATAAATGCAGATCTGTTGTGCAGCAAGAACTATTCTGGAATGCATGTGTCATGTGATTGCGTTGTGAGAGTATTGTTGTGTTGCAGGTATTCATCAATGCTTGGTACGAGATAGAGGATCGCCGGTTGTGTTATGTTGTGTTGTGTTGTGCAGTTGCAGGAACCAGAACACCGGAGGAGTTGCAGGATGAATGCACGAACTGCAGACGTCTAGGCCCACCCGTCTAAACCTGTCTGTTAGACGTCTGAGCCTAGCTGTCAAGACTTGTCAGCAACATGTCGTAGGCGTCTTCCTAGAGGTCTAGTCCTGCTACCATAGCTGTCTCATGTCTAGATGTCTATACCATTGTCCTGGATGTCTACTATCCAGATGTCTACTTTTCATCCTAGACGTCTACTGTCTAGACGTCTAACCTGTGTCTTTGACGTCTACCCCATTGATGTCCTAGACATCTGTTGTCCAGATGTCTATCCTGTTGATGCCTAGACGTCTATCTCACTGTTGTCCTAGACGACTACTGTTTAGACATCTACTCTGTTACCCAAGACGTCTCCTATCTAGATGTATGATCTTACGTCCTAAACGTCTGCCCTGTTGACTTAGACGTCTATTGTCTAAGACATATACCAAGATCTACTTGTTTAAGTTGAACAATATGTCAAATACCATCAACCCTTCCTAATTCTTGTCATTCCCTCGTCCTGGGAAAGCACTCACCCCTGTCTACATAGTTGTGCATCAGGGAATTTGTCTGGTATTCCTCCTTGCGCAGGTTCTCCCAAGTGAATCCTAGACAGTTGATCCGCTATCACGTGTTTTTTCCCTGGTCTCACCACCACTCAAAACATGAATTCTTGAAATGTGACAAGCCACTTGCTAACTCACCCATATATTGTTTGTTTGTTGATCAAGTACAACAATGCCTGATGGTCCACATAGAAAACGAATGGGTTGGCTAGTAGATGATGTGGGGATTTTTGTATTGCATATACCATCGCCAAGGATCCTTGTTTTGTCGTGCTGTAATTTTTCTCCGTCGTTGACAAGAACCGACTTGCAAAATAAACAGGCTGGTCTAGCCCAAATTTCCCCTCTTGGGCCAAGGCACATCCGATAGCAAAATTTGATGCATCGACATGAAATTCCTTCTCCCAATTTGCAATGTGACGAGCCACCTCCTCATCCATATATGATCGGTTTGTTAATCAAGTACAACAATGCCTGATGTTCCACATAGAAAGTGAATAGATTGGCTAGCAGATGTCAAAAATTTTGTACTACATATACCATCCCAAAGGCTTCTTGTTCTATCGTGTTGTAATTTTTCTTTGCCCTTGACAACAACCAACTTGCAAAATAAACGGGCTGGTCCAGCCCAAATTGCCCCTCTTGGGCCAAGGCGCATCCAATAGCAAAATTTGATGCGTCAACATGGACGTGAAATTCCTTCTCCCAATTTGCAATGTGACGAGCCACCTCCTCACTCACCCATATATGGTCAGTTTGTTGATCAAGTACAACAATGCTTGATGGTCCACATAGAAAGCGAATGGGTTGGCTAGCAGATGTTAAAATTTTTGTACTGCATATACCATCCCCAAGGCTTCTCGTTTTGTCGTGTTGTAATTTTTCTTTGCCTTTGACAACAACCGACTTGTAAAATAAATGGATTGGTCCAGCCCAAATTGCACCTCTTGGCCAAGACACATCCAATAGCAAAATTTGATGTGTCGACATGGATGTGAAATTCCTTCTCCCATTTTGGAAATATCAAAATGGGCACGCTTACCAAATTTGTTGTCAATCCTTCAAAGGCCTTTTGGTATTCCTTTGTCCATTTGAAAGGAACACTCTTGCGCATGAGGGCATCTAGTGGATAAGCAATCTATGCATAGTTCCTTATAAACATTCTATAGTATCCCATTGTTCCTAAGAAGGTCTTCACGGAATTTACGTCGTATGTATCCTATCCGGATCAGGCTTTAGTCCTTCCTTACAGAAAATATGCCCCAACAACTTTCTATAAGGTACCATCAGTACACATTTTCTAGGATTTAGCGCTATTTGGGCATTTCGGCACAAGCCCATACATTCTTCTAACGCCTGTAAATGTTCGGTCATCTTGCCATACAAAGACCAATCGTCGATAAAAGTTTTGAAGTTTCCTGTGGATATTTGATCAAAGATATACAATATGATTACTGGAAGGTAGCGCGTGTATTGCATAATCTGAATGGCATTCAATTGTATGCATATATTTCATTTTCTACTATAAAAATTAGTCTTCAACTTATCTTCCTCAATGATGCTAATTTGATTATAACTCGAGAATCCAGCCAAAAATGAATAGATCTCGTGTCTGGCTACCTCCTCCAGTATGGAGTCTGTGAATGGGATTGGGAAGGGATCTTTTATAGTTACAACATTCAAGCTCCGGAAATCTACACAAATCTAGATTTTCTTTGCTTCTTTCTTCAAGGTGATCACTATTGGTGACACCCATTCACTTGTTGTAACTTTCAACATAATGTCAACTTCTAGCATTTTCTCGATTTTGGCATTCACCAGAGCTATGTATTTTGGGTTCATTCTATATGGTTGTCTCCTTATTGGTTGTGCACCTTTAATCAAGTGTATTCAATGTATGCATAGTTCTGGTCGTATTCCTTTTAGATCTTTATAAGTCCATGCAAACACGTCCTTGTATTTCATGAAAATTTTGAAAGTTGTTGCTTTTGGTACATGATTCCAATCATCTCCACATTGTATCATATTCGCTTCCCCATCTTTGCCAAGGTTCATCTGCACCATTCTTGGTCCTTCGTACTTTACCATATCTAGTTCTTCTATTGCTTTGAGTATATCAATTGGATGGGCTGGTTTATCTTCAATAACCACATCACCTATTGTGTACTTTGTGAAGTTTTTTGGAAATGTCCACTTCTTGCTTTCCTGGTCCTCCTTTATCGCAAATCTTTTTCAACTAGTTTTGGCCAACTTTTGGCTCTTTCTTCTTTTCTTCATCCTGGTTTTCTTCTTTTGCATGGATGCACAAACATTGCAGTTTGAACACTTCATAATCTTCCATTTTCCAATGGAGAAGTCCTTTATCATCCTCTTTTTCATCTTCCGTGCAATCCTCAAGTTGCAATATTCCATCTAGCTTGTATCTTTTTTCATGGTCTGATGATGAGCTTCCCGATTCATTCAAAGTTGCAATGTCTTGACTTACAGACTGATTCTTGAGATTTATGATATACTTATGTTTGCCCTTCCCGAATGTAAGGTGTTCCTTCTCCCAATTATGGTTCACTTTTGCCATCCGTAACCATCCATGTCTCAACAATGCATCATAAGCACGTTTGTGCATTACAATTATCTAGTGTAACCGAGTTCGCACACCCGGTTGGCTGGGTGCGTGAACCTGCACCCACACCCGCACTAGGTGCGTGGGTACGGGGACGAGTACAACTGGGCCGAACCCCAGCCAAACCCTGTGGCTAGTCGAGGTTCGACCAGCTAAACCCAGCCCTGTTTGGGTGTTAACATAGGAAAAAAAAGTTTTTATTATTATTATTTTTTTTAGGTGGGCCAGCCAACCCATATGAGCTTAAAAAATTATTAAAAAAAACATTTTAATTTTTTCAAAAGTTCAAACTTTCAAGTTTTAATAAAATATAATTTTGTTTTGATGAAAAAAGCAAATTTAGATTAAATTAAGATAAAAGCCTTTACAATAAAAAAAAATAGGGTGGGTTAACACACCCCATGGGGAATCAAACTAACCCTCATTGACAAGGGTTAGTAAACAAAGCCACCAACAAAACACAAGTTTACCAATCATGATCATTGATGATCATTACATTAAAGAAAGCATATCATATGGGGTAATGTGTCCTGGCATGTTGTCCTACATAAATAGCTAGTGATTATCGGATGGGAATCCACCCCTCTACATTGTGATTAAGGTCTTCAAAACCCGCATCGCTCCAACCAACAACTGGCCCAGGTGAAACTGGTTGAACATCATTCCACCCCCCAACCTGGCGAGACGAACAAGCAATGTCAACATTAGGCTGCTTCTTGACTGGCGAGGGCTGGGACCAATGCCTATCTGCAAGAGCACTTCTTGCATATGACGGAGGTTGGCGGTGAGAGCGGGATCGAAAACGCTCCTGAGAAGAGCGCTCTGGGGGGATTCGGTTGACTGTACACGGAGCATTGGCCCAGTGCGCCAGAAGAACTTGCAGATGATCCAACTCCATAGCAACTTTGTTGGCTTGAGTACATATCTGTACATGTCATTAAAAAATTCTAATTTATCAGCATGAGTAAATGTGATAGAAGGTGTATATTGTTTAAAAACAATTATGTTATGGGCCTTCCAAATATGAAAGAGCAGGCTAATCCTGAAAACCTGCCACACTTCAAAAAGTAGGAGAGACAAAGTAAAAGAGTCCCCAAGAAGAGCTTGGGGCCAAGAAACTCTTGCAGCTGTAAATGGGGAAAAAAAGGAAAGAACCCATTCCCAAGCTTGCCTAGATCTTCTACAATTCCAAAAGAGGTGAGTACAAGACTCGAGTACACCACAAAAAGGACATTTAGGATCAAGAATTCCAAGGTGCTTCAAATGTTCCCCCAAGGGAAGGCCTTGACACAGCAGGATCCAAGCAAAAAAAGATTGCTTGGGCTCAAGATAAGTAGCCCAAACATTCTGAAATCTAGAATTCCATCTAGTCCTTGTAGAAAATAAATCCCAACGTTGATTGAGCTTAGGCACCAGAGGAAGATGAGAAGATAACCATTTATACTCCAAAAGAGCCTTATAATTAAGCAAAGGAGTGTCAACATGTCATCTTCAATCTGACCACCAAGGATGCTGCGAGTGCACACCAATCTTGTGCAACATAGAAAAAGGGGTGAGAGCAATAACAACATCATACTTATCTTTGTCCGCACCATTCAGCCTGAAGGTGCGTTTGAACTCATTCCATGGGATCCAATCCCTGATCTAGCGAGAAAAGAAATCAACTATTGTAACAATACCCTTTTTAAAAAACCGCTGAGCATGAATCCATTGCACCCGAGCTAAGGGATAACCTTGATGAAGAAACACAGGGGACCACCAAATATTCATAGAATTGATGGATAAGCCTTTACGGAAGCCATCTCCTCTCCAAAAAATCCAAGGAGTGAGTTGCTGCCAGGCTTTCCATATACTTTTAATAACAAAGGAGCCAGAAATATTAACAAAAACTGGAGCAACAATGAGAGAGGGGAAATCCAACCTTCTCCATGCTCTACGGTTTAAGGGAAGACCAGAGGAAATGAAATGTCAAACCAAAAATTTCCAAGCTTCAGCTCCCCTCAGATCCTGACCTCCCACTTAGCACATAGAGCAATACCTTGTCGTCTACAATCCAACAGACCCATTCCGCCAGATTCTTTGGGAAGACAAAAAATATCCCAAATAACTCTATGAGATCCCTTTGTTTCAGAAGAATTGTTCCAAAGAAAATCTCAAAGGAGTTTCTCAAGCTTCTTATAGCAAGCCTATGAAGGAACCCAACAAGAGGAATAGTATACATGAGTGGCAGCTAAAACTTTATAGCAAATCTGAAATTTACTTCCTAATGATAGCTTATTAGTAAGCCAAAAATCAAGTTTCTTTTCAACTCTTTGAAGCACATAATTCCAAAGCTGAGCAGGGGAGCCTTGAAAGGCAAATGGAATACCAATAAACTTAAAAACTTCTCCAGGAGGGATCCAATTCCAATGATACCCTTGAAGCCAAGGTGGCATAGGCAAGGGAGACTATCTGAAGCAGGAGGTCTTCCTCCATTGTATGCTAGAACCAGAGGTTGTGCAAAAGGTGTTTGTAGGAAGCAGTTCTAAGCCCTAGGACTGACTGGCACATCCTCCAAACAATTTTGAATGTAACTGAACAATTTTGAATGTAACTGAGCAATTTTTTCTAAGTGTTGACATCAGACGTCCAGTTTGTAAGTTAGACGTCCAGTCTTGCAAGTCACTAGACGTCCAGTTTTGTCAGATGTCTGGGCTGACTGTCAGACGTCTGGACTGGCCGTCAGACGTCTAGTTCGATCGCGCGACGTCTAGTCCGATCGCGTGACGTCTAGTCTAATCGCGACGTCTGGGCTAGTGGCCTAACGGCTAGTTAGCATAGGTTAGACGTCTGATTAGTTATTAGTTAAAATAATTGGTTTTGGAATTGGTTGGGGAAGTTGGTTGGGATAACCAACTTCCAGCCCTATAAATACCCCCTTTTCAAACATTTGTAAATCATCAGAGACAGGCAGAGAGAGCACAGACTTTGTCTGAGATCACCATTGTATGCTGTAATCGTGATTGAAACATAATACAAAGATTGTTATTCTGATCCATATTCTGCGTATGCATTGAGTGTTGAGTTGAGTTACAGGTTGCTGCCATTAATGGAGTTGTTGCAGGTTTGAAGCATTAATGGCTATGTTGCAGGTTTTCGATCGGTGAATTATTTTTGTAGGTTTGCTGTTGAGTATTGACGAACAGGTGCTGGAGCAGAAGTGGTTATGGCGGTTGAGCGTTCACTGAGGCCTGACGTCTAGCCGGACATCTGGTCACCAATAGACGGCTAGCCATCAGCCCCTTCACCCGACATCCAGCCATAACCTGACGTCTGACTCCCAAATGTCTAGACCAGACGTCTGACTCCCAGACGTCTAGACAAAACGTCTGACATAGTCCCAGACATCTGCACCTGTCTATCCAACATCTGGACCCTTGAAGGCTAGAGTTAGCCTATCAATTAGACTATTTGTTACCTTGCCTAACCCTGATACTAATTGCCATCACCCGTATCGGGAATGTACCCACCCCTGTCTACAGTGTTTAGACAAAATAGAGCATTAGAAATAGATTGCTCGTCTTCCTTTATAGTAAGAAAGGAGTCATCAGCAAAGTGACCATTAACAAGTTTTCCCTGATCATTCGAAAGAGCAATTCCTTTAATAAGACCTACAAAAGCTTGAGCAACTAAAAGATAGTCAAAGGCTTCAACAACAAGCACATATAAAGAGGGATCAATAGGACACCCTTGCCGAACAGACCTAAAAAGGCCCATTGCTTCAAACTGTGAATTGTTCAGATTGAGAATAGCCGAAGCATCTCTAAATAGCATAGTAATAGTCTGAATGAAAACTGGCCCGAATCCTAAAGCTTTGAGTATAGCAAGAATGAATATCCATTCAATGCGATCATAAGCTTTCTCAAAATCAATCTTAATAAAAAGCATGTTCTGGTTTGACATCCGGGCCCATTCCATGCCCTCCCAGACAACCAAAACATTATCGAGGATGTACCTTCCTTGAATAAAGCCAGTTTGCTCTGATCTGACTATCAAAGGAAGATGCCTAAGGCAAAGAGCCAAAGCTTTGGCAATGATCTTGTAACTAACATTCAACAAAGTAATAGGCCTCCAATTAGTGATCAACTTCGGGTCCCCTTGCTTGGGTATGAATTTGATATTACCCCTATTAATAATTGCTCCCAAAGAGCCTACTCATAGAGCCTCCAGATAAATTTTATGCAGATCAGGACCAACTAAATCCCAAAGACCCTTGTAGAACTCACAGGGAAAGCCATCCAAACCTGGCACTTTGTCATTTGCCATTTGAGATAATGCATCCCCTAGATATGTAAGGGAGAGTAGTTTATCACACCCTAATCTTTGAGACTCTGAAACCTTAACTGGTACAACTACCATACAAGCTACTAGTGCTTGCTCCCGCTCAGGGGAATAAGCTTGAGTGGCAAAAACATTAGTATAGTGCTTGACAAAAGCATCAATCATCTCAAGAAGAGAGGTAAGCCTTATTCCATTGTCTTGAATGGCCTTGAATTGAGTAGCTTGCTTGGGAGGGCGAAGCCTTTGAAAAAATTCTTTGGTGACCCTATCACCAACTTTAAGCCAATGAAGACGGGCTTTAATTTGAGCTCCCCGAGCCTCATAAAGTTCAGCAAGTTTAAGTTCATGCCTCAGCTGGGTAACATGAGACTGAAGTTCAGGATTAAATGGACAGGCCTCAAGCCTGAGAGAAGCTTTGGCAAGCTCATCATGAAGGACAGCATTGGAATGTCTTTTGAACTACGCGACCTTATTAATTATAATTTATTATAAAGTTTTTAAAAGTTTAAAATTTTTATAAATTTAAACTTTAAACTTTATAATAAGTTTGATCGAGTTTAAAGTTTTTAAAATTTTATAATAAATTATAATTTATAAAGTGGCTTCTACACTGGTAATAAAGGGACATACTATTAAAAAAAAAAAAAAACATTTAAATTTTTTTAAAAGTTTAAACTTTAAAGTTTTAAAATTTGAATTTTAAATTTTTTTTATAGTATATAGTATATTGTTATCTAAGTGTAATGTAATTAAATGAGTGGCTAAATGCTAATGAAATGCAAATGATATGTAATAGCCGTCATAAGTTAATATTTGCATATAATGTAAAGTTGGCGATATGTCTAAAGTATGTTGGAAGGGGAAATTAGTTTCACGCCATGTGTCTTGGAAGCCGTTACCAATAACGGACAGGACTGCATTATGAAAGGGACCCCCCTCATTGTTGCATATTATAGTATCATAGGACGAGACCATATACGCATCCAATAGCATATGTGCAAGTGTAAAGCATATTGTTAATCTGAATACAAGTGCTGTAATCTGTAAATGTTGTACAGGCTGATCATCAATGCAAATCTATTCTCTATCTATATGTTGGATGTTTGTGTGTTTATATCAATTTACTAGATCATTAGACTTGTTCATTGTCAAGGTATTATGGTTGTAAGTCGGAAGACGCAATCAGATATTGCAAGTTGAAGGTTCCAGTCAGGAGCACAGACATAATCAGATGTTGGAAACGACAATTACTGAGGCTAACTGTCGTACCAGAACTGTCGTCCTATTGAGTGTAGTTGATGTCTTGCAGACTGCTGTTTGGAGATCATGTTGTCATGCAGTCATATTGAGACTGTCATGTTGATGCTGTTTGGAGGAAGTCGTCAGATGGATGTTGTCATATTGAGTGAAGACTAAAGACCAACATACTGTCTTGGGTATTGTATTCTAAGCAGATGATGAAGGTGACAATTGTTCAAATGTGTTGACTATAGACTTGTTGGCCCCTAAATCCTGTCATTCTATCTCATTGTTGGGAACCTCACCATTGTGATACATTTGGCATTGTTGTTGTTATCGAATCGAAGTTGGGTCGAGAAGAAGAATTAGCGTGCATCACGAATAGGGAGGTGAACGAAGAATCCTTGCCACGAGGACGTGGAAGACTAGGTTGTATAAGAAGTTTGATTCTTGTTAGAAGCACAAGAATTGCTAATCAAAGAGGAGTGGATCAAACTATTGCCAACAAAGTACTACAATTGTGAAATACAGAACTTGAGGAACCTGTGGTAGAATGTGTGTGGAGTTTGCAGGAAGAGAGAATCTTGGGCCATTACATGAAAGGTGGCACACGTTGCTATTATAAATGGAGGATGAGGTGCAAAGTGAGTTGCAGCAAACAAACAAAGAAGATTTTTGTGTAAGTCAAGACACCATGGAGGGTGCACGAGGAGATGAGTGGATGGTGATGCCAGAGCAAGCATGGAGGAGTTTGCCTAAGGGTGCAGAGGATGGAAGTCAGGCATCAGAGGAACTGCATGTAAGTGCTTGGGCAAGTAGATTGGATCCAACTTACATGTATTCATGAAGGAGGTCACAAAGTGAAGGTGCACCAAGAAATTTGTCGTAGATTGTTTGAAGGCAACAATATGAAGGGTGAAGAAGTTCTACGAATAGAGGTTTCAAATGAACGAGTACCAAGAACAGAGGCACTAAGAGGAGAAGTGCCAAGAGTAGAAGTACATGAAGAAGAGGTACCATTCGAGCAATCATCGAGTGGGTAGGAGTCAAGTGAAGAAAACCAACCCCTAATGGTGAATATTGCGAATGTGGTAGGAAAGCAAAAGTGCTCACCCTTTTCTAGAGAAGGGAAAGAAGATCCCAAACATCACCTAGGGACGTGTACCACAATATAGAAAGCAAACCGGGTGCATGACCTAGATGCATGGCTGTAATTGTTCCCAGCCTAAATGCGAGAAATTGCAATTGATTGCACCTAAAGAGAGAAGCAAGGAAACCTTTCACAACATGGGTAGACTTAGTGGATGAAGTCAATAAGGAATTAAGACTGTTGCAAGATGATATAGAAATCATAACAAAAATATTCCACTAAGCAAAAGAGGGATGAAGATATAAAGTCCTATAACGGATGATTAAAGCAGCTTACTGATAAAATGTAGATGCAACCGGCAAATGGACCGCTAAAGAGATGGTTCATTGATGGACTATTGTCACAATAAAAAAAGATGAAGATAATACCGTCCTCAACATACAAAGAAGTGTATGAAAGGGCGAGAAACTTTGAAAGTGAAGCCAAGGAAACTGCATCCGGAATAAGCCACTTCCGAATTGATGACTCGGATAGTGAAAAAGAGGATTTGCATGAAGCAATCCAGTCTATGAAGGAATTTGAGTGAATGATCAATGAAGTGAAAGGTGAGAAGAAAAAGAAAGGAATTTGGTGCACAAAGTGTAAAATAGAGGGGCATATGAACATGACTTGTCCAAAGAATACCTATTGTAATATATGTGATGTCAAGGGACATGTAGTCGGGGAGTGTCCATTCAATTTAAGAAATGCAAGGCATCAAACCTTGTCAGTACAGAAGGAGGAACAAGAAGAAAAAACAAGTACTCCAAGCAGCAACGTGCGACGAGTATAGGAACAACCATCGCAGAGGAATACAAAATAATTGACAACATTAAGGGGAAAGCCATTATAGTATGATTTGGATGGAAGACCAATCATACAATGTAGAAGATGCCATGAGTGACGAAATTTCACAAGAAATTGTTCCAACCCACAAGTAGGGGGTAACAACAAAAGCAATAATCCACACAGGTGTAGATGGTGTGGACTTGGCAATCATAAAGAAGTAAATTGCCCGAAGCAAGCGAGTTCAAGCAGAACTCAAAACATAAATTTTATTGATATTGGAGAAGTAGGGAGGAACCAAAAAGACAAAGATAAGGAGGTGTTGGCCGTGACAAGGGCGCAGGCAAAGAAAGCTGACCAATACCCAAATCCTGCTAAGAAGAAGGAAAGATGGCAAGAGAGGCATGATCTCTTAGAAGAAGAAATGCATAAGGTGAATCAAGAGAGGCTCACTCAAGTGAAGCAACTGAAGAAGCCAATTGAGGCGGAAAGGAACCAAGATGGAAGATCACCAATCAAAAAATTAGCAACACAAGTGTTAAACACACATGTGGAGGCCAAGGTGTCTAGTTTACTGGATGCAATAGCAGACCTTTTTGCGTTAGTAAAAGAGACAATGAAGATAAAGGATGCTGCGGAGACACCAACGTACCAAGAAGTACAGACAACGATTGACCCAACTTTGCTAATGATCGAAGCAGGAAAGAAACCAGCATTAATTCATATGGAAATATTAAACCATAAGCTCAACGATTGACCCAACTTTGCTAATGATCAAAGAAGGAAAGAAACCAGCGTTAATTCATATGGAAATATTAAACCATAAGCTGACACAGGTGATCGTGGATGGTGGCTCAAGCGTGAATGTTATGCTTGAAAAGACATGGAAGGAAATTGGAGTACCCTTTTTGTGGTCTCTAAATTTCTGACTATATGGTGCAGATCAATATGGTATAGAAATGAGAGGAGTGCTCACAGCACAAAAAGTAAGAATTGCGGACGAGTATTTTATCATGGATTTTATTGTAATTGCATTGCAAAAGCCAGCATATGATGCACTACTTGGATGAGGGTGGCTGTGCATGGTGAAAGTAAACCATAATTGGGAAAAGGAGTGTCTCACATTAAGTACATGAACTTGAAGAATCAATCTGTGAGCCAGGATATTGCAACCTCTGATGATAATACCACCAAAATCCAGGAGGATCGGTAACCAGATTTAGCTATATGCAGAAGACGCCATTCAAACTTTAATTTCTTATCATACTAGGTTCATCTAATAGAATCTCCTTAATACTTCTGCATCTATTCTACCATACAATGAATAGAAGCAGCGCAATATTTATGTCAGAAATTATCCTAATGAATACCTGCACAATTACAAATGCAATAAAACTATTAGTTTGATTTCAAAAGCATCTACACAAACCATTCAGAGTCAAAAACCAGCGCAAAACCATCACCAACCTGCATCCAAAGATAAGTGTCCTGTGATATTCAATATTTTAATTAACATTCAATGAGTCCACCTTGTACAACGATCCACAATAGTCAAGATTACTCCATCTCAAGTAAGGAAATTCTCAATACTAAAATGGGTCCATGTCATACAAGATGTTCACACCAGCACTCAAATCTATTTTAGGTCAAGAAGGTCCATGTAGGATGAGGAATTCTCAATTCTAGATTCAGATCAATTTCAGATAACATTATCCACACTGATAACAATATTCAAAGTTTCAAACCACCCCTAGATAAATAATACCAAAACCCTCAACTGTACAAGTATATGGCAAACTATATGAATAATTAATGGTTGTTTAAGATGATAAATTTGGCATGTTTGCAATATATGACAAGAATGAAACCAACTCAAACAACTCCTATCTGTTAATGTTGTTGCAAGATATTTACGAAAACCCCTACAAATTAAATTAAAAAATACCTTTAGATAAAAGCAGAAAGTCAAAACAAAAGTATATGGATTGATGTAGAATATGCTCAAGTGCTTTGAACAAGTAATAGATGGTGGTTTCAGGATTATTCAAAGGGAATAATATCATTTCCAATCCAAAGCATCATAATTATTTAACAATAAAGAACAATGCAGCTGTAGAGATCTAGGAAGAAATAATTATAAACCATTCTGACATCATTATGTTACAAATATTGTCGTACAAGATGGAATGGGATACACGAGGGGGTCAAATAGGCCAATGGAGACAACCTCACAAAAAAAGAAACAGTTCTTGTAACAAGTCAACATGATAAATTTTAACATGACAACTTGAATTCAAGTAGCAAAATGACAATTAAACTCACAATTATTATAATGTCCATGTAGAACTTGTATACACGATTATCAAAATATTTGCCACCACACAGTCACTCAGGAATAGAGGTGAAAAACCATGTAGTTACCTGAAGGAGAAAATAGTACAAAGCATTCAAAGTTTCAATTGTCTTAAAGAAAATTGGAAATACCTTTCCTGTGAGATCTCTTATAATATCGGCAACAGTACTTTCTCTAGGGAAAATTATGGTATGAGCAGACACCTAAGACAAAAAATGGACATGACAATTTTAGCTGTCAAGTAAATGAGTCTAAATATAGTAATTCTACAATACAGATGATTTGTGTTACCTTTTCTACTTTCGAGTTGTAATAGGAAACATTAAAGACCTTCAGTTTTTCCACGTTGGGAAGAGGCTTGTCAAATATTTCATAGTAAAGAGTATCTGACATCTGTTAAGCATATCAAAGTTACATGTACTCTATAGCATCAGAAACAGAATAGACTAAAAATTTACTAAAGTTATCCAAAAGTCTCACCTGATTGTAATAAGCAAGCATGTCGGCAAGATTTCTAACACCCTGATACTTTATCGGTTGTACCCCAGGCAGTTTAGTAAAAACATTTTGTGGTGTTACTCGGATTTCAGATGGATCATCTAATTTTAAATTCCGAGCCAAAGTCTCAACAACTTCATTATACGTGGACAATTTATTCCTAAGTAACAAGCAAACAATGCAAATATGAATTCAGTTGAAACAAAGCAGAATCATGCATTCCAATCATTCATAATACTCAAACCAAATCCTAATAATTGCAAAGTTACACTCACAGTTCCAAGCACAATACATCTTCTTCTGGTCTCTCTAATTTGCGGAAATGCACAACCTAAATATTCATAAATGGGTTAAGTGTTTATTTTGATAAGTCAATCATCTTTGCAACTTAAATTAGAATAATGTAATATTATTTCATGAAAACATATTTATTTTTTTTATCTATTTATCTACACATATAATAATAAGAATTTATTCAAAAATGTAAGATCAAAATTTCATGATTCTAATATTTTTTTCAACAATGTGCTAAAAGGGGTCATATGTTCCCATAGTCATTGCTTCTTTGGTCATATGTATGTCCATAGTTATTGCAACTCCAACATTTTGTGGTGGACCCATAATTGTTCTTCTAGTTCCATGTAATCCTATACTTATCCCTCTGATGCTAAGTACACTTATAGCTATTGCTTCTTATAGGTATTGCTGCTTTTATAGTTGAAAAACTTAAACTCAGCATTTACTCGGTAGCCCAAGAATTTGAATTGGACTTGGGACTCAACAAAAAATCTTCAAAAACATAAAAACACTGGATAAACTGTCCCTATAAAAACCTTGGTAAAATCACAATAAAAAAGATCAGCAAAAGCTCAGCAATACTGTTATGAGTTGAGTTTCAACGAGTTTTCCACAATTACTTGGAGTTCTTTAGTGAGATTTTCCACGAGTACTCCCCAAAAATCAATTACACACAGCTGAGAAAGTTACCCATTACGTCAAAAAACTCATGATTTTTGCCAGTACTTGCAATTACTCGACGATTTTTCCAGCTTTGGATCCTTTGATGCTTTATTCTTTGCTTTAATGATTGTTGCATCTAAAGGAGATGCAATTGGAGAAAGGCTGGAGTCTTTACATATTTAATCTTATGTACCATCTCATCTAAGACATTATGTTATTCCAATTCTTTCTTGTGTTCTTTAGATTTTTCATTGTGCCTTTTCGTAGATTCCTGATCCTAATCTTCTTTACATTCTTGTTCTTGCTCTTGTTCCGCATGATTTTCGTTAGATTTCTCTTTCCAATCAACTTGAGATTCTTCCTTACGCTCTTCTATAGATTCTTCTACGTCATTTTATTTAGCATCTTGATCTTATATCTCAAAAGCATTCTTGTCCCTCTTGAACTTGATTGGTTCCTCATGTTGTGGTATCCTCAAAGACTTTATTTTTCTTGTACCAAAGCTTCATGAACTACTTTTATACATTAACATTAACAATGCCCAACCAAGGATATCCAAAACAAATTTCATACCAATGATAGTAGTAGGATAAATCAGAATGTAAAATGCATTTGTTCATATAGCAAGCTTCAAGTCATAAATTCAACCATTCTCACCTAAAACCTATGTCCTTGATATTCTTAGCCTGAACCTGTAAATGCTTAGGAAAGTCATTATTTATGAAATTATACTCACTATTAGAGCTTATAAATAAAAGGATGATTTGCAATTTCCGCCAATGAAAACTCAGAAAATTCTCTTCAACATTTGAACTGCTTCTTGGTTTGGTTTTACTTGGACTATGACAAAACTAGTCACTATCGAAGTTCTCTCTTTTGGAAAAATCTACTCTTCTATGCCCCAATATTGAAAATAACAGAGTATGGATGTAGCACAGCAGTTTGGCATTCCCAAAATATAGGTACAAAAAATATCAAACAACAATACACATTAACAATAATCCATAACATGTGTGGTCAAAGGAATCATAGAGAAAGATTGAATTACCAACAAGAACAACACAACACTTCCATTGATACATGCAATATGATCAATATGAACAACACAACACTTCCATTACTATCTGATAAACACATACATGAACTACAATACCCAAACAATGAATGTAAGGGTGTGTACATAACAATTTTGGCAGGGAGAGGTAGTTACACAATTTTGTAACCAACCTCTAGTACCTTTTTGCTAACACCAACTACCTCGTACATAACGAAAACTAAATGTGTGCACATAACACCAAACATATTGTCGTGCAACTTAATGTGATGTAATTACAAAGATAAAATGAAACTATCGACAATCAAAATGTTTGCATCCTAATGACTCGTCACATCCAACTCAAGGTTGAGGTTGCACGTATGGTTGTGTCACGTCAAAATTGCTGCCTCCATCTGCCCTCCACTCTAAATTGGTTGATGTTCTCATAATGATTACAATGCAATTGACGAATGATGTAGTTTCCCTCAAGAAGGCAGATTGGAGGTTGCAATAGATGAAGACGTAAACTTGTTTGTTGATGCTAATGAAGGGTTGATGCATGATGTAAACGTGCAAGTGGATGTGCAACTAGACATGTAAACAAACACACACAAAGGAGACACATAAGGGTTTGTGCACAGATATCTCCATGTGAGACACACAAGGGTTTGTGCACAGAGAGCTCCATGTTGGCAGCGGAGAGTTGCATGTCGACGGCGGAGAGTTGCATGTCGATGGCGGAGAGTTGCATGATTACAGTAGAGAGTTGCATGTCAACGGTGGTGAGTTGCATGTCAACGACGAAGAGCTGCACGATGTAGACAGAGGTGAGTACATTCCCGGGGTAAGGGATGATGACAGTCAAGATGGCTAATTACAGACTTTAGGCAATATGTGTTTCACTAAGCTAAGTCTAGACGTCAATGGATCTGACGTCTAAGTGCACTGTCTAGACGTCTGGGGTAGACGTCACAGGCTACACGTCACAGGCTAGACATCACAGGTTAGCCGTCACAAGCTAGCCGTCATAGGCTAGACGTCACAAGCTAGACATCTGGGAACTTAGGATAGACGTCTAAAGGTTAGACGTTTGAGTTTTAGGCTAGACGTCAGGTTGGGGGTAGATGTCTAGTACGCAGGGTTAGATGTCTAGGATAGGAGTTAGATGTCTAGTGCACAGGGTTAGACATTTGAGGCAAGGTTAGACGTCTAGTGTTATGGGCTAGACGGCTAACCGTCTGACGGGTGGTTCAAATGTCAAGGTCTAGACGTCTACCGTCTGTTTTCTCTAGTCCTTCATACCTGCAAGTACAACATCCTATTCTCATCCTTGTATCTGCAACACAACCTGCAATCACTTGGAAACCTCACAACATCACCACGCACACAGAACAAGTATTCCGTACAAGATCATTGGCATAATGTAATGTCCTTTTTTTGGGGTTGTAGAGATTTCTAATAAAATTCCAATTTTTTTTGCATGTAATAAAATTACAATAAAAATGCAGATTTAATTCTAGATTGCAGAACAACAATTTCCAATAAACTCCCAAGGCTGAATTTTATTAACAATTACAACACAACAATGCTTCAACAATCCACAATCTAATTTTTATTAAAATTGAAGGCATACCAGATTTACAATGAAAAATCCAATTCAATAAGTTCTGATTTAATACTTGAATGCTATCAATATATTACCAGGAATGGGACGTTGGCCTCCAGGAGATGATAAAGTGTTGGCTGATCTTCAAAATATGCTTAGGACAGCTACCAGATGGGACAGTGGACTGATTGGGGTCTTGTAGTACTGAATTTGTCCTCAAAACTGCTAAAAAACTCTGCCAAAACTGAGACGCTGCTCTCCAGATAGGAATTAATGCTGAATCTACTCAAAATCACCTCAAATACAGCCCCAATATGGGACGTGTAACCTGGAACGACTGTGAAATCTGATGTTAACCCCAAATCTGCGTTGTATGTTGTCTTGGAGTGGGACGTTGGGTCCTAATTAGCTTAATGGTCATCCACAACTCCTTCAATCTGCAGATACAACTCTGAAAGTGGGACGCTGCCTTCTACAAAATTCAAATACTGAGAATAACCCACTAATCTGCTAATGTATGGCCAGTATATGGGACGTTGGGCAGGTAAGCCACCCAATGGCTGATTGAACCCTCACAATGTGTAGATATGAGCTTTGTAATGGGACACCAGGTTTCTAGATACTTCAATTTGCTGTTATAAGTCTTCAAACCTGCTAATACTTCCTCCAGATGTGGGACGTCCAGCTCCTGAGCTGTAGTAACTTCAAAAATGACTCCAAGTTCCTCAACTAAAATCTCCAAACTATCCAATTAACCTCCCAAAATTGCAATGTTCCTGTCACAAAGGCTGAATGCTGATAACAATAATGATATTTGCCTCAAACCAATAACAAACCCTCTCCTAGGGCAAATATGGATGAAGAACAAGGCAATAACCCTCTCTTAGGGCAGAATGCAATTGAAGAGCAGTAGAGACTCCAAGGTTTTCGTCTTAGAGCTCCTCAGCTAAAAGGGTTTTTCGTCCTTCAGCTGACTCCTGCAGGGTTTCGTCCGCAAAAGGGATCTCTTGTAGGGTTTTGTCCACAAGAGAAGAGTAATTTAGCTTCTCAGCCAAATTCCACAAGAGAAAGATATAATCAAATGTCCAAGATACCAAATGAATGCTCCCATCCTTATTTTATAAACTCCAAACCCTAATTTGTCATTGAGAAGCTTTTATTTTTATTTTAATAATAATAATAATATAATGGAGTTAAATTATTATATTATTATCCTTAATATAACACATACCTCTTATTACTCCCCCTTTTATTATTTTTTATTTATTTTCCCTTTATATCACACCAAACTTCATAAAAATAAAATTATTACTAACGCACACCACACCACATGTATATACAAGGAGAATTCGAAACAAATGGATCATTACACATAATGAGAAAAATGATGATGATCCTTACAAGTTTGAATGGGGGGTATAAATAGGAAGGCGAAGTAGTTACTGCAACTACTTCGCTCCCAACCGCCCAACGGTTTGCTAACCACTTGTTAGATGTCTTGCCTAGTTAGCCGACTAACAAAATGACGGTTGTTTTTGTCTCTAGTGCTCTATGTACGTAATCAAGCCTTCAACATTGATTGCTGATTTTACAATTTAATAAGACAACATAACATTCCAAAATCGTTATTTACAATCAAAATTGATGGGCATTGTCATCAGCCAGTTCTTCATGGTTTGTCTTGCTTAGAATTGCTGTCTACATCTATCCTCCCCTTTGAAGAAGTCGATGTCCTCAGCGACTTTCTCCGTTCAGTTTAAGGAGTTCCAGCATCTGTGGGTACTGTAGTCTATGGATTTGCAGCTTGAAATATTTTCTCGTACTCCTGGAGTTGAGCCTGCATGGCCTCACGTTCCTCTTTGAGCCTCTTGAAATAATTGAAGTATTTGGCCCATTCCACTCCCAAGGTGTTAGCACGCTCTTCTGTTTGCCTGAGACTAGATAACAACTCCGTCTCCCCTCACAGGAAAATGTCTTTCATGCGCTGTTCTGACACTGAAGGAGCAGGTGTAGCTTTTTGTGCTAGCTGTTGTTGTGCCAGTCGCAGTTCTTCCCTAAAAGCTGCCTGTTCTTTTTGCCAACTTTGCTTTTCCTATTTCCAAGCACGCTCTTGTTCACTCCTGTTAGTTGCAAATGCCTCTGTTTGCTTGATTAACAATTCCTTTGCACTTTTAAGTCGCGAGACTTCAGCTTCCAACTGAGAAATCTGCTGGTCCTTTTCTTCCGGTTGGGTTTTCAGGTTCTGCAGAGTCTGTCCTAATCCTTGAATTTCCTGTTTGACTGCATCCATCCGTGCCATTCCTTGCTTTAAGAGATGATCCTTTCCCTCCAAGGCTTCATAGGCAGCTTGTAATTTCTTTTGCACTGCCTGTTTTGCTGAGTGCACACATTTAATCCCTTCTCTTAGCCAACTCAAAAAATGTGCAAGGAAATTCAACTGTGTGTAAATTGACAGTAATTTAGGTACTATCTCCACTTGTGAACCTTGCTCCACAGGATGCTGAGGAGGATTAATACTATGGCCGCATAAATATACCTGTGCTGTCTCCAGATAGAGGCTTGGTGTCTTTTCAGGCAACTATTCAATACCCTCCATGGTCTTCAAATGGCCAGTGGGCAGTGACCAAGGTTGAGACACGTATATGCTGGAAATGTCTTTGCGCCAAGGTCCTTGTTCCGCCCACTTCACCAATCGATCCAACTCGTCCTCTATCATGCCTTGCCACTTCTTCCATTGACCCACACATGCCATTTCGAACTACAAGAATAAACTATCCATTATGCCTCCCAATTTCGCAAAACAATTTACCGCTTGCTGATCCATGGAGTCTGATGGGTCCATGAGGTTGGGTACCTGTACAAGAAATTCTTTGGCCCAGGTGTCCTTTTGTTTCTCCTCCTGTACTTCTTCTTTTCCCTTGCCTGCTTGATCAACAGCTGGCCTATTTGTCTCCTCTGTGGCTACTCCAGGCTGTACTGGAACCTGGCTGTTCTGGCCTTCCTGCTGCTCCAACTATTGCAAATCTATTATTTGTGGGGGCTCTTCCCCTTCTCCTGTGGGGATTTCTATTTCTCTTGACACCTCTACTTCTTCTATGACAATGGGCTGTTCTGCCTCGGGTGCCAATCGTCCCGTATCCGATGGTAGGCCCTCCTCTACCCCAGGATTATTACTTGTTCTCGGATTACTTGTGTCGGTTGATTCCAGAACTACTGCAACCAACATTTCCTACAGTGAAAATGTGCTCAATGTTTTTGCTAGTGAAGTTGGTCTCACCAAAGATTCCCCAATTGGTTCGGGTGAACCTGTGCGGGCCCAAAAGTCAGCCTCTGCCAAATAATCCGCAGGTCCAATCTATGCAGCCGAGCTAGTTCTGGATGTCTGCTCTATAATGTTCCCATTTTAGCTTGTTGGCAGTGTGGATACCCTCAGGTGTTGTTTGGACATTGCAGGGATGCTGATTGTTTTTAGATGCCAGTTTTCGGAAGTGATTTTGTACTTTGATGATGGACTTACTATATTTAGTAAGTCATTGGCTAGGGTTTTTGACTGTGCAGACAGTGGATTGGTGTTCTATGCAGAATTGGGTATCTAGATGTATCTTCAGTTGTCATTTTTGAGTCCGTTTGGACATTGGAGCAGGAGACTTACTATTTTTAGTAAGTTAGTTAGGGTTGGCATTTTGGGAAACGGAAAGGTACGTTTGTCATCTACGGCGAAAAGGGTATCTGTTTCTACCATTTGATTGGTGATTGGATGTTGGGAGCCTGATTATTTTAATGCCCGAAGTTAATTAATATTATATTTAAATGTAATATTAAAATATATTAAAGTTGGGCTTATATTTTTTATTAAAAGGGGCCTTGTGAGTACTTGTTTTAAAGGGGAAGAAATAAAGATTTGATTGGAAATATTATTTTATCTTGTTTAATTACTTTTGTCACCTTGGGAAGTGGGACGCTCATTTTGGCTCTTAAGTTATGAAATTAATGTATTTCTTTTATCCCACATTCATCAAACATGAGGATCGCCCAACTTGAAGAAAGAATAAAAGGGCGTTGAAGAGGCATAAGGAGACATATTTTGGCTATTGAATTCTTTTTGTCTTGAGGAGAGCTTGCAGGTTTACAGGAGCTTCCAATTTCCAGCTTTGCTTGTGACGAAAACCACAGCAGAGGACGCCATTGCCGGGAGTGAAAGAAATCCTCACTTTGGTAGTGTTGTCACATTTTGCACGGGGTGCAATGTCTTCAATTTTTGTAACAGTGCTGCTCTTCCCTTTCCCTCTTCCTCTCTTTCCCCTTTCTCTTCTCTCCTTTTCTCTCTCTTCCCTACATTCTCATTCTTCCCCCTTTCTTTTGAGCCCCTCAGTCAGATCTCAAAATGACAGCAGTTGCCCTGAAAAAATGGCTAAGTACCAGGGCGCAATCCGACTTCGCAGCGAAGTCGGACTGCGCCCTCCAGTTGGAGCGCAGCAGGAATGCAAACTGCGCAGTGTGACGGGACCAGCCAGAATTTCTAAGTGTTCAGGGCGAAGTCCGACTTCGCAGCGCGAAGTCGGACTGCGCGGGAAATATGACTAAGTGTTGGGGCGAAGTCCGGCGCGAAGTGGGCTCGCCCCTTTCTGGGCGAAGTCCGTACGGCGGCGGGAAGGCTTCCACCTGTGCGCAACCCGACTTCGCAGCGAAGTCGGAGTGCGCCCTTTGACAGGTGCGCAGTAGGGAAACAAACTTGAAATTTGACTAAGGCATCCCCAACTGCGTTGTTTTCTGCCTGCGCAATCCGACAGCGCTCGGGTTCTGGGCGAAGTTGGATAAACTGCCTTTCAAGGCAGACACGTGTCAAGCAGTATCATCCGACAAGTGTCCAACTCCGGGATCCGAGCCAAAACGTGCCGAACTCAAGGACAAGCATGGGACGCACTACTTAAGCCAGCTGCCGCCTTTAAGGCTGATTAGAGGTTCTACCTGCTCCAGCTACCCGCATTCCTGCCGATGAGAAGTTCTATCTAGCGCGCTGCCACAAATCTGTACAGCCTTCAGGGAGACCATGCTGCGGGTGCGATCTGCCGGACAAAGGTCAGCATCAGCAACTCCATAGCTGCTTTTTGTCAGCCAATGTTTGATTGGGACTTTGTGCCCATTAATGTAATCGGGGGGGTTCTCATGCTATAAATAGCCACCACATTGTCATTGTAAAGTGGTGGAAGGGGAATGTCTGTTAGGGAACCATTGTAGCTGTGCTTCTGCTTATCAATATAAAGTATATGCCTGGCTCTGTTCTACTCATTCTTTATGCTGCCTCTCTTTTGTCGTGTTTCTTGTGTCATGGCTTGTTGATTCGTTTCAGCATTTGGTGGCCAAGTATTCTTAGACTTAATTAATTAGAGGATACATAGAATACTTTTGGTAGCAGTTCCTTCAGTTTGTGTGTTCTGTTTAGTTGTTGTACGTAGTGGTGATTGATGCATTGCCGTGCTGTTAGTTCTCCTTGTTGGGAGAATGTTTGCTAGGGGACCATTGTAGCTGTGCGTACAAATTCTCTGCATAACACGCATACTTGGATCTGACATCTCTCGGTTACTTTTTCTATTTATGTTGCTGTACGTAGTGGTGATTGATGCATTGCCGTGTTGTTAGTTCTCCTTGTTGGGAGAATGTTTGCTAGGGGACCATTGTAGCTGTGCGTACAGGTCTTTATATAAAAGGTATACTTAGGTTTTGCAGTTCCTGGTTGTGCTTTGTATTAATGATGCAGTAAGTAGTGGTGATTGATGTGTTGCCGTCTTTGTTAGTTCCCCCCACCCAACTCCACTCACATTTGTAAATCCTTTCCGCATTTTTATCTCTTTCCTGCACCCTTATCTCAAACCATAAAACCCCACAGGAAGCCGGCCTTCTCCGGAGATTGGCACGGAAGGCATTCCTTCCTTCCGGCCTTTCATGCTGGTGGGCGAATCTGGGCGCGTTAACCCAAAATCCTTTCCTCATGGCAGATTCGTAACCAACAGTTTCTCCGGCACGCCGGTGGGACCAGGGTCCCACATTTGAAGAGATATTTTCTGATCAGTCTCCACCGGCGGCGACGGTGGTTTCTGAGCACTTGGTGAGACAAGGAAGTTTCTCACCCCCAACAGAATCGAAGCACCGGTGTTCGCTTCATTGCTGTTCAAAATCTGAGCACCTGGCGACTCTGCACGAACATATCTTCTGAGTCCGAAAGACCGGTCCTAGCACCTTCATGCAAACAAGAAGGTGGCGAGCAAGAGATCCGAGAAACCCGCCTGACTTTTACGAACTAGACATCAACGCTCGAGGCGAAGTTGTCAGGCTGGCTGATCCGCAGGCTCGTGTCGACGAAGCCGAGGCCGAAATTCAAGAAGAAGCCGAAGCCGAGGTCGGAGGAGCTGAGTACGAAATAGAAGAGGCCGAGGAAGAAGAGGAATCTGCATCCTCGGAAAGTACCGACACTGAGTATACTACCGACGGAGGAGAAGAAGAAGAACCAATGGCTGCCCAGCAGCAGAATGATGATGATCTCTTCCCGGCGGTGGACTCTACGGGGCCCTTGGCCCTGGTCGGACAGCAAGCTGTTCCCCCTGCTGCCTTAAAGTCCATCCCTACGTACGACGGCTACGGCAAGACGGCGTACGAGCACATCCAGGACATCCTTGCCCTGGCCGCATTGCATTCCATTACTGATGAGAGTGTGAAGACCCGTCTGCTGGCCCTTTCCCTGAGGGGAAAGCTTCTCTATTGGTGGAGATCGCTGCCAGAGGGATCTATCACAGGATGGCCCCAGCTTGCCAGAAGACTCGTGAAAGGATGCAACGAGTCTGCTGACCCTACTTCTTTGCTGCATCAGTTCCAAAGTATCCAGAGACACCCCCAAGAGGAGGTGTCTGATTTTAACATCAGGTTTGCGAGATCCTGGAAACGGGTACCTCGCGAACTTAGGCCTTCAGCCGGCATGGCTGCTCACTACTACCTGAGATCCTTCAACTCAGACATATGCCTGCTGCTGAAGATTGCCAGAATAGATGAGTTTCCTGCTCTGTATGAGGCTGCCCAGCAAGCTGAAGCTGATATCATTTCTATCGGCAGACTCCCGTCTAGAGTGCAGGAACCCATCCGTCCCGACTTTCCCAGATCCCAGTATCCATCAGCTTCTGGTGATGCGCCGTCCACATCAGGACAGCAGCCCCAGCAGCAATGGAATCCAGCGCCGGTCGTAACCCCTTACGGCCCGCCACAATTGCATTATCCTCACCCGCCTCCTCCTGCTCCGCATTTTCCAGCACTCCCTGCTCCTCCGCAGTACGCACCTTATTCCAATCCTCCTCCATTAGCCGCATTGCCTCCACCGGCACAGTTGCCGCCTCCTGACAATAACATTCAGAACACAATTCTCCGGGAGGTGCGGGCTTTGGCCTCGGGTTATCATGCCATGTCCAATGACATGACCGCTCTGAAGAAGAAGCAGGCCCAGATGGACCTCGCTCCTAGGAGGCCATATCTGCCCCTGGCGCTGACAAAGGACAGGCCCCCAGAACAACCGTTGCAGAGGCGTCCGCCTCCGAGAAATGCTGCTATCGAAGACAAACCTGGTCCTTCCGACCAAGTTAACTGGTGCACTACGTGCAATGACCCGCATTCGGAGGAAGACTGCACACTGCACCAGCACTACATCCAAACTTTGGCCGGCAGCGCCATAGAAGAGGACGATGAACTCTACATGATCTTGGACGGTGAAGCCAACTTCGCCCTCCCAGAGGAAAATCTAGTGCCGCCCGCCAAGGAAGAAAAGAAAACTGCAGATGCTGTGGAAAAGCCTCTGAAGGTGTATGCCAGAAGAGAAAAACCGCAGCCCGGCGGTCTGCCACCGTACAAGCGGCTGTGGCCCTACACAGCCCAGGAGAAGGCATCCAAAGACAAAGCTCTAGCCAAGCCTCCTCCGGCAAAGGCTGCCCCTGTTCCAGCCAAGCCTCCTATTGCAAAACCTCCAGTTCCGGCTAAAGCTCATGTACCTCGGCCTCCAGCTGAAACCAAAGAACAAGCCCAAGAGAAGCTGAAGTACCCGTCTCTGACCAAGAGACAGAGAGTTGAGGCCACCCAGCAATACCGGACGAAGTATGAGCCGGCAAAAGAAGCAGAAGGAGCTAGCACCTCGGGCTACAGCATAGTAGACGAGTTGAAAAGAACACCCGCTAGAATCAGCATGTACGATGCTCTTCTGCTCCCAGGCCAGGTGGATCTGTTGCAAGAATCCCTGAAAAACATGAAGAACGGCAAGCAGACACAGCCTGCTGTCCTGGTTCAGCCTACGACAGTCTCAGCCACGGGAAGAACAGACCACCTCCCTTCTATCTGTCTTTACGGATGCAAGGGCACATAGTTCACAACTGCATGGTGGACTCTGGCGCTTCCACGACTGTTATGCCGAAAGCCGTCTGTGACGAGATCGGGATGGAATACACAAGGAGCAGCCAAGGCGTGCTGCAATTAGACGGCACCCCTGTCAAGACAGTTGGTGTCATAAAGGACATCCCGATTCGGCTGCATAAGGCTCTCGACATAGTTGTCATCCAGGAGGTCGTAATTGTTGACCTGGCTCCCTACTTCGGCATGTGTCTCTCCCGGGAGTTCACCGCAAAGCTGGGCGGGTACCTGTCTCTAGACTACTCACACATGGAAGTGCCTTTCAAAGACAGAAGAGTAAGAATCTTTAACGAGAAGCCTTCCACCTTCCTAGTAGAGAAGATACCCGGAGAAGAGTTGGACTGCATGGTCCAGCTGTCTGAAGAAGAACTGGTGACAGTGGAGCTGACGGAGCAAGCCCTCGAAGTGCTACAGCTTGAAGATGAGTTCTCTTTGCGGGATTTCAATGCCGTAATTGAGACAGAGCAGGGCTGTTACACCGTTGTACAGCCCGAGAGGCTTGACAAGTCAGCTACAAAAGAAGTGGGACCTGCACCTGAGAAGCTATGGAAGCTTTTCTTTGATGGCGCGCGATGCAAAAATGGCGCCGGTGCAGGGGTACTTCTGGTTTCTCCGACTGGGATCCAGAAGGACTATACCTACAGGTTGGCCTGGAGCTGCACTAATAACTCGGCGGAGTACGAAGCCCTGTGCTTGGGTTTGCGAAAGGCGGAGAGGCTGGGGATTAAACACCTGCAGATCTTTGGAGATTCAGAGCTGGTGTGTCACCAGGTTACGAACAAGTGCGCCTCCAAACAGCACTATCTTAAGGCGTACCGCAACCGGGTGTGGGACCTGATGGAGTCGTTTGACTCGTTGAATGTCAAGGCGATATCACGTGAAAAGAACAAACACGCTGACATTCTGGCGTCTGTTGGAGCCAGGTACGTTCCGGCTGACGACGTTGTCCAGAAACCGAAGCCGGTTCGCACTATTTACAGGCCTTCTGTGCCTGATAAGGACACCCACTGGCAGGTGTTCAGTTGTGACGAGGAGATCGTCACATTTTTGGTTAACGAAGTTGGTTCAATCGAAGGTAGAGACCCTGATGACGAGCAATATGAGGGGTTGATACAGTTAAAAAATAATCATGTCCCAAAAGGACTGATTACATTAGAAAGTCTATTTGATCAGAATGACAGAGCTATATCTCATAGGATCAAAGTAGACCCGAAGCAGTATGCCGATCTGGAACTTGAACCTGGTAAAACTATCAAGGTCGGGACGGACTGCACGTCGGAGGAACTTGAGCGAGATCGGATCAACGTGCCGAGAGTTCCCCGACATCGTGGCCCGGTGCTACGAGGATTTGAAGGGGTATGACAGAGATGTAATCCAGCATACCATTGAGCTAGAGGATGGCGCCAAGCCGTTCCGACAGAAGCAGAGGGCCGTAAATCCGAAAATTGAGGCCATGATGAAAGCCGAGCTCTTGAAGATGCTGGAGGCCAAAATCATCTACCCCATCAAACATTCATCCTGGGTCGCGAATTTGGTGCCTGTGAGGAAAAAGAATGGCGACATTCGTCTCTGTGTCGACTTCAGAAACCTGAATCAGGCTTCCCTCAAGGACCACTATCCGCTTCCCCAAATCGACCAGATTCTACATATCGTTGCTGGAGCCCAGAGATTCTCACTCCTAGATGGATTTTCCGGCTACAACCAGATTTGGGTCAGGGATGAGGACCAGCATAAGACGGCGTTCACCACCAAATGGGGAACGTTCGCCTATCAGCGCATGCCTTTCGGCTTATCCAATGCTGGTGCCACATTCCAAAGGGCCATGGACCTGGCCTTCCGAGAGCTGCTCAATAAGATCATTGTCATCTATCTTGATGACATGACTGTTTTCTCTCACCGAAGAGGGGATCATGTTTCCCACCTGCGGCAAATATTTGAGAGGTGTCGAGAATTCGGCATTTCTATAAACCCGAAGAAGTCTGTCTTCGCGGTAAAAGAAGGTAAGCTGCTGGGACATGTCATCTCCGAGAAAGGCCTCGCCATTGACCCTGACAGAGCAGAAGCCCTCACGCGCTTGCCAGCCCCAATCGATAAAAAAGGCTGCAGTCCTTCTTCGGTCAGATTAACTTCGTGCGGAAGTTCATCCCGGACTTCGCACAGGTGATCAAGCCTATGGCCGAACTGCTGAAAAAAGATACAATTTATGAATGGACTGATGAGAGAGAGCAAGCCTTCGAGGAGATCAAGGCTCGAATCGCGCAAGCTCCGGTGTTGATAAACCCGGACTACTCCAAGGACTTCATCCTTTATGCGGTGGGAGAACCGGAAAGTTACGCCGCAGTCTTGACTCAGAAGGGAGACGATGGCGAGGAGCGCCCCATAGCGTTCTTGAGCCAAGTGATTCAGCCGCATGAGGAAAAGTACAACTTTATAGAGCGGCAGGTTCACGCTGTCATGAAATCCCTCCGAAAGTTCAGGCATTTTGTCTCCCAGAGCAAAACGACTGTCTTTGTGATTCACCCGGACGTTCGAAGCTTCATCATACAAGGAGAGCCGGGTCACAAGAGAGCAGGATGGATTGCAAAAATCCAGGAGTTCGACATCGAAGTGCGGCCCACCAAGCTTATCAGAGGCCGAGCCTTGTGTCAGGAGCTGGCCCGAAGCGCTGTAGCCGGCATCTCCGCTTGTAAGTGGGAGGACACAGCGACAAGCATCTACCTAGCCAACTCCTTATCGGAGGAGAGTGATTGGACAGATGAACTGGTGAGATATTTCTGCACCGGAAGATGTCCCGATCACCTGAACGCCTCACAACGAAGGAGATTTCGGCTGGGTGCACTCAAGTACACTCTTCGCCCCGAGGGGCTTTACTTCAAAAATATTGACGGCATCCTGTTGCGATGCGTCATGAAATCCGACCAGCCCAGGGTCCTCGGAGATTTTCATTCCGGGATGCCTGGAGGTCATCATTCTGCAAGGCCTACGGCCTTAAAAATAATTAGAGCTGGGTACTATTGGCCCACTCTATTTACAGACGCTTATGCGGTCTGTTCTAAGTGTGATCAATGCCAGAGGTTTGCTGGCAGAAACAGAAAAGCACCCCTGCCCCTTCAACCGATTCAGGCCGAGACTCCGTTCCAGCAATGGGGTCTAGACTTCATTGGGGTGATTTCGCCTAGTTCCTCTGCCGGACACAAGTTTATTCTTACAGCCACCGATTACTTCACACGGTGGGCAGAGGCGATCCCGACCAAAAACGCGGACCAAGAAACGGTCATCAGGTTCCTTGAGAGCCTGATTACCCGCTTCGGGGTCCCAGAGTCAATTGTGACGGACAATGGTCCGGGATTTGCAGGCGCTGTACTCACGGAGTACACCGGCAAACTTGGCATTTATCACAAAATGTCTTCTAATTACTACCCGCAGGGGAATGGCCTTGCCGAGTCTACTAACAAGAACCTCCTGAAGATCATCAGAAGGACCATTGAAAGGAACAAGCGGACTTGGCATTTACTCCTGAACCGGGCGCTATGGGCGGACAGGGTTTCATTCAAGAAATCCATCAAAACGTCCCCTTATGCGCTCGTCTACGGTAAAGAGGCTGTCATGCCAGCTCACATCGAAATCCCTGCCCTATGGATGTTGGACGAAGACAGGAGCAGTGGAGACCCGGTGGATGACAGACTGTGCCAACTTCTGCAGTTGGAAGAAGACAGAGAAAAAGCATACCAGGCCTTCACCAATCATATTGCAGCCACTCAAGGCTGGTTTGCAAAAGGCACCACTGCCCGAGTTTTTAAAATCGGGGACCTGGTGCTGAAGTGGGACTCCTATAAGGCGAAGCCGGGCAACCACGGGAAGTTTGATGCCCTCTGGGAGGGCCCTTATCAGATTGCCCGGGTGAACCAGTTCAATGCTTATGTACTTCGGGATATGGAGGGTCAGCTCCTACCTATCCCCGTTAACGGGTTCCACTTAAAAATCTACCGCTGTTGAAGGTGCCCAAGGGGCCCTTCTTTGTAAAAATTTCCCTTATGCATTTTTATTTTCAGCATGTACAGTTTTCCAGCTTTCAGTTTTCCATTTGTTTGAGCCAAAACGGGACAAAGGGAGAAAGCACAGACTTCGCAGCGAAGTCTGTTGTCGCCCCTCAGAAGGGGCGAAGTCCGTAAAGGGAGCTGCTTGAAGAAAGCGGGGAAAATGGCTAAGTGGCGGTGCGCTGCCCGACTTCGCAGCGAAGTCGGGCTGCGCGCCAGCCAAAGAGCGCAACTCGAAAAGAAATCTGCTGCAAAGGAGTATGTTCGGACTGCGCTCAAATTTGAGCGAAGTCCGACTTCGCGCGCGAAGTCCGTTCACACTCCGCTCTCGCGCGAAGTTCGAACTGCGCTCAGCTTGCGCGCGAAGTGCGAACTTCGCGCGAAGCACGAACTTCGCCCGAACTTCGGGCGAAGTCCGAGCACACTCCATCGAAAGGCGACAAATGTTCAAGGCATCAACCAAAGGTTGCAAAGGTCGGACTGCGCCCGATCCTCGGCGCAGTTGGAAAAGAAAGCAAGTCCTAATGCAAGTAGCAGTTCGGACTGCGCCCGATTTTGGGGCGAAGTCCGACTGCGCTGGCGAAGTCGGATCGCGCCCAACTTTGGGCGAAGTCCGATTGCGCCTTGCCTTCTGGGCCAGCTCGGACGGTTTAAAAAATAATAAATAAAATATTCCAAAGTTCCAAGCCTGGGCCCAAGGCGCATTGCGACAGTTAAAGGTGGGTTTCCGCACCCAAGGGGTTTTTCTTGAGCAGTGTGCCCAGATTGTGGCAGTGACGTCAGCCATGGCGCAGCGTCCAAAGTTAAATTTAATGATTGCGCAATCTTCAAGGAAAGTGCAATCAAAGAAGCATGGCGCGGCAACCCGGGTGCGTTTTTCAAAACATTCTCCTGTGCAGCCACCAAAAATCATAACGCCTTCACTTGCCAGCCGACCTACCCCCTCCTGCGCACCATTAATGACGCTGTCATTGTCTAGAAAAGGGGGTCTGATGCATCCAAACATGCCAAATCGTGCAGATTATTCCTGTGACTGCGAATTTTCCTGCAGACATCCAGAGATCGTAATTATTGCTGCTTCAACAGGATGGACAAAGGAAAGTTGCCAGTGCAAGCTCAGTCTAGCGAAGGGCGCGAAAGTGGAGATTTCCCGCAAACGGGTGTTTTCAAGAGTGAGACGCCGCAGGAGCGAAAGTCAAAGTCCCGGGCAAAGAAAGTACAGCGTGGGCAAGCCCCACCACCACCGGTTAATTACCTATCTGGGTACAAGGACGGCTCGTTTTCTATGAGCCTGACTAAACTGCGGACAAATGTGGAAAGTTGGGCTGACAAGGTTTCGCCCTCTCACCATTTCGGGGCGGCATACAGATCGAACCTTTTCCGGTTCTTGTGCCCTCCTGTCCATCAATGCCCGGAGCTGGTCGACATCATTGTCAGACATTACAGACCAGCTACCCGGCAAATTTGCAGCTCCAACGGTAAACCCTTGTTCGCACTCCGCAGAGAGACTGTCCAGCCGGCCTTCGCCCCGGGGTTGCAGTATGATTCCAGCGCGATTGTTAAAAGGATAAATCTTGCCGAGCAAGCAGGGCGCTTTACGCACACAAAAAAGATGAGGGATTTCCTCAACTCAGAGCTGAACGCCCCGCTCACAGCTGGACAGTGGCCAACCGGCCCCGTACCCCTGGAAAGGTTTCAGAGCAAATACCTATACACCATCCTGGCGTGGGTCCTCGGCCGCGACTCTGACGAGCTGGTACAGCCGTACCAGCTAGCGCTGGCAGAATGTCTCCTATGCGGAGAATCCTATGAACCAGCAGCGCAGAGAAGTGGGAAGCGCCCTATCTTCTTTGACTGGGCGGACTGGCTTGCATACGCTATTCACTCCAGCCTGGTGAGGCTCCAGAAAAAGCAGTCAACTGAATTTCGGTTCAGTTCCTTCTTGGCTTGGCTTTGTTTGTATCACTTGCACTCCCGGATGCCTATCCCGAACCTGAAGAAGGAAAATGAGAAGGGAGAGCCACAGCCCGTCTATCTGTGGACGGATGACCTATACCGGAAAGGGTCTTACTACAAGTTCAACTTCAACTTTATGGGCCTGGTCATGTCAGTCTTCAACGATGGTGAGATCCCTCGCCCCCGCGGGGAAATGACAAACCACTTGCTGAACCACAAACTCGGGGACGTTTTTAGACTGACGCAAGGGATTGTGGTCAGAATCTACGGATTCAAGGGCAAACCTCATCTGCTGCCCTACTGGTGCACGGATCATCAGTTTGGGATGGAGGTTGCGCGGCAGATGGATTACATAGAAGAAGAGTTCGGCCAGGGAAAGAAAAGGGGCCATATCTTTCAATATCCTCTTTCCTGGGCGAACGTTGAAGTATCAGAGATAGGACAGCATGTCTATCTCGAGCGGGAGCTCTACGACATTGGTCTGATTCTGCTGCCGCAGCGCTGGAAATATGACCCATACGGGATAAGGGGAAAGTTTACACATATCTGCCCCCGGGCGGATATAATCGAAGACAGATGCGATGTGGTCCATGTTGACCTCGACTGGGAGATCGACTTGATGGAAGCATGGCCTCCGTGGCAGGAATTTTATTGCGAGGAGGTAGCATACGACCCCGAGCGAAACCCGGACCACAAGTTCTCTTCTCCAGGTTTCAAAAAACTCATCACCAAGCTGGCAGGCCTGAACTGGCCAAGAGAAAAAATTGTTGAATCTCTGGAAGATGAGGTGCCGCACGCAGCACGATAAATCCATCAGGAGAAATCTGGCCGTTGATGATGACTTTTCAACTCTATATGACCAGCACATTGAAAGCTGGCGGCCTTTCGCATTTCGAGATTACGTTCCCCGAGGTCCCTTTGAGGGTTATAAAGGGGGGTCTTCCTCCCAACAGTTGTACACTTTTACAACTGCCAGTGCGGGCCCAGCAGATATCCAAGTGGACCCAATGCAGCCTGTTGCTTCCAAGGTGGTGCCTGAAAAGGCGCAGAAACCAGTCAAGTCAACGCCCGAGGTGACCCTTCAGGCACAAAAGGCGCCAGCACCACCAGCGACCGGACCGCCCGCGGCAGACCTTCTGCAAGTCAAACCCCGGTACAAGTTTACCGTGGGAACATCAGCGCCCGCTGCACCTACTTCCTCTCCTCCCGATCCGGCCATTGTTCCAGAAGAGAAGAAGAGGAAGAGGATTGATAGAATCAGGCGACCTAGCCTGACGGTGCAGCAATCAGTCGCAGAGCCGCAGCCGCGTCCAGCCGCTCCAGAGGTTGTTTCTCTGGATGATCCTAAGCCAGCCGCCGGAACAGAACCGCAGACATTCATCCAGCATCGGCTCAGGCGGAGCCCGCAGGTACGTCCGCTGCCCCGCTCCCTCAGATCCCATTTGGCCCTACTCCGACTCCATCTCCCGCTCAATCCGAGCAAGTTGTGGCCGTGTCTTCCTCTCCATCTCCACAGCCTTCTAGCGGCCATCATTCTTTCAACCAGTTTGCTCAGGACCCCAACGAATCTCTATCCCTGAGTCAAACCCCAAACCCTTCACCTGTGGTTAGTGCTGAGGCCGCGCGTTCACCGTTGCATCCACCGCCTCAGCCGCTTGAAACCCTACTAGCATCAACCGCTCCGTTCTCCGCTCCCCGGTCGCCCTCAAAAGCGGCCGTTCCTTCCAAAGTCCTCCCGGTTGTTCCTACCTCCCTGTTCGCAGGAGAAATGTCACAGCAAAACCCTAGGCAGGGGGAACCGGACTTCATGGACGACCTCCAGAACACGGACGATTTGCCTCTGGCAGCTAGAGCCGTAGAATACCCAATCTCTTTCCTCCAAAACTTGAAGCGGAGGAGACCTGAAGAGATTGCCGCCCCGGTAAAGCGCACCAAGTTTGATTTCGGGAGGAGAGTGCTCACGACAGAAAAGATAATTCCAAAAGTGAAGAAGCCTCTCCGGGAAATGACCAGGGCGGACTACGAGCTGCAGAGAAAGGAGAAGAACTTTGACGATATCAACAAGCAATACGAGATTCAGGGAATCATTCGTAAGGCGGATAATCTCCTTGTGAAAAGTCCGGAGGAACAGGAAGAGCTTTTCCAGTTGCGAGGATAAAACAAGGCAGCTTGAAGAGGACCTATCTAGGTCCACTGAGCAGCTGGAATCGGCGCAGCAAGAGATAAATGAACTAAAAGCCCAGCTGGCCGCTTCTCAGCAAGAAGCCGCAACGGAAAAGCAAGCAGCCCTGGAGCAGATTTCTCAGCTCCAGGAATCTTTGAAGCAGGCGCAGTCGCAATCTGCAGAGAGAGCATCTCAAGCGACGGTCTTCTCAAAGAACAAAGTTAAGGAGATGCGGGCTGATCTGCTGCGGGGATGCAAGCCCCACACATATAAAGCTATGGCGGTCCTGGATTTCGCATCCAGGATCCAAGAAGTTTCTGCCCAGGGAAAGCCTGTGGTAGAGGAGGCCGAGCGCCAGGCGAAGCAATGGCTGGACCTGGCGATAAATCTTCAAGAGCGCGAGCGCAGTGGCCTCCAATTCTCCCCCATGTCCTCATTCGCTGCAGAATGGGCAGATGCAAGGGTAACCTTGCATAAATATTTTAAGAAAGCAGAAGAGGTGAGAGTTGCCAGACGAATGCTAGATGCATTTGAACACGAAAAAGACATTTGTATGGCTCCTTTTCACGCTCTCTCTGAGCTAGGGTGCCCAGGCTATGTTGAGAATGGTCAGTTTCTCACCCATGAGCAGGTGAAAGCGAATTGGCTGTCCTTTGTGGCAGATACAGCTGAAATCGATAGCTGGACCGAGCCAATTCAAGAAAGTCAGGTCACCCAGATGGTGTCTAAGTGCTGCAAGATCAGCTCCTACTTCCAAGAGTTGGGAAAAAGATACCTCACCATCGACCTGCATGCGGTCGCTGCATTTCACGCAGCATTAGAAGAAGTAGCTGACCGCCGACCGTTCGAAGCAGAAGCCTGGGGCCAAGCCCAGGCCGCATACAAGCGCATCTGCGATGCAGAAGCCAGCTCTGGAGAGCATTCGGAAGGCGAACCCGAGGAGGCAGCTGCCGGAAGTGAATCTGAAGAACAGCTGCCGCGAGGAGGACGGCCAGAGCAGCAAAAGGCAGGGGAGGTAAGTTCCTCTGCACCCAATGGATGAAGGCATGGATTCTTTGCGCCGAGGCGAGCTCGACACCCCGCGAGCCGCCAGAAATGTTGTCACATTTTGCACGGGGTGCAATGTCTTCAATTTTTGTAACAGTGCTGCTCTTCCCTTTCCCTCTTCCTCTCTTTCCCCTTTCTCTTCTCTCCTTTTCTCTCTCTTCCCTACATTCTCATTCTTCCCCCTTTCTTTTGAGCCCCTCAGTCAGATCTCAAAATGACAGCAGTTGCCTTGAAAAAATGGCTAAGTACCAGGGCGCAATCCGACTTCGCAGCGAAGTCGGACTGCGCCCTCCAGTTGGAGCGCAGCGGGGAATGCAAACTGCGCAATGTGACGAGACCAGCCAGAATTTCTAAGTGTTCGGGCGAAGTCCGACTTCGCAGCGAAGTCGGACTGCGCCCCCTTCCGAGGCGAAGTCCGTACGGCGGCAGGAAGCAGCTTCCACCTGTGCGCAACCCGACTTCGCAGCGAAGTCGGAGTGCGCCCTTTGACAGGTGCGCAGTAGGGAAACAAACTTGAAATTTGACTAAGGCATCCCCAACTGCGTTGTTTTCTGCCTGCGCAATCCGACAGCGCTCGGGTTCTGGGCGAAGTTGGATAAACTGCCTTTCAAGGCAGACACGTGTCAAGCAGTATCATCCGACAAGTGTCCAACTCCGGGATCCGAGCCAAAACGTGCCGAACTCAAGGACAAGCATGGGACGCACTACTTAAGCCAGCTGCCGCCTTTAAGGCTGATTAGAGGTTCTACCTGCTCCAGCTACCCGCATTCCTGCCGATGAGAAGTTCTACCTAACGCGCTGCCACAAATCTGTACAGCCTTCAGGGAGACCATGCTGCGGGTACAGTCCTGCCAGACAAAGGTCAGCATCAGCAACTCCATAGCTGCTTTTTGTCAGCCAATGTTTGACTGGGACTTTGTGCCCATTAATGTAATCGGGGGGGTTCTCATGCTATAAATAGCCACCACATTGTCATTGTAAAGTGGTGGAAGGGGAATGTCTGTTAGGGAACCATTGTAGCTGTGCTTCTGCTTATCAATATAAAGTATATGCCTGGCTCTGTTCTACTCATTCTTTATGCTGCCTCTCTTTTGTCGTGTTTCTTGTGTCATGGCTTGTTGATTCGTTTCAGCATTTGGTGGCCAAGTATTCTTAGACTTAATTAATTAGAGGATACATAGAATACTTTTGGTAGCAGTTCCTTCAGTTTGTGTGTTCTGTTTAGTTGTTGTACGTAGTGGTGATTGATGCATTGCCGTGCTGTTAGTTCTCCTTGTTGGGAGAATGTTTGCTAGGGGACCATTGTAGCTGTGCGTACAAATTCTCTGCATAACACGCATACTTGGATCTGACATCTCTCGGTTACTTTTTATATTTATGTTGCTGTACGTAGTGGTGATTGATGCATTGCCGTGCTGTTAGTTCTCCTTGTTGGGAGAATGTTTGCTAGGGGACCATTGTAGCTGTGCGTACAGGTCTTTATATAAAAGGTATACTTAGGTTTTGCAGTTCCTGGTTGTGCTTTGTATTTATGATGCAGTAAGTAGTGGTGATTGATGTGTTGCCGTACTGTTAGTTCCCCCCACCCAACTCCACTCACATTTGTAAATCCTTTCCGCATTTTTATCTCTTTCCTGCACCCTTATCTCAAACCATAAAACCCCACAGGAAGCCGGCCTTCTCCGGAGATTGGCACGGAAGGCATTCCTTCCTTCCGGCCTTTCATGCTGGTGGGCGAATCTGGGCGCGTTAACCCAAAATCCTTTCCTCATGGCAGATTCGTAACCAACAGGTAGTTGCATTCTCAATCTATGAGAATGACTTGAGCAGATTGGGATACAAATTTTCAGTGTTTTTGTGACTTGGTGATGAGTTGAAGACCATTTTTAGAAGACATTACTTGCAGCTCCTTTCCACCACAATGCCACACCATTTGGGGGTGCAAAGACCTCGATTCTTCAGTGAATACTTGCTTGCTTTGGAAAGCATTACTTTGGGAGGTTTCCTATAGCCCTACTGTACCATTATCAAGAGATTTGAGTGAACATTGAAGCAGATTTCGGTTAATATGATGCTGGCTGTACAATACCAAGCTGAACGTATGCTTTGAGGAAGGATGTGAGGTTTAGAACTTTGTATTTCAAAAGTTATGAGCAAAAACTTGGATTTCTTATAGCTGATATGTGTTTCCAGCTTTATATTAGTCATCAATAAATTCGGGTATTTTCATTCCCAGCTCTATTCCTTCATTGGGTTTGTAGTTAATGTTGGTATCTTGCTTGTATCCGAAATTCATAGCGTTTGGAATAGTGGTTTGTAAGTTATGGATCATTTACAGTCTGCTGCACTATCTTTTCCGAGTATGCATGACAAGTGTTTGTCAAAATGACTTATTGAAAATCTTAAGTGAATGAGATCCTTCGAAGGTAGGGGTTTGTATATTGAATGATTATATGTATTTCACACCAAAAAAACTTAGAATATTCCAAATCAACAAATATTAAAGTGCAAACTCAAACAATTACATAAGGGGAGCAGTTTTATAGTTGTCTCAGTTGGGGTGGGACAGTACATCGGGCCCAAAAGTCAGCCTCTACAAAATAATCCGCGGGTCCAATCTTTGCAGCCGAGCTGGTTCCGGATGTCTGCTCATGAAGAACTGAAGGTATGGCAAAGTCCACTTCCTCCCCCTATATTGGCTGTTGTCGCTCTCGAGTACGAGCTACCTCCAAATTCTGAGCTATTTTCTGCAGTGCTTCCTAGGAGAAAACTGGGGGTGGTTCATCAAATCGCCTTTTCTTCTTCTTTCGCTTGGGCTCTTTTGGTGACTGGGCAACCTTCTGTTTCTATAACTTCTCCTCCTTGACTTGTGCCACTGCGGTATCCTCCCCTTCTAGAGCAGCCACCAGTTTCTCTTGACACAGCTTGTGCGATATCTGTTTTACACGAGCCTTCTTCACTGGTGTTGTTTTCTTTGCTGGTTGAGCGTCCATCCACCGACAAATAGATGGTGCTAAGTTAGGTAGATTTCTCGAAGAATCCAAGTCCGAGATCTGTACTCCAGCTCTAGTGGCTGCATCCAAGAGCAACCCAATGGCATGAAATGCCATAGAGAAGTTCTTCGTTGTTCACATCAGAAATGCCTGAATACAAAGTGACAAGTGTTTTGCCCAATCGTAGGCTATTCCCTTCTCCATCCCTTGCAATTACGGGATTAGCCAAATAGGGAGATCTGAACTACGTTGGTCTCCTTACAATCTGGCCATGATGACATTCATTATGGCCTCCAATCCGCTATTCCTCAGCTATGTCTGTTTGATCTCTCTTCCGCCATGAGTGCCTAACATAGCCTCCACTTCTTCCTTTTTCAGGGTTGTGACACTCCTGATTAGTTCCGGTGTTTTCTTAGGATCCACTCTTTCATTCACCACTGGCGTACCCTTCCATGGAAGTCCAAATGTGCGCTGAAATGTTGTAGGAGAGAAATCCACCACCAATGTATGATTCCCCACCTGCACTCGACTGATGTTCTTCTCTTCATCATATGTTTCCAGCATCTAAAGCAGGTATTCTTTGAAAAACTCTTTGTCAAATTTGGGAGCTTGCAAAATAAAATGCACCCCTGCTTCTTTAAAACTCTTCCATTGTACTCTTGTTCTTCTCACTAGACAACATTCCAACCTGTAGTTGCTCTAATGTTGGACTCCTATCTTGCTCACCATTGAGCACACTAAAATGCAGTTTCCTCAGTGCCAGACTCTCATCTCACGCACTATTGGACACGTCAGTTTGTATTTGTACAGATGTTGGACTTTCGTCCCTCTCACCATCGTGCATCACCATTTGCAATTGTTCCTGCACCAAATGTTCATCAACATGCAATTCCTCACGGACACCTTCCGTCAACATCGGTTGAACCTGGCTTGTATGACCCTTCAACTTGTTTGTACAACTACTTGCACTACATTTCAATTCATATGCCTTCATTTCATTTACATTTCACTTGCATTGCACATGAATTTACATTTCATTTCATAAGTCACTCTATGACTTTGCCATACATACTAACATTGCATGAAATATATATATATATCTTAATTGGTTATATGTGGCTTCTATTGGGGGCCACTCCCATCAAAATACCAAAATATTACATTTGCTACAACATACACTTTTATCATAGTTTTTTCATTTCTTTTTTCTCTTAATAATATTCTTCACTTCCTCGAAGTGCTATGTTTCCACAATCAGCTCCTTGACATAATTTTGATTGAGACATAATGGTGAAGATCAAGCAACACAAACAAATGATACACAGGTGTTATTCCTTTGTTCCTGTAAGAGAACCAAACATTTCATTACTTTCATGCCAAAAATGAGGATACAAAAGAAAAAGAGCCCTTTTACAATTTCGAAAATTCCCTCAAATACCCTGTTTTTCCCTTTTCCCGCCTAAAACCATCTATTTCAAATTTGAAATTTGGGGGCAACTTGCTGAGGTCATAACTTCGCGCTCGTTGACCCGATTGACTATTACAACATATTTTCAGAAAGGGCACGAAACGAACTAAGCGGGGCAGGCCTTGGCACAAAGCCTAACTGAAAATCTTCAAATTCGACCTCTAAGACCTTCAAAAATCACCTGCAAGTTTTACTAGTTTTTCTAGCAGGAATTTTTTTCACTAGTTTTTTTTTTTTGACAGGGTAGGAACCATTAAAAATTACATATCTCCCAAACCGCTTAGGATATTGGGACGATTCTTTCAGCGCTAGGTCCAAATTTCTATCCCCTACACAACTAAATACACTTAGAAAATATTTAAATCAAATACAAATTTTGGGTGATCCAAGATCACTCTTACACCACTGGATGCTCCTGCATCACATAATTCGCTAAAATTTGAATTTCACCGGGATGAAGATCAACACCATAATTCGCTAATTTATCTGCCACTCGATTTCCTTCTCTATAAATATGCTCACATTGCCAGGAGATTGCCTCTAGTAATAGATGCTGAACATCAACAATAATATTATTTATCCAGTCTCCACATCCATTTTTGTTAATAGCATTGATGATAATTTGTGAGTCCCCCTTAATTGAATTATATTTCCATATTTTTTTTGCTGCAATTTTAATCCCTGTAAGAAGTGCCCTAGCTTATGCATAGTTGTTAGTTGAATTTCCATATGATTCTGAATAAGTGAGGAGAATTTTGCCTTCACTATTTCTAAAAACAGCACTTCCACCATCAAAATTAATTTTGATAAACCCAATTTCTGAACATTTCCATTTTACCATGGATCAAAGTACAAACTCACAATGCAACAAGTATCTTCCTAAATGGCATTATCCTATATTTCCCTCGTACGATCTGACCGTTGTATGGCCTTCTGGTCATACAACCTGTAACTTCGTTAACTGCTGCAGCACTTATACGGCCTGTCTGCGTACTGCAACCTGCAATTCCTTCTATAACCTGAAAATGCTACAATCCTATGACAATGCAAAGTACCACCATTCCTATATCCAAACCATGGATTGAACGTACTGAAATACTATGCTAATAATGCATGAAACATTCTAACACAGGTGGCAAATAAGTGCAATGGATGCAATGTATTATGATTCAGTAACTGCTGTAACAAGCAGTGAATAGAAATACAATGATATCAGTGTCCAGTCCGTATGCAGTATGCAATCATGGCAATATTCTCTGTACACCTCCCCAATCGGCTCTCTCCCTCTTTACACACAAGATCTCTCAGGAATGCTTGCAAAATGAAGGAGGGGGGCTTATTTAATGCCTGCCCTGGGCCATTCCAAGTGGCTCCTTCCTGGGTTTTCAAGAGGATGCTTCACTAAAATGCCATTACTGGTTTTCATTTTAGTGTGGATCTTCTGATGTTGTTTTTGGTTTTGAACTCCGAAGGACTAGTTTCAAATTATTGTTCTTGGTTTTCAACCCTAAAACCAGTACCAAGATCATGAAATAAAAACAAAGATTGATTTTGCACAACATGATGAAGCGTTTTGAAGAAGCTGGACCCATTTACAGAGATGGCAAAAATGGGGATAACAGAAACATAGATAAGGTGGAGAGGACTATAGAAGTCCAAGAAGATTTTTGGTAGTAAATATATGTTTCAAAATTTGTTTGATAAGGCTGTCCTTTGTATTGCTATGTTTTCTGAAAGTTAATAAATCACACCTTTGTATGTTCTCCTTGAGATGGTTTCTCCAAGAAAAATTGATGTATTCTATGTTACATCCATTTTTTCAAATTTCTTGCTTAGGAACGTTGTTGTTCATTTTTCTTCCCATGAAGTTTGAAATGGGATGTAAACAGAAGCAAAATGTTTGATTTGCATACATTATCTTGAGCACTTGAATCTCTTAGTTCTAAAATTTGTATTGATAAATTATTAGAAGTTGAACAATTTTAAATAATGAACATTATATCTTTTAGTTTCAATTTTATCATGCTTCAAATTCCTTATTATTTTAACTTGTGTCATTCTCATTACCTACACATCATCTGGCTTGCTTATAGATATAAATAATTTTAAAACTGTACACCATATGATTTATTATATGAAGCTCATTGTTTGATTTCATATTTGACAACAATTTTAGGTTTAAAGTAAATCCAAGACAATCTTAAGCTAGTTATAAATGGAATAAAATTAAGATCTGACTGACTTCAAATGAGGAAATCAATTAGTTTCTTAGAGCAGACACTTATCTGGGAATTTTAGATGAGGACATATTTTTGGCCTCACTTTTCTAAATGATTCAATGAATGTTCAATCTCAAACAGTAAAATCTTACAGTTCTACTCATATTATCCATGCCTGCCTTGAACAACATTTTTTTTTTTAAAGCAAAAAACCCCTTGTGGGGCCGCCTTGGTCTAAGAGACCACGAACAAGGAGTTCTACACCATCAAAGTCACCCGGGAGTCGCACCCGGCCCTGCCCGCACCAACATTATCAATTGGATTTTGGGTACCCAATTCAACTTTTTGGTAGGATGGAGATTCGAACCTGGGACCTCCCTTGGAGGATTTCCCTCTCCTCTCCAACTCACCTACAACACCTGGGTCTGCTTTGAACAACATTGAATGCTTAGAATGCTTAGATTATTACTTTCCCAAATCATTTAATTAGTGTGCAATAAACCATATTGTAGACAAAAATAGAAGCAAACACTAGATATTTTATTTTATCTTGAACTCTCCAACATTTCTTTAAATATAAACTATCCATGACTTAATCAACTCTCCACCATTGTCTTGGTTACATGTGCTTCTAAAGATGAATGAAATATTTTCCTATATTAAAGAAAATCAATCATATTACAAAATATTGTGAAGAGGTTATGTAATTGCACTTTATAAAAAATGCTAAAGTTGAAAAGAATAATAAATTTCAATATCATACTTTATTTATAACGATCTTACTTGGCAATTCTTGATCTGATGAAAAAACATCTTGACAGAAGGATAGCGAAGGCCGTTTGTGATGTTCACTGATCTTTGTATGCATAGAATATCACCATCTACAAGCTATGACATAAAAATATACATGAGACTTGTAGATGGATCTTCTTTTTCGTGTCAGCCAACATCTTATTTGTTATTTTTCCACTCATGCAAATTCAAAATACAAGACAACACAAAATATTCACCTTGTTTTCTTTATAAGTTGCCATCACATCGATGAGTTCACACTTGACATCAGGAAGGTAAGAAATCTCCTGAACATTAAAAATGCAAATGGATTGCGACATTAAGACACAAACATTCATGTTTAAGGGGAAAAAATTATAAAACAAAATAATATACTTGACCATTGCACATTCATTGGTACACTTGCAAAAAAGACAAATGATGGTAGCAAAAATAAATTGAACATAGCAGTTGTAATTTTCTACAGAGTATTGTCATTCCATAAACTAGATATATGAAACAATAATATTCAAGTAATTTTTACAACACATCATGAGATTATATTCTAAATGGAAATCCTACTCTAACAGATGACAAAGGAGAAGAAATTGTAGTAGACTCACAATTTACATTAAAAAAATCTCGAACCAAGATAATTTTCTCAACACTTGTAATGGAAAATACATCTATACGCTTATAAATAGAAGCACACTTGACACCCAAATGCAATATGTTTATTGCATAAAAATCCAAATATCCAGTATCTAAGGTTTAAATTTGGAAGCAACCTAGTCCTAAGTATAGTTTCGCAATTGCCTTGAATATTTATATTCAAAGAATCTAATATTTAAAGCCTTAAAGGTAAAAAGATTATCAAGTTCTACAATTGAATATTGATGCAAACAAAGTCTATACAACAGTGTTAGGACTTGGACTTACAAATTACATTACAAATGATAGGAGAATATATCATTTAACATCTAGAAGAATTAGCATTCCTAGGTTTTGAGGCCATGGTTGATAGACATGAGCTGAATGCCAAGTGTTCAGTGGGATTTTGATCAAGAACTGGCTTGTATAGGAAAAGGATATTCTATAGTGTCAAATATGATGAAAAAATTTTGGTTATCAATCAAAAGGGAGGATGTCATCCCTTGTATGACATCTATGGCAACATCATTGAAGAAACCTAGCATTAAACATAAACACCTCCATTTTTTAACATCGATAAATGTTCATCATCTCTAAAGCTTGGTGGCATAACCACATATTCTTTGAATTACTACATCTCATTTTAGGGATTCAAAAGTCAATAGCACACTAGAACATAGTTTTCTAGTCCTAAAGATATCAAGCGTGCAAGTCCAGTTACAATGATAGTCAATTTGGATGTATGGCTCAATCCTCACCTCACAAGTGATCAATGTTTGTGAGATGTAGGACCCAATTCTCAAAGTAATTGCCTTCAGACTTCTCCTTGAACATGAGAATGATTTTGCCTAGACATATACAAATGTCAAATGGGGCGATGCCTAAATTATGTACGCATAGAATCTAAATTGTACTAGACGCACACCACACAAGATAAATCTTAAGCATGCAATATAGTTGCAAATTATGACTATCAAAATGCTAGAGTTTGGAATCATCTTCATGTGAATGGATACCCACCTTGTTCTAAGTGGGAGTTGTAGCACGGTGGTGTTCCACTTGGAAGAACAGTTATGAATGATAGTTAAATTGCTCAAGCAACTTCATAGCATGTAGTTCGGACAACCTGCATCATCTCCTCTCCGATGGCCCTACACAACACAACAGTTGGATGGCCTAGTTTGAGGTCCATATGGCCTGGCACAACAATTAGACAGCTTGCCCTTTAGGTTAGACGGCCCAGGTTTGCATGGGACGGCCTGGATCTAGTCTAGACAGCCCTATACGGTTAGTGTATGACAACCAAAATCTGAATGGAATAGTTTGGAATTTATATCTACAACTCTAACATTAGATATGAACACATGCAAACAATCATACACAGAATGATGGTTGAATGATGTTATTGATATTAACAAGATACTGTATTATACATGAGCCTGTACGGATGCACTTAACTTTGCGTACGACTTCTGCAATAAACATATCCTCTACAACATGTACATAACACAACCAATGCACTATCTCTCCTCTATGTACAAACTCCTTCTCTAGCATGTACAATGTATTATGTGTGTAGACACCAAAATCCAACCACTTGTAAGTCATCTATACCTTCCTGTTAGCCACGTGTCAATCATCCACCTGCCGCGCCATCTTCCCCTTTCGCCTTCGACTGTCAGATCGAAGGCGGGGACCCTCCCTGCGCTTGGGAACCTCCGCGGTTCCCTCGCCCTCTCCACCCCGACCTCGGGCTCTCCGGCTCCACCGGCCACCAATGGTGGCTCCCACCTTGGCTCTGCGGCCATCCATGCTGCATACTCAGCTGTCACCCCGACGTCGTCCACGTCGGGGATCTCCATGTCCTCATCGTCCTTTGCCGCCTCCCTCCATGGCTCGGCACACGGCAAATCACCCTCCGATCTGTGCCTCCGGTAGCGCACTGGCTCACCGGGGACATCCTGCCTCAATCCGACCTGGCGGAGTACTTGAGACATCTGTATGTACTCTGCCTTGCTATGGCCCTGCCCCACTACCCATCTGGCCCGTCGCACCCGTCTTAGGTGCTCTCCATCCCCGATCCACCTCGCCTCCTGCCAGGGCCTCCAAATGACTTGGGCATCTGTCAAATCTGCCCATAATCTCCTATACCATTGCCCCGATCTCACGGGGCGGCTAGGCTATCTCTCCTCCGCCACCGGCCATCTCCTACCATAAGCCTGGCTCATGTCCCAGTGAGCCCATGGCAACCCCTCCGGTCGAGCCACTCGAAGTGCTCCCAGCCCTAGCACTGGAGAACCACACTGCAACCTAGGCCCTTCCGGCCCCGTCTTCGAACCTCATACAACTCCCGGTACACCTGCGCCAATAAAGCAGGCGCCCAGGCATACACTACCCTATTAGTGAGCATCTCGCTCACTACACCCATCAGGTTCCATGGGAACCTACACCCGGTGCTGTTCGGGGCCACAATGTTGGCCAACACGAACATCATCAGAGCCTCCACCGCTACCAACTCCTTGGCCGTATACATGGCCAAGTATGGGATCCCCCCGCTCTCCATCCGGATCTCCCTCCAGTCATCCCCAAACAACTTGGCCATCTCCGCGGCTCTATCTCGTCCAACCTCCACCCGCGCCCCCTCCACGGGCACCTTGAGGATACGGTATACATCCTCAAGCGTCACCGTCATCTCTCCAGTCGGGAGCTGGAACGTCCCCCGATCTGGATCCCACCTCTCGGCCAAAGCTGAGAGGTACCCCTCATCCGCCCGAACTACCTCTACCCGAGCTGCCTCCGCTAGCCCCACTGCCTCCAATATCTCCCAGTCTGCCTGAGACAACGACCTCCTCATCCCCGGAATGATAGGGGAGAACCGGTGTCGTGCCTCTAACACCCTAAGCTGCAAAACAACAAAATAAAAATTTGTTACAAATTTTTCCCCAAAAAAAAAAAAAAAAAAAAACACATAATAAGTACTTGCTTAAATGAACAAATACCTCAGCTGGCTGCACTGGCGCGTCCGCTCCTATCTCCGCCATAGCTCCCACACAAACCTTTCACTCCACTCCCTCAGACGCACTTCTCTCAAGCTCGAACGCACAAATGAGCGAAATTCTCGCTGAAACTGTTTAAATAGCTAGTTTTGGCGCCCTGAAACGCAGTGGGGCGTTTCATGGCGCATTTAGACGCAGTCCTGCGTTTGCAGATCGCCTAAACACCGGAGGGTGTCTCTGCCAACCACAAATGCAGACCGGTGTTTGGTGTCAGTATTGAATAAAGGAACAAAACTTGCAAAATTGAAGCTTACCTCCTTTAAATTTCATCAAATTCAATTCATCCATTCTTCTTATCATAATAAAACATTTTGTGAAGGTTACAACAGTTTTGGACACAAATTTTGTCATTTCGCTCAAAAAGCGCATCATTCATCATCGTTTTACAAATTGGGTTAAAAATATTCAAAACCTTCACAAAATTAACCACATTCATCAATTTTTTTGATCTATCGTCAATTTCATTCATTCTTATTTCATCATGCATATTTTTGCCAAATCAAATTAAAGTAAACCTCGTATCTAGTGGTATATTCTATCACCTTGGCGATTGCAGCGATTTGAATCCATGCAATTCGATAAGAGGATTAAACCACCATAAGGACACCTACCATTTATCATAATCAACTATTTCACTTGTTTGAAAATTGGAAATCAATTTTGGATATTCTACTTTTCAAGTGACCTCATACCAAGATTAATTTGCTCAACGAGTTGTCATTGATGGCCTAGTTCATGGGGCCTTAAACATGGACAATCTTTAATATCATCATTATTTTGAGTCTTGCTAGAGATTGAGGCTACCTAGGTTGATTGGTTCCGACCCGAGGAATTATCCATACGAGTCACTAGGAGCATCTCCGAGTTCTGGACTCTTTTCATGCATCTTTCATCTCTCGCATATCAATGGCGCCAACAAGGCAATTTCATTAACAGTATGGATTCACACACGGGAGTTGGGGCATCCGTTATCAATTTCTAATTTTCCTATAGTGGAATTCATCTTACATGATCATGGAACTTACAATTTGGCAAAAATCCCTTTATAACCGTTGGGGCAGAAAACGGTCCATCTTTCACATCACTCATATCGTCTTCAATCATATTCTTTTCTGGTTTGTACACCAACCCCTTTCCTGTTGGGACATAAACAGATGGTTCATACACAAACCCCTTTTTTTCACCGTTGGGGCAAAAACGGTTCATTTTCTTCCAAATTTCTTCCAATTGGCTTGTGAGAACCATTCTCGCTCGCCAATTGAGGGGGTAAGCTGATAAAATTTTAAATATTCTTTTATTCTTTGGTCTTCAAAGTTGTGCTTTAGTCTTGAGAGAGAGTTGCGTCCGATCCGACTTTTCAGGTGTCTTAAGTTTTTGTGCTTGCATTGTGTCTTCACACAAAGCAGCTAAAAAGGGGCATCTGTAGACACCAAAATCCAGCCACTTGTAAGTCATCTATACCTTCCTGTTAGCCACGTGTCAGTCATCCACCTTCCCGCCATTATTTGGCCCAAATCCACACCTTCCCGCCATTATTTGGCCCAAATCCACACCTTCCCGCCATTATTTGGCCCAAATCCACACCTTCCCGCCATTATTTGGCCCAATTTCACCTTTCCCGCCATTTTTCATTCCCAAATTTATTTAAATTAATATTTATATATATATTTTAATATTTTAATATATTTATATAAAGATACTTTAAGTGATTTAATTCGAGCCGTCCATCCTTCATTTAATCTCATCCGTCCATCCACCTTAATCCGTTTCACAACCTAGATTTATTCTCTACCCTTGGATCCACTTTAATCTTAGCCACACGTTCAAAGTGTCGTTAAAACCCTAAAGTGTGCCCTAAGAGTAGATTATAAATTGAGTCACCTTGATGGCTCAAACCCTATCTCTTTTACTATCTCTCTTTTGTTATCTATTGCTATCTATCTCTTCTTCAACTAAACCTACCCATCCATCGCCGTCCCTTTTCGTCGCATCCATCGCCGCATCCGTCGCCAACTTCGCCGCCATCCCTTCTGCAGCATTCTGCAGAATCCCCCATTCTTGTCGCAAGTGCCCGCGGGCGTTTACCCGCAGCCACAGACGCAGACCGGCGTCTGCAACCCCGATCCAGAAGCACGCGGGCGTTCAGCGATCGCACCAGGGCACCTTCCGCAGCCGATTTGACAGTTACATCACTTCCAGGTGCCGCCTGGTCTCGCCGCGTTAACAGAAAAAGAGGTATAGATTCTAAAGCAAGTAATCTTTTTATGTATTAATCCGCCGTTAGATTCTGCATTCTATTTATTTCATTTCTAGGGTTTTAGATTGTTTTTGAGGGCTCACACAGTGGAGCCCTCTTACTAGTTTCTAACCTTTTTGTAGTTTTAATGTGTGCAGGATTTTAATGGCAGATTTGATTGGATGATAGCAGCTGCTTAAGCTGGAGTGGTCCGAGCCAAAGGATACAATGAAGCCCACTCATTCTGTTGAGGTTAAGGATACATTCTTTGGAGACGCCACCATATTGTGCCAGCTAGGGTTTCGGAGAACCCTAGCACAAATTGTAATCTTGTATCACGGAAAGGGTTACGAGCCCTGTTGTACTCAAAAGGAGTTTCTAAACTCCATTGATTAATAAAAATCGTTTGTTTTGTACAACTGTGTTCTGCATTACTTTTTATCGTGATTTCTTTATCTTTTGTTTGGCGTTGTATCTTTAATCTACAATGTGTATCAAATACACCATGTGTACAATGTCTCCCCGCTCAAAAGAATGAGGGGATCTATTTCGACTTGAGGAAAGGTAGTTATGCCAACTACCAACCCCGACACCTAACCTTTTTGTCTTGCATTCCATTTCATTTCATCTACTAACTACAAGACAACTACTGTACAACTAACATCTCATGACTCATCCATACATGACTAACACTTAAACTCATCAATGCATTATTGCATGAAATAAAACAATGTTATCAATTATGTCAAAAATTTATCCAAGCTTCAATGTGTGCGTACTTGACTTCCAACGCACTTATTTCATTTATTTTGGTGAGGTGGTAAGTTAGAACTAGCATCTACATTTGTCCTCCCTTCTAGATTGGTCGACATCCTTGTCGATGACTGTTACTGCTCTTGGGTACTTTGACTTTGTTGAGGATGAGTTATTGGAACAGGTACTCCTCCCAGCCCTTGAATTTGGAGCTTTAAGGCTTCATTTTCTCCTTTCAATCTCTTCGCATAGGCCTAGTAACAAGCCCATTGGAAGCCATAATGATGCGACTTCTGCTCGATTTCAGCCAGCGTAGCTTTCAATTAAGCTTTCCTCTTTGTTGTATCAACTTCCTTCCTTGTAGCTATTGCTAGTTGCTGATCACGTTCAACAATCAATTGATCTTGATGAGCAATCTCCTGCACCTTTGCTTCTAGAGTTTACTCCCTCCTTGCACATTCTGACTTCAACTATCCTATTAATTGATCTTATTGTTCCTGTATTTGCCTCATATTCTCCATCTCCTTTCTCATTGTTTCTAGTTCTGCTTTGACATCCTGCTTCACTTGCTGAAGTTGTCTTCCACCATCTATAATTGGTTAGCTTGCTCTTCCTCTGTTAGCTTCAAGCTTTGAACCATCTGATAAAATGTCTCTAGCCCTACTACTAACCACTAAATCAAGTATGCCAAGATCTTCATGCTTGCATACAACTTCACCAAAGCTCCAACTTCACATTCTTACCACCTAGAAATTTAGGGTAGGGCGTATTCCTCTCATCAACATATATTCATGGTGGTTGTCGACAATCAATACAGAACCAGAGTCCCTTCTAGCAATTTCTAGACTTCCAAAATCGAATAGATACTACTACTGCCAACTCCTAGCTCCCATGGCTGCATCTAATGGATATTTACCAACCTTTTCATGTGTTCATCCTCCCATGCCCAGCTCACCAACTTGCCCAACTTCCATCCTTAGTTTCCAGTCCCAACACAACCCACTTGAAACTCGCTTCGGACCCTATTGAACAATCCACTCACCTTTTCAAAAAATATGTCAACCTGCTCATTAGTTGTTTCACCATAAATTGGTGGTCACCTCAAATTTGGCACTTCTATCATGAAATGCTCACTCGTTTCTACATCCTCCAATTCAATATCCATATCATCCTCGATGGTTATCTCCTTAACATCCTCCCCACCTTGGCTTGTCAGGTTGATCATCTATCTCGTTGCCTGGCCCTCCTGAATCTCTAGTACAGTTCCTCCTTCTGCATCAATATTATTTTTTGCCATATCCACCATCTTCTTGCCTTGCTCAAGTTCATCTCTAGGCAGTTGACTACTTTGGCCTTTTTGCCACAAATGATATTTTGATGCAGGTTGCTTCACCTTTTCTCTTCTCACTTCTAGCACAGATGATGTTGGTGCCATGGTCTATGTAGTTTTAGATGTCAACTCGATTGGTGGTTCCTTATCCAACAAAGGTGAACCACTCCATCCACAAATTGCCTCAACGGTGTGGTGGCATAGCTCTTTGGCATAGCCACATTTTCAATATGCATTGAAACATCACCAGTGAAGTCTCCTCCTCCTGGTACTTTGTCAAATGGTAGCAATGCTTCCACCACATATACTGCATTTTGCACATTGTTAACCATGTCTACAATGACCGTGTGTGTCCTACGCCTATTGTTGTTTCTTCTCCCATACTATTGCGCTACTCCTGCACATTGAACATTGTGAACAATAGATTCATCTCGTTTTAGCTGCTACACTCCAATGGTAGCCTCATTTGAAGCTACTCTCCTGGTACTTGTAGTGCCTACTTGCATAGTCTAGTTTCTCAGTTGTGCAAGAATTCGCTTTGCATTGCATCCTTTCACAATTTATGCCACCTAAATTGCTGACCTGCCATTAGTCTTCAAATCTTTGCCAACTATCTTCCTCTCAATGGCATGTTGTGGGATTCCTGAAGAAAACACTCTTGCACCTTGAATTGTTGGTTGCTACTACTACCAGGACTGTGGTTGTTGTTGTAGTTGTGCTTCCATTTGTTGTCACTACTGCTCTAACTTTTTCCATCTCTTTTCTTTCTTGATTGGCTCCTTGGCACTAGGCAGTTGCTCCTTAGATCCATCTGAATCTTCACTTTCTTCAACTAGGGTATCTACCTTGTCCTCATCCTTTGATGCCTCTTGTGCTTTCCTCTTCTTCTCTAAAGCTACTTTTATCATAGATCCAACTTTCATCAGTGTAAAAACATGCATCCAATGGAAAACGATAGGCGTACATTTTGGAATAGTATGTGGAGGATCCAATTATGAAAAACATCCAAAATCAAAGCAATGGAATGGATACCCATCGAGAAATTCTTTGTATACAACATCAAAAAATTCTGAATATGATCTAACAAAAAACTAGCCCAATTGCATTGTTCTCTAGCCATGATTCCCTCCATGTATGGCATGAGTCAACTAGGCATATTCGAGGCTTTTTGTCAGACACTCTAGACATTATCACATTCATTGTGCACCACAATTCCTCTACTTGAGATGTTGCTTTTTTAGTCCATGGCTCCCATGCTTCGTCATCTTCGAAATCCATGGCCTCCTCTGCATTCCTCCTATAGTCAATCTCCTTGGCTTCGAATTTCACCAACTTTCAACAACATTTACCTCCAATTGCTTCAGTTGTTCTCCCGATGGCTTGTCTTCCACTTGTAGCTGCATGTGGCATGCTCTTTCTTTATCTTGTTTTTCATGCCTCTACTCCCAATTAATTGTATGGCCCTGATTATATTTAGGGAGCAAACGATAATAATGTTTGATATTACGTAGAGATTAAGTAGTACAATGGTTGGCTAAAGATAGCCAATATCATGCTAATAAAAGATCGTACCTAATTCCACACTAACAACTAACAATAATATACTAACCTACTAATATTCGCTAACAAGAATATATTAGCGAATATCTTACATAGGATAGAAAAGTAAAGTGAAAACATATTCTACCCAAGTAATAGGATAACTACTCTAACATCCCCCCTTATTCTATTATTTGGGTAATACATATAACTGTCCCAATACAGTGAAGAAGAAGAGAAATGAAAGAATGGTGGCTCGTGCTTTGTCTTTGGCTCTGGCTCTAGCTCATGGCTCTGGCTCTAGCTCTAAGCGTACCTCTGGATTTGTACCTCTGGGTCTATCTCGGGATCTGCCTATGAATCTGCCTCTAGATCATTGCCTCTGGATCTGCCTGTAGATCTGCCTCTGGAACTTTGTCTCTAGGTCTGTCTTTAGGTCTGTCTCTGGGTCATTATCTCTGGGACTGCCACTCGGTCTATCACTGGATTTGCCTCGGGGTCTACCATAGGTTTTACCTTTTCGGTAGAAGCCATACAACATTTCTTTCATCATGGTCCATTGTGTGTGATTTGTCCATCCACAATCTATATGAACCTTGTTGGCCATTTTCACTTTGTACCAACAACTTGAAGAAGAGTGATTCGTACATCCACATGAATCACAAGGATGTAATTTCCAACACCTAGCTGCAACATGTCCTATTTTACCACAATGACTGCAACAATGCTTTTTAGGAGTTGTAGGAGATTTAGGTTTTACAAACATGGTATTACTGGTACTTGCTTGTCCAGAATAGCCAAGGCCTTCATTCTTTGCCCTGACATTTAGCATTATTGGAGTTTTAATGCCTTGTTCCTGTTTACCTAATCTCTCACCATTGAATCCCATTTTCTTCATTAGTTTGGATCCAAATCCTTTGGTGTGTTTTTCAAAACACCCAATTTCATCATCTTCATCAATACTTTTAACAATATGGCATTTGTCATTATTGATGAGATTATGGAGTTCATTTTTAGGAGGTTCAGTTTTTAAGTCACTAGTGTCACAAGCAAAATTTGCTACTGTGATGAGATCACTTGTGCTACAACTGATATCTACCATAGAAGGTATGAGGTCGCTTGTATCACAACAAGCATTGGCCATCATGGGCTCAAGGTCACATGTGTCACAACAAGCATTCGCCACCATGGGCTGAAGGTCACTTGTGTCACTACAAGCATCGACCATTAGGGGTTTGACCTTTGTTTCCTCACTAATGTCCCTTTTCACTTTACTTTGAGCAATGTCAAGAGCAACAAATGACATGTATATTGCCATTACAACGCCAATAGGGATTAGAACACCATTTTTCTGCATGTCTTCACAAGACGCAGAATCATTGATTATGGCATCTACACCATTCCGTAGTGTGAGAAATGTGCCATCTTCATAAAAATCTATCCCGTCCATGTGTGGGGAAAAGTATGGGTCTTTAACTAATTTAGCAACATCAGTTGATTTTGGGATAGTTTTCTTCTTTGATTTGCCCATTCTTAAGGTGTCGGTCTCTACCGAAAATGCACCTTTTACAATGAAATTTTGCAAAAATAATCTGACTAAGGTGTCGATCACTGCCAAAAATGCACCCTTATAAGTCTTCCCCCTTTTGTTTGCAAAATTTTATAATTTATCCTCCCTATGGACAAAAAAAAATGATGGAGAAAATGGAATCCCCCCCTTTAGTGCAAAAAATGCAACGATGAAGCCTCAAAAGGCTTTTACAAAGCTTGCCTTTTTAGACAAATGTCAAAAAATTGCAACAATAAAAATCCCCCTTCTTATTTCAAGAACTCCAAACACAAGAGTGTGCTATTTATGAAGTCTAAAAAGGTTGCTTTGGGATGACTGTTGCGTTCTAGACAAGTTGTCAAATACACTCAAAATTGAGTGTTACAATTTTGCAATAAATAGGATGAAAGAAAAAATATGTTTTCTTTCAAAAGGTATGTTTAAAATTTTTTTTTGAAAGCAAAAATATAATTTAATGAAAAAATTAATATTAATCAAATATAAAAATCCTATAAAAATAAGAATAATATTTAATTAATAAGAATTAAATCATTAAAAAATAAAAAAATAAACATATATACCTTTGGGAGGCGGAAGACATGGAACCCCCGACCTCTGGTCAGCTATGCACTACCGCCGGCCAAATTAACCACGACAGCTAGCCTTGCTGCTGAGCTTAAGGGGAAAAAACCCTTATTTCACCACCTCTTTGTCTCTGCTCGAGGGCGGGCTGCGCCGCTCCTCCTCTGCCACTCAGGGTGGCACAACGCTGTGGTGGAAAACTTCATCACTCTTGACGATCTCCTCCTCCGTTGATGCCGTCAGAAATCATAGAAACCGGCTGTAAATTGCGAATCTTTGTCCGCAAATGTCTTCGGCGTGGAAAATACCTGCAAGAATGAATGTTCCTACCAAGCTTCTGCTTTCCTGGGGATCTTGACGGAGTTGCGCGATTGTTTTTCTGTGTACCCGTCCCGTAGGATCAACTTTATTTTTCTCCACACTTTCGCGGCCTTAATAACATCATTTCATCGCGTCGGCAAGGGAAAAATATGAGTACGTCTGCAAGTATTTAGATTTGTCTGTGATGTGATCTTTAACTGAACCGACAAGCCGATGACAGTGAGATGCAAATCACTATCTGCAGGTGGCTGTGACGTCAAAGGTCACCCACCTGCAATTGATCTGTGCAATGGCAGATCTCCCGATCTGGGAGAACTCGCTACGTGCTGGAAATAGTACCGTTAATCACGATCACCTACAAAAAACCTCGAACACTTGGGCCAAGCTCTTGTGGTATTGCGGACTGCCAATCTCCACCAGTGGTAGCCAATCTTCGGTGTCGCGGACTGCAAATCTTGACTGCAATTCAACAGAAGATCGTCAGCAGCTCTGTCTTCGTCGACCCAAACGCACTTGGGGAGCCGAAGTGCGGAGAGATGATCAAAATTTTGCCAAGAGCGCAACCCGACTTCGCAGCGAAGTCGGGGTGCGCTCTCATTTCTGTGCGCACCTGGATATTGGCAGGAACTGATTGACCTGAAAATTTTGCTAAGTATTGAGTGCACAACCCGACTTTGCAGCGAAGTCGGGGTGCGCTCTCATCTTCATGCGCAGTCGGGGCGGTATGACCGAAAATGGCTAAGTGTTGGGTGCGCAACCCGACTTCGCAGCGAAGTCGGGCTGCGCCCGCTTACCTGTGCGCACTCGGGCAAAGAACGTTGAAACCTACCCAAAAATTTTCTAAGGCACGGAGGCCTTCCCAACTACTCTACTTCCCCCCTGCGTTGCCTGATTGCGCTCCACTTTTGGGTGAAGTCAGGCAAGAGAGAAAGTGTGAGATCCTAAGGCAGATTTTTCCCCTTATCGATTCTCGACAGGTGTCCAGCCTCGGATTCGAGTCGAGATGTGACGGGTGGTGTGCGAGCGTGAACCGAATTATTGTACCGCAACTACCCTCATTCAAGCCGACTCGAAGTTTCATCCACCGCACCGCCACGTAGCCGCTAATTTTTCAGTGGACCTTGCTCGTAAGTACAGTCCATATCTGCAGAGGTCAACATCAGCCGCTTTTTTGCCGCTTTTGTCAGCTATTGTCAGGTCCGGGATCCCGTGCCCAAAGTTGTAATTGGGGGGAAAATTGCGCTATAAATAGCTGCGCCATATCATTGTAAAGTGGTGGAAGGGGGATATATTGCTAGGGAACCATTGTAGTCGTGCATTTGCTTCTAAATACAAAATACACTTGGCTCTATTGACTGTTCTTGTTCCGTATGCTGCCTCTATTTAGCATTTCTGCCTCATGTTGCTTATGTTATTGCTTATTGTTATTCTGCTATCTGGATATCGGTATTTGATAGTTAAGTATTCCCGGAATGCATAGTTAGAGGATACATAGAATGAATGACATTGGTAGTTTCGTAATGTATTTTGTGTTTAGTTGTTGTTAGTAGTGGTGATTGATAGTTGTTGTGTCGTTTATCCTCCCCACCCAATACAAATACATTTATATTTCTTTCTGCATTTATAATTTCTTTCCTGCACTCTGAGCTGATAAACAACTGAGAAAACATAGGAAGTCGGCCTCCTCCGGAGATTGGCACGAAATGCATTCCTTCCTTCCGGCCTTTCAATCTGCTGGCGAATCTAGGGCGCATTACACTAAATCCTATCCTAGTGGCAGATTCGTAACCAACAGCTTTCTCGCACGCCCGGTGGGACACGAAATTTTCCCACCCAAAACAGAATCGAAGCATTGGTGTTCGCTTCATTGCCGTTAAATCGTAACACCCGGCGACTCGCAAGTACTCGAATATCCTCTGAGTCCGTGAGACCGGTCCAAGCGCCTTCATGCATACAAGAAGGTGGAGAGCAAGGAATCCGGGAAACCAGCCTGATCTCTACGAAATTGACATCAACGCTCCTGGAGAGCGCGTAAGGCTGGTTGACTACCAAGCTCACATAGACGAATCCGAAACCGAGATCGAAGAAGCTGAAGTCGAAGAGGCCGAAGTTGAAGAGCAACCTACAACTTCGGACAACACCGATACCGAGTACACGACCGGAGGGGAAGAAGACATGGCTGCCCAGCAAAATGATGACGACCTCTTCCCAACGGTTGACTCCACAGGGCCCTTGGCTCTAGTCGGACAAGAGGTTGTGCCCCCCGCTGCCTTGAAATCCATCCCTACTTACGATGGCTCCGGCAAAACGGCATATGAGCACATCCAAGACATTCTGGCCTTGGCTGCGCTACACTCTATTACGAATGAGAGTGTCAAGACCCGTCTATTGGCTCTTTCTCTGAGGGGGAAGCTTCTCTACTGGTGGAGATCTTTGCCAAAAGGATCTATCACGGGGTGGCCTCGGCTAAGGTGCGTGCTCGTAAAAGGATGCAACGAGTCTGCCGACCCCTCTTCATTGTTGCATCAATTTCAGAGTATCCAACGCCACCCACAAGAGGAGATATCAAACTTCAACATAAGGTTTGCGAGGTCCTGGAAAAGAGTACCTCGCGAACTGCGACCTCCGGTGGGTCAAGCTGCACACTATTACCTGAGGTCTTTCAATTCGGATATTTGCCTACTTCTCAAGATAGCCCGGGTCGACACTTTCCCTGCCCTATACGAAGCTGCCCAGCAAGCAGAGTTAGACATAATCTCTATAGGCAGACTTCCGCATAGAATGCAGCCTCCCATTTATCCTGATTTCCCTCAGTCCCAATATCCATCGACGTCTGGTGTAATGCCATCCTCCTCAAATCAGCACCCCCAACAGCCATGGAATCCAACGCCGATTATAAACCCCTACGGTCAGCCTCAGATCCATTATCCTAATCCGCCACCTCCACCTCTGCAGTATCCCGCACTCCCACCTCCCCCTCATTACGCGGCGTATTCTCGCACCTCCACCATTAGCCGCAATACCTCCGCCGGCCCGGCCGACGCTCGCCGATAACGATATTCGGAATAAAATCCTTCAGGAGGTACGGGCTCTGGCCTCCGGGTATCATACTATTTCCAACGATATGACAATAATGAAGAAGAAGCAAGCCCAGATGGAGTTCCTTCCAAGGAGACCATATCCTCCCCCGACGCTAACAAAAGATCAAGCCGCACAAGCGCAAAGGCCCCCGACAAGGAATGCTGCCAATGAGGTTCAACCTGGCACTTCTGACCAGGTTAACTGGTGCTCCACATGCAACGATCCACACAGAGAGGAGAGTTGCACGCTGCATCAACATTATCTTCGGACCCTTGCGGGCAGCGCCATGGAGGATGAAGCATACATGATCCTCGGACGATGAAGGCAACTTTGCAGTCCCGTAAGAAGATCCTGCGTTGCTCTTGACCAAGGAAGGCATAAGGCCCATTGAGGCTGCCACGGCCCAAGCAAAGCCGTTGAAGGTATACGCCAGAAGAGAGAGGGCGCAGCCTGCTGGGCTACCACCTAACAAGTCACCTTGGCCCCCTACAGCCAAAGAAAGGTTCCCTACGCTCAAGGCTCCCGCGATGAAGGCTCCCGCAGCCCAACCTCTAGCCGAAACAAAAGAACAAGCTCAAGAAAAGCTGAGGTATCCGTCGCTGACGAAGAGACAGAGAGTCGAAGCCACGCAAGCAATACCAGACCGTGTATGAGCCAGCGAAAGAGATAGAGGGAGCCGACACTTCAACCTACAATATAGTTGATGAGCTAAAAAGGACCCCGACAAAGATAAGTATGTACGAGGCTCTTCTCGCTCCCATGGCAAGTTGATCTGTTGCAGGAATCCTTGAAAAGCGTAAAATATGGAAAGCCGACGCAGCTCGCCGTGTTAGCTCAACCCTTGACAGTTTTCGCTACCGGGAAAAACAGGCCACCTCCTTTCTATCTGTCATTACGGATGGAAGGCTATATAGTACACAACTGCATGGTGGATTCTGGTGCTTCCACTACTGTCATGCCGAGAGCCGTCTGCGAGGAGATCGGTATGGAATATACAAGGAGCAGCCAAGGTGTGCTGCAGCTAGACGACACCCCCGTCAAGACAGCTTGGTGTCATCAAGGATATCCCGATCCGACTGCATAAAGCCCTCGACATAGTGGTCATCCAGGAAGTCGTTGTGGTCGACTTGGAACCCTACTTCGGCATGTGTCTCTCTAGGGAGTTCACTGCGAAGCTGGGTGGATATCTGTCTCTGGATTACTCACATATGGAAGTGCCCTTCAAAGGAAGAAGATTAAAGATCTATAATGAAAAGCCTTCCACATTTCTGGTAGAGAAGATACCCGGAGAAGAGCCGCAGAATGGCATGGTTCAGCTGACAACTGAAGAACTGGTAGAGGTGGATATGGCATAAGAGGCCCTTGAGCTGTTACAAGTGGAGGATGAGTTCTCCTTGCTAGACTTCAATGCCATGATTGAGACCGAGCAAGGTCGTTACTCCGTCACCCACCTCGAAAGACTTGACCACTCAAGCAAGAAAGGAGGTTGGACCCGCACCGTAAAAGCTATGGAAGTTGTTCTTTGATGGCACCCGATGCAAAAATGGCACTGGTGTGGGTGTACTTCTGGTTTTCCCATCTAGAATCCAAAAGGACTACACTTACAGGATCGCTTGGAGCTGCACTAACAACTTGGCGGAGTATGAAGCTTTGTGCTTGGGTTTGAGAAAGGCAGAGAGACTGGGGGTAAGACATTTGCAGATCTTTGGCGACTCGTAGCTGGTGTGCAACCAGATTACGAATAAGTGCGCCTCCAAGAAGCATTACCTCAAGGCGTACCGTAACCGTGTCTGGGATCTCGATGGAGTCATTCGACTCTTTGAATGTCAAAGCCATATCACGTGAGAAGAATAAGCATGCTGACATTCTGGCGTCTGTTGGAGCCAGGTACGTCCCGACTGATGACACTGTCCGTAAGCCGAAGCCGGTTCGTACCATCTACAGGCCTTCTGTGCCTGATAAAGACACCCACTGGCAGGTGTTCGACTGTGACGAGGATATCGTCACTTTTTTGATAAACGAAGCAAGTACGATAGAAGGTAGAGACCCTGATGACGAGCAATACGAGGGGTTGATACAGTTAAAAAACAATCATGTCCCGAAAGGACTGATTACCCTAGAAAGTCTCTTTGATCAGAACGATAGGGCAATATCCCACATAATCAAAGTGGACCCCAAGCAAGTACATGGACCTCGGAACTAGAACCCGGAAAAATGATCAAGGTCGGGACAGACCGCACCGAAAAGGAACCGGAGCAGATCAGATCTTTATGTGAAGAGTTCCCTGATATTATGGCCTGGTGCTACCAGGACTTGAAGGGGTATGACAGAGAGATGATCCAAGCATACTATAGAGCTGGAAGATAATGCAAGACCTTTCCGGCAGAAGCAAAGGGCAGTGAACCCAAAAATTGAAGCTATGATGAAAGCAGAGCTCTTAAAGATGCTGGAGGCCAAAATCATCTACCCCATCAAGCACTCATCTTGGGTCGCGAATCTGGGTCCCCGTGAGGAAAAAGAATGGAGACATCCGCCTCCGCGTGGATTTCAGAAACCTCAATCAGGCTTCACCGAAGGATCATTATCCGCTTCCCCAAATTGATCAAATCCTCCACATAGTTGCCGGAGCACAGAGGTTCTCTCTCTTGGACGGATTCTCTGGATATAACCAAATATGGGTAAAGGACGAAGATCAGCACAAGACAACGTTCACCACCAAATGGGGAACGTTTGCATATCAACGCATGCCCTTCGGCCCGTCTAACGCCGGCGCTACATTTCAAAGAGCTATGGACTTGGCGTTCCGGGAGCTGCTCAACAAGGTCATTGTCATCTATTTGGACGATATGACTGTATTTTCACATAAGAGAGAGGACCATGCTTCCCACTTGCGGCAAATATTTGAGAGATGTCGTGAATTCGGCATTTCCATCAACCCGAAGAAGTCGGCTTCGCGGTAAAGGAAGGTAAGCTGCTAGGACATGTCATTTCTGAGAAAGGCCTTGAAGTGGATCCTGACAGAGCAGAAGCCCTTCTTCGCTTACCCATCCCAGTTGACAAGAAGGGGCTACAATCATTTTTTGGCCAAATCAACTTCGTGAGGAAGTTCATACCGGACTTCGCACAAGTAATCAAGCCCATGGCCGAACTCCTAAAAAAGAATGCCGAATTCTTGTGGATTGACGAAAGGAAGCAGGCCTTCGAAGAGATCAAGGCCAGAATCGCGCAAGCTCCAGTATTGATAAATCCAGATTATTCCAAGGATTTCATCCTGTACGCGGTGGGAGAGCCCGAGAGCTACGCCGCAGTCCTGACTCAGAAGGGAGATGATGGCGAAGAGCGCCCCATAGCGTTCTTAAGCCAGGTGATTCAGCCGCATGAAGAAAAGTACAATTTTATTGAGCGGCAGGTGCACGCAGTCATGAGATCCCTCAGGAAGTTCAGGCACTTCGTCTCCCAGAGCCGGATAACTATCTTTGTGATACATCCGGACGTCAGGAATTTCATTGTACAAGGGGAGCCAGGTCACAAGAGGGCAGGATGGATAGCCAAAATCCAAGAATTTGACATAGAGGTACGTCCAACGAAGCTGATCAGAGGCCGGGCCCTGTGCCAAGAGCTGGCCCGAAGTGCTGCAGCCTGAAATCTCTGCCTGCCAGTGGGAAGATCCAATGGCGGAAATTAACCTTGCCAACTCCTTATCATAGGAGAGTGATTGGACGAATGACCTGGTGTGGTATTTTAGCACAGGGAGATGTCCAGATCATCTCAATGCCTCACAAAGAAGGAGGTTTAGGCTGAATGCCTTGAGATATGTACTGCGCCCCGAGGGGCTGTATTTCAAAAATATTGACGGCATCCTGTTGCGATGCGTCGTGGAATCGTATAAACCAAAGGTCCTCTGAGAGTTCCACTCCGGGATGCCTGGAGGACATCATTCAGGGAGGCCTACGGCCTTAAAGATTATCAGAGCCGGGTATTATTGGCCCACCCTCTTCACAGACGCACATGCGGTCTGTGTAAAATGTGAAAAATGCCAGAGGTTCGCCGGCAGGAATAGGAAGGCACCCTTGCCCCTCCAACCAATTCAAGCCGAGACTCCGTTTCAGCAGTGGGGTCCTGACTTCGTCGGAACCATCACGCCTAACTCTGCAGCGGGACATAAGTTCATCCTTACAGCCACCGATTATTTCACTCGGTGGGCGGAGGCGATCCCCACTAAGCATGCAGACCAAGAAACGGTCATTGGGTTCCTTGAGAGCCTCATCACCCGTTTCGGGGTCCCAGAGGCAATAGTTACAGACAACGGTCCGGGGTTCGCAGGTGCTGTACTCACGGAGTTCACCAAAAAATACGGCATCTATCACAAGATGTCCTCAAACTACTACCCGCAGGGGAATGGCCTGGCCGAGTCCACTAACAAGAATCTGCTGAAGATTGTAAAAAAACAAGAGAAAGGAACAAGAGGACGTGGCACCTACTTCTGAACCGGGCGTTATGGGCGGATCGCATATCTTTCAAGAAATCTATCAAGACATCCCCCTACGCGCTTGTATATGGCAAGGAGGCGCTTCGCCTACCCACATAGAAATGCCCGCACTCTGGTTGTTAGATGAAGAAAAAGGCGACGGGGATCCAATGGATGCCAGACTTTGTCAACTATTGCGGTTAGAAGAGGAAAGGGAGAAGGCATACCAGGCCTTTACCAAACATGCCGAGGTAACCCAAAGCTGGTTTGCAAAAGGCACCACCACCCGGGTTTTCAAAATCGGGGACCTAGTGCTCAAGTGGGACTCACTCAAAGCAAAGCCGGGCAACCATGACAAATTTGATGCCCTCTGGGAAGGCCCCTATCAGATCGCTTGGGTAAACCAATTCAACGCGTTCGTGCTCAGTGGACATGGAGGGACAACTTCTCCCTATTCCCCGTCAACGGTTTCCACCTAAAAACCTATCACCACCGAAGGTGCCCGAGAGGTCCTTCCTTGTACATATTTTTTTCCTGCATTTCAGTTTATGTCAGAATGTAAATATTTCTTTCAGTTATTCAGTTTTCAAAACCGAAATGGGCTAAGTGTGAGAAAAGGAGCAAAATTTTGCGCTGCTTAAAAATCCGACCAAGCATAGAGCGAACCCCGACTTCGCAACGAAGTCAGGCATCGCTTCATGAATTGTGCGATGTCGGGAGTTTGGGAGAAAACAGCAAACAAGAAGCCTCAGAAAATTTCTAAGTGTTGGGTGCGCAACCCGACTTCGCAACGAAGTCGGGCTGCGCACCATCTTGGGAGCGCAGTCGAGCAGCAGAGGAAGCAAAAATCGGCTAAGTGTGGAATCCCTACTGCGCAATATTTTTCGGGCGAAGTCGGATTGCGCACATTTTTTGAGCGAAGCCCGAGTGCGCTCTTGATTTCGAGCGCACTTTGAACGACCTGTCAGGGAGAACAAGGGGCATAGTGGCGAAAAATTTCTAAGTGTGGGCCCAGGCGGCGCAATGTGTATAGCGCGAGTTAGGCTGCGTCCCTCCTTGAACCTTGGGCCAAAGTCTCCCTCGAAGTGTGTGCCCAAGCGGCGGCTGTGACGTCATTGGGAGCACGAGGTTCAAATTCTTAAGGAATGATTGCGCGTATTTCGAAGCAGATGTCATTAAAGAAGCAAGCGCATTAGGACCAACCGCAAACAAGGTGCGCCTTCCAAGGAAAAAGCCCACGCGTGGCCGCCAAGGAATAACGGCGTTTTCTACCTACTTCGGGCAAATCACTTTAAACCCCCCCTCGCGCCATTAATGCTACGTTTTAATTCCTAGAAAAGGGGCCCTGGCATACTCAGAACATTCGAATTATCAAGCTAAGTCTGAGCTGCGCGTTTAGGAGGAAGAAAGGCGCAAAATTGAAGACTGGTGACTAGAATTCCCGTCTCTGCCACCACGAGCAGAAAACAGAAAATGGACAAGGGAAAAGCGCCAATGCAGCCGCAGTCCAACGATACAGAGCAGGAGGCTGAGGAACACACAGAATCCAGCGCTCATGAGAGCGAAGTGCCACAGGAGCAGACAAGGAAATCCAGGTCAAAGAGAAGCAAAGGGCAAGCTCCGCCGCCGCCCATCAATCGCCTCGGCCGGGTATAAGGATGGCGAGTACTCCATTAGCCTCACCAAGCCGCGGCCAAATATTGCAAAGTGGGCAAGCAAAGTCTCGCCCTCGCACCATGTCGGAGCTGCATACAAGTCGAACCTGTACCGGTTCTTGTGCCCTCCCGTCCACCATTGCCCGGAGCTGGTTGAGTCTATTGTGACATATTACAAACCAGCTACCCGGCAAGTCTCGCGACAACCAAGGAAGGGTGTTGTTCACCCTCTTCAAAGAAAGCGTCCAGCCAGCCTTTCGCCCGGGCCTCCAATACGACCCCAACGCCATTGTCGAAGAATTAACTTGGATGAGCAAAGGGCAGATTCGCTCGTAGCGTAAGGATGAGAGAGTTTCTCGATTCAGAATCGAAGACCCCGCCGCCAGCAGGACAGTGGACAACGTGCCCTATACCCCCGGAGAGGTTTGAAAACAAATATATTTATATTATCCCGGCATGGGTACTCGGCCGCGGCACGGACGTAATGGTGCACCCGTACCACCCGGCGCTCGCGGAATGCATCTTGCATGGAGAGTTTTATGACTCCACTGCGCAAAGGAGCGGAAGACGCCCGATTTTCTTTGATTGGGCGGATTGGGTGGCGTACGCCATACATTCGAATCTGGTCAGGATACAGCAGAAGCAGACAACTGAGTTCCGACACTGCTCATTCCTCACATGGTTGTGCCTCGTACCATACGCACTACCGGATTAAAGTGCCCGATCTAAAAAAGGTAAATGAGAAGGGAGCGCCGCCGCTCGTGTATGAGTGGACGAAGTCCCGTATAGGAGAGGGTCTTACTACGATTTCAACTTCAAATTTCTAGGTATGACCTCGGCGCCGTTCAATGGCAAAGCATCTCGCCCTCCACCGGCCATGACGAACTACCCGAGGAAGTACAAATGCGGAGATACCTTCCGGTTGACTCATGGCATTGTGATCAGAATCTACGGATTCAAAGGGAAGCCGTTCTTGCTGCCCTATTTTTGCACTGAGCATCAGTTCGGTATAGAGACATCGCGCCAAATGGACTATGTAGAAGAGGAATTCGGCCAGGGAAAGAAGAGGGGCCATATTTTCAAGTATCCTATTACCTGGGCGAACATTCAAGTGCATGAGATTGGGCAGCATATCTACCTCGAACAAGAACTCCTCAACATGGGCCTGATACAGCTACCTCAGCGCTGGAAATACGACCCGATTGGGGTCAGGGGAAAATTTGTACATATTTGCCCCCGAGCAGAAATCATGGAGGAGAGGTGCAATAAAACAAGCGCAGACCTGGAATGGCACATCGAGCGGATGCAATCATGGCCACCATGGCAGGACTTTTACTGTGTGGAGGTGGAGTATGATCCGGAGCGCAATCCAGATCACAGGTTAGACTCGGCGGGCTTCAAAAAATTCCTCTCAAAGGTGACGCCTCTCACTGGGAAAAGGACAAAATCATTGAATGCTGGAAGATGAGGTGTCGCACGCAACACGATAAGTCTAACCGAAAGACATTGGCCGTAGATGATGAGTTTTCGGCCTTATATGATAAATACGCCGGCAAATGGGAGCCGTTCGCGTTTCGAGATTGCGTTCCCCTAGGCGCCATAAAGAGATATAAAAGGAAGCCCCCACCCCAGCAATTACCCATTCAAAAACCTCCCAGCAGGACGCCAACAAGCAGTCAGGTGGGCCCGATGTTGCCTCCAGCCTCCCGAAGCGTCACCTCAAAAAGAACAGGAGCTAGAAAAGTCAACCAGTGAAGCGGTGCCTCAAAAGGAAAAGGCGCCAGAAGGGTCAACCGGTGGGCCTTCGGCAGCAGGCGTCCCTCCGTCAAAACCCAGGTACAAATTCACCGTGGGAACACCACTGCCAGCCGCGCCAACCTCCTCCGCCTCCTTCGAGCAAACTGCAGCTCCGGAAGAAAAGAAGAGAAAAAGGAGCGAAAAGACCAAGCGGCCTAAGAAGGAGTCTGCACAGCAAACGGCTGCGGCACGAACAGAGGCAGCCGCGCCGGAAATCATCTCTCTGGACAGCCCAGGGAAAGAAGCAGAAGTCTGGGCAGCAAGCGTCCTCCAATCGACGGCTCAGGCGGAGCCCGCAGTACGTCCTCTTCCCCGGTTCCCCAAATCCCAGTTGGCCCTGCCGTAACACCGTCCCCCTCTGTATCAATGCAAGCCTTAGTTGCATCTTCCTTATCGCCTATCTCCCAATCCTTCCACAGTCCCCATTCTTTCGAACAGTTTGCCCAGGACCCGAACGTTTTCCAAACCCTGGGTCAAACCCTAGACCCCTCATCCGCGGCCAGTGCCGAAGCCGTACCTACATCGCCGCGCCGCTCACCTTCATTATTCAAGACCCCGCCTTCACCTCCCACTCACCCGCCCGTTTCCCCTAGGACCCAGTCGCCCTTGAAAGCAACCACACCTTCTGGAATATCTCCTACTTCATTGTTTGCAGGAAGGATGCTACAACAAGATTTAGCCTCGGCGTATCCTATGCTGGCATAACTTGACTTCATGGGGGAGCAACTGCAGATTACAGATGATCAGCCTCTGGCAGCGAAGGCCGTAGGGTGTTCCGCCTCTTTCCTCCAGGGCGTCAAACGAAGAAGAGCCGAGGAGATAGCTGCCCCGATGAAGCGCACCAAGTTCGACTTGGACAGGAGAGTGCTGCGAACTGAAAAATTGATCCCTAAAGTAAAGAAGCCTCTCCGGGAAATGACCGAGGCCGACTATGAACACCGGATCAAGGAGAAGAATTTTGATGACATAAGCGAAGAATACGAAATCAACGGTATTCGCCGCAGAACTGACAATCTCCTTGTTAAGCGACTCGAGAATCAAGAGAAGTTGTTTCAGCTTCGTAATAACTCGAGACAGCTGGAGGAAGATCTCGGCCAAGGCCACCACGCGGCTGGAGTCTGCCCAGAAGGAGATTGAGGACTTGAAAGCTCAGCTCGCCGCGTCTCAGCAGGAGGCTACAGCACAAAGAAAGACGGCCGAACAACTGTCGGAAGAGAAGAGGGCGGCACTGGAACATGTATCTCAGCTGCAGGATTTGTTGAGGCAGGCCCAATCTCAACTCAAGGAGAAGGCGTCCCGTGCGGCGGCCTTTTCGAAAAACAAGATCAAGGAGATGCGGGCTGGTTTGCTGCAAGGATGCAGTGGCTAATGTGGTCGGTCCTCGTCCGTCCTGGATTTCGCATCCAGGATCCAAGAAGTATCTGCCCAGGGAAAGCCTGTGGTAGAGGAGGCCGAACGCCAAGCGAAGCAGTGGCTGGACTTGGCAATAAAAATTGAAGAGTTCGCGCGCAAGGGCCTCCGATTTCCCCCCATGTCCCGAATTGCCCTAGATTGGGCAGATGCAAGGGTAACCTTGCATAATTACTTTGAAAAAACAGAAAAAACAAGGGCCGCCAGGAAGATGCTGGACGCATTGAACCATGAAATGAATATTTGCCTGGCTCCCTTCAACACTCTTTCTGAGCTCGGATGCCCGAGCTTCGTCAAGGATGGGGAGTTTCTGCCCCTTGAACAAGTAAAGTTGGATTGGCTGTCTTTCGAGGCAGATACATCAGAAATTGACAGCTAGGCCGAGCCAGTCCAGGAGACGCAGGTAACCCAAATGGTGTCAAGATTTTGCAAGATTAACACCTCCCTTCAGGAGTTGGGAGAGAGATATGACACCATCGATGTACACGTGGTTGCGGCATTCAGAGCAGTGTTGAAGGATGTCAGCGATTTAGGGCCCTTCCAGGCAGCAGCTTGGGACCAGGCCAAGACTGCATACAATCACGTCCGCGAGCGGGAGCAACCTGCCGAGCGAGAAGGCGACAGTGGTGAGCATTCGGATTCAGAAAGAGGAGGAGAATCAGAAGAAGAGACTGCTGAGAGTGAATCCGAAGAAGAGCAGTTACCCAAAAAGGGGACTCAGCAGCAGCAGGAGCAGCGGGATGCAGGGGAAGGGAGTTCCTCTACGCCCAAAGGATAAAGGCCTGGTTCGTTGCGTCGAGGCGAGCTCGACACCCCGCGAGCCGCCAGGAATGTTGCCACATTTTGCACGGGGTGCCATGTCTTCATTTTTCTTGTAAGGATGCTGCTCTCCCTTCCCTCCTCCTCCTTTCCCTTTCTCCACTATCCCCTTTCTTCCCTTCCATCAGTTTCATTCCCTTCATTTCCCCCCTTTCCTCCTTTACTTTTTTCTGTCAATTTCCCCAAAAGAGCAAAAGGCCCCTAAAAATTTCTAAGTATAAGAGCGCAACCCGACTTCGCAGCTGGGTCGGGCTGCGCCCTTGAGTTTGAGCGCACTTGGGGAGCCGAAGTGCGGAGAGATGATCAAAATTTTGCCAAGTATAAGAGCGCAACCCGACTTCGCAGCGAAGTCGGGGTGCGCTCTCATTTCTGTGCGCACCTAGATATTGGCAGGAATTGATTGACCTGAAAATTTTGCTAAGTATTGAGTGCGCAACCCGACTTCGCAGCGAAGTCGGGGTGCGCTCTCATCTTCATGCGCAGTCGGGGCGGTATGACCGAAAATGGCTAAGTGTTGGGTGCGCAACCCGACTTCGCAGCGAAGTCGGGCTGCGCCCGCTTACTTGTGCGCACTCGGGCAGAATGTTGAAGACAGCCCGGAAATTTTCTAAGGCACGGAGGCCTCCCCAACTGCGCTACTTCCCCTTGCGCTGTCTGATTGCGCTCCAATTCCGGGCGAAGTCGGGCAAGAAAGAGAGACGAGATCCCAAGGCAGATTTGTCCCTTATCGTATTCTCGACAGTGTCCAGCCTCGGGATTCGAGTCGAGATGTGACGGGTGGTGTGCGAGCGTGAACCGAATTATTGTACCGCAACTACCCTCATTCAAGCTGACTCGAAGTTTCATCTACCGCACTGCCACGTAGCTGCCAAGTTTTCAGGTGGACCTTGCTGCAAGTACATTCCATATCCGCAGAGGTCAACATCAGCCGCTTTTTGCCGCTTTTGTCAGCTATTGTCAGGTCTGGGATCCTGTGCCCAAAGTTGTAATTGGGGGGAAAATTGCGCTATAAATAGCTGCGCCATATCATTGTAAAGTGGTGGAAGGGGGATATATTGCTAGGGAACCATTGTAGTTGTGCATTTGCTTCTGAATACAAAATACACTTGGCTCTATTGACTGTTCTTGTTCTGTATGCTGCCTCTATTTAGCATTTCTGCCTCATGTTGCTTATGTTATTGCTTACCGTTATTCTGCTATCTGGATATCGGTATTTGATAGTTAAGTATTCCTGGAATGCATAGTTAGAGGATACATAGAATGAATGACATTGGTAGTTTCTGTAATGTATTCTGTGTTTAGTTGTTGTTAGTAGTGGTGATTGATAGTTGTTGTGCTGCTTATCCTCCCCACCCAATACAAATACATTTATATTTCTTTCTCGCATTTATAATTTCTTTCCCTGCACTCTGAGCTGATAAACAACTGAGAAAACATAGGAAGCCGGCCTCCTCCGGAGATTGGCACGGAAGGCATTCCTTCCTTCCGGCCTTTCAATCTGCTGGGCGAATCTAGGGCGCATTACACTAAATCCTATCCTAGTGGTAGATTCGTAACCAACAGGACTTAGACGTTGCATAACAAGAGCATATTCGCCAACTAAATCAGTTGGACATATACAGGCAAGATGCACTGCAATGCACAAAGGTAATGCACAGATCTTACGGGTATCACAGGCTTTGTCTGGGAACAGTTTGAAGCTACAAGATGGTTAGATTACTGTCGTTTGGTCAGCCAAGGCCAAAACCTCACTGCAGAATAGGAATTCGCAGCATCCATGGACAATGCAGTCGTGCGTATGAGGGATCTTGTGATACCGGTGATAGAGGAATACATAGCAGAAGTCACCGACCTCCCATGCACAGGGGACCGAACGTATAAAGGAGACAAAATTGAGCGATGTGCTCAACGATTCTTTGGGCAACCAACAACATGTTTAATGCGTTCGGGATTTCCCAAGCAATACATCTCAGAAGTATGGGGACTGGTGTTCGAACAAGTGGCGTGGTTCTTAATCTGCACTGGGAAATATTCGTGGCTCAACGCAAATCATTTCCGCTTTTTGAACCATTTATTGCATGGGGACAAAATTGTAGACAAAGGTAACTACTTTTTCGAGACGAGGGAGTGATAAGCCAAGGTACACCAATCATCATGTTCTACAAGTATGAATAGACAAGTCTTTACAGATGCTTTGAACACTAGACGTCTGAGGCAGACACTCTAGACGTCTGATACGGACAACTAGATGTCTGGGTAGGATGTCAGGGACAGACGGCCAGACGTCTGGACTGGACGGCTAGACGTCTGGACTAGTCGACTAGACGTTTGGACTAGACATCTAGGTTGGGCGGCTGGACGTCGGGACTATACATATGGACTGGACGACTAGACGTCTGGACTGGACGGCTAGACGTCTGGGCTAGGCAGTCGGCTAGACGTCTGGACTGGACTTCTGGAACAGTTATGCCAATGAGAGCAAACGGCTAGACTGGTACACGTAAGGGTTTAATCGACCAGAGTCTAGGCGTCTCCAACTTGTGCATTCATTCTTCAGTCCTTCGCTACTCCTTAGCATGCCCTGCAACAGGAAAAAAACACACAACAATACATGCTCTCGTACTAAGCTATGATTAATACCTGCAACACAACACTATAACACAGATGCAATCTCGTACAACATGCATTCCAGAATAACAATCTGCTGCACAACAGTTCTGTATTATAGACAAGTATGGATAGATTACAAAATGAAATAGGGGGGTATTTATAGGTAAGATCGGGTAGTTACTGCAACTAACCCATCTCAACCGTCCAAACCGCCTATTCTCTTTAACTAATGCGTTTACTGCCTAACTGATAGTTTCAGACGTCTAACACAACAGCCAGACGTCTGATTAGTTAGGCTGGACGTCGCGTTTGTCCTTTTGTGCATATTTATTAATCAAGCCATATTCATTTGATTGGCTGATTTTACATTGCAACTTGTCATTTTCATGATTCATACATTACCAAAATTGCTATACATAGTCAAAATTGTGAATCTTCATAGGACATTCTTTGTTAGACAACTTAGTGATTTATTTATGCTTGGAACTGTTGTCTACATCTATCCTCCCCTTCGAATAAGTCGATGTCCTCAGCAACTTTCTTCGCTCACTCTAAGGAGTCTTAGTATCTTTGTGAGTTGTAGCCGGTAAGGCTTCATCCAATTGCATCTGTAGAGCCTCATTATCAGCCTTAAGTTGCTTGGCATAATTGAAGTATTTACCCCATTCCACTCCTAGGGCATTGGCACGATTTTTTGTTTCCTCAAGCCTAGTCAAAAGCTCAGCCTCCTCTTGTAAGAAAAGCTCTCTCATCCATGGGACCGATACTGTGGACGAAGATGAGGCCTTTGATGTCAGTTCTTGTTTCAAGGCTACCTCACGTTGTTGTGCTTGTAGCAATTCTTCCTGTAACGATGCCAACTTCACGTTGTCTCGTCTCCTATTGCCAGGCTAGCTCACTTTGATTTTTCTGAGCTGCTAATGTTTCCGTTTGCTTGACCAATAATTCTTTAGCCTTTTTATGCTGTGACACCTCTTTTTCCGGAGGTAATTTTTTGTGCTTTTTCTTCTGTGTATGAAGGCTCTCTAGTTCTTGTTGTGTTTTCCGGATTTCCTGAATGACGGCCTCCATACGAGTCTTCCCTTCTTCAAGTAGTTGGTCTTTGCGTTGCACCTCTCCATGGGCCTCTTGCATTTCACTATTTATCATTTGCTTGGCTAAATGTAAGTACTTAATACCTTTTGCTAGCCAACATAACAAGTGGGCTATGAAGTTATATTGTTGATACATAGGCAGTAATTCAGGTGCTAACTTCACCTGCGATCCTTGCTCTATGGACTGCTGGGAAGAAGGATCAATGTTGTGGCCACAAACGTACACCTGTCCAGATTCCAATTAGAGGGTTGTCATTTTCTCAGCCAAATGCTCGACTCCCTCCATTGTTGACAAGTGCACGGTGGGTATTGTCCAAGGCTGGTTCTGATAGATGCTAGAAATCTCTGCTCGCCAAGGACCTTGTGTGGCCCATTTCACCAATTTGTTCAATTCTTCTTCCGCCATAGACTGCCACTTCTTCCATTGACCCACACAGGCTATGTCAAATTGCAATTGCAAATTGTTCATTATTTTTGTTAACTTGGAAAAACATCTATTGCTTGTTCTTCCTGCAATATCTCTTTCCCCTTCCTGGAGAGATCAATAGTCTTTTTGGTTGCCTTGCCTTCTGTCACTACAGCCTGACTGCTATCACCTTCTGTCCCAACAACTTGCTAAGACACGTTTGTTTGTGGCTGCTCTCCCTTTTCTACATTAGTCTCATGTTCCAACGAGACTGCCTCATCTACTGAGATGGGATGTTGCTCTGTCCCAGGTGCTGGATTTGCCACATTTGGAGAAGGTAAAGCTTCTTCTACTCTCCCAACTTCAGGTTCAGCTGGAGTATTCGTGGATACTGCAGTTTTGGCTTCCTCAGCTGCGAGAATATCCGCAAGGGACACAGCCCGTAGGGAAGCTGCAAAGGAAGTTGTAATTACAGGTGGAACAGACAGATCTGGCACTGTTCTCTGAGCCCGAACATGAGCTTCCGTCAAATAGTCCTTTGGTCCTAACATTTCAGCAGTACTTGTCCCAGCTATCGTATTTTGCAAGGTCTAAGGGATGTCAAAGCTAACCTTTTCCCAGGGCACTGTCATCTGCTGCAACAGTCTTCGAGCTACCTCTTGACTGTGAGCAATCTGCTCCGTAGCAATCCCTCGCACCAAATATGGAGTAGATGAAGGGGGTGGGGATTCAAATCGCCTTCTCTTCCTCTTTTGCTTGGGTTCCTTTGGTGATGGCGCAACAACTTGTTTTTTTGGTTCTTTCACCTCAGCCAAGGGTGGTGTTTTATCCTCCCCTTCTGATCGATCACCGTCTTCTCCTAACGTGATGACTTATGGGAGATTTTTTTCACCCGTTACTTCTTTACCAGTGTCGAATACTTTACCTATGGTTTGGCATTATTCCAGCGCAAGATAGTTGGTGCCAAACTGGAATCTGTTGAGGTAAATCAAAGTCTGGAATATGCACTATTGCCTTTGAAATTGTGTCCAAAAGTAACCAAATGGCTTGAAATGCCATTGAAAATTTCTTCGTTGTTCGCATAAAAATTCTGAATATGAATTGCCATATGAGTTGACCAAGTCATATTGCACTCCTTGTTCTATCCCGAGCAAGTATGGGATCAACCATATGGAAATATCTGAACTTCGTTGTTCTCCTGACAGCCTGGCCATTAAAACATTCATAATGCACTCCAACTCATTATTCTTCAGTTGGGACTGTTTTACTCCCCTGTTGCCATGATTTGCTAACATTTTCTCCACTTCCTCCTCTGTGAGGGTAGTAACTACCATTATCAACTACCGAGTTTTATTCAAATCTCCCCGTTCATTGATTACAGGTTTGCCCTTCCTGAGGAGTCCAAAAGTTCGTCTAAATGCGTCAAGAGAAAAGTCCACTTCCAAGGTCCGATCAGCAACCCGTACCATGCTAGGTTGTATGTCTGCAACATCTGCACCAGATACTTCCTAAAAAATTCTTTGTCGAAACTTGGTATCTGCAGAATAAAATTGACTCTGACGGCTTGCATGTTCTTCTTTACCGGACTATTTGCTGGTGTCGCTGCCCACCATTGCCGACAAAACTCACCCGTAGGGCAAGTCCAAGTGATTTCCTCAATTGGAATATGTTCTTTGTTGCTTATTTGGACTTCTGCCTGCACTATTGCTTCTCATTTTGCTCGAGTTTGCCCCTTAAAAAAAACTAGACCCTAGTTTGAACTGGCATACTTGTTTCAACTTTCAACTAAATCCTAGTTAAAAAAAACTAAACCCTAGACTTGCATACATGTTTCAACTAACAACAAAGAATTACTTTAAAAAAAAATAAACCCTAGTTTGAACTGGCATACTTGTTTCAACTTTCAACTAAACCCTAGTTAAAAAAAAAAACCAAACTCTAGACTTGCATACATGTTTCAACTAACAACAAAGAATTACTTAAAAAATAAAATAAACACTAGTTTGAACTGGCATACATGTTTCAACTAAACCCTAGTTAAAAAAAAAACTAAACCCTAGACTTGCATATATGTTTCAACTGGCAACAACTAACAACAAAGAAATACTTAAAAAAAACCTAAATTCTAAACCCTAGTTTGACCTTTGTTGCATTTGGTTTTCGACTTGGAAAAAAATGCTTGAAAATTTGGGATAAGATTCAATAGAATAAAATAAAAATAAAAAAAATCAATTTGCTTACCTCAAATGAATCCTTTCGGTAGATTCCTAGATGTTGGTGGTTGTTGGTAGCTGTCAGGATTCTTCAAACTCCAAAACAATCCGCTGTTGGTGATTGTTGGTGACTACCGAATTCCTTCAAACTTTGAAAAATCCGTTGTATGGATGTGTTTTAGGGTTTTCCTTGGTGTGGTAGCAGGTAGGCAAAACTCTCTCTCAAGCTTGGAGAAAGAAAAATGAGACTAAATAAAAAAAAAACAATATTTATCCTGTTTCCTCTACGCGTGCCGTTGCGGGTGATTTGTTTTGCCAAAGAATCTAAAAATATCGCGATTCTGATTTTTTGCCGATTTTTTCACAATTGCCGATTCCGCGCCGATTTTAATCGGATTTTCTCAGAGTCACGATTCTCCGATTCGAATCGTGATTCTGAGCCGATTTTCATAACAATGGTCTGTATCACTATTGGAATCGTCATTTCGTGGATGTCCTATTTCGGTAACTATTTGTTTGGCTTCACATTCAAAAAATTTTGCCTTTTCCAGTGCTTCTGCATATGTAGATGATGGTACTGCTTTCATTTTCTTCCTATATTTATGCAGTAATCCATCCAAAAACCAGCGTTTCACCATTCCATCAGTAGGTGCCATTTGCATTTTGTCAGTCAATTGTTTCAATCTCCTATTATAGCTCTTGACATCCTCGTTTGGTTTTGTTTCGTTGCAAAAATTTCTGTAATAATTTCCGTGTCATCGCTCAACGGCCGAAATTCTTCTATGAAAGCATCTTTCAAAGTGTTCCATTGTGTAAATGGTTGAGTACTCTGCCTTTTTAAAATACCAATCCATAGCCATCCCTCGCAAGGTGGACGAGAACAATTGTAACCACTCTGCTTCTTGCGACACTCCATTTGCTCCCAAAATGGTAATGCAAGTTCCAATGTGATGTGCCAGGTCTTCTTTCCCTTCCCCGGTGAAGGGTGGGCATTTCTGTTTGCCCGCCCTATTGGCAACATTCGCCATTAGGACTATCCCACCAGGTGTGCCACTTGACGGTGATTGTTGTGGTGTTGTATTCCACTCTCTATCTGCTATAGGTGGGGCAAAATCCTGTTCAAATATGTGCTCAAACAGCCTTCTCCGTGACTCACGTATGTCCCTACTTCGTGACCTCCTTCGCGAATATATGAGGTGTGGCTCTACTCTTCCTCCCCAAGAACCTATGCGTGGTTGCTCTGGTACAAAGTTTTCCTCTTCTGTACCAATTGGCCAACTCTCCTCTATTGGTTCAAGTGTTACCATCCATTTCTCACTTCCAATGTGAGATATGTCTTCTGCAATTTGATTCCCTTAATTGTTCTCTGTTGTGACCAACAATGTCTCCCATATTTCTTGCGCTTCTCTTGGATTGTTGTCTTCCAAAGAGTTCCACACTTGTTCCACCTCAGGTTGTGAAACTTCGTCTTGAGTTTGTATCCTTTGATTTGCTAGTCATGCACTTCGTCTTAGTGGTATTTGGTTCCTTCCTCGATTGCCTTGTGGCCTAGAATCTATCATTCACCTCTTTGCCTTATCACGTATACTTCTTGATCCAAAGTTAATTTAGGCAACGACACCAAATGTAGACAGAGGTGAGTTTAGGAAGGATTGACCAACTTGACTCTAAAACTTGACATTGGCTTATCCTGCTCAGTCCCAAACGTTTAGATTGTTGTAGACAACTAGCCTAGACGGGTAGATGCTAGACGTGTACGACCTCCAACGGGTTACAGGCTGGACGTGTATGGTCTAGACGGGTTGCAAGCTCAGACGGGTTGGGTTAGACGGGTAGGATCCTAGACGGGTTTAGTTCTCAGACGTGTAGCCTGGCTCAGACAGGTAAGTGCAGTCCTAAACAGGTTGTACCTATAGACGGTTAACGCAGTCTCAGACAGGTAGTGTTGTGGGAAAGGCCTAGACGGATAGGCCTAGATGTCTAACGGGTAGGCCTAGACGTCTACTATAACTTGCGTTCATCCTCCAGTCTGCAAACTGCTCCAGCCGCTCCTTCCTGCAACTGCATAATACAAACACAAGCCTGCACCAGTCTTTCTTGTGCCAACTATTGACAAATACCTGTAACACAACAATGCAATCACAATGCAATCATATAGAACACACACACTTCTAGAACAACACTTGTTGTATTCACCATTGATCTGCACTTGCACACAACATGGATTCCTCTTGGATTACAATGGATGGATATCAAAAATGAATAGTAGGGGGTATTTATAAGACAAACCTGGCGGTTGTTGTAACCAACCAGTCTCAACCATCTAAACCACCCCTATGCTTAGCATTAACTAATCAGTCCTAGACTGATTTAACTAATCAGCCTTAACAATCCAGTCTTAGACGTGTTAACAAACTTAACTACGTATGACGACTAGTTTTGTCCTTTTGTGCTATACTACGAATCAGTTCGAATTACATGATATCGACTGATTTTACATTGCAAAACTTTATATTATTAAAATTGCTATAACCATGTAGACATTGTAGAAATGAAATTTAACACGCTTAGACACAATTCCATTTCTACTTAAATAATTTTACAAATCTGCAATCATGAGCAATAACAATAGCAACAACAATGGCAATAACAATAGCAATAGAAGATGACAATAAATACAGGCAGTTTTATATTAGCAATGGCATTTATACAGGTGTTCCATGGGGACGCGTCCCCCCGTTTCCCACGTCCCCCAGGACGGGGGACGGCAAGGGGGACGTTTCCCCCGTCCCCCTTTTTGGGGGACGGCTGGGAAACGTCCCCGGGACGGCTGAGGCCTGTGGCCTCCCGTCCCCGGGACGTCCCCCTTTTTGGGGCGTCCCTGGGGACGCCCAGCCGTCCCTAGGGACGGTCTGGGCGTCCCCCATGGGGCCCAGCCGTCCCCCACGGCTGGGCGTCCCCACCAAAGGGGAAAATCCAAAAAAAAAAAAAAAATTACTTTTTAAGTTTTTAAAAAGGTAAGGGGTGGGACCCATTTTGAGTCTCACCCCCCCACCCCCCCAAAACCCTAAACCTAAAAGTATGTTATATAAAGTGAAAACAAAAAACCACTTACACTCATCTTTCATTTTTCAAGAGAGAATAAGAAAAAGAGAGCTGGAGAGCAAAAGGAAAAAGCAACAGTAGGCAACAAGGGCAACAAGGGCAGCAGCAGTAGGCAGCAAAGGCAGCAAGGGCAGCATAGCAGCAGCAGTAGGCTACAAGGGCAGCAAGGGCAGCAGCAGTAGGCAGCAAACAACAGCAGAAAAAATAACAGCAACAACACTAGGTTTTCAAACTTTTTTTACCTCTTCCAAGCTGTTAGTGTTTTCAAATTGAAATTTTATATTTTAATTTCAACACAAAACATGGCCAGCAGTGCATCAGGTTCTTTTGAGGTTGATTTGGAGGAGGGATACCAAACTGAAAATCCAAACATAAACATGAATACTGCTGCTGTTAGGGATTCATCCTCTACCATCCAACCCCAAACTTCCAAAGGGGATAGCACTGCTTCTCAACCTAGTTTTGGCCGCCCATCTTTGTTACTTAAAGAATATGCCAGGGGTCCATTTAATATAAAAAAACCACTGCTGCAATTTGTAACTAACTGTGACCAAGGGAAAAAAATTTTGGGGGCTCAAGAACATGGCTGTGTAATATTTGCAAAACTACATTTAAGGGCAGCTATACTAGGGTTGAGTCTCATCTCACGGATAAGGCAGGAACAAGGGTTAGGGCTTGCCAAAAAATGACCCGGGCACAAGTTAATGAAGTCCATAAGATTGTGCAAGAGTCTAGATTTAAAAATTCTGGTTTGTCTTTATCTACAGGCAGCCCATCATTTAGAGAGGACATTGGGGCCTCCTCAGAACAGCCACAAGAATTAACCCAAACATCCAGTATGCCACCGCTGCCCTCAAAGAAAAGGGGAACTGTAAATGAAATGTTTAATGTGCAAGGAAGAGAATCAACAGATGATGCTATAGCAAAATTATTTTTTGCACATGGGCTGCCTTTCCATATTGCACGCTCCCCCTACTTCAAGGACGCAGTAAGAGAAATAGCCAAGGCAGGGACTTCATATCTACCGCCTGGAGAAACTAGGCTGCGTACCTCTCTTTTAGACAAACACTATTCCAAATGCAGTGTGGTTATGGAGCAGATGAGGAACACATGGTTGACTCATGGATGTTCTATCATCATGGATGGGTGGACTGACATTCGTCAACGTCCACTCATCAATATCATTGTCACATGTAAAGCAGGTCCCTATTTTCTCAAAGCCATTGATTGCACGGGAAAAAAAAAGGATGCTGAGTTCCAGTTCCTTCAGTTGAAGGAGGCTATTGAGGAGGTTGGAGCCTCCAATGTTGTACAGGTAATCAATTCGATAATTTCTGTTTTACTTTTAAGTTTTAAGTTTTTCAGATTTTTTTATGAAAATCAAAATCTTTAAATTTTAAAATTACAAATCTAGATTCTAAATGGCTGTTAAAAACTTAAATGAGACCATTTTAATTTTTTGTTGTACACTACAGGTAGTTACAGATGCAGCCCCTGTTTGCCAGCGTGCAGGCAAAATGATAGAACAAGAATATAAACATATTTTTTGGACCCCGTGTTGTGTTCATGCATTGAACAATGCATTGAAGGACATTGGGAGGATAGATTGGGTGAAGGAGATGGTTGCACAAGCTAGAGATATGCAAATGTTCATTTGCAACCATCACACTTCGTTAGCCCTCTTTCGGTCCTTCTCAAAGAAGGAGTTCATCAAACCGGGAGACACTAGATACGCCACCTACTTCATTTTATTGGAGAGGATGATTGAGGTGCAAGATGCTCTACAATCCATGGTAGTATGCACGGAGTGGAAGAGGTGGCCGAATCAAGGACGAGAGGAGGGCAAAAAAATTAGAGACAAAACATTGGATGATAGTTGGTGGTCTCAAGCCAAGTAAGAAACCAAAATGTTATTTATGATTTTTCAATTTTCATTGTTTGTTTCAAATTGGAGTGCTCATATGACAATGTGACATATAAGTTTCTAAATTTTGTTTTTGATTTCTTGTAGGTATATTGTGTCTTTTGTTGCCCCTATTGTTGTTGTCATCAGATATGTCGACACAGATGCTCCTAGTCTAGGAGAAATATATGAGACTTTTGACAAGATGTTGGGGGAGATTAAAAAAGTCATTTCTGCTAGAGATCCATCCCTGTTATTCTATGAGGCCTACATCAGGCCTATTATACAGAGGAGGTGGGATAGGATGAACACCCCCCTTCATATGGCAACATATTCAGTAAACCCAAAGTGGTATGAGCCTAGGCCTGGGAGAGTGTCTCCCCATGAGGATCCAGAGGTGAGAGAAGGGTTTTTGGAGGCCATTAGAAAGATATATGCGAGGGAGGAGAGCTCAAATATTAGAGATGAGTGGCTCAAATTTGCTAATCTCGAGGGCCCTCGCTTCAGCCACCCAGAGTGTAGGGAGGATAGGGCTACCATTGCCCAAAGAAATCCCATTGGATGGTGGCAGCTATATGGGGACAGCACACCTAACTTGAAATATTTTGCAATTAGGGTTCTTTCACAGGTTGCTAGTTCCTCTCGTGCTGAGAGGAATTGGTCTACATACAACTTTATCCACAATGTGAGGAGGAATAGGCTTACCTCTCGCAGAGCGGAGAAGCTAGTTGCAGTGCATAGCTCTCTTCGTCTTCGTGAGAGAGTTAAGCCAGAGTACAAGCAATCTCCAACTACACGATGGGATGTTGATCCAGAGGATGCAGGACAGATTGATGAGGATGAGAGTCATGAGGGGTTGGTTGGAGTTTCATTGGAGGATCTTCACTTAGATGATGAGGGCATCTCATCAAATAGTGATACAGATTTTGATAGTGATAGCCCAACAGAAGTTCCATAGGAGTTCTATTACATTGTATACTCCTTTACTATTTTAGTTTTGAGTCTTTTTGTTGCAAATGAGCATTGATACTATGACTATTTCAGATTTCTTATTGCTGTCATATTTGAACAGTTAGTGACTGAAAATTTTTAAACATGACAGTCTTTGTTTGAACATTGGTGGCTGAAAAAATGATGACTGTTATTACTTAAAATGATGACTGTTTGAACATTGTTTGCACTTGATATCCTTGGCTGAACCTTCAAGTTATAGTTGTTGAACTTGAAACAATTAAATGGCTGCAAATTAGTAACTAATATGAACATGAAAATGTTAAATGACTCAATTATGGCTGCACTTATGTGTTAGTAACTAATCTGAATATGAATGGCTGCACTTACATAATTGATTAGTAATATGAAATATCATTTTTGTTGGGTGTAGAATTTTGAATGTGTAGATTATTCTAAATTTCTAAAAAATTTCATTTTTTATAGTATTATACCAGCCGTCCCCCCCAGCCGTCCCCGAGCCGTCCCCTAAAATCGACCTGCCGTCCCCCGCCGTCCCTCGTCCCCCCGTCCCCCCGTCCCCCAGGCTCGTGGAACCTTGCATTTATAGTACAGCATTACAATCTGCAGCCTGCAAACCCTAGGCAGAATATTCTTCATGGCTGCATACAAGACTGGACTGCATCATGCCCTACGCACATATGCATCAGCCCTCACATGTACCATTGCTCTTCTATCAATCCATCAACCTGCATGACTGAACTCCCCGAATGAATGAACAACATGAATGAATGAGGGGAGGTCTTGTTTATACACCCAAAAAGTAGTTACCCTCCAACTACCTCATAATTTCCCAAAATTACATTTCATATGCATTTGATCTTACATTTACATGACATTTCCCACCACTAACAAACTAGTTTATAACATATAACTTTGTTGACTTACATGACTGAACACCACTTATTATTATGTAGAATATTAAATTGCACTTTATAACATTATTAAATATGTGTACGCACATTTCGTCAAACACTTTGCGTACAATTACAAAATAACACAAAATACCTAAAACTTATGTATCAAATGCAGACATCGATTTGCCTATCTACAGAAATTTCGTCAAACAATTCAGAATGTCACTTCTTTGAATAGCTGTCTATAGTGAATGATAGATAACTTACAGCGAAGACATAGGAGACGAGGTCGCAAAAGGGACTAAATTCTTGTGAGTAGGAGAATTGCTCAATAGTGTGGTGTTGAGCAAAGTGAAGAATCAAATTTTGCCAACCAAGTACTGTTGTCTCGGGAGACAAAACTTGAAGATCTAGTAGTTGAACTTGTGTGGAACCCTCAAGATGAGGAAAATACAAGTGAATTAGATGAGAGGTGGCAGACGTTTCTAACAACAGATGAAGAACAAGGTGATGCATGAGCAAACAAAATAGAGACTGTAGAAAACGTTCATGCAAGTGGAAGCGTGCACATGGAGAGTGCACGCAGAGACGACATTGAACAACTGGTAACGCCAACACAAGAGCGAGAGAGTTTGCCAAAAGGTGCGAAGAACGGGTGTTAGGCACAAGGGCAATCACAAGAGATTGCTTAGGCAAGGAGACTAGAACCAACATTTGTACATTCGCGAAGAAATTCGTGAAGGGTGGATGCACCAAAAGTTGGTCAAAGATTGTTTGCACAAGGGCAATCGCAAGAGATTGCTTAGGCAAGGAGACTAGAACCAACATTCATATATTCGCAAAGGAGGTCGCAAAGCATGGATGCACTAGAAGTTGGTCAAAGATTGTTTGCAAGTGACAACGTGCAAAGCAAAGAAGCACTAAGTGAAGAAGAAAGACGTGAGGAAACTCAAGAACAACAACCACCAATGGCAAATATTGCACAAATTGCAACAACAATGGGCAAGCAAAAGTGCCCACCATTTTTTTGATGGAACGAACAATATTCCATTAAGAATAACTCATTTAAATAATACATTTGCAGCTCTAAAATAAACCCGGAGGTTGTGGAACCACCCGAGGTAAAAATAGAGATTGTTATAGAAAATAACAATACGCCTAAATAAACCTAAATAATGAAATAAATAAAGATATCAATATGATATGCTAACATCCCCCCTTATTACATTATTTATGTAATTGAAGAACTACTAATATCCCCCCTGATTACATCATTTGGTAATACAAAGAGAGCTGCGAAACAATTCAAATTTGACACGTGCAAGTGCCTTAGTGAAAATGTCCGCAACTTGAGCATTGGTGGGAATGTGCTGAAGCTGAATTCGGTGCCTTGGAACTTCGTCTCGAATGAAGTGACATTGTGTGTCAATGTGATTGGTTCTTTCATGATGTATCGGATTCTTGACAAGATTCAAAACACCCATGTTGTCGCAGAACAAGTGTATTGGAGATTTTGATGGAAGACCCATACTTGTGAGGATGCGACGCAACCATATCACTTCGCACACAGCTTCACGTGCGGCGCGATATTCTGCCTCTGTTGATGAAATAGCAACCACCTGTTGCTTCTTGTTGTGCCAAGAGACAGGACCAGATCCAAGATGAAACAAATATCCCGAAGTTGATTTACGGTCATCATATGATCCGGCATAGTCGGAGTCCGTGTATCCCCGTAAGAAGAATTTGTTGTTCCTCTTATATTCTAGGCCATATTCCATTGTGCCACTGGACATAGTGAAGAACGCGCTTTGCTGCTTTCCAGTGTGTAGTCTTAGGCTCCCGCATGAACCTCGAAAGATAGTTGACAACAAATACGATATCTGGCCTAGTGTTGGTCAGATATATGAGACTCCCAATCAACTGGCGATAGAGAGTACCATCTACCCGAGGTGAATCATCATATCGCGATAACTAAATTCCTGTTTCCATCGGAGTTGACATTGGCTTGCAATCAATCATGCGATATTTTTCCAATAGGGTCTTGGCATATTTTTTCCGAGACACTTTGATGTAGTGCTCCTTCTGGCTGACTTCCAGACCAAGACAATAATGGAGAAGTCCGAGATCTGACATCTCAAAATATTGACACAAGTCTCTTTTGACAATAGAAATCATTGTTTCTGAACTCCCTGTAATGAGCAGATCATCAACATAGAGTACAAGCAACACTATTTCAGAACCCTGTTTCTTAAAATAGAGGTTTGCATCTGACGGACATCTCTTAAAACCATGCTGCAAAAGGTGATGATCCATTTTTATATACCAAGCCCGAGGGGCTTGTTTCAAACCATATAAGGATTTTACCAATCTGCAAACTTTCTGCTGTTGGCCTTCCACTTCAAATCCTTCCGGTTGAGTCATGTAGACTTCTTCTTGGAGATCACCATTTAGAAAAGCACTCTTGACATCCATTTGGTGTACTTTCCACCCATATTGCGCTGCCATAGCACAAAGAACTCGAATGGTTGTCATCCGAGCAGTAGGTGCAAAAGTTTCCTCATAGTCAATGCCTTCTCTTTGAGCATAGCCCTTTGCAACAAGTCGGGCCTTATGCTTATCTATTGTACCATCTGCCTTATACTTCACTTTATACACCCATTTGCAGCCTATGGGCTTCTTTCCGTATGGCAGATCGACAAGCTTCCAAGTTTTGTTTTTCATCAAAGACTTATACTCTGCATCCATAGCAGCCTTCCACTGAGGCTCACCAAGAGCAACTTGCACTGATGCGGGTTCAAGATCGTCTATGGAAGACATAAATACCCTATCACTATCAATATCCATATCTTCCGTATCTCTCTCTGGATCTACAGAAAGTTCCTCAAAATATTGACACAACTCATCAACCCCAAGTATTCTCTGTTGCAGCTTTCTCCCGTCGAGCCATGCTGCGAGTACGAGGCCTATCCAATGTCAAATCTGGTGGAGTGGATAGCTTAGAGTCTTTGATTGTATTTGTATACCACTTTGGATTCTTCTTCTGAGGTGTTGAAGAAGATGAAGACGGACCTCCAACTTTTGATGAAGGAGATTTATCAACCTTAGGTTCCACAAGGTCTAGGTATACATCTGATGTGGGTTCTGATGTGAAAGCCTCATCAAAAACTACATCTCTATCGATGTGTATCTTCTTGGTTAAGGGATCAATCAAACGATAACCCTTAGAGTGCTCATCATACCCAAGAAGAATACACTTCAATGTCTTCTCATCTAGCTTCTTCCTTTTCTCTTTTGGTATGTGCATGAAAGCTTTACATCCAAAAATGCGTAGATGAGAAATGGAGGGTTTCCTACCACTCCATGCTTCCCGTGGAGTCATTCCTTGTAGAGCCTTTGTGGGTGCCCTATTCAATAGATATACTACTGTGGTGACAGCTTCTGCCCAATATAGTTGCTCAAGACTAGCTCCTGTGAGCATGCAACGAACCATTTCCATTATGGAACGATTCCTCCTTTCAGCAACTCCATTTTGCCGAGGAGTATAAGCAATAGTTAACTGTCGTGTGATCCCATTTTCTTTCAAGAACTTAGATAATTATTTAGAGGTGAACTCCCCCCTCGATCCGAGCGGAGGGTCTTTATAGAAGTCCCCGACTCCTTTTCAACAGATTTCTTGAATTGCCGAAAGAAGCCAAATGCTTCATATTTCAGTTGAAGAAAGAATACCCACATCTTTCATGAGTAATCATCTACGAATAACTGAAAATACCTCTTACCCCCACAACTGTTGGGAGTGAAGGGACCGCACAGATCGGTGTGAATCAACTCCGGAGGTTTCTTTGCTCTTGTAGAGCTCCTTTCAAAAGGCACTCTATGCCGCTTTCCTCGCCAAGCAGTCAGAGCAAACTGGTAAAGTGGTAGAAAGGGAAGGAAGACCTTTTACCATTTCATACTTACTTAACTCAAGTAAGTAACCAGAACTCAAATGTCCATATCTCTTGTGCCATAGGGAAGTTGCCTCCTTTGTAGAGACCGTCATGGCAACATGTGGAGTAGAGATAGCATCTAAGGCAAATAAGCCATGCTTATATGAAGCAGTGGCAATGTTCTTACCCCTCCTGGTAATAGAACAACACTTCTTGCCTCCCTCAACACTAAAGTTCACAACCATATCTTTGTCCAGAATTTGTGTGACTGACAACAAATTGTTTGCCAATCCTGGAACATAGAGAACTTTGTCAATCTGACACTTGCCATCAGGAAGAGTGACTGAAATAAGTACCTTCTCCCCGAACCTTGTAGGTTTTATCATCAACAATAGTGACAGGTTTGCCCTCTTTGGCCTCAAAAGACTCAAACCATGATTTGTCACCACTCATGTGCTTACCGGCTCCAGAATCAACATACCGGATAGGATCCGTCTCGCTTGGACACTCGTGGTAGTCATGAGAACTTTGTGGGCTCTCTCGAATCCATGTCGATTCTTCAACAACAACATTCACTTGTTGTTTGTTCTTTTGTGGTTTGTTCCGGCCTTTCTGCTTTTGATTGTTTATTCTTATGCCAACATTCGTTTGTATCATGACCTTCTTTGTCACGGATCTTGCAATATCGCTTTTTCTGTTGAGGTTGTTGAGTTTGTTTCCCTTTTGAATCCTTTTGTGAATTCCCTCCCTTCTAAAAATTACCCTTCTTCTGGTTCTGCCCTTTCCCGTTGATGTAGAGGGCAGTGTTAGAAGAATCATCTCGCTGTAGTTGGCGTGCCTCCTCCTCTTGAAGCATATTAACCAATTCTACAAAAGTAACTTTCCGTTGCGACACCTGAAGGGAAGTGATCAACACCCGATAAGAATCAGGTAAAGCTCTCAATACAATTGAGGTAAGGAGCTTATCTTCAACTCGGTTCTCCTAAAGAATTCAACTTTGCTTTCAATTCTGACACTCGCAAAGAAAAAATTCAACTGTCTCCCCTTGCTTCATGCTTAGACTGTGTAATTGAGATTGAAGAAATAGAATAGTGGAATCATTCTTTCCCTCATAGATAGTATTAAGGGCATCCCATGCCTCTTTACTATTTGCACAGTCAGCAATATGGGGTTGAACTTCATCAGCCACAGCAAGCAAAATGAGCACCTTTGCTTTGTTGTCTAGCTTGTCAAAGTCTTTTTGAGCAGTAGATGGAGTTGTAGCACCAACAGCAGATGAAGGTCTTGTTGTTGCTCCAGATACAACATCCCATAAGTCATCCATGACTAGGATAGCCTTCATCTTGTTTTTCCATGTTGTGTAATTAGGACCTTTCAACAACTGATGAGAATCACTCATTAATTTTGCAGACATGGTGAAGGTTCCTTATAACACCAATTGGTCCCCCTTTCGATATACCTTTTGCTAGGCCGTTATACCGTACAAAATACCCGCCCTTACGTGAGGGAAACTATAGGTATTTAGAAAGATAAAAAAAAATCACCCGCCCTTACGTGAGGGAAACTATAGGTAATTTTTAGAGATCATACGATACGTGGAACTTAAGCAATACTGAAAGGGAATAGTCTTGTTGATGGCACCTACCATAGAAAGTCCGCAATCCTCATGCGTGGGGCGTAACTTCCCCTAAACACTTTGGATTTCAGAACTTTCGTCAAGATTTACGCCTAAACACAAGAACTATTAGGGTAATGGATGGAGTAAAAAAATGCAAAATGGCAAACTTATCTCTCCCCGACGATTTATAGAGAACAAGCTCAGACGTCGTTTTGGCAGCTATATTAGGCGGCGGATACAATAGCGCAATCACGACAACTTTACCTGTAAGTGCTGGCCAGAGGTATCACAAATACCGAATGCTGCAGTGCAATAAATTGCACGGATGGGTTTTAATTATTCCGGGGACTTAGGAGTGAATTTCATTTTAACTTTTAATGTTATAGTGCAAAAAAATGAAATATGCAACATACAACATAAAAGTGCCCACAGAAATAACCCACTAGGTGTCGGGCGCAGCCGAAAATGCACCTTTACAATAATGCCAAATTTGCTTTTCAAAAAATTACTCACTTTCCCCCTGTGATTTTTGGAAAAAAAATACCCCCAAAAAAAAATCTCTTAACAAAGCATTTTTTTTATAATTATTATATATTTTTAAAGTTAAAAAAAATAATTTTAATTTATATAGTTTAAAAACTATGAAAATATAAATTAAAATCAAATTTTAATTTATATAGTTTAAAAACTATAGAAAAATAAATTAAAATTAAAATTTTAATTTAACTAAAAAAATAATAATTAAAAAAAAACTTTAGAAATTTTTTTTTTTTTTTACCTTTTTTCTTTCCAAGGGGGAGTCGGCGGGATTTGAACCCCCGACCTGCAGGCTCCCTGAGCCTTACCGCACAGTCCACCACCAGGTGGACTAGCGGGCTGATCCGAAAGGATCAGGGACCCCCTCCTATTTGAGGAGGGTCCCTTAACCCTTGCCCCTGCTGGCGCAGCCGCCTGGCCGCAGCTCCCTCCGTGGCTGGCGGTGGCAGGTGGCCGCGGCTGCACCTTTCCTCCGCTGCTGGTCGCGGTGGGTTGGCGTCAGCTGCTGGTGGCAGCGGAAAGACGCATGTTGTTGCTGGCAGCAGCTGGAATGGCCGCGTGCTGCTACAGCGACGGCAGGGCATCGCGCGGCATCTGCTACAGGCGGCCGTGGCTGCTGCAAGGTGGTCGCGGTAGGGCGTCGCGCGGCATCTACTGCAGGCCGCCGTGGCTGCTGCAAGGTGGCCGCGGCTGCAGCAGGTGGCCTGCGTCGCAGGGGGGGTAGGACGCACGTCGCGTGAAAAAATAAATCACGCGACGGCAGGGGGGGTGGGACGCGCGTCGCGTGAAAAAATAAATCACGCGACGTCGCGGGGGTTGGGCGTTGCGTGAAAAAATAAATCACGCGACGTCGGGGGGGGTTGGGCGTCGCGTGAAAAAAATAAATCACGCGACGTCGGGGTCGAGGGGAGGGAAAAATAAATCACGTGAAAAAAATAAACACGCTGCGCGGGGAGGGTCCAGGAAGAGAAAAAAAACATGTTGCACGGGGGGAAAATGCACTGCGTACATAGGAAAACGCACTGTGCTAAAAAAAATTTCCTCAGACCAGCGCTAAATTTTTTTTTTTTTTTTTATCTTCCAGCAATCTTCCGCTGCGAAAATTGTTTTTTTTTTCAGACCAGCTCTAAAAAAATTTGTCGCCTCTTCTCTCTCTCACCCTTCTGGCTCTGATGCCATGTTGACGGAACGAACAATATTCCATTAAGAATAACTCATTTAAATAATACAGTGCAGCTCTAAAATAAACCCGGAGGTTGTGGAACCACCCGAGGTAAAAATAGAGATTGTTATAGAAAATAAAAATCCGCCTAAATATACCTAAATAATGAAATAAATAAAGATATCAATATGATATGCTAACACATTTCTGGGCGATGGGAAGGAAGGCTCAGAATGCCATATTGGGACATGTGTGACCGTATGACATACAAATGGAGTGGATGATGAACAATCCTTGTTGAGATTATTTCCAGTGACATTGCAAGGAATTGCAATGGATTGGCAACTAAAAAGGCAAAATACAAAGTACATGCACTCAAACGTAAATCTTTATGCTTCTTCTTACACTTATGCTTCCTGATTGCTCTCTCTCTCCATATCTATGCATAAAAAATGAATTGGGGGGTCTATTTATAATGCAGTCTTGGCCGTTGGCAACAATGGTTTCCAGGACACATTGCATATAACTACCTTCCCCATGCCTATGTACATAAAATATTTGCACCAACTTTATAACATATGTGCATTTCCTAACTTATGATGGCTTATATGCCATTTACATTACATTTCATTTCATTTCATTACATTTCCCACTTAGACTTAGTGCCTTATTGCTTGGACATTTCTACAAACACTTTCATTTTTGCTTCTGTTTAGAAGAGGTGCCTACATATGTCCTCCCCTTTAAATTGGTTGACGTCCTTGTCGACTTTCTCCTCTACTTTGGTGGGTCGAACTTGGCTGTTGAGGTTGTTGTGACTGGGGAATAGGTACTCCTAGTTCAACAATTTGCAACTTCAAGGCCTCCTCATCCTTGAGTCTCTTGGCATAATTGAAGTATTTGGCCCATTCAAGACCAAAATGGTTGGCTTTCTGCTCCATCTCTGCCAACTTCGTCAAGATCTCCTCCTCCCTCTTTGCGAAGACCTCACTTGCAGTCCCTTGCATCAATGCTGCAATTTGCTCATCCCATTCTGCAATCAACTGGTCTTTGTGCTCCAGCTCCTTCGTTTTTGCTTCCCAAAGTTGTTCTCTGATTGTTTTCCGTCTGTTCCTCAATAACTATATTTTTTTCCTCTAGTTTTTTGTTCTTTTCTTCAACCTCCCTTGCCTTCTCTTGCATCTCCTCAAGCTGTTGTTTCAACTTGGCCAGTTCTAATTCAGCTGCTTCACTTGCTTGCTGAAGTTTGGCTTCTGTTGTCTACAACATGTTAGCTTTCTCTTTGCCCACACTGTGTAGTTTCTTAATACCTGCAGCTAACCATTGCACTAAGTATGCCAAAAAATTAATATTAGCATAAGTTGGGAATAATTTTGGTGCCAACTCCACATACTACACATTTTCGTCACTTGTTGGGCATGATAAACTACGACTACCATTAATATAAACACGGGCTGGTCTTGTGTATAGTGTCTTAGTTCCTTCTGGCAGTTCCTGCACCCCAACCATGGTTCTAACACTACCAGTCTCTAGCTCCCAAGGCTGCACTTGATGAATGCTGGCAATTTCTGTCATCCATTGTTCATCATGGATCCAATTCACCAACTTGTCGAGCTCATTTTTTGTCATCAACTGCCATTGTTTCCACTGTCCAACACAACCTATCTCAAATTCTAGCTTCAATCTGTCAATGACTCCAGAAAGCTTACTGAGACAAGTACTAACTTGTGTATTGATGTGCTCCCCCATCTCCTTTGGTTACCTAAAATTCGGTACTTCAATCAGCACACCTTCACTTAATTCATCCTCTATCTCATTATCTACAGTAGCTTCTGCCACTTGCTCTTACCCTCTCATGACAGATTGATAGGCCTCTTTGCTGCTTTGCCATCCATCCTTGTTTTCTCAACTGTATCAGCCAACCTACTCTTCCGTTGGCTATGTCCTCCTCTATATAGATTACCTCTCTAAGAATGCTCACTGTCATGTGAGATTGATTCCTGCTGCACCGGTTCTAACTCTTTCCCTTTCTCTAGTGTCTTTGCTAGCTCAGTTGGTTTCTCCTTTTGTGGTGTTTTAGTAGGCGTAACTGGTTTCCTAGCCTGAACTTCCTCTGTTATGGATGTTACCTCAAAACGAAGCTCTCCCTGCACCATAGGTGATGTTGTTGGATCAAATTGCTGAATTTTTGCCAACAGTTTCAGTTATTCCGATTTGCACATTCTCCATTGTATCCATAGCTTCCTGGACTTCTCTGTCCATGGGCACTTCCTTTGGAAACTCCCAGTCCTGCTGCTGTCCAACTGCAATTTCTCCTTCAGCTTCTTGTTGTTGTTCTTCCTCCATAGCCTTTTCTGTCATGCCACCTGCCTCCTCTATGGCATGCTATGGGGATTGTGATTATTTTAGAAAAACTAGTCTCCTACACTTTGTTTGGTTTTGGGCCGGCTTTGACCTTGATGATGGGTTGGCTTTTCTTGAATGTGAGGCGTTCTTTCTCCCAATTGTGATTCACTTTGGCCATCCTTAGCCATCCACATCCTAATGATGCATCGTAAGCTGGTTTTTGCACTGCAATTACCACGAAATCTAGGATAAAGTTTTGATGGACAATCTTTACTTTTTGATTTGTCAGTACGCCCCTCATCTCTATACCATACTGATTTGCTCCATACAACTGAAAATTTGGAGACCACAAAAATGGTGCTCCAATATCTTTCCAGGTCTTTTCTGGCATGACATTCATGCTAGATCCTCCATCAACAATTACCTACATGAGCTTATGATTCAATAATTCCATATGGATCAAAGCTGGCTTTTTCCCTGCTTTAATCATCAACACTGTGGGATCAATAAATTGATCTTTCTTAATTGCTGCAACTTCTTTTGGCTCCTCCGCCTTCTTTGTACACGCAATTTATCCTACCTTTGAATATAACTTCGGTGTTGCTCCAAGTAAACTGGACACATTCCCCTCAACTATCATGTTCAATACTTGTGCTGCCAACTACTCTATTGCTGATTGCTTGTTTATTGTTTCTTTTGGTTTCTTCAATGTCTTTTTGTGGAGTAATCTGTCTTGTTTCATTATCTCCATTTATTCTCTCATGTGCCACTTGCCACCACTCCTCGACATAGTTTAGGTACTGCTCAGTCTTCCTTGTTTGATCCCTTGTTACCGCTAGCACCTGCTTCTCCTTCTCCTGCTGGTTTAGAGGTTCATCTGTATAAATTAAATTAATGTTTTGCGTTTATCTAGAACTCACTTTCTTTGGGCAATTAACTTCCTTGTGATTGCTCGGGCCACTACACCTACACATGTGCATTGTATTATTCCCATTTGTTCCTCCTGTCTGTGGGTTAGGGAAATTCCTTGCAAAATGTCCCCATTCCTAGCAATTATGGCACTGAATAACTGGTCTCCCATACGAATCGTACTGTAATCGACTCTGTCCTCCTTATCGATTATTCTGCTAGTACTGTCGTCTTCCACGACAATTATTCTGATAATCACCTCTAATCTCACCTTGTCCATTCTTTAAGGTATTGGTTTTTCTTATTCTTCCTTCTCCATTGTCATCGCTTGATGTTTCGTACCTTTCAAATTGAATGGGCATTCCATGACATGTTCCAACACTTCATATATATTACAATATGCGTTCTTCGGACAGGTTACAATTGTGTGCCCCTTCGTCTTACAATCTGAGCACCATATCTCCTTCTCTTTCCTTCCTTCACCCTTTACTTAATCATTCTTTCGAAATCCTTTTTCATTGACTGGATTGCTACATGGAAGTCCTTGTCACTATCTAAATCTTCACTTTTATAGTGACCTCCAATACCGGTTGTTTGTTTTGCTTCACTTTCAAAGTTTCGTGCTTGTTTGTAGGATTCGTCATATGTCGAGCATGGAATGATCTTCATATTCTTCCTATATTTTGGTAGTAATCCATAGATGAACCACCTCTTAACCATGCCTTCTGCCAGTTGCAATTCCTTCTTATCTGTTAGTTGCTTTAATCAATGATTATAGGATTTGATATCTTCATCCTATTTTTGCTTAGTGGAGTATATTTCCATTATGATTTTTTTGTCATCTATTAACGGTCTAAATTATTTCTTAAATTCGTTCATTAAATTATCCAATGTAGCGAAGGGTTGAGTCACTTCCTTCTTCAAATGCCAGTCTATTGGAATCCCTCACAATGTTGCTAGGAATAATTATAACCATGATAGAAGTGCCTAACTTGTGGCAGCCTTTAGTTCACGACAAGACGATTAACACATCGGTTGATACATTTTTCAAGAACATGTGTGGACTGTCTTATAGGGTCTGGAGCAAGTTCCAAGTTGGTAATGTTGGGAATTGGTGACCGTGACAATTGAAGATGGATGAAGAAATGGGAAAATTAGGGAGTTGGGCCCGAATGATAAACGCATAAGAAAGTTTGCAGAGATCCATGAGATGATCTATGTATTGGCAATAGTAGTATCCATTTAGTGCTAGAAGTGAGGAAACAGCTAGAAGAAACTTTGGTCCTATATCGTCATCCACCACGAGCCTATGTTGATGAAGGAAGTGGGGAGCCTTATCGTGAATTTCCATGTGTCAAAACAGTGAAGTTGGCACCTAAGTTGGTAAAGTCATATGCTAGAATGAATTTCTTGGCATATCTTATTCAGTGGTTAGCAGCAGGATTGGAAACATTTCAGCAAATGGTTCATAGCTTGAAGTTGAAGGAAGAAGAACAAGCTAACCAACTGAGGATGGTGGAAGGACAACTTTGGCAAGTGCAGCAAGATGCCAATGTAGAGTTAGCAATGATGAAAATTGAGATGGAGAGCATAAGGCAATTACAGGAACAGTAGGATTAGTTGATTGGTCAGCTGAAATTAGTAGGATGTTAGTGCAACAAGATGCCAAAGTAGAGTTAGTAATGATGAAATTTGAGATAAAGAGCATAAGGCAAGTATAGAAATAGTAGGATTAGTTGATTGGTCAATGGTGAGGGAAAAAACTCTTGAGGCAAAGATATACGAGATTGCTCATTATGATCAACTAGTTGCTGAGCATGTTGAGTAGCTAGCAAAAGCTGTGCAAAGGAAGTTGAAGCAGCAAAAAGGGAGGCTGAATTGAAGGCTAGGCTAGAAGAATTTGAGCAGAAGTTACATCACTATGGCTTCTAGTGGGCTCGTTAGTAGGCCTATGTGGATAGGTTGAAAGGAGAGACAGAAGCCTTGAAGCTGCAAATCTAGGAGATGGTCAAATGCCTCATCCTCAACACAGTTAGAGCCCTAAGGAGGAGCAACACTCATCGATGAGGACGTCAACCAATCTAGAGGGGAGGGAAGATGTAGATGCTAGTTCCAACTTACCACCTCAAACCCAAAAATAGAAATAAGTGGGTTGGAAGTACACACACAATGAAGTTTTGATATAATAAGTTTTGATGTAATAGTTTCATGCAGTAATGTGTGAAGTTGAGTGAAGCATTAGTCAATGTATGAATAAGTAATAAGTCTTGTACTTGTCATGTAGTTGGAAATAAAATTAAATGTAAATGTATGAAAAATGTAATGTAAGTTGGTGAGGTTTCAGGTTGGTAGTTGGGAATAATTACCTTCCCACAAGTTTAAATAAATCCCCTCATTTATTAGAGTGGGTAGATGCTACATGGTGGACATTGTATGCACATATACTATAGACACTGAATGTAGAGAGAGGAGATGCTAGAGAGTGCATTCGTACAAGCATGAGTGTATTACAAAGATGTATCTTTGTTAATATCAATAACACCATATAAGCATTGACATTGTGTATATTTATTGCATGTGTTTGCATCTAAGTCAAGTATGCGCACATGCAATTTTGATGCAATAGTTTGTAATGTGTTGTGGAGTGTTAGTTAATATACAAATGAGTAATAAGTCATTTAGTTGTCATATAGTTGGAAATGAAATGAAATGTAAATGCATGACAAATGTAATGTAAAGGTGGTGAGGTGTTGGGTTGGTAGTTGGGAATAACTACCTTCCTACAAGTTTAAATAGCCCCCCTCATTCATTTGAGCAGGTACATGGTAGATGGTACACATAGAATGCATATATATACACATTTGTACAAGCATAAAGGTGCATGTTGGAGAGAGCACAAAGAAGATAAGTGTATTGCAAACATGTATCTTTATTGCTAGTAAATTAGTAATAATACCATTCATCCATTATCATTGTGTAATCTTATGGCATGTGTTTGTATCTGATTGTCATTACTGTAGATCGATATTCCAAACTATTTCCATTCATTACTGTTTGTTGTAGACAGTCCGTACCAGGTTGTCGGGATCTTGGACCTAGGCCATCCCATGTAGAGTCCATATGATGGGATAGGCAAGCCGTCTGACTGTTGTGCCTAGTCGTCTAACTATAGACTAAGCCATATGACTTGAAGTGTTGTACAGGGCCATCAAGTTCATTGTGTTGCAAGTTGTCTGAAAGCATGTTGCTGAGTTATTTTGTCAACCTACTTTGTAATTCATTTTTTGTTCCTTCAATTGCGGAATATGACCGTCATGCTACATGTCACACCACACCCACAACCATATAATGCTGGATAATTACAACACAAGAGAGACACTCATGTCACTCAAAAATGTCTCCTCTCTTATGCCATCAAGCCCTTTAAAGATACATTTTTGTGCAATGTTGTGCCCTTGGATGTTCGTGATGTGTCTTTGGGCCAATCATTTATGTGGAAGAGGCATCGTGTATATGATTCTAGGCCCCAAAGTGTCATCATCACTATTGGAGGTCAGTGCTCCAAGATACCGAAGGTATCTCCTCCTACCTCTGTTTCCTTAATCAGTGCTAAACAATGCACAAATATGATATCCCAAGCAACAAAATTCTTTCTTTCAATGATCAAGCCACAAATAAAAAGGAGGACCATTGCTACATCAATTGTAGGCCTTGCACAATAGAAGTAGATGGACTAGATTGTAGCAGAATATGATGACTTGTTCAAGTCACCAATAGGGATTCCACTTCATTGTGAGGTAAAGCATTCCATTGATTTAGTTCTTGGTTCTCCTTTGCCTAATGCACTTGTTTATCATATATCAGTCATTGAAAATGAAAAAAATCAGGGAGTAGACCCAAGAATTGATTCAAAAAGGGCACACTAGACCAAGTGCTTCACCATGCAGAAATCCAATTGTATTGGCTCCACAAAAGATGGAACGTGAAGACTCTGTATTGATTATAGAGCTTTGAATAAAATCACTATGAAGAACCCCTATCCACACCCTCAGATAGATGACTTATTGGACCAGCTTCGTGATGCAAAGTTTTTCACCAAAATTGATCTCAAATCTGGCTATCATCAAATACCCATAGAGCCCACTGACGTATGGAAGACTGCATTCAAATCCAAGGAGGGTTTATTTGAGTGTCTGGTTATGCCTTTTGGCTTGACCAATGCACCTACCACATTCATGAGGATGATGGATGACATCTTGTGTCCCTATACCAGCTCATTTGTGGTAGTCTACTTAGATGACATTCGCATTTATGGTATGACATGGGAGGAACATCTACAACATGTTCAACTTGTACTCCAGATTCTTCGAAGACACAATCTATATGCTAATTTGGTGAAGTGCTCTTTTGGCATGACGAAGATTCAGTACTGTGAGTATATTGTTGGCAAAGAGGGAGTCCATATTGATTTTGAGAAGGTTCAAGTGATTAGAGATTGGCCTACACCAAAGACTGTAACAGAGCTTTGTAGCTTTTTGGATGAGATGGATCCACTTTTAGATTCAATTTCCGAAGATGTGGATCCGATGTTCACTGAGGAAATTGAGGAATTGAAGAGGGAAGAAGAAAAATCCACAACACTGGAAGAAGATGTACATGAAGAACCGCCAGTGCGAGTCACTAGTCAAGCATCCAACTGAAGGAAGGGAAAGCAGAATGTGGTTTAAACCTGCTTCAGTATGTTGTGTTTTTGTCATTTTTTATGATCATTTACTATCATGATTTGTAATTGTATTCCTTAAATGAAAATCTAATAGAAAAATGACTTCCTAGCTCTCCAACATTGTTTTTAAACATAATATTTTTTATGAATTTTTTTTGCCAAGTTTTCCTCAAGTTTTTCCTGTGGAGCCAAGCACTCTAAAAAATTTGCCTTTCTGAGTAATTGCTGAGTGCATGTTTTCCAGCTATTATTTTTAGCATCTTAAGAACATTGGCAGATTTATATTAATATCTACCCATTATATTTTTCCCTAAGCAAACAACACCTCACAACATACTTGTATGAAAACATATAGGATATAATTATTTTAAAAATGAAGGATGATGTATCTCCCCAACCCTTAAAATGCAAGAAATAAAGATTGAAACCTTTGAAGGTAATGAGTCTATAGATGATATATAACTAGAGCAGTTACTTCAATATTGAAATTGTCATAATACAATGTACCTCATAAAGCTCCACCTTCTCATCTGCTTTAAAGCCTGACATTTTTCTAAACTTCTCTAGGTCATCCAAGGGCCTTCTGGATAGCTTAACAAACTGTTTTCCAATGTATCTGATCATTTAAAACCAGTATGCTTTAACACATTGAATATCTCACCTAAGATATTATTAACCTATATCATGGATATTTAGAACTCACCGAAGCTTTTCATTCTCTGGATCATAAAGTTTAAAAAATATTAATATATCCTCTTGTGGCATTAAAGATGGAGGATCTAGCAGCTGATCATCCTAACAAATCACAATCACAATTAGATAATTATCATTGGGTACACAGCACAATCAAATTCTTAAAACCGAAAATTCTACTCAGGTTTTCAAAAGGGTCAAAAGAGATTTAGAGTACTCAACCATAACGAAATTATTTAATAAGCATAGAGGGAGTGAATCCTGACGACCTGTATCTTTTGTTCTCATCGGTTGTTTCTCTTTTGGTTTTGTACAACTACATACCATCTATTGTTGCATGCTAATTATATTCTGATCTGAAACTAAATATGTGATAGCCAAAGGATACAATAATATGCTTTTCAAAGATAGAATATCCCTATTGCTTCAAATTGAGGAAGAAATCAGAAGAAATGGAAGTTAAACATTTCTCTAGGGTGACAACAAAAGGATGAAGATAATAGCATTTCCATTTATTGCAAAATTAGATATGATAACAAATTAAAAAAATCCACTCAGTCTAATAGCCATATTCTCTCAGATTCAGCCTCCAAGCAAGTAAATCTCCAATTCATAGTGTTAGGCTGCTGATGATGAAAAATTCTGATTGATTTATTGTGTTAGGCTGCTGATTTTGAGGGATTTCAGGCTGAATTCTTGAAGTATGGTGTTGAAGCTCTTGGCTATCCCATTGCAGAATTATCCAATGAAATGGATTGTTTTGGGTTCCCTGCCTCCTGGTCACAGCATATTATCCACCCTATCCACAAATCTAGGGACTATTCAGATCCGAATAACTACAGAACTATTATGATTGGGCACGCATTTGCTAAGCTTGTAGCTGTCAGTTTTGACATGTTGCCATCCCAAGTGCCACCTCGTGCTTAGGAGGATAAGTACAAGCATGAGTATGCACATATGTTTTGTTTGTATCATTTTTTTTGATAGAATATAAATGATGAAGTATGTGTGTAAAGTGTTTATAGAAAGTTGCCATGTAAGCATACATTACAAGTGTTTGTCATTATGCGTGCACTTAAGTTATTCGTCATCTAATAGGTTGTTTGTAGTCAGTTGGCGGACAGGTACAATGTTAGTTGAGCAGGTATGCAACTATCTCCCCTGCTAAGGTCTTTATTTATAGGCTTCTTACATTTGAGCAGCACACAGATGATATTTGCATATATGGTAATATTGTTACCTGTTGAAGGTTATTGTTGTGATCATGCTTTATGGTGATATTGTTGTTCTATACTTGAATACATTAATGAATATGCTCATATTCTATTGATATCTTGTCATAGACTCTTTCATTTGTGCATGTTTGAATTATTATTTTTGTTAACAATTGTTCTCTCAATTACTTTTCTTGTTCCTTTAGATAGGAATACACTTGCTATACTGCATTTGGCGTTGTCATTACAACGCGTTTGGATTGGAGATCATTGTGATATTGAAGAAGAAAAAAGTGAATAACAGATACTCCAGTGTGCAAATGTGGTAGACATGGATGGACAAAGCCAACATGAAGAAGTTAGAGACTTGCATGACAAGCAGCAACGAATGAGCAAGCACGATAAGAAGCCGACTGTGACGAGGATTTGCGCAACAGCCAACATAACGAACAACTTTCTGACAAAGAGGAAGTGCAGTCATGGATGCAAGGAGGATGCATATAGGAAAGTGACGTTTGGAGTATTGTTGCCAGAATTGGAATGTGTGTGGTCCCCTCAGAGGAGGGAAGACATGAGACAAAAGGGAGAAGAGAATTTGACCAGTGGGAAACATTGTTTTGGACAACATGCAAGAAGCAAACATTAATCAGGCTAACAAAGATGTTTGTGCAAGTGGTGAAGAACATGCCAATGTGGAATCTGACAGAGAGGATCATGTAGCACGGTATGAATCTGAGCAAGTGTTGCACCTAGTGATGACACAAACATTGGGGAGAGTGACCAGAGGTGTGGAGTACGAGATTCAAGCACAGAAGCAACCACAACGGAGTGTGTTTGGGAAATTAGAACTGATGCTCATGTACACACAATGAAGATTGCATAGTAGCAGTGACATAGGAACTGATTGATGATTGTTTATGCAAAAAGAAAACCAATTGTCAAATCGAAGTTTGCGAAGTGGAGAAGAGCTTGACAAACAACGGCAACAAGTACCACAAGGCCAAACTTCGATGCAATCGACAATAGTGGTTGCAACAATGGGCAAGCAGAAGTGCTTAAAATTTGCTAGACTATAAGGAGGACCCTAAAAGACAAATTGGCATGTGTCACAATATGGAAGTCCAATGGTGTGATAGACAAAGATGCATGGTTGAAATTGTTCCCAGCCATATTGCGAGAAGTTGTGATAGACTAGCGCTTGAAGCAGGGGGAACAATTTACTACCTAGAATGACTTGAAAGAAGAATTCACCAAAAAGTTCAAACTACTTTTCAATGATATGGAAATCATCGAGGAGATATGTGACGAAGCAAATGAAGGACAAAAATATTGTTATATAACCATTGGCTAAAGGAGTTGATAGGAAATATGGAAGTTAAGCCAACAGATGGAATGCAAAAATGGTGGTCCATGGATGGATTACTTCCTTGCTATGAGAAGAATATGAAGGTAGTGTAGGCATTGGTTCTAGACCTCAAAAAAAGAAATAGTGTCAAGATTAGGAATAAGTGCAATATGCATAAGTGTAAATAAATTATAATGAAATGTAAATTCAATTTGAGTCAAATGCATGAAAAATGAAATGTAAATTCAATTTGAGTCAAATGCATAAAAAATGAAATGTAAATTCAATGTGAGTCAAATGCATGAAAAATGAAATGTAAATGCAAGTGAAATGTCAATGTATTGCAATCTAATCATAAGCTTTATAAATTCCAAAAATATTATAATGTGCATTAAGGGTGTCATGTATACGTCCAAAGAGGGATATGAGTGGGTGGTGAAGTGCCCTAGAAGCCTAGGACCAAAGCATAAAAGGAACCTCCCTCCATCATTTGAGACAACTATGGGCAGACTATGTACAATCTAGCATGTATGCAGATGTGTGTGTATGAGCAGATGTAGAGCATGTGCTAGGAGAGAGACTGTGTGCATTGTATTGTTGTACGAGACTTTATAATGCTGTACAATTGAGTAATGCAAATGATTCATCTTCTATCCATGAAGTGTGTACAATATGATTGCCATTGGTAGTTGGTAGTTGTGTGTTGGGTTCTGTGTGTAGGTATCATTGTTGCAGTTAGAGCTTGGAACGAAAGAGTTACAGTCCAGAACGCAGTACAAATAGAAATATTGAGATTGTCATTCCAATGGAGTTGAGCATGCCGTTCTAGTGGATTGACTATGGCCATTCTAGTGAAGATGTGCAAGTGGCATAGGAGTTGAACTTGACCCTGCCAATCGAGTGCAAGTGTGTGCCATTCAAGTTGAAGTGCCATTCAAGCCAGTTCATTCAAGCAAGTTGTCCTTCAAGCAAGTCGTTCAAGCACCTTGTATTTTAAGCATTGTGTCAGACAAACTAATGTCGTTCAAGTGTAGGATGTTGAGCAGAATTACATTGACTGCAGTCTTGTTTGGCCTCTAATCTATCATCTTGTTCCTCCATCCTTGGAATACTTACCATCATGCTACATTTTGTGTCATTGCCATTGCCAAATCGGAATTGGGTCAAGTTGAAGAAGAATCAACATGCATGAAGTATGGGGAGGTGAATGACGGATTCACTGTAGGAGTTGGTTCTGTACAGCCAAAGCCTTAGCGTATATAGTGATAGTAATAAAGTTTTAAGGCAGATGAAATATAAATGTAATGACAATGAAATGGAAATGGAATTGTAAATATGAATGTCATGTAATTTTGTAAGACGTCAAAGTTTGATGATGTCATCATTTGCATATTGACATATAATGTAAAGTGTGTTTAAGGTGTGTCATGTACGTGCGAAAGGGAAAACAGTTGTGTCCGGAAGGTTGTTGTTCGTAACGACACAGGCCCAACCATAAATAGCCCCCCCTTCGTTTGTTCAACACACCTCAGTAGATCAGGAGAGAGACGGAGCATATGTGCATTGTGCATACCACAACATTTTATAGAACGAGTGAGATTGTATGGTGAAATCTTGTTATGTTGTACATCTAATGAATACAATGATGATTCACTTATTGACTATGATGAGTGTATTGTGATTTCTACTAGTAAATTGGTAGTGTGCATATTGAGTTATGTGTGCAGGTATAAGTGTTGCAGCCGGAACAAATACGAGAAGGTTGCAGTATAAAACGGGATACAAGACTTGCTATATGATAGGATTACGTGAAGTGTCATTCCAGTGGAGTAGCGTGACCATTCTAGTGGATTGTTCTTTGCCGTTCTAGTGAAGTTTTTGACTACCATTTTAGTGCTTGTTGTACAAGCACAGTGTTGTTCAAGTCAAGTGTCATTTAGGCCTGAAAGATGTCCATGGTTGCATTGGCAATGACTACATTCCCTGTTGGCTTCTAGTATTTGTTATTCAATTGTTCCTTCAACTATAGAAATACTCACCATTGTGCTACAATATGTACCATTGCCATTTGAAGTTCGAACCTAGCATGCATGAAGTTTAGAGAGGTGGATGATAGATTCCTTGCCACGAGGACGTGGGAGGAAAAACCATGGGAGAGATCAAGAGCAACCTGTGAGAAGAAGTCAAAGAATTGCCAATCGAGGATTGCAGTCAAGAAGAATGGAAAACTTGAGCAACCGAAGGTAGAGTGAGTGTGGAATCCTCAAGAGGAGAAAAACTCTAGTGACAAAAATGAAAGGTGGCACACGTTATTAACAATGGATGAGGAGGTACAAAGTGAGTTGCAACAAAAAAATGGAGAAGTTAAGTCGAGACGCCAACAAGGAGAGTGCACATGGAGATAACACTAAGTGGATGGTAACACCCGCAAAAGCACAAAGGAGTTTGCTAGGAGTTGTATAGGAGGGAGTTAGGCACCAGAGCAACCACAGGCGAGTGCTTGGGAAAATAGACTAGAACCAACGCATGTATAGTCGCGAAGGAGGTCGCGAAGTGAAAATGCACCAGAAATTGGTCAAAGGTTGTTTGTTGGAAACAACACGCTAGGTGAGGAAGCACCAAGAGTCAAAGAAGTCTTGACAACAAAAGCACTAAGAGAGGAAGTGTTATCTGAACCATCACTGAGTGGGGAAGAATCAATTGAACAAAATCGACCCCCAATGGCAATATTGCTACTATGGTAGGGAAGCAAAAGTGCCCACCTTTTCTAGGAGATGGGAAATAAGACTTAAAGTGCCAGATTGGAACATATACTACCATATGGCATGCAAATGGATGATCTAGACGTATGGTTGAAATTGTTTCCAGCTACACTGCTAGGAATCAAAACTGATTGGCATCTGAGGAGGGAGTGAACAAACGCCTTCAAAACTTGGGAAGCCCTGGTGGATGAATTCAAGAAAGAATTCAGATTGTTGAGGGATGCAATAGAGATCATACGAGGAATATATTCCATTAATTAGAAGAAAGATGAAGATATAAAGTCCTAAAATAGACGACTCAAGGAACTCATTGATAAAATGGAAGTGCAACCAACCAACGGAGTGCAAAAACAATGGTTCCTTGATGGATTGCTACTATGTTATAAGAAAAAGATGAAGATAGTACCGCCTACCACATATTAAGAAGCATATGGAAGAGCAAGGAATTTAGAGAGTGAAGCAAAACAAATGACGGTGGGACTAAATCATTTCAAAAGTGATGACTCTAATAGTGACAAGGAAGACTTGTACATAGTAATTCAATCAATGAAGAAAGACTTCAAAAGAATGATCAATGAAGTGAAAGGTGAGAAGAAAAAAGAAAAGAAAGAAATACGGTGCTCATATTGTAAATCAGAAGGACACATGAATGTAAACTAGCCGAGAAATGCATATTGTAATAGTTGTGAAGTAATGGGACACGCAGTAGGAGAATGTCCATTCAATCTGAGGAGTGCAAGGCACCAAACAATGACGGTGTAGAGGGAAGAGAACGAAGAAAAACCAAACACTTTTAAGAATGGACAAGGGGTGATGAGTGAAGGTTATAGAAACAATTGTCGTGGTGGAAGAAAATCCCAATAGGGTAATTGACAAGGTGGACAAAGTCGATTACAGTATGACTCGAAAGATAGACCAACTATTCAGTGTAGAAATTCCTAGGAGTGGCGACATTTCGTGAGAAAATATCAAAATCCACCAATAGGAGGAACAAATGAAGAACATGTGCAAGTGGTGTGGACTAGGCAATCACAAGGAAGTAAATTGTCCGAACAAAGCAAGTTCCAATGGAATGCAAAATGTCAATCTTATTGGCATTGAGGAAACTGCAACGAACCAATAGGACAAGGACAAACGTGTGCTTGCAGTAACAAGAGCTAAGGCAAATAAAACCAAGCAATATCCAAACCATGCTAAAGAGGAGAAGTGGAAGGCAACACACGATTTGATTGAGGAAGAAATGCAAAAGAAAAAACAATAGAGACTCCTCTAGGAGAAGCAACTAAAGAAGTTGATTACTATAGAAGAAGTTCAGGAAAAACAATAATCAATACAATAGTTGGTGGCACAAGTGCTGAACACAGTAGTGGAATGTAAAGTTGTCCAATTTACTTGGTACAATATTGGAGCTCTATGAGAAGGTAGGAGAGATCACACACATGAAGTAGGCGATGGAGACAAGATGTCAAAAAGTGGCTGCAATCAATAGGGATCAATTCATTGACCCAATAGTATTGATGATTGAGGCAGGAAAGAAACCAACATTGATTCACATGGAGTTGTTGGATCATACATTGATGGAAGTAATCATGGATGGAGGGTCTAGCATGAACATTATGCCAAAGAAGAACTGGAAGGATATTGGAGCACCATTCTTGTGGTCTCCAAAATTTTGCTTAAATGGTGCAGATCAATATGAAGAGATGAAGGGTGTACTGACAAATAAGAAGGTGATTGCAGATAAAGATTTTATCATGGATTTTGTGGTGATTGCAATGTAAAAACCAGCTTAGGATGCATTGCTGAGACATGGATGGTTGAGAATGGAGAAAGTAAACCACAATTGAGAGAAAGAACATCTAACATTTAAGAAGGGACAACACAAATATATGATAAATCTCAAGAATCATTTAGTCAGTCAAGACTCAGCAACATTTGATAAATCGGGAAGTTTGTCATTAGATGAAGACAACGGATATGAGCCTAACAAAGAAGATGTGTTGGAACTTCAAGGTTGTACAGAGAACGATGAGAAATTTGATAATGGGCTTCTCTATTGGTGGATATAGGATTATGAGACGTTTCTCCCACATTGTTTCTATATCCACATGGAAGAAGAAACTCATGACGATAAGAAAAATATTTTGCAGGAGGTCGATGAGTCCAGTCAGAAAAGGACATTCATATAGAAGAAAGAGGAAGAAAAAGAGAAGTGGATGTTTCCCAAGAACTTTGTAGAGTACGTTTTTGGAAATGTAGTAATTGATGAGAAACCAGCCCATTCGATCAATCTACTCAAGGCAACAAATGAACCTAACATCATCTAGTATGAAGGCCCAAAGATGGTGCAAGTGAACCTCGGCGAACAAGGGGAAGAGAAGTTCATTCATTGTGGAGATGAATGGGACCCAATGCTGAAAGCAACAAATTTTATAATTTTCTTGCAATATAAGGATGTATTTGCAATGATGTATAAGGATTTGAGGGGAATCCCACCAGAGTTGTGCGTACACCAAATTCTACTAATTCAGGATGTGCAACCAGTACGAAGAAGGCCATATAGAATGAACCCAAAGTATGCAGCCTTGGTGAATGCAGAAATCGAGAAGATGCTAGATGTGGGAATTATCTTCAAGGTGACGGTCAGTGAGTGGGTGTCACCAATAGTAATCACCTTGAAGGAGGCAAGTCAAATCCGTATCTGTGTGGATTTTCATAGCCTGAATGTTGTAACAATAAAGGATCCCTTTCCCATCCTTTCACAGATTTAATATTAGACAAAGTAGCATGACCCGAGACCTATTCATTTTTAGATGGTTTCTTGGGGTATAATTGGATTAGTATCATTGAGGAGGATAAACTGAAGACCACCTTTGTCATGGAAAACAGGGTCTATGCATATAACTAGATGCCTTTTCATTTATGCGATGCACCAACCACATTTCAAAGGGTAATCTTGTACATTTTTGAGCAAATGTCCATCAAGAATTTTAAGGTCTTCCTAGATGATTGGTCACTATATGGAAGAAAAGATGAGCATTTTAAAGCTTTGGACAAATACATGAGTTTATGCAAAAGAGCTCGTCTCGCATTAAATCCGAAGAAATGCAAATCATTGGTTCCTTACGAAAAGTTACTGGGAGATATTGTCTGTAAGGAAGAATTAAACACATACTTCAACAAGGTATGAGTCGTAGTGGGCATGGAGGAACCATACGACGTTAGTTCAGTGAAATCTTTTTAGGAGCTATCAGGTATTATTGAAGGTTCATTATGAACTTTTCACAAGTGTCACACCCATTGGATGCTTTAACGCTCAAGAATGATCCTTTCAAGTGGATGGAGGAACATCAAAAAGCCTTTGAGGAGCTAAAGGAAAAGTTAGTATGTGCACCCATTCTGGTAGTTATAGATTGGGACAAAGTTTCATGTCCACGTAGACTGTAATGTCCCCTTTCTGAGTAGTCAGTCAGTTTTGGTAATTTAGCCTATTCCTAGGTTGCCATAGGCTAAACTGAGGTGATTGGAAACCCTATTTGAGTTGTTCCCTGGTGATCAGTGCTTTTTCTAGGGGATTCATCCATTCATGGGGGTTACTATTTATATATATTGCTATTTTTAGCAGTGTGAGCCCGATGCAGTTCTTCCAATTTCGTAGTGTCATTTATTTTGTGGATGGAATATTTGCCCAAGTCTAATTTGGCGTCCCCTTGGTGAGTAAATAAATTAATAAATTCAAGTTATATTATTAAGTCATAAAGTGACTTTAAAAAGGGACATAAAAGGGCCCTCTTTTAAAAACAACGTTATATCAACTAGGATGGGATACAAGTTAGGCCCCCACTCTAGGGAGAGATAAGGAAATAAAACAATAGTAAATTTTATGTTTTTTGGTTCCAAATCCAAGATGGGCGTAGCTTTCATAAAAAGGAGGATTGTTTGGGGTTTTTGGATTCATTCACATCTTTGCTATCTTGGAGAAACTCTGCCAGTTTTCATGGAGAAAATTGCAGCTTGAGGCTTGTGGAGATGACAACCTTCATAAGTAGCTCTGATTTCGTGGGTGGAAGATCTCACCTAGTGAGATTATTGGAGTTCTTACACAGAGGGCTCATTTGGTCATCACACAGTAGTAGGGTTTGAGGATTTTCGAAGTTTGGGTTCCAGGCAAAGTGATCATCTGGGTCTTTCAGTTTTTGGCCATCTTCATCTGCGTAGAAGTTAGTTTTGCATCCTCAAGAGTAAATTTATATTTCTGGGTCAGATCGAACTGCTGTTTGGAGGGTTTTGGAAAGCGTGTTTGGTTCATATCTCATTATTCATCAAGGGTTTCAATCCGGGTTTTTTATCACACCTTACTCATATTTGGGCAACCCCTTTAGGGGTGATTTCGGGGTTGTAAGTGCAGCCATTAATTTCTTTTGCTGGCCATACCATCCAGGGAGGCCGTACAACTTCCTAGGGAAGCGTGCAGCAGAAAAAAAATCATAAAATTCTGATATTACTGCCCATATCTGATAAGAAAGTAAATACGAGCTCATTGCACTTTACGGGAGGCGATTCGGAGTCCAATTGAAGAAGTTACAAGCATTTTAGTGATTTCAGCTATGCATTGTACAATTTCAGACTTTAATACCAGATCTGTACTTGCAATTTCAGGTCAGAAATTTCAATAAAATATTGTTATTTAGTGTGTAGTTTCATCTTGGTTTCTTTCCAGTTCAAGTGTGGCATTTTCGAAGTTATTTCATGCATAGCATTTTCCTTTCAAAGCATAAAAAAAAAAAATATCCAAAAAAAAAATCAGAAAAAAAAGGAGTAAGACAGAGTACATTCGGAACAACAGTTAAGGGGTGTACATTGCAGTGGTATTAGAGCTCATGTTAACCCCTGTCAGCTTGTTGGGTCACTAATGCATACACATCAATATTATTTACGGAGAAATAAATCCAAACCAGAGTTTAATCAGCAGGAGGATATTTTGGGACAGCAGCAGGAACAGGGTAGTTTGTCCCATAGGTCAGGTGACAGTGGGTCTACGGAATCTAATTCACGGGGAGTATGGGTGACGGGCAAAAAGGTAGACGAGATTCGATTAGTCCCAATACCAGGGGTGAGAGGCAGTTTACTTTGATGATGGACATGATGTCACAATTGTTGGGGAAGTTTCAGTAGGGAATACCCGTCCAACAGGTACAGGGCACAGGTCCTACAGAGCATAATGGTGCTCATACAACACAGTCTAGTCATGCTAATCAGCATACTAGCCACACAGTCTTTCCCTCTAGACCGTTACAACCTACATTTGCTCCTCGGGTTGAGACACCAGTAGTGCAGACTCCTCCACTTTCTATAGCAGATGAGTATAGGGAGGCTTATGTGGAGTATGAGATCCTTCCTGATGAGATTAAGGCACTCCCCACATTTAATGACTTTGTGCGTGAGAAGAGATCAAGGGGCAACTTCCACAGACAGGATCAGCGTGGGCCACCTCCTCAGTGTGAGGTGCATCATGCATTGAGCAAGGTGACATTACCCCACTTTGATGGTAGTGGGAGGACCACAACACGCCCATGGGTTGATAAGTTAGATACATTTTTCACTCTCCGATCTATTCCTGAGGACGAGGCAATTAAATTCGCTACACTGAATTTAGATGGAGCAACACACGATTGGTGGTACCATGGTCTCAATACATTGGGGCATAGATCTATCACATCTTATGCAGAGTTCACGGAGAAGCTCATAGACAGGTTCGACAAGAAGGATCCAGAATTATATTTTAGAGAGCTTGCTCAATTGAGGCAGTATGGGTCATTGGAGGCTTACATCTTCGAGTTTCAACATTTGTCAGTGATGGTGGTAGACATCTCAGATAGGAGATTGACCGTACTGTTTATGGAGGGACTTACAGAGCCTATCCGTGGTTGGGTCAAAGCATTTGATCCACCTTCCCTAGAGGATGCTATGAAGAAAGCACATAGTTTGGAGTTGGCTGCCCCTAAAGCAAAATTTCAGTCAAAGCATTTTCCAAGCAAGGATAGTAAAAAGCCATTCCAAAAAACATTTGATCAGCCCAAACGTACCTCTAAGAAACTTGATGAAGACACACTCAATGACTTTAGGAAGAAGAACTTGTGCTTCAAAAGTCAAAAACCTTGGAAACCGGGGCATAAGTGTGAAGCCAAGGGTACATTGCAGCTCATTGAGTATCATTCTGCAGATGAATCCATTGCTGATGATTATGAACAACAATCTGAATTGGAGGACAGCGATGAAGAACTCCCTTATTTTGAGCCAAATAAAGAAGAAAAACATGAGGAGAAGCAAGAAAAAAACGGGGATGAAAAGAAGAAGGGTATGTTGGCCCAGTTGCATAGTTTTCAGAGCTCACAGTCACTAAGGATACGTGGTGTGTTACAGGGACAGCGTGTGGTTGCATTGATTGATACAGGTGCAACTCACAACTTTTTTGATGAAGAATTGGTTGCACGAAGAGGACTGAAAACAGAAGATATAGACAGCTTTCAGGTGATGGCAGCAGATGGATTTACAATTACATGTTCTAAAATGGTGCCACAATTGAAGATGAAAGTGGGTAACCATGAGATTTGCAACGATTTTTATGTGGTCAGCATAGGAGAGCTTGATTTGATTTTGGGACTCCAGTGGCTCCGATCATTGGGTGATCTTATCATGATGTTGCAATTGAGACTTGTGCAGTTCTGGCACAGTGTTTTCTTTGTTGTGATCAGAGTGGTGCAGCATCAGCATGGTGGAATTTTCCTAAGGATGTTATGGGATCCTGGTATCACTTGTGATTGTAGCCAGGAGCTGACGGATGACTGGAGTATGATTTGGTATTGTGTAATGTCCCAAAAATAAATATTTTTTGTAAATGTCTCCTACACTTAATTATAAAAGTGAAAAAGGGGTTCATGTGACTAGGAGACATAACTTAAGTTGTGTTTATTTATGTTTTATGTTTTTATGTTGTAATAAGGCACTTTAAGTGATTTTAGGGTTGGGAGATGTCAACTCCAAATTATAACCTCACCCTATATAAGGGAGTGAGACGTCCCATTTTGGGCATGTTATGTTGATATTAGAAATATTGAAACCCTAGAGGTTCCATGAGTTGAGATTGTAGGTCTTGCTCATTCCCATAATGCATTGGAGGTGCATGGTTGGGGTCTTGGCAATATCATTGCAGGTGTTATTGCCATAAAATATCAAAAATACAAAAAGAGGCATCTGTGAGGAGTTCGTGGCATTTTTGGGAACATTTGTGTCATTTATTTCAGATCTGTTGGCAGCCCCAAACCCTACGCTTGTATTTGGGGTCATTGTGAAGGAGTTTTTGCATCGGTTCAGCCTTGGGGTTAGTTCGTCCCACTTGTGGGAGTTTGTATCTGCATTTTGAGTTCCTTGAGGACCCATTTGTCCATTCCAATTGTTATATTGGTTTGGCAATATTTAATATATGATACTTGGCTGATTTCTCCTCATACTTGTGTTATTTTATGAGCAATTTCTGAGTTATTTCCTTGTTGTACTTAATTTCTGCATTTTCGTAGTAAGGGTTTGCTGTTCCTAAAAAAGGGACATTACAAGTGGTATCAGAGCTGGAATCTTGCCAGCCTGTGATTCATGGTGATAAGTGTGTTTCTGTGGTGAAAAGTTGTGCCCTAGTGAAAATCGCAGATTTTTTGGGGATTCGCGGATTTTTAGGGATTTTTTTCAGAAAATAAAAATTGCAGATTTTGATACCCTTTTGACCAATTTGCAGTTATGTGGTTTCAGAATTTTTTTTTTGGTGGTCAAAATTTTCAGAATTTCAGATTTCCATCTTTTTAGGGTTTGATAGGGTTTTATGCATCATCCTCCTGTTCATCAGTATTTTACTAGGAGAAACAGACTTGCTTTGGAAATGTCAAACAGGGAAGAGGTTGAGGAGCCCCAAAGGCCAGTTGATAGGACCGAGCAAAAATTCGATGCCCTACTTGACATGTCGCAAAGAATGGTGTCCTTACAAGAGACAAATCAGCAAGAAATGAGGGCAGCTTTGGGCAACCCAAATGGCACAAGGAGGGAAGGAGAAAGGGGAGGCAACAACAATGGGCATGAGTCATCATCTAACTCACACACTCCCTTGCCTAGGCCGTCCAAGCCTATGTTCCTTGTTCCACCACCTCCACCGGAGGAAAATGAGGTAACTGATGAATTAGATGAATGGTTTGTTGCTTATAGTAATAAATCTGAGGGTTTTAGGGTAGCAGTTTCTTTTGATAAATATTTGAAGATTGTGGGTAAATCTGTTGTTGAGGCCAAAAAAGAGAAAAAGAAGCCCTTTTTGCATCAAAAGGTGACCATTCCCTCATTTAATGGTCAAGATGGTCTTACAATTAGGGCATGGCTTCAAAAATTGCAGACTTATTTTACCTTGGAGCCTATTTCTAAAGCCGATGCAGTTCAGATTGCTACGCTTCACCTTGAGGGTAGTGCTTACTCATGGTGGCATCATGGGTTAGTAACCCAAGGGCATGGTGATATTGATACATTTGATGAATTTTGTACCAGGGTTTTGAACAGGTTTGAAAGGAGGAATGTGGAAGAGTATTTCAAGGAGCTTGCCACTTTGAAGCAAACTTCATCCATTCATGCCTATGTGGAGGAGTTTGAACAACTTTCAGTTCAGGTACAAAATATTTCACCTAAGAGGGTAATTTTTCTTTTTATGGATGGTTTGTTGGAACCCGTGAAGCGATTAGTTAAAGCTTTTGAACCAGCCACTCTTGAAGATGCCATTAAGAGAGCTTTAAGCTTAGAATCTATTTTACCTCCTAGACAGAAATATTTTGCACATAATCCACTTGCTAGACCACCTTTTGCAGCCAGAAAAACAGTTTTTGGACAGCAGTATGGGCAGCAAGGAAACCTCACGCAGCAAGGTGGAAATGAGAGAAATTTTTATGGCAGGAATCCCACGCATGGAGAAAGTTTCAGATCTGGTTTTCAGCCACCTAATAAGCCCTCAAATGGCCCACGCTTGACACAAGAAGAGAAAGATGAGCTAAGGAAACAAAACAAGTGTTTCATTTGCAAGTCTCCTTGGCAAAGAGGTCATAAATGCATAGAAGGAGGTATGAAAATCATTGAATTACATTCTGATTCTGATAATCCTGATTTTTATGAGGTAGATGAGACACCCTTGGAAGAGGAAGCACAAAGGGAGTATGAGGAAGTTCTTGAAGGTTCCCTAGCCACTTTAAGTGGGCTGAATCAGTTTCACACTATTAAGGTACCAGGTAGATCTTTTGATGAAAATGTTATTGTTTTAATAGATGGTGGTGCTACTTACAATTTTGTTGATGAGAATTTTGCCACTAGAAAGAATCTTCCTACAGCTATCATTCCTGGTTTTAGTGTTGCTATTGGCAATGGTGATCTTATCACATGCAACAAAGTGGTAAGAAACATAAAAATTAATTTTGGCAACATTGAAGTAGATGAGCAATTCTTTGTTTTTCCCTTAGGAGGTATTCCACATATGGTTTTGGGTGTGCAATGGTTGTATTCACTTGGTGATTATGTTACTAATTATCAGAAATTAGAACTGAAATTTGTGCTTGAAGGGAAAGATGTGGTGTTGCAAGGAATCAAGGAAAATGGGTCAAAATATTCTTGCAAAATTTTGGAGGTTTCATACAAAAGAATGGAGAAGATGATAAGGCATAAGGACGTTGAGTGGGCAGCTGTAATTTTCAGTTTAGAAGGGAAAAAATAAGCCACCTATCATCCTCAAATTCAAGGTTTACTACAAAAACATCTTAAGGTATTTTCTGACCTACCTAAAGGTTTACCACCTAGTAGAGGTTTTCAGCATGTTATTGAATTGGAAGCAAATAGTAAACCTGTCATAATTAAACCTTATAGACATCCTAAGGTTTTCAAAGATGAGATTGAAAAGACCATTGCTGATTTACTTGAGAGTAGGCACATTATTTGCAAAGATGGGGTGAAGGTTGATCAAACTAAAGTTTCAGTTGTACAAAGATGGCCTATACCATCCAACCTAACGAAATTGAGGGTTTTTGTGGGTTTATGCAGTTACTACAGGAGGTTCATTAAGGGGTTTTCTTCTTTGGCTGCCCCTCTTACTGAATTAACTAAGAAAGGGGCCTTTTCATGGTCCAATGAGGCTCTTTTAGCTTTTCTAAAGCTGAAAGATGTAATGACTTCCACTCCTTTACTTGCTATTCCTGATTTTTCTGTTGCTTTTACTATTGCTTGTGATGCTTCAGGTGTTGGAGTTGGAGCTGTACTTATGCAACAAGGACGCCCCATTGCTTATGAGAGTAGAAAGCTCTCAAATGTGGAGAAAACTTTCAGCATCTATGATAAAGAGATGCTAGCTATCATGCATGTCTTGAACAAATTCAAGCAATACTTAGTGTGTGGCAAGTTTGTGGTCAAAACTGATCATAACAGTTTGAAATACTTCTTGGGGCAAGTTGAACTGAATGAAAGACAGAAGAAATGGGTAACAAAGTTGCAATCATATGATTTTGAAATTGAGTTTGTAAAGGGTAAGAAGAATTCAGCTGCTGATGCACTTTCTAGGCACCCTACTTTTCATTCTCTTTCCATTATTTTTGCTAATTGGAAGGTGAAAATTATGGCTGAATATGCAAAGAATGATTTTTGTTCTAAACTAATAAATGGGCAAGTTGAAGATGACAGGTTCAGCCATAAAGAAGGACTGATTTTTTTGCAAGGGAAGAGTGTTTTTAGTACATGAATCAAAGCTGAAACAAGCTTTAATTACAGCCATGCATGATGCTCCACTTGTAGGCCATCCAGGTTTCTACAAGACTTACAAACAGGTTAGAGAAAGATTCTATTGGAAGGGTTTGAAAAGAGATGTCTTCTTGCATGTTCAGGAATGTGTTATTTGCCAAGAAAACAAGGGGGAACATGAATTTGCAGCTGGTTTACTTCAGCCACTTCCTACTCCCAATAAAAAATGGGAAAGTATCTCCATGGACTTCATTACTAGTTTGCCCAAGGTATACATGAAGGATTGCATATTTGTTGTTGTTGATAGATTGACAAAATTTGCTCATTTCTATGCCATTTCAACAACTTGTACAGCCATACAAGTTGCTGATTTGTTTTTTAAAGAAGTTTTCAAATTGTATGGTTTGCCTAAATCCATTGTGAGTGATAGGGACAGCAGATTTTTGAGCATGTTTTGGCAAGAATTGTTTAAGCTATGTGGTACTAATTGACTCCTAGTACTAGCTACCATCCCCAAACTGATGGGAAAACTGAAATTGTTAACAAATGGCTTGAAGGATATTTGAGAAATTATGTTTCAGGTCAACAAAAGGCATGGGTTAAATGGCTGCACCTTGGTGAATATTGCTACAATTCTACTTATCATATGTCCATAAAAATGTCTCCATTCAAGGCACTTTATGGTTATGATGCCCCACACTTTTCAGATCTGATTTTTGGTGATTCAAGGGTCCAAAAAGCTAGAGACTTTGCAACAGAAAATCAAGATATTCTTGATGCTTTGAAGGACAATATTCTTACGGCACAAAATCGGCAGAAGAAGTATGCAGATCAGAAGTGTAGTGAGCGCTCATTTGAGGTGGGAGACTTGGTTTATGTTAGGTTGCAGCCCTACAAACAGTCTACATTGAAAAGAAGTGGAGCAGAAAAACTCAAACCCAAATTTTATGGACCTTACAAGGTGTTGAGTAAGGTTGGACAGGTTGCATATGCTTTGGAACTTCCAATTGGAAGTAAAATACATAATGTCTTCCATGTTTCTTGTTTGAAGGCCTTGGGCCAGCATATTCAACCATCCTCAGATTTGCCACCCCTTGATGATAAAGGAAAGCTCATTCTTGAACCTGAATTGATCCTTGAGACAAGGGAGAGAAAGCTTAGGAGTAGGACTATCAAAGAATATCTTGTGAAGTGGAAGAACTTGCCTATGGAGGATGCTACTTGGGAAGGTGCAGAAATTTTAGATGCTCCAGCTTTGACTTTGCTTGAGGACAAGCAATTTGAGGAGGGTGGACTTGTAATGTCCCAAAAATAAATATTTTTTGTAAATGTCTCCTACACTTAATTATAAAAGTGAAAAAGGGGTTCATGTGACTAGGAGACATAACTTAAGTTGTGTTTATTTATGTTTTATGTTTTTATGTTGTAATAAGGCACTTTAAGTGATTTTAGTGTTGGGAGATGTCAACTCCAAATTAGAACCTCACCCTATATAAGGGAGTGAGACGTCCCATTTTGGGCATGTTATGTTGATATCGGAATTGAATATTGAAACCCTAGAGGTTCCATGAGTTGAGATTGCAGGTCTTGCTCATTCCCATAGTGCATTGGAGGTGCATGGTTGGGGTCTTGGCAATATCATTGCAGGTGTTATTGCCCTAAAATATCAAAAATACAAAAAGAGGCATCTGTGAGGAGTTCGTGGCATTTTTGGGAGCATTTGTGTCATTTGTTTCAGATCTGTTGGCAGCCCCAAACCCTACGCTTGTATTTGGGGTCATTGTGGAGGAGTTTTTGCATCTGTTCAGCCTTGGGGTTAGTTCGTCCCACTTGTGGGAGTTTGTATCTGCATTTTGAGTTCCTTGAGGACCCATTTGTCCATTCCAGCTGTTATATTGGTTTGGCAATATTTAATATATGATACTGGCTGATTTCTCCTCATACTTGTGTTATTTTATGAGCAATTTCTGAGTTATTTCCTTGCTGTACTTAATTTTTGCATTTTCGTAGTAAGGGTTTGCTATTCCTAAAAAAGGGACATTACATATTGCTTGAGGACAAGCAATCTTTGGGAAGGGCGGACTGTAATGTCCCCTTTCTGAGTAGTCAGTCAGTTCTGGTAATTTAGCCTATTCCTAAGTTCCCATAGGCTAAACTGAGGTGATTGGGAACCCTATTTGAGTTGTTCCCTAGTGATCAGTGCTTTTGCTAGGGGATTCATCCATTCATGGGGGTTACTATTTATAGATATTTCTATTTTTAGCAGTGGGCCCGATGCAGTTCTTCCAATTTCGTAGAGTCATTTATTTTGTTGATGGAATATTTGCCCAAGTCTAAGCTGGCGTCCCCTTGGTGAGTAAATAAATTAATAAATTCAAGTTATATTATTAAGTCATAAAGTGACTTTAAAAAGGGACATAAAAGGGCCCTCTTTTAAAAACAACGTTATATCAACTAGGATGGGGTACAAGTTGGGCCCCCACTCCAAAGAGAGATAAGGAAATAAAACAATATTAAATTTTATGCTTTTTGGTTCCAAATCCAAGATGGGCATAGCTTTCATAAAAATGAAGAGTTTTTGGGGTTTTTGGATTCATTCACATCTTTGCTATCTTGGAGAAACTCTGCCAGTTTTCATGGAGAAAATTGCAGCTTGAGGCTTGTGGAGACGACAACCTTCATGAGTAGCTCTGATTTCGTGGGTGGAAGATCTCACCTAGTGAGATTATTGGAGTTCTTACACAGAGGGCTCATTTGGGCATCACAGATTCAGTAGTAGGGTTTGAGGATTTTTGAAGTTTGGGTTCCAGGCAAAGTGATCATCTGGGTCTTTCAGTTTTTGGCCATCTTCATCTGGGTAGAAGTTAGTTTTGCATCCTAAAGAGTAAATTTATATTTATGGGTCAGATCGAACTACTCTTTGGAGGGTTTTGGAAAGCGTGTTTGGTTCATATCTCATTATTCATCAAGGGTTTCAATCCGGGTTTTTTTATCACATCTTCCTCATGTTTGGGCGACCCCTTTAGGGGTGATTTTGGGGTTGTAAGTGCAGCAATTAATTTCTTTTGCTGGCCATACCATCCATGGAGGCCGTACAGCTGCCTAGGGAACCGTGCAGCAGAAAAACAATCAGAAAATTCTGATATTACTACCCAGATCTGATAAGCAAGTAAATATGAGCTCATTGCACTTTACGGGAGGCGATTCGGAGTCCGATTGAAGAAGTTACAAGCATTTTAGTGATTTCAGTTGTGCATTGTACAATTTCAGACTTTAATACCAGATCTGTACTTGCAATTTCAGGTCAGAAATTTCAATAAAATATTTTTATTTAGTGTGTAGTCTCATCTTGGTTCCTTTCGAGTTCAAGGGTGGCATTTTCGAAGTTATTTCATGCATAGCATTTTCCTTTCAAAGCATAAAAAAATAATAATAATACAAAAAAAAAAAAAATCAGAAAAAAAAGGAGTAAAACAGAGTACATTCGGAACAGCAGTTAAGGGGTGTACATCATAGACATCGAATTTTGTGATTGGATGCAAGTTGGCCTAGGAGGGGCAGTTTGCGCTTGACCAGCTCATTTATTTTTCAAGTCGGTTATTGTCTCGAAGAAAGAAAAATTATAGCACTATAGAGAGAGAAACATTGGGGATGGTGCATGGAGCATAACAACTTCCCAAAAAAAGAAAAAGTAGAAAATGTGTACAAAGTTTTGAGTTAGACTTTTTGGAATGAAATTGTAATAAAATGCATATGAAATGTAAATTGAAATGACATGAGATGTAGGTGAAATGAAATGTAATGCAATTTAATAATAAATTGCAATTAGACTTTAGGAAATAAAGGTTAATATTTGCATAGGTCAAATACATCCGATTTGGGGTGGCAGTTATGTCGTGTTGTTTTGGGAACCGGCTTGCAACGGGCAGGGCATGCATTAAAAGGAACCCCTAGTATTTCATTTGTAACACTAGATATGGATGTGCATGTGAGAGATATAGAGAGATATCTAGAGGAAAGGCATTGGTAAGAGCATTGTCCATGTCTTTGTGATTATGCTGGCTGGTTATGAAAGCATTGACTAGCAACCCTACACATTGTAATTGCAGACTGTTATTGTTGTTTACAGCAGCACCATTGAATGCCAATACAATTCTATGAATTGCAGATTATTTGCAGCCTAATTACAGTTCCTTGTATTCTGTTATTGTTGTGTGTGTGTTAATGGGATTGTATGTTCTATTTTTTTATTGTTGTTCATAGTTTTGTTGGCGATCGAATCGGCCTAGTTATAGATTTTCTAAGTCTACAATGCCCTAGACCCGATGCCAAGCATTGAATGTCCGAAGGAAAGGAATGTCCTCCGTGACAATCTCCAGTAGGGCTGGTTCTGAAAATAAAAATGAGGTTTTTGAGATAAGGGTTAGGAAGGTACTGAAAGAAAGGGAAATTACTAAAAGGAATGGGAAAAGGCTAAAAACCAAAAATACGGGGTGATGGACAGGAAGCACGATAGACAACTTAAATACTTTAACCAACAACAATCAAAACAATAGACTTTTAACAGAAACTAGTATTAAACTTTCAGGACTGCATAAACTCCAGGGGTATTCCAAGGATTCGTCCTTTACCGACAGCTAAATCCAGATAACAAAATTACGCTATGTGGTAAAGAGGCTAATTTAATAGAAATAACATGATAGAAGTCATACACAGAGATAGAAGTTTCAAAGCCGGAGCCAGAAGTCTGTATTTCGGAAGCAGATTTCAAAGTACAAAGTTGCTTCTCTAGAAAAGATTGTCCATGAACTATTACAGAGAAAATAACAGCTTTTATAGGGAATTCTACTTCCTAAAACATTAATGGCCAACCACTTTCTCAATGGTGACAAGCAGGCTCGGTCCAGAACTGACTTACAACATTTAATTTTGCCCTGTAGATAACTCAGCATTGAAGGTAGAAGATTTCGGCGAGATAACTTAGCGTTGAAGGTAGAAGGTTCCGGCAACCCACCATGATCGAATGGTTTAGAGCGCAGCTTAGGGTCGGTTTAACCAGTCAATGCCAAAATCCGGGCAGTCCCTGATAGTTTCGAGCATTCCATGGCGGTTCTAGGCCGCCTGTACTGCGTTTGGGGCCCGCCAGGAGTTTCGCTCCATGACTGGAGCGATAGAGTCTCCTTGTGCCTTTAGAACTTTTTGGTGCTTCTGCCTTGGGTGTCGCTCCCAGGGTGGAGCGACAGAGTTGTTTATTCCACTAATGGAGCGCTTGTTAGGTTCTCTCCACTAGTGGAGTGCTTGCAAGTTTGACCGCCTTTGACCTTCCTTTTGGACACAGCCATATTTGTCTCTCTCTAAGCCTTTATGGCTCTTCGCTCCACTAGTGGAGCGACAGGGCCTTTGACCATTTTGACCTATCTTTGCACTTGCCTTAATGCGTCATTGCTTGGTTTTCACTCCACTGGTGGAGCGCTTAGGAGATTCGCTCCACTAGTGGAGCGCTTGGCGCTTTGACCAAACTTTGACCCACTTTGCACCCTTAGTGCCTTTTCTTTATCTTTGCGCCTTCCGGGACCTTTGCTCCACTGGTGGAGCGACAGGGCCTTTCACTCCACTAGTGGAGCGACTGAGCCTTTGACCACGCTTTGACTTCCTTTTGCACTTAGCTTTCCAACCTGCCTTTTGTTTAGAGAGTCACTCCATAGGTGGAGCAAATGGGGAATTCGCTCCAGCAGTGGAGCGCTTGGCCCTTTGACCCCGCTTTGACTTACTTTGCACTTAGCTATACTTGTTTATTATTATTTTTCTAAGCTCTTTTCTGGCCTTTTGCTCCACTAGTGGAGTGACTAGGAGGTTCGCTCCATTGGTGGAGCAATAGCATCTTTTAATAGAAAAACATGTCCTAAAAACGCCTAAGTTTTGGAAATCACTAACATATGCACAGATATGAAAAGAACTTGCAGAAAAAAAAACAGTAAGGAAAGGAACATATCCATTACATCGCCCAGCTAAAACATCAACAATTTTGCATGCGATACGACCCAAAAAGTACAGAAAAGGTAAAGGAACCACAGAAAGTGAAAGAATACAGTTTTTAAGCTAAAGAGACAGCTAGTGAAAACACAGCAAAATAACTTCTTGACCATTTAAATGGAGAAAGAGAAGTTTTACAATGATTTGGTCTCAAAAACTGTATACAACATGAAATGTAACAAAAATGGGGCTAGAATGGCAACATCTCTAGCGGCTCGCGGGGTATTGAGCCTGCCTCAATGCAAATATCCTAGGCCTTATTCTTGGGTTTCAGAGTCTTCTTCGCTCTCAGGATCTTCGGATTGCTCTTCAGATTGTTCTTCGTTGCTGCTTGGTACCTCCTCGAGCTTTTCTTTCTCTTCTTCTTCTTCATCTACCTCTAACTCTTCTCCATGCTCCTCTGATTCTTGTGCCTTGGAATCAGGCTCGCTTTTTGTCTCCTTTTCCTTCTCCTGCTCACGCAGGTGGGGAAGGAACCTATCCAGGGAACTCTTAAACACATGCTTGTATACTGCAAAAGTGTCAATCCAACATTCAAGGGAGAAATTTGGCTGTTTTTGGAGCTCCTCAATTAGGCCACAATAGGTCTCAATGCGCTCAATGTCAGCAAAATCCAGTCTCCGGTCAAACTCCTACAAGCAGGACTCGATTTGGGTGTACTTGGCCATGAACAGAATCACCTGTGCATCTGAAGTTGGGTCTTCCCAAGCGTCGATGTCTGAGGCGCTATCTACAAATGTTGACCATATGGGCTCTAACTCCTCAAGCGATGGAATGGGTCCTTCAAGATCAGTGAAACCAGGGACGCCGATTTGAGCAAGGGTGTTGAAGTATCGCAGTGAAACCTCCCTTTCTTGCTTGAGGGTGTCGGAGAGCTGGCAAGCTTTTTTGGCTAAGTCCACCTTCGCGAAGAAAGAGCGCAGAGTCATCTTTGTTGTTGCCCAGGATCGAGCCAGAAGGCTCATAGGAGTTAGGCGAACTGTTATGTCCTCGATTTTTCGGAGCTGTGTGGCCAAGTCTAGCCAATGATTAATGTATAATTGGACGGACTCCAAAGTTGAGTCGCTAGTTGCAAATGCCTCCTGAGCCTCCCTAAAAATACCCAGATTGTAACTCCCCGCGCAGTTCTTGCCGGGAAATCTGCTAGGAACTGCAAGTGCATCTCCTTGAGGCACTCCTTAGAGAAGGTGACAGGCTTTGCTGTTTTCTCTGCTAACTCAGCCCGCATTTCGTGATTTTGAACGGTGAGCGCTTGAATCTCTTGATTGGCCTGGGCGCGTGATCTCATATGGCTATCGCACAACCTGGAAAGTTTGTCATTCTCTCCCTCTAGCAAAAGGATCTTCTGTTTTAGTGGTGCGACTTCAAATTCCAACACCTCAATCTGCCTCCTCGCTGCTTCTAAGGCCTCCTCAAGCTCAAGTTTCTTAGACTGCTCCTTGAAGAAGCGCTCCTTATAATATTCACCGTGAGCATAGATGGAGCCCACATGAACTTGTATGTCACACACCTACGGAAGGTGGGGAAATGAAGGACGGGTTTACTCCTGCGGTAGCCGAAACATTTTCAACAAGGTATTCTGTGACAGAAAAGGGCAAGCTAACAGACGCGGAAATTTTGAAGGCGTTAGGGCTACCAGTGACTGCTAACAGGGACGTTGAGAGGACCGGGGAAATTGAAATGTTGGGTACCACGGAGCGGGACAGCAGGGTAGAAAAAGAAGCAGAGACCAAGGGAGTAGAAACCTTGACAAAGATTTTGGGCGCTGAGGAAAGGGAAACTATGACAGGAATTTCAGGCGTCGAACAATCAGTAACTGCAACAGAGGGGAAGGAGAGGGAGGTGAAGATGGGTGCGTACCTTCGGGCTCCGTGATCAGGGGAGCCGGGGAGGATGGGCGTTGCGTCTGCGATTCTTCTTTCTCCTCTGCTTATGGTGTGCCAACATTGAAAAATCCTACGCGTTTAAAATCTCGCTTCTTCGACTGCGCAACCATAGGAACTTCGGGAGACGATTGTCGTTGAGTCTACGATGCTCACACTGTGTCTACGTTGATAACTTCCACATTTTCGGGTACCACCTAGGAGCTTGCCTTGGCAGGCTTCTAGGTGCTAGTATGTGGCTTCTTCACTGCTTGCTGTAAGAGAGGTGCCTCTTCAACCTTTCTTTTCAGAAAGGCGCTCTTATTTTTATGTGGCGCGCCAGCCGATAATGGGTCATCCAATACCGCCTTGCCCTTACCTTCTACATGCCTCAGAGTTGGTATGTCGCCTACTTCATCGGGGTTGCGCCCACTTTGGGGCACAATGTCAGCAAAGGAAAGTACCCGATAGGTATTTATGTTCTCGTCATAGTGCTTGGAGAACTTGTCGTCTATCGACGACGGATTGTCCAAAGACATCTTGTCGTTATGGACCCGCATGATCCACCACTCCTTGATTTTGTGGTCGGACCAATGCTTCAGCTTTGCCTTCATTTCCGCAAGAAGATTCCTGGGCAGATTCTGCTCCGAGTTGACTGTCAGGTGATACTCGTTCTCAATGATGTAAAAATCATGCCAGGGAGGCAAAGGCGCCATTTCATCAATATGCCACTCCAACTCGAGTCCCGTAGGATTGTTTCGTTGTTCCACCATGTTGCGGCGAGGGCAGCTATGAAAAGACTTCACCCAAGGTGCTCTTGGAAGATGCCACGCGGATCATACCTCCAACGATGGGGGAGCTCAATCAAACCATAGTTGAACAAGGTAATTGTAAGCACAGCATTCTGACCGCACTGCATGACTTTGATGTCCCCAAATTTAAAAGGTAAGGGGCAGCAGGTCTTCTTCCCCTTGCCCTTCCCGTATACTTCATTGGTGTGATCGCGCTGCCGGGCGACCTCTAGGGCAAATAAATAGGGCGTGGCGTAAAAGGATAACAAAAAAGACTTTTTTGTAAACCCGTAAATTTTGATGATTGTGCCTTGAGTGAGTAGAAAATCGTCCCCCCACTCCTCGTCGACCACTTGATCTCGCATCTCTGCGGGAAGCCGATCACAGCGGCCGTAGAGCAGCTCCAGTGATGGCCCCAAGAAAACTTTATTGAAGACATAGTGCGACTCCTCTCTGGACAAGCTCTATGTCCAGAGATAAACCGGCAACGCCTTGCCTTGGCTATCGGTTTGGTTCTTGGGGATGTAGGGGAACTTATCGTGAAGGTGGTAAAATAAATACCACACTAGGATGGAGCACAGCCTGAACTGGTTGTCTCTTCTGCTCTGTAGGTAGGCCAATGATTCGTGCAGCTGCCATGCCAAGAATTCTGCCCAGTCGAAGAAAACTGGGATGACGTCGGGCTTCATATTTGCGGGGAAATAAATTTTGTTCTCAAAGATTGACTGCACCATGGACACTTGCCAGTCATAGACTACCTCGTCGATGGAAAGCCCCATCACCCAAGCCATAATTGAATAGATTTCATGATGTACAAATTCTGTCAGGTGCTTGGGTAGCTCGGGAAACTCCTCAGATGACATCGCCTCCCCGAGTTGCTCCCTCATAAACTGGCGCATCTTGGGCGTAGGCAGATATCTGGCGCTTTGCTTAGAAGTGTTAATTTTTTTGGGAGTGAAATCCTTTGAGGGCTTCTCTCCATAGGCAAAGGCCATTCGAACAGCGTAGGTCGTGATGGCGAATAACGTCTCTCCCTTGGCATTGCGCACTGTCCTGGTCTAGGTTTCGTAAAAATGTGTCACCGCCTGCACAAACTCCGAGTAATGGTGTACAGGCGTGCACATGTAAAAGAACAAGTGCGAATGATAGACTACAATCAGAGGATTTCCAGTTGAGTTCTCTCCATGCGCCTTCTCAACATCTTGGCGCAACTGTTCCATATCTTTGTATGTCATCATGCAATCTCGAAAATGGAAGAGACCGTCTTCAGGCATCATCAACTTTTTAGGCTTCTTTTCCCATTTTCGCTGCTTCTTCGAGCCGCTCTCCTTCGGAGGCTTCGCTTTCTCTTTGGGCACCTTTTGCTTTGGCTCCCCACTCTTCTTGCCTATGGCTGCCAGACAAACTGATATGGCTCGAATTTGAATCAGAGAGACATTTGGGAAGAATACCGGTTGCTAGGGCAGCAGTAAAACGGAAATGCAACTAAGTGATGGAAATTCTCCCGACGAACTCTTCACCTTATAGCTCCAACTTCAAATATGCCACCCTAAATGCGCACGTTAGAAATTAATGCAGGTGAAGATCGTGGGCACAATCGTGCGCCTTTGATTGGCTCACATGCGGGTAGCTAGCCTTGGAAATGATGAAAAGACGACGGCACCGGACAAACTTGCTTGGGACGCGCGCGCTTATCAGGAGGGGTGCCTCACTCGAACTTGCCATGGGGGCGCACTTGAAACGCTAGGGAGCAAAAATGATTTGATTGAATAGGGCCAAACAGGGGTCCACTTTGTAGCGCAGTGCTAGGGTTAGAAAACGCCTTTTGATTCCAACCTTGCTTGACACTTGGCGCGCTTTTTTGATTGAACGACCTTTAGAAAAAGCATCTCTTTTAGGAAAGAGGAGATACTTTCGCTCCGCTAGTGGAGCGAAAGTGAATTTATTTACTTATGCTTTTCTTTGAAATGGAGCAGGGGGCATTCGCTCCATAAGTGGAGCGAATGGGACTTTCGCTCCACTGGTGGAGCAAAAGAGGTTGTCGCTCCACTAGTGGAGCGACAGGGGCTTTCGCTCCGCCAGCAGAGCGAAAGTCGCTTCTTTACTTAGTTTTTTTTTTTTGAAGATAGAAAGGAAGTTGTCGCTCCACTAGTGGAGCAACAAAGAGCCTTACTTATTTTACTCAGCTTCGCTCCAAAGCTGGAGCGACAACAAACTATACAGACATGCATTAAAACATATATACACAAGAAATACTTGGCAGATCAACGACATTCTTGGAACTTGGCGGGTGATAAGCTTTCAGAAGAAAGTCGTTCACCGAAATCGGGAGAGTGAAACCCTCCATGGTTTGTAGGATGAAAGAGTTGATCTGATTAACACCGAAGACTCAAAAAGGGACTTCCTAGAAGGCGTTGAACTTCTCATGGTTCCCTGGATTAGAGTTATTCTCAGGTCCACTTCAAGACCAGGTCCCCGACACTGAAAGTTCTGTCGAAAGTCTTTTTTTCGAACCAGCTCTTGGTGGATTTGGCATGCTTCGCGAAAGCTTCGTAAGATCTCTCTCTTTCCTCCTCAAACTGTAGCAACTAGGCTAACCTTGCACCCATCGGGTCAAATTCGCCTCCTTTGCTATCAAACCATTGGAGTAACTGCAACGCGAGCAGTTCAATGTGCGTAGGTAAGACTGCATCTTTCCCGTACACCAGTGAATAGGGCGATGTCTTGATCGAGCGCTTAATAGAAATGCGGTCGGCCCAAAGCGACTGGTCCAAGAGTAGATGCCAGCTTCGCTTATTTTTTTGTAGTGACCTCTTCAAGATCCGCAACAGGTTCTTGTTTGTAGACTCCACCAATCCATTGCCCTGCAGGTAATAATTAGACAAGGTCTTCAAGTAAATTCCATACCTGACTGCAAATTCGCAGATCCTCGCGTCGGTGAAAGAAGAACCGTTATCAGACACGATGGCTTCAGGCACGCCGAAGCGAGTGATCAACCCTTCGAGGAAAGAGATAACCGCGTCTTGGTTAGCCTGTTTGGTCGAAATCGCTTCCGACCACCTAGTGAAGTAGTCCGTGGCGGTCAAAATGTATTTGTGTCCGGCGGAGGAGTTGGGATTGATAATCCCGATGAAGTCGAGGTCCCACTACTAGAATGGAGCTTCTGCCTGGATGGGGTGGAGAGGAAGTGATGCGTTTTGAATTATGCCCGAGTAGCGTTGGCAACTATCGCAGCGCTGGCTAGCCTTGAAAGTGTCGGTGAAAAGGGTGGGCCAGTAATAGCCCGCTTTGATGATCTTCAGAGCTATCGACCTGCTAGCGAAATGACCTCTCGAAATACCGAAGTGAAACTCCTCCAAAATTTTTGCCTTCTCCGACTCTCTAATACATTTCAAGAGAACTCCGTCGATGTTCTGATAAAACAGCCCGTTAGGCGTCGAAACATACCTGCCATCCTGCAAGTGAAATCTCCTTCTTTGTGAAGCGTTGAAGTGAGGACACCTGCCTGTGTCGAAATATCTAACCAGGTCATCTGTCCAATCTGGACTATCAACTGACAGGTTGGTAAGGTTGCTTGTGGGCTTAGGACAGTCTGAGTCGGGGTTCGCAGCTTCAACCGCGACATTTTTAGCCAGTTCTTGACAGAGCGCTCTGCCTCGGACCAACTTGGTGGGGCGCACTTCGATGTCAAATTCCTGGATCTTAGTGACCCATCCAACTCTCCTATTGCCAAGCTCCCCTTGGATGATGAAATTTTGGACGTCAAGGTGTATCACATATACTATCGTCTTACTCTGAGAGACAAAATGTCGAAACTTCTGGAGCGACTTTATCACCGCATGCACTTGTCGTTCGATGAAATTGAACTTTTCTTCGTGCGGCTGGATGATTTGGCTAAGGAACTATTGGACTTTGAAAGTGTTTTCCCTACGTAGCTATGTTAGATGTTATTCTAGAATAAGTTAGAGAACATCTAGGAAAATAAGTTAGTATTTTCTATGTTAGGATCTAGCTAATAAAAGGTGATTTGGTTACGAGAATAAATGGGCTCCAACTATTTTGAGCTATGATTTTTTCTGCTCAAGCCTATATAATGTAACCTGGGCACGCCAATAATGAATATAATGAGATAGGTTTTCTCATTTTGGTATCAGAACGACAGGAGAAGTGAGAAAAAAAAATTTGCCCATTACGAATTTCATGAGTTCAGATCTGCAAGTAAGGAGCAGTCATTCTGCTGCATTTGAGAGTGCTCCGCAGTGAGTTGAGAGTGACATCGTTGAGTGTGCTCTGTAGTGAGGCATTCGAAAATCAATTTGCAGACGACCGTTGAAGTCTGCACACATTTTGGAAAGGCTTGCACACGTTGTGGAGATCATTGTGGGTCGCGTGCTGGACGTAAGGCTGGGCGTTTACGTCTGTGCTAGCCGTGGTGGTCCTTTGAAAGCTGTGGCAGTCCTTTGAGTGTTTGCGTAGGAAGTGGATGCTAGACGTGTTTGCCACAATGGATAATACGATGACGACGCGAGCGATGATTTGTGACGTTGATTTGACCATCGCGTAAATTGTTTGCATCCTACCGAAAATGATTTGACCATCGTGAATGTGAAGCTAAACTTTGGTAAATCAATTTTTGATTCTGGTGTATTGAAGATTGTTGTGACGTTTGTGAGCGTAGTTAGACACCAAGACAGACGCAGCCACTAAGATTGCATCGCGTGGATTAGCCAAACATTGTGTGGATTTGTTGCGCAACAACAAAGCAATGTTTGCGAAGAGAGGAAATTCGACATTTGAGTCAAACGTCACAACAAAAGCTTAATACTTCGCTGCGTTACAATTTTGAGACGTCCTACAGCGAATAGTTTTTCATACTCAATCGTGGAACGATATCCTCTTCATTAACATTTTTGTGTTGACTGTTCAGGTGCAACAGTCATTTTGTTCTTCATTTTGGTTTATTCGCTGTGTTCGCTCTGGCTGTGTTCGTGTCTGCGTGGATCCGATGTTAATTCCATGATTAAATACCTGCGTGGATTTGACGTCGTTGAAGGTGACATTTGTTCAAGGAAACGTATTGCAGGTTGTGCCATTCGTTGTAGAAGACACTACACTTCAGGAACGTCGTGGACAGCGGAAGTTTGGTAGAGTGGAGGACGTGCATATCGTGGACGACGTGCATATCCTGTCACCAATAAATAGGATTGGAGGTCTGTTTGAAACACTGTGATTGGATATGGTTTCACATACTTCTTTTGACTTCCCACTTGTTGAAAGGCGTTGAAATTGGTGATAATTTCCACATAGTGAAAGTTCTTTGCTGTGTTGAAGACGTGATAAATTGAGACCACTGTTGATGTGAAGAGAACATAAGCTGCTGGTTGGAAAAATGTTGTTCTGTGCATTTGATGATTGCTTGGTGCTTATGTTTGCTTGGTGCTTGTAAATCACTACCAACAAATTGGAGTAGATCCTCTTCTGGAAAGGTAAATTGATCTGATAGAACAATTGTTGTTTATTGTTGCATTTATCAGAGAAATCAAAGTTTTGATTGGCATCAATGGCTGCTAATAATAACCAGCCTATTCCTGAGTTCAATGGTTTAGACTATGAGTATTGGTCTATCAAGATGAAGACATTACTCATAGGCAAAGGTTTGTGGGACATTGTAGAAGAAGGCTACACTGAACCAGCAGATTGGACTGTTTTAAGTGCAGCTGATAGAACTACTAAGAAGGATGCCCAAAAGAAGAACTCTTTTGCTCTCTACCATCTCCAAGCAGCTTTGGAGAAAAGTATCTTTCCTAGGATTGCTTCTTGTTCAACAGCCCTAGAAGCATGGACAGCCTTGAGAGATAGCTATCAAGGGAGCAATCAAGTGAAGCAAGTGAGGCTTCAAAGTTTGAAGAGATATTTTGAGAATCTCAAAATGCAAGAAGATGAAAGAGTAGGAGATTATTGTGTGAGAGTCAAAGCAATTGTAAACAAAATGGAGACCCTTGGAGAAGATATAAAAACTGAAGTTGTTGTGAAGAAAGTGTTGAGAACACTTCTTCATAAGTGGAATCATATTGCCATTATTATTGAAGAATCTAAAGATCTTTCTACTCTAACATTTGATGCACTAATTGGTTCTTTGATGTCCCATGGAGAGAGACTCCAAGATTCTACATTATCAAGCATTGGAGGTGATGAAAAATCATTCTCATCCAAGGAAGGTGAAACTCATGGCAATACACAAGGAAGAGGACAAAGGAGAGGACAATCTTCAAGAGGAAGAGGAAGAGGTAGATCAAGAGGTGGCTACCAAGGAAAAGGAAGAGGAAGAGGAGGTGACAAATCAAACAAGTCTTGTTATCATTGTGGCAAGCTTGGTCACTTTGCTAGAGATTGTAGACTCAAGGCTTCTCAAGAAGGGAGAAGTAATAATTATGGAAACTATGGAGAAGAGGAAGGAACTTCTTCAAATTTGTTCCTCACATATGGAAAATCAGATCAAAATCTTAATGAAACTTGGATTTTGGATACTGGTTGCTCAAATCATATGAGTGGAAAACAAGAGTTATTTGCTACAATGGATTCCACATACAAGTCCAAGATCAAATTGGGAGATGATAAGGCACTACAAGTTGAAGGCATGGGAGACATGAAGGTTCCAACAAAATAAGGCACAAAGAAGGTAAACAATATCTATTACACTCCTAAACTCCAACATAATTTGCTTAGTGTTGGACAAATCATGGAAAAGAACTATAAACTTGTTTTTGAAGATGGAAAATGTGTAATTTTTGACAAAAAAAATTGTAATAGAGTTGTCACAAATGTACCTATGACAACGAATAGGTTATTTCCTCTTAAGTTTGGGGAACAAGGAGGTGCTCAACTTGCTAGTGTGGCCATAGAAAATCCAAGTGTGCTTTGGCACTTGAGATATGGTCATCTTAATTTTTAAGCTTGAAGTTGTTGACTTCACAAGCTATGGTGTGTGGATTACCAAAAGTTGAAGAGCACAAGGAGGTGTGTGAAGGATGTGCTCTGGGAAAGCACTCGAGAACAAAGTTTCCAAGAGGTCAAGCATGGAGAGCAAGCCATCCACTACAATTGGTACATTCGGACATTTGTGGTCCAATGCATACCAAAAGCTTGGGTAACAATTCTTACTTTCTTAATTTCATTGATGATTTCTCTAGAATGTGTTGGATTTATTTTTTAAAAACTAAGGATGAAGCTTTTGAATGTTTCAAGGATTTCAAAAATAATGTAGAGAATCAAAGTGAGTATGCTGTAAAAAGTTTAAGGACTGATAGAGGAGGGGAGTTTTTCTCAAATGCATTTCTCAAATATTGTAAATATTGTGGGATCAAAAGGCAATTAACTACTGCCTACACCCCACAAAAAAAGGTGTGGCTGAAAGGAAGAACCGCACTATTGTAGAAATGGCTAGATCAATGCTTCAAACAAAAAAACTCAGTAACATGTATTGGGCTGATGCTGTTAGGACAAGTGTTTACATTTTGAATAGGAGTCCCACTTCTAGTTTAGATGGGATAACTCCATATGAGGGATGTAATGGCAAAAAGCCAAATGTAAAAAACTTCAAAGTTTTTGGTTGTATTGCATATGCACACATTCTTGATGAGACAAGAAAGAAATTTGATCCCAAAAGTCAAGCATGTATTTTCATTGGGTATTGTGAGTCTTCAAAAGCATATAGGCTCTACAATCCAAAAACACACAAAGTTGTAATCTCAAGAGATGTAATTTTTGATGAAGGGGGAGAATGGGGTCATCAAAATTTTTTTTTTGATGATGGATCTCAAGATGCAAGCTCCTCTCAAGTGCAGCCCATTAACAAGAACAGCCATGGAAGTCCTCCAAGTCCACGAAAGAGTTCTACTTCAAGTACAACAAGTGCTACTCCAAGTTCTTCTCCACAAATATCAGCAAGTTCTTCTCCAATGGAAGTAGATCCACCATCAAGAGGTAAGAGAACACTTCAGTACCATCTTTCTTTTCAAATGATGGACAAGAATTTTCAAAGAAGGTACACTAGAAGTCAAGCTAGTGAGATGAATTAAGTCTTGAAAAGACTTGAAAATTTGCACATGTATGGTGATGAAGACTCCCAAGAACCTAAGGGAGATGTTAAGAGTGGAACATTCAACACATGGATGTTAAGAGTGCCTTCCTTAATGGGTACTTGAAAGAAGAGGTTTTTGTGCAACAACCTTAAGGATTTGAAGAACAAGGTAAGGAGAACCTTGTCTACAAATTGAATAAAGCATTGTATGGACTAAAGCAAGCACCAAGGGCATGGTACTCACGCATTGATGGCTACTTTCAAGACTATGGATTCACTAGGAGCAAAAGTGAACCTACTCTCTACTACATGAAACAAGGTAAAGACATCCTTATTGTGTGCTTATATTTGGATGATCTAATATTCATGGGTAGTAGTGCTAAAATGAATGAGGAGTTCAAAAACTCCATGATGAAAGAGTTTGAAATGAAGGATCTAGGTTTGATGCATTACTTCCTAGGAATGGAGGTACATCAAATAGGAAATGGGATCTTCATATGTCAACATAAATATGCTCAAGATATTGATAAAGAAATTTGCTATGGAGCAATGCAAGCTGTTACAACTCCAACAGGTCATGGGATACAATTATGCAAAGAATATGGAGCACCAAAAGTTGACAAGACCACTTACAGGAGCATGGTTGGGAGTCTAATGTTCCTCACCAACACACGGCCGGATATTCAATATGCTGTCTCTCTAGTATCAAGGTATATGGCTGATCCATCTGAACTTCATCTACAAGCAACTAAAATAATTTTGAGATATGTAAAGGGTACAATGGATTATGGGATCCATTACCACAAAAATGATGATGTAAAATTAGTTGGCTTTAGTGATAGTGATTGGAGAAGCAAAATAGATGATAGAAAATCCACTTCGGGGAATTGTTTTAGTCTTGGGTCAGGACTAATTACTTGGAGTTCTAAAAAGCAAACTACTGTTGCACTATCATCTACTGAGGCTGAGTACATAGCAATCACAAATGCTAGTGCCCAAGTCTTATGGTTGAGAAAAGTACTTGAAGAAATAGGTGAGAGACAAAGTGGTCCTACCATATTGTATTGTGACAATATGAGTGCCATCCAATTGGCACATAATCCTATCCACCATAGCAGATCCAAGCACTTCGACATGAAGTATCACTTCATTAGAGACATGGTGGATAAAAATGTGGTTGAGCTAAAACATTGCAGCACTTTGAAAAACATAGCGGACATCTTCACCAAAGGAGTTGCTAAAGCTCAGTATATAAAGTTGAGAGACTATCTGGTCAGCCCTCTCAACTTTAAGGGGGAGAATGTTGGACTTTGAATGTGTTTCCCCTACGTAGCTATGTTATATGTTATTCTAGAATAAGTTAGAGAGCATCTAGGAAAATAAGTTAGTATTTTCCATGTTAGGATCTAGATAATAAACGGTGATTTGGTTACAAGAATAAATGGGCTCCAACTACTTTGAGCTATGATTTGTTCTTCTCAAGCCTATATAATGTAACCTGGGCATGCCAATAATGAATATAATGAGATAGGTTTTCTTAGGAACTCTATCGGGCGCTCATCTCCATCTTCTCCCTTCTGCATCAGAACCGCTGTGTAGCTTTCTGGCTCTCTGACGGCGTATAAGATAAAATATTTTGAATAGTCGAGATTGACGAGGACTGGAGCTTGAGTGATCCGCTCCTTGATTTCTTGGAAAGCCTGCCTTCTTTCATCGGTCCACTTGAATTCAACGTCCTTCTTCAGCAGCTCGGTCATCGGCTTTACCACTTGGGCAAAGTCGGCGATGAACTTCCTGACGAAGTTTATTTGCTCGAAAAAGGACTGCAGGGCTTCCTTATTTGAGGACAGTGGAAGGCGGAGAAGCGCTTCAGCTCGGGCGAGATCAATAGTTAACCCCTTTTCAGAGATAAGGTGTCCGAGTAGCTTTCCTTCCTTCACAGCAAAGATTGACTTCTTGGGGTTGATGGAGACATCGAACTCCTGACATTTCTCAAAAACTTGCCGCAAGGTACATGCGGATACATGTACCTTTCCGTAGAGAGAAGGCGTATGCGGGTACATGTACAATTCCCAAATACATAAGAAGAAAGGAGGCTCAAATCACTTACAGATGCAGATGTGCATCGAATGGAGTTCATGAGTAGAAAGCAACCTCAACATGAACCTCAAAGTAACAATAGCGAACAGGGGGAAGGGAGTCATCCAACACAATTTGATGACCTATAACAAAGGATACACTTGGAAACACAATTGTTTTAGGAGTAGTATGAAACTCTGTGAAGGTGTAATGCACAGATGACGACACAAATTGCTTAGGATATTGGAAGGACGATACAAAATCTTGATGGAATGGAAGAAAGGAGGCAAGGAGTATTGAATGAATTGGAACAATGAAGATGGAGCAAGAAGGAAACACCTCAGATATTATGGTGGGACATTTTTGAAACACCAAAATCTCCAGAAGGAGATGGAAGGAATTGGAGGACGGATACCACAGTATGTTCTCCACGAGTTCCAGTGATTCAAGTAGTAGTTCACATGTAACCAATATCAACAAGTAGTGACAGTTCGAGTTCACCACTTACAAGGTGATCCAGAAAGAATGCATCAAGACCTCAACCAACTCCTGAACCAGAAGACAACAATAAATAGACCCACTCCGAGGAAGGAAGACAAAAAAGAAGGCGGGTAGATGATATGCCAACAATGGCTATTGAAGAAGTAGGTCTTCGTAGTTCGTAAGGAATGCTAGACACCATCACAATGGTACTAGAAACAAGCAATCAAGGCAATTTGGGAAGGTTGTCAGGTCTTCTCGGTTCTCTATAATTGCCTGGCCAAGGGAGGAGTTTGGTTGGCCTACCTCTCTGTAGTTCGTAGGGAAGGATCTTCCCTTTGGCTACCTCTAGACCACGTGAGCAGCAAGAAGGTCGTGTTCATATACAAAACAACCGGATACAATATAACCAACAGGTTTCCCACTTGGTTCACGTCCAAACTGAAGACGTCGCAATAGAAGGCTGATGAATCAAAGGAGAGCGTGGATAGACCTCAGATAGCCTAGAGGACACAATAGGCAATCCCAAGTCGAGGAGGCTTGTTCAAAGTAAAGGAATGAAGAGCAAAACATGTCGAAGGTTGGATTGTTGCAAGGAAGAATGCGAAGGGAGGCCCACATGGAGGAAAGGAATGAAGAGACTCTTGATGCTCATGTGGGGAATCTCCTACAAGAATCATCAACTCTTTAGAGTGGTTATTGTTGAAAATTTTTTGCCTATTGAGGATGTTTCAAGTATCACATGGACTTGCATTGTATAAGCTCAAGGTACAAACACTCGAACTATCGCTGGTTGGTTCATCATGGGTTGACAAGTCATTGGATGACTGAAAATTGTGGGCTGATTCACCATACAGTTTTGTGCTTGATCAATCATCTAAAACTATTCCTCTTCGGGTACTGACCAGTTACATTGATTAGGCAATTGAAAATCTCCCTGTTGAAGAAACAACCTATCTTCTTCATCGAGTTCATACTCCTGTGTATAGAGCGACTAAAGGGATGAAATCATATACTTGATTTCATTTAGTTGTGTCTGCAATTCTTGTTGGTCCTAAGGGTTTGGTTGACACTGGAGATCTTAGGGAAACAAGGAATATTGGGGTGGTTATTCTGGGAAGAGTGTTGGAATTGCGGGATGGGCATTTGGGTCCTATGGGTATAGTATCCTTGTTGAGTGAATGTTTCAAGGTTTTGTTGGTGAATGGTACATGTTTGCATTGTACAAGGTGACCATACTATCCCCGTTCATGTGAAGCTTGGTATATAGGTGGTGGTCCTATAGGGACATAAGTGGTTTGTTGAAAGACTTGGTGATTCAGCAACTAGGACATCCCTGATATTATTGGGGTGATATAGTATTCATGAATGAAATTGAGGAGAAAACTAAAAAATTGCACCAAAAAACAAGAATGAGAAACAAGGCATGATGGTCAAAGTATCATATAAACAAAAATAGGGAGTGTTGAAACGAGGCCCTCCAAGAGAGGGGCACTTCTAGCGATGTGCACTAGAGCAGGGTGCTCTTACAAGCGGAGCACTCTAGGAGTGGGGTGCTTATGCAAGCAAGGAATTCCGGGTGTTGGGCGCCCTGTTGAGTGGGGCTCTCAGCAAGCGTGGCACTCTACGAATGGGACACTCCAAAAGTGGGGTGCTATAGAGAAGGGACCCTCTACTAAACGGGCCAATCCGCAAGTGAGGTGCTTCAAGAGAAAACACTTAGAATTCTTCACGCCATCTCATTAACACTCACTTCTATCTTCACTTGTTGTCACTTTCATTCTTTGCTGAAAAACGAGATTCACAAAACACAAGTTAGGCAAATTTATGGATCAATAACAAAATCACCATTTGCATGAAAACTTATGAAGTATGAAATCTCGAACGAAAAAAAACTCCTAAATTTTAATGCAAAAATATTTGTGGGTTTCATGCATGTTAGTATAACATGCAACCCTTTTCACATATCTGAAAGGATATGAAGTACACTCGTGTAGATCTGCAAAATTATATGCGGGTGGGGTAAGATTGATTTCATATTGAAATTTTACTTGTGTGTCCCACTGAGAGTGCCAAAACTATTGAACATGGAAATCAGCAAGTGGTATGTGCCCATGATTGCAATTTGACAAATGGATGGAGACGGTTTCAAGACTCCCCAACCTCTAGATCTTGGGCCGGTTCCCTTCTACCTACTATTTAAGCTAAAAGAATAAAGAAATAAACTAACCTAAAATATGTAGAAAAACAAATAAACTGAAAACAAGGAGAGTAAATTGATCTAAAGAATAGAAAATAAATCTAATCTACTTTTTTTGGGAGATAAGGGTGTGAGAGAAAGAAAATGCAAAGATACAACCAAAGCCGTAGCTAGGTTTAGATATAGGTGCAAGTGGCATTCTTAGCAGAGATCAAATGACTACAACATCTAAGATCTTTGAAGAATTTGCAAAATCAAGCAAAGAGAAGGACTAACTGGGAGAAAGGAGGGCATAGCCACTAATTTCACACATTCATCAATGAAAAGTCATAGACACAATTGAATTCAAACACCACATGCAACGTTTTATTGATCTTGCAATTCTGGATGTTTTTACAATCTTACTCTAAAGAGTAGCTCTAATATTGCTTCAAAGGCCAAAAGACCATTACAATGAGCATCAAGCTCTTATTTATACTTGAAAGTGCAGCCACAAAATGGACTACATACAATGTATCCCATGATAATTATGAGGTGACACATCATCTTTATCCTTTTGCCAAAAATAGACATGGATTGGGACGAACTTGAACGGGGCACTGCCAGTGAGTGGGGCGCTCCATCGAGTTGGGCACTCTGAGAGTAGGGTTCTCCATCAAGCGGGGCATTGCCAATGAGTGGGGTGCTACCTGCTTCCAAACACTTAGTGTATTCTTGTTGATTTCTGCCCTACTATGTCTTCTACCTTAGTCTGTGCAATGGGGTTGTTGCCAATCAGAGGGGCGCTACCTGTTTCCAAACACTTAGTCGATTCTTGTTGATTTCTGCTCTACTAAGTCTCCAACATTAGCTTGTGAAATGGACCCTTGTTCGGAGCATGATGGTAGTACCGAGCTACTACAACAATGGATATCTTGACCAAGGTCATTCCTAAGGTACCATTAGTGTGCATGCAGGAGCATCTTGGCATAGGCAAGTGCCCCTTAAGGGGGATGACTGATAAGGATTTCTCTCCATGTCCCCCATTCAATGTAAGGAGGGATGTTGGAATATGTGGTGGCTAAGCTTCATTTGAGGCCACAACCAACCTTGTATTATATTCTTTGTATATGCCCATTGGGCACTTGTTGGTTACGAATCTGCCATGAGGAAAGGATTTGTTGTTAATGCACCTAGATTCGCCCACCAGATTGAAAGGCCGGGAGGAAGGAATGCCTTCCGTGCCAATCTCCGGAGAAGGCCGGCTCCTATGGGGGGTTGGATTAAGATAAGAGTGCAGGAAAGAGATAAAAAGGTACAGAAAGAGATAAAAAGGGGTACAGAAAGAGATAAAAGTGCAGAAAGGAATTCCAAATGTGATTGGAGTTGGGTGGGGGGAATAAGCAGCACGACGACGAATCAATCACCACTACTAACAGCATTCATCTACAAACATACATCGAAACTGCAGCTATCAGCGATCCCATGTATCCTCTATCTATGCATTCCAAGAATACCTGGCCATCAAATGTTGGAGTCCAGAGTTCAGTACAACAACAATCAATGACACAAGAAACATGAGGCAGAAATGACAAGGAGAGGCAGCATGCAAGATAAAAGATAGTAAGCAGAGCCAAGTATATGTCTGTATTTGAGGCAAACGCACAGCTACAATTGTCCCCTAGCAATATATTCCCCTTCCACCACTTTTTACAATGAATTACATGGCTATTTATAGCCTCGAGTTCCCCCTGATTACATTCTAGGGCACAAAGTCCCAGACTAAACATTAGCTGACACAAGCGGCTGAGGAGCTGCTGATGCTGACTTCTGTCGGGTAGGACTGTACTTGCAGCGTGGTGTCCCTGAAGGTTGTACAGCCACGTGGTAGCGTGTTGGGTCAAATCTTTGGTCAGCAGGAATGAGGGTAGGTGCGGCAGATGGCACTTCACATCGGCTTAAATGGTGACAGATGACGCCGGTAGTGAAGCCCATGCTTTGTCCTTGCACGGTCAAGTCTTGGCTCGAATTCCGAAGATGGACACTTGTCGGATGCTGAAGTGTGACACGTGTCTGCCTTGAAAGACAGCTTATCCAACTTCGCCAGGAATTCGGGCGCTATCGGGTTGCGCAGGAGGGAGACAGCGCAGTTGGAAGGCCTTCTTGCCTTAGCAAATTTTTGAGTTGACTTTACCCAACTGCGCACCGGTCAAAGGGCGCACTCTGACTTCGCTGCGAAGTCGGGTTGCGCACCGGTGCTTGGCTGTCTTCGTCCGCTGCTCGGACTGCGCACTGGAAAAGGGGCGCACTCTGATTTCGCTGCGAAGATAGGTTGCGCCCCAGCACTTAGTCAAATTTCGCTCATTTTCCTGTTCTGTCGCACTTTGCACTGTCCCTACTGCGCTCCAACTGGAGGGCGCACTCCGACTTCGCTGCGAAGTCGGGTTGCGCCCTGACACTTAGTCATTTTCAGGGAACACTTGCTGGAAATTTAAGAAACTGAAAACATGGCACCCCGTGCAAAATGTGGCAACATTCCTGGCGGCTCGCGGGGCATTGAGCTCGCCTCAATGTGAGGACCCAGGCCTTTATCCATTGGGCAATAGAGTCACCCTCGCCATCCTCTTGATATTTACTACCGACAACAACCTCTTTCTCAAACCCTTGGCACCCATGGCCCTCCTGGAATACTAAAAAAAAAGAACCGCATAAACTAAAATAAGAAAACAACTAAAACTTTGCATACTAGCCGGATTATTTATATTATTTACACAAAAGTTTGCAGCATGATTGGCATGCCGCCAAGACAAATCTAGCTTTGGTTGCCTATCCGGTGAACCTGCAGTGTCCGGACCAGATCTGATTGTACTTCAGATGATCTTTGAAGTCCGACTAGCCTCCCAAAGTTTGCCAGGTTGCGAACATGGTGCAACATGGCAGGTTATCATTCATATCGGTAGCCATACAATTGATGAACAATGTGGCAAGGAGATTTGTCAAACGAAAGCCTTCTTCGGGTACCGGTTGCGGTGATGGTTGGAGCCAATACCACCGTTCTAGAGAGTCCACCACCTGTGGGCTTTCAAGCACGAGTTCCTTCAACTCCTTGAGCGATAGCAGGAGCTTTCCGGCGATAGGCTTTTTGCCGGGGTCTCCTCAGGATCAGCCTCCTGGTGAGGCATGCTTATTGGGCTTTGGCTGAATGCTTGCGTGCTATGTCCTGGGACACAAAAAGGGTGCAAAAATGTGCCCTCTTTGTGTTCAGAATTTGCCACTGGATTTTGTTCCTCCTCTTGGCTCGTCTCCTGATGGAAACTGCAAGCAACCATATTATTCCTCATTTGGGCGGTGTTTGCATATTCCCACTGGTGACTTTGGACGAGATCTGCCTCTCGAGCTCCACACAGCTGCATTCTAGGGCTTTGCATAATATGAGGGATTTGCCCTGGTGATTTTGCCAGATGAAGGCAAGCCAGAGATTCACCAACTTGGGCTTCCATATATTAGCTCAGTCAGAGTCGCCAGGTGCTTTTGCCAGATGAAGGCAAGCCAGAGATTCACCAAACTCGAGGCTTCCTGAAAATACGGAGACTGTAGGTGAACATTCATTTCTCCGCTTGTGAGGTCAAGGCTGCTCACCAAGCCTTGATTCCTCCGGGGTGTCTTCTATTAGCTTAAAAAAAGGGGGGCGCCTGCGATCAAGAAATCTGGATCTTCAGCTCAGTCAGAGTCGCCAGGTGATTTTTCTAGATGGAGGCAAGCCAGAGATTCACCAACTCGGGCTTCCTTATTTCAGCTCCGGATTCGTCTATGCGAGCTTGGCGGTCAGTCGGCCTGACGCGCTCTCCTGGAGCGGCAATGTCAATTTCGTAAAGGTCAGGCTGATTTCCCGGATTCCTTGCTCGCCACCTTCTTGCTTGCATGAAGGCGTTAGGACCGGTCTTTACGGACTCAGAGAGTATTAAGGTTCGTGCAGAGTCGCCAGGTGCTCTGATTTTTAACAACAATGAAGCGAGCACTCGTGCTTCGATTCTGTTTGGGGGTGGGAAACTACCATGTCCCACCGAGCGTGCCAGAGAAACTGTTGGTTACGAATCTGTCATGAGGAAAGGATTTGTTGTTAATGCGCCCAGATTCGCCCACCAGATTGAAAGGCCGGGAGGAAGGAATGCCTTCCGTGCCAATCGCCGGAGAAGGTCGGATCCTATGGGGGGTTGGATTAAGATAAGAGTGCAGGAAAGAGATAAAAAGGTACAGAAAGAGATAAAAGGTACAGAAAGAGATAAAAGTGCAGAAAGGAATTCCAAATGTGATTGGAGTTGGGTGGGGGGAATAAGCAGCACGGCGACGAATCAATCACCACTACTAACAACATTCATCTACAAACATACATCGAAACTGCAGCTATCAGCGATCCCATGTATCCTCTATCTATGCATTCCAGGAATACCTGGCCATCAAATGCTGGAGTCCAGAGTCCAGTACAACAACAAGCAATGACACAAGAAACATGAGGCAGAAATGACAAGGAGAGGCAGCATGCAAGATAAAAGACAGTAAGTAGAGCCAAGTATATGTCTGTATTTGAGGCAAACGCATAGCTACAATTGTCCCCTAGCAATATATTCCCCTTATACCACTTTTTACAATGAATTACATGGCTATTTATAGCCTCAGGTTCCCCCCGGATTACATTCTAGGGCACAAAGTCCCAGACTAAACATTAGCTGACACAAGCGGCTGAGGAGCTGCTGATGCTGACTTCTATCGGGTAGGACTGTACTTGCAGCGTGGTGTCCCTGAAGGTTGTACAGCCACGTGGCAGCGCGTTGGGTCAAATCCTTGGTCAGCAGGAATGCGGGTAGGTGCGGCAGATGGCACTTCACATCGGCTTAAATGGTGACAGATGACACCGGTAGTGAAGCCCATGCTTTGTCCTTGCACGGTCAAGTCTTGGCTCAAATTCCGAAGATGGACACTTGTCGGATGCTGAAGTGTGACACGTGTCTGCCTTGAAAGACAGCTTATCCAACTTCGTCGGGATTCGGGCGCTATCGGGTTGCGCAAGAGGAAAACAACGCAGTTGGAAGGCCTTCTTGCCTTAGAAAAATATTTGAGTTGACTTTACCCAACTGCGCACCGGTCAAAGGGCGCACTCCGACTTCGCTGCGAAGTCGGGTTGCACACCGGTGCTTGGCTGTCTTCGTCCGCTGCTCGGACTGCGCACTGGAAAAGGGGCGCACTCCGACTTCGCTGCGAAGTCGGGTTGCGCCCCAACACTTAGCTGATTTTCTGACAGACTATTCCCTTAGTGCGCCTAGGAAGAAGGGCGCACCCCGACTTCGCTGCGAAGTCGGGTTGCGCCCCAGCACTTAGTCAAATTTCGCTCATTTTCTTGTTCTATCACACTTTGCACTGTCCTTACTGCGCTCCAACTGGAGGCTGCGAAGACGGGTTGCGCCCCAGCACTTAGTCAAATTTCGCTCATTTTCTTGTTCTGTCACACTTTGCACTGTCCTTACTGCGCTCCAACTGGAGGGCGCACTCCGACTTCGCTACGAAGTCGGGTTGCGCCCTGACACTTAGTCATTTTCAGGGAACACTTGCTGGAACTTTAAGAAACTGAAAACATGGCACCCCGTGCAAAATGTGGCAACATTCCTGGCGGCTCGCGGGGCATTGACCTCGCCTTAATGTGAAGACCCAGGCCTTTATCCATTGGGCAACAGAGTCACCCTCGCCATCCTCTTGATATTCACTGCCGGCAGCAACCTCTTTCTCAAACCCTTGGCACCCATGGCCCTCCTGGAATACTAAAAAAAAGAACCGCATAAACTAAAATAAGAAAACAACTAAAACTTTGCATACTAGCCGGATTATTTATATTATTTACACAAAAGTTTGCAGCATGATTGGCATGCCGCCAAGACAAATCTAGCTTTGGTTGCCTATCCGATGAACCTGCAGTGTCCGGACCAGATCTGATTGTACTTCAGATGATCTTTGAAGTCCGGCTGGCCTCCCAAAGTTTGCCAGGTTGCGAACATGGTGCAACATGGCAGGTTATCATTCATGTCGGTACCCATACAATTGATGAACAATGTGGCAAGGAGATTTGTCAGACGGAAGCCTTCTTCGGGTACCGGTTGCGGTGATGGTTGGAGCCAATACCACCGCTCTAGAGAGTCCACCACCTGTGGGCTTTCAAGCACGAGTTCCTTCAACTCCTTGATGTGATAGCAGGAGCTTTCCGACGATAGGATTTTTGCCGGGGTCTCCTTAGGATCAGTCTCCTGGTGAGGCATGCTTATTGGGCTTTGGCTGAATGCTTGCGTGCTATGTCCTGGGACACAAAAAGGGTGCAAAAATGTGCCCTCTTTGTGTTCAGAATTTGCCACTGGATTTTGTTCCTCCTCTTGGCTCGTCTCCTGATGGAAACCGCAAGCAACCATATTATTCCTCATTTGGGCAGTGTTTGCATATTCTCACTGGTGACTTTGGACAAGATCTGCCTCTCGAGCTCCACACAGATGCATTCTAGGGCTTTGCATAATATGAGGGATTTGCCCTGGTGATTTTTCCAGATGAAGGCAAGCCAGAGATTCACCAACTCGGGCTTCCATATATTAGCTCAGTCAGAGTCGCCAGGTGCTTTTGCCAGATGAAGGCAAGCGAGAGATTCACCAAACTCGGGCTTCCTGAAAATATGGAGACTGTAGGTGAACATTCATTTCTCCGCTTGTGAGGTCAAGGCTGCTCACCAAACCTTGATTCCTCCGGGGTGTCTTCTATTAGCTTAAAAAAAAGGGGGCGCCTGCGATCAAGAAATCTGGATCTTCAGCTCAGTCAGAGTCGCCAGGTGATTTTTCCAGATGGAGGCAAGCCAGAGATTCACCAACTCGGGCTTCCTTATTTCAGCTTCGGATTCGTCTATGCGAGCTTGGCGGTCAGCCGGCCTGACGCGCTCTCCTGGAGCGGCAATGTCAATTTCGTAAAGGTCAGGATGATTTCCCGGATTCCTTGCTCGCCACCTTCTTGCTTGCATGAAGGCGTTAGGACCGGTCTTTACGAACTCAGAGAGTATTCAGGTTCGTGCAGAGTCGCCAGGTGCTCTGATTTTTAACAGCAATGAAGCGAGCACTCGTGCTTCGATTCTGTTTGGGGGTGGGAAACTACCATGTCCCACCGGGCGTGCCAGAGAAACTGTTGGTTACGAATCTGCCATGAGGAAAGGATTTGTTGTTAATGCGCCCAAATTCGCCCACCAGATTGAAAGGCCGGGAGGAAGGAATGCCTTTCGTGCCAATCTCCGAAGAAGGCCGGATCCTATGGGGGGTTGGATTAAGATAAGAGTGCAGGAAAGAGATAAAAAGGTACAGAAAGAGATAAAAAGGGGTACAGAAAGAGATAAAAGTGCAAAAAGGAATTCCAAATGTGATTGGAGTTGGGTGGGGGGAATAAGCAGCACGGCGACGAATCAATCACCACTACTAACAGCATTCATCTACAAACATACATCGAAACTGCAGCTATCAGCGATCCCATGTATCCTCTATCTATGCATTCCAGGAATACTTGGCCATCAAATGCTGGAGTCCAGAGTCCAGTACAACAACAAGCAATGACACAAGAAACATGAGGCAGAAATGACAAGGAGAGGCAGCATGCAACATAAAAGACAGTAAGCAGAGCCAAGTATATGTCTGTATTTGAGGCAAACGCACAGCTACAATTGTCCCCTAGCAATATATTCCCCTTCCACCACTTTTTACAATGAATTACATGGCTATTTATAGCCTCAGGTTCCCCCCGGATTACATTCTAGGGCACAAAGTCCCAGACTAAACATTAGCTGACACAAGCGGCTGAGGAGCTGCTGATGCTGACTTCTGTCGGGCAAGACTGTACTTGCAGCGTGGTGTCTCTGAAGGTTGTACAGCCACGTGGCAGCGCATTGGGTCAAATCCTTGGTCAGCAGGAATGCGGGTAGGTGCGGCAGATGGCACTTCACATCGGCTTAAATGGTGACAGATGACGCCGGTAGTGAAGCCCATGCTTTGTCCTTGCACGGTCAAGTCTTGGCTCGAATTCCGAAGATGGACACTTGTCGGATGCTGAAGTGTGACACGTGTCTGCCTTGAAAGACAGCTTATCCAACTTCGTCAGGAATTCGGGCGCTATCGGGTTGCGCAGGAGGGAGACAGCGCAGTTGGAAGGCCTTCTTGCCTTAGCAAAATTTTTGAGTTGACTTTACCCAACTGCGCACCGGTCAAAGGGCGCACTCCGACTTCGCTGCAAAGTCGGGTTGCACACCGGTGCTTGGCTGTCTTCGTCCGCTGCTCGGACTGCGCACTGGAAAAGGAGCGCACTCCGAATTCGCTGCGAAGTTGGGTTGCGCCCCAGAACTTAGCTGATTTTATGACAGACTGTTCCCTTAGTGCGCCCAGGAAGAAGGGCGCACCCCGACTTCGCTGCGAAGTCGGGTTGCGCCCCAGCACTTAGTCAAATTTCGCTCATTTTCCTGTTCTGTCGCACTTTGCACTGTCCCTACTGCGCTCCAACTGGAGGGCGCACTCCGACTTCACTGCGAAGTCGGGTTGCGCCCTGACACTTAGTCATTTTCAGAAAACACTTGCTGGAACTTTAAGAAACTGAAAACATGGCACCCCGTGCAAAATGTGGCAACAGCACTTGTACACATTGTATAGATGAAATTTTGTAATATTTTATTATTTAAACTAAAGGTCAGGGGTATAAATACACCCTCATACCAACCACTTTGTCATTGGTTGGGTTGTATTCTATGATCCTTTAGTGAGATATTTTGGTGTCCACGGGCATCCTTTTACACCGTATGTTACCTTTTTGTTAGTTATTCATGCAATCTTGGTGATGTGTTGATTCCATTCATTTCTGGAAAGTATGGCAAAATCTAACAAACTTGTGATAAAGTTTTGCAAAATATGGATCAATTTGACAATTACCAAGCACAAGAGGAGCTTTGATAAAGTGATTGCATATTCTGAAATTGAAGGGCCATACAGAACATGAAGAAGTGGAAGGAGTGCAATCAATCTTAGAAGAAGTGAGATAACCCTTTACCCCACTTAGTGAATTAGTTGGTCTTGTTCTGATAGTAAGGATCTCAATGAATCTAAAGAAGGGGGTAGATGTATTGGACAAGTTGGTCCACATGAACCAAAACAAGCTTATATGAATTGCACATAGTTTTGTTGCATGTTATGGGCTGAGAATAATTGATGTAGTAAAAGCATGTGATGTATATAGTGTTAGGGGTAATTTTAACGTTTTGTTTATGTGGGTGCTTGGGTAGTTAGGCAAGTATGACAGTTGTCATCCACCAAACACTTCTCACAATACCTTATGTACACCATGTTGTTGGTCTAGAAGATCATAAAGGCAGGCTCATTGATGGAACATGGTATCATGTTGTGTTGTAAACTTGACCAAGCTATCTTGATGTATTGCAAACTATTGGGGATAAGAGTACATGCTTGATTTTCATTTATTAATTGTTATGCACTTGGTTGTGAGTAATCTTCTATCATTAACCTCATTTACAGTGTAGCATTTTATTGTAGATTATTGTCTGACTATGTTCTACATGACAAGGAATACTCCCCCAATACTAGAATATCTTTTTAGACATGGATTATTGAGTGATGCTCAACTCGGGAATGAATATCAACATGTATAATATATAACAAAGTGATGTAATTAATTATGGATCCATTGCCACCAAATTCAGCTAATTGGAGAATGGTCTACATGGAAGGTTTGATCTTGCCTTAGACAATGGTTCTACAGTCATTGCTTTCTATACAATGATATCTAGGAAAAAAATGAATAACATCAAAATATGTATGGATGTTGACTAGCTATGCATAAATGATAAACTTAAAAGAAGTGGTAGTACTCAAAATTGCCTCATGTAGTGATTTGTGTTTGTTTGGAAAATGGCTTCCATTCGACCAAAATGGAACAATACTCTTAGCTCAGTGGCCATACTAGGGGGTAACTTTAATGCCAGAATCACCCAAGATTTGCATCTATCATCAATCATTGATGTACACACCACATGCAGCCTTCTATAACGTCTTATACAAATGATAACTCCTCAAATCAGTTGTTTTTGAAAACATGTCTTTAACATATTGGAACCTGGGGCTTTGCTATGAATGGCCCATTGATTTACTGCTTGAGCAAAACCTAGTCAGACTTTCATGTTGTGTTCTGTGTATCATGCAACTGGAATTTGTTAGCATCTATTACTTAGTATATCTAATATTATCTTTTAAGGAGTATGATGAAATTGGCATTGTCGAAATATTCCTGGAAAGATACCGGCAATTTCTGTTCTTCCAAAAACAGTCTGAGCTCAGCACCACCAGTTTCAAGTATGAGATCCTCAATCTGTAAATATCAATTAACATCCAACTATGTTAGTTTATATTGTTATTTTTGAAGTAGCCTATATTGTGAAACTTGCAATTGCAGAGACATCCTTACAGATCGAGACTCGTCTTGTTTGGTTAGTGGTTTGGTAGGACGGTATGTGCAGTTTGTCCTCCTATTCCATACCCAAAATCTCTTATAATTTGCAGGAATGCCAAGTTTGTCAGCAAGACGATCCTACAAGGTTCCGACCATCCGGAAAGATCTCAAAAGACATGGAAAATATATTGCAAGTACATGATGTGAACGTAAACTCCAAATCTATTTCATACATCGATTTATTGATCTACGTAACACAACTTACCTTAATTTGCGAGAAAGAACTCTCTCTTTGGATGCGCAGGCTCTTAACCTTGTCAAAATCAACAAGGTCAAAGTGTATATTCTTTCCAATTTGTTCATGTAGATGACCATCATAAACCACCTGAACCATCAGTACTGGAAAATCAGAACACAAGCTTTTTGAAAGGTAACTGCATGACATTTTATAAACAAATGATAACAGAATAAACTACAGAATTGCATACAACTCCTATTGAAAATAGGAATTGCTATGATCATGTTACATGAATAAGAGATGGACACAAAATGGATTATGGCATAGACCTTTATATATTTATGATGTTGAACTTCTTGCATATCTTTCTGTTTATGACCACCTTCCTGTTTTTCCAGCAAAATATGGTAAGCTATGATACAAATACATTATATAAAAATAGCAAAACATAGCTATCATAGAATAATAAAATAGAAATTATGTGCTCATCTATCTATCTATATATATATATATATACAACACAAACATGCATAGAATGCTAGTCAGTTTCAGCAATTGTCTCCTGTCTGTATACCTTAAGAGCTCGTCTGTATACCTTAAGAGTTCCCTACGTAAGAATTAGCCTTTTTTGTCTATTTTCTTACATTTCACAATCAAACTGCTATGCTAACTGCTGCTTTTGTGCATTTCCCTCCAGTCTATTGGAATGATTGGTCAGATATTACAAAATTGTCGTTTGAGTATGTTTGCATGCATTGTTAAATCTGAATATATTATTAGATATTGCACTGTGTAAAAGCAATGTGAATTTACAGACATACATCTGAGAAAGATCAAATCAATAATTTTTAAACATTGCAACCATACCTTTGTGAACTAATATGATTTGTTATAATTCTAAAGATATTTTAACCATGCAAAAGCACTGGTTCAACTTCAATAAGTTAGATACTGAAATCCCTGACAAAATACCATTACTACCCTATTGATGCTATAATCATTAATGCTAATTATAACTCAATGAATTAGAGTCATTGGAAAAAATGTTTATGGAAGTATAGAATTGCTGCTAAAGTTGAAAATTATCATCTATTGCATCATTTAAAGAACTTCATGCAAATGCATGTAAAGTTTACAAATATACATTGTTATGAAAAGGCAATTTTCATAAATTGCACCCATATTTTTTTTTTTTTTTTAACATGGTGGATTCGGTAGCCGCCATTCTGTCCAGCTTTTATGGCCGCGCAGTATTCTGCACTGTCCGCCCTGGAAGCCGTCACACAGATCTTCATGCAGTCCGCCCTTATAACCGCCATGCCACAATCATTTTAAAACTTTTACACACCCATATCCTTTTGAAAGTTGTTTTTGACTAAAAAAATCTCTTCACAGGAGTGGGATTAAATTCATGAATCCATAAATAGGTACTCCTTCGAACAAATTTTGTAGCTTGCACTGGAATGAACTGACTTTTGGATATTACTATTTTACAGCCTCAATTTCTGTAGTGGCTTGCTACTACCCTCACGATCTGAAAGGAGGTCCATCACACAATCTGAGGCAAAAAATAGAGCAGGGCAAAAATCAGCAAGAATTGGCTAAGTGTTTGGAAGTGGTAGCACCTTACTTTTGGAGCTCCCTGCTCCGAGGCCACACCAATCAAGCCACCCGGCTTGAGGTCACCCCAATCAAGCCACCCGGCTTGAGGCCACCTTGTTAGAATAAAACATTAGGTTATTTATGTAAGGGTATGATAATTAATATGTGTAAGGGTACGTCCCTTCATATTGTATTGTATAAATATTCATAATAGATATAATGAACTGTGTGATTCATTCTACATTCATATTCTCATATAGTATCAGAGCAACAGGTCTGCCATCAGACCTGTGAAGAAAATTGAAGCATCCAAAGCCAGTTGTCGTTAGAGCCCCCAGCGGCACAAGCCCCTCCATTGTCGGTGAAAAGAAGCACGTGAAAGAGCCATAATAATATGTATTAAGCACCGTTGATTGGAAGCGAAGGCATCAACAACTGTTACATTCCGAGGCCGGTATAGAAGCCCGATTTACCAGTAACTTTATAGGTTGCTATCTGTTTTTTGGACGTGTATTTTTTTTCGCCGCAGCATCTTCCGAAGGCAACTGCGTCCACTAACCATCACAGTGAACGAAGCCCACACATCAGAAGCGGTCATTCCATTAGAGTGCACACGTCGGAGTATTCGTCACTCAATAGCCAAAGGCCATATAAACACCAACAAGGTACCTTCAGGTAGAGCGTCATCAAAGTCTAGTATACCGTGGAAGGTGGTAACAAAGCAGCATCCTACAGAAGACGACACACATTTAACTTTAGAGAAGGTTTTGAAACTTGAAGGAGATTAGCTAGTATATTACAGGTCGCACAAGGCGAGCGCTACAATTACATCATTCACAACTATTGATTGACCTCTTGATGGTGATCATTGACCTCAACTCGATTATTGCGTGCCATCTGAAAGAGTTCGAGTGAACGTTGATAGCCACAAAGTTGCCCGTCTAATAGGAGAACTAGACGGAGGAAGTTAAAAGCATAGCAACTCAGTTTTAAAATAAACATTAAAAATTAAATTTCCTAAGTTTGATCTTAGGATTTTGAAAGGACGCAGCCGCCATCAACTTGACGGCGTATTAAGGCAACGACGGGATAAAACCCTAAACACCGCGGAATTAGGGTTCGCCAAACCGCTCATATTTCACTTATTCCATTTGCTAGAATCAAACCCACGTAAGCCCAAAATCGATTGGAGGACGCCCTATTCCATTTGCTGAAATCAAACCGACGTAAGCCGAGGACGTCCGATTCAAAAAAAAAAAAAAAAAATTATAAAGTAACATATTCCATTTGCTGAAATCAAACCGACGTAAGCCAAAAATCGATTAGAGGACGTCCAATTCCGAAAAAAAAAAAATCGATTGGAGGACGCCCTATTCCATTTGCTGAAATCAAACCGACGTAAGCCAAAAATCGATTGGAGGACGTCCGATTCCGAAAAAAAAAAAAAAAACAAAAAAATTATAAAGTAACTTATATTATAAACGTTTTTAATAAAGTAAAGTTATTATACAGTGCTTTATATAATTTATAAATTTAATATTTATAAATCTCATTAATTAAAAAAAAAAACGGTGAATGTGCATATTTTATATTGCCCAATATAAAAGTATCTTTTGCCCACGTGCAATGGCGCAATCAAGTGCTCCCAAAATTTTGCTCTCCAATTCTCAAGTCCTCAAAGGTGACAATTATGCGGCCTGGAAAACGAAGATTCAAGCCATTCTTGAATTCGAAGGCTTATGGGAGATTGTTACTGGGACTGAGCAACGTCCACAGACAGCTGGCAAAGATCAGGAGGCGTTTGATCAACAAAACCGCAAGGCTCGTATGATCCTTCTACTTGGTATCTCAGACGATGTCCAACCTCATGTTCGGGATGCTAAGACTTCTACTGAAGTATGGACGAAGTTGCAACAAGTGTATGAGTCAAAGAACCAAAATCAAATTCTTCATCTTCAAGGACAATTGCACACTCTAAGGTTGAAAGGTGGCGAGAAGTTGGAGTCATTTCTTTGCCGAGTTGCGACGCTTCGTGCCTCCCTGCAAGCACTAGGAGAGACTGTGGAAGATAAGCTCCTTGTACCCATTGTCCTGAGAGCACTCCCGAAGTCGTATCGCACCTTTGTGACATCCTTGAACATCCTGAAGCAAAAGCCAGATTTTGAAGAATTGGTCAATCTATTGCAACAAGAGGAAGCGTTCCATGAGAACTCAAATGAAGAAGAGCATGCCATGATGACGAATCAAAAGGGCAAGAAGTCGTTCCACCAAAAAGAAAAGGCAAACAAAATCCCAACAAGCCGTAAAAGAGTTGTTTGATTTGTGGTAAAAAGGGACATGACTTGAAAGAATGTTGGTACAATTCTTTTACTCAGGGATATTCGAGTAACAAGAATACTAAGCAAAGAGGACCACCTCCTAAGAACAAGGGGGAGTGGAACCAATGATGACCACAAAGACAACAACAAGGGAATGTTGCCAATACTGAAGACGAGGAAGAGACTGAGGATTTTGCTCTTGCTCATCAGGAGCAACCATCCACCACTACCACTTGGTATGTTGATTCAGGTGCTTCCAAGCACATGACTGGCCGGAAGGATTGGTTTGTCTCGTTGGATGAAAAGTCTTATCCAGGTCAGGTACATTTGGGGGATGACACACCCTATGACATTGAAGGAATGGGAGATGTGCAAATCCGGCTTGGAAAGCATAATTGTCAGATAAAGAAGGTCTTGTATGTGCCAGGACTCACGAAGAACCTCTTGTCTGTCAATCAGATGTTGGATAACAATTTACGAGTGGAGTTTGATACTGTGGATGGAGAAAAATGTTGTCTCATTCGAGACAAAGCTAGAGATTCTCACATCGTCGCTAGAGCATCAGGAGTTGGGAAGATGTTCTTGCTTGATTGTGTGGCTTCCAACAATCAGGCGCTCACTGTTCGTGTTGCCGATGTCACTACCCTTTGGCACCGATGATATGGACACATGAATCCCCACTACTTGATTACCTTGCAAAAGCAAGATTTGGTACATGGTCTTCCATCCCTTGCTCTTCCTTCTAACATTTGTTCTACTTGCATAGTAGGCAAACAACACAGAATTCCATTTGAGGCTAGCACACATCGTGCTAAAGGACCTCTTGATGTGATTCACACCGATCTGTGCGGACCCCTAGAGGCTAGCCACACTGGCCTCAGATATTTCCTGCTATTTGTTGATGACTACTCCAGAAAAATGTGGGTGTATTGCTTGAGATCGAAGGATGAAACCTTTCAGTATTTCAAGGAGTTCAAAGCTCTTGTGGAGAATGCCACTAGTCGTCATATTCATGTACTCCGCTCAGATCGAGGGGGAGAGTACACATCAAAAGAATTTTCTGCATTCCTGAAGGAGAATGGGATTCGATGGCAATTGACCACATCATACACGCCACAACAAAATGGAGTTTGTGAAAGGTGAAATCGTACCATCATGGAAATGGTAAGAAGCATGTTGAAAGATGCACAATTGAGTCCAACATTTTGGGTTGAGGCAGTGAAAACTACAGTATATTTGTTGAACAGAGCACCTACAAAGGCTCTTCAGGGAATGACTCCTCAAGAAGCATGGTCAGGAGAGAAACCATCCATCTCTCATCTTCGAGTGTTTGGTTGTACTGCCTACATGCACATTCCCAAAGAGAAACGAAAGAAAATTGAAGAGAAGTCCTTGAAGTGTATTCTTCTCGGGTATAGTAGTGAATCTAAAGGCTATAGGCTCATAGATCCCACTACTCGGAAGATTTATGTTAGTAGAGATGTCATATTTGATGAAACTAGTGAATCTCCAACCAGTCCACCTGCAACACCATCTGATCCTGACAATGGTCCAAGAATCATCCATGATGATGAAGATAATAGTAGAGGAGCTACTCCTGCTGCGAGTTTACCTCCAAATCATTCGAGTCAACCATTATGGTACAAAAAGACACTGCAGGATTCCCATCTGAGTGCTCCACCTGACACTTCTACCTCCAGACCAAGGACACGGAGCATGGCTCGTGAGGAAGTGAATTTGGCATTGATGAGCACCGTGGTGAATAGCCCTAAACCTGAAACGGTTCGTGAAGCTCTTGAGCTGCCACATTGGAAGTCAGCCATGGAGGCTGAGTATAATTCATTGATGAAGAATGGCACATGGGAGCTAGTTGATCTTCCACCAGGGAAGAAGGCCATAGGATGCAAATGGGTGTTTAAAACAAAGTATAAAGTTGACGGAACACTCGATAAGCACAAGGCTCATTTAGTTGCAAAAGGGTATGCACAGGAGGAAGGCATCGACTATGAAGAGACATTAAAATAACCTACGATTGTGTTGTTTTTTTTTTTTTGTTTTGTGTGTTTGGGGGGGGGTGGAGGGGTGGTGTGATGGTAGTCTTTTGTGAACTAGGTGTTTAGTAGGAGGGGAGAGTGTGGTGAACGTGGGGGGTTTGTTTTTTCTTGGAGAGAGGGAAAAGTGTGGGGATTGGTTAGATTTTTTGTATGGTTTAAAATAGGCTCCAAGAGCCTGGTACATAAAAATTGATGAACACCTCTTACAACATGGCTTTGTTAGGAGTCCGTATGATCCTAATCTCTACCTTCGACAACATGGGGGGGAGACAACCATTGTTGTAGTTTATGTCGATGATTTGGTCATCATAGGGAGTGTTGAGGATTTAATTTTATCTTGCAAGGATGATCTCAAAAAATCATTCGACATGACTGACCTTGGTTTACTTCACTATTGCCTTGGATTGGAGGTTTGGCAGATGCAGGATCGTATATTTGTTTCTCAGATGAAGTACACCAAGAATTTGTTAGAGATATTCAAAATGACAGAGTGTCAACCCATGCCCACACCAATTGAACCTGGTCTACATCTGTCTCGTGATGATAGCTCTCCATAGGTAGATGCAACTATCTATCGTCAGTTAATTGGAGGGTTAATTTACTTGACATATACCAGGTTGGATATTTGCTATGTCGTTAGTTATCTATCTAGGTTTATGCATGAACCTAAGAAAGCTCATTGGACAGCGGCTAAGCATGTGTTGAGATACATCCGTGGTACTGATAGTTATGGCCTGGAGTACAAAAAGAACGATAAATTCTTCTTGACTGGATACATAGATGCAGATTATGGAGGATCCTTGGATGATAGGAGATCGATGACAGGATATGTGTTCTTCCTTGGATCTGGACCGATTTCTTGGGGTAGTAAGAAACATAGTATTGCATCAAAGTCTTCCATAGATTCGGAGTATCGTGCTATTGTAGATGGTGTTTGTGAGGCAGTATGGTTACGTTGCATTTTGATAGACATTGGGATTCCACAGAGTCAGCCTACAATTCTGCACTGTGATAATCAGGGTGTTTTGAAACTGGTTCGCAATCCTGTTTTTCATGAGCACACCAAACACATTGAGATACAAGTGCACTTCATTCGTGACCATGTTTCATTGCACAATATTCAACTCCAGTACATTTCCACGAAGGAGCAAGTTGTTGATGTTTTCACCAAATCTCTAGATCGTGGAAAGTTCAAATACTTTCGGAGTTTCCTCTCTTGTTCTCTGAAGACCTAATGTATTATGGGGGGAATGTTAGAATAAAACATTAGGTTATTTATGTAAGGGTATGATAATTAATATGTGTAAGGGTACGTCCCTTCATATTGTATTGTATAAATATTCATAATAGATATAATGAATTGTGTGCTTCATTCTACATTCATATTCTCATACACCCTACTTGAGGCTGCTTCGCTCAGGCCACCCTACTCTGTGTCTATTTTTGGCAACCTCGTAGTTATCATTGAAGGTGCTAGTTCTAGTATGCCTAAGTCAAATAAGTGTGTTGGAGTCAAGTGCGCACAAATGTAATTTTGTCAATGTAATTTCGTAATAATTGTTTGACGTCATAAGTGGTGACATAAGCATTTTTTATAATTCAAAGTTTGTAATGTGAATAAAATATGTACAATGTAATGCATGAAATCATGTGGTATGTGCAAACGTAGGGTAGTTATCACCCAATTAGAGGTGATGTGTCATGGGTTGTAGTTTTTAACTACTAAAGAACCTTGGGAATTTGAGATAGAGTAGTATGTTTGCATAGATATTGTTCTAAAGGAGTTGCTCTGCATAGGATCGCAAATTGTGATGTAATGCAAGTGTCGTACAGGCAAACGTTAATGCAATATCTACTCATTTCATCCTTCATCTATTGTATTTGCATGTACATTGTGTGTGTTGTCATTGTTGATTGTTGCAGTAGGTAGATTTGTAGTTGTTCTTCCCAAGTTTTGTATGTAGGGTTGAAGTCGTAGTACTAGAGATGTCCTACAACAATGTGCTCATATATTGGATTGTTGTACAAGTAGTGTCGCACAAGGATTGTCATACATGGGTTGTCATATGGAAAATTGTTGTCCAGTGTAGAGAGATGTCAAAAGATAGCAATTTGGAATAGGATAGAATTTCCTATTCCTAGTCTCAATTGTTGAGATTGAGATGATTACAGTTATTGTTGATCATTAAATCTATCATTCAAATTTTTCCTCCAAGAGTGGAGTACTAACCGGTATGCTACATTTGGCAACGTTGTCATTTTGAAGAATGAACCAGCATCGCGTGAGCTTTGAAGAGGTGAATGATAGATAATTTACCTAAAGGACATGGAAGATATGGATGCGAAAGACTTGAAGAGTAGGAAACAAGGCATCCAAGAATTGCACAACAATGGTGGAGTGTTGCACAAAATGAAGATTTGAATTTTGTTGATGCAAGACTACAAAGCAAACTGATAGATCTTGAGGAACCAAAAGTTGAATGTTTGTGGAATCCTCGTTTGGAGGGTAGTTCATGTGAAGAAATGTGGTAAACAATGTTTCTAACAATGGAGGAGGAATCTTGAATGGTACTAACAATACATGCACGATTGCAACTACAATATATGGATCCTATTTGAACTAATATAGATCAATATGGATCACAAGATAGTTTGGATCCTATTTCCTGCACTATGCTCATACAATATGCATATAGTCTACTCTCCTCTATGTATGATCCACTCTCCTATGCATACAATGATTATGAAATGAAGGAGAGGTGGTCTCTATTTAAGCTTGGGGTCTTGGCCATTCCAACAACGGTCTTGGGGACAGCTCACCACCCAACCATCTCCCCCTTCGGATGTCTACATGACCCCTTAGTGCCTACTATAGTTTATATGCAATTTATCAAACTTAACCCCAAATTGCATTACCTTGTCATTTCATGACATTTACATTCCATTTCATTTCACATTTGACTTTCATTTGTATTACATTTGACTCTACATTTATTTACATTTACAAAACTTAAGTGCATTTTGCACTCAACTCCTATGTACAAAATTCTACTTTGGATTTTGTCTAGAACTGGGGTCTACATCTACCCTCCCCTTTTGCTTGGTCGATGTCCTCGTTGATGACTATCTTTGCTTTTGCAAGTTCGGGTTCTGTGAATGGTGAGGAGTAAGGACGAGTACTCCACCCATTTTGAATTTGCAGCTTAAGAGCCTCTGTTTGTTTTTTTGAGTCTTCTAGCGTAGTTGAGGTACTAATACTATTGAATCCCGTAGATATTTGCTCTTTTCTCTATCTCTGCCAACTTAGTAGAGGACGGGAGTCAAGTGCAAGGGCAACTATAGGAGAGTGCTTAACCGAGTAGACTAGAACCAACACATGTATGTTTGCAAATGAGGTCACGAAGTGCTGATATCGGATGAATATTGTTTGCTAGTGATAGTGTGCGAGGCAAAAAAGCACCAATTGAAGAACAACCTAAAGAACAACAACCGCCTATGGTGAGTATGGCACAAGTTGTAGTAGAAGTGCCCATCGTTCTAAGTGATGGAAAAGAAGATCCAAAATGTCATATTGGAACATGTGTAACCTAATGGCAAGAGAATAAAGTTGAAGACGAGCAAGCATGGTTAAGATTATTTCCAACAACATTGCGAGGAATCACAATGGACTAGCACCTGAAGAAGATGAAAGATCAACCCTTCACTTCATGGGAAGCGTTAACAAAAGAATTCATCCATGAATTTTGAAGACTTTGAGATGATATTGAAATCATCGGATAAATCTATAGCACAACAATGGGTATTTCGATAGTTGGAGGAAAAATTGGATTAACAGATCCTTAGTTTCCAACTAAGACTATAGTCATTGCAGGTTTAACTCCACACATCATCAACTTCTAATGGTACAATCAACTGTACGACAAGTGTGTATACAACAAACACTTGTATGACATTGTTGCTTGATGCCAAGTTCCACTCAAGTCAAAAATCCTCCCATACAACAACTACACCTCGTAAGACACTTGGTGATGTCCTCATACGAAAATTCTAGCTGTACAACGACTTGTACTGTTATGCTAACTTCCATATGCAACCTGCAACCTGCAATTCTACACTAGGAATGAAAACACATACACTTAGAGATGGAAATGGAAATGGAAATGAGATGTAATTGGTATTATCTCATGGCTTGCACAACACTGACATTACATACATGACTGCAACTACTTATACATGGAATACATCCCCACATACGATAGTCTGGATCCTATTTCCTGCACTATGCTCATACAATACACATGTGGTCTACTCTCCTCTATGTATGATCCGCTCTCCTATGCATACAATGACTATGAAATGAAGGGGTCATGGCATCAATTTAAACTTAGGGTCCCGATTGTTCCAACAACAGCCTTGGGGACAACTCACCACCCAACCATCTTTCCCTTTGGATGTCTACATGACCCCTTAGTGCCTACTATAGTTTATATGCAATTTATCAAACTATCCTTCTCATTACCTTCTCATTTCATGACATTTACATTTCATTTCATTTCACATTTGACTTTCATTTGAATTACATTTGACTCTACATTTATTTACATTTACAAAACTTAAGTGCATTTTGCACTCAAATCCTATGTACAAAATTCTACTTTGGCTTTTGTCTAGAACTGGGGTCTACATCTACCCTCCCCTTTTGCTTGATTGATGTCCTCATCAATGGCTGTATCTGCTCCTACGGAATGGGGTTATACTGATGTTGAGGAGTAAGGAGAGGTACTCCATCCATTTCTTGGATTTGCAGCTTAAGAGCCTTTGTTTCTCTTTTAAGTCTTTTGGTATAGTTGAGGTATTGATCCCATTAGATCCCATAGTTATTCACCCTCTACTCAGTTTCTACCAACTTAGCTTGTATTTGCTCTTCCCTCATTGCAAATGCAACTTATGATTCTATTCTGGCTGCCTCATGCTTGGCTCCATCTTGTAGCTGCTCCTCCTTCTTTGCAATAAGCTAATCTTGTGTCTTCACTTCATCATTTTATTTTTCCAACAGCTGCTCCCTTAGTGAACACTCGTATTTCAGCTACTCGATCAATGTTTCCTTCTCCTCAAGGTCTTTCTTCAATGTTGCTAGTTTTGATTTTGCATTCTCCTTCATCAGCCGAAGTCTCTCCTCCACTTGGTTAGCCACTTCCTCCTTGGATTCATGAATCTTCTCCACACCCTTGGCTAACCACTCAATCAAATATGCCAAAAAATTAATTTGGGCATATGTCTTCACTAACTCAGGTGGAAGTTTCACTTACTTCACACCTGCTTCTTCCTATGGACAAGGTTCTTATCTACCTTGTTAACGTAGATTCTCACTGGTTACCTAAAGATAGCCTGAGTTTCTTTTGGTAGGTTTTCTATGCCAATCATACTCTACACACTACGACTTGCAAGTCTTCAACTCCCATAGCTACTTCTGATGAATGTTTGTAAGCTTCTTCATTCTTTCTTTATCTTGTGTCCACTACACTAGCTTGCCTATCTCATTCTCCACCATCAACTGCCATTTCCTCCATTGTTTAACACATCCAATTTGGAACTCTAATCTCATTCTATCTATGGCTCCAACAATATTCTTGAAAAACATATCAACCCGATCATCTATGTAGTTCCCTAGAGTTGGTGGTCCCCTGAAACTTGGCACTTGTATCATAAAATAATCGTTGTCATCCAACTCTATGTTTGTATCATTCCTAGTGGTAGTTTCTCCCTTGTCTTTTCCACCATCGCCTTTCAAGTTGATAGGCCTTTTTGCTGCCTTGCCCAGTTGTACCAATCACTTTGCATCAACTACTAGTGTTTCTTGGTCTCTTGCAAGCTCCTCCGGTATCACTACAATTCCTTTTCCCTTGTCTCTTTGTTCCACTAGCAATGCCCTGTTTCTTGCCAATTCTTCTTATGTTTGTGGCCATTAGATAAGTTGGCAAAAAGGAGCACACAAACGGGAAGAATTACCATCTCAAAAAAATGTGCCACCACCATCACACTACAAAAGTAGGAAGTTGTTGTCATTGTTGTTGGAGGAAGACCGTCATAAGCAAGTAGAAACAAGATGAGTAGAAGTCATCCAATCCATACTAGATTAACATATCCAGAACAATATAGCAAGTACCACATGAACAATCAAGATAGGAAGTACTACCAGAGTCAGTTTTTGAAAAACAACTCTGACATCAGTGACGAGCCTTGAAAATGCTCATTTTTTGTACTACTTTCCTTATAAACAACGACACTTATTTCTGTAGATATATATGTTTAATGAGAATTTTATATATATTTAACAGTTTATTTTACATGTTATTTAATATTTGTTTCTAAGTGCGTTTTGTGTAGATTTCATAGAAATTGTTGTGTTTTAACATGTTTTCGTCAAGGTCCCACTTGGACCTAGCACTTTCGATTTCATGAAGGCAAAACATCTGCAATACACTGGTGTGAAGTGCTAAGTCAGGTGCCTGATTCCCTTTGAAGCGCTCGACTTCCATTCAGCGCTTGACTGACAAGTGCCTGCTTCCCATTAGGCGCATGACTCCCGTGTTGGCACCTGCTTCCCGACTTCTACAAACAAGGCATCTGCTTCTCGACTTCTACAGACAAGGCACCTGATTCCTATTGAAGCCAAATTCCAGCATGGCTTTGTGGTTGGCAAAACAAAACGCGATATCAAAAATGAGCGCAGAAGGAGTTTTAGCGTTGAGTCCGGACCAGAGACAATGTCAAAGATGACTAACCATCTATTTTTCAGCTGCTATGTAAATCGAGCAAAGAGAATATTAGACGTATTTTGATAAAACAAAATACATTGAAATAGTCCACAAAGTTCGATATTTTGCTCGATTCCCTGTATTCATTCATGTCGTTGTAAAAATAGAATCAAGACTTTGATTTGTTTCCAATTTGTAACAGAGTGTGGCCGCATATCTTATAAATATTCAGGCAACCCCTAAAAACGTGATCCCGAATTTCCCCTGTATCTATTCTGCTGTAATTCTTAATAAAATATTTCTGAGTCATCTTTGGTTAAATCGACTAGCATCCAGTGAATGATTTAACATGGGCTAAACCTACTGGAAGCGTGGGCCCACTCTCAATAGCGTTCTTCCATTTCCTTTCCTTTGTTTTCTTTCTTATTTAATTTAATTTTATTTTTTGTAAGTTAATTTAAATTCCTGTTATTTTCCCCTGTTTTTTGTAAATTCTAGCAATGTGCAGTTTTAATTTCTAAATGTAATTTAGGCATGTTTTCATAAGTGTAGGATAGATTAGTGGTTTGGAAATCAAATTTAGAACTTCAACGAACACCAACACCCCTCCAAACCATAAATCTGAGGAAACCATCTATGTGGAGGAAATTATAAGCATATACTGTGTAAGGCTGCTCACAAGTCTACGAGCTACCCCAGGTTGACAAATTAAATGAGGTAGTGAATTTAAACGTAGAAAACTAACCAATGTTTTTTTCCCAAAAATCAGTAGGAACATTCCTATGCTAGTGGAGGAAGAAGCGGAAAGGAACATAATTCAGAGCAGGGATGGACTCGAAAGAAGTAGGTACATTCGTAAATAGTTGCTCCAAAACAAAAATAAAAGGAAATTCAACAACTTGAACAAGAACAAATACCTCTCAAGAATATCACATGGATTCATGCTACCAGAGACTACTACAAACACTAGCAGTGGTGTGTTAGGACCCCATCCTAACACTTGCTATAATAGTCCTTGTAGAACGTGGGTAGTACCCATGTTAATATTTTGTAATTTTGTATTAAGAAGTGCCTATGCTAAATGGCGCCCTTCTATGTAACCATTTTTTCAAGAATGTAACTGATTGTAGGTAGGAGATTCTAGCCCGGGTGGCATTTTGCATGTAAGCCAACCTTGGGAGTTAGGTGTTAGAGAAATTCCTTAAATTTGCGAGAGGCAATATTGTACACATATTTTTGCATAATTGAATGACATATTGAAGGAGGTTGCCCCCTCGAAGAGGCTTGTGATTTAGTGCTATTGTGAGATTGTTCTTTTTCTGCAATTTACTTTCGTATTGTGCATTTTATTTCCAAGTGTGTTGTGAGCATGTGTGTTTATTTTCAAGTATTTGTGTGAGAGTGTTATTTTTAATAGTAGGTTCCTAACAAGTGGTATCAGAGCGCTTTCCAGGGCTGTGTTATGCTGCGACTGCAACGGATTCTGCAAATTCAATTATTAGGTATAAGATTTTTGAGTTCAGTTTTTTCGTTTGCAAGTTTTCTTTATTTAAAAAATAATAAAATTACATATAAAAGAAAATGCCAAAAAAAATATTTTACAGTATTTTTAAAGTAGTTGAGTAGGTTAGAAACCCCGTGATGGGGGTTTTAAAATATCACGAAGGATTTGTCGTTATTGGCTAATCTAGATAGCCCATAAAGCATCTAGTTAAGTGAGGGGCGATTAGGCTCCAATACCCATGCCTTAGACAACACTCGCGCATGGAATTGAGCTCCCACGCATCTTCGGGTGTATTGGGAGACCATCTAGGATTTAACAAAATTTTATCCCTAGGAAGCTTTTTCGGCCTTGTATTGTCCATAGTGCACGAGACACAACATCTCGGAAGACTACCCTCCTGTATTGTCAGAGAGGCAGATAGTTTGCTCAAGGGTATGTGTGGAATCATCCTTGAGTAGTGGCTTGAAATATTTGTTCGAGCACTATTGTTCGTCACTGCAGTATAACAAAGGGCCTATGGATATTACATACACCCTTGCCTAGAATACCTTGGTTCTGTTTAAACTTGCAAACAAGGTTGTTCTTCAAGTCTTCTGTTCTGCTTAACCTGCAACCAAAAGCCCAAACCTACTACTGTATCCTACATAGAAGTTGAGCATACGAAGAAGACATCCCTATTCCAAAATTCCTGCACGCACAACAGGCAATACAAACTCCTAAAAGAATAACAGGGGGACAAGAATCGTCAGAGTCTAAACCAGGGGGTCAGAGTTAGTTTTCGTCAGAAAAATTCCATCAGTAATAGTGAATACAGGGTGGTTAGGAATAACAGGGTCATAATAGTCACCTACACAGTTAGAATAGTTACTTGTGCCAGTATGAATAGTCAAGGAATATCAGTGACAGTCAAAATCGAACAAGGAACAAAGCAGTATTAGTAATCAGAACATACATGATAAATATAGTTGACAGATTTTTGGGAACCAATCTTCAGAGGTAAACCCGACCTCACCAGTATATAAAACAAGACATTAAATTTTTACTAAAACAGGGATATATCTTCACACAGAGCTCATATTGACTCAAAAATTTACTAAAACAGGGATATATCTTCACACAGAGCTCATATTGACTCAAAAATTTAGCAGATAATTCTACATCCTATTCCAGACAAAATTATGTTTGGCAGCCCCTGGTCAAATTTTGAACCGATTTTCCAAAAATGACAATTTTTTATTTTTCTTGCTAAGGCCATAATTTTTCAACGGTCAATCAAATTGATCCAAATTTTTTGGAATATAAGCTAATTGTTATTTTGCACGAAAGACCCTCAAGGACTCACTGGTGAAAATTTAAGTCCAAGTGGAAGAAATTACCTTGACATCGACTTGCAACCAACCAGGAGATCACAAAAAGTCAAGAAATTCAGTATATCTCCTCATTGAACGCTCAAATCAAGCAACCATCGAAGTGGACCCTATCCTAAAATCAGTGTTGCAACCCATTTCCCAAATTAAATTTTGGACCCTTACTAAAAATAGTAACTCCTAAAAGCTACCTATCTATTTTTAGTAAGTCCCACAAAAAGCATCCAAACCTTCAATTATGGTTGAGGGAACTCGCCAACAAGTAGCGGAGAAGGAACTTCAAACAAAAGTGGACAATATGGGCAACAAAATCTGGTCTATGGTTAACAAAAGCATACAGGATATACAGTCCCAAATGCAATCTTTCCAAGAATCTATGAATGATCTCATCCAGGCACAAAAAGCAATGAAGGTTGAATTGGAAAGTAGAGCCTCTACTGATTTCGTAGCTCCACATGACCAAGCAAAAATTGGTACAAGCCACCACCAACGAGCTATACCCAACTACAATGGGATGAGGTTACCCAAATTAGACTTTCCCAAGTTTGATGGAAAAGATCCTAAGGGGTGGATTTGTAAGGCAGAACAATATTTCACTCTTCATAATGTTGATTGTTTCCTATGGTTGACCATTGCTTCTTTTAATTTTGAATCAGATGCACTCCATTGGTTTTTTTGGCTTAGAAAGGCTGAACCTGACCTTTCATGGCCTAAATTTTTTCAACGCCTACTCACTCGCTTTGGTCCTAGTGAGTTTGAAGATTTTACAGGAACTCTTTTTAAACTAAAACAAACTCAACTGTTCGAGAATACCAAACTCAGTTTGAAAAACTTGCCAATCAAACAACAGGACTAAGTGTTGATTCATTCCAGAGTTGTTTTGTGGGTGGATTGAAGGATGACATCAGGGTTGAGGTTAAATTGTTGCGACCTCAATCGCTACCACAAGCCATACAATTGGCCAAATTGGCAGAGGAAAAATTCAAGGCTCTTGGTCAAACTTCTAAATTTCCTCCATCTAAGTCATCTTTTGTGAATAGGCCAATGCCAAGTTCAACTAATAAATCTCCACCTATACAAAAATTGAGTAATGAGGAGATGGAGCATATGAAGGCCCAAGGATTATGTTACAATTGTGATGAAAAATATACCCGAGGGCATAGGTGTGTGCAACAAAAATTGTACTTGCTAGATATGGATGAAGTTCCCTCTTCATACTTGTTTGAGGATGAGGAGGATCCTCAAGAAATAGAAACCATAGATCAACCGACCAATCAGGAGGAATCCCAACCAAAATTTTTGTACATGCTCTAGCAGGAGTATCCACACCCCAAACCATGAAGGTGATGGGCCATTTCAAAGGACAAAGGGTCATCATTTTGATTGACTCTGGTAGCACACATAATTTTATTGATCCACGTATCACCAAAAAAGGAAATTGTTACATTACCACATGCAATTCCTTTGAAGTTATGATTGCTAATGGTGGCACCCTACCATGTAAAGGAAAATGTCGTAATGTTAAGCTGAAAATTGGGGACTATAATCTCAAGTCTGACATGTTTGCTTTACCCTTAGGAGGGTGTGATATGGTTCTAGGAGCACAATTGTTATGAACGTTAGGACCAATTGTATGGGATTTTGCAAAATTATGGATGAAATTTAATCAGGATGGGTAGGAATATACCTTACGTGGCACAAAGGCAGAAGTAGTTCAATTTATTTATTCTCATAAGATGGAAAAATTGTTAAAGAGATCTTCCCATGGAGTGGTAGCTCGACTTTTTGCTATCATCACTCCCGAGCAAGGGGAGTTTGGTCAACCACAATAGTTACAACATATATTAAATAGGTTTTCTCATGTCTTTGAGGAACCCAAGGGACTTCCTCATCAACGCTCAAATTATCATGCAATCCAACTTGTTCCTAGCACTTTACCTCCTAATGTTCGCCCATACCGGTATGCTTATGCTCAGAAAACTAAAATTGAGAAAATTATACAGGAAATTTGAGCTTCTGGAATTATCCGTTCAAGTGTTAGTCCCTATTCTTCACCAGTGTTGTTAGTTAGAAAGAAGGACGACACATGATGCTTGTGTGTGGATTATCCCGATCTTAATATAATTACCATTAAGGATAAGTTCCCTATTCTTGTTATTGATGAACTCTTATATGAGTTTCATGGGGCTCAATATTTTTCCAAGTTGGATTTACGATCGGGTTATCATCAAATCCGTAATAAGAATGAAGATATTCCCAAAACGGCCTATAGAACTCATGAAGGGCATTATGAATTTTTTGTTATGCCTTTTGGGTTAACCAATGCACCTTCCACCTTCCAGAGTTCGATGAATTTTGTTTTTCGCCCTCATCTTTGCAAATTCATTTTAGTCTTATTTGATGACATCCTAATTTATAGTCGCACATGGGAGGATCATCTTCACCACTTAGAAGCAACTCTCAAACTTTTGTTTGACCATCAACTTTATGCAAAGAAATCAAAATGTTCCTTTGGTCAATAGGAGGTTGAATATTTGGGGCATATAGTCACTAAGAAAGGAGTTCAGGTAGACCCTAAGAAAATTCAAGCAATGCAAGAATGGCCCAAACCTCATACTTTGAAGGAACTTCGTAGATTCTTAGGTCTTACAAGATATTACAGAAAATTTGTAAAAACTATAGAAAGATAGAGCCCCCCTTGCAGCCATGTTGCAAAAAAATTCTTTTGTGTGGATTGATTCCGCCCGGAAGGCTTTTATCAATTTGAAGTTTGCTATGACCACCACCCCTGTTTTGGCAATGCCAAATTTTTCTAAGCCCTTTGTCATCGAGAGTGATGCATCAGGTACAGGCATTGGAGCAGTTTTAATGCAGGAGGGTCGACCATTGGCTTTCACTAGCAAGGCACTTTCCCCTCGAAATTTGGACAAGTCCACATATGAGAAGGAAATGCTTGCCATATTACATGCGGTCACTCATTGGCGTCCATATCTCATTGGTCGACATTTTTCCATCAAGACTGATCATCAGAGTCTAAAATATTTTTTAGAGCAACGGGTGGCTACTACAGAACAACAAAAATGGGTCTCCAAATTGTTGGGATGACTATGATATTTATTATAAGAAAGGTAAAGAGAATGTGGTGGCTGATGCTTTGTCTCGCCTACATGAAGATCAGGCCATGCTACATGCCATCTCTACTCCTCTTCCGCAATGGCTTCATCAACTTCATGAAGATCTCACCAAGGATTCATCATTACAAACTCTCCTTTGCCATCTCCAAGAAGATCCTCAATCACACCCTAGGTACGTTTGGGATGGTCAGGATTTACGATTTCATACTCCATATTGGTCAGGATTTACGATGGTCAGGTGGGCAGAAATATTTCATACTCCTCCATATGCTAGTAAAGGAGTATGCTATCCAATCAATTCTCATCTTCACTACATTCCTCAAGGTGCAACACCCCTTCCTCATTCGCCTCATATGTGCTATCTCCATCCGAAGAAATGCCCAATTCATCAGTCATTGCAAAATCTTCACTCACAATCTAATTCTTCAGGTTTATCATGTATTTGTGATGTCCTTTATTGAATGCAATCCTATCCTTCTCCCAGTTATGATTAACTTTTGCCATCTGTAGCCATCCTCTTCCCAACAATTCATCATATGTTGGTTTCTGCATTGTTATCACAATGAAGTCCATGATGAATTCTTGGTCCACAATATTTAATTTTTGAGCCTTTAAGACTCCATTTCAATACCATATTGGTCCGCACCGTATAACTTAAAATTTGGCAACCATAAAAATGGAGCCCCAATCTCTTTCTAGGTTTTCTCTGGTAGCACATTAACACTTGATCCTCCATCCACAATGACTTGTGTCAACTTATGGTCTAATATTTCAATATGAATCAATGCTGGCCTCTTACCAACATCAATCATTAACATTGTTGGATCAAATAACTAATCCTTACTCTTCACTACTTTCTCTGGTTGGCTTTGCAATTTCATTACTCTTTGTGGCTACAATTCCTCTACTTGCCACTTTTACTTCTACTATCATATTTAATACTTGGGCTGCCAGTTCTTAAGTTGAAAACTTATCCTCTGAGGCTAATGATTTCTTTAATTTATTTTGCTCCATTACCCGTTATTGCTTAGCTTTTCGTATTTCTTCTTCTATTGCCTCTTGTGCTTCCTATCATATTATTTTTCCATGATAGGGTAGCGGTACTGATATTTCTTAGCCTACCCCCATATAATAACTAATATGTTGTTCTCCTTATGATCTATAGGAGGCTCCTCAACATCAAGAAAGTTGACATTCTAGGAGTTGCTTGTACTGGCTTTCTTCGGGCAATTTGCCTCCTTATGATTGCCTAGACCACACCATCTACACATATGTGTTATATTACTTCCTGCTGCTCCTATTTGAGGATTGAGGCAGTTCTTAGCAAAATGCCCCCATTCTTGGTAGTTCCTACATTGATTAATCAGTCACCTGTCCGAATCCTATTACAAACATCATTGACCTCCTTGTTGGTGTTATTTGCCTCCTCGATGGTTATTCCTATCACCATCACTGGTCGTGCCTTACCCATTCCTCATGGTGTTTGTGTAGAAATGAATATTAACATGCTTAGACACAATTCCATTTCTACTTAAATAATTTTACAGATTTGCAATCATTGTAGTACAATAATAATAATGCACAAAACCAGTAATAATAATTTTACAGCAATAGTGACAGCAGCAATAACAACAATAGAAGATGATACATAAATGCAAATATTTTATATTAACAATGGCATTTACAGTACAACATTATAGTTTCAGCATTACAATATGTACTCTGCAAACCCTAGGCAAAATATTCTTCATAACTGCATACAAGACTAGACTGCATCATTCCCTACGCACATATGCATCAGTCTTCACTCTCACGTACCATGCTTTTGTATGAATCCACCAACCTGCATGACTGCCTTCAATGCCCTGGCTGAATGAATGAACCCCTAAACCACTTCAATGCATGAACAACCACCGAACAACTTGAATGAATAAGGGGAGGGCTTATTTATACACCAAAAAGTAGTTATGCCCTCCAACTACCTCATAACTTCCCCAGATTACATTTCATATGCATTTGATCTTGCATTTACATGACATTTCCCACTAGAGGACAAACTAGTTTATAACTTATGATTTAGCCGACTTACATGACTTAACATCACTTTATTATTATGTACAATATTAAATTGCACTTTATAACATTATTAAATATATGTACGCACATTTCGTCAAACACTTTGTGTACAATTACAAAATAACACATAATACCAAAATTGATTCAACAAATAAAGACATCAGTTTGCCTATCTACATCTATCCCTTCCTCTAAAATGGTCGGCGTTGTCGATGACACGAGCTAAACACTGGGAATAGAAGTACTAAACAATGTAATGGAATCACTTGTCGTGCTCCTTCCGTTTTCTCTGGTTCCATACATCTTTTGCAACAGATTGCACTATAGACTGTTGCTCGTAACACCTTGGTATCAGATGGTGTAAGTCACTGGCTGCAATTAGGTGTAACATCAACATGATCAATAGGACCTATATTCTCTGATTGTTCATTGCACTTTTTGAAATCAGCAACATTATCAATATGACGAGCAACCCCCATCGCCATCTGTGTCGGGGGTCAAGGGGGCGGGAGCCCCCTTGTAGGGTCAAGGGATACCATCCCTTGCGGGGTCAAGGGGCAACATCCCTTGCGGGGTCGAGGGGCAGCATACCTTGCGGGGTCGAGGGGCCCCGAAACCTCAACGAAAAAACCACTAAAACCATCATTGTCTAAACTAAATTTTTCTCCTCGTCAACCATGTGGAAGCTTTCACTCAACCTATTGAAATTGCTTCCTCTCAGCTCTAATTCACTGCTTTCTTGATCCAACTAACTTCTTATCAACCTCTGATAGACATCTCCCTTGTCGGATTGTACTTCTGATGACAATTGTTCTGACTGCACTGCCTCAGATGACAACATGTCTAACGACAATGTCCATGATGACAATCCTTGACGGCTTAGTTTCTAACAGATTAGTCTTTGACGAACAGGTAGACGTCTAGGACAACAGAGTAGACGTCTAGGACAATAGGGTAGACATCTTGACAATAGACGTCTAGGACAATAGGGTAGACGTTTGGTAGTAGACGTCTAGGACAACAATGTCGATGTCTAGACAGTTGACGTCTAGGACAACAAGGTAGACGTCTAGACTAGTAGACGTCTAGGGCAATAGGGTAGACGTCTAGGACAATAAGGTAGATGTCTAGGACAACAGGGTAGACGTTTAGACAATAGACATATAGGAAAAAAAAGCAGATGTCTAGATAGTAGATGTTTAGGAAAAATAAGTAAATGTCTAAGACAATAGGGTAGACGTCTAGATAGTAGACGTCTAGGACAATAGTGTAGATGTCTAAACAACAGATGTCTAGGATGACAAGGTAGACATCTCATATGGGTAGACATCTCAAATGAGTTGCACATAGGTAGACGTCTTAGATGGATTGCACATAGTTCTAAACGGGTAAGTGCAGACATCACGGATGGTTTGTTGCAGACGGCTAGACGTCTCAGATGGGTCAACTTCCTCAGACGGGTAACCTGCCAAACATGTAGGTTCCTCAGATAGGTATCTGCCAGACATGTATGCCTCAGACGGGTAGCTTTCAGATGTGTAGGGTCTAGACAGGTAGGCTCCAAATAGGTACCCCTCAGACATGTAGCCTCTAGATAGTTCCTTTTCAGACGAATTCACCTCAGACAGGGTCTCCTTGGACGGATTTGCCTCAGACGTATTCTACTCAAATGTCTTTACCTTAGATGACTCCTCCTTCACCATCCGATTGCATTCTCTAGCCATCCTAGCTACATCCATCTGATCAATCTCCTGACAAAGCCCTATCGTTTGGCTTCCTTCTTGACTACACTTTGTCGTCTGGTCTTCTTGCAGAAAGTCTCCATCATCAATGGAAATCAGATTCACTTGCTCAATTTTAACCATCTCAAACAGGTTCACTTCCTCCAATGCAATTGGCTTCACTATAGACAGGCAAATTGATGTCCTTAATTGCTGAATCAGTTTTGGTATTATGTGTTATTTTGTAAATGTACGCAAAGTGTTTGACGAAATGTGCATGCATATATTTAATTATGTTGTAAAGTGCAATTTAATATTGTACGTAAGAATAAAGTCATGTAAGTCAATTATGTCGGCTAAATTAGAGTTATAAACTATTTTGTCCTGTAGTGGGAAATGTCAAGTAATGCAAGAGCAAATGCATATGAAATGTAATTTGAGGGAAGTTATAAGGTAGTTGGAGGGTAACTACTTTTTGGGTGTATAAATAAGCCCTCCCTCATTCATTCAAGGGGTTCACCCATAGAAGTTGTTTAGGAATTGAAGGTAGTCATGTAGGTTGATGGATTGATGCAGTCTAGTCTTGTATGCAGCCATGAAGGATATTTTGCCTAGGATTTGCAAGCTGCAGATTGTAATGCTGAAACTGTAATGCTCTATCATAAATGCCATTGTTAATAAAACTGCCTGTAATTACTGTTATCTACCATTGTTGCTGCTATTATTCCTATTGTTGTTATTGTTGTTGTTATTATTGCTGTTGCAGGTTTTCTGTGCATTATTATTACTATACTACAATAACTGCAGATCTATAGAACTATTTAAGTGGAAATAAAACTGTGTGTAGCATGTTAAATTTCATTTCTGCATTTTGGGGTCGTTGCTTGATCGAAGTTGGGTTCAAAATTTGGTGACATGGATTTCTAAGAAGTAAAACCCTTGGAGAGATGCACAACGAAAACAATGGAGTACAACCAAAGACGTAGGTGAAGACGCACTAGATTTTTTGTTTTTTTATTTTGGTGATGCAGATGAAGGGCTGTCTAAAGGAACGTGCACACCAACGGGATACAAAAATGCAAGCAAATATTTGTACTTGTCATTCAAGAACTTGTAGTACAAGGAGGAGAACTGTTGTCAAAGGCTAGGTCAAATGCCAAGAAGCAGTCGATTAGAGCAAGAGAGCAGTAATTTGGAGCCAAGGCAAAGTTGTTTAAGTGGGTTGAGTAAAGACCATCGAAGTGTAGACAAAGAGAAAAAATTAGTTTAGGCAGTGGGTACATGCAAAGGGTGCTGCCCCTCGACCCCAACGTTGCCCCTTGATCCCCGACATAGGTGAAAACGGGCGTTTCTTGTTATGTTCATCATGTTCGTCATGTTGGTTATGTTGGTCATGTTGATCAAGTTTATGATGCGGTTGATTACAAAAAGTGGAGTGAGCAATCAAAAAACAATGTGTTGCAGGAAGCAATTTAAAGTGATGCCACTTGCAGAAGATGTATGGAATAGAAGAAAGCAAAAGGAGCACGACAAGAAATTCCAATACATTGTTTAGTGCTTCTATCCCCAGTTTTCAGCTCATGTGTCGTTGAGGATGTAGACAACTTTCAAGGAGGGGATAGATGTAGGTAGGCAAATTGAAATATCTGCATTTAGTGAATAAGTTTTAGTTCGTATGCAAAATGTTTTTTTAAATGTACGTACATATATTTAATAAGGTTATAAAGTGGCAATTTAATAATGTGTATGTTAGTATGTACGACAAAGTCGTAAAGTGAGTTAGAATATGAAATGTAATGCGAGTTAAATGGATGTCAAATGTAATTTAGGGAAATGATGAGGTGTCGGTAGTTGGAGGGTGCAACTACTTTCTAGTTGTATAAATAAAACCCTTCATTCATTCATTCATTTAGATGGTAGTCGAGCCATGTAAGGTTGATTATGTCATATGATTGTGGAGTTGGCTGACGTGTGAGGTTGTGGGCATTTTTGGCCCAAGGGGTGACTGGTATGAAGTAGATTTTGCATTGGGTTGCAAAGTGTGTATGTAATGCAAGTGTCATATAGGATGAATATCCACTCATATTCATCCTTCATCTATTTGCATGTATATTGTGAGTATTGTCATTTGCTAATTGTTGTTGTAAATAGTTTTGTGTTGTTTCTTATGAGTTCTATATGTAGGGAGAATGATGTAGACCAAGGGTTGCAGTACAAGTGAAGACTCCTAGTTGATTATTAAACATGTCATTCAAATTGTTCCTCCAAGAGTTGGAAACTTGGAATACAAACCATTGTTCTACATAACTCAAGCACCACCTCATTAGTGAGTCACTGAGTACATGTCCATGAGTTGTATGAGCATTTTGATTGTATATTCTATAGTCATGATATTTGATTTTAGCATAGATCCCTTTCTTTCAAAATGTACTTAGGCAAGAACCAAAATCATATAGTTTGCATTCTAGGATAGCTTGTTTGTTGCACATTTCTATTTCTGCCCTTAAAAGAAAAATCCTTATAGCATAAGACGTGGTTCAAAGCCCAAAAGCATACTAGGTTTGCTCTTGTATTTTTGCATTTTGTATGTTTATACTTAGCATGCATTTTAGATGATCTTAGCTTTAGGTTTGATTAAACTTTATCTTGTTAAGGCTTGATAGAGAGTCAGATCAGAGATCCAAAACTTTAGGTGTTTGTTGAATAATCCCATTAACTCAACACATAGCCACCTTGTTTTATACATGAAATAGAACCTACCTACTTTGCAGCGATTCAAAACTTTAGGTGTTTGTTGAATAAATCTATTAAAAGCCTTACAAACATAACATCAACACAACACACATAGCCACCTTATTTTATACACAAAGTAGAACCTGCTCACGTTAAAGATTCTCAAAGATTCTCATTTCTTCAGGGTCTTTTCTTGGAAAGAGACCTTTGAAAAGGAAAGCAGGGACTCCAACAAATCCCCAGGCACACAAGCGAGGTTTTTCCCGGATCTACACCTATAACTATAAATTTAGGTTCTATCGAAATTACAACAGTTTCCTTTTACATAGAAGAGTTGTCGAAAAACGGAAGCCTCGGCGGACATTGGAAGAATTCTTGGGTTACAGCTTTCTAAACTACGCAGGCAACGTAAATTCTTTTCAGTTACGTCAAAGAAGCCTGCAAAAAAAAATCATTTTGTTGTCCTAGTTCCAAACTTGTGGTCGGACTTATTCCTCCGTTTAAAAGACCCCCAACAGCAAAGATAATATTGTGTTAATCTAAGCTTTTAGAAAAAAATATTCCAACTCGGAGGGTGTTCTTAAGAATGTGGTCAAGTACAAGAAATATACATAACTGACGTCCTCGTAACTGCAATCGTCTAACACGTTAATGCTAAAAAATATTCGTAACCGTTCAACCTGCTAAAGAAAAGCTGAAGGTAATAATGGTAATAGTAACCGTTCAACCTGTTAAAGAAAAGCTGAAGGTAATAATGGTAATAGTAACCGTCCAACATGCATGCCGAAGAAAAATGCTTCCAAAGACTTACCCTCATGCTTACTATTTTAAACTCTAATTTGTTGGAAAACATCACAGCAGGGATGCAATTTTAAGGATGTTAACGAAAATGTAAAAAAATGTTTTTAAGGACACCTCAACCTTATTTCCTTAGTGTTTTATTTCAATGACTTAAGTTTGAATCAGAAAAAAATGCCTTCAGTTGTTATGTGTAAACATTTATAAAGATAACTAGTCAATTTTAATTGTTAAAAAAAAAATCTGAAATAATTAAATTATTATAAATAATAATAATTACTGTGTAAGCTAAACTCTTTATCAATAGGATAGTAGGCTTCAAGGTGAAAGTCCTTGGTTCCATTATGTGTGTGGGCTCTTGCTTTCTAACTCATTCATTTGAATGCGATGTTATTCCCTTATCAGCTGTGTGGGCTCTTGCTTTCTAACTCATTCATTTGAATGTGATGTTATTCCCTTACCAGCTATTTATTTATAGTGGCATATTCCTTTAATAAAATTTTGTTCCACTTTAATCCCTCTTCTATTTAAAAAAAAAAAAAAAACATAGCTGTTATAATACTAATTCATCATATAATATAAATGGTATCAGTTTCAATTCTTATAACCGTCTGACAATTCAGCATCACAAGGAAAACGCAAAAGTACTACATAAAAATTCACATGCTAATTCCTTGTTAGTGAAAAAAAAAAAAAAAAAATTTTTTTTTTTTTTTGGCACACAAAGATTTATCCGCTAAATAATTTGACGGACGTTAACGAATATTTAGACGCGTACGTAAGGATTACCGGCTAATTTGTACGATTTTCGTGACAAACAGGTCGAAGGAAGCAGATGATGTAAGTTCTTAAAATGAAGGGAAAAGAGGCGAAGTTTGCATCTAAATTCTTTTGAAGGCCTGAATATTTAACTAGTTCTCCGCATATTTGCAGGGTTTTCTCCATGTCTCTATGCATAATACTTCAAAGATTTAAATATTTCACCGAAGACTTCAATCTTTAACAAATAATTGGCTTATTTGCAGGGTTTTCTACAGGTCCAGATCTTCACGTAAATTACTTCAAAGATTTAAAAATTTAGCTGAATCTTTACGTACTGTAGGTTTTTAAATATTTCACCGAAGACTTCAATCTTTAACAAATAATTGGCTTATTTGCAGGGTTTTCTACAGGTCCAGATCTTCACGTAAATTACTTCAAAGATTTAAAAATTTAGCTGAATCTTTACGTACTGTAGGTTTTTGAAGGCCTGAATATTTAACTAGTTCTCCGCATATTTGCAGGGTTTTCTCCATGTCTCTATGCATAATACTTCAAAGATTTAAATATTTCACCGAAGACTTCAATCTTTAACAAATAATTGGCTTATTTGCAGGGTTTTCTACAGGTCCAGATCTTCACGTAAATTACTTCAAAGATTTAAAAATTTAGCTGAATCTTTACGTACTGTAGGTTTTTCTATCAAATTTGTATGCAAACAACTTCAAAGACTTCGATAATTAACTAGATCTTGACATATTCGTAGGCTTTTTCTTCTCGAGAAAAAATTCCTGCAAATTGACAGAATATATTTGAATTCACTGAGAAAATTTGTCTCAGATACCATAACCATTCTTCCAAATTCAGAAACAATTTTAAAGAATTAAACACTTGTCTCTTCACATACCGTGGATTAAAAATAAGCAAATTCTTAGGGATTTATCAAGCTCTGTTCATATTTAATTTGATTAAGAACAGTCGAGGATAAAAGTGGAGCACCTGTATTCAACTTCGCGTTTCTCACTTCTCTTAATTGTCTGTTGGCCTTCTTAATTGTATGTTCGCCCAAGGAATCCTTATTCAAGCTGCAGAAAAACATCAAAACTTTACGACGCAAAATGACAGAGAACGGTCGGAGAAGACGTACTTATTTGTAGACTTCCGAATTCTTTGTAAAAAAACCCTTCCGACAAGAAAAAAATAAGACCAATAGAAAACAATTTTAAAGAATTAAACAATTGTCTCTTCACATTCTTCACATACCGTGGATTAAAAGTAAGCAAATTCTTAAGAATTTATCAAGCACTGTTCACATTTAATTTGATAAAAACAGTCGGGGATAAAAATAGAGCACCTGTATGTTCGTCCGAGGAATCCTTGTCCAAGCTCCAGCAAAACATCAAGTCTTTACGACGCGAAATGACAGAAAATGGTCGAAGACGTACTTATTTATAGACTTCCGAAATCTTTGTCTGTTAATTTCAAGGTTTTAGTCCTTGGCTATTAATTTCAAGATTGTAGTCCTGATGATGTGGAAACGACGACCTGCGGAGGCTAAGGCCATAAAAGTAAATATATTAATTTAAGTATTCTTAAAAGAAATACAAGGTGCTGTGGATTGGTCTTCTCAGGAATATAAGGTGCTGTGGATTTGTTCGAGGAATATGCTTAATTTAAGTATTCTTAAAGAAATACAATGAATTAATGATACTTAAGAAATACAATGAATTAATGATACTTATAAAGAATGAAGATAAAAAAAATAAAGAAAGAAAATTTCGAAAACCTTTAGTTTTTTTTCTAGTTGCTTTTGGATTTTTTTAAGTTGAGATCACGAAACTATCAATTTTTATTAGAAAGAATGATATTGATGCTTGAGAATGGTGGATGAAGTTTAGATCTCTATAGTGATTATTTTGGGGAATGCCAACTTTCTATGATTTAAGAGAGGAAGCTTATGAAAAGGAATTTCATCTAGGATGAAATGGAGCATGCATTCTTGAGTCAGTAGAACCCATATAAAAAGATAGCTAGTTTGAAGGTCATCATCAAAGGATATGAAGAAGAAATAAAAAAAGCTTAAAATGGAACTGAAATAAATAAATAAAGAGGATATAATAGAAGAAAAAATACAGATGATAATGTGCAAGTTCATGGTTGCATCCAAAAGAAAAAGTTTAAGAAGCAAGTATCCAAGGAGAAGTAAGGAGTTATGGCAAGGGAACAAGTTAAAGAACCATTAGAAAACTTAAAAGTTGAATTTACTGTAGCAACAATGATAGGGTCCATAGAAGAAGCAACAACAAAGTCCAAGGAAGCCTTGTCAAAAGTGCACAAGGATGAACCAAAAGAAAGGTATAAGAGAAGATTGTGAAGAAGAATTTACAATAAAATAAATAAATAATTTGTTGAAGAATCAAAGAAAACAAAATGTCAAGTTAAGGTTGCAACATATCAACACCCACACCATCCTAAGCAACAACAATATTAGAGGCATGACTTAAGGCATCAATATTTTAGATCTACATGGAGTTAGAAAGGCATGGAGTATGACAATGTTTGGTAAACAAACATATTTTTTTCGAATTTCAAAGGGTTGCAGTAGCATTAGGGAACAACAGGACGAACCATTTAAAATATTAGAGTAGAACAACATAAGCATGGAGCCAACAAAGCAATTATGGATATTCAAGTGGCACAATGGTAGCTTGACATCATCAAAGACCACTACTAATCAATATTTCACTTCAACGGATCGATGAATAGTATTAGAAATTGTCAGGAAAAAGGATTTTGAATATTTGTATTTACAAAACAATTTGAAGATCTAGAAAATGAATATAAAAAATGTAGACTTTTTAAGAAAAAATATGTAGATATATCTTTATAGCATCTCAAAGAATCAATTGAGATGAAAATTGAATATGTTTGTAAACTCTCAAGCTTTACAAAAGAGAGTTGTGATTTATCAAGGGTGGGGGACCCAGGTATAACCCCTTTTTCTCGAGCAAAAAAAAACACTAGTGAGTTCATAGGCCATATGAGACATATATTGTTTACCCAATATGTGGTTATATTTAACCATACTCCTGAAGTATAGTGCATAATCCTATCCTCCCTTAGGATCTGAACCTTGGACGATTATGAAGTCTTGAACGTATGTACTTATGTTTATTTTTTTTCAAGTTGTCAACGATTAGATATTCAAAGTGGTGTTCTTCAATATTGATTGAAGGCTTCGAGACAAAATTCTAGAGATCTTGGGGACTTCTCTTCCCGTGGTCTATTTGGGATCCCTCTACATTTTAAAAAATTGAAGATAGTTGTTTAGAGGAATCTTTTGGACTGCATCAAAGAAATAATTAGCCATTGGTCTCACAAATGGTTAACCTTTGGGGGTAGATTAACTATTTTGCATTCAGTCATTTAGGTCATGCTAATCTACAAATTTTATATCCTTGTCGTCCCACATAACATATAGAAAGAGTTGGACAAGATGACCATATAATTTTTATGGGGAGGCGCAAAAGGAGAAGAAATGGATGTTAGTAAGTTAGGAGAAAGTAATTCAACCCAAGGCAAAGGGAGACTTAGGCTTAAGAACATCAGAGTTAAATAATAATGCTTTTATTAGAAAAAATTAGTGGAGGTGGATCACCTAGCCAACTTATTTATTTAACAAAGTTTTAATTAGTAAATATTTGGGACAGGTGAACCTGAATGAGGTGAGTCATTTCCCTTTGGATGGTAATGGGTCCTTACTGTGGAAGGCACTAAATCTAGGATCTTAGGTAGTGAAGGATGAATTAATTTGGAAAGTAGGGAGATGGGAGAAGGCATAATTTTAGATAGATTTATGGGATCAATACCCACCTATTATTGTTGAATTTCCAAAATTGTAACTAATAATATCAACCATAGAAAGCAAGGGTTGGATCAAGATTAAAAGTTATTTTAACACTAGCCAACTAAGGATTTCTACATTTAAACAATTTAAGAAGCTCAACAAGTGGCCAATTCCAATCCCTCTAGAATTAGCACTTGTCATGACTAAAATCTAGGCAAAAATATTTCTCACAAGTTGGGATGAGGAGGATGAATTAGTTTGGGGCTATGGGAGCCTTATAGTCTACATAATGAAGGATATATGGAAAGATACTTCTAGAACATCCTCAGCATATCAGGTTGAGGATTTGAGAAATATTTGGAAATCCAAGGGTTGGCCAAAAGTAAACTTCTTTTCCTGACAATTCAGGCATAATGGAATTTTTACTTTTGATAATCTAAGATGTAGGGAAATCTTTGTGTTACAACACCAATATAGCCAAGCCGGCTATATTTCCAATTGTCATTGATTTATTGATTTATTATAATTAATAGTTGTAGGTTGATTTACAATTAATCATATTTTCACTTTGAATATTATTTGCGTAATCGCAAGGACTTAGCCCTCCTTAGTGGCGAAGGACTTAGTCCTTCTAAAGTGGAAATTAATATTCTTTCCTTCATTTTCGTATTTGTATTGCATTCGTTTTACAATTATTTGATTTCAAGTGGTATCAGATCTTGTGATTCTGGAAGCACGCATAGTATATATATTTTTTCTCCTTGGAGTTCTAGCAACAAATATAGAGAACCATAACTAATCGTTGTCATCTCACAGGCCAAAGGTTGATGTTCATTTTTTCGCTACCATCCCGAAACGCACAGAATTACTCGACAAAAGTCTCCTAGCAAACTTCTATCCTCTCGTAGATGCGGTTCTATGGTTTTGTTCGAGCGGTATAGGTTTACGTCCAATAATATACACATTGAATAAAAATTTATAAGCTAAGCCTATAACATCGGCTTATCGCCTGAAGTATCCTCCCGAAGACGCGTTTTCAACAATTTTCTTGAGCAGTATAGGGTTATTTATGTGTCTATAACTGTGTTTGGTCCATGCAGATTAGTTGTACGATGAATTGCCTACTACCTCAACCAAGAAAACGAGCTTTAGGCGATCACAAGTATTTTGATTACGACACTGCATAACTAAAATCATTGGATTCTTGGTGCTTGGTGAAATCTTCGTTATCAGTTTGACAAAGGACAATAGTCATTCAAGAGCCATTTTCAATTACAAAAGAGTCATTTTGAAGTTCAAACAAGGAAGGATAAGCTTGCATGCATTACAATACATTCTTTCAAATATTCATATTCCATTCACACTCCATGCCTTCACAAAGGAAATCAACAAGGAATACTTGAATTGCAAATAACGAAATAGCAAAATTAAATTGGATTAATTTCCTAAGGTGCATAAATTATTAAATATCGCAATCAATTAATTCCATCGCAAGTATCGCATAATACATTTTAAAATTTTAATTTAGCTTCAGTTCTTTAATATCACATAGGTGGTGTTTGGGATACAATATCGTTTAAATACGTTCAAAATCATAAGACTAATCGTGACCACCTCTTGTGGTCACAACCCAACCACGCGTATGCTAACCTGCTTGTCCTCTAGTGCTTCGTGCATCGTTCCTTGTATTATCGTGTAGCTTGTTGCTAACTTGCTTGTCCTTTAGTACTTCATGCGTTCGTTCCCTTGTAGTGTCGTCCAGCTTGTTCCACATTGTATTGTCCTCTAGTGCATTGGTGGCTAATTATTAAAAAAGTTAATAACCCAATTTTTGCATCAATATTTGCACTCCAAATTAGTAGTTAATCACACTTAAAATTGAAGCTAGCCATTGGCTATTTTGACGTAGGAAACTAGCTTTTAGGCTATCGAAAGCAGGAACTAGCCATTGGGCCATAAAAAATAGCAATTGCATAGGAAATTCAAACTATCCATTAAAGTAACACATTGCTGAAAATAACCAAATTTTGATTAAATTGGTCCAATATTTTTTTTTTTTTACAAAATTTTATAAAGCAAGTGTATGCAAGATAGGTGGAATCGAGCACCAAATAGAAGGTTATTTACTGTAGATAATCCAACCGAAGGACCATTAAAATCACCAAGACGACCTCCACAAAATAAAGGTACGCAATATAATTCTCCCTTGCGCATTAACAATTTTAACCCCAACCATCCTGCTATTAACCCCATGGCTCCTTCCAACTCATCCAACTCATCCCAAGAAAATCTCACACATGAGGAAATAGTAATCCCCACTACATGCAACCAAGAATTACAATCATGTTTGTCAAAAATAACTGCTAATATGAACAACATGTCAATAATTATCGATCGATTAGTAAACAAACAAAACCAAGAATCTCCTCCCTCCCCAAATAATTACCATAGACAAAATGATTATGTGGATCAAGATACAGAGGAAGATTATCCATATGCAAGATGACCTACAGGTGTTAATGTTTTGCATACCGATATGCCCACATGCCCACCTTTGAGGGTGGGGATCCAAGTGGTTGGTTAGCTAAAATAGAGGGTATCCTACACTTAGATCGTATTATTGAATCTGGAATTGGATACAAAAGCTTACCAATGGCTCTCTTGGCAACAACGTCAACATAATCGTCCCATCTTATGGATTGAATTTAGAAATTTTTTCTCAAGCAATTTAATGAAGGTAGTTCTTCTTCCTACATTTTTTGCCTATTGGGCTTCAAACAAACTGGTTCTGTCCAAGATTATGTTTCAGAGTTCACAAGTATTTTTACTTACACAAAAGCAGTAGACGATTCAATGGTGGTTTCTGCCTTTCGACATGGTTTAAGAGAAAATATTCAACTTGAAGTGGACTTACATGATCCATACACTTTGGATGAAACTATACAGATTGTTAAAATTTTTGAAAAGAAGTTTTGAAATTGGACATCTTCTAGACGAGACTCTAATATACATCCTCCATATCGCAATAATTAATTTTGCAAAAATGAACAACCATCAAGATATTTTTGCTATAAATATCACAATCATCATCCAAGAGATCAAACATGTGTACCAATACAAACCTTTCAAATAGAATATGATAATAAGGATGAAGAAGATGAAGTAGAGGATGTCAATCAGCCAAAATCGCCCATAGATGAAGAACAAATAGATAATAAAGATACAATACCACAAGAGGATACTATGGCTATCTCAGTGCATGCTCTCATGGGATTAACAACTCACCATACAATTAAGGTACCAAGGTTTATTAGGCACAAAAAAACAAATGTGTTGATTGATTTAGCTACTACTCATAACTTTATCAACATCAAGACAACTAAAGCATTGAATTTGCACATTAATTCTTCCAACCAAGACAAGTTTCAAGTTTTAGTTAAATATGGAGAAAATGCTCAATGTATTGGTAGAACTTCTTCAGTATCAATACAAATGGGAAGTTACACATGGCGGGGAACTCTCTTTGTTATGAGTTTGGGAAGTTCAGATGTTATTTTGGGTGTTGAATGGCTAAAACAACTCGACACTGTTAGTTTCAATTTTCAAAAATTATTTGTGGAATGGAAAGATAATGGAAAGACTATCCGATTCCAAGGAATTCAAACTCCACAATCACAAGTAGTGAGTTCTCACAGCATGGAAAAAATACTAAGGAAAGGAGGTTATGGATTCATAGCTCAAATCAACTACATAGAAGTGCAAGTACAAGATACAACAAAAATTCCCTCAAAGGATCTTCAAAATATTATGGCTAACTATGATGAAGTTTTCAAGGAACCAAAAGGACTCCCTCCCAAGCGATCTCATGACCATGCCATACATCTTGTCCCTAGAAGTCTTCCTCCTAATGTACGTCCTTATCGATACCCTCAACCTCAAAAAATAGAAATTAAAAATATTATCCAAGAACTATTAGAACATGGAGTCATTCGTCATAGCACTAGTCCTTATTCATCACCAGTAGTGTTGGCCCATCATAAAGATAATTCTTGGTGTATGTGCCCTGAATTTTGGCCCCTTAACAAAATCACCATCAAAGACAAGTTCCTTATCCTTGTCATAGATGATATATTAGATGAATTGCATGGTGCTAAGTTATTCACAAAATTGGATCTACGTTCAGGTTTTCATCAAACCAGAGTAAGAGATGAGGACATTCCTAAAATCACTTTTCGTAATTATGGTAAAATTACAACATCTCTCACCGCTTTTACAAAAATGAGGTCTTTCACTGGTCGGATGTGGCCACTCAGGCATTCTTGGCACTCAAGGAAGCCATGTTCACTACTCTAGTTTTGGCAACTCCAAATTTTCATAAACCATTTGTTATTGAATGTGATGCTTCGAGAACAGGTATTGGGATAGTATTAATGCAAGATGGTCATCCCTTGGCATTTGAAAGCAAGCAACTTTTAGGTAAAAATTTGGAAATATCCACATATGAGAAATAAATGTTTTCTATTTTACATGCAGTCAAGAAATCAAGACACTACTTAATCAACAATCGTTTCATCATAAAAATAGATCATAGTAATCTCAAGCATTTTCTAGAACAACGCTTTTCATATCTAGAGCAAAAAAGTGGTTAACAAAGTTATTGTGATTTCGTTATCGAGTATAATAAAGATAAATAAAATATGGTCGTAGATGCATTGTCTCATAAATATGAAGATGAAGTTTCCATCAATACCATTTCAGGTCCTTGTTCTTATTGGGTTTTTCAGCTCCAAGAATAATGGTTGGTGAACAATGAAACTGCTCAAATTATTTAAGATTTTATTCTAGGATCATCCAAGCATCCTCTTTTTCATATAAGGACAAGGTGTTAAGAAAGAAAGATCGCATTTACATTCTGCAAAATTCCATTATTAAAACACTGGTCCTTGAAGAATCACATGCTTCTCCATTAGTAGGACATTCAGGATTTTTTAAGACATACATGCAGGTAAAACAATTCTTTTATTGGAAAGGATTGAAATATGATGTCAAAACATTTGTTGTCGAATGTGAAGTATGTTGATGCAATAAGGATGAAATAGTCAAATCTCCAGGACTCCTTCAACCCTTACCAATTTTTGACCGCTAGTGGGAACACATATCAATGGATTTTATTGAAGGTCTTCCCAAATCAAAAGGTAAAATAGTGATTTTTGTGGTAGTGGATCGTCTCTAAGTATGCTCACTTCAATGCTCTACAACACCCATATTCAGCAAGTAAATTGGCTAAGGTATTTATGGACTTCATTTTTAAGTTACATGGAGTACTAAAAAATATTGTAAGTGATCGTGATCCCATATTTACTAGCAATTTTTGGCAATAATTATTCCGTCTTAGTGGTACCAAATTAAATATGTCCTCTACATACCATTCTCAAACTGATGGCCAAACGTAAATTGTTAACAAATGTTTGGGTACCTATCTACGATGCTTTGTTCAAGATAAGCAATATCAATGGAGTTAGTGGATTTCATTAGTATACTAGTGGTACAATACTTTATACCATCACTCCATCAAGATGTCCCCATTTGAAGCATTGTATGGGGTAAAACCACCAGCAATAGCAAATTATGTTCCAAGATCTTCCAAAGTAGATCAAGTAGAAGATTGGTTCTAGCATCGATGAACAATGCTTAACATTCTCAAAGACAATCTGATCCAAGCACAAAATCGTATGAAGTAGCAACAAGAATAACACCATTCAAAACAAAAATTTAATATAAGCGATATGGTTTTCTTACATTTGTAACCTTACAAACAACTATCATTGAAGGTCAAGACTATTTAGAAGTTGGCTCCAAGATTTTATGGTCCTTACAAGATAGTGTGTCGCATAGGTGAAGTGGCATATCAGCTAGAGCTTCCTTCCTCATCTCGTATACATCTAGTCTTTCATGTCTCATGTCTCAAAAAGGTGATTGGACAAATATTACACTCTCAGTTAGAGCTTCCAGTACTTGATGAAGAAGGATGTATCTATCTTCAACCAGAAGCAATATTGCAGAGCATATCACGACATCTTTGATCTTGCCACATCAAAGAATTTCTAATCAAATGGCAGGACCTACCAATAGAAGATGCTACATGGGAAACATAAAGTATCTTTGAGTCATTTCCAACTTTGAGGACAAAGCTTTTCGAGGAGGGGAGCCATGTTACAACACCAATATTAATAGTTATAGGTTGATTTACAATTAATCATATTTTCACTTTGAATATTATTTTTGTAATTGCAAGGACTTAGCCCTCCTTAGTGGTGAAGGACTTAGCCCTCCTCAAGTGGCAAATAATATTCTTTCCTTTATTTTAGTATTCGTATTGCATTGGTTTTACAATTATTCGACTTCACTTTGGCCTATCTCAGTGTGTGGTATGCTATAAAATGAGGAAACATCTAACCGCATGATATTTGGGTAATTGTTGACATGCCATATCTAGAAGAGATGGTTCTTAGATTATAAAATATGAGCCAACAATGATTTGAACTAAATTAATATTTAGAAATATGGAAGAGGGGTAAATTTAAATCTAAAGCTCTTCATATCATGTGGAAGCTTGGATCAAATTTTATTTTGTGGTAATTATGATTGGAGAGAAATGGTAGAATTTAAGGGGAACCTATTCATTCTTGGATGATGTCTGGCATGTCATTTGAAGCAAAGTCATTGAAAATTCAGTAGTGTGTGCTAAAGAGGAAACTCAAGTTGATATAGGGGCAATCGAGAATGAATTTGAAGTGTAGGAGGGGTAGGAAAAATCTAGTTGGAAGGCACACCTAAAATGCTTGATTAAAATTAATATTGATGAAGATGCAAAATGCAATCATGGTAGAGTTGGAATTAGACTGGTTTGTAGGAATCATATTGGGGCAATGCTTTATTAGGAGTTGTAGGACATGGGCAAGACCATGAAAAATGAAGCAAGATCCTTAGATATCAAATTTTCTTTTATCTAAGTGGTAAGACAAGGTCATAGGAGGATAATTGCATAATCAAATTCTCAAATCTTGGTAGAATATGTGGATTGCATGAGGAACTTTGCTTTGGAGACATGAAGGTTGAGGATTATTATCACCCAAATTAAGGAGTTATGGAGGGAATTGGATGATGTGATTTCAATTTATGTGGGTAGATATATAAATATAGTGGTAGACTTCTTGTCTAAGAAAAGTATCGAGAAGGAGACAAGGGTTTAGTGGTATAGTGGCATGGCTACTGAGGATGAGAGAATTGGGAAGGTTGGTGAACAAATCCAACATTTGACTAATTTGGATAGCCAATGCAAACACATGGTATAGGAGATTTGAATCCAATATAGATCTTATTTTAGTGTTGTAACCAAAAGTGGTTAGCTCTTAGGATCTTGGGCTTTGCAGTCATGGAAATATTTTTGAAAGTTAAAAAGAGGAAATAGGAACTCTTGCTAGCTAAGGCTGTGAGGAGTCTTGTCCCAACTTGTATATAAGTTTTTCTCTAATATAAAATTTTCATTTTTTTAAGTGGATGTAAATAGAGAGGATTCAAAAATGTTTGATTTAAACAAATTTAAAATAAAAGAATAAGTTTTATATGATATTCTTCTAGCAAAAACATATAGTTTTACTTTTTCCATTTACCCATGTCTTTTAATATATTTAAAGAAATTGAACAAATAACCTAAAACTATAATATAGTATCTATACAAAAAGGTAAAGGTAAAGTAGTTTGTAATATCCATGGGACCATAGGCCATATAATATGACTCTCATTGAGGATGTTTTACCCAATATATGTTATATAAAGCCAAACTATGGTTACTGAAATACAGTGTACAACTCTATCCCCATTGGATTTGAACCTTGAACCTCATATTCAGAGTTCCAAAATCTTATTGTTAGCCCCCCCTCCCCCCTCAAAAAAGCATGGATAAAAAAAAACAAGTAGATGAACAAAAGAAATTCAATTGGATGAATGCCAAAATAATAACAAAGATATTTGTAAAGGAAAAATTTAAAGCAACTCTATGAAAAAAAGTTAGAAAGAAGGAGAGAAAATCATCTTGATAAATTTAACCCTACATATGATCACCACCAAAAGGTTTGTATAGGGGTAAACCTTAATTGGAGAGCAAAAATGCTCATGGCCTACTTGAGGACTAGCTTCCACTAGTTTAGACCTAAAATAAGCAGATGGAAGCAATGAAAATATGAATGGGAGGAGAGGATATGTAACTTTTGTACATAAGAGACAACTAAGACAAAAGAACATTTTATTCTGGAATGCAAGAATCTGGATCTCCTTGATAGGTGAGAAATATAATTAGTTTAAGTTTCCTTAAAATAAGGAATATAATCACATTAATGATAGCTGATAAGTATTATTATTTAATTTTATATATATATATTTTTCAAATTTACATAAAAAACAATTATAAGTATAAAAAGGTAAAGGTAAAGAGATAAAGTAGTTTTTAACATTCGTGAGGCCATAGGCCATATGAGAGATATATTGTTTACCCAATATATGGTTATCTCCAACCTTACTCTTGGTACTAAACCCTATCCTACCCTCCCTCAAGATTAAAACCTTAGACCTCTTAGGAGTCTTGAACCTATGTATGCATGTATAATTTTTTCTTTTTTAATTTAAAGTCTGATTAAAAATAATTATGATTATAAAACTTTAAGGTCTCAAGTTTATTATATTTTTTGCTTTATTTCAATAGATTTTTTAGTATTTACTACCAATCAAGTTGGACAGGTAAGTGTGAGCATTTACCATTTTATATTTGGGCTACTAGTGGTGTTAATAAAGTTGGATGAGGAATGTGAATTTTGTGCTAGTAGTCAAACTCATAATGGATGTAAATAGAGAGAATTAAAAAATGTTTGATTACAAATAAATTTAAATTAAAAGAGTAACTTTTTATATGAGATTCTTCTAGCATAAATACATACTTCTACTTTTTTCTATTTAGGCATGTCTTTTAGGATATTTTAAGAAATTGAACAGATGACCTAAAACTATAGTATAATATCTATACAAAAAGGTAACGGTAAAATGGTTTTTAATATCCATGACACCATAGGCCATATAAGTCAACTCTTATAGAAGATTTTATTTACCCAATATATGTTTTATCAAGCCAAACTCTGGTTACTGAAGTATGGTGTACAACTCTACGACAATTGGATTTGAACCTTGAACCTCGTAGTTGGAGTTCCAAAGTCTTACTGTTAGACCCCAAAAAAGGAAAACATGGATACAAAAAAACAAGGGGATGAACAAATGGAATATCAATTGGATGATTGCCTATATAATAACAAAGACATTTGTTAAGGAAAAATTTAAAGAAGCTATATAGAAAAAGTATTTAGAAAGAAGGAGAGAAAATCATCTTGCTAAATTTAACCCTGCATATGATCATCGCCAAAAAGACATCAATTGAAGAATAAAAATGGTCATGGACCACTTGAGGAGTATATCCCACTAGCTAGATGTGAAATACGTAGATGAAAGAAATGAAAATAGGATTGGAAGGAGAGGATGTGTAATTTTTATACATAAGAGGTAATTTTATTTTGTGATGTGAGAATCTAGGTCTCCTTGAAAGGTGAGGAATATAATTAATTCAAGTCTCTTTGAAAAGTAAGAAATATAATCGAACTGATGGTATTTGATAAGTATTATGTTGACCTCTCTATAGAAAGAGATCCCTAATCATACTAGGGAAATAGCTCCCATCTAGAACAATTATGTATAGGACTCTACCTCCTTGTATTGTCCAACTCTAGATATTTACTCTACCTAGGTTAATCCTAGTAATATATCCCATCTCGTTATGACTATGACAACTGAGACGATGTTGTCCTAGACATCTACTTCATATTTAAAATTGCAATATCAAGTGGTAAGCCAAACAATCCTCATCTCTTCTAGAGCCAATTTATGCTCTCCAAGGATAAATCTTGGTGATCTGGGATGAGGATAAGGTTTATGTGGTATCTAATGTAGTAGGCAATCTAGCACCCAATCAACCACAAGTTTGATCAGACTATGTTATGAAGACCAAGAAGTAGGTAACAAGGGAGCAAGACAAAAGCAACCCTCCCTTTGGTAATCAACACAGGCCAAGCAAAGTAAGGCAGTAACCACCTACTAAGGTCACCTTGAAACTGAGCACACCTATACCTCCTACTAGATCATATAAAGACACCAAGTGGTCCTTGGTAGCTAGATCAAAACATCTAACATCAATTCAAGGGTCCTAGCAATGGAATTCCCCAAGGGTCCAAAACCCCCCATTATCATCAAGCAAAGCGCGATGAAAGTTATGAAGTGACCGACACCCCAACCATAAATAGTTAGAATTACCTTGCCAACTAGAGAAAAGATATGAGTCACTCCACCATATGTCACTCAAAAGGCTATCTCCATCAAATCATTCAACGTGGTGGACCATCTAAAAAACTCTAGAGTGTCAATATCAATTTGGGATATCTTAGCCATTCCTAGAAAGAAAGAGTGTCTACAAAATATTCTAAAAGAAGAGGAGTAGGGAAATAAAACAACATCCACAATATTACAAATCTCAATCCTTGAGGTAGGCAAACCCAAGCCCCTCCTTTTTATCTAACTCTTGTCTATCAGGATAGATTGATTCATAATTGTATGATATTCTCAGGGGAAAGCATATTTGTTATGCCAAAAGGGGTGGCAAATGTGTTGGGTCTATTGAGAAGCAACACACCCCACTAAAGCAAAAAATTTTGATCTATAATAAATTAAATTTTATTCTTCGAGGGGATCCTCTTGAAGTATTTTGATTTTATTTCCATATTTTGCTTTCATCAAGGTTTTAAAAGTTGCTTGCATCAGGGTCTCACAATTTTTCACCTAAAAGCATTGATCTCAATTGAATTTCTCTGGATATTTGCACTTCAATGATATTATTTCAGATTATCAATTTCAGAAAATTTAATCTTCGTAGTTTTCCTAAGGTCTAAATTATTAAAATCGAATTTCAGGGTTTTCTTCAATTCTTCATCTTACCCTAAATTCACATCAATTTTGAAATCAGCATATCTTTTGATTGGAAAATCCATTTGAAGTGATTCAAATTCTGGGTGGAGTATATTGATCTCTTTTTTCCAATGGTACTAAATTTACTAGAAGTTAGATGTAATTCTATTTTCAAAAATAACAATTTCTTGTTGCAGGTTGTGATATTATTAATGCAATATCTCTTGAAAAAAAAAGTCATTTTTTGTTTTATTTACAGATATGGATACCCTTTTATCTTATTTACAAGTGTACAAAATTTCATCTAAATATGAGAACTTTAATTTTTCATCTAATTTTGCACTATAAGGGTTCGGGAGTAATATCACGGCTTGGGTAAGGCATGTTCTATCCCGCTCCTAATTGCTCTTTAATCATAGCAGACTATAAAAATATTCCTTGAAATAAAATCTTGCTCCATTCTGATCGTTCTCTAGCTCACTCATCAAAATGGTCAACATTAGAAGTCCAAAGTCAAATGAGCGGGCTAGAACCATCTTCATTGGAAAAATTATGGATTTATTGGGAGATTTAATTTCATTTTAATCCCGCCCATGCTCTATCCCGCTCCTAAATGCTCTTTAATCATAGCGGGATAGAACCATATTCATTGGCAAAGTTGTGGATTTCAAAAGAGATTTAATTTCATTTTATGTTCTATGCCGCTCTCAATTGCTCTTTAATCATAGCGGGCTAGAAACATCTTCCTTGAAATAAAATCTTGCTCCATTTTGCTCGTGCTCTATCCCACTCGTCAAAATGGTCAATATTAGAAGTCTGAAGTCAAATGAGTGGGATAGAACCATCTCCATTGGCAAAGTTGCAGATTTCAAAAGAAATTTAATTTCATTTCATGTTCTATTCCACTAGTGAAAGCTTGTTGGATTTCAATTGCCAATTTATCCAATTTAATCATCTCCAAAATTTTGCAAGAGTTAAGTATTTTAATTAATTAAAAAATCAAGGTTTGCTCCATTCCCCTCATTGCTCCATTCTGCTCATTGCTCCATCCCGCTCATTGCTCCATACCCTAACAATGCACCTAACAATGCTAAACAATATGCATCTATCACTAGTGTTGATTAGGCATTACAAAAGGTGCATTCAAGTAAGCATGATAAGATAAAATAAATGCATGAAATAGATTTATTCTTTATTTATTTTTATGGGTCAAATAACGGTTACATAAATTTTCCCTTGAGAGCTCTAGATTGATACACTTGTTACAAAATGGTGTCCAAGGATCAAATCCTTTCGATAACTCGGGTGCACTTCCTATGTTCTTCCTCGTACCCACAATTGAAGTGGATGGGCCTATGATTTTTCCACTTGGTTATTTGATCTTATGATCCTATGCTCCTTCCTCATATGATATAAAACCTGTACCTACACACAAGCAAACCAGATTCATTAATAGCAAGTGCGGATTGTGAAACATGCAAAAAAAATACATGCAATAATAGACTAGAAAGTGGAAATATGCAATGCGCCTATCTAAAACAACTCCAAATGATTCCAAATATTAGATGCATGCATAAAATATGGTTTTGGGAAGATATAATTGAAAAAAGAACAAAAATTGCATTCGGATATGTGCTGCATGTGCAATGTGCCTATTAAGCCTGCAAAACCCAAAATGAGTGATTTATGGTCCTAAATATCTTCAAATAAAACTAAAATTTGATAGCATATATAAAATATGATTTTGGTAGGACCCATGTGAAAATATTAGCAAAATGGATCACATATTCATGTGCATCTTCGGGTGGCCCAAGCAAACCTATAAAATACTAAAAATGTGATAACTCATTCAATATAGCTCCAAATTGCATCAAATTTGAATAGTAGGTTCATGAACTATCATAGAATAAGTCTATTAAAAAAAATAAGAAAATAATACTCCAATATGTGACCATCCTTTGCAGGGATGGTGGCGGCTGTCATAGCCTAGGGATCGTCCTGGGGTGGGACGACCACCAAATCTACTGGTTTTCTACCATCAATTCCTCTGTAAATTGGTCAAAAACTCTCTCAGGGGTGTTGTCATTAAATTTGAGGATGAAATTCACTCAATGGGTTTGGTTTTGTAAACTAATTGCTCCATTTCACTCATTACCCTATTTCATGATTGAAGAAGGCATTAGAATTTAATTTTTTAATTATATTTTTGCCCTAAAAATTAAAAGCTCAAACCTTAGGGATAATTAGAAAATTAATTAATTAATTAAAATCAAAAGCTTTAAACCTTAGACAAATGAAATAAATCAATTAATTATCTAATACTTGCCATTTTATTTCTATTTTTGCAGGAAATTTGTTAGTGACAAGAATGATGGCAGATGTGATGGTAGACATAAAAATTCAATGCAAAAATAGGTGAATGTAGATGTGCAGAGGTAGAATATACGAAAAGTTAATAATCCACCCAGATTTTATAGATTTTGCCGCAAACAAAGACTTGATGAGGCATGGTCAAGGGAGTGCCCATTTAATGAAGTGCGACTGCAACTAGCTAGAAAATGAAAGCATATGAATACAATCATAATTTTATGAGGATAAGATCAAATTATTTCTTTGCCATTTATGGCAAGATATTCGAGCATATTTTCAAAAGTTGGAATTCAATGAATCTATTAAAATATGTTTTATCGTGTAAGGCCCCAGCGGTGGGAGTAATAAGGTTTAAGTCTTTGGAAGAAGATATTTTTGAAAATATCAGGGTATGTCCTAAGTCTATATATAATTCTTTTGAATGTAAAATTCACATGCGAAAACTTGGAAATAAAAGACTTCTTGCAATTTCTAGCAAAACTTGATTCAAATCCTTTATTTGGTACCTAAGGCTGGTGTGTGGACATATTTTGGAATAGCGTGGCCAGGTGCCTAATATTTTTTGGGTTATGATAAGTGCACTATATTTTGTTTTCATCTCGCTTAGGATTTATTTAGTTTGATTGTAAACCTATGACTGTTAAGATTATATTATGTTGTTAAGCTTCATTCTATTTTATGTGCGTATAAAGGAAATTAAAGGCTTAGGGTTTAGGTCTATATTTTATTTGCTCTATTCTCACTGCATGAGCTTGAATACTGGTGGAAAATACCAATTGATGCTTGCCTCTCTTTTTTTTATAATTTTATTTCATCCTCCATTGCTTTGTCCCATACTCAAGGTAGAAGGTGATCTTAGAAAGCTAGATACTTTCTTCATTTGATTTTGTTTTGTTGTGAAGCCAAGCAATCTAATTGAATTTAATGGTTGTAATTTACAATTAGATTAGATATCCTCTCTTTTTTGCTCTACCATACTCTCTTTGTTTTATTTTTGAAAAGTCCCACTTTTTATGTTCTTTAAATTTTTTTATTCTTTTAATCGACTAAAATATGAAGAGCTAGATCAATCCACTAATGCAAACCTGATAACTGAACTTAAAAGATCACCTTCATACAACAAAAAATAGAGGTTGAACCCCCTTAGAGGTATACAGACAGTCCACTTGAAACTATTCCAGAAGTGGAAAAAAGTGAGAGCATTCGACCTGACTCTATAACTCATACCTTGGATATCCAACAAGATCCTAAAGTGAGAGGGATTTTTTTCCCATTAAATGTTACTTGTGTTTTCTATTTACTCTTCACAGGGTGTGCATGAAAGACGAGCCAACATAAACTGGTGCTAGAAGGAGGGTAGGACTCCTCGATTCATTATTACTTTGGAGTCTTAAATTATTGATTTTATCTAGGCCTTGATTTTATCTTTCATATGTTGGGTTTTGTCTTCTATGGTCTGTAAAATTTTATCCTTAACTGGTGGCTTTTCCCTCCTTGTTAGATTTCAAATCTTGTTTGTTTGAGTATTGCCTAAAAAACAAAACTCAAACCAACATAAACTAGCGCTAGAAGGAGGACCTGAACCTTTATTCAATGTTTAACATGGTGTATTAAGTTGTGAAAGATAATAATATGCTATGTTTTTTCTTTTATGGATCATTAATCAGACAGTTATGTCCAACTGGTTGGGTTCCACTACCTTGAATATTCTTGGTACAACCCATGATTTACCCTAGAATCATGAGAAATATCTTCCAACCTACAAGCATGATGGTGCTAGGATAACTGAAGAGCACATGGTTGTCTTAAAAATGCTCTTAAATTGTTAAATGTCCTTCACGAATATGTTGCTTGTAGATTATTCTTGTTTACTCTGCAAGAAGTTGCATATGATTGATTTTTGAATCTTATGAATGAATCTATCACTAGCTGGGATGAATTAGAAACTACTTTCATTTCTAAATTTCATCAAATGATAGATCCCAACATGTATCAACAATTTTTTAGCATTAAGAGAGAGTTTGGTGAAATTATCAGGTCTTTCAATATGAGGTTCCAAAAATCTTATGGCACAATGACTAGTCATTACATACCAAGTACAAATTTGGCCTTAGAAATCTATAAGAATGCCTTGGATCCAGTGACCTCTATTTTTCTAAAGAGAGAAAAATATCACAACCCTGGTAGGAGCTTATAAGAAAGCTCTAATTCTTGAAATATAGTTAGGACCTCAAATTTTGAGTAGTTATTTTATATCCTATGTTACGTAAAATATGCCTATTTTGAATCCTATTTGACATCATGTTTTAATGCCAAAGTGTCATGCTCCACCCGAGGAAAATCCATTAATTGTGACACACACTGAGCATGTGTAGGATGCAGAGAAATATTCTGACAAGGCCAAGGTGGAAGATGTATCTAAGATGGTTCAAAACCTGGCAAATGACTTCCTAAGTTTTAATATTAAGTCTCTAGAGGAGAAAATTTAAACAGATTACCATACCAACAAAATAGATTCTCCATACCTCCGTATGATGCCAATAAGGATTACAATAGAGGAAAATAACCCGAAGTAAACATATGTGACAAAGCATTACCCAAATTTGAAGCTTTTTCTGATGAGTTAAATTTTCCTAAAAATTAGAGAAATGTTAACAATTCTGGTTCATCCAAATATAGTATGACTATGGTTTCAAATTCATTCACCTTCCCGAATGAGTAAGAAAATATTGCAGAAATACCCATAAATTAAATACAAGCTTTTCAATGGTTCCAAAGAGGTAGTAATACTTTGAGACACAAGAATCCAGAACCTACTCCAGATAATAATCTTCCCCACCAAAGGGTAATGAAAGCAAGACTCAGGATCAAATGATAACAATATCTAAGGAGCATAACATTGTTGAGAATATGAAGAAAATTAAGTCTTTCTCTGAGCCCCCTATTGAAATTCAAGAAAAGGAAATAGTAACTGTGGATGTGGCCAACCAAATCAGAATAGAAAGAGAGCCTCTGTATAAACATATTATCACTAAACATGATATCAAAAATGAGGTTGTAAACTATGTTGATGCAGATATTGGAGTTTATAATTTGACAACTGAGAAGGTGAGACTAGTTACAACTCCGACCAATCACAACAATGATATTTGGACATTACACATTTATGGGGCTAAGTCTAAGCAAGGCTTAGGTACAAGAGCAAATTCTATAAATTCCACTAGTGGAATAGAAACTGAAAACTTGAACATTGAAGCAGTAGAGCAACCACAAAATGTTCAAGTTATTAAGAACTATGACCCACAAATAAAATATGATCTCACTGAGTTGTTACATAGGTTTGAATATGTGATGGCCTGGTCCTATAAAAGCCTTAAGATATTTGATCCTGGGAGGTTTACACATACAATCCCTTTGAAAGAATTATATAAACCCTTCATAAAAAAAACACAGACATGTTGATACCCTAATTCTAAAGGAGGAAGAAAAACTGTATGTGTTGTGGGTTGATAGAATAAGACATAAGCAAGTGTTGAAAAATTTGCCATTCATGTTATTATATGATTTGACTAATTTGTAGGGTGAAGGACTTGCAGACTTGGTGTTTTTGTGGGACAAGGTCCATGAAAAGAAAGGTAAACACACCAAGTCTTTCTCGGGTAGCAAAAATTCTGGGAAGCATAAAATGGGGTGCATTTCGTCTATAGGACCTGGAAGGTATTTTTCTAAATTTACCTATCAATGGTCAATATCTAAAGCATTATTTCTCTGCTTCTCCATCTGCTGCATCATTTGAATGATTGTAGGAACCTTTGTATATAAAATAGTGTAGTGCTTTTGTTTAATTTGTTTTACCGGTATTAAGTTGGTTCTGGTTTTCCAAGTTTTCATTTTCTTTCTTATTTTGGGTCTTTGTCTTAGTTTTGCAAATGAAAGCAGGGTGATTTTGGAAAAAGGATATTCTAAGTAGGAAGGAAGTGGTAATGCTTATTATCTAGAATGATAGTAGAGAGGTAGTTTATTTTCTATACCTTGCTTGCCATAATTATTTTAATTATAAAGGAGCTGTTATATTGTCTAGCTGAAGAACTCCAAGGGAATCCAAGAAAAGTTAGTCATGAGAGGAAAATTTTGATACACGAAAATCATTTTAATGACTCTTAAGAGGCTATTGGTGTCTGAAAACTGAAATGTTTAGTTGATCAGTTTTTTCATTAATGAAATATCAAAGCAAATACAACTTTTGAACCTTTAGTAAGAATTCTCGGTTATCTAGTAAATAAAGAGAGAAAAGATTCTACAAAAAAAATAAAAGAGTTCCATAATAAAAGAGAGATAGTCAAGATTTTTGAAAGAGAAATCTTAGACATGTTCACCAGGGCTATAGATGCTCCATGGCTATGAACCAAGGTCTTAAAAATAAAGTTAAGAGTAACTCTATCGGGGCTATAAAAGGCTAAACTAGAATCAAAGCTCTACTCAAATAATCCCATGCAATCCAAACAGTCTGGTTAATCCTCAATAAGAATTCTATGCCATGGCCATCTTACGAGGAAGAATTTATACACTTGCAATCACACACCAAAGTTTTTCTTGAGTGATTCAACCTAGTATGTTCCTAAAAAATTTCTACAGACTGGCAGATAGCAATTAAAATGTTTTGAAAATATTTGTGGCAAGATATGGTGCATGATTTAAGTTGTTTTAAAACTAGAGTTTTGGGTTCCAAATAGTGCTACTATTTCCCCGTAGACATTGCCATTTGTTGAGAAGCAACACACCCACCCAACTGAAGCATAAAATTTTGATCTTATAATAAATAAAATTTTATTATTTGAGGCGACCCTCTTGAAGTATTTTGATTTTATTTCCAAATTTTGCTTTCGTCAAGGTTTTAAATTTTGCTCGCATCAAGGTCTCGCAATTGTTTACCTAAAAGCATTGATCTCGATTGAATTTCTCTGACTATTTGCACTTCAATGATATTATTTCAGATTATTAATTTTAGAAAATTTAATCTTCATAGTTTTCCTACGGTCTAAATTATTAAAATCGAATTTTAGAGTTTTCTTCGATTCTTCATCTTACCCTAAATTCACATCAGATTTGAAATTGATATATATTTTGATTGGGAAATCTGTTTGAAGTGATTCAAATTCTGGGTGGATGATCTTGATCTCTTTTTTCCAATGGTACTAAATTTACTAGAAGTTAGATGTAATTTCATTTCCAAAAATAGTAGTTTCTTGTTGTAGGTCGTGATATTCTTAATGAAACATCTCTTGATAAAAAATGAATTTTTATTTTTTATTTGTAGATTTGGATACCCTTTTTTCTGTTTTACAAGTGTGCAAAATTTTATTTAAATATGAGAACTTTAATTTTTCACCTAATTTTGCCCTATAAGGGTTCAAGAGTAAAATCGTGGCCTAGGTAAGGCATGTTCTATCCCACTCCTGTTGTGGCTGATCCACAACACACCCCAAAATTGGGGACCCACCTTTTTTGCATGCTTTCAAAGAAAACTGCAATAGCCCAGATGCTAAAAAATCAAGAAAAAAACAAAAATTTCACTAAGGATGAAAAAGTGTCGCGAAATCGCGACATGTTGCTCCGTCGTGGCCGAAAATAAAAAAGTGTCGCGAAATCGCAACATGTTGCTCCGTCGTGGCCGAAAATGAAAAAGTGTCGCGAAATCGCGACATGTTGCTCTGTCGCGGCCGAAAGAGGAGAGAGAAAGGTAGAATGGAAAATTGTAGCGAAATCGTGACATGTCACAAAATCGCGGTCAAGACAGTCAAACGGGGCACGAAGCAGAAAAGCGTAGCAAAATCGTGACATGTCGCAAAATCATGGTCAACGCAGTCAACGACAGCAGGTGGGCGGAACCATCGCGAAATCACGACGTGTTTGATTTTCGCGGCTTGCAAACGGGCGAAGGCATAAAATATAAAATGGTCACGAAATCGTGACAAAATCGAGCCAAAGGCGATAAGGCCCAGAGTGTAGCGAAATCACGACATCCCCCATAATGTAGCGAAATCGCGACGAGAACTGACACAAAGCGCATAAGTCGAAAGGCATCGCGAAATCGTGATGCGTCGCGTTTTCGCGGCGCGGGTGGATTAAAAGGCCTAAGTGGTAAAATGGTAGCGATTTCGCTACAGTCAAAAAATGAAGCCAAACAAAGCAAAGAGCGTAGCGAAATCGCTACGTGTTCCAGTATCGTGGTTCACCTGAATGAAAAGAGTCTAAGGCACAAAGGCGTAGCGATATCGTGCAACTTTTGAGGAAACGTTCCAGCCAGACAAAGACGTTGCGAAATCATGACAGAAAGTGAAGACCATGCAGAGGGCAGAAAATGGTAGCGATTTCGCGACACTTTATTGAAAAGAGACTAAGTGCGGAAAACTTGTAGCGAAATCGTGACATGTCGGATTTTTGCTGTGCATGAAGGCAAGAAAGGCTGCTGACAGAAAAACGTCGCGATATCGCGACATGTCTCATTTTCACTGTGCATGAAAGTGGATAGGGTTATTGGCAGGAAAATGTCACGATATCGCGACATGTCGCGTTTTCGCGATGAAAGTGAAGGAGCAAAGCTACATGCTATTTTTGGTCACGATTTACATGGGGCCATTACAAAACATGCAGAAAAGTGCGAAACACGTGGCGTACATGTGTAAGGGCTGCAGAGGCGTTACAGTTCACAGAGAAGATCTCGAGCATAAAATCAAAAGCAATGGAAAGGCGGGGAAGGTGAAACGAAGCAATCTGGAAGACGAAACGATACAATCTGGGAGGTGAAATGAAGCATCGTAGAACGAAGCAAAGAATCGTACCAGCAAGTATAAAACACAGAGGCACAGATTGATACGGGGTCGAAAACCGCTGCGAGCGGGTTGCAGAGTTGAGGGTGATTAGCCGTTCTGAGCCTGTTGTGGAGTGCTTTTCTTCCACTTTTGCTTGGTTTTGAGAAAAACCAGAGATTCTGCTATTGTAACAGGACATATTTTTAATGCAGAATTGTTCAAAAATTTGCATTTTATGGGCAAGAAAGGATGAGAAATTTTTTGCATGCTTCATTTTAACTGTTCTATGTTCCTCCTTTCAGATTTCAGATTTGTATATGAAATTTATGCCATTGTTTTGGATTATTTCATGTGAATGTCTGCAATCTGGAAATTATTTTAAACCCTAGAAGCCAGCACCTAGTTTACTTTGATTGTGTTTGTTTTGCAGGTCAAATAGGCTAGGTTGCATGTACGAAACTCTCACGTATTCGATTTTGTCGGAATAGGATAGCATCAGACTGAACGTGTTCTACTTTTAATTTTCTGTATTTCTTTTTGTTCATTTTATTTTATTTTCCAGACGGTTTAAAATGAACATTTAAAAAATTACAAAATCTAAAAAAAAATAAAATAATGAACAATCACTAAAGTTTCATGGTGAAATAAACCAACATTGCCCCTTGTTTACAGTTACTTGCAATCACTAAGGTGTTCCAAGCATTTTAATTGAATATCTTTATTTGAGATTACTAATACACAGTTGCAAATGCTAATACAACGGAGACCTTGGAGAAGTTGTTAGTTTGACTTCTTTGCAAGAGGGGATTTGGAACCCAAATCCTAAGGAAGAGTGTAATTTCACAAATGTGTGAAAATACCACTCAACATTTTGGCGCTAGAAGGAGGGCCTGAACCGGTTTATTTTAGATTGATTTAAATGCTATAGGGATTTAAATTTTAAATATTTTCATGCCCTATTGATTATTATCTTTAGCCCTCTTTTAACATTACAACTTTGTACTGTTAAAAGGAGGACATGAATTGCTATGCATTGTTCTAACGCTTTGATTGTTCATACAGGAATAATGTGATTTAATTTAATTTAAAAAAAAAAAAAAAAAAAATAAATATTTTTTTTTTTGGGTATTAAAGTTATATTCTTTAAAATTCACTAATGGCTATGTTTTCACCATGGATGACAGGTAGCCCATTGAACATACCAGGAGTTCAACATTATTTGCCCGTTGGTTTTGAGAGATGTCTTCCTCGATTTTTGTCTAACGGGACAAATATTGTAGGAGAACACATTCAAGCATTCAAATTTGTTGTGAATCACTTAACAATTTGGCATGATGATGTTGTTTGTAAAATGTTCCCTTACACCTTGGACAAAGTGGCATTTGATTGGTTTACAAGTCTGCCTTTAGGATCTATCACTTCTTGGGCTCAACTAGAGGCAGCATTTCTTAATCAATTCAACAAAAAGCAAGTTGACCCAATCCGCATGTATGAGCAGTTTCTCACTATTAAAAAAGGACCAAGTGAAAATGTGAAGTCATTTTCTGAAAGATTCTTTGGATTATATGCTCAATTAGTGACATTTTATGCTCTTCAAGAAGAAATGGCTCTCCAAATATATGTAAATGCTCTTGACCCACTCATTTCCACATATTTGCGAGGGATGCCTCTAATCACATCTTTGTCACAAGCCTATACTCAAGCAATGGCAATTGAGCAACAATTGAGTTGTCAAAATTATGGTGTGGGTTTTGGATCATGTAATTTTCAATCATTTAATACCTCCTTTACCCATCCAATGATTTATCCACCTCAACCAAATTCAAGTGTAAATCAATTTCAGAATCAACAATCATTCCCAAGCTTCAATCAATTTCAAAATCCTCAACCTACTATGCAAGATCAACCATCTTTCTTAAGTATGAATCAACTTCAAAATACTCATCTTGATTCAAAGGATGTTTCTAAAATCAATTTTAATGATTTTCATAAGAATATGATTTTAGGCAAGGGAGGAGTACTAGATCCAACTAGTATTGAAACATGTGACAAATTGGAAACCCTTGACTCACCAAAAGATGAATTCTATGAGGATGAATCTGTTTCGGATGACATTGTTGAAAATGATGGCCAAGAAAATCCACACCTTCCAAATTGTGATAAAATTGAATCATGGGTTACAAATTTGGATTATGATAGCCTTATCAATTTGAATACAAGCAATAACCCAATTTTGGAAGTAATTGAACCATCTAAGGAAGGTGAAGGTAAATTTGATGAGAAACATGTTGATGAATTAAAAGATGATGAAGAAATAATTGAGCATCACAATTTGACTTTGAAAGATGATCATTATGATTCTTGGGAAGAGTATGCTCACTCCAAAACTGCTAATGAAATTTGTGTGCCTATTGATATGCAGGATAATACAATTGCCCTTTCATATGAGGATATTACAAGTCCTGTACAATCTAAGAATGTTTTGGAAGAAGGGTTGGAATCTCATCAAAAGTTGGAGAAGGATAATGATTTTACTACCATGGATGAAGAAGGAGAATCAATTGTTTTTGTTCCCCTTGAGGGGCAAGAAATCAAAAATCTTGATCCACCTATTGTTTCTACAATGTCTATGCCATCTCAAAATGATGAAATTACAAAGCCTAAGTGGTGTGGGTTTGATACTATTGATGATCCTAATGAAAATATGGATTTTGAGGCAACTCAAGCCATTGATCATGGAAAGGTGTCACGTGACACATATCTTGAAAAATTAGGCTCTTGTTTTGAAAAATATGGATGCATGTTTGATTGGGTGCCTAACTTTGGTGTTTTTGAACAGGTGTTGGATGATGAAGAAGACAATGAAGAAAAAGAAAAAGCTACTAACACTCATCAAGTTGTGATAAATTCTAATCATGATGGGTTGAGTATGGGTGACAAAGTGAAATCTTTACCTTTGGTAGTAGCCACAAAAATTTTAAGTGATGGGTTACATGATGTCCCTTTGGATGCTAATGTCATTGATGATGAAATGTCAAATCTTGGTGATGTTTGTCAAGTTTTGATTGATTTTGATTGCTTTAAAATCTTGAAAAATAATTTGAATTCAAGACTTTTAGAAATAGGCTCTTGTTTGCAATATCTCACTTTTGAAAAGGAAAGCCTACTTCTAAATAATGAATGGAATGATGAAACTTGCACTTTAAAGAATAGACATGATAAAATTGAAAATCAACCATTGTCTAATCAATTTGAAATTTGAATCTCACCTATGAGGGTGCTAATGGAACTAAATCAAATTGGTGGGGTGAGAGAGGAAAGTTGAAATTGGTTGCATTGTTTGGTCTAGTCTTGTTTTTGTTGGATGCCCACAACATTTGGCATGTGTATTGTGACATATGTCTTTTGAAATGTTCTAATCATGTTTGGGATCCAAGAAAGTAATAGTCCAAGCTTGGCATCATCTTGTACTATATTGTATATAAATTTTGGTTTTGGTTTGAGTTTGTGTTTTCAAGTTTCATTTTTGGGATTGCTATTTGGATTAGGATTTAAGTTGTGTGTTTGATTTCATTTGACATGTTTAGTTTGTTTTGATAAAAAAAAAAAAAAAAGAAGAAAAAAATTTGAGATGTCAACTTATGCCTAAAATCAGGAGAATATGAAACATTGGAATTGTGTTGTAGAAAGCTCCACAAGTAACACAAACATTTAAATAATATCGTTTGAATCTTGTGATGCATGAAGTTGTCGAGTTTTGCACATTATGGTAAAATAGATGATATATTCCAAAAGAAGCGAGTGCATTCATATCTCATGTCATATTCCACATTGCATATACATGTCATCTGAGTTACATTTTCATTCCATGGGCAATTATTGAGAAGGTGTTGAATCCTCTTAGGATTATTACATAACATATATTAAAAGGATCCTAAGGTTGGGAAATGTTGCCCAAGCTATCTTGAACCAAGCACATTCCATGCACATTAAAAGGGAGTCTTGAGAAAAATGGTTAAAACCATACTTGGATGAAAAGGTGAGGTGAAAAGAATATTTCATGTTTGTCCTATCATGCAACATAATCCTTAAAATAGTGGTTTTTACCATTTCCATTAAGCTTAAAGCCTAAAACCATAGTAGTAAGGATAGGGTTAAATCCTCATCGAACTTAGGTTGAGGATCCAACTCCCCAAAGCTCTGATTTGACCTACATGGAGTAGTAAGGATAGGACTTAATTCTCATCTCGCTTAGGTTGAGAATTCGATTCCCCAAAGCTTCCATTTTTCCCATTTCATCATAAAGCTTGGATTGGAAGGATCGTACTACATGTCCTCTGCAAAGGATGGGTAGTCATCCCAAAGGTCCAAGCAATAAAAGTAAAACTAATATTTTCCATTTCATCTTAATATTGGATTGGAGGGATCGTACTACATGTCCCTAGCAAGGATGGGTAGTCATCCCAAAGGTCCAAAGAAATAAAAGAGAAAAGAATGAATGAAAGCCAAGTCATGGATTATGGGGTTAAGTATGCTCATGCGTGGCAACATGTCTTGTCTAAAAGCAAGACCACCGATTGCTCATATGGATAGACTAGTCTGACCATTTCATCCATAACAGGTTAAATTATTTTGTTCAAGATGAGGTAATGAACTCCAAATCAGAATAGTAAGGATAGGGTTAAATTCCCATCTCGCTTAGGTTGGGAATCCTATTCCCCAAAGTTCTGATTTCACTCACACTTGCACATGGGTTCAAGATGGTAGTGACACATAACCAACTTTGGGATCTAGTAAATTTAATTCAGTATACATATATTTGGTCCTAAGAGGGTTTGACATCTTTAATATGTTTGTCCATGATATAAGAAGGTTTGAGCATTTATAAAGCAGGTTGTTACATCTCTAGCATCTTCATCATGCATCAAATCCTGCACAAATCATTCATAGCCTTGCATACAAATCATAAGTGAAACCGACAATGGAATGTTGAACAAGTTCAAATGATAGGGAATGAAGCACATTGCACACATCGAGCTGATACTTAATGATTCTGATGTTTCATGTATTTTTGATCTGTCGGTATTTGTTTATCTTCTATGTGCTAACGCCTGTATCTAAGCTTGTATGTTTCAGGTTGGGTTCTCACCAAAATGCTCAAGAGCATTTGACAACAGAGTCGCCATTTGTTGTGGCTGATCCACAACACACCCCAAAATTGGGGACCCACCTTTTTTGCATGCTTTCAAAGAAAACTACAGTAGCCCAGATGCTAAAAAAATCAAGAAAAAAACAAAAATTTCACTAAGGATGAAAAAGTGTCGCGAAATCGCGACATGTTGCTCCGTCGCGGCCGAAAATGAAAAAGTGTCGCGATATCGCGACATGTTGCTCCGTCGCGACCGAAAATGAAAAAGTGTCGCGATATCGCGACATGTTGCTCCATCACGGCCCAAAGAGGAGAGAGAAAGGTAGAATGGAAAATTGTAGCGAAATCATGACATGTCGCAAAATCGCGGTCAAGACAGTCAAACGGGGCACGAAGCAGAAAAGCGTAGCGAAATCGTGACATGTCACAAAATCATGGTCAACGCAGTCAACGACAGCAGGTGGGCGAAACCGTCGTGAAATCGTGACGTGTTTGATTTTCGCGGCTTGCAAACGGGCAAAAGGCATAAAATATAAAATGGTCGCGAAATCATGACCACACAAACCAAGAGGCCAAAGGCGATAAGGCCCAGCAGTGTAGCGAAATCGTGACGAGAACTGAAACAAAGCGCATAAGTCGAAAGGCATCGTGAAATCGTGACACGTCGCGTTTTCACGGCACGGGTGGATTAAAAGGCCTAAGTGGTAAAATGGTAGCGATTTCGCTACAGTCAGAAAATGAAGCCAAACAAAGCAAAGAGCGTAGCGAAATCGCTACGTGTTTCGGTATCGTGGTTCACCTGAATGAAAAGAGTCTAAGGCACAAAGGCGTAGCGATATCGCGCAACTTTTGAGGAAACGTTCCAGCCAGACAAAGACGTCACGAAATCACGACAGAAAGTGAAGACCATGCAGAGGGCAGAAAATGGTAGCGATTTCGCGACACTTTATTGAAAAGAGACTAAGTGCGGAAAACTTGTAGCGAAATCGCGACATGTCGGATTTTCACTGTGCATGAAGGCAAGAAAGGCTGCTGATAGAAAAACGTCACGATATCACGACATGTCTCATTTTCGCTGTGCATGAAAGCGGATAGGGTTATTGGCAAGAAAATGTCGCGATATCGCGACATGTCGCGTTTTCGCGATGAAAGTGAAGGAGCAAAGCTACATGCTATTTTTGGTCACGATTTACATGGGGCCATTACAGAACATGCAAAAAAGTGCGGAACACATGGCGTACATGTGTAAGGGCTGCAGAGGCATTACAGTTCACAGAGAAGATCTCGAGCATAAAATCAAAAGCAATGGAAAGGCGGGGAAGGTGAAACGAAGCAATCTAGAAGATGAAACGATACAATCTGGGAGGTGAAACGAAGCATCGTAGAACGAAGCAGAGAACCGTACCAACAAGTATAAAATGCAGAGGCACAGATTGATACGAGGGTCAGAAACCGCTGCGAGCGGGTTGCAGAGATGATGGTGATTAGCCGTTCTGAGCCTGCTGTGGAGTGCTTTTCTTCCACTTTTGCTGGTTTTGAGAAAAACCAGAGATTCTGCTATTGTAACAGGACATATTTTTAATGCAGAATTGTTCAAAAATTTGCATTTTATGGGCAAGAAAGGATGAGAAATTTTTTGCATGCTTCATTTTAATTGTTCTATGTTCCTCCTTTCAGATTTCAGATTTGTATATGAAATTTATGCCATTGTTTTGGATTATTTCATGTGAATGTCTGTAATCTAGAAATTATTTTAAACCCTAGAAGCCAGCACCTAGTTTACTTTGATTGTGTTTGTTTTGCAGGTCAAATAGGCTAGGTTGCATGTACGAAACTCTCACGTATTCGGTTTTGTCGAAATAGGATAGCATCAGACTGAACGTGTTCTACTTTTAATTTTATGTATTTCTTTTTGTTCATTTTATTTTATTTTCCAGACGGTTTAAAATGAACATTTAAAAAATTACAAAATCTAAAAAAAAATAAAATAATGAACAATCACTAAAGTTTCATGGTGAAATAAACCAACATTGCCCCTTGTTTACAATTACTTGCAATCACTAAGGTGTTCCAAGCATTTTAATTGAATATCTTTATTTGAGATTACTAATACACGAGTTGCAAATGCTAATACAACGGAGACCTTGGAGAAGTTGTTAGTTTGACTTCTTTGCAAGAGGGGATTTGGAACCCAAATCCTAAGGAAGAGTGTAATTTCACAAATGTGTGAAAATACCACTCAACAACTCCCAATTGCTCTTTAATCATAGTGGGCTAGAAACATCTTCCTTGAAATAAAATCTTGCTCCATTCCGCTTGTGCTCTATCCCGCTCGTCAAAATGGTCAACATTAGAAGTCCGAAGTCAAATGAGTGGGCTACAACATCTTCATTGAAAAATTTGTGGATTTATTGGGAGATTGTCAAAATGGTCAACATTAGAAGTCTGAAGTCAAATGAGCGGGATAGAACCATCTCCATTGGCAAAGTTGCAGATTTCAAAAGAAATTTAATTTCATTTCATGTTCTATTCCGCTAGTGAAAGCTTGTTGGATTTCAATTGCCAATTTATCCAATTTAATATCTCCAGAATTTTGCAAGAGTTAAGTCTTTTAATTAATTAAAAAATCAAAGTTTTCTCCATCCACTCATTGCTCCATCCCGCTCATTGCTCCATTCCGCTCATTACCCTATTTTGCGATTGAAGAAGAAGACATTAGAATTTAATTTTTTAATTATATTTTTGCCCTAAAAATTAAAAGCTTAAACCTTAGGGATAATTAAAAAATTAATTAATTAATTAAAATAAAAAACTTTAAACCTTAGAAAAATGAAATTAATTAATTAATTATTCTATTAATTGTCTAATATTTGCCATTTTATTTCTATTTTCGCAAGAAATTTTCTAGTGGCAAGAGTAATGGCAGATGTGATGGTAGACATTAAACTTCAATGCAAAAAAATGGGAAAGTGGTTGTGCAAAGGTATAATATGTGGAAAGTTAATAATCTACCTAGATTTTGCAGAGCTCGTCGCAAACAAAGGCTTGATGAGGCATGGTTGAGGGAGTGCCCATTTAATGAAGTGCGGTTGCAACTAGCTGAAAAATGAAAGCATCTGCATACAATTGTAGTTTGATGATGATAAGATCAAATTTTTTCTTTGCCATTTATGGCAAGATATTCGAGTGGATTTTCATAAGTGGTTGGAATTCAATGAACTATGAAGCTATTATAATATGTTTTATCGTGTAAGACCCCGATGGGATTTTTGTAATAGGGTTTAAAGAAGATATTTTTGAAAATATCAGGGTATGTCTTGAGTCTATATATACTTCTTTTGAATGTAAAATCCTCATGCAGAAAATTAGAAATAAAATACTTCTTGCAATTTCTAGCAAAACTTGCTTCAAATCCTTTATTTTGTACCTAAGGCTGGTGTGTGGACATCTTCCGAAATAGTGTGGCCAAGTGCCTAATATTTTCTAGGTTATGATAAGTGCACTATCTTTTGTTTTCATCTCGCTTATGATTTATTTAGTTTGATTGTAAACCTATGACTGTTAAGATTATATTATGCTGTTAAGCTTCATTTTGTTTTTTGTGTGTATAAAGGAAATTAAAGGCTTAGGGTTTGGGTCTGTATTTTAATTGCTCTATTATCATTACGTGAGCTTGACTACTGGTGGGAAATACCTATTGATGCTTGCCTCCCTTGTTTGTAATTTTATTTCATCCTCCATTGCTTTGTCCCATGCTCAAGGTAGAAGGTGATCTTAGAAAGTTGGACACTTTCTTCATTTGATTTTGTTTTGTTATGAATCCGAGAATTCTAATTGAATTTAATGGTTGTAATTTACAATTATATTAGATATCCTCTCTTTTTGCTCTACCCTACTCTCTCTATTTTATTTTTGAAAAGTCTATCTTTTTTATGTTCTTTAAAATTATTTATTATTTTAATTAACTAAAATATGAAGAGCTAGATCAATCCACTAATGCAAACTTGATATCTAAACTTAACAAATTACCTTCATACAATAATGAACGAAGGTTGAAGCCCCTTGGAGGTATACAAACAGTCCACTTGAAACTATTCCAAAAGTGGAAAAGAGTGAGAGCATTCGACCTGACTTTGTAACTCACACCTTAGATCTCCAACAAGATCTTAAAGTGAGAGGGAATTTATTCCCATTAAATGTTACTTGTGTTTTCTATTTACTATTCATAGGGTGTGCATGAAAGATGAGCCAACAAGACCTAAGATATAGACCTATAGATAAAACAATGGTATAGTTTGATGACATCACATTTCAAATATTAGGAGTCAAAGAAAAATTCTTGCTCTCTTTATATGCCTGTTCGAACTTGATGGTCGTGTAGGACATATCACTAATTAACCTCCCTCTATCCTTTGGTATTTGTATGTTAAGAGATTTCACTACCAAACTGGGGGGATATGTGTATTTGGATTGATCCCTCATTGTCTTAAGGACCCGATATGGGACCAAAGTCAATATTTCATTGAAATACCCCTACCTACACCACATGGAGCACCTACCCTCAGTTAGGCCTGATGCCAATCAAATTTTGATGACAAAAGAAGAGTGGTTTGACTCAGAAATATTAGAGGATAAGTTGCATACATCCATACCAAATGATTAGATGAAACAATGGAAAACTAAAGTCTAGGATTCAAATCCTTTGAAGATATACAAATAAACAAGAATGGGTTGAGCACTCATTTGGATATAAATGAACTGATACTATGAGGGTTGTGCACATATGTATATATATATATATATATATATATATATATATATATATAATATGCTAGCTAATTTTGTTAGGCAGGATGTATTTCATAATAAAAAAAGTAAAAGCACTCTTACGATTAACACCGAAGCAATAGAAACTATCAAATAAATTGTGGCATCAAAGTTGTATAGCTTGAAATAAATGCAAAAGTCGCACAAAAGTATGACAAGGAGATTATGCATGAGGGACAATCTAATCAACATCATGTAAATCCAATGCTAAAAATAAAGATAAATATCTTCTCATATCACCCTTTGGTAATCAACACAGACCAAACAAAAAAAGGTGTCATTTTGTGGAATCGACTTGTCTCATTTAACTTACTCTTGTTTCGGTATGAGGATCGATCCATGGTTGGGGTTATCCTCTAGGTCCTATAACACCTAGAGGGTGGACGCATACTCTCCCCATCCCTTAACATGTTGATCCTCGACTTAACTAGTCGACTTGTTCTATTTTAACATGCAAGGGGGTTAGCGTAAATATGCTTAGTCTTTAGTTGATTGTCCTCTTCATGGAGTCAGCTAAAACCATGTTATTACCCTGGCATAAAGGTTAGTCTCAAATATCCATTATGAATCACGATATTTTATCCCATACCAAACGTCATGGTTGGACTAGTTGCATGGTCTTGCTAGTCCACTTCTAGTCAAATGATACATAGGACTTATCATCGTACTCCTGGGAAATGACCTAGAGGAAGCATCCCATACCGCCCCTCATTACAAGTTTTGACTAGATCACTTGTTCTGATCCATCTCGTCAGACTAAGGTCACTCTCGAGTCATGTTGCATGCTTACCCGCATCTCAACATCATTGGGTGTCCATGTTTTGTTTCCTTCACGAGGAATACATTAACCATTCCTCATCATGGTATCAATTAGAGAGTTTAAAAGAGGTTTTAAGGTAATCCTCCCCTAAGGATAGGGTTTCTAATAGTCTACCAAATGAGTCTTCCCACCTAACTACCCATTTGGTTGTCCATATTTGAGTGTAACAATTCTCACTCGACTTAGTTGTGAAAAGATTATCTAAATCTTAGACATAGCTCCTTAAGATAGGGCAATTATCTAAGTCTAGAACTGTCTAGTTCCTTCATTGGGTTTCACTTAGTTTTAAAGCTAAAGTAACATTACTCTACCCATAATGGTTCACAAAATCACAAATATAAGAAAGTCCTATTCTTATAATATTGAAAGATAACTTATTCAAATATCCTTAACAAATACATTTGGAATAATATATATATATATATATATATATATTAAATTTATTTATCTCTTCATTGCTATACTCCACATTAAACACTTAAACAACTTAAAAGAAGATATTCTTTTCCAAATACTCACTCAAGGTACGACATGAGCAAAAGCACATCTAAATTAAAATATTAAATTATTATATGCATATTCTTCACTACGTTTGGCCATAACCAACCATTAATCTGCAAGTAATCTATTTTTTCATTATGAAAGATATAATCATAAAGATCACTTCAATTAAATAATAATCATTCTTCTTAAAACAATAGAACAAGCCCTCTCAATAAAGTTTTTGAAGCCAAAGGTTTCTATCTAATTGTGATAGTTGTTCCATAGGTTTTTGAATGCTTTACTAAGGTCTTGACGTAGTTAAAGAAACCCAATTAATTTTCATCCCAATAGGATAATGGAGCTCTCAAATAATTTTACCAAAAATCTCCTCAATTCACAAAATATTATATACATAAACTCTCAATTTAATACAACTGATTACTCTCCGATGGATAGTTTTAGTTGTAGTTTGTTCACAGATATCTAAAAGTGTTCTTTCTATCCCAAAAACCAAGGTGCAATGAAAAACATGATTTTCAATTAAATGTTTAAGTATCCACCAGTTCTCTCCTTCACTATTAGAAGTCCTCTGGTTTAAGGTTTATAATTATTTTTCTTTATTTAAATAAATTCTAAGAATATTGAACTCTTCAACTACAATGAGTTGCTAACATTCCCGATAGTTGATTACATACAAATGTTTAACTTAATGCAATACATTATTCAATAAAAAAATTGCACCATAAATAAATTCAGCTAACACAATAAATAAATCAAACCCTCTTCCTTTATTCTTCATTACGATTTCTTCTTTCTCGAAAGGAATTTTAGGCAATAAGACATCTATCACCAATACCATTGAATACAAAACTACCAGAATGCATCAAATAAGATGGAGATAATTCATTGTTCGCAACCCAATACTATCTTCATATTTACTCAAAGGAGACTTATTCTAATAGGTTTTTCTTGTTCACACTATTGGCTCAATATAATTTCATACTGCAGGTTAACTAACATAGAACACAAAATTGTTAAAGGTATTTTGGGACTAGAGACATCTAGAGTCCATGTTACAAAGTTTTTCTCCACTGCACCTATCTAGAAAGGGAGTAAGTAGTGATAGTACACTGGTGTTTTCACCACCTAAGTGACACTCCAACTCAGTATCACAATCATCTTCTTGTCTTCTTGTGCTTCTCTAGCTCAACACGCAACCAAATGATTATTGTATTCAACTATCAAATCCACCCGTTCTAGTATTTGATAGTGTAGGGATTATATACGACTTTTTGGAATGAATGCAAAGCTAAATGCATTTAACTATACTACTTTACATTGCACTCATTCATAACCACCCAACAACATTCCAATGCTCTCTCAAATTCATTTTAATTCTTAAAAACAAAATATATTTCAAGTTCTCATGCAATTCAACATGCACACTATCGCTCACTCATTTATCCACATCTTTCCAGATAAGAGCATCATCAATAGGTAGTGCACACAATTTTATTTTTCCTAACAAACATGCCCTTCCGGCCATACATATAAATATGTTTTAATTTTCATTTTACTCAAACAACAGGCAAGAATACAATTTCCAACCATACATATAAATATGTTTCAGTTTTCATTTTACTTAAACAACAGGCAAGAATACAATTTCTAGCCATACATATAAATATGTTTTAGTTTTCATTTTACTTAGACAACAGGCAAGAATACAGTCTCGTTCATTCAACAAGTAAACCAATATTTTCAAGAATGAAAGAGAATCAATTTATTATTTGAAAAACCAATCATAACTAAAGAAATAAAATACTCCAACTTGTAAGTTCTCTTGATCCAAACCGAACTCTATATTTGTTACTGCAAACATGCTTTTCCTCAACTCTTTTCTACCCACCCCAGTACAGAGGAAAATTACACAGAAAATAAAAACCAAATATGTTTCATCCTTTTTTTCCAACATGCAATACATATATCATTTCTTCCACACTCCACCACTCCCAAAACTCGGAGACTTTACCTTCCTAGATTACATGCATTAAGCCAACTAGGAGTAAAATTAAAGTCACCATATAGCACACACTCCCAACCATCATGACAAAACCACCCGAATCCCATTTATTTTATTTTATATTACTTTATAATCATATGCACACACTCTAAGATCATAAACCAATCATAAAGTTACCCTTTTTTATTTAATTTAAAATCTTTTATTCTATATTGTAATGTGTTGCCCTATTCTGTGTTTGGTGTTTTTGCAATGTTTTGGGTTTTGTGTGATATTCTGATTTTTTTAATTTTTTCTAAGTATGAAAATATGCAGAAAATGAATGAACATCAAACTTTGGAAAGCTATAACTTACAAACTACTCAACTAATCAACATGAAATTTGGAGCCAAGATAATACATACATATAACTACGAAACCTTTAATGGAAATGATAAAAAATTAAAGTAACTGAATTTTATTGGAATCTAAAATTTTCAGTCTGAGTTCTTATCAACAGGTACAAAAATTAAATTTCTAATCATAAGCTTCAAACTATGGACTTCTCCACCCAAATGATGTACAACCTGTATTGAAATTGTACGACCAACAAAAAGAAGACTCCAAAATGCCACGAAACTGTCCACAAAACCCTTGAAAACTGGTTTCTGGGGTTTATTGATGAAGTTCAACCAATGACATGCTCAAACCCTTGTCCAATCTCACTGAAAATAAACAACATTGATGCACAATGCACTCTCTGAGATGAGAATACCCAGAATCACCCTGAGAGTGTCTTTCAACTCCGAAGATGATGTTCATGTAGGTGGTTTTCATCACCAACAAGCTGAAAATCCCTGCAAGAAACCCTTTTGCAAGTCTTCTCCTCAAATCATCAATATCAATAGCCAAAAAGATACCCAATATGAGAGCAAACAATCATATAAATAGACTCCTCATTGAGAAATCTCCTCTTGTGGGCTCAATGTGGGATAAAACATAAAGTCACCTTATAAAGTCACTTTATAGTTAAAACTCCTTTTTGCTCCAAAAAAACCCCTTTTCAATTAAAAATATAGATATATGATGTGCAAGGCTCCAAAATAAAGCATCTATGATTTAAAACTTTTAATTCCCTTTCCAATGAGCTATAACACTTAGGCGCCCATTAAATTATTTAATTAAAATGGCAACCTTAGAAGAAAATAATTAAATATAGCTCGTATTAACACCCAAATTACGAAAACAATCGAAAAGCATCAGGATTGAAAAGCATCAGAATCGAAAACCGACTGCATAAGAGTGATACCGATGATGAATAATGATGAACAGACCTGATTGGGTGACTTACTATAAATAGATGCTCTCTCCAAGAATATTGGAGAACAAACTAGAAGTTGGGTACAACCTCGAAAAGTGTCATCGAGGTCCTCTAGACCACCTGAGCTCAATGCCATCATCAGAAATCCCCTCTGACACGTTTGATGGACTCCAAGAGAGCCAGGGTCAACCATAGTGCTAAAGTGACCAAAAATGGGGACATTACAGTCCTCCCTTCCCAAAGATTGCTTGTCCTCAAGCAATACCAGCACAACATCAAAATAAACAGTCTGAACCAGTTTGCAACCAATTGTTATCCTAGGGTCCCATGTCCTCCTTAGAAAGAAACCACCATGTTGACGTTGTGCCACTCTAATCACAACAGGAAATCCAATGTGCTCAATTAGCTCAAGACTAAACTGCAACTCCATAATATGATCACCCTCCAATATGAAATTGATATACCTGTCTACGCTGGAATGAAATATCTCTTGCCAAGTCATATTAGCAAGAATATCATCAGGTATCTCATTGCTAGTCTCCACCATGGGCCAAAAAAAAGACAATCTACTCAATAGGAGAACGAAGTTCTCCACATATCTCATCATGAAGTCCCCATAGTAATGAAGAAAAGACTCGATCAAGAGGCAATCATGAGAAGCAACAATAGTACCTATCCTGAAAGTGACTTTGCAATCGGGAGCTAGTATCCTCTCATTGACACTAAACCTCCTAGTGTCTACTGAGCAATCCCAAGCACACCAATCCACTGTCATCATCAAAGCATCACCTGAAAGTATAATTGCTAGCAATATGGAAAATCTACGAGTAATCATCAATCACCCAAGTAGAGAAATAGACTATCTGCTCAATACCCCAAAGGTTTCCCACAAACTGCTGGTAAGAAATCTGCAATTGACCATCATCTAATGTCACCATACTCAACACAAAAATGTTGGGGCAGAAACTAACACCCAAATCTCTGACCCCTAGCACAAAGTCCCTACCATGAGTGCTAGTAACGTCTCCATAGTTAAGTGCATGAACACCCAACCAAAAATGAAATTGAGAAACCAACCCAAACATTCTCTCAATCCATTGGGTATAACTCGATTGATTCCAGTTACTACTTCCATCTACAATCATCAAGGTATCCTTTGGCATAATAACTACCAGCATCAAGAAGAGACCGCAATGGTCACCAAACAACCATGTTGAGCATAAAATTAACTGCATGATTCCTGAAGAATCACTCACAACTGGCTGCCCACCAGCCAAGTATGGATAAAAAACTATTTGCTCAGAGACAAATTTCAATAAACTCATCACTAGAAAGTGAGGGCAGCAACAAAAAAATTGATAAACTGCAGTAGACCAACCATCCAACATGATCTCGAACCCCTGAAAAAGTATACTGCTCAGAAAATAAGCATTATACTCAGCATAACTCGCCATGGTGACTCCATAATAATGTCGGTTAGCCCTTGAAAAGTGGCTGATATAGAAGAGGGCGACAATGTCAACTCTGAAAATGACCATCCTGGGAATGCTTTCGCTGCCCAAAGCTGGAAACACCCTAGTGACACTTAAACTCCAAGTGTCCAAAAAATCATCCCATGGATTCAAACACTCCCACTCAGCAGAAATTATGAGAGTCTCATCAGGAAATATATCAATCTTCAATATGAAATGACAACTAACACACTCTCGAAATGCCCATATAACCATCCAATAATGAAATAGGTCAGCTGCAACACTTGTTGCTTTCAAGGAAAACCAATAACTAACCTCTCCAACAAACTGAACAGTTTGAATATGAGGTAACATACCACTGTCCAAGACTGAAATCATCTCATAATCTGATTTTTGATAAATCAACATTGTATAAGGAGTACATATGCCAAAAATATGAAATATGATGGTCAAAATATAAAATCTAAACACATCCCAAGCTGAAATTACCTCCCAATAAGTCAACAAGTCTGCAAACCTCCAGTCCTGGTTCAGGATCTCTCTCCAATCCACTTGTATGAACACAAATGGATTCATTACATGGCTGCTCAAGGAGTGAACAACAGCATACCTTTCACTCTTTTGGTTAACCATCTCCCAAGGTACTATAAGCTGATCACCATATTTAGAAATTAATTGAACATTGTGCTCTTCATGAGGAATTACCTTACTGAAAAATTTGTCCTTCAAATCAAGGAAGGTGTGACTATCCTGAACTCCCTTATCCACATGCTCTATCTGCTGATCAAGCTGAAACACATCAGTCATTTGGACATCTGAAAATGCATCAATATTCTCATCAATATAGGCCGTTTTGTAATTAGCACTAAACTCATCATACACTGAATAATCATGGCTGTCCTGATGAGAAAAAACATCACTATAGGCTGATTGGAAGTCAGCAACAAACTCCACTTTGTCATGCCCTTTTTCTACAATGGTGTTAGTGCCTTCAACAATTTTGTCATCATTTGCAACAACTCCATTAGACTCATCAATACTACTGGAATCTTCATTTATTTGTTCAAACATCACATCCATGGTTGCTGGTTTAAAGTCTTCGTTATGTGCATTATCATCATGTGTAAGAGCATGCATGTCAATAGAAACAATATGTGATTCCATCATACATACCTCATGAGAAATGGATTCTCCTTCAACACACCTATCAGTTTTGATTTCTTTTTCAGCGGTAGCCCTTGTATTTACAACTTCAACATCAACAAGTTTTGATTCTTTGTTCATCTTCTCAAGGAGTTTCATTTTCTCATCTCCATTTGGTTGTTGCCTCATACGCATATCAATGTAATCTTCATAAGTCATAAGGGCGTGATAACCCTCATCAAGAGCTTTCCACTCCTGCTGAAACTGATCAAGTAATTCAAAGATTGTAGGCTCAACCTTTACCTGAGGAGGAATTGTAAGTGGAGAATTTGTCATCATAGCAGCCAACTGATTAATGGACTGTTGCATCTTTCTCTGACCCTCCAAAAACTCATGCTGAAACCTATCCCAATCACTGAGTGGCTCCATTGAGTTACCACTAATCCTTGACAAACTGCTGAAACCACCTTATGTGATCAAATTATGCAACGAATTTCAACTCCCAACAGGCTGGCAGGGTTGAACTTGTGCTCTGATACCACTGTAATGTGCTGCCCTATTTTGTGTTTGGTGTTTTTGCAATGTTTTGGGTTTTGTGTGATATTCTGATTTTTTTTTAAATTTGTTCTAAGTATGAAAATATGCAGAAAATGCATGAACAACAAACTTTGGAAAGCTATAACTTACAAACTACTTAGCCAATCAACATGAAATTTGGAGCCAAGATAATACATACATATAACTACGAACCCTTTAAAGGAAATGATCAAAAATTAAAGTACCCAAATTTTATTGGAATATGGAATTTCAGTCTGAGTTCTTATCAACAGGTACATAAATCAAAATTTCTAATCATAAGCTTCAAACTATGGACTTCTCCACCCAAATGATGTACAACCTATGCTAGAACTGTATGACCAACAAAAATAAGACTCCAAAATGCCACGAAACTGACCATAAAATCCTTGAAAAATGGTTGTTAGGGTTTATTGATGAAGTTCAACCAATAACATGCTCAAATCCTTGTCCAATCTCACTGAAAATCAACAAAATTGATGCACAATGTACACTCTAAGATGAGAACACCCAGAATCACCCTGAGAGTGTCTTTCAACTCCGAAGATGATGTTCCTGTAGGTGGTTTTCGTCACCAACAAGCTGAAAATCCTTACAAGAAACCCTTCTGCAAGTCTTCTCCTCAAATCATCAATATCAATAGCCAAAAAGATACCCAATATGAGAGCAAGCAATCATATAAATAGACTCCTCATTGAGAAATCTCCTCTTGTGGGCTCAATGTGGGATAAAACATAAAGTCACCTTATAAAGTCACTTTATAGTTAAAACTCCTTTTTGCTCCAAAAAAACCCCTTTTCACTTAAAAATATAGATATATGATGTGCAAGGCTCCAAAATAAAACATCTATGATTTAAAACTTTTAATTCTCTTTCCAACGAGCTATAACACTTAGGCGCCCATTAAATTATTTAATTAAAATGGCAACCTTAGAAGAAAATAATTAAATATAGCTCGTATTAACACCCAAATTATGGAAACGATTGGAAAGCATCAAAATCAAAAACCGACTGCACAGGAGTGATACCGATGATGAATAATGATGAATGGACCTGACTGGGTGACTTACTATAAATAGATGCTCTCTCCAAGAATATTGGAGAACAAACTAGAAGTTGGGTACAACCTCGGAAAGTGTCATCGGGGTCCTCTAGACCACCTAAGCTCAATGCCATCATCAAAAATCCCCTCTGACACGTTTGACGGACTCCAAGAGAGCCAGGGTCAACCATAGTGCTAAAGTGACCAAAAATGGGGACATTACATATATCCATTAAAATTATCTATTTCTTTAATTTCCATTTCATAAAATAATAAACATGTGAATATTTTAATTTACCATATAATTTTGTAAAGAGTGGCTCCCATGTCCATAGCATTTTCATTGCCACCCAAAAACACATGTATGATTTATTTCACCTCAACATCAACCACTCATTTAAGTCAAAGCACATGCACAACACAAAACACTCATGATGCACCTATATGACATGCAATTACGTGAGTTTCCATGTACTCACAAGTTGAATAATCACTTCCCTCTTACCTTTTTTTTCGATCTTCTTTTGTCCGTCGAAGGCAACCACTTGGTCCTACAAGCACAACTTTCATCAACAGTACTACATTCTCAAAAAGGTAATTATTACTCATTAATAATCTACTAACAATGGTCTTGGGAGGAGGGTCGTAACAATAGCCCACTTCATGCAATGAGGTACTACCTCAACCCTATTTTTTTATGATGATTCATACGATGCTGACTATGAGATGATGTCAAGCCTTCAATAATTCCTTGATAAAATGGTGCAATATGAACAAACCCACAATAAAATACAGGATGAGTTGCATGACTATAAGAGATGTGAGGACACCCTTTTCACATCCACATAGTGCATTCTAGCAAGGTCAACTTTGATGCCAAGTAACCCTCATCGAATTATTACTGATTTTGTTTTAAAAAATAATCCCAAGTTACGATTTACATGTGAATTATTAAATTTGTTTTTTATTTGTTGTTTATTGATTTATGGTGGGAGTATTTTGGTGCATATACGCCCAATCTATACACTCAGCCATAAAATTTATATGTCAACCATGTAGTGCTTTAGGTTGTGAGCACAATTGGAGTATAATTGAGCACATACACTCCAATAATTGCAATAGACTCACACAACAAAAATTGAATGATCTTGTTTTGGTTCATTACAACATTCGCATTCGCCATAAAAAAATTACAGTAACAAGTTAAAAGGCCATTGACCTAATGATATTAATCCATCTGAATAGATCATAGAGCTAGAGCAGGAGCAACAATAAGAGCCTCCATTTTCCATTGATGATTTTGATGCATTGCAGAGGAGTTAGCGACCAAGGCACAAGAAGAGGCACAAAAAACCACAAAGAGAGACTAGAGCTTCTACAAGGGCAAAGGGCAAAGGAATTGCAATACATGGAGAGTGGGCACCCACATTAAGGCATTATCATGACACATTTTGTAATTTATACTTTTTTTTATATTATAATTTATAAGCAATACAAGAATATTTGAATTCAGGTTGCATTAAAATTTCTTTAATTGAAGTGTGTTTTGTCACTTTCATAAGTCATTTAAACTTGTATCACTTGCAACTTTCATGTGCAGTTTAAGCTTGTATTACTTACAGTATTATTTTTTTATTTGTATAATGTTAATTAACCGTGATGTGTGAAAAAACTTTTTTCCAATGAAAAATGCATTTTCTTTGACTTTTTTTACTAAGTTTTCTTGAGTTTTTTTGTCGAGTCTGCACTAAGTTCGAGTTTCTCTACTGTTGCAAATGTGAAAAGGGTTTAGGCCCATAAATGTCTAGATATTTCTAGGCCCAAGTGTGAACGCATTATGTATTTGTCGGCATGATTTTTTGGTTTTCGAACTCTTTCACCTAAATTCTCTCTGAAGTTCTCTCCTTCCTATTCTTCCACCACCTTCCTCACTTCCTCATCCCTCCTCGCCGAAATTACCTCCACCGCCTCATTCCTTATCCCTCCACCTTTCCTCCTCCATAACCCCCACTATTCCCTATAAATACATGGTCCTGGTTTGAATGAATTGTAATTGTTGAGTTTAATAAATATTTATTTTATTTAATCGCCTGATTTGGCTCACTGGTATCAGAGCAACTATGGGTGGCCCGTGTTTCAAGGAACAAGAGGTCCAGTTGGGCATGAGTTTTGAGGGAGCTCGAAAGGTCGAGGAGCCAAGCATGAGAATCGAGGGAGCTCAAAGGGCGAGGAGCCAAAGAGGATTCAGAGAGCACGCAGGGCGGCTCAAAGATCAAGAGCATGAAAATAGAAGCTAAGGACACATGGTGATCGAGTGATCGAGTAGGACACGTGGCGATCGGGCAGCACGAACAAGGACAGGCGAGTTCGGGTAGCATGGGCGAGATTGGGCAGCACGGACAACACTGGCGAGATCGGGTAGAGCGATCAAAAGGACAAGCATCGTGATTTATCGAAGGCAATTGAGTCTAAAGGTGTGTGTTTGTGCTTTTAAGCACCTTTAAATCCCACATCCCACTGCATGTGGGATAAAAGTTTTTTTAAATAAAAAATAAATGTTGGCCCCATTTAAATATAACGCGTCTCCCTTCGAATGCAACCAAGAGCCATGGTCTATTGGTTAAGACGCCTCACTCGCGGACAGTGGAACCCGGGTTCAAAACCCGTCGGGGAGATAAAGCTTTTGTTCCTTTTTGTTTGGTCGCAACGGGTGGAGGTTAAAAGATATTTTGAAAATCTCAAAAGGCCTCAAGCAGGCATCACGAGCTTGGTACTCAAGCATTGATGGGTATTTTAAAGATTTTGGATTCACCAGAAGTAGAAATGAACCCACCCTTTACTACCTGAAGCAAGGTAACGACATCCTCATAGATGATCTTATATTCATGGGTAGTAATGAAAAAATAAATATGGAGTTCAAGCACTCCATGATGAAGCAGTTTGAGATGAAGGATCTTGGTTTAATGCACTAGGGTCTTGGATTGGAAGTTCATCAATCAGATATAGGGATCTTCATCTGTCAACATAAGTATGCTTGGGACATGATCAAGAAGTTTGCTATGGAGCATTGCAAACCAGTTGCAACTCTAGTTGGACATGGGATCCAATTGAGCAAAGATAATGGAGCAGCAAAAGTTGACGTGACCACTTTCAGGAGCATGGTTGGGAGTTTGATGTTTCTCGCCAACACCAGACCCGATATTCAGTATGATATTTATCTTGTATCTCGATTTATGGCTAGCTCATCTGAGCTGCATTTGCAGGAAACTAAAAGAATTCTTAGATATGTGAAGGGTACATTGGATTTTGGAATCCAGTACCATAAATGTAATACTATCAAGCTTGTAGGCTTCAGTGATAGTGATTGGGGCAGCAATATTGATGACAAAAAATCAACTTCAAGGAACTGTTTTAGTCTGGGATCAGGACTAATAACATGGAGTTCCAAAAAGCAAACTGTGGTAGATTTGTATTCTATAGAAGCTAAGCATATAGCAGTCACATATGCTAGTACTCAGGCCCTTTGGCTAAGAAAAGTGCTGGAAGAGATTGGAGAGCAGCAAAGTGGTCCGAACAATATTTACTATGACAACATCAGTGCCATTCAGTTGGCATACAATCCAATCCATCATAGCAGAACAAAGCATTTCGATATGAAGTACCACTTCATCTGAGACATGGTTGAGCATGAAATTGTTGAGTTTAAGTTTTTCCACACTTTGGAGAATGTTGCTGACATATTCACCAAAGAAATGGCAAAAGCTCAATTTTTTAAAGCTGAGAGACTGTGTAGTCAGTTCTCTCAACTTTAATGGGGAGAATGTTGCAAGTGTGAAAAGGATTTAGGCCCAAAAATATCTAGATATTTCTAGGCCCAAGTGTGAACGCATTATTTATTTTTTGGCAAAAGTGTTTTTCGTCTCGATTTTTTGGTTTTCGAACTCCTTCACCTAAATTCTCTATGAAGTTCTCTCCTTCCTATTCTTCTGCCACCTTCCTCGCTTCCTCATCCTTTATTCCTCCTCATCCCTCCTCACCGACATTACCTCCGCCGCATTCTTCCTTATCCCTCCACCTTTCCTCCTCCATAACCCCCACTATTCCCTATAAATACATGGCGCTAGTTTGAATGAATTGTAATTGTTGAGTTTAATAAATATTTATTTTATTTAATCACCCGATTTGGCTCATCTACTATGTTACCAACACAATGTCACATCCTCCCAAAGGAAGGGAAAACATGTCCACCTTAAGGTTGTATTCGCCCTTCTGCACCTTTACGTTTCTACATTTTCCTTTGCATGGCAGGGTTCCCCCATCGACTACCATGACTTTAAAAAAATCGCATGAATATATGTAGCAATATGCTCCTTTGGCTACACGATGATTAGTAAAATTGTGTACTACATAAATCAATGAGTATTATGAGTTGTTTACCCTTGAAATACCCTACTACTTTCATGGTATGGAGAGTGGAAATCCTTGCTAAAGTATGTATTGAGATCTTTGGTGGTTGATCTATGTTGATTCAGATTCTTCAGGTTGATCCTATTTGTTATGGTCCTCATCTTCATTGTGAGATTCCTTAGAGGAAGGATCACCCACATCGAGTAAATACATTTTTTGCTATTTACATTTGTGGGATGGGGAGTATTTATCATCGTAGTTGTAACATAGTCCTTGTGCCTTCCATGCCTTCATTTCTTCTTGGGTAAGACATTTGGTTGGGGACGGGGACGATATGTTAGTAGGGTTTGATGATGTCTATGATGGAAGCAAGGGTCAAGCTTGTGGAGCTTTAGAAATACACCTCTAAGCTACGAATTTATCTTTAGCCAATCTGGCCAAGCCTACTATTGTCATCATGCTTTTTGGTTTAAACATTTTCACCTCAGCTCAAGTATCTTCCTTTAACCAACTAATGAAACAACTTTGGAAAAGTTCTTCACTCAAGCCCCTTGTGCGGTTCGCTAGCTTTTCAAACTATATTCGATAGTCTTGAACTGTTGTCTGTTTCAACTTGGTGAGGACTCTAGTAAAATCCTCGTACTCACTCGGTCCAAAATAGGTAAGCAATTGGGTCTCAAATTCTACCCAAGTGAGATGTGGATGCATATTCACCAACCACTGGTATCATTAAATGGCTTCATGTTCAAAGTTGAAGGATGCTATTATGAGCCTTTGTTTATAGGGATTGTCATGAAGAGCAAAATATTGTTCGACCGATACCAATTGGTGGGGTACTCTCCATCAAATTTAGGGAAATCTAGCTTTGGCATTCTATGATTGGTTTATTAGGTAAGGCATTTCGTGTTGTACTCTCCAAACTGCTTCCCCAACTTCCAAATATCTTGTTTTCTAGGTCATCATATTTGGTATCTAGGTCTTGTATACAACTTTCAAAGTCATCTATTTTATCCAATTTGGAGATTAGTTTCTTCCATACTTCCTACTACTTTGTCAAGTTGCTCATTTGTTCACTTAATTGCTCTAATTGGATGCCTCTAATAACTTTAGTAATTTTTTTTGTACCCTATGTTTGCCGAAAAAGCTAATGAGTATTATATATCAAAACAATCAACTGGAAAAAATGTTCAGAGACTATAATATATACCAAAAAACGATGAATATTGGCCACTTAAAAAAGCTTATGTAAAATATACATCAAAATTATCAGATGATACGTAATAAAATCAGAAAATAATAAATTTTTGTCCTTCCATACTAATTTGTTTTTGGCAGACTACTACCGACTAAGTGCTTATACTCAACTAGCAGCAACTGAGAACAACCTGCTAACTGCTACCAAGTATCACTCGACTGCTCTGAGCTATCAACTGGATCCAATGTACTATCTCACCTGATATTATGGGCATCGTCAAACTATTTGATGAATAGTCTCCTCTACTGTATGCTCAAATCTGATTTTTGGTTTTGGCGAGGAACGGACCAAAAACAAATTCAATAAGGACATAAAAAAGGATTACCGGCTAATTTGTGCGATTTTCGTGACAAGGAGGTCGAAGGAAGCAGATGATGTAAATTCTTAAAATGAAGGGAAAACAGGCGAAGGTTGCATCTAAATTCTTTTGAAGGCCTGAATCTTTAACTAGTTCTCCGCATATTTTCAGGGTTTTCTCCATGTTTGTATGCATAATACTTCAAATATTTAAATATTTCACCGAAGACTTCAATCTTTAACAAATAATTGGCTTATTTGCAGGGTTTTCTACAGGTCTAGATCTTCACGTAAATTTCTTCAAAGATTAGAAAATTTAGCTGAATCTTTACGTACTGTAGGTTTTTCTATCAAATTTGTACGCAAACAACTTCAAAGACTTCGATAATTTTGTAGGCTTTTTCTTCTCGAGAAAGAATTCCTGCAAATTGATAGAATATATTAGAATTCACGGAGAAAATTTGTCTCAGATACCATAGCCATTCTTCCAAATTCGGAAACAATTTAAAAGAATTAAACCCTTGTCTCTTCACATACCGTGGATTAAAAGTAAGCAAATTCTTAGAGATTTATCAAGCTCTGTTCATATTTAATTTGATAAAAGACAGCCGGGGATAAAAGTGGAGCACCTGTATTCAACTTCGCGTTTCTCACTTCTCTTAATTGTATGTTGGCCCTCTTAATTGTATGTTTGCCCAAGGAATCCATGTTCAAGCTGCAGCAAAACATCAAATCTTTACGACGCAAAATGACAGAGAATGGTCCAAGAAGACGTACTTATTTATAGACTTCCGAAATCTTTGTGAAAATCCCTTCCGACAAGAAAAAAAAGCCCAATAGCCATTCTTCCAAATTCAGAAACAATTTTAAAGAATTAAACACTTATCTCTTCACATACCGTGGATTAAAAGTAAGCAAATTTTTAGGGATTTATCAAGCACTGTTCACATTTAATTTGATAAAACCAGCATGTATTCAACTCGGCGTTTCTCACTCCTCTTAATTGTCTGTTGGCCCTCTTAATTGTATGTTCGCCCGAGGAATCCTTGTTCAAGCTGCAGCAAAACATCAAATCTTTAAGACGCAAAATGACAGAAAATGGTCGAAAAAGACGTACTTATTTATAGACTTCCTAAATCATTGTAAAAAAATACAAGTCCAAGAAAGACCTAGGTTTAAATTTTAAGTGTATGTTGTTAGCTTGTAAAGGTAGTAGTATGTTCTGAATCTTCTGGATACTTCGGAAGATGACGATACATGAAACAACCAGGTGTAATAGATTTGGTGGATGTACCCTTATAATTGAACCCTGATGCAGCAAAACATCAAATATTTAAGCAGCAAAATGACAAAAAAAAGACTTACTTATTTATAGACTTCCTAAATCATTGCAAAAAAGATATCAAGGTGGATTGGTAATGTTTGATTGATAAGTATTTGCTAAAAATAGACTTAAGTTTAAATCTTGAAGGTATATTATCAACTTGTAAAGGTAATAATAGTAAGTTTTGAATCTTCTAAGTACGACGATATGAAATAAGGAGGTGTAATAAGTTTGGTAATGTGGCAACGACACAGAGTCTAAGGCCATAAAAGTAAATATATTAATGGTCAATAAGGTGTTGTAGATTTGTTTAAGTATTTTAAAAAGAAATATAATGAATTAATGATATTTGATAAGTATTATTTATTAATTATTTATATAATTGTTTTTAATTTACATTTAAAAATAATTATAATCATAAAAGGATAAGGGTAAAAAGTAAAGTAATTGGTAATGATTTGGGTTTTGGGTTTTCTTTGAAAAGATTCAGGTTTAAATTAGTAGGGTGTGTGAGTGAGTGTGTTAGTAAAAATAATCGTAGTTTTTAATATGAGTGAGTTTATAAATATTAAGGATGAATAAGATATTTTTTTTTTTTATTAGTTGGATGAAAGGAGTTTTGAAAGGACCTCCAAACCTTATAACAAAAAGAAGCTAATCTCCAACCACTAGGAGACTGAGGACACTTCAAACATTAAAGCCAACCAACCCTTGGACACAACTACCTACACCCAGACCAACATATACTAGCCGAAAAAACCCAGACACATAAGCCAAATAGAGATAAAAGTTGGGCACGCAGGCCCGCATGGATAAACAGAGATAAAAACTGGGCACGCAGGCCCGACCAAAACATTCAAAAAGCAACATCCAATGGGGAGGGTTCCAACCACCCGCCCTAAGTATTCTGACTCGAGTTTGACCTTTGCCTGAATTCATTGTCCAACGATCTAAGGCCATCTGGGAAATTACCTCTCCAAATGTGAAGATCTTGCTGCGTAAGACCTTGATTAGCCAGGAAGTCCACAACTTTGTTACCTTCCCTGAACCGGTGCTTGAATTGGACTTCTTCTAAATTTTGAATCATTCTCCTGGCTTCAATTATAAAATTTGCAACAATCCAGGAGGGATTTTGGTTGCCATTAATCATGTTGATAACATTGAGTGAATCTCCTTCTATGATTAGTTTCTTGCAATTCACCAAGTTCAGTTGGGAAACACCCTAAAATAATGCCCGAGCTTCAACGAAATGGCTGGTTTGGTGACCCAAGTTTTCAGCAAAGGCAAGAAGGATTTTGCCCTCCGAGTTTCTAAACAAACCCCCTGCACCCGTCGGACCCGGGTTCCCTTTAGAAGCTCCATCAAAGTTGAATTTTAGCCAACCCGATGGAGGGGGTTCCCAAATCGTGCTAGCCCTATCCTGACTCACCCTACTCACTGTATTCTGAGGCTGAGTTAAAAAACCCAATGATCTCTCCAAACCGATCTCCCCTTCACAAGTTATCGAATCCAGTTTTAAAGCTTTCACATTTTCCACTGTATCTACAATGGCCCTCGAGGAGACCGATGACTCAGGATGGCAAATATTTTTAAAGGCATGGGCATTCCTTTCCTTCCACACCCACCACCAAATATGGGGTAACCCAAATTTCCAAAACTGGCGTAGGTGGGGAGAGGAGAAGGGGGAGACCCATTGAACAACCAGGTCCTCCAGCGAGTTGGGAAGAACCCAAGCAACACCCAACTCCAAAAAGAACTGATGAAAGACTTCAAGGGTATAGGCACAATGGGAAAATAAGTGGAAAGGTGATTCAAAAGCCCTACCGCACAGGAAGCACCTATTAGGGAAAATCATTCCCCATTTTTGAAGATTATCAAGAGTAAGGCACTTTCCTTGAATTGCCAACCAGAAGAACACATTGACTTTAGGCGTCAGGCCTTTAATCCAGACTTGATTCATCGGGAACCAGGGATCCGAATCATAGTCCAAGCAACCATAAGTAGACTTAACTAAAAATTGGCCATCTTTCTCAGGACCCCAAACCAACCTATCGTGAAGACCAGTACCCAGGGTTAAGAACCATTTTATGGAGTTTTTTAAATTTATAAAAGCAAGTTTCTCCTCCTGAGAAATATTTGGGAAGTCAAAGGACTTCCACCGAAGATGACCATTGAATAATTCTAAAAAGTCAAAAACTTTGGGACCAAAGAACCTATCTGTGATTGGCTTCAGACAAGTGAAGGTCGGGCAATCTTCAAGAGGGGATGGCGAGGCCCAAGAATCTCCCCAAAAATCAATGGAATAACCATCCCCCACCACCCAACGAAGGCCTTTACGCACATCCACCCGACTACCAACTATGCTGGACCAAAAAGTAGACCCCATCGAGAGAGCTTGGGATTTCAAGAAATTGCTACCACCGCCAAGATACTTAGCCTTCACAATCTTAACCCAGCTGACATTGTCATCTTGAACTAATTTCCAAGATTGTTTTGCAATCAAGGCTCTATTCAATATTCTCAACCTTCTCAAACCTAAGCCTCCTTCTTCTCTCCTACTGCAGACTTGATCCCATGCCACCAGGTGGAATCTCTTCTTCTCTTCAACCCCTGACCACAAGAAGGATCATTGGATTTGCTCTAACTTATCGATAACTTTCCTCGAAATCTTGAACAAGGAGAGGAAGTACATCGAGATGCTTTGTAAAGTGGCTTTGACCAATAAAATCTTCCTCACTTGACTTAAAAGGGCACCTTTCCACCCCACTAACTTCTTCTGAACTCTTTCAACTACTGAATCCCACAATGATGGTTTCGATGCACCTTTGAATAATGGCATCCCAAGGTAAACCGAGGGAAGGGAACCAATGTTGCACCCTAGAATATCTGCTATCTTCCTCTACCTATCAATCGAGGTGTGAAAGAAAAAAAGTAAACTTTTTTTAAAATTCACCTTCTGACCTACCGCATTCTCAAAATCCACCAAAATTGATTTAACCACTTTAGCTTGAGGGATTGATGCCACGAAGGAAAGAAGAGTGTCATCAATGAATTGGTGATGGGATATGGGATCTATCGATTGGGCTGGCTTCAAACCTTGAATAACCTGATTAGCTTTGATGGACCTGCCCAATGCCTCAGCCATAAGAATAAAAAGGTAGGGTGATAAAGGGTCTCCCTGATGTAGACCTCTATTGCTATGAAAGTAGCCCATTGGAGATCCATTAATAATTACTAAAAATATGGCTAAAGATATATATGATTTAATCAATCTCAGCTAGCATTAGGCAAATCCAAACCTATCAAGGACCCTAAGAAGAAAATCCTAAGCCACTCTGTCATACGCCTTGTTCATGTCCAACTTGAGAAGAGTCTCGAGCCTCCCACTTTTATTAGTAGAGTGGATGATCTCATGAACAACAATAACACCATCCAAAATCTATTGTTGGGGCATGAAACCACTCTATGGAGCATCAATGATCGAAGGGAGCAAAATTTTAAGTCTATTGGCCATGGATTTAGTCAAAATTTTGAAAATCGTATTACATAGGCTAATCGACCTAAAATATGTAAATCCTTTGGCACTCGATGATTTAGGTAGTAAAACCAAAAAGGTGGAATTTACATCGTTGGGATAAAATTAGATCTTTGGACCTCTCTGATTGCATTACAAATATCAGGACCCAGAATATGCCAAAACCTCTAAAAAATATAGGTGGGAAACCATCTGGACCTAGAGCCTTAAGACCTCCCATTGAGAATACCACCTTTCTGATCTCATCATCATTGAAGGGATCACATAGGATCTTGTTCATATCTTTGGAGACCAGCATCGAGATGTTACAGAGAAGATGATTTTCCGCTTGCAAGTTTCTGGGAATCGAGGAGCATAACAAGTCTTTGAAGAACTCCACAACACTTTCCCTAATTTCGTTAATTTCCTTAGTAACCTCACCATCCACCTTTCTAATTTCCTTGATCCTGTTGTGACTCCTATGCCTCAACACGAATGTATGAAAATTTTTTGTGTTTCGGTCTCCTTCTTTGAGCCATAAATTCCTTGATTTTTGATGCCACATAATCTCTTCTTTAGCCAAGACATTGTGCAAATCCGCAAGCAAACTTCTTTCTTTGGATCTCACCACCTCCACTACCTCCGACCTGGCTGAAATGGCTTCCACTTCTTTGAGTTGCTCAATGAGTTCATTTTTCCTTAACAAAATATTACCAAAAATGAATTTATTCCATTCCTTCAACTTTGCCTTAATATACCTCAGCTTCGATGCAACTTGAGCAATAGGGTGGCCTAAAAAGCCCTTAGCCCACCATTCCTTGATCTTACCTTCCAGGTCTAGGTGAGGGAGCCACATGGCCTCGAATCTGAAGGGCCTAGGAAAAAATGGATAATTTTAAACTTGCTCCAGCACTAGAGGATTATGATCGGAGGCCACTTTAGGAAGAGACTACAAAGATGCATCTCCAAAAAAAGGTAGCCCTTCCTTAGATATGAGGATTCTGTCTAGCTTGATCTGAATATTTTGGCATCCCAATCATCGATTGCTCCATGTATACCTAGACCCCTTCAACTCCAAATCCATAAGCTCTTGGGAATTCACAAAAGAGGTAAAGTCTTCCATGCTTTTGTAGACTGGAGTCCCTCCTTTCTTATCATATGGGTATAAAGGGGTATTAAAGTCTCCTACCAAAATCCATGCTTCCTTGTTAAAAATATCTCTCATAACTCGCAAGGAGTCCCAGAATACCAACCTATTCTGAGGAGAGTTAGGGGCATAAATATTCGAAGTAACCCACTTGACCCCTGAGACTTTGGAAGAAAATAAAATATTTATAACTCTATCAGAAACTAGTAGAGTCGATCCTTCAATAGATTTTGGGTTCCACATACATAACAGACCTCTTGAAGCTCCATTTTTCGAGTTGGCAACAAAATTTGATTCTCTCCAAATTTTCTTTTTAACTAATTCAACATTGTAACTATCCATTTTTGTTTCCTGTACAAGAATAATATCCGACTTAAACTCTTTCCTTAGAGAGGCCAACACTCTTTGTTTAGTAGTCCCATTCAGGCCTCTAATATTCCATGTGATGAGTCTCATTTATGATATTTGGAGTGATTGCCCCCTCAGGAGAATGGGGTGAGTGACAAAATGAATCTAGTTTAAGTTGCTTCCCTTTAGACTCTTTCTCAAATTTCAATTGGCTTTGCAAGCCATCTGCAATATCTACTTCTGCCTCCCTATTTCTTACATTTTTGTTAGAGGGCTTACCCACCTTCCTGGGCACTCCAACATCAGCCAATCCCTTTCGAGAACTTCTTATTTTTGGATGAGAATATTTCACCCTTGATGAACCTTCTCCCCACTCTGATGACTTGGCCATATTTGGCTTGGGAGAAGAGCTAGAGTCTTTCACCATATTCTGAGGTGAGACAAGCACCTCTGGCTCATCCTGATTTCCTTTCTCCTCCTTAGGGTTAGCATCTTCAGGATTTAAGCATTCAAAGGAATTATGAAGAAAATTTGATAGGATACCTATTTCAGTCACCAGCTCTACTCTATCCACCTGTGGGAGGCCAGAATAAACATTGGACTGATTGATAGCAGTTGGCTCTGGGTTGCTAACTTCCATCACCCTAGAATCATTCTCAATTTGGTTGGGTCCCAAGTTCTCTGAAGCAAACTGGTTGGGGCCTGAGGCCTCAAATGGCCCCGACTGAGGATGGCCCTGAGTCTTAAAATTTCCTTGCTTTCTAACCTAGTTCCCCTTGGGAACCTCCTTTCTAGCTGGACATGAACCAATCGAGTGGCCCAACCTCCTACAAACTGAACACTTAAGAAGCCTATTTTCATAGACTATCATTTGAGTCCATACACCGTGTTTGGAAATAAGATCGATATGACTTGGAAACTCCACCTCCAGGTCCACCATTACACACATCCGAGCAAAAATCATTCTAGATTTTTCTCTAGTGGTCGAGTCTATTAACACTAACTCACCAATCACCTTAGCTATACCCCTTAGGATGTCTTCATGCTAGATATGGAAGGGAAAATTAGGAAGACGTACCCATAAAGGAGCTAAATTGATCTTCTGGGTTCATGGATTAAAATCTGGCCCCCACTTGCATAGAAACAACCCTTTTCTTCCAAAGAACTAGGGACCCCCTCCAAGGATCCACTTTGAGTCCTCCTCGCAATTGAGTTTAATCAAGAAGAATGCATTAGAAACCACAACAATATCCAGAGAACCTTTCGGTTTCCATTTGACCATCGCCCATCTCCTTATGGCATCAATATCAGGTCTGCCACCATGGAATTTGTTGACAAGGTTCCATGAGCCCTCCTCCATGGTGATCACCATAAGATCATCTAGAATGACCAACTTATCTCCAGTAGGAGAGAGGTCAAAAAGAGAACAAGAGTTTCGAGACCCAAAACCCTTAGTTGTGATCTCGATAAAGGATAACTTACCTAGCTTGAGGAAGGTACCAAAACTTGGGGACCCACTTGTATTACTAGTGAATGGAGTCTCATGAACCACTGAGCTGGGAGACTCACCATCGGGAATAGTTACCTCAATCATCGAGCCCTCAGAGCCTGACTTGCTAGGTAAACTCACCTCCCTAGGAATGACCACCTGCTCACCATTCTCCTACCCGCTAGCAACTACCTGACCACCCGAATCCTACGAATTGGCATTCACTCCTTGACCTACCACCACTTGTAGACCCATCTACTCACCCTTCTACCCATCACCGAGCCTTGCCTGCTCCCTCCCACCATTACTCAATTCAAATTCTTCGACTCTCATCGTAGGAATTCTCGCTCAACTTTGTTTATTTGACTATCCTATTCGAGGAGAAACACCCACCATCCTGAGAAATTCTTGCCATGAAAATTAAACCCTAAAAACCCATCTGTGGATCTCTGTAATTCTTTCACTCCCTCCATCGCTTGAGCCACACAAAAAAATAAACCCTAAAAATCCATCTGTGGATCTCTGCAACACTGTAATTCTTTCACTCCCGCCATCGCCTGAGCCACCGCAAAAAATTCTTTCACTCCCTCCTTTCACTATGTCCTCTACAGATTTCGCTTGAGCTACCATGAAAAATAAACCCTAAAAATCCATCTACGGATCTCTGCAACACTGTAATTCTTTCACTCCCACTGCCACTTGAACCACCGCAAAAAATTCTTTCACTCCCTCCTTTCACTATGTCCTCTACATATTTTTCTTGAGCTGCCACTTTTTTTTAATAAGATATAAATAAAAAGAGTTTCATATTATAAACTATTTTTTCATAAAAGTTATATAGGGACTTCTATAGGGTTCCCACAGGATTTTCCATTTGGTACATAATTTATATTTTTCACCATAACTATATTTTTCAACCTTGATGGAATCCTTACACTTTGTTGTTGCTATAGTTATTTTTGGGAGTGTTTTTTGTCATTGTTTTATGTTACAAATTTGTTGAAAATAGTTGCAATTTCTTGTTTATGGGTAAAATAATTTTCCAATATTGTCGTCATCTCCATCAAAGTCATCCATTTTCTTTGCAATAGTAGCAATAGTGTTGAACCTTTTGGAGGAGAAAATTGGTAATAGATTAATGCAAAGTCATAATGGATGGTTGCATTCTTTTTTATGTTAATTATTTTTGCATTTAAATTTATTAGAGAAAAAATAAAATAAAGAAAGAAAAAACTGAAAACCCCTAGTTTTTTTTTCCAAAACCCTACTTGTTTTTGGACTTTTTTTGCGTTGAGATCATGGAATTACCAATATTCATTAGAAAGGATGAAATTGATGATCAAGAATGATGGACAAAGTTTAGATCTCTATATTCTAGTGACCGTTTTTGGGGATGCCAACTTAACTATGTTTTAAGAGAAGAAGCTTATGATTGGTGGAAAATTCTTGCTAAGGAAAGGGATTTCACCTAGGATGAAATGGGGCATGCATTCTTGAGTAGAAACCATATAAAAATATAGCTAGTTTGAAGGTCACCATCAAAGGATGTGAAGAAGAATTTAGAAAAGCTTAAAAGGAAGCTGAAAGAAATGAATAAAGAGGATATAATAGAAAAAAATATAGATGACAATGTGTAAGTTCATGGTCGTATCCAAAAGGAAAAGCTTAAGAAGCAAGGATCCAAAGAGAAGCAAGGAGTTATGGAAAGGGAACAAGTTAAAGAACCATTAGAAAAATTACAAGATGAATTTACTGTAGCAACAATGATAGGGTCCATAGAAGAAGCAACAACAAAGTCCAAATAAGCCTTGTTAAAAGTGCACAAGGATGCACCAAAAGAAAGGTATAAGAGAGAATATTGCGAAGAAGAATAAAAAAACAAATTGTTGCAGAATAAAAGGGAAAAAATGTTAAGTTAAGGTTGCAGCATATTGACACCCACACCATCTTAAGTGGCAAAAATATTGGAGGTATGACTTAAGGCATCAATATTTTAGATCTAAATGGAGTTATCAAGGCATGAAGTATGACAGTGTTTGAAAAAACACGTATATTATTTCTGAGTTTCAAAGGGGTGCAACAACATTAGGGAACAATAAGACCAACCGTTTGAAATATTAGAGTAGAACAATATAAGCATGGAGCCAACAGAGCAGTTATAGATATTCAAGTGGAACAATGGCAGTTTGGTATCATCAAAGACCACCACTAATCAAGATTTCACTTAGGCGGATTGATGAACATGATTAGAAATTGTTAGAAACAAGGATTCTGAATATTTGTATTTACAAAAAAATTGAAGATCTAGAAAATAAATATAAAATTTAGACTTTTTGAGAAAAAAAATGTAGATATCTAATTATAGCATCTCAATTGAGATGAGAATTGAATATTTTTGTAAAATCTCAAGATTTACAGAAGAGATTTGTGATTTATCAAGGGTTGGGGACCCAAGTATAACCCCTTTTTTCTTAAGCAAAAAAAAAAATTAGTGACTTCATAGGCCATATGAGATAGATATGTTTTACCCAATATGTGGTTATATTCAACCATAAAGTATAGTGCATAACCCCACCCTACTTCAGGATTTAAACCTTGGATGATTAAGAAGTATTGAACCTAAGTTATCAACGATTAGAAATCAAAAGTGGTATTCTTCAATCTTGATTGAAGGCTTCAAGTCAAAATTCTAGAGATCTTGGGGACTCTCTTTTAGTGGTCTATTTGGGGGTCCCTCTACATTTAAAAAAACTAAAGATAGTTATATGGAGGAATATTTTGGACTGTAACAAAGAAATAATTAGCCATTGGTATCATAATTGGTTAATATTTGGGGGTGGTTTAACTCTTTTGCAATAAATCATTTAGGTCATGCCAATCTACAAATTTTATATCCTTGTTGTGGCACATACCATATGGAAATAGTTGGACAAGATGGCCATATAATTTTTATGGGGAGGAGCAAAAGGAGAGGAAATGAGTGTTAGTAAGTTGGGAGAAAGTAAGAGAACCCAAGGCCAATGGAGGCTTTGGGCTTAAGGATATTAGAGCTAAATAATAATGTTTTGATTGGAAATATTTAGTGGAGGTGGATCTCCCACCCAACTTCTTTATTCAACAAATTTTTAACTAGTAACTATTTGGGACAAGTGAACCTAAATGAGGTGAGTCGTTTCTCTTTGAATGGTAATGGGTACCTAGTGTGGAAGGAACTAAAGCTAGAATATTAGGCAGTGAAAGATGGATTATTTTGGAAATTGAGGATATGGGGGAAGATACAATTTTGGATAGATCCATGGGATCATACCCACCTATCATTGTTGGATTCCCAAAATTGTAATTGATAGAATCAACCATATAAATAAAGGGTTGGATCAAGATTAAAATTTTATTTTAACACTAGCCAACTAAGGAATTATACATTTAGACAACTTAAGAAGTTTAACAAGTGGCCAATTCCAATTTCTCCAAAATTAGCACCCGTCATGACTAAAATCATGACAAAAAGATTTCTCACAAGTTGGGATGAGAAGGATGAATTAGCTTGGGACTATGGGAGCCTTAGAGTCTACATGATGAAGGATGGATATAGAAATATACTTCTAGAACATATTTCTCATGCATATTAGGTTGAGGATTGGATAAATATTTGTCAATCCAATGGTTGGTAAAAAGTAAACTTCTTTTCCTTGGTAGTTCATGCATAATGGAATTATTACTTTTGGTAATATGAGATTTAGGGGAATCTTTGGTCCATATTAATGTGTGGTATATTACAAAAATGAGGAAATGTTTGACAACGTGATGTTCGAGTAATCATTCACACGCTAGATCTATGAGAGATGGTTTTTAGATTATAAAATATGATCCAATAATGATCTGAACCAAATTAATATTTGGAAATATGGAAGAGGGTCAAATTTAAACTTGGAGAGAAGTGGTAGGATTTTTAGGGAAATATTTTCATCCTTGGATGGTGTTTGGCAGGTCATTTGGAGCAAAGTCACTGATAATGCAACAGTGTGTGCTAAAGAGGAAACTCAAGTTGATATAGGGACAATGGAGAATGAATTTGAAGTGTAGGAGGGGTAGGGCAAAGCTAGTTGGAAGGCACACCTAAAAGGCTATATTAAAATTAATACTGATGAAGTTGTAAAAGGCAATCAGGGTAGAGTTGGAATTAGAATGGTTTGTAGGAATCATATTAGGGCAATGCTTTATTAGAAACTGTAGGACCTAGGCAAGACCATGAACAATGAAGCAAAAGCCTTACATATCAATTTTTTTTTTATCTAGGTGGTAAGAAAAGGTCATAGGAGGATAATCATAGAATCAAATTCTCAAATCTTGGTAGGATATTTGGATTGCATGAGGAACTTTGCTTTGGAGACATGAAGGTTAAGGATTATTATCACCCAAATTAAGGAGTTATGAAGGAAATTGGATGATGTGATTCCAATTTATGTAGGTAGAGATATAAATATAGGTAGACTTATTTGTTGAGACAAATATCAAGAAAGAGGTAGGGATTCAATGACATAGTGGCATGGCTACAGAGGATGATAGGATTGGGAAGTTTGGTGAGAAAATCCAACATTTGGCTAATTTGGATAGCCAATGCAAACACATGGTTTAGGATATTTGACTCCAATACAAATATCCTTTTAGTGTTGTAACCAAAAGTGATTAGCTCTTAGGATCTTGGGCTTTAAAGTCATGGAAATATTTTAGAAAGTTAAAAAGAGGAAATAGACGCTCTTGTTGGCTAAGGCTAGGAGGAGTCTTATCCCAACTTGTATATAATCTTTGCTCTAATATAAAATTTTCAATTTAAAAAAATTGATGTAAATAGAGAGGATTCAAAAATGTTTGATTCAAACAAATTTAAAATAAAAGAAAACGTTTTATATGATATTCTTCTAGTAGAAACATATAGTTTTACTTTTTCTATTTAGGCATGTCTTTTAAGATATTTTAAGAAATTGAAAAATAAACCTAAAACTATAGTATAGTATTTATACAAGAAGGTAAATATAAAGTAGTTTATTATGTCCATGGGACCATCGACCATATAAGACGACTCTCATAGAGGATTTTATATCTAAAAATATTATATAAAACAAAAATTATGGTTATTGAAATACATGTACAACTCTATCCCCATTGGATTTGAACGTTGAACCTCCTATTCGAAGTTCCATAATATTATTGTTAGTCCCCCCCTTAAAAATAATGGATAAAACAAAACTAGTAGATGAACAAAAGGAATTCAATTGGATGAATGCACAAATAATAAAAAAATATTTGTAAAGGAAAAATTCAAAGCAACTATATGGAAAAAAAGTTAGAAAGAAGGAGAGAACATCATATTGATAAATTTAACCCTACATATGATCACCACCAAAATGTTTGTATAGGGGTAAACATCAATTGGAGAGTAAAAATGCTCATGGCCTACTTGAGGACTAGCTTCCACTAGCTTAGACCTAAAATAAGCAAATGGAAGAAATACAAATATGAATGAGAGAAGAGGACATGTAACTTTTATACATAAGAGGCAAATAAGACAATTTATTATTATTATTATGGGATGCAAGAATTTGGATCTCCTTGAAAGGTGAAAAATGTAATTTATTTAAGTCTCCTTAAAAAGAAGTAATATAATCAAATTAATGATATTTGATAAGTATGATTATTTAATTTTTATATAGTTTTTGTTTATTAAATTTATTTATGTAAAAACAATTATAAGTATAAAAAGGCAATGGTAAAAATATAAGTAGTTTTTAACATTCATGAGGCCATAGGCCATATGATATAGATAATGTTTACCCAATATATGGTTATACCCAACCTTACTCTTGTTACTACAGCCCTACCCTACCCTCCCTTAGGATTCGAACCTTATACCTCTTAGGAGTCTTGAACCTAAGTATGTATGTATAATTTTTTTTTTAATTTTAAATTTAAAGTGTGTTTAAAAATAATTACAATTATAAAACTTTAAGGTCTCAAATTTATTATATTTTTTTGCTTTATTTCTATAGAGTCTTTAGTATTTACTAACAATCAAGTTGGACAGGTAAGTGTGAGCATTTACCATTTTATATTTGGGCTACCAGTGGTGTTAGTAAAGTTGGATGAGGAATGTCAATTTTGTGCCAATAGTCAAACTCAGAATGGATGTAAATAGATAGGATTAAAAAATGTTTGATTACAAATAAATTCAAAATAAAAGAGTAAGTTTTATATGACATTCTTCTAGCAAAAAAATATATTTTTACTTTTTCTATTTAGGCAAGTCTTTTAGGATATTTTAAGAAATTGAACATATGATCTAAAACTATAATATAATGTCTATACAAAAAGGTAATGGTAAATGAGTTTTTAATGTCATGACACCATAGGCCATATAAGATAACTCTCATAGAAGATGTTATTTACCCAACACATGTTTTATCAAACCAAACTCTAGTTATTGAAGTATGGTGTACAACTCTACATCCATTGGATTTGAACCTTAAACCTCCTATTTAGAGTTCCAAAGTCTTATTGTTAGACTCCAAAAAAGGAAAACATGGATAAAATAAAATAAGTGGATGATTGCATAGAAAATAACAAAGATATTTGTTAAGGAAAAAATTAAAGAAGCTATATAGAAAAAGAAGTTAGAAAGAAGGAGAGAAAATCATCTTCCTAAATTTAACCTTGCATATGATCACCACTAAAAAGATATCAATTGAAGAACAAAAATGGTCATGGCCACTTAAGGACTAGCTCCTACTAGCTTAGATGTAAAATATGTAGATGGAATAAATGAAAAGAGGAATTGGATGAGAGGATGTGTAATTTTTATACATAAGAGGCAATTAAGACAAAAAAGACATTTTATTTTGGGATGTGAGAATCTAGGTCTCCTTGAAAGGTGGGGAATATAATTAATATAAGTCTCACTGAAAAGTAAGAAATATAATTAAACTAATGGTATTTGATAAGTATTATGTCGACCACTCTATAGAAAGATTTTCCTAATCATGCTAGGGAAATAACTCCCATCTCGAAAAATTATGTAGAGGAATTTGCCTCTTGGAATTGTTCAAATCTAGATATTTACTCTACCCAAGTTAATACTAGCAATATTTCCCATCTCGTTATGACTATAATAATTAAGATAATGTTGTCCTAGAAATCTACTTCATATTAAAAAATGGGAGATCAAATGGTAAGCTAGACAACCTCATACTCATATCTCTAGAGCCAAATTGTGCTTCCCAAGGACAAATATTGGTGACTTGGGATGAGGACAAGGTTAATATGGTATCTAATGTAGCATGCAGTATAGCACCCAATTAAACACAAGTTTGATTAGACTATGTTACAAAGGTCAAGAAGTAGGCAACGAGGGAGCAAGACAAAAGCAACCCTCCTTTTGGAAATTAGCACAAGCTAAACAAAGTAAGATGACAATCACCTGCTAAGGTCACCTTGAAACTGAGCATACCTATACCTCCTTATAGATAATATAGAGCCACCAAGTGGCCCTTGGCAGTCAGATAAAAATATTTGACATCAATTCAAGAACATATATATCCCCTACAATCCTTGTACATACCTTTTTCTTCTCTCTACTATCGATAAATATATAACTATTGCTACGCTTACCTCATTAATTATTCACCTTTCCTTTTATATGCAAGGGTATATACATATATTTCACAATATCCTTTATTCTTGCATTCCTTCTCTTCTTCTTATCCTTTTATTTCTATCCCAAGGACCTTTCCATCACTCAACCATACCTAGTATCCTCCTCAAGTGCACATATATCCCATTCAAAGCCATGACGATTTAGAGTCTCCCTTCATGACCTATCGAGACATCCTAGAACCCACACATTACACACATAATTAATATTATTTTTATTAGGTAAGGATAATATCATGATTAGTCCTAATGCTCATATTAGCTCATCGTGCATCCTTCAATGGTCCAAAACCCAAGGGTTCACACTAAAAAAATGAAATAAATGAAATGATGACCAAAAAAATAATGATAATAATAATATAGCCTGAATCCTTGGGCGTATTAGATGACTCCACCAGGGCTATAAATTCCTGGACGATAGTGGAGCAACATTGATGAACTATATGCTATCTCCACTAGGGCTATAGATACTTGACTGGCAATGGAGTATGCCTTCACAATGAGCTTAATATCTCTCATTAGGACTATGATTGGTTAAGTTTAAACCTATTCAAAATTTGGTTAATGAACTCACTGCACACACAATGGTTCTATGATATTTCGATATGTCTCAATGGACCTCTAATCCTACTAGCTTTTGCATGGCCACCACACCACTTGATAGGAACACTAGGGTGTTTAATTCTCACGAAATATCCTACGGATACTATCCTCCCTCCTTTTCTTCCATTCCTCTCTCCCCTTTTCTTCGTAGATATTACATCCCCTTGTGTATTTCAAGAAAGATTTGTGATTAATGCGGTAAGCATTTTCTATTACCCTCATGATCATCATCATCCATTATCCATTTACTCTTATGCTCATATCCCTTATCCATTATTCTTGACCTATTTTCCTCATTATCATATTATCTTTTTATCATCATTATTATCCATCACATACTTACATATCCATAAAATGTAATCAGGCCCGTAGACACTCATGTAACCTAGCCTCCACCCATCCATGACTGCTCACCTCCATTCTTTCCTCCTTTCATCCGAGGCTCTCGCCTCTCTTGATAACTCCTATACCCACCAATGGAATGTGATATTACTCCCTTGTGAAACTGGGCCACCCATGTGTTCACAAAAGGTGCTCTTGAACCACACTCCTCATGCTCGTGAAACCACACTCCTACTCTACGATTGAGCTGGTCTCCTAGTATATTAACTTATTTGTGACTCATTCAATTACCTTTCATTCTATCAACTACCTCACCCCATTGGGCTACACACTATACACTTTTTACACCTGATGCACCATGATGCTTTTCAGACCTGTTGGTACTTCCACAGTAAATCATTTTTATCTTTATCTTCCTCCTTGGGCACCCTTTTACACATTGCCCCCTTGGGTACCCTGTTACACATTTCCCCCTTGGGCACCCCTTTACACATTTCCTTCTTAGGCATATCTTATACACTTACCTCCTTGGGCTATGCACTTTTCACTGGCCTCCTTAGGCTACACACTTTTGTTTACTTTGTACCTTCTTTTACACAATGCACATGTGATCCCTTAATGTTTGAATCTGCTCTTTTTCCATGGTCGCATATTATTTCACTCACCATACTCCTATACTTCCATCCACTACCCTCTTTTCCTAGGAGTCTAGACCTCATTCTATTACTACCTAACAAACCCCCCTACCTCCCACCCTCCTCCCTATTACCTCCTACCTTTTTTGTACTTTTATTACCCCACCCTACCCTAATTAATACCCCTAGTTTATCACCATCCTTCCCCTTACCATTCTTTCATTTCATCAAGTGGCTCACCCTTACCCTATATAACCTCACCAGATGCACCATCACATATTTTTGACTTGGTTCTATCTCCCTATGACATTGTTTTAAATATTTACTTGCCTCCTTAGGTGTTGCCACATCTGTACTCGCCTCCTTGGACATTACCTTTTTTTTACATTGTCTTCTTGGGCACCATTTTTCACGTTGCCTCCTGAGACACCTCTTTTACACTTGCCTCCTTGGGCATTCCCTTTTCACATTGCCCCCTTGGGCACCCCTTTTATGCTCACCTCCTTGGGCTCTACATACCTCTTTACTTACTCTATCTTTTTCCGCACCATACATTACCTCTACCTACCTCTTATTTTCTTATACCCGCTTATCTCACACCTCATTTTATTTCCCTCTCATTATCCCTTTTTTCGAAGTGGCTTGTCCTTGGCCTCGTAACCCCGCCTACACACTCGCCACTTGAGGGGGTTGTCAAATATACTCACACAAGGATAATCATCTTGTTGGGGCAATTACACAACAAAATTTTGACAAACATTTTTGCACTGTGTTGTTCTCCCAAAGAACACATTGCAAAAATGGGCATTTGTAGACATCTAAAATTAGCAGTATTGCTAAAATAATAAAATAAAATTAGCAGTATTGCTAAAATAATAAATTAAAAATAAAAATAACTAAATAAACCTTAGAAAATTAAAATTAATCTAAATTCCCCAAACATTGCCTAGCAAAACCTTAGAAACACCATAAATATAAATAATTTTAATACATCCACTACACCTATAAAAACAACAAAAATAATAAAAAACACATTAAATAACAATAAAATCCTATGCCTACTCACATATCCCTAATATTTAATTAAATTTAAATTAACTTAATTAAACAACATTAACATCACTATCATAACCCTATTTATTATGCTCCCTACATAGAAAACAACAAAATAATTAAAATAATATTAATACAAAATTAGTATTAATTAAAATACTACTTAAAGCCCCTTAAACATAATTATGACATGTTCTAGGCACCACATTAAATGAGAAATATAGAAGCCTAGAAGTTTTTCCTTTTTAAGAATTTAAAAATGGCCCCTAATTTAATGTACCACCTCATGAGGTACCCTCCTTCCATGCCATTAAAAGAAAAATCTGAATTTAAAATTAAAAAGTGCATTAAAGCCACATGGCTCAAGGACAACCCACTTTAATACACTTGACATTTAAAAATATTAAACTTGCCTCCTTGGCCTTTTAAAAACTAATTTTTAAATGACATGCCCATCCCCCTAGGATACTACCCCAAGGCAATTAAATGTGATAACTCCATCTCATCATTTTTAAGAATTTTAAATTCCCCACACAATCCCCTATGTATCTAGAACCAAATTTAAAAATAATATCCATTCTTCTAGACCTCTCCATTTCCCAAGCCACATAAATGAACCCTTCCACCTCACATTCTATAGACTTTTACCCAACTACCCTTGCCTATGTGGAGTCCACATGGCATCCTACTCACCCCAGCCCAAATTACCTATAAATATCCCTTCCCATGGCCAAATTAGAGGAAGCTAAGGATTTACTTAATGAAATGCTACCAAAATTTCTACAATATTTTTGAGTAAGATATTTTCATATCTTTGTTTTATTTTAAGCTTTAGTTGAGCTTTCAATTTATGTTTTTCATCATATAATCAAGTGCTACTAACATATTGTTTATTTTCTTGTGTGCAGGTCTTTGAAGGGGCTCAAATCAATTCAACTACATTAGTGGTGACAACTCCAAGCACAATGTCAAACCCAACATCCGCATTATTTGTAACACGAAAAACAAAGAAGACATCATTTTTAGCTTGTAAAGGGTATTATTCCCCTAATTATGTACATTTTCATGGCAAGATTAGACTCTTTTTTATTAATACAATGTTTCATTTTCCTTGCACATGGTGTGTTTTCATGTTTATACTTCTACACCAAGAAATTTGAGGAATTAATTAACCTTAAACAAGGGAATAAGATAGTAGAATTTTATTATAAAAAATTCATCAATATACTAAATTTTGTGTCTACATATAATAAGAAAATGAAGGTACATAAGATTATACTAGGAATAAATCGTAGATTAGGGCATGAAGTGAATATACGAGAACCGAGTACTCTTCATAAGGCCTATGATCTGGCCAGGAAATCTGAAAATTATCTCAAGCCTTACTTCAATTATGAAGGGGTATCTAAACAAGATAAATAGGCACGAAGAAAAAGAAATAGTGTAGACTTTATGAAGTGGGAAGGGGAGCAAGCAAACAAGAGTTCCCCTAGGTAGGATAGAAGGAATGACCAAAAATAGAGAAAGTTTAGGAAAAGGTTCAAGGGGAAGAACCGTAATCTTAACAATCACAAAAATCGGGATAACATACTACCTCATTAGGGTTAGGCTAATTCTCCATAATAAGTAAAAAAAGAAGATGGACCGAAGCAAAAAATACATCTAGGACCTAAAGCAGGATGTTATGAATATGTTGATTTGCATTATGCCAACAAGCATTTAGAAGATGGTAGGAAAGCACAGAGGATGTACAACCTGCAAGGGAATTTTTGATCCCAGATACTCTCTGCAATGCAACTTAAGAAAGCAATAAAGAGAGGAGAAACAATTTATGTAGTGAAGTTAAATGAGATAGAAGACAAAAATAAGGAAGAGGTGTTTAAGAAACACCTAGTTCTTTTGGAGTTCAGATATATATTTACATAAGATTTACCTGGATTACCACCTAAACATTAATTTAACTTCACAATTGAAGTTCAACCTAGAACAAAGCCTATTTATAGATCTCCTTACAAAATAAATTTGATTAAGATGCAAGAGCTAAAAGTGCAGTTACAAGGATTGCTGGAGAAGGGATTAATTAGACCTAGTGTGTCACCATGGGGTGCACCGATTCTGTTTGTTAAGAAAATGGATGGTTCTTTGTGCTTGTGCATAGATTATATGATTCTTAACAAGGCAACCATCAATAATAGATATCGTCTACCCAAAATCGAATATCTCTTTGATCAGCTCAAAGATGCCACTATTTTCTCAAATATTGATCTAAAATATGATCTTCAAACGAGAATCCACAAAGAGGATACCCATAATACAACTTTCAAAACTCGATATAGGTATTAAAAGTTTACTATCTTACCTTTTGGACTATCAAATGCTCCAAAAACATTCATGAACATGATGAATAACATTTTTAGGAAGCTTTTGGACTGATTTGTTCTTGTGTTCCTGGATGATATTTTGATATATTCCAAGAATAAGTCAGAGCACGATAGAAACCTTAAGATCATTTTGGAGCTACTAAGGAAGAATTAGATGTACGATAATTTATCAAAATGTGAATTTTATGTGTTAGAAGTGCAATATTTAGGGTATATTATACTAGCAGAAGGGATCACAGTGGATCCTAAGAAAATAGAAGCTATACTGAATTGGATACCATCCACAATTGTGATGGAAGTCCAAATTTTTATGGGTCTAAATGGATATTACAGGCGTTATGTGAAGGACTACACCAAGATAACCACTCCAATAACTAACCTTTAGAGGAAGTAAAAAGAGTTTAAGTGGTCAGATAAATGTGAGGTAACTTTTGATTTGCTCAATAGAAACTCACTACAACTCCCATATTAAATATAGTATACCCTCAAGGTAGTTTTTCTAATTGTACAGATGCATCACTAGAAGGTTTGAGAGGACTGCTCTCACAAGAGGAAGTAGTGATAGTCTATTGATACAAAAAATTGAAACAACATGAAGTCAATTATGAAACCCATGATCTGGAATTGGTAGCGGTAGTTTTTTGCTCTCAAAAGTTGGTAATATTTTCTTGTAGGAACACCCTTTGAGTTGAGGATAGACCATCAGAATTTGAATTACATATTTACTCAACCTTTACTAAATTCCAAGTAGACAAGTTGGATGGAATTTCTTGTTGAATATGATTTTGGCATTGAATACATCAAAGGGAAGGAAAATAAGGTTGTCGATGTGTTCAATAGGATAAGACACATAGTTGTATTGTATCGCATCCATATAGACTTTATGGAACAAGATAAGGAAATGCAACATTAGAATATGTTTTACAATCAAATTCAAGAAAGGATGGAAAGTAAACCTGATGAAAGTAAGGATTTTAGCATCAAATATGGCCTCTTGTGCTTTAAGGATAGGGTACTAATTCTTGAGGTCGATGATTTGAAGAAAATGATCATAAATTAAGCACACAAATATTCATATTCTGCTCACCCAAGAGGGGTAAAAATAAGGGAAAATATGAAGAAAATCTTCTACTGGCTAGGAATGAAGGACATAATTGAATATCTCATCCAGTGCCTCGAATACCAAAAATTTAAGGTAGAACACAGACACCCTATAGGACTACTATATCCTCATGATGTACCTACACATAAATGGCAGGTGATTTCAATGGATTTTATTGTAGGTTTGCCAAAGACCATATTCCAACATGAAGAAGTCCTAGTTGTGGTCAACAAACTGATCAAGGTAGCATATTTTATACCCAAAAATACTAAGGATGATGTCATGGTTGTGGTTGATAGATTTGCCAAGGAAATATTCTAACTTCATGGCTTTTCAAAAGTGACCATTTTAGATAGAGACTCGATATTCACATCCAAGTTTTGGCAAGTGTTATATCGTGCCATTGGCACTATATTAAATATCAATTCTTCTTATCACCCAAAAATTGATGAGAAAACTGAAAGGGTGAACCAAGTTCTAGAAGATATGCTTCGCATGTATTGGATGGATCAAAAGACTCAAGAATATTATCTTCACCTAGTAGAATTTGCATACAATAATGGACATCAATTGACCTTAGGCATGACACCATTTGAATCTCTATATGGTAGGAGATGTAGGATACCATTATCTTGTAATAATATAGAGGACATGGTTATGCTTAGACCTAATATGGTCAAAGAAATGGAGCAAAAATAAGAATGATCTAAGAAAAGCTTAAAGAAGCGATGGATCATCAAAAAAGTTATGCTAAACTTAAGAGGTTACCAAGGGAGTTTATTGTAGGTGATAGAGTATTTCTGAGAGTAAGACCAAAGAAGAGTGTTATTAAATCCATAAAACTTGATCCATGTTTTGTTGGACCCTTTGAAATTATAGAAAATATTAGTCCTATGGCATACCAACTTGCCTTACCACCCAGTCTATTAAATATTCATGACACCTTTCACATCTCATTGCTTAGAAAATATATAGCTAATCTTGATCATGTGTGGATTTTTTTTAATTTGTAGATGGTGGATTTGGAGGCTATAGAGGTTCAACTAGTAAAAATCCTTGGGTTTCATTCCAAATAAATAAGGAAAGGAACTATGGAGCAATGCAAGGTCTAGTAGGACCACTACTCTGAAAGAAATGCTACTTGGAAGAAAGTCGCAGATATGCAGAGACACTTTCCATTTTTGTTTGAAAATAATATGTAATTATTATTTTATGTTAAACTACTCTAAACACAGAGGATTGTGTTAAGCCTAAGGGGGTAGGATGTCATGACCCTCCCTTGGCAGAATTTTTATGTGTATGGATTAATGTTTTGATGTGTTGTTTTTAATTAAGGAATGATTGACCATTTCATGAATGATTATGCAAACTACATAATATGGAAAAATGTGATATATTTTATTGAAGAAATGATTTATTATTTCATGTGTTGGGTTATATAAGACATATGTCTCACATAATTTATACTTTAATCCTACTTGAATTGTAGTGTGTTTGAAACGGACTTGATACCTATCTTATGGGATCTTGCCAACTTATCATGCTTATCTCTATATAGGACCTAACGAACTAATGTATTGCATTGTGACTACTCAGGATGAGAAGACTTTGATGGATAAGTATTATTGTTAGGTGTTTGCATGATTATGGAGGTGCTAATATGTGAAAATAAACTTTGATCCATTTCAAAACTAAAAATATTTACTTTAATGTTGGAACTAATCCAAGTTCTGGATTAGTGGTGTGAATACTATGCTAGTAGTAATGTTGAGTTTCTTTATGGTCAGATCAGATGGAGCAAGTGGATCATTGATGATATGAGTGGGGGTTATGAAAAGGTTGGTATGTGATTGGTGGTGAGCATAGGTGAAAGTATAGGAGAATGGTGTGTTTTAGGTTGGAAAGAGAGGGGATTAAAGCTGGAATCAAAGGTCAAAGGAACAAGAATGGTGTGTTTTAGGTATAATTGAAGAAGACTAAAACTGGGAACTACTACATCAAGCGCTGAGGTTGCTCCACTATGAAGGTAAGTATCATTTCTAAAAATATCTCATATGATTCTAAGTACCTCTGGGTGTTCATATTGATCATTATATGTTCATTGGTTAATAGTTGGTAAAGCTTTGAAAGAACCTCTAGTTACTTTACTTTAAATTTTGGTATAATATTATGGGATTATTATGGGAAGTTAAAAGATGGATAACTGAAATATTTATTGTTGCTTCCTCTCTAAATTTAAAAAATGTTGTTGTGCTTTCATTGGTAATTAGAAAAATTAAGTTTTGAAGGAATCTTTATTTGGATTTATAATCAGTAGTCTCTTGTGTTATGTGGTGGTTTCGAAACCATATATGGTAAGGATATTTTATTTATTGCATTATCTCTTAGAGTTTTTGATGCAATAGGGTGAAAGATGTCGTTAACATTTTATATTTAGGAGTGGAAAAAGACTATGGTTTTGTTGGTATAAATAGTAGTGCTGAATATAGTGGTAAGTTATGTAGCGTTTTATTAAGATCTTACTTAATGTATCTTTATCACATTGGAGGGTTGTTAAATGTGTGGTTATGATAATATTTTCCCTCAAGTGATTTCAAAATCATGTTATATAGATTTTAGGAATGTTAATATTGTTTTAACATAAGGTTTCACCTTCTGGGTAGTAGCTTTGTCTTTATCTAGGTGCTTGTTAGAGTTTGGAAAGAAACAAAGGATTACTTTGTAAGGAGAGCTATGTAGGGTGAGTGTGGATGCACCATTTTTCTATGAATACTAATTGGGCATATACGTATGGGAATGTATGGATTATAGTAGAGCCTATAGTGGAATTTTGTATACCATCACCTATAGATTACCTAGTTGTTTAGGATTCATGGATTATGTTGAGGTAACTAAACCATTGATGGGCGATGCTAGAGACCAATGTCGGGTGTTTGCTTCTCTGGGCATATATGGGCTAAGTAGAGTTTGATGGTTCCAGATAGGACTTTCAACCGTAGGCTCATTTAGATTGAGCAGGGTAATCGTTGTTCGCCATCTAGAAATAGTCTCAATAGGATGTGAGCTTATTTGAGTGTTGTATCTTTTAGCAACCCATCTAAGGAAGTTAAGTTTGATTTAAACATATAATGTTGGTTTAATATTGCAGGGAAATGTCAAAGCTATGGAGATAGAGGTAACTTCGAAATAGAAAGACACTTTGGAATTAGGATGAAACACTTGGTGCTAATTAATTAGACAATATTGATTTCCATTCCATGCATATTTTTCACACATAGGATTGGAGGCTTCCCATGATGTGTTGGAAAGGCTTCTAGAGTTGTTGGTTGACAACACTTGGGGAATATTTGAACTACCCAAAATTTAGTGTTTCAATTATACCTAGTGGAGAAACGTGAGTAGTGGATTCTTTTTTATTCTTTTGTCCCCGTAATGTGCCTATGACATATATGTGGATTCGAGTTATGGAGACTTAGGTAAGTAGGGAATTAAAAGATACATTCTCAAGTTTAGCTATGAGAGATATGATCTCTTGAGAAAGGAACGAGGCTTATGAATAACCCGTTCCAAAGTATAGATTAAGATTTATTAAATAAGAAATCACCTTTTTGGTTGGGTTTTCCCTTCGGGATTTTTCCCAAGGTACATAAGTTGTTAATGAGTGTGGATGATGTATCTTATTCATGAATGTGTTATTTGTTATGTTAAGATGATATGCTTGGTTCTTATATTAGACTTGAGAAAATGTTATGGAATTTATCTATCATATTCATGCTTTTAATTATTCATCTTTAATTATGTGGAATTATGGTTAATCTTACTTAGTTGGATTTAAATATTGAATTCAGATTGAGTTGTATCGAAAAATGGTAAAAGGATTGGAATTTTATTATGGTTTCTTTCTGTTATTACATAACTTGCTCGCATTATTTTAAATAAAATTAATATTGCATGTGATGGTACCCTTCTAAGAGACATACAAATGTAATTTAGTAATCAATTTATGGATCGTAGATGGGTGGAAGGAATAAATAAGTAACTTCAGAAATTCTAAACTAGCTTGGCAATCTTTAGAAAATGAGATATGAGTCTAAGGTTTTGTGACGTAGGACCTAGATATGAATCAAGTCTATACTTGGAAAAGAAAAATTAGCATATCGTAGGGATAAGAATGATAGTTTATTCCTATCATGCTTAGTGCACTTATATCAATAGATTGATGTATAGTGTAGAGATGAGTATGTACCTTGCATAGAGCCAAAGGGATTAAGCTAGCTCATTGATAGATTTATGAGAAGGATAGCTTGGCCTTGTATGTTACCTAGTGTGTTTACATTGATAGATAAATGTAATTCATAAGGATGGGTAATAATGGAGATGATCTTAAAGGTATGTAGAGTTTTATGTAGGGTTATGAATGTCTAGACTAGAGATAATAGGTCATAAACTGACTATATGTAAAAAAATATATTTACCTTTAGAAGAGAAAAATATAGGGCGTGACAAGTATGATGCCCTATGATTTGTTTATGAAATTGAAGTTATCTTCCATTTTGATCTTGAGGTGTCTTCTTTGCATACTTTATTGTAAGACTCATCTATCACATATGGAGATCATCTTGTCCATCTTATCCATTTGTAACTACTTGATAAAATTAGATCCATTCCCTATAGAATTTTTTGGTCTACCCATAAAGGCTTAAGCATTCATATACAAAAAATGTATGATCTCACTCCTTCAATATTGATGATCTTATTCTTAAAGAGAATCAAAATACCAACAATGCTAAAATAAATATCATACATAATTATGAGCCTAATTTGATAGGTCCATTCATAATAACCACCAAAATTGGTTTAAGATCTTACCACCTTGCCATACTTGACAAAAAAGAACTTATAGAACCAATAAACATAATGCATCTTGAAAGGTATTATATTTGAATCTACATTGGCTTCTTGTTTTTTTAGTTGCCTAACATTACTTACTTACATTATATATTATTTTATATTTTCTTGCATGCACATGCTTTTCTATGTTTGTATTTATTGATGCATATTGAGTTAGGGATCTATGATGACATGCAAATGATGATTCCATTCAAGATAACTAATTTTCATTACACTAGGTGATTGATGAGAGTAGATCCTACTAGTCCCATATTTGTGAACCATATTCGGGTTCATGCAATCATAAATTTATATATTTCTCATCATTTTATGTCTAGCTAAAACTAATTTATCTCAAACCATATGTATCAAGTCTTCCAAACTATAACTCCCTTATTGCATGATGAATACTATACTATTCACAAGTGTTGATGGAAAAATCAAATTAAATTATTTTATCTTATCAATAACTACATGATGAATACTATGAGGGTTGTACGTGTTTATAGCAATATCATCTCATCATATATTTTTTTTCCAAATGACCCCTCTTGTGGGGACAACTAGTCAACAATAAATTTATCTTTCCAACTAGGGGTATTGCTCGCTGCTACACCAACCAATCATGAGTCCTCTATGAAACTTCTCTATGAGGTAAATTCGGCAAAGTATAATTCCTTTATACATTTATTTGAAGGTAAATATATCAAAATAAATTAAAATTCCTCTAGGGAAATCAAAATTAAAAGTCAAAACCTTAGACTCATTACATAACTTGCTCGCATTATTTTAAATAAAATTAATATTGCATGTGATGGTACCCTTCTAAGAGACATACAAATGTAATTTAGTAATCAATTTATGGATCGTAGATGGGTGGAAAGAATAAATAAGTAACTTCAGAAATTCTAAACTATCTTGGCAATCTTTAGAAAATGAGATATGAGTCTAAGGTTTTGTGACGTAGGACCTAGATATGAATCAAGTCTATACTTGGAAAATAAAAACTAGCATATCATAGGGATAAGAATGATAGTTTATTCCTATCATGCTTAGTGCACTTATATCAATAGATTGATGTATAGTGTAGAGATGAGTATGTACCTTGCATAGAGCCAAAGGGATTAAGCTAGCTCATTGATAGATTTATGAGAAGGATAGCTTGGGCTTGTATGTTACCTAGTGTGTTTACATTGATAGATAAATGTAATTCATAAGGATGGGTAATAATGGAGATGATCTTAAAGGTATGTAGAGTTTTATGTAGGGTTATGAATGTCTAGACTAGAGATAATAGGTCATAAACTAACTATATGTAAAAAAATATATTTACCTTTAGAATAGAAAAATATAGGGCGTGACAAGTATGATGCCCTATGCTTTGTTTATGGAATTGAAGTTATCTTCCATTTTGATCTTGAGGTGTCTTCTTTGCATAATTTATTGTAAGACTCATCTATCACATATGGAGATCATCTTGTCCATCTTATCCATTTGTAACTACTTGATAAAATTAGATCCATTCCCTATAGCATTTTTTGGTCTACCCATAAAGGCTTAAGCATTCATATACAAAAAATGTATGATCTCACTCCTTCAATATTGACGATCTTATTCTTAAAGAGAATCAAAATGCCAAGAATGCCAAAATAAATCTCATACATAATTATGAGCCTAATTTGATAGGTCCATTCATAATAACCACCAAAATTGGTTTAAGATCTTACCACCTTGCCATACTTGACAAAAAAGAACTTATAGAACCAATAAACATAATGCATCTTGAAAGGTATTATATTTGAATCTGCATTGGCTTCTTGTTTTTTTAGTTGCCTAACATTACTTACTTACATTATATATTATTTTATATTTTCTTGTATGCACATGCTTTTCTATGTTTGTATTTCTTGATGCATATTGAGTTAGGGATCTATGATGACATGCAAATGATGATTCCATTCAAGATAACTAATTTTCATTACACTAGGTGATTGATGAGAGTAGATCCTACTAGTCCCATATTTGTGAACCATATTCGGGTTCATGCAATCATCAATTTATATATTTCTCATCATTTTATGTCTAGCTAAATCTAATTTATCTCAAACCATATGTATCAAGTCTTCCAAACTATAACTCCCTTATTGCATGATGAATACTATACTATTCACAAGTGTTGATGGAAAAATCAAATTAAATTATTTTATCTTATCAATAACTACATGATGAATACTATGAGGGTTGTACGTGTTTATAGCAATATCATCTCATCATATATTGTTTTTCCAAATGACCCCTCTTGTGGGGACAACTAGTCAACAATAAATTTATCTTTCCAACTAGGGGTATTGCTCGCTGCTACACCAACCAATCATAAGTCCTCTATGAAACTTCTCTATGAGGTAAATTCGGCAAAGTATAAGTCCTTTATACATTTATTTGAAGGTAAATATATCAAAATAAATTAAAATTCCTCTAGGGAAATCAAAATTAAAAGTCAAAACCTTAGACTCATTACATAACTTGCTCGTATTATTTTAAATAAAATTAATATTGCATGTGATGGTACCCTTCTAAGAGACATACAAATGTAATTTAGTAATCAATTTATGGATCGTAGATGGGTGGAAAGAATAAATAACTTCAGAAATTCTAAACTATCTTGGCAATCTTTAGAAAATGAGATATGAGTCTAAGGTTTTGTGACGTAGGACCTAGATATGAATCAAGTCTATACTTGGAAAATAAAAACTAGCATATCATAGGGATAAGAATGATAGTTTATTCCTATCATTCTTAGTGCACTTATATCAATAGATTGATGTATAGTGTAGATATGAGTATGTACCTTGCATAGAGCCAAAGGGATTAAGCTAGCTCATTGATAGATTTATGAGAAGGATAGCTTGGGCTTGTATGTTACCTAGTGTGTTTACATTGATAGATAAATGTAATTCATAAGGATGGGTAATAATGGAGATGATCTTAAAGGTATGTAGAGTTTTATGTAGGGTTATGAATGTCTAGACTAGAGATAATAGGTCATAAACTAACTATATGTAAAAAAATATATTTACCTTTAGAATAGAAAAATATAGGGCGTGACAAGTATGATGCCCTATGCTTTGTTTATGGAATTGAAGTTATCTTCCATTTTGATCTTGAGGTGTCTTCTTTGCATAATTTATTGTAAGACTCATCTATCACATATGGAGATCATCTTGTCCATCTTATCCAGTTGTAACTACTTGATAAAATTAGATCCATTCCCTATAGCAGTTTTTGGTCTACCCATAAAGGCTTAAGCATTCATATACAAAAAATGTATGATCTCACTCCTTCAATATTGACAATCTTATTCTTAAAGAGAATCAAAATACCAACAATGCCAAAATAAATCTCATACATAATTATGAGCCTAATTTGATAGGTCCATTCATAATAACCACTAAAATTGGTTTAAGATCTTACCACCTTGCCATACTTGACAAAAAAGAACTTATAGAACCAATAAACATAATGCATCTTGAAAGGTATTATATTTGAATCTGCATTGGCTTCTTGTTTTTTTAGTTGCCTAACATTACTTACTTACATTATATATTATTTTATATTTTCTTGCATGCACATGCTTTTCTATGTTTGTATTTCTTGATGCATATTGAGTTAGGGATCTATGATGACATGCAAATGATGATTCCATTCAAGATAACTAATTTTCATTACACTAAGTGATTGATGAGAGTAGATCCTACTAGTCCCATATTTGTGAACCATATTCGGGTTCATGCAATCATCAATTTATATATTTCTCATCATTTTATGTCTAGCTAGATCTAATTTATCTCAAACCATATGTATCAAGTCTTCCAAACTATAACTCCCTTATTGCATGATGAATACTATACTATTCACAAGTGTTGATGGAAAAATCAAATTAAATTATTTTATCTTATCAATAACTACATGATGAATACTATGAGGGTTGTACGTGTTTATAGCAATATCATCTCATCATATATTGTTTTTCCAAATGACCCCTCTTGTGGGGACAACTAGTCAACAATAAATTTATCTTTCCAACTAGGGGTATTGCTCGCTGCTACACCAACCAATCATGAGTCCTCTATGAAACTTCTCTATGAGGTAAATTCGACAAAGTATAAGTCCTTTATACATTTATTTGAAGGTAAATATATCAAAATAAATTAAAATTCCTCTAGGGAAATCAAAATTAAAAGTCAAAACCTTAGACTCATTACATAACTTGCTCGCATTATTTTAAATAAAATTAATATTGCATGTGATGGTACCCTTCTAAGAGACATACAAATGTAATTTAGTAATCAATTTATGGATCGTAGATGGGTGGAAAGAATAAATAAGTAACTTCAGAAATTCTAAACTAGCTTGACAATATTTAGAAAATGAGATATGAGTCTAAGGTTTTGTGACGTAGGACCTAGATATGAATCAAGTCTATACTTGGAAAAGAAAAACTAGCATATCGTAGGGATAAGAATGATAGTTTATTCCTATCATGCTTAGTGCACTTATATCAATAGATTGATGTATAGTGTAGAGATGAGTATGTACCTTGCATAGAGCCAAAGGGATTAAGCTAGCTCATTGATAGATTTATGAGAAGGATAGCTTGGGCTTGTATGTTACCTAGTGTGTTTACATTTATAGATAAATGTAATTCATAAGGATGGGTAATAATGGAGATGATCTTAAAGGTATGTAGAGTTTTATGTAGGGTTATGAATGTCTAGACTAGAGATAATAGGTCATAAACTAACTATATGTAAAAAAATATATTTACCTTTAGAATAGAAAAATATAGGGCGTGACAAGTATGATGCCCTATGCTTTGTTTATGGAATTGAAGTTATCTTCCATTTTGATCTTGAGGTGTCTTCTTTGCATAATTTATTGTAAGACTCATCTATCACATATGGAGATCATCTTGTCCATCTTATCCAGTTGTAACTACTTGATAAAATTACATCCATTCCCTATAGCATTTTTTGGTCTACCCATAAAGGCTTAAGCATTCATATACAAAAAATGTATGATCTCACTCCTTCAATATTGACGATCTTATTCTTAAAGAGAATCAAAATACCAACAATGCCAAAATAAATCTCATACATAATTATGAGCCTAATTTGATAGGTCCATTCATAATAACCACCAAAATTGGTTTAAGATCTTACCACCTTGCCATACTTGACAAAAAAGAACTTATAGAACCAATAAACATAATGCATCTTGAAAGGTATTATATTTGAATCTGCATTGGCTTCTTGTTTTTTTAGTTGCCTAACATTACTTACTTACATTATATATTATTTTATATTTTCTTGCATGCACATGCTTTTCTATGTTTGTATTTCTTGATGCATATTGAGTTAGGGATCTATGATGACATGCAAATGATGATTCCATTCAAGATAACTAATTTTCATTACACTAGGTGATTGATGAGAGTAGATCCTACTAGTCCCATATTTGTGAACCATATTCGGGTTCATGCAATCATCAATTTATATATTTCTCATCATTTTATGTCTAGCTAAATCTAATTTATCTCAAACCATATGTATCAAGTCTTCCAAACTATAACTCCCTTATTGCATGATGAATACTATACTATTCACAAGTGTTGATGGAAAAATCAAATTAAATTATTTTATCTTATCAATAACTACATGATGAATACTATGAGGGTTGTACTTGTTTATAGCAATATCATCTCATCATATATTGTTTTTCCAAATGACCCCTCTTGTGGGGAGAACTAGTCAACAATAAATTTATCTTTCCAACTAGGGGTATTGCTCGCTGCTACACCAACCAATCATGAGTCCTCTATGAAACTTCTCTATGAGGTAAATTCGGCAAAGTATAAGTATTTTATACATTTATTTGAAGGTAAATATATCAAAATAAATTAAAATTCCTCTAGGGAAATCAAAATTAAAAGTCATCTAGAAAAAGGTAAATCAAAAGTACTTTGGGCAAAGCTAAATTAGAAGTCCTCCAAGCAAAGCTAAATTAGAAGTCCTCCAAGCAAATAATAATTAAAAGTCCTCTAGGTAAAACTAAATTATAATTCTATAAGCCCTTTGGGAAAATCTAAATTAGAATCTCTCTGGGCAAAGCTAAATTAGAAGTCCTCTAAGTAAAGCTAAATTAAAAGTCCTCTACGTAAAGCAAAATTAGAAGTCCTTTTGGAAAATATAAATAAGAAATCCTCTAGGAAAATCTAACTAGATGTTTTTTTGGGTAAATCTAAATAAATTCACCCATTAAAGCTAACTAGAAGCACTCCAAGCAAAGCTAGCTAAAATCCCCTTAGATAAATCTTAAAATTAATGAGAATTCATCTAGGAAAATCTAACTAAAGTCCCCCTGGGAAAGTCTCTAAGCCAACAAAATATCCTTTAGGAAAAGCTAACTAAAGTCCCCTGGGAAAATCTCAAAGCTAACTATAAGTCCTCTAGGAAAATCTAACTAAAATCCCATCGGGTAAGTTACAAGTTAGCAAAGTCCCCTTGGGAAAATCTCTATGTATATAGTTGTATATATTTATGTGTATTGAAAACCCTTTTAATAACTTATTTTTAATAAATATATTCTAAAATATAATTCTCTAATCATATAGTCATCAATTTAATCATGCAACATTAATCATTAACATTGCACATTCAAATCAAACATCTATCCCAATATTTCATCACTACACTAGTGTGGATCATAATCAAGTCAAGTTTTCTTAGTCCAACTTGATTTTCCATCCAAATTAAGGGGACATAGTAGGGAATGGTAGAATTTAATTCTACACAAAATGTATTCTTAACATCACATCTAAGTAAATAATCTCATCACCACTCATCAAACATCATCGACCATAAGCAAAAAAAAGATTCTATCTCATAATCTGTTAGAGAATATTACATTATTTGGTACATGCTAATGTACCCCCATGGTACCTTATGGTACAATTGTAAATATGTAAATATTAGAATAGGGTTTGAGTCAATATTTTAGGAGTGTGATTTATATTTCCCATTATATATGTGTCTATGTATAATATGTGTACAAGTGTCATGTAACAATGTATACAAGTGAGTGTAAAGAGTCATATAGTAAACTGTGCAAGTATCATAAAATAAAGTGTGCAAGTAAATAGAGAGTCAAGAGTCATGTATACAAGTGGTAATTTGAGAAGCTAAAAGGCATGAGAGAATTGTATTATGTGTGGAATAGGAAAGGATGCATCTATCGGATATGTGAGAAGAGCAAAAGTGAATATATTCCAAGAGTTACCTTTCTAAGGTTATATTATGGAGACAAAGCTCCATGTATTGTATTTGAATTAGAGAAGAAGAATAAAATATTATATGAAGCTTGTATACAATATTTTGAGCAATTATATTATAAGTTTGCTTATGCATATTGTTATTGATATTGGCCATTTATTCCATATTATTGTTATTTTCATGAATGTTATGTTCATTGATATTGGCCATTTATATTAATTGCTCTAATATTTGAATTTACACAAGATAATAGATATTAAGACCTATGATTGAATTTGGCTAAAAATCAAACAAAAATTGGGGTATCTATGTCAATTTTTGATGCATTTATTATGCAATAAATGTGTTAAAAAAGGGTAAATATAGATACCCAATTTTGAACACATGGTTAATCTTCAAGTTTTCCAATCCCTTCATCAATCATACTTTTAATGATCCACTTTGAATAAATATTTCTTATGCCAAAAATTTGAGCATTTATTGCTCTAAAAGTGATAATGTTTGGGTGTGAGTGATAACACTCATAAGGCCATCGTGACTTGGTAGTGCTTTTGCAAAAAAAATCAAATTTAACATTTTCCTACCTAATTTTCACCTCTAAAGGTCATGAAACAAAAGTGCCAACACAATAGCATTAATGGCACTATTGCCTACTACTACTTTTAACTATCATGTACTAGAATCAAGAATTTTGACTTTTTGTCCCTTTCAAGCCCCCAACCATTAATGAACCAAATACCCATAAATTGTATCTATAGCCCCTATAGTAGATCCCAAATCCAGTAATTTCCACTATAATTATATTTCATTAATATCCTCTTGATCATATTTTAAAATTATTACCTTATCCAATCGTGTCATCTTCAATGCAATTCTTCTCCCAAGGAGCCATGGCTACTTGTAAAACTAGCACTTGGGATGACCATTTCATGAAGAACTTTAGAGTAACATTATTCTACAAAAATATCTCTATAATCATAGGCATATTAGCATTTTATATGGAAAAATCATACCAAAATATTGAGGACCAACCCTTGTAAGAATTAAATACTTTGTTCCTTGTAAGCTCTCTCCAAGAATTCTTACAAGAATATAAACATTGTCTCAAACATCTCTCCAATCGATCAAGTCTACAAGAAATCATCAAACATCAAACATTCATGTTCCATCAACAAGAAAGCTAGCAACCCTTCAACAAGCATCCAACAAGGGAAAAACAACCTTGTGCCTTGGATTGTGCTCATTCCCCTTATTTTGCTTATTGGATCTTATTTGTCCTTGTAGATCTAGGATTTTATTTCATTGCATATAAAACTAGTTTTGCATATTGCATTGACATATAGCTAATTTTATATTTAGTCATTTAATATTAAGTTTTAAGAAAGTGAATATTTACCTTTCTATTTTTTAATAGGGTCCCTGTACTCTTAGTTCAGGGCCCTTCATGATAGTCATTATAATCTTAGCTAGTCATGCATTTAATCTTGTTTTTCTCTTAGACATGAAAAAACTACTAGATTATAGGTCGGTGATGCTGTCACTCTATAATTTACATAGAGTAAAAGAACTATCACCAAACAAAAGAACCAATGGTGCTTTTTTTGCCTAGAATTTATTCCTTGCACTCGATCATTTTATCATTTTCTTCTTATCTGAATAGGGGACTAATTATTGTTCAAGGGATTCAACCATCATCTTCAAGCTTAGATAGACCCATTTACCACTAACTATATATATTTTTATTTATTTTATAGGTCAAGTGATAGTGCCATCAATAGAAATAACATTGACAATGATTTGGGAGCAAGAATTACTTTTTCCACAATGGTAAGAATGGTTTTTTTGCCACATAACTTTGTTATATAAGCATTTAAGGTTTAAATTTTATTTGTTATCTATGTAAACTAGGTTTTATTTTTTGTTTATTGATAAAATAGACAAAAAGAAAAGAAAGAACTAGTTAGTCTTAATCATATAGGGGACCATATTAATATTTGAGCTTTAGCATTTAATTAAAATTACATATAGCTATATCTTAAGCTTTTGCTACATCTTCTTGTGCCCTTTCCTCTTAAAAAACAAAATCCATTTCCTTCATCATCAAATAAAAAGAGCATTTTAGTTGTAGGCCTTGTATGTTGCATTTTGTATGTAAATTAGGTCTAGGTTAAATTTAAGATTAGAAAAATAAGTATCTTAGGAGAATCATAGTTTCTTTAGGAGAAACATAGGTGTTCTTTAATCAAACCAACAAACTAGACCATAAGCTCAAATTATTTGCTAGTCTCAAAGCAAGAAGGAAATAGATCAAAGAACATAATGATGAGCCCCTTTGTGATGCCCCTTCCATATCCTTCTCCCCTTATCAGGATTATAATGAGGGCCCTAGGCCCCTATTTATAGCAAAATCTTACCCCTAAGTTATCTAGGGTGAGAAATAATTACTCCCCATAAAAGTAAATATTTAGGGAATTTTTTTATCAAAATGTTGCACCTCCAAATGTTGCATGCCTCCAATAATACCTCTAACATACTTAGAAGTATTTAAAAATTACTTAGTACACCACCACATGCCAAAATATCACTTTCTATAAGATTTACCTTAGGATCCATGCCTTAATTCTACTCTTGTGATTGTTTGAGAATTTTGTTTTGGCCTAGCTATTGAATCTCTTGTATTTTACAAGTAAATCACTTGCATTTGTAGGTGCATCAACCAATTTTATTGAGTTAATTCCTTCCTCAAGCCAATAAGTCCTCTTTATCAAGAAAATATATCTTTAGAGCCAACCAACTCATTTTTGGAAGTGGATCGGTCCTTATCCACTATCAAATGTTGGGAAATTTATGATGTTTATACCACTTAATATCTAATGTTATATTATCCTTTAAAATTAGAATTTTTTTTGAAGGTAGTGTCAAGGCACTATAGAAATAAAATATCCTAAAGGAGTGGAGATGACCTTGGGATAACAAATGATAAATTTTGTTATAAGTATTGCCATAGGATGATAGGGAGGACCAATAATTTTAAAATTTTATCATAGGGATGTCCCAATTTTATAGACTTTACACCTAAGAATAAAATTAATAGCTAGGATCTCTTTTCAATCAAGCTTGGTGCCCCATGAAGTCATAAAAATATAATAATTTGGTTACTACATTGGCATTTCCAACATTTAGAAGCTTTTCAAAATTGAGGAATTTAGTAATTGAAGCCTCCAGGTTTCCAATTTTGCAAAATCAAGTCATTATATGCAATCCACTCCATAGTTGTGATGGGCTTAGTGGGAGTGAAAAACTAACTAAATTTGAGTAAATAATTCTCCTTTTTATAGTGAATAACTTATTCGTAGGAAAAGGATAACAACTATGTACAAATGTCAAGGATGATATCCTGAAAACAACATTTATTTTGTGGTGGCACCATAACTCATTTTAGAAGGCTTCTAAGCAATTTGGGCATATAATTAGAGGAATGTAACATTTATATGTGTATCATGTTGCTAAAAATGTTCCCAATTTTTAAATTACTACGAGCATTTTTTTTGGCCTAGGGTAATTCAAGGGTGAATTCATTCTATAAATAGGATCCATAGGCTCCATTGTAAACATATTTTATACTTGAGGAAATCATAGCTACACTTTGTGATATGAAATTCAAAATTTTGAGTTAAGGAAGATAAAGAAAGAGTGTAATTTAGAATATATAGAGTATGAATAACCAAAACATGAAAATATATAAGCAAAATAGCAATATAATTATATTGCTTAGAAAATAGAGTATAATACAAGCAATCTCTAGTAAGAGATATGAGGCTATGATATTTCATCTATTGCTCTTGATTTTTATAGTTAGGGGTGCATATCTCTTTTATACACTATTTGGCATGTCAAAAATCCATCATATTGAATATGGAAGGTCACCCATATGAAAATGTGGTGGTTCACCTTCCATAAGTTAGAAGGTCACCCATATAAAAATATTGTGATTCACCTTCCATGAGTTACAAAGTGCATATTAAATAAAAATTATATACATATTACTTGTTATTTTATGATTTATTTTCTACTAATGTGTCAACATGACTAAAGATGCATTTTGGCTACGAAAAATGTAAAAAAAAATTACTACTATAATAGCTATTTTTTTTTGCATTTTTGAGGGACTCAAGAGTATTTTTCTTTCCACAAGTTTTTTGCAACTCTATCTATGATAAATGTACCTACTGAAGTGTTGTTTTCCCTCTAATATTTCTAATGCTTCTTGAATGGATCAAAATGGAGTCTCAAGTACAAAGTTATGCTCTTAACAATGTGGTTAGGATTAAAATGCTTTTTTGAGATTTTTTCAACATAACGACATCCCCTAAAAAATGTCACATGCCTAGATCATTCATTTTCATTTGAAAGTAATGGTTCCCATTACATCAACTTTTAAAATTAGGTGTAGAAATAAATTTTTAATCTATTTTTTTTGTAAACCATTCCCCTTGGTGAAAAAGTTGCCCTACCTTGATCACTTTGTACATATAAATGTATTACCTTCTAGTGGTTTTAGTCCATGTGTTAATAATATAATCCTCCACTAATGTTAAACCATTTATATTTTCTTTAATATCCAACTGTTTTTCTACAATGGAAGTATATAATAGAGGTGGGTAATAGGGATTGAGAGGTTCAACAATGAAGATTAGATGCAAACCAAGATAATATAGAAGGTTCATTTTAAAGAAATTATCTTCTAAATTCTTAGTGATGGTGTATGGCCCATATCAAAGAGGTCTAATATTCCTATAGAGTCTTACAAGTCTCTTATTCTAAATATGTAACTATACTTTATCTCTAACCTTTAATTGATGTGGAACCTGATGTTGGTCATGACATTGCTTGTATTTCTAATTTATCTTTTCCAAGATGTCATGGACCTATTGTTGGATATGCTAAATTTGTTTCACAAACCTTTTTATATTTTCTACTTCTTTTTTTCCATGAGGTGAGTACTCAATGGTTTGCATAGGGAGAGATACATCAATGGGTATTAAGGGTTAGAACCCAAAACAAATATGAAAGGGGTTTTGTTTGATATATTTGTGAGAGATTTATTGTACTTATGCTAAATGTAGGGGAGGCTAGCATCCCATGTGTATGGATGCTTGGAATTTTTGGGATTAAAAATAAAACACGAGCAATAAATAAATGCGGAAATAAAACACAAAAGAATAAAGCAATACTCATGACACAAATTTACGTGGTTCACCCAATATGGGCTACGTCCAAGGAGAAAATAACCAGGATTTATTATTACATCCAACAAATATCGAAGGAATACAACCTACAAGAAATCCACTATACTTCCTCTTTGATCTCACAATTACAGTCTCTCTTCCTTCTCACATATCCAATGTTGTACAACATCCTCTTATAAAACGAGGGTTACAATTTTAGAGAAAATCATTAAGACCCAAAAATAAAATAAAAAATATTTACTATTTTTGACAAATTATCTTTTCTATCAAAATTTATAATTTTTAGTAATTATTATTTTCAAAAAATTATTTATTGTCAAAACAATTTCCGTTTTCAGTAATTACTATTTTTCGACAAATTATTTTTCATCAATTTGTTTTTGTTTTTAGTAATTACTATTTTCGAAAAATTATTTTTCGTCAATTTTTTTCAAAAATAGTAACTCACAAAAACTTGTATTGATATGCAATTTGACACACAGTTACATAACACCCATATCCTTTCATAGAGTGGGTCCAAACACAGCTAAAATAGGGCCTCCAAATTAGAATCAGGCTCCACAACCAACAATATCCCACTTGGAGACTGATCACAATAACTCCACCACTACTACACCTAATGGACTATGCTTCAATTTTGGACTTGGAAATTTTCTCACCTTTTACTGCCATGTTTGAAGACCAACTGAAACTGAGCAAGAACTCAGTTGATCCCTGGTTACTGTCTATCTACAAGATTCTGGCTAGTGTGTATCTTCTTTAGTTTTAACTGTCCATCTTTCAACACTAAGTGTATGAAATGGTACTTGGTCTGTATATGTTTAGTCCTAGAATGGAAGGCTAAATTATTTACAAGATAAATGACACTTTGTCACTATATAATATGCTATTCTCCTACTTCTTTACCAACTCCTCCATAAATATTTGTAACCAAATCATCTCATTAATAGCCTCTATAATAGTAACATACTCTACTTTCATTGTTGAAAGTGCAACAACCTTCTATAATTATAAAATCCAACTTAATGCAATCCCACCTATAATAAAAACATACCCTATGGTAATTCTCCTATTATCTATATCACCTACTATATCTGAATCAACATATCTCTGTAAAGTAGTGTTAGAACCTCCAAATCATAATACATGAGTGACAATACCTCTCAAATACTTAAGAATCCACTTCACTGCCTCCAAATGTTGTTTTCTTGGATTGTTCATAAACCTTCTCATAACACCCATTGCATGTGGAATATCTGGCCTTGTGCACACCATCGCATACATAAAATTACCAATTACTGATGAATAAGGAACCTTGGACATATAGTCAATCTCCTCCTATGTCTTGAGACACATCTCTTTGATTAGTTTGAAATTATTGGCCAAAGGTGTACTAACAGGTTTTGTATCCTACATATTAAATCTTTCGAACACCGTCTCAATGTACTCACCCTGAGATAATGTTAATTTACAATTTTTCCTATCTCTTGTTTTCTCATACCAAGGATTTGCTTTGCAACACAAATCCTTCATTGCAAATGAATATGCCATTTTTCTGTTGAGCACAATTATATCTTGTATGTTAGACCCTGCAAAAAGCATGTCATCTACATACAATAAAAGATAATATAGTTACCATTATCCAATCTCTTAAAATAAAAACAGTGGTCATAATAACATCTACTATAACCTTATTTTGATATAAACTTGTCAAATTTCATATACCACTGCCTTGGAGCTTGCTTCAGGCCATACAAAATATTTTTCAACCTGCATACTAATTCCTCCTTCCCTTTGACCTCATACCCTTGTGGTTGTTGCATATAAATATCTTCCTCCAAATCCCCATGGAGAAAAGTTGTTTTTACATCTAAATGTTCAAGATGCAAATCCTCTACAACCATTAGGCTTAAAACAGTTCTAATTGAAGTCATTTTAACAATAGAAGAAAAAATTTCATTATAATAAATACCTTTCTTCTGTGCAAACCCCTTTACAACCAATCTAACCTTATATCTCTTTTTACCTCCATCTTATTTTTTCACCCTGTAAACCCATTTATTCTGTAATGCTATTTTTCTTGTAGGTAATCGAACCAGATCCCAAGCCTGATTGTGTACCAACGAGTCCATCTCCTCTTTCATGCCTTGCTCCCACTTCTTCCTGGTTTCTACCTACATCATTTCTTCAAATGTTTTTGGTTCACCAGAGTCAGGAAATAATACATAATATAATGAAGGAGAGTAATGATCAAGAGTCTACTTATCTTGGTATATTTTCTAACAATACTTGTAAGAGTTTGAGGTGCTTGCTACAGTTGTTGTTGATTTTATAGCACCTTTGGAGTCTCAATTTCATTAAGCACTATGTATTCCGTGTTTACTTTTTCTTGTTTCTTTTGTTGCAATTGGTATTTATAGATGACTTTCTTATTGAATACCACATCTCTACTCCTAATTATTTTATGATTTTCATAATCCCAAAAACAATAACCAAAATTATTAACTCCATATCCAATGAAAGTGCACTTCTTGGATTTTAACTCAAGTTTAGTTCTATTTTCTTTATCAATATGCACGAATTCTTCACAACTGAAAGTCTTCAAAAATTAGTAGTTAATAGGCTTACCTGTCCATACCTCTTTTGGAATCCCACCATCTAGGGAACTTGAATGTCCTTTGTTTATTAAATAAACAACAGTATCTACAACATATTCTCAAAATTGTAAGGGTAATCCTAAATGTAATCTCATACACCTAGAACATTCCATGATAGTCCTATTCATTCTTTCTGACACACCACTTTCTTGTGGAGTTTTTGGAACTATATTTACTCTACGAATCCCATGGTATGAATAGTAACTATCAAACTCTTTACTACAATACTCACCTCCATTATCTGATCTATGACACTTCAACTTATTTCCTATCTCATTCTCAACCAAAGCTTTTCATTTATTAAAAGTGTCAAAGACATCCAATTTATATCAAATACAATAAACCCAAGTTTTTCTAGTTGCATCATCAATAAATATAACATAATAATAAGATCCAACAAAATATGATACTTGATCTGAACCCCATACGTCTGTATGCACAAGATCTAGCTTTTCACTCTTCTTTTCTTTTCCAACTTTGAGAAATATGACTCTTTTTTGTTTTCCATAAATGTAGTGCTCACAAAAGTCTAAATCAACCTGCTTCAAACCTGGCAACAAATTCCTTGAGTGGAGAATCTACATCCCCTTCTCACTCATGTGTTCAAGCCTATGATGCCACAAAACTATGTCCGCTCTTGTAGAAGCTAAAGCAATAGAAATATTAGTATTACCACTACATACATACAATGTACCTTCCTTATTTCCTTTTGATAATAACAGTGATCCTTTAGCAACCTTCCATGAATTTTTTAAGAATGTAACTGTACATCCTTCGCTATACAATTTCCTTGTGGAAATTAGATTTCTTCTCAAATTAGGAATATGCCTTATCTCTTTTAGCAACCATTGGTTTCCATTCGGTAATTTTATCTGTATCTTACCATTTTTAATGATTTTACATGGTCTATCATCACCCAAATAGACCTGTCCAAAATCACCTTGAACATAATCTAGAAAATATTTCCTATGGGGTGTGGCATGATATGAAGCCCCTAAGTCTAGCACCCAACAATAATTAATATTATCTAGTGAAAATATTAAAGTATCTTGCAATATATCACCTACTACGTTTTCTTCATGATTTGTTGTAGGTTGTATCCCTTCAAGTTTTATTGGGCAGAATAATAAATCTTGGTTATTTTCTTTGTGGATGTAGCCCACATTGGGTGAACCACATAAATTTGTATATTGAGTATTGTTTTATTCTTATGTGTTTTATTTTTGTATTTATTTATTGCTCATGTTTTATTTTTTAATCCTAACAATTGGTATCAAAGCCTAGGGTTTGAAAAAAATACTTGAAAGGAGGATTTCCAGTTCGAGTGGGAGCAATGGAAGAAGAAGGTAGGTCTAGGGTTGTGAAGTTTAATGGCAAAAATTACCAATAATGAAATAGGCAAATGGAGAACTATATTTATCATAAGGATCTTTACCTACCATTAGGTGGAATAACAAAGAAGCCAACAAAGCTATCAGACGAAGAATGAAAAGTTCTTGATAGAAAGACATTAGGAACAATACGATTGTGCCAGGAAACATCAGTGGCCTTCAAAATTTCAAAGGAAATGACAACGAAGGGTTTAATGAATGCGTTGGCTAAACTGTATGAAAACCCTTAGCTTTGAACAAGGTATTTCTTATGAAGTGTTTATTTAATATGCAGATGCCATAAGGTGGGTTTGTTACTAATCACTTAAATTAGTTTAACATGATTACTTGTTAGTTAAATTCTATTGGAGTAAATTTTTATGATGAGGTTAGAGCTCTTTTGATCTTATGCTCATTACCAGAAAGCTAGAATGGATTGGTCATAGTTGTGAGTTATTCTATTTTTGGTACAAATACTTAAAATTTTGATGATGTTATTGGTGTTATCCTTAGTAAGAAAATACAATGGAAAAGCACATGTGAGACATCGGGTAATGTGTTGCATGTGGAAAACAATGGGAGACAAAAGGAGAGGGGAAAGAGTCTAGGAAAACATAGAAAATCAAAGAAAGTTAGATTCAAATCTAAAGGGAAGCAGTTAGAATGTTGGAATTATGGGAAGAAAGAACACCTAAATTGTTGGACTCAAAAGAAAAATAGGAAGAAGGAAGAGATACTACAATTGAGATCGAAGAGGAAGTACAGTGGATTTGCTATAGGTTGTATCCCTTTGAGATTGGCTGGATGAAATAATAAATCCTGGTTATTTTCTTCATGGATGTAGCCTACATTGGGTGAACCATGTAAATTTGTGTCTTAAGTATTACTTTATTATTTTGTGTGTTATTTATACATTTATTTTATTGCTCGTGTTTTATTTTTTAATCCTAGCAACTGGTATTAGAGACTAGAGTTTAAAAACACACTTGAAAGGAGGATTTTCGGTTTGAGTGGGAGCAATGATAGAAGAAGGTGGGTTTAGGATTGAGCATTTCAATGGCTAAAATTAGTAGCTATGAAAGATACAAATGGAGGACTATCTTTATCAAAAGGATCTTTACCTACCATTAGGTAAAACAACAAATAAGCCAAAAAAGCTATCAGACAAAGAATGGGAAATTGATAGAAAGGTGTTAGGAAAAATACATCTATTCCAGGAATCATCGGTGGCCTTCAACATTTCAAAGAAAAAGACAACAAAGGGTTTAATGAATGTGTTGGCTAAACTATATGAAAAAACCTCAGCTTCAAACAAGGTATTTCTTATGAAGTATTTATTTAATATGCAGATGTCAGAAGGTGGGTCTAAAAATTGATCACTTAAATTAGTTTGATATGGTTACCAGTCAGTTAAATTCTGTTGGATTAAATTTTTATGATGAGGTTAGGGCTCTTTTGATCTTATGCTCATTGCCAAAAAGCTGAAATGGCTTGGTCATGGCTATGAGTAATTCTGTTTTTGGTATAAATACTTTAAAATTTGATGATGTTATTGGTGTTATCCTTAGCGAGGAAATGTGACGGAAAAGCACATGTGAGACATCAAGTAATGCGTTGACTATGGAAAATAGGGGGAGACAAAAGGAGAGAAGAAAGAGTCTAGGAAAACATGGAAAATCAAAAGGTATATCCAAATACAAATGGAAGCAGTTGGAATGCTGACATTGTGGAAAGAAAGAACACCTAAAAAGAGACTATTGGACTCAAAAATAAAAACAGGGAGAAGGAAGAGAGATTGTAATTGTGGGATCGAAGAGGAAATATAATGGATTTATTGTAGGTTGTATCCCTTTGAGATTTTCTGGATGAAATAATAAATCCTGGTTATTTTCTTCATGGATGTAGCCCACATTGGGTGAACCACATATATTTGTGTCTTGAGTATTATTTTATTCTTCTATGTTTTATTTCCATATTTATTTATTACTCATGTTTTATTTTTAATCCTAACAAGAATTGTACATTTAAAGAGGATGTACAATAAATCAATTTATAACTTATGTCTACCAATTGGTCTAAGGATGGAAGGCTATGAATATGGTCAACTTAGTATCCATCATCCTTCATAGGATGAACCAAAAAATGCTTAAAAATTTGTTATCCTTGTCAAATATGTTACCCATTATTATATTATTTAGTTTATTATATTAGGGGATGAATTGATGATTTCACCTCATATAAGGTTGGATAGTCATATTTCCTGTGATAAGAATGAGAAGGTAACAAGGTAAAGTTGAAGGGTGAAACACCAAGAGGTGAAGCATTGAATAGTCTCTTGAAAAAAAATACATTGATGTATAATAATGAATATTTTATGCAAGCTTATGCTGGTAGAATATTGGTAAAATATGAAATTCATTATTCTGTTTAAAATATTTTTATCCTCCCATATTTTTGTAAATATTGTTTACTCCCCATAGTTTTTCAACATTTGGTATTAGAGCTTGGAAAATTTTTGTGACAGTTTTTTTTAGACATGAGTCCATGTAAAATTTTCAAGTAGGGACAATCATTTCCATTTGACAACATACCCTCTTTGATTTAAATACATCTATTTCAAGAGATACTTAAGAGTGTGGTGTGTCAAGACATTGTTAGGGAGAACACATGCAGGAAGGCACAATTGTGCTCAATATTTCTTCTGCATCAGTCATATATTCAAAATCAAAATAATTCATAGATTCAATAAGTTTATTTCATGTTCTAGACTATGCTTAGAAAGAGCCATGCAAATTTTTCTTGGTTCTAGACTCAATTATTATCCTATGTGTTCATTTTTTTTAATATTATCTAGCTCAAATATTACCCCATGTGTTTGATTTTTTGTTGCTTATGTATATTCTTCATTCTTATTTTTAGTGCATGTCTATATATTTACATCCCACTAGTGTGAAGTTGTTCAATAATATTAGATATTCCTTTGTCTATTTTCCATTACTCTTGCATGGTTTGAGTTTGTATCCTACATTAGTGAATATGCCTTGACATGTTGAAGACAATGTGGTGGTCCACATGAATTACATGGAAATGGATAGGAAGACATTCAAAGTAGGTTCTAAGGTTTTTTGAATTAAAGATGCGAAACCAATCTATTGGAAAAATGAAAAATAAATTTGAATTTTTTTAGATGTGGAATAAGTTTTTTCTCTAATTTCAAAGTAAACTTAGTCAAAGAATCACACAAACCCGATATTTCAAATCCCTCAATCATGGAGAAGAAGAGTTTTTCAAATGGAGCATTATGAGGTACAATTTTTAAATTATATTTTTGAAGTTATAAATTGCATAATGGGAATATTGGTCTTTACAAGCAAGATTAAAATTTTTGATTAAAAGGTCATAAGTTCAATTCTCATAGGGGTACCTTTCAAAAGAAAAAAGTTATTTTTTCAAATGAACTATTTAGGAAGTTAAAAGGTATAATTAAAGAGGTTAAAAAGTTCATAGGAGTATTTTTAGTCTTAAGAGGCCATTTGTTTGTTTATGAAATGAAAAATGGGAAGTTAATATTTTAAAAGAAATGAGGAAATAAATATTTGAAAACAAAATTGAAGTTTTGAAGGGGTCCTATAGTTTGCAAGATAGAAAATAGTAATTTTTTTAGAGACGCATTTAGGGAGTTAAAATTTGTATAGGTGCATGTTTTAATGGGTATTTTTTAAAGTCATGTGGGAAATTGGTATTTAGCGAAAGAAATATTTTTAACAAGGAGAGAAAATTGTTGGACATTTTGAGTCCTCAAGTCAAAGTTGTCATTGATGTCAAGAAAGGAAGTTGTCATTAATATCCAAAAATTTGTCAAGAAACAAGTTATCAAAGTTATCATTGATATTCAGGAAGAAGCTTCTAATAAAGTCAGAGGTCAAGAGGAAAAATGCAAAGGTCAAAGGCAAAGGGCTCCATAATATTTTTAAATATTTTGTGGAAGCATAATTTAAATGGTTTTCAAAAAAACCCAAGAAAGTTTATTTGAAAAGCTAAAGGGAGATTTAATATTTATTTGATAAATTATTTAAATTCAAAATGAATTTAAATTTCATGAATAAATATTATTTATACCAAGGTGCAAAGTGAAAGATGGTTAAAATAAAACCATAGGGTTTAAAGAATTAATTTATAAAATTTAAATTCAAAAGAATTTAAATATTTTATAAATTAATAAAGCTCCAAAGGTAATTCGAGTGTTTACTTCCAAAAATTGTTGAGGGTAAATCAAGCATCGACGTCATGCATGGAGGAAGAAATTTGGTATATAAGCCATGCCTTAAAGGCATTTGAAATCATACTTTTGCTTGATAATCAAAGCGTGCAATAGTGTTTTGAATTAGTAAGGAAGAAAGAGCAGCGAATATTTTTGTTTAAGCACCAGCGAATAATGTCAAGGGGATTTGCACCAAAAGACCAAGTGCCAATGAGGCAAGTGGCCTAGTGGCAAAGAGGATAGCGTTAGGGTGTTGGGTGCAAGGAGGTCTGTGTTCAAAACTCAACGAAAATGTTTTCATTTGTGACAGTTGTATTGGTGTTGAGCACCAAGGAAGAAACATGTTTTGCGCAAGGCGAGCGGGGAAGGTTTTGAGCACGTGGTGCTCGTTTATCTCCAAGCAAGCGCATAGCTTGCGTGGCATTGGGAGCTGCAACTAGGATGTCGGTTGAGGCTACACTATGTGTTCGATTCCCCTCCAACGCAAGGTAATAAATTTTGATTGTTTTATATGATGCCTAAATTTTGCAGTTAAAAGGGTGCAGGAAAGGTTTATTAGTTGGAAATGATTTTTTATTAGTTGGAGAAATAAGGTGTTAAGTTTTATTTTAATAAATTATTCTGGCATATTTATTTATTGAAATATTAAAAGGATAAAGGGAGCTTCTTGTCTTAGGTTGTTTTTGAAAAGAAGAGTGCATTGAATATTAGTGGGAGATTATAAGGTATAAGTGGTAATTTACTTTTTGTAAATGTTTATGAAAGTTTTATTAAAGATGGAGTGATAAGGTGTATGTATGTTTTAATGTTTGCATTGTAATTTGAGGAAATTAATCACCTTATAATTTCTTTGAGTTTGGCAAGAAGTGTTTGAGATTTTGGTAGATTTAGAATATTCCTTCATCATCAAGAAAAAGATATGTGCACATTTTTTGAAGTTAAAATTGATTCGTTGGTTTTCTGGAAAATAAGTTTGGAGTGAAAAGAACTTGATTAGGGCTTCCTTTTTTAGAGTGTTTGAGTTAATGCATCAAGGTTTTATGGAATAAAGAGTTGTGATTATAACCTTGTTTAATAAGCATTGTTGTTGAAGACATTGGTTGTGTGAAGAACTTGAGTTAGGGTTTTTTTTTTTTTTTTGTGGAAAACATCCCAAAAGGGATGCCACTTTCGGGTAAGACCCAAGGAGGCAGGGGTATCCTTGAGTTAGGGTTTTGAAATGAACATGAGTATCATTGTTATGTGAAGATTATTTTATAAGCATTTTTGTTGAAGTGTGTTGTCATGCAAAGAATTTGAACTAGGGTTTAGAACATGAGTATCATTGTTATGTGAGATTTATTGTTGAGCATTGTTGGAAAATTTTTGAGTGAATGTTCATATGCTTGGACTAGGGTTTGTGAGAAAGGGTTGTTTCATTAAGTGATTGGTTGAGTAGAGTTTGTTGAGTCTAGTCAAGTGGATGTGTAAAGTGATTGTTCAAGTTCCATAAAACAAACTATTCTATATTTTGAATTAAGTTGAGAAAGTGATTGAACATTGAGCTGAATCGTAAGCATATTGAATCTCTAAAAATTCTCCTTATGTTTTTAAGAGAGTGATTGAGATTAATTGAGCATTGTGATAAGTATAGAACATATTGAGTCTCTAACAATTATCTTTATGTTTATATGATATTTGGACAAGTTCTATGTGGACTTGTTAAGTAGATTTGAGCAAGTTATGTGTGGAATTTTTGAGCAGATTTGAGAAAGTTTTGTGTGGACTTGTTGAGTAGATTTGAGAAAATTCTATATGGACTTGTTGAGCAGATTTGAGCAAATTCTATATGGACTTGTTGAGCAGATTTGAGCAAGTTCTATATCGAATTTTTGAGCATATTTGAGCAAGTTATGTGTGGATTTGTTGAGCATATTTGAGCAAGTTTTATGTGGACTTGTTGAGAAGATTTGAGCAAGTTTTCTATGGAATTGTTGAGCATATTTGAGCAATTTTTGTGTGGAATTGTTGAGCATATTTGAGCAAGTTTTGTGTCGACTTGTTGATCAGATTTGAGCAATTTTTGTGTGGACTTGTTGAGCATATTTGAGCAAGTTTTGTGTGGACTTGTTGAGAATATTTGAGCAAGTTCTGTGTGGACTTATTGAGCATATGTGTGCTAGATAGAAGGACTATGTTTAGTGCAGATTTGAGACTGATATTTGGAGGTGATAGAGCAGAGAGGATAGTAGTCTCTAGTGGATAGAGATCCATTAGCCAGGGTAGTGAGGATAGGTCTTCTGAGTGGGGATAAGAGTATTTAGTGGAGAGAGATCCACAATCTAGTGCAGTGGAGGCAATAGTCTTCTATAGGATCACCAACTAGAGCAGAGGAGAAGGAGTTCTCTTGTGGATAGATATCCATGAAATTTATTTAGGGGATCAACATCTCCTTTGGATTGAGGTCCATAAATATTGTAATAGGGAAAGGATTCCCAAGATATTGATAGAGAAAATTTTAGTGAAAGATTTTCTCCGTGGAGTAGCCCACATTGGGTGAACCACATAAATTGTGGTGTCTCTATTGTGTGTGGTGTTTTGTACATTGATTTGATTAATGTTGTTGATATTGCTATCTATACATTGCATAATATTGATTGGGAAAGAAAAGTAAAAATTTATCTTATATTGTTCACCCCCCCCTTAGTATAAGCTTGTGTTCTTCAAAAATATTTTGTAAAAAAAATGCATTTTCAATAGTGACCACCACCATACTTTTTTCAAACAAAATTTGCATAAAAAATTAATTTTGTACATAAAAATCAAAACATGTGCTTTACACAATCATAGCATTTGGTATAAACAATGCCTCTAACTTGCATTTACAGGTAATGTTGTGTTAAGTTACTACGTCTAAATCCTAATATAGCTTCCATAATGATGTTTGGGCATTAATCCTATAAATAATCAGGGAGAAATAAGGACATATTTTTGTGATATTTTGTTTGACTTAATTTTTACCTATTTGTTATTATCATTGGACATGCAATTGAGAAAATCCAAGTATATAGGCAAGTTACACCCATGTATGAGCATTTCTATTTAAGAAGGTGTTATTGATAGGAAAAATAATTTTTAGTACTAATTTTGTACCACATATCAATATATTTCATATACTGTAAGGCCTATTTCATGTACAATTGCATATATGGAGGACTAGCTTTTTCCACATACCAATGAGTATATAGGAAGGGCAAGTATATCAAAAGGTTTAGTATATAGTATTGGTGGTATATAGAAAATGGGACCATTTTGGGAGATATAAATAACATTTACCATAGCTACATAAAAAATGTCTCATGGAATTTTAGTTGCTAAAGGATCCAAATCTTGCACCATGGAGGAAAAAAATGAGAAAAATACTAATGGTCAAGAAAATTTGGAGATATAATTATTGGTGATGAAACATGTCTTAAGGAGATTATAAATAGAAAAAAGTATGATTATGGATAAACAAGGGCACTTTTTCTCATCACTTTTAGAGTGGTTTATGAAATACAACCACATATCAATGAAGCATAAACATAAAATATGCATGGGATAAAATTTACACTATATTTGAAGAAATGAATGAAGCCAAAATCCTTCATCCTCAATCAAAAATTCATACATTAAGGGTCAAATATGGTGAGAGCATTGAATAATTCTTTTGAATAATTATAGACTTGAATTTAAGGTTGAACACCATGGGAGAAAGGTGGAAGATAAGCTCTTAGTCTTAGTTGCACTTAGAGCTCTCCTTGAATCATTATGACCATTGGTAATATCCTTGCAAGTATCAAATATAAGTGTATCATTTGAAGAATTAGTAAACATCCTTCAACATTATGAAGTAGAATATTAGTTGAGATATGAGTTATCCAATAATGCCCTCATCTCCATGAGTGGTCCTTCTACCTCATATTCATCATAAAAGTAACCTCAATGGAGGAGGTATTGTCACATTTGTGAAAAAAAGGACATGACACCAAATTTTGTATAAAAAATTCTTTGACTTGTAAGACTCGATTTAATATACCTCCTCAAAGGAAGCAATAATTTAAATCATAGGGATAACAAAAACAAGAGTATATTGCTTAAGGTGAATCAGAACCAAATTGTGAAGAAGAATGTGAAATAACACATAACGTTCTTATGGCCAATGAGGTGATAAAACCAAGAAATAAAAGGGATAGAAAACAATCCAATAAACAAGGTGAAATTCAAAAGTATGTGCCATAAAAATATAGTGAATATGAATAATCTTAAAAACTTAGATATTTTTTGCAATTGATTATTAGAAAAGTTGACAGAGGATAATTTGAAAATGATGTGGTAACATCTATTGCTTTAGTGAGAATAATGTGCATGATACTATTCACCCTTGACACCATTAAGGTGCAATGTAGAAAGTAAATAATTTTTTTTCAAATATTGAAGGATAAAACCATGTTGAAAGATGTTTGTTGTGATACAAGTGATATTATTCAAAGGACATATTTTAGTTGCGATACTAGTGATTTGAAGCCTATAGTGACAAATGGTAGTTATGATATGAAGAACACAAGCTTATACTAATAGGAGAGGGTGAATAGTATAAGATCACTTTTTACTTTTCTTTCCCAAACAATATTATCCAATACTATCAATGGTAATATCAACAATAGTAACCAAAGAAATGCACATAACATCACACACAATAGAGACACCAATTTAACATGGTTCACCCAATTTGGTCTACTCCACGGAGAAAATATTTCACTAAATTTTTCTATTTTCTTCGTAAATATTCCATATTACAATGTTTATGGACCTTTGTCCAAAGGAGACACCAATCCCCTAATAAAGTTTGTGTATCTCTATCCACAGGAGACACCAATATCCTCATCTAGTTTGTGGATCTCTATCCATAAGAGAACTCCTTTCTCCTCTTGCTCTAGCTAGTGATATTATAGAAGAACTACTACCTCCATTGCACTAGCTAATGGATCTCTATCCACTAAAGACTCCCATCCTCACTCAAAAGACCTATTCTCACTACCCTAGCTAATGGATATCTATCCACTAGAGAATATCTTCCTATATACTCTATCACCTCCAAAGCTTGCTCTTAGCTCTACCTCAAATTTATACTAAACACGGTCCTTCAATCTAGCACAAATTTGCTCAATATCTATATTTGGTCTGGCAAAAACATGTCCTCAAATCTGCACCAACCTCTATCCTCAAATCTGCACTAAACATAGTCCTTCAGTATAGCAAAAATTTATCCTCAATATCTATCCTCAATCATTAACACAAATCTTGACTTAATTATAAATCAACTCTACTAGATCTACCCCAAACCTTAACCCAAGGTTTAAACAAATCAATCAACCAACTCTGCTCATAAGTATTCTCAAAGACTTGTCTCAAATCTGCCTTGTAAGCTTCCACAAAAGCTCACACTCATTTGTTCACAAGTTCTCTCTAGAACTTGTTCAATCTGTTCAATAAGTCCTCATTAGAACTTGTCCAAAATGGTCAACAAGTCCTCACTATACTTGCCCAATCTGTATTTTAAGCTTCCATAAAAGCTCACTCCAATCTGTCCACAAGTCCTCTCTAGAACTTGTCCTACTCAACAAGTCTTCACCAAGACTTGTATTAATTCTTCTCAATAAGTCCTCACTAGAACTTATCCAATATCACATAAACATATAGAGAATTGTTAGAGACTCAATATGCTTCACACTCACCACAATTCTCAATCATTTTCAATCTTTCTTTTTTATCACAGAAACAAATAGAGAATTTTTAGAGACTCAATATTTTTCACACTCACAAACATTCAACCTCTTTCTCAAATCAATTCAGAATATGGAATAATTTGTTTCATAGAACTAGAACTATCACTTCAACACTTCCACTTGACTAGGCTCAACCAACTCCACTCAATCAATCACTCAATAAAATACTCCTTGCTCACAAACCCTAGTCCAAACATATGAACACTCACTCAATTATTTCCAACAATGCTTATCAAACAATCTCACATAATAATGATACTCATGATCTTTCACAAACCCTAGTTCAAGATAGTTCTCAAATTCACATAACAATGATACTCATGTTCTTTTACAAACCCTAGTTCAAGCATATGATAGCTTTACTCAATGTTTCCAACAATGCTTATCAAACAAGGTTTATAGAATCAAATTTCATTCCAGAAAAACCAAACTCAACAATGCTTATCAAACAACCATTTTCACTCCAACTTAGCATTCACAACATTCAACAATCACTCACAAGGAATATGTGCCCATACCTTTTGTTTATTGAAGAAATGACCTCAAAACTTGTTTTAAACACAATTTTCTTCTTTGCCAATTTCAAAGGTTAGATGAAAAAATATCACACTAACACTCTCTCAAAAATATTTCTCAATAAAAAAATATTCAAACTCAAATACACCTTATTACTCCTTTGAAATTAGCAATAATCAAAACATACATAAAAAATAATAATTACTCAATTACTCCTTATAATATCCAATATTTAATTAACAACCTCCAAAAATTAAAACCTCAAAAATAATACTGCCTACCCTTTTATCTCCCTCAAATACTCAATAACAAATTAAAAAAAAAAAACTTTATAAACCTCCAAAAATATTTTTCATCCAACCTTAGCAAATCTAAAATATTTCATGCAACCTTGGCAAACATTAGTGCATACCTTTTATCTCAAGCAAAAGGCCTCGGTGGGTTTCGAACGCGAGATCACTCATAGCCGAGCACCTTATCAAGGTGCTAGCCCACCACGTGGGCTACGACACAAAGGGGAAGGCTCAAGCCTTCCCTTTGTCCTTTTTCGATCAGTGTGACACAAAACAAAACACACTCTTCTCCCTTGCAAAACCAACTTAACAGGTTTTGAACCTTTCTCTCCTCGCCTGCTGAACTTCTTAGTGCCACCCATTGTCGCCAACTATGATACAAAATGTTGTGCAGAGAAAAAGGAGCCCTGTTGTGCAGAGAAAAAAGTGGATTCTTCTTTTTGCACTGACTATGGAACTGCTTCCCTTTGCACTACTCACTAAAATTGACTTTTGACATCAATGATCATTCACTCTTGACATCAATGACAACTCATCTACTTAAAATATCCAACAATATCCCCCTTTGTCATTGACGGTAACCCAATTATATTTTCAATTTTCTTAACCTTTTTATGTTCTAATCCCTTTGGGAAACTGCTCCCCTTGACTCAATACTCTCTTCTTAAATCAAATCTCTCCCCCTTACTCAAATATCTTCCCCTTTGACATCAATGGAAAAGGGTCACCTTTGGGGCTCGGGGCTAAGAATGAGTCTCTTAGCTTAGCCCCTCCCCCACCTCCTCTTGAGGTGGTTAATTTTGGGGTGGGAGTATTTCTACTCCCAGCATGCACTGATCTTTAAATTTTTCTACTTTCTTTCTCATCTGATCCTTCTAATTCCTCTGACTATTCTTGTTCTTGCTTGTCTTTGGAAATTCTTCTCTACACCACTTTGTTGTATGTACATCATTATTGCACTTATAACACTTAATATTGTTATTCCTTGGATGTGCAAATGTCTTGGAATTTATCCTGGTGAAGCCATATCTATTCCTATCATGAACCCTACAATTCATTGCCTTGTGACCAAAATGATTACAAGAGTAGCAATACCCTTGAAATAGCTACCTATTTATGAAGTTCCCATATTCCTGTCTTTCATGTGTCATGCATTGTGAAGCCTTGTGCCCAAACATGTGACATGAAAAGCATCATCCATTGAAGAAACCTTGCCTTGACCCCATTGGTCTCTTAGTCTCTTCTACCCTATCCAATTTCCTATTCCATTGGTTACTTATTTGTGCATTGTTTCTTTCCTTATTGAACTTTCTATTGTCAAAATTATCCTTATAAGTCTCATTTTATATTTTACTTTCTTATTTTGAAGCTTCTTCTTCTTTGGTGTTTGAGGTTGACTCTCCTTTTTCTGCTTCTTGTTTCCCTTGTTCTTTTTCAAAACTAAGTCCTGTTTTGGTGACTGATGATCTTTGTACATTGAAAATCCTATCCAAGGTCTTTGCATTTTTCTCAAACTTGTGTAGCTTTTCCTTAGATTCTTTCACTTCCATCCTTAGTGAAACTATCTCATGTTCTAATCTTTCACACTCTAGATCTTTTATCTTTAATTTTTCATTCATACCATCTTAAATTTTTCTTACCTCTTCAACCTTGATTTTGAAGTTGATGAGTTCCTGTAGAAACTTTGCTTTTAATTTCTCTTCTTGAGCTTAAAACCTTAATCTTGAGTTCTCAATTTTTAATTCTTTGATATCAACACTAAGTCTTTTACATTCTTGCTCTTTTACCTTTGACTATTCAACCATATCTTTTTCAGCTCTCCTTGCCTTTTCAACCTTAATTTTCAAGTCAAAGAGATCTTGTAGAAGCTTTGTCTTACATTTCTCATCCTCTTGTATTTGAGCATTTAATTCTAAGTTCTCCATTTTCAACTCAACAAGTTCCTTAAGAGTAGCTTCCTCCTTTTATTTTTCTAAATTTCTCTCTTTTATTTGGTCTTCAATAGGAGCATTTTATTCTATTGTTGAAAGTAGATTTTCTTCTTCATACCTATTTTGATTGTCCCTATTATCTTTTTTTGAACCATCCTCTAGAAATTTAGTTATGAAAGTATCATATTCATATTCACCGCTACTAAACCCATTGTAATAACCTGCATTATGATCGAGTTGACCACAAATAAAATATTCTTCACCTTCTTGTGGACAATAAGTTGCATGGTGACTTGTATTCCTACATCTGGTACAAAAATTTATCAATCTGACCTTTTCTCCACTGCTTGATTCAACTCTTGAATCTATTTCTATTTCTCCTCTCAAAATGATAACATCAAATTCATCTTCCTTTTCTTTCATGACCATGTGTGTTCTTTTCTTCTTGTATCTCATGGTTCTACTTTTGTCTTTCTTTGCCACTTGTGTTCTTGTAATATCTTCCTTCAAGTTGTTAAACCTTTTTTGAAGGAACCAAATATGATACCAATTGCTTATACTGAGAGGGGGGGTGAACAGTATAATATCACTTTTTACTTTTCTTTCTCAAATAATATTATCCAATACTATCAATGGCAATATAAACAATAGTAACCAAAGTAACACACAAATCATAACATACAATAGAGACACCAATTTAACATGGTTCACCCAATGTGGGCTACTCCACGGAGAAAATATTTCATTAAAATTTTCTCAACAAATATCTTGGGAAATATTCCCTATTACAATATTTATGGACCTCTATCCAAATGAGACACCAATACCCTAATCAATTTCATGGATCTATATCCATTGGAGACACCAATATCCTCAACTGGTTTGTGGATCTCTATCCATAGAAGAACTCATTTCTCCTATGCTCTGGTTGGTGATATTCTAGAAGAAATACTGCCTCCACTGCACTGGTTAATGGATATCTATCCACTGAAGACTCTCGTCCTCACTCAGAAGACCTATCCTCACTACCCTGGCTAATGGATCTCTATCCACTAGAGACTATCATCCTCTATACTATATCATCTCCAAAGCTTCCTCTCAGCTCTACCTCAAATCTACACTAAACATAGTTCTTCGGTCTAGCATAAATCTACTCAATCTCTATCTCTGGTCTAGCACAAACCTGTCCTCAAATTTGCACCAAAATCTATCCTCAAATCTACACTAAACATAGTCCTTCGATCTAGCACAAATTTTTCCTCAATATCTATCCTCAAGCCTTAACACAAAGCTTGACTTAATTACAAATCAACTCTTCTATATCTACCCCAAACCTTAACCCAAGTTTTGAATAAATCAATCAACCAAATCTACTCACAAGTATTCTCAAAGACTTATCTCAAATCTACCTTGTAAGCTTCCACAAAAGCTCACACTCATCTATTCACAAGTCCTCTCTAGAACTTGTTCAATCTGCTCAACAAGTCCTCACTAGAACTTGTCCAAACTACTCAACAAGTCCTCACTAGACTTGCCCAATATATATTGTAAGCTTCCACAAAAGCTCACACCAATCTATCCACAAGTTCTCTCTAGAACTTGTCCAAACTACTCAACAAGTCTTCACCAAGACTTGTCTCAAATCTGCTCAACAAGTCCTCACTAGAACTTTTCCAATATCATATAAACATATAGAGAATTATTAGAGACTCAATATGCTTCACACTCACAAAAACTCAACCTCTTTCTCAAATCAATTCAGAATATGGAATAATTTGTTTCACAGAACTAGAACTATCACTTCAACACTTCCACTTGACTAGGCTCAACCAACTCCACTCAATCAATCACTCAATGAAATACTCCTTGCTTGTAAACCTTAGTCCAAGAACATGAACACTCACTCAATTATTTCCAACAATGCTTATCAAACAATCTCACATAACAATTATACTCATAATATTTTACAAATCCTAGTTCAAGATAGTTCTCAACTTCACATAACAACGATACTCATGTTATTTTACAAAACCTAGTTCAATCATATGAAAGTTTTACTCAATGTTTCCAACAATGCTTATCAAATAAGGTTTCTAGAATCAACTTTCATTTCAGAAAAACCGAACTCAACAATGCTTATCAAACAACCCTTTTCACTCCAACTTAACATTCACAACATTCAACAATTACTCACAAGGAAGATGTGCCCATACCTTTTGTTCATTGAAGAATTAACCTTAAAACCTATTTTAAACACAATTTTCTTCTTTGCCAATTTCAAGGGTTATATGAGGACATTCCTGCCGCTTGTACTGTTCTTTTGTGATACGTTCAAATATATTCCTACCTTTTTCATTGCAGAGGATGTTCCAAAGGACACACCGAAGGATGAAGCAAAAGATACCACGCTGGAGACTGTTGCTGCTTCTCCTATGCATATTGATATTCCTCTCTAAGCGAGGATATGGTTCCACCTGCTACTGTCTATTTTTCTCATTGGTCTGGTTTAGTCTTGCTAGCTGTAGGCCTGTTTCTTTTTGTTCCTTTTTGTCCGAGGATGGCTTCTTTTTGTTGTAGCAAGATTTTTGCCTCTTTGTTGTGTTCCTTTCAGGATTCCTCTTGTGTTCCTCTTCTTATTTTGTTGTTGTATAAGGCGTTGGGCACCTTTCAAATGCCCTCTTTTGATAATTAAAATTTTGAACTTAACAAAAAAATTTCAAGGGTTAGATGACAAAATATCACACTAACACTCTCTCAAAAACATTTCTCAATAACAAAATAATCAAACTCAAATACACCTTATTACTCCTTTGAAATTAGCAATATTAAAAACATACATAAAAAAATAATTACTCAATTACTCCTTATAATCTCCAATATTTAATTAACAACCTCCAAAAATCAAACCCTCAAAAATAATACTGCCTACCCTTTTATCTCCCTCAAATACTCAATACCCAATTTAAAAAAAAACTTTATAAACCTCCAAAAATATTTTTCATCCAACCTTAATAAATCCAAAATATTTCATGCAACCTTGGCAAACATTAGCGTATACCTTTTATCTCAAGCAAAAGGTCTCGATGGGTTTTGAATGCAAGACCACTCCCAACCAAGTGCCTTATCGAGGTGCTAGCCCACCATGTGGGATACAAGCCTCCACATGAAGGGGAAGGCTCAAGCCTTCCCTTTGTCCTTTTTTGATTAGCATGATGCAAAAAAAAATGCACTCTTCTCCCTTGTAAAACCAACTCGACAGGTTTCAAACCCTACTCTCCTTGCCTATCGAACTTCTTAGTGCCACCCACTCTCGCCAACTGCGCTACACAGTAATGTGCGAAGAAAAAGGAGCCCCAATCCTATTTGTTTTATCTTCTCTCATTGAATACTTTCAAAACAAGTGAAATCCTTTGTCTCTTCCTTGCGCACAAATCTTTGGAGCTTGATTAATCGATAATGCATTAGACTTAAGACAAAGGTTCTTGCCCCCCTTTTATACATGAAGGCCAATGCCTTAGGAACGTCGGTGCCACATTCGAATTAATAATTAACCTTTATAACCCAACCTTAGGGTTATTTAATTAATATAAATTAATTTTATAATTAAATTATAATTAACTTAATAATTTTAGAAGTTAATTAGATTAATTAATAAATTAATTTATAATGAAATTATTTTAATTAATTTATAATTAATTTAAATCTTCCATTTTAATATTATAATAAAATATTATAATATTATTTTGCTTGGGCCTCTTAATTGCTCTTTGAACCTCATTTGACCACCTGGAACCGGATCTGACCAATTGGAAGCAGACTTTCCTTTTGCACTGATTGCGGAACCGCTTCTTGCATTGCTCACTAAAACCAACTCTTGACATCAATGAAAACTCAACTACTCAAAATGTCCAACATGATAAATGTGAATTAATCCAAAGGGAAGTTATATATTGTGATACAAGTGATTTGAACATTGTTGATGAAAGAAAATATTGTGTAGAAGATGGTTGTATTGGCCATGACAAAGGTCGTATTGTTAAAATTGAAAGTGATAGTGATAGTTCAAATTGTGTTGAAGGCTATTGTGATGATGATGTATGGTATTTGAATTTTTTTGATGATAGTGAAAGTGGTGATGAAGAAATTGGGTGCTCTAAAAAATATAACAAAGGATTTACTTCAAAAATAATAAGAAACATGGGATACAATGGTACAAGTTTGGGAAGATATGGAAAGGTTGTAAAAATACCCATAATACTAGATATCGGGTCAAAGAATGATGACCTTAGATATGAAGTACAAGTAAAAATTAGTGATAAAAATTTTATGAATAACATATCATATGTAAAATTCCTAGGATGAGTTGTTGCAATCATTATGGAAGATCCAGACATGTGACAACTAGGTGTTGGAACCTGCATCCTTATGAGATTTGTGGAGGTAATGACCACTCTCAAATAAAGAGTTGGCATAAATGTAAAGTGATTAAAAAAACACATTTAATTTATGGATGAATTAATGTGTTGCATCCTTATGAGATTTGTGGAGGTAATGACCACTCGCGAATTCGTGACATGTCGCGTTGTCGCGCCCAAAAAAACATTCAAGAGCTTAGAGTATTTTTGTCACGTTTTCGCGGAGTGTCTCAGTTTCGCGGCTTGATGCAGTTTCACGGCGCCCAAGCTTGGATTTTGCTAAGTATGGAAAGTTGTCGCAATTTCGCGACCAACAGCGACAGAAGGAAGCTCCCGGCAAGTATGTCACGTTTTCGCGACGCGGATGTGACTATGGTGCAGAAGGCTGTTAGATGTCGCGAAATCGCGACATGTCGCATTTTCGTGACTTGTCACGATTTCGCGGAGATGCAGATAGTGAAACTAAAGGCAGATAGATGTCGAGAGAAAAAGTTAAAGTTGAAGTTAATTTTGATAAGACTTTCCATTTTTGTGACAAGGAGCGAAATCGCGAAGTGGTTGGAAATTGTTGCTGAAGGCAGAAAATTGTCGTGAAATCGTGGCTTGTCGCATTTTTGCGACCTGTCGCAAAATCGCGGGCGGGTTTGCAGGCAAAGCAAAAGGGAAAAAATTGTCACGAAATCACGATGTGTCATTTTTTCATGTCTTGTCACGAAATCGCGGTGCTGCATGAAGGTGAAGCAGAAGGCTCGTTGTTGTCGCGATTTCGTGACTTGTCACCTTTTTGCGACCTGTCGCGAAATCATGGATTTTTTGGCTTTGGATACTGCTGGATGTTTTTTGTCGTGAAATCGTGACATGTCGCATTTTCGTGACATGTCGCATTTTCACGACTTGTCGCGAAATCGCGGTGTTGCTAAAAAGCGTAGCGCTTGGCCGGTTGCTGTCGCAATTTCGCGACTTGTCACGAAATCGCGGAGGTGGGGGTTATTGGTGACAGGTGGCTATGGTGTGTCCTTTTGTTTTCTTATCCATAACAGCTCTGTGCTGATTATTGTAAAAGGTTTTGGGTCAACCTAGGAAACCCGTTTGCAATGAAATTGATCCTTAATTACCAAAAAAAAAAAAAAATGTTAGATGGTTTCTATAGAAGAAGATCAAGTTTGGTGGTTGAGAAATATCATAATTGTAACTTTTCCATGGAGTAATGTCATATTGGGAAATGTGAGATGAATGTGATCTAAGTTATGATTGAAATATCTATAGTGATAGAACTTGTATTGAATTATTATGTAGAAGGTTTTGAATATGTGGATTTATTTCAAAGCTATAATTCAGTGGTAATTTTACAAAGGTGACAACCTAAAGGTATATCTAGAGGTTGATCTAGAGGTAACCTAGAGGAGATGATGGCCCAAATGCAACCTAGAGTAAAGGACCCATAGGTGAACTAGAGGCAATGAACAACCTAGAGGTGAAAACCTAGAGGTAATGACCTAGAGATATACTCAATAATAGACCAAAGAGGTAGACCTAGTGGAGATTACTTAAAGCTAGAGCTAGAGCCAAAGCATAATTCTAGTGTACCACCCCTAAAATCATGGAGGGGTAATAATATTTATACCAAATAATATAATAAAGGGAGTGTTAGCCATTATTACATTATTTGGCATATTGTAATCATTAGAGTATGAGTTGATGATTTAACATTATATGAGGTTGAATCGTCATATTTTCCATGAGAAGAATGACAAGGTAAAATACCAAGAGGTGAAACACCAATTAGTCTCTTGAAACAAGGATACATAATAATGTATAAGAATGAATGTTGTATGCAATATTATGCTAGTGAAATATTGGTGAAATATGAAATACATTGTTGAGTTTTAAATAATTTTTTCTCCTAAATTTTAATAAATAATATTTTTCCCCACAAATTTTCAACAAAATACAATGGAATTTTACAAGCTAAAGTTGAGCCACATAAGGCCAAAATATAGCTTAATAGTCTCCTTAACTACAATGGATTTCTTATAGGAATCATGATTGTCATTTAAAAATGATCAACTACTGTGAAAACACAATCATTACCATGCTTCGATATGGGAAAACCTAAGAGGAAATCCATGGAGATAAATTCCTAAGTCTTGTATGACACTAGAAATGTTGTATACAATCCTTACTTCTTATTGGTTTGTTTGGAAATAAAAAAACATGTACATGAATCAAAATAACTATTAACATCATTTCTTATTCTAGGATAAAGAAATAAATTTGAATAACTGCTAATGCTTTTCCTATCCCTTAGTAACTTTCTACTTTGTTGAAGTACACTTTCTAAATCATATTTGAGCATTCACTAGCTAGTATAAAAATATGTCATATGTGATAAAGGAGGTTATATTACAAATAAATATAAGATACATGCTTACCGAAATGAAGATATTAGTATGCATCTATAAAATCAAAATCTACTTCATACAAGATGGACCAATTGGAAGTATCATGCCCATAAGAATCAAGAATGGTGGTGAATGCTATGATTGGAGGTTGGTTCAAATAATTTGTTGTTGAATTGGAACTCCCTTTCTTATTATTAATTATAAAATAAAGATATTATAGATATGTGGTCTAGTTTTGATGTCTTTTATTCCTTAAATTATTTTATGTTAGAATGAATGACAAAGGTCTATGATCTATATGGATAATGGTTTTCTTACCTAATATGTAGTGCTTATGCTATTTACATGCTTGTATAATGGAATAGATATTTTTATCATATGTGGCGTATTTTTTTTTGCCTTATTGAATGTTTGATTGTGATAGGAACTTAAATTCCCATCTTGTGTGAGGAAAAATCCTAATGAATACTTTAATGTAACAATCATTACCTTAAATGGTTTATACAGATCGAGTAGGGATAGTGTACAAGTTGAAAATAACTAGTCCTTCATCCTCTCAAATACCCTCTATTATGTATCTTCCCGATGAAACATGGATTTGAAACCTCTTTTGATCACTTGATGTATTGTCCAATCAATGTGTGAGAAACATAATACAAATATTTGATAGAAATTGACAAGACCAAAAAATATTCAAAGCTCCATCAGAGTATTTGGGGAAAACCAATATCTAATTACTTGAATCTTCTTACTATCAACATGGAACCCCTCTTTATTAACAATAATATAAAGTTACTGAATATTCATCATGCCAAATAAGCACTTCTCTAATTTAGTATATAACTTGTCTCTTTGAAGAGTTTTATATTACTTTCAAATATGTTATAAATAGTTCTTCTATATCTTACTATAGATGAGAATTAAATTTAAGTAGTATTGGGGGATGGAAGTGACCCCTTGCACACCCAGGTTCTATGACCTCCTGCAATTGCAGTATAACTCATAGTCTTGCCAAGCCAGTGTGTTTGGTACCCTACACCTTGTGAGGAGGGTGTCAAGAAGTCTGGGAAATAGTGGGACATGGATCCCATTGGATGACATCCAATTTTTTAATCCAAGTTTATATCCTTACTTTTGGATGTGATATTTGATGCTTATATCTACCAGTTCTATGCTAGCCTATCCTAACTAACTACTTCTTTGGAAAAAATGGAAAAGGGAAGTAAAACATGAAACAACACGAAAATCAAATTATAAAATTTAAAGTTACAAAAATGAAAGTCTACCTATGCTATCTAAGGGTGGTGATATACAAATGATCTAATAAGACCCCCTTGCACCTTGATGTATTGAGTGAACACATGCACAATGGTCAATAATGTATGAGGAACATAGGCCCTTTCGAGACCATGCAATAAAATAGAACACTTGCACAAGAACCAAGATAAGTATTTCATGCATAGTCACAAACTCTCATTATCAAGAACTCCAAGTTACATATATGTAGGGGAAAGAGATACAAAAACTCCTTAGCTAGTCATGCAAGGCTTGATTTATTCAATGGTTTCTTCCTTAATAAATCCATCCATGAAGAGAGCATCCAACTAATCCTAATTAATGATGGAGTGGGGAGGGAGGGAGTCAAATCCCTAATAGTCCTTCCCTTAGAGAGATGCCAATAGTCAGAGTGCTACATTCTACTTGGTGATACAATGTATATGGTATGTGAAGACCATCTCTCATAAGTGTTTCAATAGAGAGATAAAATCTTAATCGTATTTTGGCAGGAATTCTAGAGCTAATATTGGTAGATTTCCCTACTCAAATGATAGCTCAGGGGGTTTTATCAGGCTTTTATCATAATTTTGGACCAATGAAATTGATAGGACATTTATGCTATATTCCTTGGTTATAACGATGGTGAATGTGTTTCTTGCTCTCTAAAGTAGATAGATCGAGGTCTTCACCAAAACTTTGATCTTGTGCTTTGTTGGAAGCTTCATAAAGTTATCCTTCTTTGTTGCAAAGTCACCAAGTGATAGGTGCTACTAACAAAATAGATGTTCCCATCATAACCTTGGCCTTAAGATGGTAAATTATTCTAGTTCTTCTTTAAAATTATAGTTTCCAAGTGAATTTCTTAAGGGCTTAAAAAATCTGATGATCGTGACCTTCATCAGAACCACAACATGACTTCTAAATTAGGGGATGGATTTTTCTATTTTATGTCCCATCGGGTATGCTGGTTTAAACTATTGGGGATTATGAGCAACCCCTTATTCCCACTAGGTGTTGTGACCCCCCAATGTTGTGGTCTAGCACAAAGTCTCACCAAGTGGGTGCATTTGGTTCCCTATACCTCATGAGGGGGCACCAATCTTGGGAAGTTTTGGGAAGCATGGGATGCGAATCCCATAAAATTACCTCTAGGGTTTTTTACCCAATATTGGCTCCTTAATTATAGATGTGATATTCAATGCTCATATCTCCTAGTGCTATGCTATTCTATCCTAACTACTTATTCAAGGAAAAGGGAAAATAGAAGGAAAGCATGATTTAATATGGAAATAAAATTGCAAAATGTAAATTTGCAAAAATTAAAGTCTACCTAGCCTATCTAAGGGTGGAAATGTTCCAAAGATCTAATAAGACCCCTCACACCTTGACGATTTGAGTGAACACATGTGTAATGGACAAAAACATAAGAGGAAAATAGGTCCCCTAAGACCATGCAATAAAATATAATACTCACACCAGAACTAGGATAGGGATTTCATCAATAGTCATAGATTATCATTAGCATGAACTCTAAGTTAAATACATACAAAGGAAAGAGGTCTAAAAATTCCTTGACTAACCACATAAGACTTAAGTCAGGTTGAGACATAGGAGAGAATGAAAGAAGAGCATCCCTTAGGATAATGAGTGGCTTTTCAATGATTTATAATGAGAAGAATGATATTTATTTATAGATAATACATGAGGTTTTCCTTATTTTAAATTTAAAATCCCCCTTATCAAAATTATTGCTTGTGGTATAATACTTTTGCATTCATAATCCTGAAGTGGTTGGATATAGCATCACTAGAGAGGAGGTCTTGTCACCCATGCCAAAGTTCTGTCACAAATATATTTTACCATTAATGCCATCATATCCATGTCTACTCCCCTAGAGGTTTTATGATGGTATCTTAAATGTTGTACCCCTTTTCAAGGAAAAGATTGTACCTCTAGGGAACTATACATATTTGCACAATATATTGTGTCCAGGGTAGCAGTAGCAGCTCTGACCGAGGGGATGGAGAGCTAGAGGATTTTTATGAAATACTTTAGGGAAAGAACCCTAAAATAAAATTGGGCCTCCTAAAATATTAGAATATGAATGGTACTGGTTTGACCAAAACCTGAAAGACCATTCATTTGCACATTTCTTTAGTCTATTCGATATTTCCCATGGTAGTCCTTTTTATTTTTGCTTTTTACTCATTGATTTGGTTTGCACTACTGGTTGGATGGGGCTAGTGGTTTAATTTGGTTGGGCATCCTAGGGCCAAACCTCTCTTTTGGTTATAACTACTTGGTATATTGTGGCACCTTGGTATTTTTATAGAGTTTTTAGTTACATCATTTTGTTATGATATATTACCATGTGGATCTATTTAGCGAAGATCTTGTGCTTGCTCATACATTCCTTTAGAGGTCTAATTGTTCCAATTTTTTTCTATAATTTCATCTAGTCCTTGAGCAACTTGGTCTTATACTAGAACCAACTCTTAAAAATTGGCCAAATGACCTTTACTCCACCCAGGTGTAGTGAGAATTCACTACAAGTAGACTACCACAAATGAGATTATCCTCATGAAAGTGGATGGTGAATTAGTCAAACCACTTAAATAAAACCTCATTGTATTTTAATGCAGTCCTCCATATGTTGGTGGTATCTATGGGTATTTGATGATAGTCAAATTTGAGATCAATTTTGCTAAAACTATTTACACCACAAAACTAGTCCAACAAGTCATCTATTTGAGGGAGTGGATAGTAGTTTCAAGTTTCATATTTCTTTGAATCTAAGATAATTAGATTGCCAAATGGTGAAGTACTTGGTCTAATATTTCCATTTTAATTTAATTCTTAGATCTTCCTTTTAATTTTATTATTTTCAAGGATTGTACAATAAATAGGTACATTAGAAAAAGGATAACCAATAACTAAACAAATGGATTGCTTTACCTCATAATTAAGTGGAGCCCTAGTTTATGACTTGAACAAGTCATTATATTATGCTATAATATGGTTCATCTACATTTTTTGTGTAGATCCTATGATAGATATAGAAATGGCCCTTCTTCTTCTTTGTGACTTAATCATCAATAGAATGAATTTTTTATTTTGGCTATCATATTCCTATTACCAAATAAGCTGGATTCAATAATCAACAAGGTTAAATATATCTCATAATATATCAAAATGAGACACACATATATTCAAGCCATAACTCAAAATAAGTAAACTCACTATATTCACGTGGATGAAAAATTAACAATGTATTATAGTACAAATGATGCACTACAATTTCCTTACAAACAAAGCTCACATGTTATCCATACAAATAGCCTTTACAAAGAGTTCCTTAACATTTCACCTTCAACTATGTTTTCATCTCCTCAAACTCACAAGAGATATGAATCTTCATATTTCTCATAGGATAAATATTTTATTGATTCCCTAATAATTACAAACATCTAATAATTACCTGAATACTTACAAGACTCCTAGATGCTAAATATATACAAAGTAGTTATAAGATACATGCAAGTTACCAAATAAGATAATAATCTCCAAAACCCCCCATATTATATTATTTGGTATGATGTCAATATCTAGCTTTGGTTTTGGCTTTCAAGATCTGGCTTTAGCACTAACTTTATCTCTTGATTATTGGTTTTGGCTCTTTCTAAACATTTATATTTCATATGTGCATATTTTTTATAATAGATATAATTGGTACCTATCATAATTTTGGATTTACTATTTCTTTTTACACATTAAATGTCACCTGTAATAACATTCTGTATTACAAACATAATATTAGTGTACCCTTTCATAAAAATCACTTTCATAAACTTGTCCTATAAACCTGAGATCTTTGTATTTTTGGCTTATAGGTTCTTTTATTCCTTACAAAATATCATGTATCCTAGTTTAGTACCAATTGCCTTTGTATACCTTTCAAATTCATCATTATTCATATTCTTAAGTAATAATTCATCACAAAAATATTTATCATAACTCAAACCATTATCGATAAATTTTGAATGACTTATACTATCATTATCCTTGTCACTATTTCAAGACTTTGAACCATTAACAACACATTTTCCATCAACTATAATAATTTGGCCTTCATTTTGACCAACACATTTTTGTACAATCATAGAAAATATTTTTTGTACAAGCATTCTCATGAACACATCTTAAACTATCACTATCAAAATTATAAAGCCTCAAATTATAATTGTTTAGATAAAAACATCTAGATTTATCCTTCTTACTATAAAAATATATAAAATTTCATTAACAAAAATGCACTATCACTATCATCAACTCTAACAGTTTGGCTTTCAACATAACCATAACAAATATTGATTGTCTAATAAACATGGTCAACATAAAAATTATTTGACTCTAACCAATTTTTGTATTAACATTCTAAAGAGCAATGCTCAAACCATTTGTGTCTATTCTTTGTGAAATATTATTACTTGTATCAAAATTTTCTTCTTTCCTTTGATAATATGCAATGATGCAAATTATAATAAATAGATCGTATAATATTGCTAACAAAAGCTAAGAATTGCACTAAGGATATCTGCAAAAATAAACTTAGCAAATCATCTCAACTTAGCAAAAATATGTTAAATATTACTAAATTTCTAGAATGCCACATGTGTGCCATCTATGAGCTAGAAGTGCATGTGAGTTCTCATGTCTATAATGTTTTTATAAAATAATAAAATAACTAAGCAAATGCAAACCTAAGCCTAACTAGGAGTAAGAGAAAGAGGGGTCATGTGATCATCATTCCTCATCATGCCTCCCCATAGTAGAAGTATTGGACTCCAATTATTTTAGAAGAGAAGGAAAGTCATGGGACATATGATGAGAAGAAAACCAATGAGTTGAGCCATAATATAAGAATTAGAAGATCTGTGGTGAGTCAAACGAGTCTTGGTGTCATAGAATTGATTAGAGTCTAATGATGACTAAGTATCAAGAACCACATTGACAAGGTGACTGATGGTATATTTGGTCTCTAATGTAGAATTATGGTACAAATTCAAAAGATCTACATTGATGACATCATAAAACCCAAGGTGTGTGAAAATATCAAGGCATAAAAAATTCTCGAACACCTATTGAAGGATATTTTAAGGCCCATAGCGAAGAGGTTTGATTTTTCAATGTGACTTCTTTGGAAAATATCGATTGCCTAAGTGCAACCAAAATTTATTACCAACCTAAAAATGATGATGAATTCTATGCTTATCCATGGACTATTTTGTTGTTGTGTATTTTGCAAAATCTAAATCACCTTGGATTGAAGATTATGCAACTTTTGAATAAAAGAGTGGGTCTTGTCTTGCTCTCTTTGAATATGAGTGGTGGTTGGAGAAGACAAATAAAAAGGTAAATCATAAGGAGCCATTAACTAAAAACCTAAACAAACCTCAAATGGAGATTGTCCTACGAAAGAATGTACTGTCATATTGTATGCACGATCAATATAGGTGAGACTCAAGTCCCACTTGATTGGTGAAGCATGATGGTAGATGCACAAACTCTACACAAGGGTATGGTTCACCACTTTGATCTACCCATTATATTGAGGATGATAGGTAGTGGAAAAGTTAAAAGAAATCCTAAAAGTTTCCACAAAGAACACCAAAAATGATCCATAAAGCATGAATCACAATAAAAAATAGTGCTAGTTGGTAGACCAAAGGATCACCATATATAGTCAAAGAGTAATTGGTCTGAGTCTATCATAGGATAAGTCTTGTAATAAGGAAGAAACTTGGCTATTTTGTTGAATCTATTAACAACAACAAAGATACAATCATGTTGCCACATGGTCATGGGAAAATATCTAAGTCCATGAAATGCTTTTACAAGGATGAGAAGGAATAGATAAAACAATACCTAAGACAAAAAATTTCATAGGCTTGGATCGAAAACAAACAACACATTCTCATATAAATCCCAAAACATCTCACTACATATGTGGCCAATAGAAGAAGCACTACAAATTATGGAGTTTCTTGTGTTTACCAAAGTGACCACCATAGACTGTGGAATGAGTTTCCTTAAAAGGAGACACTCTAGGATCATGAGGTACACAAACCTTATCCAATTTATAGAGCAACCTATCCTTGATGTGAAAATATTGGAAAGGATACAAATTGGAAGAAGTAGAATGACACAATTTCTAGTACAACTTCCCAAAATTAGGATCATGAGAATACTAACATGGCAAAGTTTGAAAGCCCAAATTTGAAGTGGTCAAAACTAACAAGGCATGAGTGATAGTAGAACTAATAAAATAATAGTCCACAAAATTGCTCTTCCCCTTTTTCTCCTTAATAACCAAATGAAATTATTGTAGATAATATGCCCACTCCATGTGTCCAACTTTTTCAATTTTGTTTTATGATTGAAGAAACTTGAGGGGAATATGATCAATGTGAACAATTATTTATTTTCCCAAGAGGTAGTATTTTTAGTACTTTATGGCTTGAACTAAGGCATATAACTCCTTGCAATATGTTGAATAGTTCATCTTAGTAGCAAAAAATATCAAAATGATAAGCTACTAGATGACCATGTTGTTTGAGCACAACACCTAGGGCAACTTGAGAAGCATCTATCTCAATCTCAAAGGGTTGAGAGATATTAGGTAGAGTAAGCATAGATTCTCTACAAAGTTTATTTTTCAAAATATCAAATGCAACTTCCTATTTCTTTCCCTATTGAAAGGGAACCTTGGATTTGGTTAAGTAGTGCAATGAAGCTATAGTAATGGAATAATGAAGGATGAACTTGAGATAGAAATTTGTAAGTCCTATACAACTTCTTAACTCGATGATAGTAGTAGGAGAAGGCCACTTAAGTAGGGCATTTTATTTAGTGGTATCTACCTAAATTCCATGCTCACTAATCACAAAGCCAAGGTAAGAAATACAATTCTGGCCAAAGCAACATTGGAGAGGTTGAGATATAAGAAATTCTTGTGAAGGATGTCAAGAAATTGCTTAATATGCTCAAGGTATTCCTATAAAATGGATGAACATATAATTATATCATCAAGATATATGATTAATTTTTTTTCAAGAACATCGTTGAAGTCCTCATTCATGAATCTCATGAAAGTTGCATGAGCATTGGTAAGACCAAACAACATGAAAAACCATTCAAAAAGGCTCATTCTGATATTAAAAGTTGTTTTCCATGTATCTCCTACCTTTATATGTACTTGGTGATATCCAAGCTTAAGATATATCTTTAAAAAGAATTTTGCTCCTTGGAGTTGATCTAAGAGATCATAAATGCAAGGTAGTGGATATCTATTCTTGATAGAAATCTTGTTCAAAGCCTTAAAATATATACACAACTGCCAAGTCCCATATTTTTTAAGCACCAAATTTTTTGGTGATGCACAAGGAGAGGTACTTGGTTTGATGAATCCCTTAGACAAAAAATCTTCTATTTACCTTTTTATCTCTTCATTTTGTAAAATAGATTGTCTATACATGGGTGCATTTGGAAGTGATGCAACGAGGATGATCTCAATGTTATGATTAATAGTGTGTATGGGAGGAAGTGACTTAGGCTCCTAAAAAATGTGAGAATAATTTTTCAATAATTTATCCAAAGAAGCATACCGATGATGTAGTGAAGTAGAAGAATGAGTGTGTTGTAGATGAATGAATACAAGTGCAATTTATTGTGCTTGCTTGATTGATTTTGTGACTTGCTTGTAACTCAAAACCAAATTGTGTGTTTGTTTAGTGCATTTTATGAGATATGCCTTGTCATTTTGCTATAATATGAAGAACATAGACTTATACTGAGATGGGTGGGTGAACAGTATAAGATGCAACCAATTAAAAAAATTTACTTTAGATAGCAGTGGCATCACCATAAAATTAACCATCATAGAAAGCAAAACACAAAGAAGAGTCATTTTAATGTGGTTCACCCAAGGTGGGCTACTCCATAGAGAAAATATTTCACTAAATTTTCTCAATAAAATTATTTGGGAAATCCTTTCCCTATTACAATGTTTATGGACTTCCTGTCCAAAGGAGAATCCTTCCCCTAATCAAATATTTATGAGTCTCCTATCCAAAGGAGATTTCCTATCCCCCAAAGAAGTATTTATGAGCCTCTTGCCCAAAGGAGATGTCCTATCCCCCAAAGCTCTGGAAATGATACTTCAGAAGATCACTACCTCTTCTGCCACTAGCAAGTGGAACTCCTTTCCACAGAAGACGTCTTGTCCTCCTTGCTATGGCTCTAGAGACTTTTGTCCTCACTTATCACCTCCACAATTTCTCATCAAAACCTATACTAAACACAGTCAGTTGGTCCAGCATAAGTCCTCTCAAACTCTGTCACAAATCTGCACCAAACTCAGTCCTCTAGTCCAACACAAATCTGCTCTCAAATCTCTATCAGATCTGTCCCAATCTTAATCCAAAAGCTTGAACAAATCAATCACAATTGCTCACAAGTCTCCACCAAGACTTCATCAAATCTATCCACAAGTTATTCAACAAGAACTTGTCCAAATTAGTCCACAAGTTCTCCACAAGAACCTATACAAATCAATCCACAAGTTCTCCATAAGAACCTATCCAAATCATTCCACAAGTTCTCCACAAGAACCTATCCAAATAAGTCCTAGCAAGCTCACCAAGAACTTGCCCAAATCAGCTCAAGCAAGTTTACCAAGAAACTTACCCAATGTGAACACACAAAGAGAATTGTTAAAGACCCAATGTGTTTCATCCAATCATATCAAATCAATCTCATAGAAGCATAAAGATAATTTTTAGAGACTCAATATGTTCTATCCTTGAACTCTCAATCTCAACTCAAATCAATCTCATAGAAGCATAAAGAGAATTTTTAGAGACTCAATATGTTCTATACTTCAACTCTCAACAACCAAACAACTCAATTAGGGTTTCAACAACTTATAGCAATGGCATAAGCTTCTCACTCAAAAACCCTAAAGTAAACTTCAAATGCTTCCACTCTCATAAACCAGAATTATGCAATAACTCATAAACTCATCATGATCTCATAATGCATAATCAATACTTCCACTTTTAGAAAATAAGATCCACTCCAAATAAGGAAACTTAATTTAATCCTTTTCACTCCAAACTTATTTTCATAAAATCATCAATCAATAATAACCATGGAAGAATGTGCCCATACCTTTACTTTGATGAAGAAGGAGAACTCAAAATTTGTCACAACACTAACTCTCAATTTGCCACAAATTAGAGTTAGCAACAATGGAATAATGCACAATGATAAGAGTCCTCATAACACCTTATCACTCCAACTCATCAATAATCAAAACTCACAAATATACATATCAACAATATTCATTTACACCTTATAACTCCTACTTAGTATATCACAAAATAATTACAAGAGAATATCCACTCAATAAATCCAAAGGCTTTCTAACCCCAATATGACATTAAGCACAATTATTCCTTAAACCCTTATAAATCCTAAAATACATTTACTTCTAAATGCATTTACCACATAAACATTAAGCATCAATAATAACAATGTCAAAGTAATATTTCTATTTAACCTTATACCTCCATCCAATTACCAAATATAATTTGCCAAGTCAAATCAAATATTCCACATTATCAACAAAAGATCTACCTTGGCCAAAAATCAATTCTCCAACCTTAGGAGAAGTGTGGAGACACCAACATAAGTACCAAAGCGCTTCCTCCTCCAAACTCGTGGCCCAAGGCAACTGTTGTACCATGTGCACAATAATCCGCGACCAAAAATGAAACACGCTCGATGTGAATCGATCTTGACACCTCTGCCTAGCGAGTGCCTTCACTCCACTACCTCCATCGTTGGAGCACAAGTGCCCAACAAAACTCTCAAGCACCACTCATCGTTTTACCTTCCCTTTGCTCGTAGAGATTAAAGACAAACATATTTGTATTCCTCACAGGCATACAAAATCGAAACATAAACACAGAGCAATATGAAACTCAAAAATCACAGAGCAATTCTAAATCAAAGGTCACAGAGCAATAAAAATTCAAAGGTAATCGCACAAATCCGAGGTTCTTAAAACCTTAGGAAATAATTCCCTTTAATAGTCTTTCATCCCATGCAAATTGACATCGGTGCTCCTTTCAAACATTGTGTTTTTCATCCCATGCAAGTTGACATCGACAAGGTAAGTCTTTTACATGAGCGTCGCTAAGGGTTTAGAAACCCTTTCAATAATAATTATTAAATTAATAATTATTATTTTATTAATAATAAACTTAACTTAAAAACTTTTCAAAGGTTTGAGTTAATTTATTTATTAATAATCAAAATGGACTTTTAAGGGTTTGTCAAGGAGAAAAACCTTTTCATTAAGCCAAGATGGTTTTTATAAAAACCCTTAATGAGTCGAGATGGTTTTAAGAAAAACCTTTAACCTTGTCACCATGGTTTTAATAAAAACCCTTAAACAAACATAATGGAACTTTCAAGATCTTTTTGGCACCAAAATCTTTTTGACATCAACACAAATTCCTTTTGACATAAACACAAACTCCTTTTGACATCAATGACAACTCACAAACATGAAGCTAGGCAACATACCCAAAATTACCAACAATCTTTCCCTTTGTAATTGATGGCAAGCCACTACTAAAACCACTACCAACTGTCAAAACTGAAACCAATTGAAAACCATCCTTTGAATCTTTGCTCCCCCTGACTCAAGGCTCTCCCCCTTACTCAAATATCTCCCCCTTTGTCATAAATGGCAAAGGGTCACATTTGGGGCTCGGGGCTAAGAATGAGCCTCTTAGCTTAGCCCCTCCCCCACCTCCTGTTGAGGTGATTAATTTTGGGGTGGGAGTAAAACTACTCCCAACTTCTTCCTTAAATACTCAAAATTCTCTCTTGGAAGAGGTTTGGTGAAAATGTCAACAATATGTTCCTTAGTAGGCACATATTCCAGCTTAACCTACTTGTCCTAAACCTGCTCTCTCAGAAAGTGATATTTGATGGGAATATGCTTTGTTCTTGAGTACATTACTAGATTCTTGGAGATACTTATGGCACTTGTATTATCACACAATATGGAAATGGGTTGATCATGCTTTATTTTGAAATCCTCCAAGGTAGTCTTCATCCATAAAACTTGTGTACAACAAGCTACTACTGCTATGTATTCTACCTCTGTTGTAGACAAGGAAAATGAAGGATGTTTCTTGCTTAACCAAGCAACTAAACAATTCCCCAAAAGGAAAGCTCCACCACTGGTGCTTTTTTTGTCATCAATATTGTCGGCCCAATCTGCATTTGTAAAAGCTGTGAGAGTGAACTTATCACTCTTTGGACACCAAAGCCCAAGATCCATAGTGCCTTTTAGATATCTGAGAATCATTTTTACTGCCATAACATGAGTTTATTTTGGTGCAGCCTAAAACCTTGCAACTAGTCCCACTGCCTGCATGATGTCTGGTCTGGTAGCTATAACATAAAGCAAACTACTAATCATGGATCTGTACAACCTTTGATCTGCCTCTAGAGATTCATCATCCTTTCTCAACTTACACCCTGTAATCATTGGAGTACTAACAGGTTTGCTATCATCCATACCAAACATTTTTAGCATCTCTCTTATGTACTTGCCTTGTGAGAGAAATATTCCTTCTTCTGATTGGTCAATCTGAAGTCCTAAGAAGAAGGACAATTCCCCAATCATGGACATCTCAAATTCAATCTACATATTGTTAGAAAAATCTTTACACATTTTGGTGTTATTACCTCCAAAAATGATATCATCAACATAAAACAACCACAATTAAGATATTATTTCCATCATTTTTGATATACAAATTGCTATCTACCATACCTTTTTTGAAACCTTATTTTTGAAGATACCTGTCAAGCCTCGAATACCAAGCCCTAGGAGCTTGTTTCAAACCATACAATGCCTTTTTCAATCTACACACAAAATCTAAATTTTTTGAAAGTAAGAACCCTTCTGGTTGTTCAATGTAGACTTCTTCTAACACATCATTTAGAAAAGTTGATTTGACATCCATTTGATAGACCTTGAAGTTTTTAAAACTTGAAAAAGCCAAAAACATTTTGATAGCCTCAAGATGAGCAACTGTAGCAAAATTTTCTTTAAAATAAATTCTTTCTACTTGAGCATAACCTTTGCAAACTAACCTTGCTTTATTTCTGACTACCTGACCATCTTCATTTAGATTGTTTCTGAAGGCCCACTTAGTGCTAATGACATTTTTATCTTTAGGTCTTGGAACAAGTTCCCAAGTCTCACTCTTCTCTATCTGTTCCAATTCTTCATTCATAGCATTTATCCAAAACTTATTTGCACAGGCTTCACTGAGATCTTTTGGCTCAATATGAGATAACAACGAAACATCTGTATGGGAATTTGAAGATATGATTCTTCTCCTTGTTTGTCTGAATTATGGATTACCAATGATTTGATCCTTTGGATGGTGTTTCTAAACATATTTGGATGGATTTTTAGTAAGGAGATGTTGTCTTTCCTCTTCTTCTTTATCTAAATCCTCCCTAAATTCTTCTTGGCAATATTCATCATCAATTTCCTAAACTGGTTCTCTTATCCCTATTTTCTCATCCACTGTAACATTTATGCTTTCCACAATAGTACAAGTTCTTTTGTTGTAGCATCTATAGGCTTTTCTATTGCTAAAGTACCCAAGAAAAATTCCCTCATCACATCTAGGATCAAACTTCCCTAAATTTTGATCTTCCCTTATGATGTAACATTTACTACCAAAAACTCTAAAATATTTTACTGTGGCTGGTCTTCCTTTCCATAGATCATAGGGATTTTTGTTATGATTGACTCTTAACTGAGCTCTGGTGATAATATACATTGTTTTACTAACTACCTCTTTCCAAAAACCATCAGGAAGCTTTGACTCATTCAACATACCTCTAGCCATATTTTCAATAGATCTGTTTTTCTTTCAACTACTCCATTTTGCTAAGGAGTTCTTGCTGCTGAAAATTCCCTCTTAATCCCTTGTTGCTCACAATAATCCACAAATTCATTTGAAGTTAATTCTCCTCCTCTATATGATCTTAAGCATTTTATTCTTTTGTCTATTTCATTCTCTATCATTTCTTTGAAGGCTTTAAACTTGTCAAGGGCTTCAGATTTTTCTTTCAAAAATAACCAAAGTCATTCTAGAGAAATCATCTATGAAAAGCATGAACTCTCTCCCTATATACTCTGAGTTCTAGTGGGACCACACAAATAAGTATGAATAAGATCTAAATGTTAGGATGACATGTACCCTTTAGCCTTAAAGTTGGTTCTAGTTTTCTTTCCATGTTGATAAGGACCACAAATAGTATTTTGGGGTATTTTCAATTTAGGTAAGTCTCTGACTGCTTTCTTATGGCTAATATTGATAAGATTATCAAAGCTCAAATGTCCCATTCTTTTATGCCATAGCCAACTTTCATCCTCTTGAGACAAAAAAACTTTTCCCTTTTTATCTCACTTAGCATGTAGAGGTTGTTAGGAGTTTGTCTTGCATTAGCAATGATTTTTCCATTCTCTACTTTCCTTATCTCACATCTATTAGAATAGAAAGTCACCATATGACCCTGATCACAAAGTTGGCTAACACTCAAAATATTATGTCTCAATCCTTCTACATAAAGCACATTTTCAATTCTGGTTTTTCCATCTAAACTTAGAGAACCCTTTCCAAAAATTTTAGCTGATCTGTTATCTCCAAATCTAACTGACCCTCTACTAGTTTCTTTGAGAACTATAAACTTTTATTTTTCTCCAGTCATGTTCCTAGAACATCCACTATCAAGGTACCATTTTTCTTCCTTATATTGAGCATGAAGAGCAGTTTGAACTATCATAGATTTAGTTTTGTTTCCATTTGTTTTCCTAACATTCACTTCACTAGATCTTTCCAATTTACACATTCTAGCTATATGCCCAAAATTATTGCATTTGTAACACATAATACTATCATCCATGAGTGGTGCAAAAGAATTAACATTTTTCTTAATATTGTCATTCACAATACTAGTACAATGGATAGCTCTATGACCATATTTATTGCAAGAAAAACAATAGCCATGGAAAGTATTATGTAACCTATTTGGAAGCCTTTGATGAGTGTTCCTTATTTTGTGATCAACTCTTGTCCATTGCTCTCCTTTGTTTTCTTCTTTTTTGGTATCCTTTGGTTTTTGAAAGTTGACTTTATTTTTGCTGGATGTTCCTGCTTCTTGGATATGGATATCTTCTTCCCTTTGCTTTCCAAGAAAAATATTTTTTTTAAGACTCATATGTTCAATTCTAACTCTTAGAGAAACCACCTCTTCTTCAAGTCTCTCACATTCAGCTTCCTTCCCTTTCAAAACCTCTATCAAAACTTGCTCAACTTTCTTTCCTTCTTCATCTAGGATCTTGAAGTCTATGATATTTTGAGATAGTTCTATTTTGGCCATCTCTTCTTCTTGATTTTGTTGTTTTAAAATAAAATTCTCTTCCCTGAATTTTTCCAAATTTCTTAGGTCCAAAAAGAATTCCCCTTTCAAATCAAATTCAATCTCTTCATCACTTTTAGTACTCATATGATCTTTTGAGGGATCCTTCTCCAAGCTGTTAGGCTCTTTTTGGAGAGACCCACTCTGATACCAATTGAAGAACATAGACTTATACTGAGAGGGGGGTGAACAGTATAAGATGCAACCATTTAAAAAACTTTACTTTAGATAGCAATGGCATCACCATAAAATTAACCATAATAGAAAGCAACACACAAAGAAGAGCCATTTTAATATGGTTCACCCAAGGTGGTCTACTCCACCGATAAAATCTTTCACTAAATTTTCTCAATCAAATCCTTTGGGAAATCCTTCCCAATTACAATGTTTATGGACTTCTTGTCCAAAGGAGAATCCTTCCCCTAATAAAATATTTATGAGCCTCCTGCCCAAAGGAGATGTCCTATCCCCCAAAGCTCTAGAAATGATACTTTAGAAGATCACTACCTCTTCTATCGCTAGCAGGTGGAACTCCTTTCCACAGAAGACATCTTGTCCTCCTTGCTCTGGCTCTAGAGACTTTTGTCCTCATTGATCACCTCCACACTGCTCATCAACACCTATACTAAACACAGTCAGTCATTCTAGCACAAGTCCTCTCAAACTCTGTCACAAATCTGCACCAAACTTAGTCCTCTAGTCCAATACAAATTTGCTCTCAAATCTCTGTCAGATCTATCCCAAGGTTAAGCCAAAATCTTGAAAAATCAATCACAACTGCTCACAAGTCTCCACCAAGACTTCATCAAATTTGTCCACAAGTTCTTCAACAAGAACCTATCCAAATTAGTCCACAAGTTCTCCACAAGAACCTATCCAAATCAATCCATAAGTTCTCCACAAGAACCTGTCCAAATCAGTCCACAAGTTCTCCACAAGAACCTATACAAATCAGTCCACAAGTTCTCCACAAGAACCTGTCCAAATCTGTCCTAGCAAGCTCACCAAGAACTTTCCCAAATCAGCTCAAGCAAGTTTACCAAGAAACTTGCCCAATGTGAACACACAAAGAGAATTGTTAGAGACCCAATATGTTTCATCCAATCATATCAAATCAATCTCATAGAAGCATAAAGAGAATTGTTAGAGACTCAATATGTTCTATCCTTCAACTCTCAACAACCAAACAACTCAATTAGGGTTTCAACAACTTATAGCAATGACATAAGCTTCTCACTCAAAAACCCTAAAGTAAACTTCAAATGCTTCCACTCTCATAAACCAAAATTATGCAATAACTCATAAAATCATCATGATCTCATAATGCATAATCAATACTTCCACTTTTAGAAAATAAGATCCACTCCAAATAAGGAAACTTAATTTAATCCTTTTCACTCCAAACTTATTTTCATAAAACCATCAATCAATAATAACCATGGAAGAATGTGCCCATACCTTTACTTTGATGAAGAAGGAGAACTCAAAATTTGTCACAACACTAACTCTCAATTTGCCACAAATTAGAGTTAGCAAAAATGGAATAATGCACAATGATAATAGTCCTAATAACACCTTATCACTCCAACTCATCAATAATCAAAACTCACAAATATACATATCAACAATATTCCTTTACACCTTATAACTCCTAATTAATATATCACAAAATAACTTCAACCTCAAAAATAATTACAAGAGAATATCCACTCAATAACTCCAAAGGCTTTCTAACCCCAATATGACATTAAGCACAATAATTCCTTAAACCATTATAACTCCTAAAATACATTTACTTCTAAATGCATTTACCACATAAACATTAAACATCAATAATAACAATGTCAAAGCAATATTTCTATTTAACTTTATACCTCCATCCAATTACCAACAATAATTTGCCAAGTCAAATCAAATATTCCACATTATCAACAAAAGATCTACCTTGGCCAAAAATCAATTCTCCAACCTTAGGAGAAGTGTGGAGACACCAAAATAAGTGCCAAAGTGCTTCCTCCTCCAAACTCATGGCCCAAGGCAACTGATGTACCATGTGCACAATAATCCATGACCAAAAATGAAACATGCTCGACGTGAATCGATATCAACACCTCTACCTAGTGAGTGCCTTCGCTCCACTGCCTCTGCCATTGGAGCACAAGTGCCCAACGAAACTCTCAAGCACCACTCATCGTTTTACCTTCCCTTTGCTTGCATAGATTAAAGACAAATAGATTTGTCTTCCTCATAGGCGTACGAAATCAGAACTTAAACACAAAGCAATACGAAACTCAAAAATCATAGAGCAATCCAAAATTAAAGGTCACAGAGCAATAAAAAATTGAAGGTCACAGAGTAATACGAATTCGAAGGTAATAACGCAAATTGGAGGTGCTTAAAACCTTAGGAAATAATGCCCTTTAATAGTCTTTCATCCCATGCAAATTGACATCGATGCTCCTTTCAAACATTGTATTTTTCATCCCATGCAAGTTGACGTCGGTGAGGTAAGTCTTTTACATGAGCGCCACTAAGGGTTTAGAAATCCTTTCAATAATAATTATTAAATTAATAATTATTATTTTATTAATAATAAACTTAACTTAAAACCTTTTCAAATATTTGAGTTAATTTATTTATTAAAAATAAAAATGGACTTTTAAGGTTTTTTCAAGGAGCAAAACCTTTTCATTAAGCCAAGATGGTTTTAATAAAAACCCTTAATGAGTCCAGATGGTTTTAAGAAAAACCTTTAACCTTGTCACCATGGTTTTAATAAAAACCCTTAAACAAACATCATGGAACTTTCAAGATATTTTTGGCACCAAACTCTTTTTGACATCAGCACAAATTCCTTTTGACATCAACACAAACTCATTTTGACATCAATGACAACTCACAAACATGAAGCTAGGCAACATACCCAAAATTACCAACATAATGTGTATTTTTTAATATAGGTATCATATGCTACTTTCATGTTTTATTGGTAAGGTTGACCAAGAAAGATACCACATTAGTCCATAGGTGTCACATCACAAGTGACCTTATCAACAAATTTGAGACCAAATACAGTGTGAGTTTAATTTTGGAGCTTGTGCCACTATAATTCCATACCAAAGAATAGGGAAGAGGATGAGGCTCCATCAAAAAATACAACTTGTGGACTACGGATCTTGCAATTAAGTTTTTATATGAGCCATTGCCGATAATACAATTTGTTAAAAAAATTGTGAGCAAATGTGCTTGAGTGACATAAATAATCATGAGCACTCATAGATAAATTTTGGTTCATTAAGATAACTTGATTAAGTTTACTTTTAAGTTCATCATATGATTTATGTTCTCCTACAACCTCAATGGGAATTTGCACTTGGTCCTCTACTTGAGACTTTACAAGTAATATTTTATTCTTCAACTTAAAACAATCAAAATTTTCATGCCATTTCTTCTTATGATAGTTGCAAAATTTCTTAGAAGTAGGCTTAGAAGAAGAAGAAGGAGAAGGAGAAGGACAAAGGATATTAAGGTAAAGAAGAAGTCTTATTTATAGAAAATTCTTCTTTTGAGAAGAAGAATTTTTACCCTTTGACGATCCTCCAAAAAATATAGTAGAAGGAGGGTGAATCCCCTTCGATTATACCAAAAAATTATTTTTTGCAAGCTAAGCATGATTGAAAGCAAGATCCAAAGTTACAAAGGGAACATACATTATATCTCGATACAAGTGTTCCAAAATTCCACTCTTAAATTTAAGGATAAGGATGGCTACATCATTAGTCACATAAGAAAGATGTCAAACTTGTTGAAATGAAAGATATAGTCTTGAACGAACATGTTAGCTCCCTATCAAAATTGAAACCACTTAATAATAAAATCTTGTTCATAATTTGAGGGGTAGAAGTTTTTTTTGAGTACTTGATAATATTTACCAAGTGGTTATAACATATTGACCTTATTTTATTTCTACTAAAGTTTTGGATAAGCCTAAAAGCTTAAGTTTGACAAAGTTTAGGTATAGGAAAACCACATTTCCATATTCAATATCTAGTTATTTAAGGTGTCAAGATTCCTTTATCCATCATACAATGACACCTCACACCTAGCCTTTGAGCGTGGATCATTGTTGTAGATCTTGATATTAGGAGGTACATTTTGTAAACTTATATCATTTACCTTATCAACAAGATTGCTTATTATTTGGGCCAAATCGGCCATTTGGGCAGCTAAATCCAAGGCCATGTTTGATCAGGTATAAGAAAAAATCAAGGGAATAAAAGGGCACAAAACAAGATTTATTTGGATATCTTCCTTACAAATTAATCCCCTTAAGAAGGGCTCCTTGCAATTTTACAAAACAAAAGAAAACTCAATTTAATTTTCACTTTTGATGTCAACCTAAATGAAAAAATATCAACAATGTTCCAGCAAAATGAAAGATAGCTGTGAAACAAGAAGTTTTATTAATAATTAAATTAATTAAACAAATTATATTGACAAAAGTAATAAATAAATTTAATTTAATTTAATTAATAAAACATTAATTAATCAATTATTGATTAATAAAAAAATAATTTAATTACCTTAAAAGAGAATTTTAAATTTAATTAAAATTTAATTTAAAAAATTTTAAAACGATTATTATGTTTAGGATATTTTACCCAAACTCATGCATAAATTGGTGGCTAAAAGAGATTTGGAACACCAAGTTCTCTATGGTGGTATATCATCGTGAAATGACCATTGGTGCCAAAACCCTACATGTGTAGTCAAATTAGCTTATGCCACCTCTTTTTACCAAGTGGTCCATCAAGAAGGACTAGAAACCATCACTTGACCATCAATGATCACTTGATGATTGATGATCACCTAAAAATAATAATCCAAAATAGATGTCCTGTAGCCAAAGTTCTAGAACCCAAGGTATCAAAATTGTACTCTAACCCTTGCCAGAAAATCAATCCCTTGCCATATATTCGCCATGCAATATTGACAATTTAACAATGCAAAGCTTTTTGATTAATATTTTCTTGTTGAAAAATTACGACCGTTGAGAGTTTTTATTGAACAACTGTCACTTGTCAAAATATCTTAGAGCAAAGGATGTAGGTGATATTTTGGTTGGGGTCTCGTCATCACTTTGATTGAGGGTGACAATCTAAATTGGGTCCCATTCTGCTTGAGGGTCATGTTACAATATGTATGTGTTGCATGATTTTTCTATTTAGTGATGAAATCTTCTGGAATGTTCACAAAAACCTCTTTTTGGAGACTTCATGTTATTTGGTATGACTTGGAAGATTTTGGAAGACTAATAAACCCTAAAATATTCTAGAAGATTTTTTGGGTGGGAAAATTAGAAATCCTCCCATTTTGTGATTATAAAAATACATTTGCATGTAATATTGTACAGGGAGAGTTCCTTTGAATATATATATATATATATTTTAAATATTTGGTCTTCCTTTTATCTGTTTTTTATATTTTTTCCTGCAATTTTTAGTTTATCTGTTTTAGCATATGCTTTGTTTTTCTTTTCATGGTATCAGAGCACTATAGTAGAAGAGAGGTAATTGTATATGCTTTGATAGTGAATTGTGCTCTCCCTCTTTGCAACATTGGTTTCTATATCTTTATTTTGGAGTGCTCCTAAGGGCTAGTTAATTATTTCATAGTTTGAGTGGGAGAAGAGAATGATTCACATAAAATGAGCAACAAATTAGAGATTGAGAAGTTCAATGGATCGAACTTCACATTGTGGAAGATCAAAATGGAGGACTTACTGATGGAAAGAAATTTGTAGGTTGCAGTCACTTGAAATCCCACTACGATGGCACAAGAGGAGTTTAATGATCTATATAGAAAAACAATGGTCCTTATTAGACTAAGTTTAACATATTATATGATTATAAATGTGATAGAAGCATAGTTTGCTCCAGATATGTGGAAAAATTTGGAGCTAATCTATGCTTCCAAGTCAATAGTGAACAAGTTAATGTTGCATAAGCTAAGAAAGCTCAAGATGAAGGAAAATGGTAAGTTCTCAGATCACTTGAATAATTTTAATGTGCTAATGAAGCAACTAAACTCCATTGGTGATAAATGGAGTGATGAAGATCAATGTTTGACACTGTTAATCAACATGTCAAACTCATGGGAGAATATTTTTACTACCATAAGTGCTACTTCTGATAAGTTGCAAATGGAATCAGTGATTATCCAACTATTTAATGAGGAGACAAGAAGGATATCTACTGGTGAAGCATCTACTCCAGAGGCCTATTTAGCACATGGACCCTCAAAAGAAAAGAAAAAAGGTAGATTTAGTAGGAGAAGCAAGTATAGAGGCAGAGGTAGATCATCTATCATAGGAAAAAAATTAGCAATGTGGAATGCTACTACTATCACAAAAAATGACATATCAAGTTTCATTGTCCCTTGTTGAAGAGGAAGAATAAAAAGGTAACAAAAGAAGAGACAATTGATAAAGCTATAGATGAAAACTCCATATTTCTTGCTTCTTCTTGTCTATCAACTGAAAAGTGTTCTAAATATTGGATTGTAGATTCAAGAGCTTCTTTCCACATGATACCACACCATGAGTGGTTTTTCAATTATAAAAAAGTAAATAGTGTAAAATTTTATATGGGTGATAATACATTTTGTGATGTAGAAGGAGAAGGTATAATTTTTGTGAAGGATTTAGGTGGAAAAGTCAAGTATTTAAAAAGAGTGAGATATGTCTCTTAGCTAAGAAGAAATATTCTCTCAGTTGGATGACTAACTAAAAAATGAGTAACTGTAACCTTCTTAGATGAACGATGCAAGCTCACCAAATGTGCATTGGTGCTTGCAAAAGGAAAGAAGAAAGACACTTTGTTTAAACTAGATGTTAGCCCTTGTGAGAAAATTCATTGCAATTTTTCCTCTATAAAAGAAGCTAATGCGGCTAAGAAAAATGATGAAGTAGATGTTGAATATTGTCTTCTTTGGCACCGAAAACTTGGCCATTTGGGAGAAATCAACTTGAATAAGTTGGTTAGAAAAGGCATGGTGCATGGCCTCAAGCATATCAACTCCAACACTCTAATATTTTGTGAATTATGTCTGATGGGAAAACAAAAAGGGTAACTTTCTCTTATCACCCACATAGAGCTAAATCTATTTTAGATCTTGTTCATACAAATATTTGTGGTCCTATGGATACTCCATATATTGGTGGTGCATTATATTTTACCACTTTTATTGATGATCACAATAGAAAATTATGGACTGTACAATTGAAGAAAAAGAGAGAATGAAGAAAATTCCATATGCGGAGGTTGTGGGCTCACTGATTTATGCAATGGTATGTACTGAGCCTATATTTCTCATGTTTTTAGTATGGTCAGTAGATATATATATATAATCCTGGAAAGGAACATTGGATTGCTATAAAAATAATTTTAAGATATCTATAGGGTATTAAATATCATGTTTTGTGTTATCAACCCAAGAAAAATGAAGAGTTTTGTTTGCAGGAACATGTAGACATAGATTGGGTAGGTGACTTGGACAACTGTAAGTCAATAGGAGGATATATCTTCGTTTTGTATGGTGGTGTAGTGAGCTAGAGGAGTAAAAAGTAAACTATTGTAGCGTTGTCAAGTATTGAAGCAGAATATATTATTGCTACTAATGTTGCAAAAGAAGTTGTTTGGTTGATGAGGTTGTGCAAAGGTTTGCATTTGAACCAAGAATATGTTGGAATAAAATGTGACAGCCAAAGTGCAATAAAAATTACATATTATTTATCATTCCATGAAAGGCCAAAAAACATTGCAGTGAAATATCATTTTGTGCATGATATGGTGGAGAGTGGAATGATCAACTTGAGCAAATGCAAAACCCAAGAGAATGCAACAAATGCACTTACTAAGGTTGTCACAACTCAAAAGCATCAACTTTGCAACAATATGATTGGGATAAAAGATTGTAGAAAAATCCTACATCAAGTGGGAGTTTGTTACAATGTGCAGGTGTTGCATGATTTTCTTGTTTAGTGATGAAATATTTTGGGAAGTTCATTAAAACCTCATTTTGGAAACTTTATGTTTTTTGGTATGACTTGGAAAGTCTTGGAAGATTAGTAAACCCTAGAATATTTGAGAAGATTTTTTGGGTGGGAAAATTAGAAACCCTCCCATTTTGTGATTATAAAAATACATCTACATATAATATTGTACAAGGAGAGTTCCTTTGAATAAATATATGATTTTCTAAAAATATTTGGTCCTCCTTTTATCTGCTATTCATATTTTTTCTTGAAGTTTTTATTCTGTCTAATTTAACATATGCTCTATTTTTCTTTTTAGATTGATGATTCTATGTTGCTAACCATAGTACGACCAGACATTACCTATTGATAGTGCGACCAAACACCATCTATTGGTAGTGTGACCAAACATCGCCTACTAGTAGGATGGCCTAATTTTGCCTAATGTTTCTAGAAATAGAATTGCTATAATAGCTAAAATGTAGTCTATTGGCCTACAAAGATTGGTGTGTCACTAAGAGTTGTAGCAGCTATAATTAACAACCTACGGTGTTCAATAGTCAATCAAAAATAGTTTTTTTTTTTTTTTGTAAAAGAGGGTAAAAATTTATTAACTTAGCAAAACATTCATGATACAAAGAAAAAGCAGAAGCTATTCAGACATATCAGCTCTCAATAAAGAAGAGAGAGATTGAGAGCAATCAGAAGAAATTTGAGACCAATTTTGAACATCCCAACCATCTTGAAACTTAGAAGCCCATTTAGCTAACAAATTCGCTACCCTATTCCACTCCCGAGGAATATGCACAAAAGAAATGAAGTCCAAGTGAGCAGAGATATTAAGAATTTGCCGAGCAACCCAACTCAACCGCCAACAACCATGAAGACTATCTCCAAAATTTAACAGATTTATAACAATCTGAGAATCAGATTCACAAACAATCCGACGCCAACCCAAAGCATACCCTTGCTCCAAAGCATATAAAATTGCGAGTGCTTCCATGAAGTTATTAGAATGATGTCCCTTAAAGCAAGAGAAAAAAAATTGGATAGTACCACTACTATCCCGCCCCACACCACCAATACCAGCATTACCCGGATTACCCCGGAAGATCCATCCGTATTAATTTTCAGCACTCCCGGAGGAGGCGGATTCCATTTGCCAGCCCTCCGCACCCGATTATTCTGACCCATCCGTCTGCAAGAGACATTAGGACCAGGACCATTAACCATCAAGCCTAATCTTTCCATGATCTGACATTCCGCATGGTCCACGGGAGAAATAATCTGACATTTTGTAGACACAGTTTCCTGGATCATTCGCAAAATCCTCTTCCAGACCTGGAAGTAGTTAACTCCTTACCTTGGAAAATCCGACGGTTTCGTTCAAGCCAAATCCGCCAAAAAATGCATGAAGGACCAATACTCCATCCAACTTGTAAAAAGAAAGCCGCCGCAGAGGCCGCCCCCATACTCCTCCAAAAATCAACTATTGATGAAGCATGCGAACAAGGGTGATTCCATAATCCCCACCAATAATGCCAGACTTGTCGAGCAAAGTCACATTGGAGAAGTAAATTCCCAACAGATTCTTCAGCCTTCCCACAGTTATAGCATAAAGAGGGGCCAACAAACCCACGCTTTTGAAAATTATCCCAAGTGAGACAATGATTATGAGTAGCTTTCCACCCATAAAAACTACACTTCGGCCAAATAAACTTATTCCAAACTTGCTTCCACCACGGAACCTCCTCCTCACCAAACCGTTGTCGATCCAAAACATAATAACCAGCAACAATCGAAAATATCCCTCTATTATCTCTTCCCCATGCTAGCACATCATCCCCAGGTAGAGAAGAGCAGGGACGGCTAGCGAGAATACGGGCCAGCTCTGCCCTCACATCCATAGTGCCACCAGTAGGCCATTCTCGAGGATCCTTCCACTGGAGACTAACCATCTGACCAAAGGACTTAACAGTTTTGAAATCTGCCACCTTCAACCATCCAGCATCCCAAAAGCATTGAGCAAGATCTTGAAGATGTGGAAACTCGCTAAGAAGAGGAGCAAAGCCATCCCAAGAATCCTACCAAAAAAGAGCCCGAGACCCAAGATAACAAATCCGGAATAACCCCCGCTTAACCAACTCTCGCTCCCTTTTTCAAAGTATTCCAAACAAATGATCCTCGACTCACCAAGTTGTATCGAGGAATCTCTGAACCTTCCACTCCCCTAAGATACTTGTGGGAGATAATCTTGGCCCAAGTTTGCTCCTGATTACTACACCAATGCCAATACAGCTTAGCAGCCAAAGCAGTCCCAGAAAGAGAGCTTAGACGAAGACCCAACCCCCCAGCTTGCCTTGGTCGACAAATAGTCTCCCATTTAACAAGACTCCATTTTGAGGAACCAAGATTGCCAGCCCATAGGAATTGCCTAGAAAGAGAATCCAGGTCATGAAGAAAACTTGTTGGAGCAATCTGAATAAGGCATCTATACACCGGTAAAGCCTGAACAACTGACTTCAAAAGTAAAACCCGACCAGCAAAAGTTAACCATCTATGAGTCCAATGACTAACTCGACTATGAAATTTGTCAAGTATGTTAGTACAAACCACCCTAGGTAGAGGACCAATAGAAATGGGAATCCCCAAGTATGTAAGAGGAAGAGTTCCAACCTGAAACCTGAGAATCTGAACAATTCTAGCTTGAACCTTGGGATCTGTATTGAAAAATAAAATAATAGACTTGTGCTCATTAATCTCCTGACTAGAGACAACCAAATACAAGTCCAAAGCATGTCTAAAGTTGGTTGCTTCACAAATAGAAGCTACACCCAAGAGAGCAGTGTCATCAACAAACTGAAGATGGGAAATGGCTGGCCTACTATTTTCCCATTTCCATCCATGAATAAGACCCTGGTGAACCTGATCTTTAAGCTAGCGACCCAGACCTTCAGCCATAATTATAAACAAGTACGAAGATAAAGGATCCCCCTACCGAAGACCCCGGGAAGCATGAAACAAAGGATAGGGCTTTCCATTAATTAGGACAGAATATGAGGGAGTTGTAATACAACTCATAATCCAAAAAAAATAGTTTTGACACACCAAATTAAAACAAATAAATATTTAAAGTGTGACTATCATTAGTGGAACTATGGTAGCTAAGCTATTGAAAGACAAAACATTATGTCAATTGGAAAAATAAAAATCTTCACACCTCTCATTGTATTGGTTGAACCAATATGACTCAACCTTGCCTAAAATAGGTGATAAACTATTCAACAGTTTAGGCTGCTTCTCACATTTGACCCAGTGCCAAAGTTTATGACATAATTTAAACTAAAATTCTCTAAATTTAAGTGGTGGTAAAGGAGGCATAAGCATACAATCTAGATATAAATGCATGCTTAAACATCTAATGACATAGCCTAAAAAATAAACCCAGTCCAGATGATTAGAACAAGATCTCTGATATCAATGAAAGGGGTTGAAATAAACTAAAGTTTATTTTCATGTCAAGTAATATATAGGTACAAGAATGCTTAAATTATAATCACCAGATCATGTAATATTGCTAACAAAATCCAAGAATTGCACTAAAAATATCTTCCAAATTAAACTTAGCAAAAATATGCTAAATATTACTTAAATTCTAGAATGCCACCTATGTATCATCTATGAGCTAGAAGTGCACGCGAGTACTCACATTTATAATGTATTTCCATACTGGGCTCATTATAAAACTTAGTGTCTTCCAAACCTGATTTCCACCATCACCACAACAATTCATAGGTCCTTGAACTAACAATTAGATACCACCTTTAATATAAATTTATCTTATTCATACTTCTTCTAGCAGATATTACTCTTATCTAAACTTCTTCTAGGAGGGATTTCTCTTACTTGCACTTCTTCCAGTAGGTATTTCTCATGCACTTCTTCTAGTAGATATATTCAACTTGGGAGAATTATAATTTTCTCAAGCATGTTTGGCTTATTATTTTACAAATGGGTATAGGAAGATAAAGTCTCATTTCTATAAGTTATAAAAAGGCTTTGGAGGATAATATCTCTACTACAACTTTAGAGAGTTCCTCACAACTAGTTTGATATATTTTGACCATATAATACAATAGATTATTAACTTAACAAATATAAAATTAAAATAGTAGCATGTTTTATAATTTCTCATATAAGGTCATTTCACTTTTGGAATATCTCTCTCTTGTACTCTTACTCTAGCTCACATATAGGCATAGAACTTACTAGTCTAAAAGCAAGGGTTGCACATAATAATTTAGACAAGAATACAGGTTCAACTTAAAAAAATATCCTTACACGATTACTGTGGATCTCTTTCCTTAGCTTACTAACCATGGCTTTCTTCCCTTGGCTCATTAACCATGGATTCATTCGCTTGGTTTGCTAACCATAGCTCTGATACCAATGTTAGAAAATATGCTAGATTCAATAATTAACAAGGTTAAATATCTCTCATAATATACAAAATGAGACACACATATAATTAAGCCATAAATCAAAATTTATTAAATTCATTATATTCACATGGATGAAAAATTAACAATGTATTACGATACAAATGATGCACTACAATTTCTTTGCAATCAAACTCACATGCTATCCCTAAAAATAGCCTTTATAAAGAGTCTCTTGATATTTCATCTTCAACTATCCCTCCATCTCCTCAAGTCCACATGAATCTTCATATTTCTCATAGAATAAATATATTTATTGACTCCCTAATAATTACAAACATCTAATTATTACTAAATTACAAATATTTACAAGACTCAAAGATACTAAATATTTACAAGATACTTTCAAGGTACCAAATAATGTAATAATCTCCAACACTTCCTACTTTTTTTAGTAGTAATTAAGGAAATAAAGGTAGGAGATACCTTTGGTATCCTAAATCATTGACCTCCAATAGTGATGATGATACTTTGGGTCCTAGAATCATAAACACCATGCCTCCTCCACATAAATGGTTGATCCAAAATCACATCACAAATATATAGGGGTACAATACCACATAAAACTTTATCCTTGAAGGATTTGGTGAGAGGACACATTATTGAATGAAATGAATGTCTCTCCCCTATTATAACCATACAATATTATATAGTTGTAGGTCTAGTGTGATAGGAAGATTCAAATCCTTCACCATCTGAGAAAAGTCAAATTATTTTGGCTGTCAATATCAATAATGAAATACAAGGGCTTATAAGTAAAATATTTATAAGTAAAACATGTATTTCCCCCTCCTATAACTCCTTTGGTCCAGTCTATATGATCTCAAAGATCACATTTGGCTTAGCTTCCATGATTCACTTTCCTATATTCTTAACCTATGGATGTGGAGGCAATGGTGTAGTGGATGTACAATATTGTGAATCAATAGACAACAAATTAATTTTTTAACACTCCTCCTTTGAATATCGATTACTATTGTGATAATCACACAATTTGTTAATCTTGGCCTTTGGGCAATTCTTTTCATGAGAGTCTTTTTTATACTTCCAACTCTACTTTTTGGGCTAATTCCATTTGTCCTAATTTTGTGGAGAATCACTCTTGATTTTGTTTAGATAATACTTAGTATTTTGGATTTTGTTATTTGATACTCCTCCTTTTCTATTTTTATTTTTGTGCTTCTACTTTAATTTGACACCAAGTTTGTATGCCCCTTTGAATATATTGAATTCTAAAGGGTTTGCATCCTATCAAATGTATCCCACTATAGTACTTGAATATTTGATACCTTTTGGTATCTTGTACACCTACTTTTATTGCCATGAAATGGAAAACATCAGTATAATCTTGAATAGATTGGTCATTACCTTGACATAATTATTTTCATCACATGTATTGGTCTTAATAGGTTTCCACAAAAAAATATTCTTCCTTGATGAACTCCATGAAATAATCCCATGTGAACACTACATCTTCATTCTCCTTTATAATCTTGTTAAAATATGATTTCCACCAAAATCAAATAGGTAATGTAACTTTGAAGAGTACAAAAATGATTTTCTCTTTGTTGGTGAATTTATCCAACCAATTTTCTAAGTCATTAGAATTAATTTTTCTTCACAAGTAGAAATATCAAAATTCATATATGCCTTATAGGTGTGGGAGCACTAAATTATGCTAGAGAAATGAGATATTGTGTAGAGGATGTTGTAGAATTTGTTGTATGAATTCATTCAATATTTTAAGTAAATTGATTCATTATCTCATTCCTTTGTTTCATGAGGGCTACATTCAAAATCTCCTTAAAAGGATTGATTGTCTTGACGTTATCCATTCTAGTTCTCACTTGAGATTATTTTTAATAACAAGGGAGGTAATAAGATGGATCTCACATATAATACTTAAAATTTCTATAGCTTGATCTTATATTTATGGACATGCACTCAAAAGACACATTGCTCTAATACCACTAATCCAAAACTTAGAATTTTAGGTTAATCAATATTAAGAAAGAGTGCATTTTAGAAGTAATAGGGTATGACAACCAAAACATAAAAGTATATAAGAAAACAGCATAATGATTTTATTACTCAAATAATAGAGTATATTGCAAGCAATCTTTGAGAAGATATCTAAAACTATAAATTGCATCCATTACTCATGCTTTTAACTAATAATAGATTGTGTAATACTTTTTATTTTTCAATTGTGGTATTGCTTTTTTAAATTATGGAGTGCACAGTGATTGTGACATTGTCTTTTTTACTTCTTACCATTTCTTGTTTTCTTTTCATATGCATAGGAGCATACTATTATTATCTGATTTATTTATGCATTGATTGATCACACACTTTTCTTACTATGACAATGGTCATATTTTATTTTCATGTAATTTACTTTAATATCTTAAACCAATAACTTCTAAGAAATTACTTTTATACATTTAAATTATATTTATATATTTTTTACACTTAAATTAGATTAGAAGGGATAGTGGGAAGTTAACCTAAATTTGAAGAGGACTCAATATCCCTTCTTCTAAATCTATTTTTGGAAGTACTATACGTATAATACATCGAATAATTCTAAAATCAACAATTAGTAAAATCACTTCCATGCCAAACACAAGTCTATACAATTATGTTTTGATGGAAACTTTAGGAGTTACAGTATCCTCCCGTTAAGCTCTCTTTATCTTTGTATGCCAATCCCTTTCTGATTCAACAATTCTCCTCTTTAGAATCTTCGAAATATTCTTTTTAGTGGAATTTGCTAAGCCATTCCCTTAGTAATACTAATTAGAAGAGGTATTCAGAATATCCCATGCTCAAGTGTGAAAGTCATCAATTTGGTCCCCATAAAAACTATAGCATTGTTAGTAATTAGTATTGAAGGGATATCATACCTACTAATAATATCTTCTAATAATTTGATGATGAATTGTTGATCTATTGTTTTAACTAAATTTGCTTTATCCCATCTAGTGGATTAGTCTATGGTAGTCAAAATCCACCTATGATATACACTTAACAATGAGCTAATTTTCCCAATAAAATCTAAGCCCCATTGTTGAAAGGGTTTTGTGACAATTATAGGTTTTAATGTCATTGGTATTTTCCTTGTTTCACCTATGAACATATAATAGGACTTATAATATTTTACCCATTGAAAGTAATCAAAGAAGATAGTAGGCTAATAACAATATGCTTTTAGGATCTTGTGGGTCATGGTTTGTGCACAATAGTTGTTGGTCTTCGTCATAATATTATTTTAGAAAGACTTTTGTTCTTACCTATCCTACACATATGAAGAATGCTCTATTGTATCCCTTGCAAAAAAGTATGTTATTTAGCCAAGTATAATGGGTGGAATTTTGTTTAAATATATCCCTTTATTTAAGTGTCAAACCTCTTGGGACCTATCTCATCAACATATAACTCCTTAAATCACCCATACATCTTGTTTGCTCTTCTAAGTCAACTTCCTCCATGAGTTCTATATGTTCTTTTGGGAGAGTCATGGAAATGTTCTCAAATAGTGATAATCCTCTTATCAATTTAGTCAACTTAATTTCTATGTCAAGTTCTTGAAAAAATATCTAATAGAATCTCTTTTATTCAAGTTCACCATAAAGTATTGTGGACCTTACATCATGAAATACTACAAATATAGTGGTTTTGATTTGAGATAAATAATACCAAAACTATTTTTAGGCTTTCATAATTGTAAACACCTATTTTTCTATAGAGGTGTATCACTCTTCATTATTGAGTGTTTGACTCAAAGGAAATTGGATGCTCATCTTCTTTATCATCCTTTTGAGTTAGTATAGTTGCAACACTCTCACTAGTACAAAATATATATACCTAAGATATTTTGACAAGTATGAATTAATTAGTACTAATACTTTTATGATTGTATCATACTTTGAAAGACTTGTTTTCCTTATTTAGTCTAAATAAAAGTGGCATAATTCTTCAAAAAAAAATTATGGGTATCGTTAGTTGGACAAAGTTAATTTTGAATTTTTCCACAAATTCAATATATCCCAAAAAAAACCTAATACCTTTGATTTATAAGGGAAGTGGTAGCTATTAGATTACCTTCATATTATTAGATTGATTGAAAGTCTATCTTTTGATACCATATATCCTATAAGCCTCAGTTCTTGCACAAGGAATATTGATTTCTTAGGGATTAAAGAAATTCTATACTTCCTATTTATTTGGAAAAATAAATCCAATTGTTTAGCATGCTCTCTCCTTTTTTTTGAAAATATCATTAGGTCATCAAGATATATGAGTATAATTTCATCAATCAACCTAACTAAAGCAATACCCATAACCTTGTGAAAATTGGCCCCCACTTTAGATAAATTGAAAGGCATTATTTGGTAAAAAAATATTCCCCATTTTATAGTGAATACTATTTTATGTTGATCATTATATTTGACTAAGTTTTAGTAGTACACTAAGAAACCATCAAGCAACGACAACATTTGTGATCCTACCACTTTTTGTAATATATGGTCAATTGATGGAAATATGCAATGGTATCATAGAGATACCTAATTTAGGTCTATAAAAACTATATATAATTAGATAGATCCATTCTTATTGCATATTAGTACTAGATTTACTACCCATATAGGGTGCACTATAGAAAAAATAAATTGTACTATAACAAAATTAAAAGCTTCTTATTCATAACCACTTCAATTTTTGGGTTGACAAGCCTCTATTTTTTATGGAATGGTCTTAGATCCAAGTTCAATATCAATGGCACATTAGTATGTTTTTGTCATATACCTTTAAGTTATTGTAATTGCAGTAATTTCACACAAATCATTGAATGGATGTATTTATTCATTTTCCATGTGTAGTTTTTAATCTTTAGCAATCATAACAATATGATAGGATGATGTTTTAGCTTTAATACTTACCTTTTTATCACTATCATCAAGATTAAACAAGATTTTTAACACGACCAAGCCTCTAGGTAATTGATTTAATTTCAATTGAATTACACCATCTTTAATCCCTTTTCCATGTTGATTCTTCTCTTTTTCATATTGAGCTTCTTTAACTAGGAACTCAATGATTTTCTTATCATTATTGAACACTTACCAGTGATCAATGTCATAAAGGATGACATACCTAAAAACCACCTCTAGTTCTTTTGATTTATTCTATATGTATATGATTAAATCAAATCTAGAATTTAGGGAGACCAACTGATGCAGGAGCATCCGGTGGCAGCATGGGCAATCTTGCATCCTTCAAAATTTTCTTTAAGTTCTTGTATTTTGACATATTTTGTTTCTTTTCCGGAGGAGGGAAGATGTTGCAAAGCCGAAGGGGAAGTTGTTAGAAGAGCTAAGGCAAAGGTTGGAGTGGGGTCATGAAATTGCGACATGTCGCGAAATCGCGACCTCATTAGCTGTAGAAAATGCAGGGCGAGTTTCGTCGTGATATCGCGACGTCGCGATATCGTGACGGTTATGTTGGCAAAGGCAGAAGTTGCGGAGGGGTCGCGATATCGCAACGTCATGATGTCATGACCATATTAAAGCTATGGCAAAGGGCGGAGGTGGGGTCACAAAATCATGACATGTCACAATTTTGCGGCCTCAAAGGCAGTGGCAAGTGCAGGGTGTATTTTGTCGCGATATCGCGACGTCGCGATATCGTGACATTGTCTCAAAGTTGAGAGCGGGGCGATAGTTGGGTCGCGATATCACGACATGTCATGATATCATGGCCAGAGAAAAGTCAAACTAAAAGCAAACACGCAGATGGTCGGACAGGGTGGAATCGACACGTGGCTGCCATGTGTGTTGAAGGCGACGCCACCAGTTGGGGGTAGGGTGGAATTTGACACGCGGAAGCATACAGGTAATAGGCCAAAAGGGTGAGGGCCACGTAGTCTGAAGAGAAAGATAAATATGTCGACCTTGCATATGTATCTTTTATTATTGTTTCTGAAAGAACCGTAGTTACAGGTGATAGACATAATGGCAGAGACAGCGGTACTTAAGGACAGTCAGATCAAAATGGCGGGTGCAGGGTGTGGAAGCCATTAATGCAAACTCTCAGTAGATCGGGCAGTGGCCCATTTATGACAAAGAAATTTGAAAGTTCGAAGAGGGGGGAATTTTGAATTTGAATTTTGTTAGGTGGAGGCATTGATTGCCTAGAGGAACGGGGCCTCGATAAAAACCCAAAAATTTGTAATGGAGGGGGGTGGACCGGAGAACAGGGAAGAGACAGAGGGTCGAAAATACCAGAGCACCTCTGGTTAATGTATGCCTGCGGGCTGTTTTATTTTGGAATGCATGTAAATATTTTTTGAAATTTTAATGAAAAGTTGAATTTGTAAGGTGTTGGTTTTCCCGTCCCCGTCAGTGGTATCAGAGCCCGTTGTTCCTGAGTGTACAACAGACCATCGAAGGAGAGGTAGTTGTACCAGGACTTGTGGGAGGGCTTGAGATCAGGTGAAGATGCCTCCGAGAAGAAACCCCGTGGGTGGCAGAGGCATGGCAGCGGAAGATTTTTGGGCTTTGCAGCGACAAGTTCAGGCCCTGCAAGAAGAACTGTGCAGAGGACATGAGCCGAGAAGAGATGCAGACAGTGAAGATGAAGTTGATGAAGAGGAGAATCAATTTGAAGAAGAGGAAGAAGATGTAGATCCGGCACAAGCCAGACTATACAAGGCCATATCTCAGATCGGGAAGAGGCCGAAGTTAGAAGTTTCTACATATTTTGGGAACTTGAATCCGGAGGAATTAATAGATTGGATAAATTATTTAGAAGAGTATTTCGAATATGAGGAGGTTGAAGACCCTAACCGGGTCATATTTGCTAAGACCCGACTGAAGGGTCATGCCAGCATATGGTGGAAGGGAGTACAGCTGGAGCAGAACCGAAGAGGAAAAGAGCGAATAACAAGATGGGACAGAATGGTGGAGAAATTGAAAAGGTAGTTTATCCCCGTAGATTATGAACTGGACCTGCTACGTAAAATGCAGAGTTTGAGACAGATGAACAAAACGGTTCAAGAATACACGGAGGAATTTTACAAAATCTCCATCAGAACCAGGCATTTAGAAGCAAGCAAAGAAAAAGTGGCCCGTTATATTAATGGGTTAAGACCCAGTGTTCAGGAGGAGTTGAGCTTGGTTCGGGTAAGCACCATTGAAGATGCTTACCAATTTGCTTTAAAGGTGGAAGAAAAACTGAACCGAAAGTTTGAGAACAAGCAAAGAGTAAAAGGGTCGGGAGGAAAGAACGGTGGAAAGAAAGAAGGAAAGGAAGAGAAGAAAGAAGAGGAGAGCAGCATCCGGGATCAGAAAGAAGATGAAGAATCCAAACCGCAAGTTCAGAATGATGGCTACCCAAGAGGAAGAGGTAGATCTGGACGTGGGTATGGAAGAGGAGTATTTTGTGGAACATGTTTCCATTGTGGTGAAGAAGGACACCGAGCATTTGAGTGTCCACAACACCGAGAAAGGACAAACAAGAGGCCAGTGGGTCCTGCCAGAGCAGTTGTGGCAGTTGAAGATGATGATTCAGAACATTCTAAAGAAGCTGAAAAGGGAGAAGCAATGATTGTGAGGAGGACCATGCTGGTGGAGGAAGACAAATCTGAACAAAGGAGAAGCCTGTTTCGCACCCGATGCAAAAGTGCAGGCAAAGTCTGTAATGTTATTATAGACAATGGGAGTACAGACAACTTAGTTTCTGAGGAGATGGTTTCTAAGTTGCAGTTGGAGAGAAGGAGGCACCCGCACCCATACCGGATTGCGTGGTTGCAGAAGGACCACAGAGCTTGGGTTCGGGAACAGTGTTTATTCACGTTCCAGATTGGGAGATACCAGGATGAATTCCTGTGTGATGTATTCCCCATGGATGCTTGCCATTTGCTGTTGGGAAGGCCATGGCAGTTTGATCGGAGTGCAGTGCATGATGGTCGTGCAAATACTTACACCTTGAAGAAATATGGAGTGTGGCACAAGTTGAAGCCATTGCAGACCGAAGATGAGAAAGTGTGCAGTAATGCCAGAATTTGTCTGGTAGAGGGCAAAAAATTTTCTTGCCAAGAAGCGGGATTTGAGCAGGTTGCATAGGCAGGTGAATGTCGAGAGGTGTTGCCGAAGGCGGTGACCGGACAGCACCGAAGTGAAGGTCACTTCTCTATCTACCCCGGGTGTCTGATGCAGGAGCATCCGATGGCAGTATGGGCAATCTTGCATCCTTCAAAATTTTCTTTAAGTTCTTGTATTTTGACGTATTTTGTTTCTTTTTTGGAGGAGGGAAGATGTTGCAAAGCCAAAGGGGAAGTTGTTAGAAGAGCTAAGGCAAAGGTTGGAGTGGGGTCGCGAAATCGTGACATGTCACGAAATCGTGACCTCATTAGCTGCAGCAAAGGCGGGGCGAGTTTCGTCGCGATATCGCGACGTCGCGATATCGTGACGGTTATGTTGGCAGAGGCAAAAGTTGCGAAGGGGTCGCGATATCGCGATGTCACGATATCGCGACGTCACGATGTCGTGACCATATTGAAGCTATGGCAAAGGGCGGAGGTGGGGTCGCGAAATCGTGACATGTCGTGATTTCGTGACATGTCACAATTTTGTAGCCTCAAAGGCAGTGGCAAGTGCAGGGCATATTTTGTCGTGATATCACGACGTCACGATATCGCGACATTGTCTCAAAGTTGAGAGCGGGACGATAGTTGGGTCGCAATATCGTGACATGTCGCGATATCATGGCCGAAGAAAAGTCAAACTAAAAGTGAACACGTGGATGGTCGGACAGGGCGGAATCGACAGGTGGCTGCCACGTGTGTTGAATGCGATGCCACCAGTTGGGGGTAGGGTGGAATTTGATACATGGAAGCGTACAGGTAATAGGCCAAAAGGGTGAGGGCCATGTAGTCTAAAGAGAAAGATAAAGATGTCGACCCTGCATATGTATCTTTTATTATTGTTTCTGAAAGAACCGTAGTTACAGGTGATAGACATAATGGCGGAGACAATGGTACTTAAGGACAGTCAGATCAAAACAGCGGGTGCAGGGTATGGAAGCCATTAATGCAAACTCTCAGTAGATCGGGCAGTGGCCCATTTATGACAAAGAAATTTGAAAGTTCGAAGAGGGGGGAATTTCGAATTTGAATTTTGTTAGGTGGAGGCATTGATTGCCTAGAGGAACGGGGCCTCGATAAAAACCTAAAAATTTGTAATGGAGGTGGGGTGGACCGGAGAACAGGGAAGAGACAGAGGGTCGAAAATACCAGAGCACCTCTGGTTAATGTATGCCTGCAGGCTGTTTTATTTTGGAATGCATGTAAATATTTTCCAAAATTTTAATGAAAAGTTGAATTTTTAAGGTGTTGGTTTTCCCGTCCCCATCACCAACTCATATATCTTCGTATTAAATTCTCTAGTTTTTTTCTTAAGCTTAAAAATATTGAAGCTTTCCAACAAGTACCACACTCTGTGGTTGTAGTATTAAGATGTTTATTCTTAATTACACATGCTAAATTGACTTGGTTTATCACCATTTGAAATCACCAAAGACTTTTAAGTTCTTGACTCCAATATTTTTAGCTTTCCCTTGCTTGATGAATAATGCTTCATATTTAGTGATATTATTTGTACAATTGAATAATAATAGATAAGCTTAATGCATTTGTATACCTTATGGGTTGATTAGTTGTATTCCATAACTTACGCCATTTCTTTTTTTTATCCCATGTGTACAATTCAAGTGCCTTTTAAACCTTGAGTTTGTATACTAGTAAAATCTAGGATTGTTATTGGTTCTTTAGATATTGTAGAGGAGGAAAATTTCCCTGTCGCATACGATTCTTGGTTGGATTTTTTGGGAGCTGAGGTGATCGCAGGGCTATGTTATATTATCTACACTTGGGGGCTTGGGGATTTAAGGTTTCACCAAGAATGGTTTAAGGACTTTCTCCAAGTATAGGGTGAAGATGTTTAATGTGTATATTGAGAAAACATCTATGTTTGGCCTTTCTAAAATCTAAGCTATGAAAAATTAAAGAACAATGTAGGAAAAACATAAATGCAAGCAAAGAAAGACTAACCCTAGGATGACTCTTGATTTTCAATGATGACTTAAACCTAACCTGCAATAAAATATTTGTTTTTTGTTTCAACAAGGGTTTAAGAGAATGCACAAACAAATTAACCCTAGAATGCAAAGTATATGTTTTTTCTCTTTTTAATACCTATAAATAAATCAAATATTTTTCTTTTTATTCATGATTTAGATCTAGAATAGAAAATGGGTAGAAAGCAAACAAAAAACAACAAACAACCTAAGAAGTTTATTTAGAGCACTTATTTGTGGTTGATTCTAGATTTTACTTGCATCCAAAATATCCAAATAACTTCAAACCTGCTAAACAACTTACAAACCCTAGAAAATTTTATTAGTGTTTGGGGGCCTAGTTAAGCCACTTTATAACAAAGCTTGGAGGCACAACAATCAAGACTCCTTGGTCCTTTTAGTTGACCTTTCAAAAGTAAAAATGATTGTTGATCTTTGGAAGAAAACATAATGAGATATGACAACATGAAATAATGAACTAGATGCAAATATAATGAACACAATGCTAAACTAGTATGCAATTAGAAATCCTAGGGTTTGGGGACAAACAATTACCCCCAAGCTAGTATGATTTAAATGCAAGAAAAATAGAATGACAAAGTTAAAAAAAAATGATAATAGGAAGGAAACAATGCAAAATAGATATGTAAACCAAAACCCTAGGGTTTGGGGATAAATAGTTGTCCCCAAGTCTATCAAGACCAAATTTGTGCCTTGTAAATTATCGAGCATGGATTCGATAACCAAAGGAAAATCAATAGTAGGAAGTAGGGTAGGTAAAAATAGGGCTTTCATTGAATTCATTCCCTATAATGGATGGGTAATGGATTCACATAAGGAGACTTAAAATAAAGAATCTAGATGTAAAATGTAGTCTTAACACAAAACTAAATGATTTAAAAAGCTAATAAATACAAAGATAACCTGATAATCTTGTAGAAGAATCAAGAGAAAAGGTAGAAGACATCTCCTCATTCAATAAGATAAGTTTATTGTTAAGGCTTCTTCACTTGCAAATCACAAGAAGCACACCAAAAGTAGAACACCAGAGCACCAAGAACACCAGATGAAATGAAGATTACCCAAAAGCTTGCTTAGATCAAGATTATCAAAAAATATTCTCTCTTGAAAAGGGGGATCCAATCCCTTTATTTATAGAGGGTTTGGAGGGCTAAAAAGGTAAGAAAATAAAAATTAACCTTGGTCAAGCTGATTCCACAAAATATCAGCTCAAAATTTAGACTTTTTTGAAGAAAAAATCCTAAATTTGTTGAATTTGTGCCCTGCACTTTATCAAGCATGGATTTGGTCAAGGTTAAGGAAAAACAAAGCAAAACAAAAGAAAAAAGAGCTCAAGCTTGCACTTAGCAATTTTGAGCCTCCCAAGGGATTCTAAGGAAAAATGACTCATTTGGATGGGTCAATTTTCCATATCTACAAATATCAAGTAATTTTTAAGCTTTATCAATGCACTCTCCATGGTTTGTAGAAATTATGAACTACCAGGTAACTGGGAATATTCCTTCTTGTATTACTCTAAATAAGGTTCTAACTAATTTTAAAAATTTCATCCTTTCAATGGATGAAAGGACTACTGTTTAAATGTATACCTGACCATGTTTTGTGAAGGTGTGTAAAGGAAGATGAAGTTTATGATATCCTTCCGGTATGTCATGATGAACCTTTAGGAAGGAATTACTTTATAAAATAAACATGCAATAAATTCTCGGATCAGACAGCTACTTGTCTTCACTTCACAGGGATGTGAAGAAATATGTCTTCTACTATGATCAAATGTCAAAGATTGGGAAAACCTATGACTTAGAATGATATGCCTCTTCAACCTTAGATAGTTCTAGAACCATTTGAGAAATGGTGCATATATTTTATAGAGCCTATTAATCCTCCATAACAAGGAAAATATCACATCCTAGTGTGCATAGATGGGCTATGGTAGTGGTGCTCCAATACATTTGTGAGGAAAAAGTAGCTTATTTATTATATGAACATAACTTTCATTGCTTTGGTTCTTCTTGTGATATTTTGTTAGATCAGGGACCCAAATTTGAATCAAATATTATCCATTCATTCATGGAATACTACCAAATAAAACATAAAAAGTCCTCACCATATCACCTACAATCCAATGATCAAGTAGAAGTTACCACTAGAGTATTGGAGAAAATCTTAACAAAAATGGTAGCTTCACATAGAAAATATTGGTTTGATAGGTTATGTAAAGTTGTGTGGGCTTATAATATTACTTGGAAATCCACCATTGGACTCACCTCTTATGAGCTAGTTTATGGAAAGGAACCTAATTTACCTATTGAATTTGAATTATAGACTTTATGAGTTATACTTAATGTGGGTATTGAGTTATCACAAGTAAATTTAATATAGAATTTCTTAAGAAGAACACTCTCATGTAGCAATTAACACTTGAAGAGCATTCTCAGTAATAGAAGCATGAAAAGCACTCACAGGAAGTGAATCACTCATGAAAGAGAATTCATAGGCAAACAAATGCTCACAAAGAGTAATCTTAGGCAAATGTATATAATCACTCACAACTCTCACAGGTAGTGATTACAACATTCACATAATATTGAAATATGCTCACAAGGGATAAAGAACATGAAACATACTCATAAAGTGTAAAGTAGTGGCTATATGTAGTCACTTGGTAGAATCATAGATGAAAGCAAGTCAAACCCTATTAATGCATACATAGACCTGATAAAGGGAGTATAAGCAGTATTTTGAGAAAGAAACATCTAAGGAAGAATGTTTTAAGGAATAGAATTAAGTATGTACAATCACAAAGTATTGCTAGGTGAAATGACAACTAGATCACCTAAGAATATCCAAAGGACTATAATCCATTTGAATTTGAGAATTCATAGATCAATATATATTAGAAATAGAGTCTATTCCATCATTTGGGTTATGTAAATGTATCTTCCAAGGTACATACTTAGATTACTTTAGGGGCACATTATCTAGTTACTTCATGCAATTGTTGGACATTTTGAGCTCATTTAGTTGTTATTGATGTCAAAGTGAGAATTCATCATTGATGTCAAGGTGAATACATGAAGCTATCATTAATACCATGGAGTACACCATTACTATCACCAGGAACAATGCAAAGAGTTGAAGAAAAGTTATCAAAATATTATTTTATAAGGGTTTGTGTTAAAACCATGGTGAAAATTAAAAGGTTTCCTTAAACATTGTGATGGCAAAATTAAGGTTTTTATTAAAACCATGGTGGCAAAATAATCTTCATCAAATCAATGGAGTACAAATTAAAGGTTTAAATTTTATCCCAAGGAAGGCTTTAATTTTTATTAAAGTCAAAGGTTTATAAATATAATTTATAAAAATTAAATTCTTTTAGAATTTAAATAATTTATAAATTATAAAAGTTTTTAAAAAGCGCCAACATCATCAAACTTCATGGAGCAGTGACGTCTTGGAAAAAGGGTAAATCGTGTATAAATACCATGCCAAAGAACATTTGAACTTACCTTATTTGATTAAATTTTATGTGACCAAAGAGAAAAATAATTTGTGTAATCATTGAGGAAGAAGACAAAATTGTGTTGTCTTTTAACGCCAGGGAAAAATATGAAAAGGGGAGGAGAAGGCCTCACTCCCATTGGACAGAGTGTGGTCCATTGGCAGCGTGCATTTTATGAGAGCGTTGGGAGTGGAAGTGACCATGATTGATTTGCGTGGTGGTTAGTTTGCATGCTCATATTGAGTGCCAAGGGAAGAGCTTTTGGCACATGCTCGTTTTGAGTGCCAGACTTAGGATAAAGAGCATAAAGTACTTTAATATTTCAAGCATGCGTCTAGCGCACGCGGCGGTCAATCCTGTGGCTAGAGCTCTCGCAGAGGCAGAGATTATGGATTCGAATCCCACTAGTGACAAAGGTATTTTTAATTAAATTTTATTTGCCTAAGGTTTTCTATAAAGTGTTATTTGGAGTTATAAGGGTTTATGAAAGGTTATTTTATTGATAAGTGATTTATGTTATTGAAGTTATAAGGAAAGTAGATTTTATTTTTACCAAAGTTCTTTTTGCCATTAAATCTGATTAAAGGGGTTTTGAGTTAGTTTTGGTGGATTTTGAATTTATTTTTAATTGGGATATTATAAGGTATTATTGGATAAATATTTTATGTATGTTCATGGTTGTTTTGAAATATGGAGTGATAAGATGTAATTGAGTTTTTACATTACATTATGAGAAATATTTATCTTCTAACCTCTTTGAGCTTGGCATAGAAGTGTTTGTGGTTGTGAAAGATTTATGAGATCCCTTCATCATAAAGAAAAAGGTATGAGAACATTCTTCCATAGTTGAGTTGATTGATTGGTGATGGAGAGCCCATATTCACCACCAAAAATTTAGATCCCCCTCTTCTCCTTTGATCACCGAAAACCAATTACAACACTAGCCTGCAGGCTTAGTTTTCCTTATTTTTTTTCACCTTCCGAGGTCCTGACCCTCTAGGCCATTAATCACCCACCTGGAAGAATACATCCTTAGAATCTAAAAATTTGGCTCTTCCCCAGCCTTCGTGAATGAACCTTCACATATTTTTCCCTAACTGGCAACTGCAACCCAGGTCAACCAGGAAAACACGCATTGATGAGCCGTCTGAACATCTTTGACCTCTAGGCGTAGCATTCGAGTGGCCGCCATGCTCAGCAAGATTACCGAGAAAGAAATCATGCATTAATGAGGCCTTTGACCACCTCGGGAAACACCGTCTGGGAACACGTGCCTTTTCGAATCGTGAACCAGTAGTATGTCGCGATATCATGACATTTTTCTTCCTCGCTGCCTTTCTCTTCTTTGGGTCACGATATCATGACATGTCATGATATCATGACATGTCACGATATTGTGACATCTTTCCTTTCTGCCTCTTCCTAGCCTCTCGAGTCGCGATATCACAACATTCTTCCTTTCTGCTTCCTTCTTGCCTCTTTGGGTCACAAAATCGCAACATGTCATGATATCACAATAGCTTTACCTTTCGCTTTCACTCTCTGCTTTGGGTCATGAAATCGTGACATGTCGCGATATCATGACAGTTTCCTTCCTTGCTTTCTTTTTGCTCCTTCGGTCGCGATTTCATGACATGTCATGAAATCGTGACATTTTCTTCTCTGGCCTTTCCTGTCTTCTTTCGGTCACGATTTCACATGTCGTGAAATCGTGACATTTTTGCTCCGCACCTTCTCTCTCCTTCCTGAGTCACGATAATGCAACATGTCGCGATATCACGACACTTTTCTCTCTTACGCCTTCTCTCGACTTTTGGTCATGATAATGCGACATGTCACGATATCGCGACACTTTTTCTCTCTTGTGCCTTCTCTCGGCTTTTGGTCATGATAATGCGACATGTCACGATATCATGACACTTTTTCTCTCTTGAGCCTTCTCTCGGCTTTTGGTCATGAAAATGCGACATGTCGCGATATCGCGACAGTTTTTTCTCTCTTGAGCCTTCTCTCGGCTTTTGGTCATGAAAATGCAACATGTCGCGATATCACGACACTTTTTCTTCTTTTCCTACATGTCTCGATATCATGACACTTTTTTCTCTTTGCGGTATTTTGCTTTTCATTGGATGCTCCTACATCAGACAACCGGGGTGGATTGAGAAGTGACCTTCACTTCTGTACTGTTTTGTCACCTTCTTTTTCAACATCTCAAAACTTGCAAAATATTCAGCCTCAGCACTGCTCTTTTCTCCTTTATCCATTGTTCTCAACTCAAAAGCATTCCTTGGACTGCTCCCACATACAATCTGATATGGTGATTTACCAATACTCCTATTGATAGTCCTATCCAGAGTAACTAGGGCTATACAAGCTCTCCAAGCTTTAGCAAAATCTGGGTCTTCAGGTTACAAACCCTTGATTTTTTCAAACCCCACAACTTCCACTCTCATTTTTGTCAGCAACCTCTTTTCATCCACCCCCTTCAGTGGCTTTAGTTTATGGCGCACTCCTTCGTTTGTTAGGGAATAAGTGTTGGCAAGTCCATCATGGACTACACGGTGATCAAACTTCCATGGTATTCCTAATAGCATATGACAAGCATCCATAGGTAGGATATCACATAGGACCTCATCCTGGTATCTCCCAATATTGAACTTGACTAAGGACTATTCACTGACCAATGCCCTATGGTCCTTCCGCAACCACGCAATCCGGTATGGATGCGGGTGTCTCCTCCTCTCTAGCTATAACTTAGTAACCATTTCTTTAGAGACCAAGTTATCAGTACTACCATTATCTATAATAACATTACAGACCTTACCTAAACATTTGCACCTTGTGCAAAAAAAACTCCTCCTCTGGTCTGGTCCTTTCTCCTCATTCAACAATGTTCTCCTTGTGACCATAACTTTTCCTCTCTCTGCCTCCTCAGAATGTTCTAATTCAGCACCTTCATCTGCTACAATAGCTCTGGCAGGACCCTCAGGTCTATTATTCTTCCTTTCTCGATGTTGTGGACACTCGTACGTTCGATGTCCTTCTTCACCACAGTGGAAATAGGTTCCACAAAATCCTCCCCTTACAAATCCATGTCCAGATCTACCTCTCCCTCTTGGGTAACCATTGTTCTGATTACGGGGTTGGTAGGTGTTCCCCTCTTTCTGATCCTGGGTATTACTGGTTTCACTAGCCTTCTTTTGATCCTTATAATTTTCTCCACTGGTCCTTCCACCAGTTATTCCACCATGACCTCTTCCTCTTTGCTTACCCTCAAACCGTCTATTCAGATTCTCTTTGACTTTGAGGGTAAACTGGTAAGCATCCTCAATGGTGCTCACCCTAACCAGACTCAACTCTTCTTGAATATTGGTTCTCAACCCATTGATGTAATGGGCCACCTTCTCCTTGTTAGCCTCTGAATGGCCAATTCTGATGGAGATCTTATAAAACTCCTCTGTGTATTATTTGACATTTTTGCTTGACTGTCTCAAACTCTACATTTTCCTTAGCAGATCCAATTCATAATTTTTAGGAATAAACTATCTTTTCAACTTATCTACCATTCTATCCCATATTGTTATTCTCTCCTTTCCTCTTCTATTTCTTTCCAGCTATACTCCCTTCCACTAGATGCTGGCATGACCCTTCAGCTTGGTCTTAGAAAATCTGGCCTGATCAAGATCTTCGACCTCCTCATATTCAAAGTATTCTTCCAGGTCATTGATCCAATCAATCAACTCCTCTGGATTTAGATTTCTAGAGTACGTAGAAACCTCCATCTTTGGTTTCTTTCCAATCTTGGATATGGCTCTGTATAACCTGGCTTGTGCAGGATCTACAACCTCTTCTTCTTCCTCAAACCGATCCTCTTCTTCATCCACTTCATCTTCACTTCCTTCTTCTCCTCTGGGTTAAATCCCTCTGCACAACTCCTCTTGCAGGGCCTGAACTTGCCTCTGCAAAGCTCTAAAATCTTCTGCTAGCACCATATTTCTTCCACCACCACGGTTTCTTCATGGAGGCATTCTGCTTGTTTCTCTTACAACCCTTCCACAGATCTTGGTGCAAGCTACCTCACTTTCGGTGATCTTCTCACACACTCAAGAAATCCTGCTCTGATACCACTTTATGGAGAGCCCAAATTCACCACAAAAAATTCAGATCCCCCTCTTCTCCTTTGATCACCAAAAACCAATTACAACACTAGCCCGTAGGAGTAGTTTTTTTTTTTTTCACCTTTCGAGGTCCCGACCCTCTAGGCCATTAATCACTCATCTGGAAGAATACATCCTTAGAATATAAAAATTCAGCTCTTCCTCGACCTTCATGACTGAACCTTCACATATTTTTCCCTAACTGGCAACTGCCACCCGGGTCAGTCATGGAAACATGCATTGATGAGTCGTCTAAACATCTCTGACCTCTGAGTGCAACATTCGAGTGGCCACCATGCTCAACAAGCTTACTGGGCAAGAAATCATGCATTAATGAGGCCTTTGACTACCTCAAGAAACACCATCTGGGAATGCGTGCCTTTTCAAATCGTGAACTAGTAGTATGTCGTGATATCATGACATGTCACGATATCATGACATTTTTCTTCCTCACTGCCTTTCTCTTCTTTGGGTCATGATATTGCGACATGTCATGATATCGTGACATCTTTCCTTTCTACCTCCTCCTCGCCTCTTGGGTCGTGAAATCATGACATGTCACGATATCACGACATTCTTCCTTTCTTCTTCCTTCTCGCCTCTTTGGGTTACAAAATCATGACATGTCGTGATATCGTGATAGCTTTGCCTTCCGCTTTCACTCTCTACTTCAGGTCATGAAATCACGACATGTCGCGATATCGCGACAGTTTCCTTCCTTGCTTTCTTTCTGCTCCTTTAGTCACAATTTCACGACATGTCATGAAATCATGACATTTTCTTCTCTGGCCTTTCCTGTCTTCTTTCGATCGTGATTTCGTGACATGTCATGAAATCATGAAATTTTTGCTTCGTGCCTTCTCTCTCCTTCTTGAGTCATGAAAACACAACATGTCGAGGTATCGCGACACTTTTCTCTCTTGCACATTCTCTCGGCTTTTGGTAGTGATAATGCGACATGTCGCGATATTGTGACACTTTTTCTCTCTTGCGTCTTCTCTCGGCTTTTGGTCGCGATAATGCGACATGTCGCGATATCATGACACTTTTTCTCTCTTGAGCCTTCTCTCGGCTTTTGGTCGGGAAAATGCGACATGTCGCGATATCGCGACACTTTTTTCTCTCTTGAGCCTTCTTTCAACTTTTGGTCATGAAAATGTGACATGTCGCGATATCGCGACACTTTCTTCTTTGCCGACATGTTGCGATATCGCGACACTTTTTCCTCTTTGTGGTATTTTGCTTTTTGTTGGATTCTCTTGCATCAATTGGTTTTCTGGAAAATAAGTTTGGAGTGAAAAGGACTTGATTAGGGTTTCCTATTGAGTGTGTTGAGTTAATGCTTCAAGGTTTTCTGGAATAAAGAATTGTTGTTAAAACCTTGTTTGATAAGCATTGTTGTTGAAGCCATTGGTTGTGTGAAGAACTTGAACTAGGGTTTGAGTATCATTGTTATGTGAGAGTTTTTTTATAAGCATTGTTGTTGAAGTGAGTTGTTGAGCAAAGAACTTGAACTAGGTTTTGAAGAGAACATGAGTATCATTGTTATGTGAGAGTTTTTTATAAGCATTGTTGTTGAAGTGAGTTATTGAGTGAAGAACTTGAACTAGGGTTTGCAAAGATCATGAGTATCATTGTTATGTGAGATTTGTTGTTGAGCATTGTTGGAAATATTTTGAGTTGGTGTGCTTGGACTAGGGTTTGAGAGAGAGGATTATTTCATTGAGTGATTGGTTGAGTAGAGTTGGTTGAGCCTAGTCAAGTGGATGTGTGAAGTGATTGTTCAAGTTCCATAAAATAAACTATTCTATATTCTGAATTGAGTTGAGAAAGTGATTGAGCATTGAGTTGAATTTGAAGCATATTGAGTCTCTAACAATTCTCCTTATGTTTCTAAGAGAGTGATTGAAAGTAATTGAGCATTGTGATTAGTATAGAACATATTGAGTCTCTAACAATTCTCTTTATGTTTCTATGATATTGGACAAGTTCTGTGTGGACTTGTTGAGCAGATTTGAGGTAAGTATTTGAGGAGACTTGTGGACTGATTTTGTGTGAGCTTTTGTGAAAGCTTACAATACATATTTGGATAAGTTCTTGAGAGGACTTATTGAGCATATTTGGACAAGTTCTAGAGAGGACTTGTAGAGCATATTTGAGCAAGTTCTAGAGAGGACTTGTGGATATATTAGTGTGAGATTTTGTGGAAGCTTACAAGGTAGATTTGAGATAAGTATTTGAGAAGACTTGAGAGCAGAGTTGATTGATTTGTTCAAACCTTGAGTTAAGGTTTAGGGCAGATCTAACAGAGTTGAGACAAGCCTTGAGTTAAGGCTTGAGGATAGAGATCAAGGATATATTTGTGCTAGACCGAAGGACTATGTTTAGTGTATATTTGAGAGCAGAGTTTGGTGCATATTTGAGGATAAGTTTGTGCTAGACCAGAGATAGAGATTGAGTAGAGTTGTACTAGATCGAAGGACTATGTTTAGTGTATATTTGAGATAGAGCTTTGGAGGTGATAGAGTAGAGAGGATAGTAGTCTCCAGTGGATAGAGATCCATTAGCTAGGGTAGTGAGGATAGGTCTTCTGAGTGGGGATAAGAGTCTTCAGTGGAGAGAGATCCACAAGCCAATGTAGTGGAGGTAGTAGTCTTCTAGAGGATCACTAGCCAAAGCAGAGGAGAAGGAGTTCTCCTATGGATAGAGATCCATGAACTTGATTTAGGGGATTGGTGTCTCCTTTGGACAGAGGTCCATAAACATTGTAATAGGGAAAGGATTCCCAAGAGATTGATTGAGAAAATTTTAGTGAAATATTTTCTCCGTGGAGTAGCCCACATTGGGTGAACCACGTAAATTATGGTGTCTCTATTGTGTGTGGTGATTTATGCATTGCTTTGATTACTGTTATTGATATTGCTATCTATACATTGCATAATATTGATTTGGAAAGAAAAGTAAAAAGTGGTCTTATACTGTTCACCCCCTCTCAGTATAAGCTTGTGTTCTTCAATTGGTATCAAAGCGGGTTCCTTCAGAAGAGTTTAACATCTTGAAGGAAAAGCTAACAAGAACACAATAGATTCTAAGAATGTGTCCTCAGATAATTCAGCACCAGTATTTGATGGAAGTGACTATATATATTGGAGTATGAGAATGAAGATCTACCTGATGGCACTTGGCAATGAAATTTGGGAAGCAGTTGAATTTGGATATGATCCCTTAATTAATCCTCCTACAGATAAGGAAGGTAAGCTCCTACAACATTACAATTCAAAAGCAATGAATGCACTTTTGAGAGGTTTGCATAGAACAGAGTCTATGAAAGTTATGCATTGTCAAACTACAAAAGAAATGTGGGATAAATTGCAAAATATATATGAAGGAGATAAATGTGTCAAGAAAGCAAAGATGCAAAATCTCAAAGGACAATTTGAAGAATTAAGAATGAAGGATGAGGAAAACATTAGTACTTATCTACTTCGAATTGATGAGGTTGTTAATGCTATGCAAGGACTTGGAATGAAGATTGATGAATCGGATGTTTGTGATAAAGTCTTAAGAACTCTTCCAAAAATATTCAGTGAAAAGGTTTCTGCTATAGAAGTGTCAATGGATGGTGATACTTTGACAAGAGATATGTTGCTTGGTATTCTTACAACACATGAGATAAGAACAAAAGATCCTATTCCCCAGAAAGAAGCAACATTCAAAGCAATCAAGAAGACAAAGGGTAAGAAGTCAGAATCAAGCAATGAGTCATCCAGTGATGAAGAAGCAAATTATGGTAGAAGAGATAAGGATTAAAGAAGATCTAGAGATACAAAATCTATTAAATGTTTCAATTGTGGAAAGTATGGACATTTTGCAACAGATTTTCAAGAAGCTAAGAATAACAATGGTGAAGAAAAATAGGATCACAAGAACAGGGAATCAGAAAGATACAGGCACCAAAAGAAAAGCAAGGATGGACAAAGCAGACAAGGAAAGAAGTTCTTTCAAAGGCAAAAGAGGAGCTACTATGCGGATAATGCAAGTAAGTACTCAAGTGATAGTGATGCTAGTTTTTCAGATAATGATAGAGATGAAGTCCTATTTATGATTGAAGAAAAAGAACAAGTTAAGAAAAGGACTCCAGTAATTCTCAAGTGTTTTAGATGTGGTAACTTTGGACATCTTGAAGATAATTGTACAAGGGATGGTTATAGTTTCAGTGATGATGAATATGAGGATACACTTGAAGGACCAGATGAAAACCTTCTAATGGCATTAGAAGAAGGAGTAGGTGATCCTATAGAAGACAAGCCAATAGAAAATAAATATGTGGACAAAGGTAAACAAATAGAGGAATATTCAGAAAAGGATGGATATGATCTCAAGGGAGAACTTATATATGCCCTTGAAATGATAAAGAAGGTAAGAAAGCAACACTCTAAACTTGAAATTCAGTTTCAAGAATGTGATGAAGAGAGAAGATTGCTTATAGAGGATTTAGAAAAATCAAAGGCTAAGGCAAAAAGGTTCAAGGATAAGTTAGAAGCAAAGATCTTAGAATGTGAAAAGTTAGCACAAGAAGTGGCACTACTAAGAGAATATTTAGAAGACTCCAAAGTCAAGCTAAAAGGGTTCAAAAATAGCTCAAAGAACTTGGATAAGTTCATCAAGATACAAAAGCCTACATCAAGCAAAATAGGTCTTGGATTTGAACAGGTTCAAAAGAAATGGGAAGGAAAGTCAACCTCAAGTTTTGGAGGAGAAGAAACTTCAGATGAAGATACTTCAGAAGAAGATAGTGTAAAAGAGAGTGAGACATCTGAGGATGAGTTGGACAATAGAGAGTTCAACAAGGACAGGAACAATGCACAAAGAAGATACAGATGGAACAACAATCAGAATAGGTCAAGAGAGACTAGGAGACCAATGAGGTCAAGACAAGGAAACTTCAATGGAAGATGTTTTTCATGTCACAAGTTTGGGCACATGGCTTCACAGTGCAGGACACAGGAAAGATAGGAATATGGGAACAGATAACTTTTCCATGGGTATTGCTACTCATGTAATCAGTTTGGTCACAAGGCAATGAATTGCAGGGTTCATGACAGAAGAGGGTATGGCTTCACTAGGAGAAATCCTAAGACATTTGCACCTCCAAGGAATAATAACATTAAGTGTTATAAGTGCAATAATTATGGTCACACAACAAAGTGGTGTAGAGCAGACATTCCAAAATCAAGCATAGAAACAGGAACATGGACAGGAATGTAGACATGGATAGGAACATTGAAAGAAATAGTCAGAGGAATCAGAAGGATCATATAAGAAGAAGAGAGGATAAAGGTAAAGAACAGTGCTTTCTGGGAGTAGAAATACTCCCACCCTAAAATTAACCACCTCAAGAGGAGGTGGGGGAGGGGCTAAGCTAAGAGGCTCATTCTTAGCCCCGAGCCCCAAAGGTGACCCTTTGCCATTGATGTCAAAGGGGGAGAGATTTGAGTAAGGGGGAGAGATTTGGTATTTGAGAGAGCATTGAGCCAGGGGGAGCAATGTCCTAGGGGGAGCAGAACAAAGGAAAGGTCAAGTTTTTAGTAAAAATAATTTGGGTTGCCATCAATGACAAAGGGGGAGATTGTTGGACATTTTGAGCTCATTTAGTTGTCATTGATGTCAAGGTGAGAAGTCGTCATTGATGTCAAGGTGAACACATGAAGCTATCATTAATACCATGGAGTACACCATTACTGTCACCAGGAACAATGCAAAGAGTTGAAGAAAAGTTGTCAAAATATTGTTTTATAAGGGTTTGTGTTAAAACCATGGTTTTTATTAAAACCATGGTGGCAGAATAATCTTCATCAAATCAATGGAGTACAAATTAAAGGTTTAAATTTTATCCCAAGGAAGGCTTTAATTTTTATTAAAGTCAAAGGTTTATAAATATAATTTATAAAATTTAAATTCTTTTAGAATTTAAATAATTTATAAATTATAAAAGGTTTTAAAAAGTGTTGATGTCATAAAACTTCATGGAGCATCGACGTCTATGGAAAAATGGGAAATCATGTATAAATACCATGCCAAAGAACATTAGAACTTACCTTCTTCGATTAAATTTTATGTGACCAAAGAGAAAGATAATTCATGCAATCGTTGAGGAAGAAGACAAACTCGTGTTGTCTTTTAGCGCTAGGGAAAAAGATGAAAAGGGGAGGAGAAGGCCTCACTCCCATTGGATAGGGTGGTCCATTGGCAGTACGCGTTTCGTGAGAGCGTTGGGAGTGGAAGTGACCATGATCGATTCACGTGGTGGTTAGTTTGCATGTTCGTCTTGAGCGCCAAGGGAAGAGCCTTTTGGCATGCACTCATTTTGAGTGCCAGACTTAGGAGAAAGAGCACGAAGTGCTCCTAAGATTTCAAGCGTGTGTCTAGCACACGCGGTGGTCAAGCCCATGGCTAGAGCGCTCATGGAGGTAGAGATTGTGGGTTTGAATCCCACTAGTGGCAAAGGTATTTTTAATTAAATTTTATTTGCCTAAGGTTTTCTATAAAGTGTTATTTGGAGTTATAAGGGTTTATGAAAGGTTGTTTTATTGATAAGTGATTTATGTTATTGGAGTTATAAGGAAAGTAGATTTGATTTTTGCCAAAGTTCTTTTTGCCATTAAATCTGATTAAAGAGGTTTTGAGTTAATTTTGGTGGATGTTGAATTTATTTTTAATTGGGAGATTATAAGGTGTTATTGGATAAATATTTTATGTATGTTGATGGTTGTTTTGAAAGATGGAGTGATAAGGTGTAATTGAGTTTTTACATTACATTGTGAGAAAGATTTATCTTCTAACCTCTTTGAGCTTGGCATAGAAGTGTTTGTGGTTGTGACAGATTTATGAGATCCCTTCATCATCAAGAAAAAGGTATGAGCACATTCTTCCATAGTTGAGTTGATTGATTGGTTTTCTGGAAAATAAGTTTGGAGTGAAAAGGACTTGATTAGGGTTTCCTATTGAGTGTGTTGAGTTAATGCTTCAAGGTTTTCTGGAATAAAGAATTGTTGTTAAACCTTGTTTGATAAGCATTGTTGTTGAAGCCATTTGTTGTGAGAAGAACTTGAATTAGGGTTTGAGTATCATTGCTATGTGAATATTGTTTTATAAGCATTGTTGTTGAAGTGAGTTGTTGAGCAAAGAACTTGAACTAGGGTTTGAAGAGAACATGAGTATCATTGTTATGTGAGAGTTGTTTTATAAGCATTGTTGTTGAAGTGAGTTATTGAGTGAAGAACTTGAACTAGGGTTTGCAAAGATCATGAGTATCATTGTTATGTGAGATTTGTTGTTGAGCATTGTTGGAAATATTTTGAGTTGGTATGCTTGGACTAGGGTTTGAGAGAGAGGATTATTTCATTGAGTGATTGGTTGAGTAGAGTTGGTTGAGCCTAGTCAAGTGGATGTGTGAAGTGATTGTTCAAGTTCCATAAAATAAACTATTCTATATTCTGAATTGAGTTGAGAAAGTGATTGAGCATTGAGTTGAATTTGAAGCATATTGAGTCTCTAACAATTCTCCTTATGTTTCTAAGAGAGTGATTGAAAGTAATTGAGCATTGTGATTAGTATAGAACATATTGAGTCTCTAACAATTCTCTTTATGTTTCTATGAGATTGGACAAGTTCTGTGTGGACTTGTTGAGCAGATTTGAGGTAAGTCTTTGAGGAGACTTGTGGACTGATTTTGTGTGAGCTTTTGTGAAAGCTTACAATACATATTTGGATAAGTTCTTGAGAGGACTTATTGAGCATATTTGAGACAAGTTCTAGAGAGGACTTGTAGAGCGGATTGAGCAAGTTCTAGAGAGGACTTGTAGAGAATATTGAGCAAGTTCTAGAGAGGACTTGTAGAGAAATATTGAGCAAGTTCTAGAGAGGACTTGTGGAAATGTTTGAGATAAGTATTTAGAGAAGACTTGAGATTAAAATTGATTTTAGGTTGAGGATTGAGGGATAGATTTGTGCTAGATCGAAGGACTATGTTTAGTGCATATTTGAGAGTAGATTTTGGTGCAGATTTTGAGGATAAGTTTGTGCCAGACTAGAGATAGAGATTGAGTAGAGTTGTACTAGATCGAAGGACTATGTTTAGTGTAGATTTGAGATAGAGATTTGGAGGTGATAGAGTAGAGAGGATAGTAGTCTCTAGTGGATAGAGATCCATTAGCTAGGGTAGTGAGGATAGGTCTTCTGAGTGGGGATAAGAGTCTTCAGTGGAGAGAGATCCACAAGCCAGTGTAGTGGAGGTAGTAGTCTTCTAGAGGATCACCAACTAGAGTAGAGGAGAAGGAGTTCTCCTATGGATAGAGATCCATGAACTTGATTTAGGGGATTGGTGTCTCCTTTGGATAGAGGTCCATAAACATTGTAATAGGGAAAGGATTCCCAAGAGATTGATTGAGAAAATTTTAGTGAAATATTTTCTCCATGGAGTAGCCCACATTGGGTGAACCACGTAAATTATGGTGTCTCTATTGTGTGTGGTGATTTGTGCATTGCTTTGATTACTATTATTGATATTGCTATCTATACATTGCATAATATTGATTTGGAAAGAAAAGTAAAAAGTGGTCTTATATTGTTCACCCCCCTCTCAGTATAAGCTTGTGTTCTTCAATTGGTATCAAAGTGGGTTCCTTCAAAAGAGTTTAACAGCTTGAAGGAAAAGCTAACAAGAACACAATGGATTCTAAGAATGTATCCTCGGATAATTCAGCACCAGTATTTGATGGAAGTGACTATATGTATTGGAGTATGAGAATGAAGATCTACCTGATGGCACTTGGCAATGAAATTTGGGAAGCAGTTGAATTTGGATATGATCCCTTAATTAATCCTCCTACAGATAAGGAAGGTAAGCTCCTACAACATTACAATTCAAAAGCAATGAATGCACTTTTGAGAGGTTTGCATAGAACAGAGTCTATGAAAGTTATGCATTGTCAAACTACAAAAGAAATGTGGGATAAATTGCAAAATATATATGAAGGAGATAAATGTGTCAAGAAAGCAAAGATGCAAAATCTCAAAGGACAATTTGAAGAATTAAGAATGAAGGATGAGGAAAACATTAGTACTTATCTACTTCAAATTGATGAGGTTGTTAATGCTATGCAAGGACTTGGAATGAAGATTGATGAATCAGATGTTTGTGATAAAGTCTTAAGAACTCTTCCAAAAAGATTCAGTGAAAAGGTTTCTGCTATAGAAGTGTCAATGGATGGTGATACTTTGACAAGAGATATGTTTCTTGGTATTCTTACAACACATGAGATAAGAACAAAAGATCCTATTCCCTAGAAAGAAGCAACATTCAAAGCAATCAAGAAGACAAAGGGTAAGAAGTCAGAATCAAGCAATGAGTCATCCAGTGATGAAGAAGCAAATTATGGTAGAAGGAATAAGGATTCTAGAAGATCTAGAGATACAAGATCTGTTAAATGTTTCAATTATGGAAAGTATGGACATTTTGCAACATATTGTCAAGAAGCTAAGAATAACAATGATGAAGAAAAATAGGATCACAAGAACAAGGAATCAGAAAGATACAGGCACCAAAAGAAGAGCAAGGATGGACAAAGCAGACAAGGAAAGAAGTTCTTTCAAAGACAAAAGAGAAGCTACTATGCGGATAAAGCAAGTAAGTACTCAAGTGATAGTGATGCTAGTTTTTCAGATAATGATAGAGATGAAGTCCTATTTATGATTGAAGAAAAAGAACAAGTTAAGAAAAGGACTCTAGTAATTCTCAAGTGTTTTAGATGTGGTAACTTTGGACATCTTGAAGATAATTGTACAAGGGATGGTTATAGTTTCAGTGATGATGAATATGAGGATGCACTTGAAGGACCAGATGAAAACCTTCTAATGGCATTAGAAGAAGAAGTAGGTGATCCTATAGAAGACAAGCCAATAGAAAATAAAGATGTGGACAAAGGTAAACAAATAGAGGAATATTCAGAAAAGGATGGATATGATCTCAAGGGAGAACTTATTTATGCTCTTGAAATGGTAAAGAAGGTAAGAAAGCAACACTCTAAACTTGAAATTCAGTTTCAAGAATGTGATGAAGAGAGAAGATTGCTTATAGAGGATTTAGAAAATTCAAAGGCTAAGGCAAAAAGGTTCAAAGATAAGTTAGAAGCAAAGATCTTAGAATGTGAAAAGTTAGCACAAGAAGTGGCACTACTAAGAGAAGATTTAGAAGACTCCAAAGTCAAGCTAAAAGGGTTCAAAAATAGCTCAAAGAACTTGGATAAGTTCATCAAGATACAAAAGCCTACATCAAGCAAAATAGGTCTTGGATTTGAATAGGTTCAAAAGAAATGGGAAGGAAATTCAACCTCAAGTTTTGGAGGAGAAGAAACTTCAGATGAAGATACTTCAGAAGAAGACAATGTAAAAGAGAGTGAGACATCTGAGGATGAGTTGGACAATAGAGAGTTCAACAAGAACAGGAACAATGCACAAAGAAGATACAGATGGAACAACAATCAGAATAAGTCAAGAGAGACTAGGAGACCAATGAGGTCAAGACAAGGAAACTTCAATGGAAGATGTTTTTCATGTCACAAGTTTGGGCACATGGCTTCACAATGCAAGACATATGAAATATAGGAATATGGGAACAAATAACTTTTCCATGGGTATTGCTACTCATGTAATCAGTTTGGTCACAAGGCAATGAATTGTAGGGTTCATGATAGAAGAGGGTATGGCTTCACTAGGAGAAATCCTAAGACATTTGCACCTCCAAGGAATAATAAAATTAAGTGTTATAAGTGCAATAATGATGGTCACACAACAAAGTGGTGTAGAGTAGACATTCCAGAATCAAGGAATAGGAACAGGAAAGAACATGGACAGGAATGTAGACATGGATAGGAACATGGATGAAAGAAATAGTCAGAGGAATCAGAAGGATCAGATAAGAAGAAGAGAGGATAAAGGTAAAGAATAGTGCTTTCTGGGAGTAGAAATACTCCCACCCTAAAATTAACCACCTCAAGAGGAGGTGGGGGAGGGGCTAAGCTAAGAGGCTCATTCTTAGCCCCGAGCCCCAAAGGTGACCCTTTGCCATTGATGTCAAAGGGGGAGAGATTTGAGTAAGGGGGAGAGATTTGGTATTTGAGAGAGCATTGAGCTAGGGGGAGCAATGTCCTAGGGGGAGCAGAACAAAGGAAAGGTCAAGTTTTCAGTAAAAAGAATTTGGGTTGCCATCAATGACAAAGGGGGAGATTGTTGGACATTTTGAGCTCATTTAGTTGTCATTGATGTCAAGGTGAGAAGTCATCATTGATGTCAAGGTGAACACATGAAGCTATCATTAATACCATGGAGTACACCATTACTGTCACCAGGAACAATGCAAAGAGTTGAAGAAAAGTTATCAAAATATTGTTTTATAAGGGTTTGTGTTAAAACCATGGTGAAAATTAAAAGGTTTTTATTAAAACCATGGTGGCAGAATAATCTTCATCAAATCAATGGAGTACAAATTAAAGGTTTAAATTTTATCCCAAGGAAGGCTTTAATTTTTATTAAAGTCAAAGGTTTATAAATATAATTTATAAAATTTAAATTCTTTTAGAATTTAAATAATTTATAAATTATAAAAGGTTTTAAAAAGTGCCGACATCATCAAAATTCATGGAGCACCGACGTCTATGGAAAAAGGGGAAATCATGTATAAATACCATGCCAAAGAACATTAGAACTTACCTTCTTCGATTAAATTTTATGCGACCAAAGAGAAAGATAATTCATGCAATCGTTGAGGAAGAAGACAAACTCGTGTTGTCTTTTAGTGCCAAGGAAAAAGATGAAAAGGGGAGGAGAAGGCCTCACTCCCATTGGATAGGGTGGTCCATTGGCAGCATGTGTTTTGTGAGAGCGTTGGGAGTGGAAGTGACCATGATCGATTCACGTGGTGGTTAGTTTGCATGTTCGTCTTGAGCGCCAAGGGAAGAGCCTTTTGGCATGCACTCATTTTGAGCGCCAGACTTAGGAGAAAGAGCACGAAGTGCTCCTAAGATTTCAAGCATGTGTCTAGCACATGCGGTGGTCAAGCCCATGGCTAGAGCGCTCGTGGAGGCAAAGATTGTGGGTTCGAATCCCACTAGTGGCAAAGGTATTTTTAATTAAAATTTTATTTGCCTAAGGTTTTCTATAAAGTGTTATTTGGAGTTATAAGGGTTTATGAAAGGTTGTTTTATTGATAAGTGATTTATGTTATTGGAGTTATAAGGAAAGTAGATTTGATTTTTGCCAAAGTTCTTTTTGCCATTAAATCTGATTAAAGAGGTTTTGAGTTAATTTTGGTGGATGTTGAATTTATTTTTAATTGGGAGATTATAAGGTGTTATTGGATAAATATTTTATGTATGTTGATGGTTGTTTTGAAATATGGAGTGATAAGGTGTAATTGAGTTTTTACATTACATTGTGAGAAAGATTTATCTTCTAACCTCTTTGAGCTTGGCATAGAAGTGTTTGTGGTTGTGACAGATTTATGAGATCCCTTCATCATCAAGAAAAAGGTATGAGCACATTCTTCCATAGTTGAGTTGATTGATTGGTTTTCTGGAAAATAAGTTTGGAGTGAAAAGGACTTGATTAGGGTTTCCTATTGAGTGTGTTGAGTTAATGCTTCAAGGTTTTCTGGAATAAAGAATTGTTGTTAAACCTTGTTTGATAAGCATTGTTGTTGAAGCCATTTGTTGTGAGAAGAACTTGAATTAGGGTTTGAGTATCATTGCTATGGGAAGATTGTTTTATAAGCATTGTTGTTGAAGTGAGTTGTTGAGCAAAGAACTTGAACTAGGGTTTGAAGAGAACATGAGTATCATTGTTATGTGAGAGTTGTTTTATAAGCATTGTTGTTGAAGTGAGTTATTGAGTGAAGAACTTGAACTAGGGTTTGCAAAGATCATGAGTATCATTGTTATGTGAGACTTGTTGTTGAGCATTGTTGGAAATATTTTGAGTTGGTATGCTTGGACTAGGGTTTGAGAGAGAGGATTATTTCATTGAGTGATTGGTTGAGTAGAGTTGGTTGAGCCTAGTCAAGTGGATGTGTGAAGTGATTGTTCAAGTTCCATAAAATAAACTATTCTATATTCTGAATTGAGTTGAGAAAGTGATTGAGCATTGAGTTGAATTTGAAGCATATTGAGTCTCTAACAATTCTCCTTATGTTTCTAAGAGAGTGATTGAAATTAATTGAGCATTGTGATTAGTATAGAACATATTGAGTCTCTAACAATTCTCTTTATGTTTCTATGAGATTGGACAAGTTCTGTGTGGACTTGTTGAGCAGATTTGAGGTAAGTCTTTGAGGAGACTTGTGGACTGATTTTGTGTGAGCTTTTGTGAAAGCTTACAATACATATTTGGATAAGTTCTTGAGAGGACTTATTGAGCATATTTGGACAAGTTCTAGAGAGGACTTGTAGAGCATATTGAGCAAGTTCTAGAGAGGACTTGTAGAGCATATTTGAGCAAGTTCTAGAGAGGACTTGTGGATAGATTAGTGTGAGATTTTGTGGAAGCTTACAAGGTATATTTGAGATAAGTCTTTGAGAAGACTTGAGAGTAGAGTTGATTGATTTGTTCAAACCTTGAGTTAAGGTTTAGGGTAGATCCAAGAGTTGAGACAAGCCTTGAGTTAAGGCTTGAGGATAGATATTGAGGATATATTTGTGCTAGACCGAAGGACTATGTTTAGTGTAGATTTGAGAGTAGATTTTGGTGCATATTTGAGGATAAGTTTGTGCTAGACTAGAGATAGATATTGAGCAGATTTGTACTAGACCGAAGGACTATGTTTAGTGTAGATTTGAGATAGAGCTTTGGAGGTGATAGAGCAGAGAGGACAGTAGTCTCTAGTGGATAGAGATCCATTAGCTAGGGTAGTGAGGATAGGTCTTCTGAGTGGGGACAAGAGTCTTCAGTGGAGAGAGATCCACAAGCCAATGTAGTGGAGGCAATAGTCTTCTAGAGGATCACCAACCAAAGTAGAGGAGAAGGAGTTCTCCTATGGATAGAGATCCATGAACTTGATTTAGGGGATTGGTGTCTCCTTTGGATAGAGGTCCATAAACATTGTAATAGGGAAAGGATTCCCAAGAGATTGATTGAGAAAATTTTAGTGAAATATTTTCTCCGTGGAGTAGCCCACATTGGGTGAACCACGTAAATTGTGGTGTCTCTATTGTGTGTGGTGATTTGTGCATTGCTTTGATTACTATTGTTGATATTGCTATCTATACATTGCATAATATTGATTTGGAAAGAAAAGTAAAAAGTGGTCTTATATTGTTCACCCCCCTCTCAAGTATAAGCTTGTGTTCTTCATGCAATGTAATAAGTGCACAAGTGTCAATGTGCAAGTTGTACATGTGCAAGTTATCCCTTGCACAACTAGATAGAGTGTTGGCCAAGTATCCTATTTTACCTATATAAGGATGGCCTCATAGATAGATAGATAGATAGAGTCATAGAGAGAGTCGGGGGACATAGTGTAGCTTAGTGTGTGACACCATCCATTGGTGATGGGTGCAATGTAGTTCAGTAGCTTTATATTGGAGTGTTCATTTCCTCCATAGCTACATTGTAATATTTTATATCATTTCTATTTATTGCATATTTCAGTCATCTAGCAGATTTACTTTATTTCATATTATTTTACATCTTGTGATTGTTATCTCTCCATGCTTGCTACATCAAAAGCTAATAGTGGTATCAGAGCTATGGTAGATCTAGTCTGTGTAGGTCTATAGGAAAGCCACCATTATCATTGAGCCTGAGCATTTTGACAAACTGACGTGCCATTGGACCAACCACTATCAAAAGCTCTCAGAAGAATCTAGGTGGTAGAATTAGGGAGAGTCATGAGTGAGGACTGAAAGAAATATCAGTTCTAGGAAATACTGAGATTGCAATTGACTAGAGTCTTTCCACAGAGTTTTAGGAAAAACTCGTGAAGACCAGGACTCAACATTCAAGCCACTAGATTGACAAATCATTCAGTGAGGATTATCCAGGATATCTAGAATTTTCTAACTAGTGCCTAAAGTTTCTTTTGTTTGCAGAAAACTAATTCTTAGAGGATTGGGACTCCTCCTACGATAGAAAGCTAGGAGACTCCAACTTCATTGCTCGAAGGTCGACATGCCCTCATAGTGCAGATATTGGTTCCTTGTGCAAGAGAAGAATACTATGGAAGAAGACTTCTTGTGAAGAGTTGTGGTGAAGTCAGGAGACTGAAGATCTCCATTGTTGAATCAAATAACTTCACAAGTTGAAGAATAGGCCATAGAAGCCTTGACATAGAAAGGCCATAGAAGCCTTGGAGAAAAGGCCACAGGAGCCTTGAAGGAGAAGCCATAGAAGTCTTGATACCAAAAGGCCATAGGAGCCTTGGTACTAAAAAGGCCATAGAAGCCTTGATACTGAAAAAGGCCATAGAAGCCTTGGTACTAAAAAAGGCCATAGAAGCCTTGGTAATAAAAAAGCATAGAAGCCTTGATCCTAAATTCAAAGAGAATATATGATTCAAAAGTAGACTAAATATTTTAGTACTAATACTTTGTTGTAGGGAAAGAAGATTCAGTGAGTTGGGAAACTTCCTACAAGAAATTTAGGAAGGGTATCTTCTTCAGAATCAATTCAACACCTGAAGCAAAATCAAAGAGATCAGGAGAAGATCTCATTGCAGAACTTCCAGTCAAGGAAGGAGAAGGAGAATAAGGACTAGGTGAGTCCTACTCGAATCCAGAAGTAGTAGAATCAGAGATCTAGAGGTAGATCTCATCACCAACACTTCCAGGAGTAGAAGGTTGAAGAAAATGTCTCAAGGAAGACCATCAGAAGCTATCAGATCAGAGACCTTGAGAAGGTCTTATCGAGCATCCAAAAAAAGGCTAGGAGAGCCTTACTAAAGATATTCTCAAAGGAGAACTCATTGGAGAAATCCACTACCAAGGAGAAGCCTCTGATAGTGAAGGACTTGGGACAATTATCGCCATCCAACAACAAGCCCAAGAGAAGAAGAATTTGGCAAGGAGTGCCAAATCCATGAAGAAGAATTTGGCAAGGAGTGCCAAATCCATGAAGAAGAATTTGGAAAGGAGTGCCAAATATCATAAGAAGAATTTGGCAAGGAGTGAAAAGATAAAAGAAGCTCAAGAAAACTCACCAAATCTTGAAGATTTGAATATTACCTCTCATAGCAAGAAGGCATCACTTCAGAGACAAAGACTTCTCCAAATCTGCATCAGAAGGAGGAGAACATAAGAGGAGAACAAGCCATCAAATCCTAGGCTCATAAAAGAAAGGTCGAGACCATCATTTGGTGAAGAAAGAGCTATTCAAGATAGTCTACAAAGAGCTGCAAGGACATTCTCGTAGCAACAACTTGGTGATTCTAGACACCAAGATCTACATCCTCTATAGAAGTGATAAAAGAGCTACTACAAAAAAGGTATGCAACTTTCTGGTGCAAGTAGGTTTATTAATTCATCTACCTATCAGATTTGTTAGAAGCACCTGAATTTGGATTAAAGTTGCAAATAGAAAATTGGATTACAGTCTTCGAAAGTGCAAAAAGAAAAAGTTCTTTTTAAGGTTCATTTGCACTTTTATTAGGAGTTGATTAGATTTCAAAATTGCTTCTATCAACTACCTATTATCTATTTTGGAAAAATAAAAATAAGACTAAGCTCTACAATATTAGTTGTAGTGAAATTGCAGAATAACTCTTAAAGATTCATTTTAGGTTATTCTTGATTAGTTGCAGTAAATTCTTAGTGCATTAATTTGAGAGTTGATTGGAGTGATAAGGTGTAATATTAGTGCATTAAAAGTGAAAAAACTTGTACTATTACACTACTCTCAAAAGAAATTAGTTTTGTGTTCTTGAAGGGCACAAAATCTGATTTGTATCAAGTGTCTAAAGACACTATTGAAGCACAAAAATCTGCAACTCGTAGTGGCCTAAAGAAGCCACCCAAAAAGGTTAGAATCCTCCAAAACTTGGAGAAGAACACAACTAACCAAAAATAGAAATAGAAGCTTTAAAGATTGAGACTTGGTGAGTCTCAAATCCAAAAGCATTACAAGATTGAATGCAAGAAAATAAAGTGCAGAAAATTGCATAAATTAAAAAGCTTCTATCTACTGTTATCTAAGCTTGGAGTTGTTATCTAAGTGTCCAAGAAAAAAGGGGAAGGTGTCTACTCATAAAAGACAACCTCAAAACCCTTGTATTGCAGGAGAAAAATCTGCCATAAAACCAGAATTTCTGATCTGAAATAAGAGTGCAAAAGAAGGTGCATCAAAGGAGGTTTATGTACATACTATAGTACATTTTATAGCACCATTTTAATCTAGTTTTTTATAGTCTAAAAGCATATTTGAATGTGCCCCAAAAAGGCACAATAAACACAGGAAAAAGTAGCCAAGAAAGGGCTGAACGTAAGCACTCTTCCCAAGCAATAGAAGCCACTCAAAGGGGCTCATCTTGGATGGTCGAACCTACAGAAGACAAAGCATAGGAGAAGATCAAGCAGTGTACAAAGTAGAAGATAAAGCAAATGGATGTCAAAGGAAAGGAGCATTCTTATCAAAGCATTTCTACCATTAGTGAATGCTAACAATGGAGTAAAGCATCAAGGAGTCTTCATCCAAGCGCTACCATTCGGACTCCATTCAAGGGCCACCAAAGCTACTCCATATCTCCACCAAAGCTCCACCATATCTCCACCACAACTCAACCATTAGCTTTGCTTGGCTGGAGATACTTCAACATCTACGTAAAACAACAAAGATCAAGGTGGAAAATGTATTGGAGAGTCTTCAAATAAGCGTTGATAGAAAGAAAGGCATGCAACTGCCACTTGTCATCCTTTGAAATATCCTCTATAATTCTCACAAAGAAGATGTTACACTTCTTGGTACCCATACTCCAAATAGTGGAGTTACGTACAACTTGACATACGTTACAGGAAAGATAGCTTGGAGACGTTGAGGAAGGAGCATTTCTTGGACAATGCTCAAGAGAGAATCAAAAATATTTTCAATCCAAAGGTGACACTTGTCACAAATAGTGGAGTGAGTTCGACACCTCCACCAACCAAGTCGAAGCTTCCATGAGCATTCAGAAACTTATATCGTGACACTTGTCACTCATCCTATCTCATATTAAAGATGCCTTGGACTTTGGAAAGGAAGCACAACAGTTGAAAATAATACGAGTAATATTTGGAAGCTACTCAATAGATCGATGGTAGATGCTTGATAATAGTTTAGGTGCTACTCGATAGATCGATGATAGATGCTCAACAATAGTTTGGGTATGATTTGATAGATTGATGGTAGATGCTCGATACCAGTTTGAGCATGATTCGATAGGGATCCAAAGCAAGTTGGGTACAGTTGAAAAGACTCTCAATCAACCAACATTCACGAAGAGCATTAAAGCCTTGGGGAATTCATGCTCAAGAAGGAGAGTTCACTATCATATTCACCCGACGTCTTAAAGGTACAAAGCCTTAATTTCTCATCCAATTTGCTTTCAGTTTTAAAGGGAGTTATAAGGTTATAAGATAAGGTTGATATATTAATTGAAATCAATCTTTGTTTGAAAGCAAAACTTAGGGAAATTAATATAATATTTGCAAAATATAACTTAGGAGAAATAAGGGATTCTACTTGGAATTAATCCATTTAATGTTTGCAAATATTAATGTGTTCTAGTTTTCCAAATTTGGGAGTGATAAGGGTTACAACTTCAAACTAGTTTTTTGGAAATTAGAAACACTTGAATAAAATTCCTAAGGGTTTCAAAAGGGGTTATTAAAATATTTTATCAAAGTTGGAAATTTATATTCTTGTCTCAAAAAATTTCTCTTTAGGGACAAAAGAAATCCAACATTAAAACCTCTTCAAAAATTGAAAAGTGCTTAGTTCAATAGGAGTATTAAGGAGTTAAGAAGTTGATTTTTGATCCTTACAAAACTTGTACAAAATCAACCAAAAATTGAACTATATCTTACAAAAGCACTATATCATACTCCAAAAAATATTTGGGAGTCATAAGGAATTCTACAAAACTTGATAATAATATCCATCAAAAATTGTCAAGTTGTGAAGATATAAGCTTTCTTCAAAAACCTAAAATTAGGTATTCATAACTAGGGAGACATAAGGAAGCCTACAGGACTAATAAAGGTTTTATCAAATCAAGCTTATATACTTCAATTAAGGAGCACATATCCTAAGACTAGGGAGCTATATAAGGATGTCTACTTCTACCAATAAGTGCTTCAGAAAGGAAAAATCCAATGCCATAAAACTTGGGATCATGAATCTACTCATGAAATCAGAAGGAAGGTTAGATCTAGCTTCAAAAATAATCCATAGTGAAGCTTTAGAAGATAATTTTGATACTATGGAATGCTATCTTCAAACTCGTCTCAATGAAGCAATTGCCAATGGAAAAAGTGATATTTTACTTTCCTTAGACTTTGCAAGCATATTATACATGGCACTACTCACATATAAACACTACAAGGCAGAAAATGAAGAACAAAAAGGATTGATAGAATTACTCAAAAAGAAGTCAGAACTTGATGAATCATATCTAGAAAAGTTTTTCAATCCTCATGTAGCATCAACACTTCCTGTTCTACTAACTCAAAATATTATCATGATGCCTTAAGTAGTTGTTCAGAAGCTTCTATACAGACTAAATATAGGAAAGGAGAATCATCTTCACAAGAACCTGGTAGCAACTCGACCTCCTGTGAGAACACAAAAACCAGAATCAAAGGCAAAGCCAAATATGAAGAAGAAAACTCAGCAGATAAAGGAGGAATACAATGCAAAGTCAATTGAAAGAAGAAGCCTCAGCTCCAACTTACTCTGCATCATATGAAGACACAGATTACCTACTGAACCTGAACACAAAGAATGCAGAGGAAGAAGACAAAGTTCAGGAAGAAGAAGAAGATCCATATTGAAGACTAAAGTCTTCAAGACCCAAATAATGTAATACAGGGGGTGTTAGAAATAGAGTCTATTCCATCATTTGGGTTATGTAAATGTATCTTCCAAGGTACATACTTAGATTACTTTAGGGGCAAGTTATCTAGTTACTTCATGCAATGTAATAAGTGCACAAGTGTCAATGTGCAAGTTGTCCCTTGCACAACTAGATAGAGTGTTGGCCAAGTATCCTATTTTACCTATATAAGGATGGCCTCATAGATATATAGATATAGATAGTCATAGACATAGAGAGTCGAGGGACATAGTGTAGCTTAGTTCTATGTGTGACACCATCCATTGGTGATGGGTGCAATGTAGTTCAGTAGCTTTATATTGGAGTGTTCATTTCCTCCATAGCTACATTGTAATATTTTATATCATTTCTATTTATTGCATATTTTAGTCATCTAGCAGATTTACTTTCTTTCATATTATTCTGCATCTTGTGATTGCTATCTCTCCATGCTTGCTACATCAAAATCTAATAGTGGTATTAGAGCTACGATAGATATAGTTTATGTAGATCTATAAGAAAGACAACATTATCATTGAGCCTAGGTATTTTGACAAATTGACGTGTTTCTAGACCAACCACTATCAAAAGCTCTCATAAGGATCTAGGTGGTAGAATTAGGGAGAGTCACGAGTGAGGACTGAAAGAAATATTAATTCTAGCAAATACTGAGATTGTAATTGACTAGAGTATTCCCACAGAGTTTCAAGAAAAACTCATGAAGACTAGGACTAGGCATTCAAGCCACTAGATTGAAAAATCATTCAGTGAGTATTATTCAAGATATCTAAAATTTTTTAACTAGTGCCTAAAGTTTTTTTTGTTTGCAGAAATATAATTCTCAAAGGATTGGGAATCCTCCTACAATAGAAATCTATGATACTTCAACTTCATTGCTCGAAGGTCGACATGCTCTCATAGTGCAAATATTGGTTCCTTGTACAAGATAAGAATACTACATAAGAAGACTTATTGTGAAGAGTTGTTGTGAAGTCAGGAGATTGAAGATCTCCATTGTTGAATCAAATAACTTCATAGGTTGAAGAACAGGTCATAGGAGCCTTGAAATAGAAATACCACAAGAGCCTTGGAGAAAAATCCATAGGAGGCTTGAAGGAGAAGCCATAGAAGTATTGATACCAAAAGTCCACATCTAGATAGAGTGTTGGCCAAGTATCCTATTTTACCTATATAAGGATGGCCTCATAGATAGCAACATCCAAACATAATCATAGAGTCAGATATTCAGGAGACATAGTGTAGGTTAGTGTGAGACACCATCCATCAGTAGCTTTATATTAGAGTGTTCATTTCCTCCATAGTTACATTGTAATATTTTATATCATTCATATTTATTGCATATTTGAGTCATCTAGCAGATTTACTTTATTTCATATTATTCTGCATCTTGTGATTGTTATATCTCCATGCGTGCTACGTCAAAAGCTAATAGTACCAAGAGAAACAAAATTTCAATTGATTGAGTTCAAGGAAGAGAAACCAATAGATATTGAAAAATTTGATGTAATGTTTGAGTAATGTTCCATGTAATATAATGATACTTTAATAATTATTATGTATATATAACTACTTGCAAACATTATACATTTAAGGCTATTATGGAAGGCATCAAGAATCAATAGGATTACAACAAAAACAAGAGATGTTAAAGGAATAAGGTAACACTTATTACCTTATTATGAATATTAAAGACCTAATGCTTTATTAAAGTTATATTGGAGTTATAAGTAATTAAATTTATTAAATAAATTAATTAGAGGAGTCTTAAGGTTTATATGGATTAATATTTTTTATAATAGGATTTATAAGGTTTTATAAGAATTTTTATAATTTTATTATTTAAAGTTAAAATTTTTAACTATAGTTTAAAATCTATAGTTCAATTTTTTTAATTTTTATTTTATAGGGTTTTAACTATTATTTAGAGGAGTCTTGGATCATGTTCGTGAGGAGAAGACCATGTTTTGGTGACAAGTTGCAAAGTAAGATGTGGTGATTAGGCATTTGGGTTTCCCAAATCTAGATGATTATTGGTAGGAACCCAATCAAATAAAGGTGATTGTTGGTACCAAAAACAATTTAGTTCTTACTTCCTTCAAAATCACTGCAAATTTAAAGTTTTCTAAGGTATTAGGAAAGTAATATACTATCCTAAAAAATTATTACTCTAATAAAAATTATTTAATATTTTGTAAATATTAAAAATTAATTAATTCACATTTTTAGTTAATTAATTATCTTACAATAATTAATTAATTTTCAATAACTTTTGTCTTAAGGTGCATAGTCAAGCCATTTTATGCTTATGAAACATTTATATCCACTCATACTTATGGATTTGTATTTCGACCCAATTGGATGAGTTTATGCATTTGTATGAATTATGTTTGTGGATTTGTAATATGGAGTTCAAGATCAGCGGTACCCAACACTCCATTCTATTGTTCCAATCCACTTCTATGCCATGTCTTGGATTGCAAGGATTTGTGCCCTTTTTCCTCTCTTTGTTGTAGATATTTCCCACAGTGAATTGATTACAGTTTGAGGCACTTGCATGGAGTTTTAAGTTCCCATACAACAATTTCATCAACAAAATCAATATGCGATGCCACTCCCTCCTCCACCACGCCAACCTCAAATGTGAGGTCAATGCTTCCTAGTTGGAAAATACATTCTTCCATCTAGGCCATAGAGAGAAGCAACACAAAAAAATTTATCGAAAGAAGCATCAAAGATATTTTAAGGATTCAACCATATTTCTCTTGCTAATTTTAATTTTAAAGATATACTGGAAGCTTCTAGTGCTGGGTTGGATGAGGTTCCACTTGATAAAGATTTATTTTTTCAAGATAACACACCCACTACTTTTCAAGTATCATAATTGCTTCAAGATAAAGGAAATGAAGGAGCAAAATTTTCAAGCAAATCTCCTCCAAGGGAAACAAACACCCGTTAGGCTCATCCTCGACCAGAGGATGAAATATTAAATATTTCAAAAAAATGTTTGGTTTTTGATCATGCTGAATCTACCATTAAATTTTTGCTACTTATATATATAATATAAATAAAAAAATGGGAGTATTGAACCAAAATGTTGATAAAGGAAATTAATGCCCAATACAATATTTTTGTTGTTGAAAATGAACCTGAAAAGATGGAGGCTCTACTGCAACAAGTAAAATTTGGTATTATGAAGGTGAATACATCTTACACAGATGAAATTTTAATGTTTATGATGAACAGATTGGAGAACATAAATGGTGAGTTCCAAGCTTATTACAATGAATGGGAAAGTGATAAGAAAAAGGTTGTTGTTGTTGTTGTAGCTGCAAAGAATGTTGTTGAGGTTTGACTTAATCACTTTTGTGTTCAAAAATTTTTTGTTCTCTTTTTTAAAATATAATTATCTATTGATTAATTATTTTTCCTTTTTGTAGGTAAAGTATGATAATCTCAAGAAGCAGGTTCAAAACCTGCAATGCTATCTCAAGATGGCAAAGGAGTCCTTAAACGCTTCCATGGCAATAAAAAAAAGAGCACAAGAAGCAATTCGATAAAACAAGATTTTACAGAAAACCATTATCCGCAATGGATTCGATCTTGATGTTATGCTAAAGGAAAAGGGTAAAATATTTCAAGGACCAACATTTGAATATGTTGTCAAAGAATAAAACACCCTTATCGATGGATTGTAAAATATTGAGAAGATCCTTGTCAATTTTGGAGCAATTGATAGTATTGTTACCCAGCCCAAGGTAAGAGCCATTGGAATGCAGAATGTAGAAATCATGGAAGTAGTGGATGAGGAAAAAGGAGCTGAACATGGGAAAGATGAGGAAGGAGTCATTGCTATGGAGACTATGGGATTCATTAAAAAGGCAAAAGGAGTGGTGGAAGGGGGAAAATATTTTGAAGCATGAAATTGAATTTAAAATTTTGATATTTCGAAAAGAATATTTTATGACATTTCATATGTTTTCATTTGAAAACAATATACTTGCTTTTATTATTTTACTACTACACTTTTTACATTTATAATTGTGTGTTATTTTCATCTCTTTAGTATTATGGTGTTTCAAATATGCTTGAGTTTACAAAGAATATATGTATGCATAGGTTTAGATTTTCATGTTATTCAAAGTTATTCATGTTGTGATATAAAAATGAGTATTGTCTTGTGTATTATGCTATGTTGTTTTTATATTTCAATTTTCAAATGAGTTTACGAAGGATATATCTATGCATGGGTTTAAATTTTTAGTTTATTCAAAGTCATTCTTGTTGTTGTATAGAAAAGTGTTGTATCTTTTTTATTATGCTATATTGTTTTCATATTCAATGTTAGTTCACGATGGAGATATTTATGAAGGGCTTAAATTCCAATTTTTATATATTATGCTATGTTGTTTTTATATTTCAATTTGCAAATGAGTTTATAAATTATATATCTATGCATGGGTTTAAATTTTAGTTTATTCATAGTCATTCTTGTTGTAGTATAAAAATGAGTATTGTCATTTGTATTATGTTATATTGTTTTTATATTTCAAGTGATTTTACGAAGGATATATCTATGCATGGGTTTCAATTTTTAGTGCATTCATAGTCATTCTAGTTGTTGTATAAAAATGTGTATGGTCTTTTGTATTATGCTATATTATTTTTATATTTCAAAGTGAGTTTATGAAGGATATATCTATGCATGGGTTTCAATTTTCAGTGCATTCATAGTTATTATAGTTGTATAAAAATGAATATGGTAATTTGTATTATGCTATATTGTTTTTATATTTCAAAGTGAGTTTACGATGGATATATCTATGAATGGATTTAAATTTTTATTTTCCATATCTAGAGTAATATACTACATGCATTTTTCATACATATGTAGAGAAATTTTTACGAGTTGTGTATGCATACAAGGTTTACTCAATGACAAAGCATAAATCATAAAATTTTGTCAACATAGAAAGTTAATAACACTTCTAGAGTCATATCATACATACTAATGATACTAATGATACATACATACATACATTTAAATTCAAAGCAAAAATCACAATATTTTGTCAACATACATAATTCATTCAATAACATAGCATCATTACGTATACATGGTTTTCAAATTTTTAGCTTACTCAAAGCTCTAGTATAAATCAAAAATTTTGAAAACATAGGCATTCCATATCATTAAAAAGCAAGCATGCATAATCATTGAAAATAGAATGATTATATGATTTTTTCAAATCACTGAAATTTTACAACAAATAAAATACGAAAAATCATTGATAATATGAATTTTTTCAAATCATTGACATTTATAAATGATATAAAATACAAAAAATCATTGATAATATGAATTTATTCAAATCACTAAAATTTAACAAATGATTTCAAATCCATAAAATCATAGATTATATGAATTTGTCATATAATCATTGCAATTTTTACATTTATGGAAGTTGATATAAAGCTTTATCGACTTCTCCAAAAGAACCTAGAATAATTTGTGAATTCTGTGTTTCCATAATCTCATCATAACTCCAAGCTATATCATTTTCATCATTATCAATAGTATTAGTGAGACCTCTTCTTTATGCTATGGACTTCCAATATGTCAACGCTCTGTCATAGGGAAACTTACCCACCTCGTACAATGACACATACATTCTCAAACAATTTTCCAAATTTTTGTTCAACCTATTACAAAATTTTGATTTAACAAAAGATAATGCATTAAAAACCCTTTTGTCTTCAAGAGATCCCAAAATCATTGTCTAACATAATTCATATAAAATAAAGTATTCACTCATAGTTTCTTGTAAGACACTACTTCGATACAATTTTTTTCAAAAACACGTGATTGAACCAGTCTCATGTGGATTTTTGAAATGTGCAATTTGATTATCCATTGTTATTCCAAAATTGGTTGATTGTTGTCTCAGAAGATCTTTGTTTAGAATACCATTGATTTCAATATCATTTATTTCCACACTTTTAGAGAAATGTGTCATAAGATTGCCCATATATTTTACAAAAAAATCATTTCTACTACTATGGTCACCACAAGGATTCCAAAGGATGGGATTAACAACAACCATGGCCTCAAGTATCTTATATCTCTTAAAACAATCTCTTATTTCACTTGTGAATGTATTTGCAATTCTTTTCAATTTATTCTTGTTTGTTAGAGGGCTTTAACATAAAATAAAATCAATTTATTAATCAAACTTTCAAAATTACACCCCACAGAGCACATAATAGGGATAATGGGTATTTATAGGAAGGGAAAGAAGGAGGAAGGGAGATGAGGAAAAAACGGAGTGATAAGGGAAAAAGAGAGGCATGGAGGGATAAGGGGATAGAATGACGGCGAGAGAAAGGAGGCGGAATAATAGGGAAGAAAGAGGAATGCGAGAGGAGAGGAGAGAATATAGGGAGAGGGGAATTTTAAAAATAAAAATCATGCCGACATTTATATTGCCGACAAACCATTATCGGTTTCACACTGAGGCCAGAAAAACCAGATATTTCTAGGCCTTAACCCTCTTCATATTTGCAACATTCTCCCCCTTAAATTTGAGAGGACTGACTATACAGTCTCTCAGCTTTATAAATTGAGCTTTAGCCATCGCTTTGGTGAAGATATCTGCAACATTCTCCAAAGTGCGGTAAAATTTAAGCTCAACAATTTCATGCTCCACCATGTCTCGGATGAAGTGGTACTTCATATCAAAATGTTTCGTTCTGCTATGGTGGATCGGATTGTATGCCAACTGAATGGCACTGATGTTGTCACAGTAAATCCTGTTCGGACCACTTTGCTGTTCTCCAATCTCTTCCAACACTTTTCTTAGCCATAAGGCTTGAGTACTAGCATAGGTGACTGCTATATACTCAGCTTCTATAGAAGACAAAGCTACCACAATTTGCTTTTTGGAACTCCATGTTATTAGTCCTGATCCCAGACTAAAATAGTTCCCTGAAGTTGATTTTATGTCATCAATGTTGCTGCCCCAATCACTATCACTGAAGCCTACAAGCTTGATAGTGTTACATTTATGGTACTGGATTCCAAAATCCAATGTACCCTTCACATATCTGAGAATTATTTTAGCTGTCTGCAAATGCAGCTCAGATGGGCTAGCCATAAATCGAGAGACAAGAGAAACAACATACTGAATATCAAGTCTGGTGTTGGCGAGAAACATCAAACTCCCAACCATGCTCCTAAAAGTGGTCACGTCAACTTTAGGTGCTCCATCATCTTTTCTTAATTGGATCCCATGTCCAACTAGAGTTGCAATTGGTTTGCAATGCTCCATAGCAAACTTCTTGATCATGTCCCGAGCATACTTATGTTGACAGATGAAGATCCCTGTGTCTGACTGATGAACTTCCATTCCAAGGAAGTAATGCATTAAGCCGAGATCCTTCATCTCAAACTGCTTCATCATGGAGCGCTTGAACTCCATATTCATTTTTTCATTACTACCCATGAATATGAGATCATCCACATACAAGCAAACTATGAGGATGTCGTTACCTTGCTTTAGGTAGTAAAGGGTGGGTTCATTTCTGCTTCTGGTGAACCCAAAATCTTTAAAGTACCCATCAATGCGTGAGTACCAAGCTCGTGATGCCTGCTTGAGGCCATAGAGTGCCTTTTTCAGTCTATAAACAAGGTGCTCCTTACCTTGCTCTTGAAATCCTTGAGGTTTCTCAACATACACCTCCTCTATCAAGTACCCATTGAGAAAGGCACTCTTCACATCCATGTGTTGGATTTTCCAACCCTTGTGAGCAGCTAAAGCAAGAACTGTTTGATGGTCTCCTGTCTGGCTACAGGAGCAAATGTCTCCTCATAATCAATACCATACTTCTGTGTAAATCCTTTTGCAACCAATATTGCTTTGTGCCTTTCAATGCTTCCATCAACATTAAATTTGGTCTTGAAGACCCATTTACATCCAACACATTTCTTTCCTTTAGGAAGCTTTACCAACTCCCAAGTGTCGTTGTTTTTTATAGAGGTTATCTCCTCTTTCATGGCATCTTGCCAAATTTTCTGAGTACATGCCTTCTCATAACTAGAAGGTTCAAGTTGTGCACTAGTTAACAAAGCATAGTTAACTACATCTCCCCGAGGTTCTTGGGAGTCATCATCACCATACAAATGCATATTTTCAAGTCTTTGCAAAACAGAACTCATTTCACTAGCTTGACTTCTAGTATATCTTCTTGAAATTTTTTATCCAACATCTGATAAGATGGATGATGCTGGAGAGTTCTCTTACCTCTGGATGGAGAATCAATATCCATTGGTGAGGAACTGACTGACCTTTGTGGAGAAGGACTTGGTGAAGAAGATGATGAACTGGATGTAGAATGTCTTCTTGGGCTTGGAGGAGGAGACTTCTTGCCTTTCTGTGGTGCCTGTTGAATTTGTGAAGAACCTGCATCATGAGATTCAACATCACTATAAATTTGGGGATGTCCCCATTCTCCCCCTTCATCAAAAATCACATCCCTGGAAAGTATTATCTTTCGAGTCCTGGGATTGTAGAGTCTGTAAGCTTTTGTAGTCTCACAGTATCCTACAAAAATGCATGCTTGACTCTTGGGATCAAGCTTCTTCCTTTGTTCATCAGGAATGTGTGAGTAAGCCAGTGAACCAAACACTCTGAAATGCTTGACATTTGGTTTCTTACCATACCATGCTTGGTAAGGAGTTTTCCCTTTCAAACTTGAAGTAGGGCTCCTATTCAAAATATACACATTGGTCCTGGCTGCATCTGCCCAATACATATTGCTCAAATGCTTCGTTTGAAGCATAGATCTTGCCATCTCTACAATGGTGTGGTTCTTTCTCTCAGCCACACCATTCTACTCGTGGAGTATAGGCAACAGTGAACTGCCTCTTTATTCCATGTTCTTTACAAAAATTCAAAAATTCATTAGAGGAGTATTCTCCTCCTTTATCTGATCTGAGACACTTAACATAATATCCACTTTTGTTTTCAACTCTTGCTTTAAAATCTACGAAGTAGTCAAATGCTTCATCTTTATGCTTCAAGAAATATATCCAACACATTCTTGAAAAATCATCAATGAAAAGAAGAAAGTAAGAGTTGTTACCAATGCTCTTGGTCTACATTGGACCACAGATGTCTGAATGCACTAGTTGGAGTGGATAATTGGCCCGCCATGCTTGCCCTTGAGGAAATTTGGTTCTAGCATGCTTTCCCAAGGCACAACCTTCACAGACTTCCTTATTGTCCTGAACTTTAGGAAGTCCGGTCACCATCGCTTGTGAGGTTAACATCTTCAAACTAGCTGAATTTAGATGACCGTATCTCAAGTGCCACAACACACTTGGATTTGAAATAGCAACATTTGCTAATTTCTCTCCCCCTGGCTGGCCAAAATTTAAAGGAAATAACCTGTTCTTTGTCATTGGCACTTGAGTAATGATTCTATCACTATTACTTTTATCAAAAATGATACATTTACCCTCATCAAATAGCAACTTATAGTTTTTCTCCAACATTTGACCAACACTCAAAAGATTATGTTGGAGATGAGGGGTGTAATAAATATCATTTACCTGTTTAACGCCCTCTTTTGTTGGAACCTCCATGGCTCCAATACCTTCAACTGCCAATGACTTGTCGTCTCCTAACTTGATGCTGGATTTGTAGGAAGAATCCAGGGTAGCAAAGAGTTCTTCTTTGCCACTCATATGATTTGAACATCCAGTGTCCAAGATCCAGGTGTCATTCATGTTCTGATCTGATTGGCCATATGAGAGAAAGAGATTTGAGGTCCCTTCCTCTTCTCCAAAATTGCCATACTGACTGCTCTAGCTGTTGTTGCTCCCTTGTGAGGGTTTTGACCAGCAGTCACGAGCGAAGTGGCCAGGTTTACCACAATTGTAGCAAACTTGCTTTGACTTGTCACTTCCTTTTCCTCTACCTGGATGCTTTCCTCTGTTCTGTTGACCACCTCTATTTTGACCTCCACCTCTGTTTGAAGATCCTCCTCTGCTTGGAGTTCCACCTCATGGACTATTCCTGCCTCTTCCTCTGTGTTGACCTCTGCCATGACCTCTACCTCTTCCTTCTTGTAAAGCAAAAGCTTTGTCATCTCCTCCATGGCTGGTGGAAGGAGATTCCTGCAATCTCTCTTCATGTGAAAGGAGAGAACCAATTAGTGCATCAAAGGAAAGTGTAGTCAAATATTTTGACTCTTCAATAATGATTGCTACATGATTCCACTTAGGAAGAAGTGTTCACAACACTATCTTCACCACAACCTCGGGTTTAACCTCTTCACCTAGAGTGACCATTTTATCTACTACGGCTTTGACTCGCACGCAATAGTCTCCTACCTTCTCATTCTCCTGCATTATGAGATTTTCAAAATCTCTCTTCAGTGTTTGAAGTCTGACCTATTTTACTTGATCACTACCTTGAAAGCTTTCCTTCAAAGCTTTCCAAGCATCTTGAGCTGTTACACATGATGCTATTCTAGGAAATATACTTTTATCTAGGGCTGCTTGTAAATGGTACAGGGCAAAGGAATTATTTTTCTGGGCTTCTTTCTTGGCTTTTCTATCGGCAACACTTAAAGCAGACCATTCAGCAACAAAGGGTTCTATGTAACCCTCTTCAACTATTTCCCATAAACCTTTACCAATCAACATAGTTTTCATATTTATTGACCAGTATTCATAATCACTACCATTAAATTCAGGAATTGGGAGATTTGAATTTGAGGCCATTTCTACTACTTGAAAGCAAACTTTGATTTGACTAAAAATAGGAAGTACAAAGCAATTACAGATTCAAATCAAATCTAGATTTCTTAATTCTCTCACTGATTTCATGTTCCTCTTGTTGTGGATTACCCAGTACTAGAGGCCCAAAATTGTCTGCAATGGAATCCTCGTCATCACTGATGACGATGATTTCAAGAACTGCTACTGGCTCGACCTCTACTGGCTCAGACTCTGGCTTAGGCTCTACTGGCTCAGGCTCAGGCTCTGGCTCTGGAGAGCGTGGGGTATAGCTCTCACTGGATTGTTCCTCAAGCTCAAATGCAATTGAATCGAACTCCTCCACTCGTTGTCCAAAAATATTATCCTCTGAGTCAACCTCGTATCCTGAATCGGGCTTCCTCTGGTGAGCTATCACTGAATTCTGCAATTGACTGAATACAATATGTATTCCGTCTCACCGGACCCGTTCATCAAAAGACTCAGTTGATTCTCTCCTCAGTAGAGAGCATAGGGCGTGGTAACATCCGGTTGACCGGATCATCTACTCATCATGGCAAAAAATTTAGCTGAGTTGCATATATCAATTTCTAGATTGCACAAAATTTTTAATCTCCAGGAAAAACAATTTTCCTTTTCCACAAAGTTAAAAGGTTTTCAATAATTTTTTTTATAAAGTCTTTATAAAAAATTTAATAATTTTTTATATCCTTAATTATTATTTTTAAACAAAATTATATTTAAAAAAATAATTAAAGAATATAATTTTAAAACTATTAAATTAATTTAAAAAACTTTAATAAAAAATTAAAAATAAAAAAAATTTTTAAAACCTTTGTATTCGAGCTTGGAGAGGCTCGAACCGGCGACCTCTTTTATTTCACTGATGACCTCAACCACTACGCTGCCCCACAGCTTTGAAACGAAAAAAATGTTGCGTGCCTTTATACCTTACCAAAATTAAAACCCAAAAAAAAAATTATAGTCGTCTCGGCGGGTTTCGAACCCGAGACCTCCGCCAAACCACTCTTCAGCCTTTGCCAACTGCGCTATGCGCTCGGACGAGAATAAAGGGCAATGAAAAAATATAAAATACATAGTGCATGTAATTTTTTTTAAAAAAACAAAAACTAATGCTTCCATTTATCCCACATGCAACGGGAGATGGGTGCAACAGGCGTTTAATAACGCGAAAGCTCGCATTATGAACTGATTACCTTCGGGCAATCGGGCAACCCAGACTTTTTACAATGTGCAGTCAATCACAATGTGCCACATGGCGTACACATCAACTCCTCGCTTTACCATGTGGCATACACATCAACTCCTTGTTTTGCCATGTGTCTCTTCAACTACCACATCACTGCCTACTCAGTTGCCACATCAATGCACCAAGTGTCAAATCCTCACCACCTCAACTTGCCAGCTCAGCTCCTCGAGCTATGAGCCCTCCATGTTAGTTATCCATGTGTTGCCTCAAAATGCATGCCCAATTTATGCCCAGTCAGTGCCACGTCTGCATCTTGAACTACATACCGCCAATCAATGTCCACTCCAACTCAGCTTCTCATGATCTGCCTCAAGATCCATACCCTCAGGTCTACCTCGAAGTCCATGCCTAGCTCCTAGCTCACCTCAATTTTCGTGCCCTCCTGGCATGGTGCCCAGCTCCCAGCTCGCCTTTGCTCTGATACCAATGTTCGTTAGAGGGCTTTAACGTAAAATAAAATCAATTTATTAATCAAACTTTCGAAATTACACCCCACAGAGCACATAATAGGGATAATGGGTATTTATAGGAAGGGAAAGAAGGAGGAAGGGAGATGAGGAAAAAATGGAGTGATAAGGGAAAAAGAGAGGCATGGAGGGATAAGGGGATAGAATGATGACGAGAAAAAGGAGGCGGAATAATAGGGAAGAAAGAGGAATGCGAGAGGAGAGGAGAGAATATAGGGAGAGGGGAATTTTAAAAATAAAAATCATGCCGACATTTATATTGCCGACAAACCATTATCGGTTTCACACTGAGGCCAAAAAAACCAGATATTTCTAGGCCTTAACCCTCTTCATATTTGCAACAATTCTTAGTGCTATCCAAAACCTCATCGAATCTGGAATGTGTAACGAGCACTTGTTCAACATAATTTGTTAGTGTATCTAATCGTTTTTCAAAATAATACACAGGAATCATCTTTCCATGGATAACAATACAAAGATTATCGTTGATGTTGAACTTTAAAAAGTTGTTCGGATCATTGACATCAACTAACATATTCCAACTATAAAACTTGGGATCCTCAAAATATTTTTCGGATAAATAAATCTTGTCAATAATCATACATATTTGTTTTCTCATCCTCATGAAATTGACAATATAAATTACCCTTTCATGTGCAATTTTAATCAAAGAATTCATTTCTTGTAACAATTGAATAATACCACATAATGTGAGAAGATTTTCCAAGTCAGTCATACAAAAAAGCAAATATTTTGCCTTGTCAACATCCCTACGATGTGCATACATAAACCCAACCAAGGATTAATATTCTAAAAATACCCTTTTTTTAGGAAGAAATAGTGAAATCCACCTGGTTTCCACATCTTTTAATATGTTTTTGCCTTTAGTTACACCTAGAGAAAATTGTTGAAACTCTACAAACCTTTTTGGACTGCATGAAAAGTATGAGTGTATTGCATGGACGAGTTCTTCCACTCTAACGACATTATCAAAATTGCTCATAATTTTGTATGCAAGATTCATTCAATGAGCCATGCAATGAATAGAAATCACATATGGAGCAATTTATGTCTGAATCCTAACACAAAGACCATTCCTTTATCCTTACATTGTAGTCGCACCATCAACTCCAACACAAGTTAACTTTGTCGTAATTTTCTTTTCATCCATTCCGACAATATCCTTTAAACTGGTTACAACAACATTATAAATGTTTTTCACATTACAATTTTCAATCATCTTATGTAGTGCTAGAAAATGAGGTTGTCTCAAATAATTTTTGAATGTGTAAACATGTATGCAAATCCAAGATGTGTTGTCAACAGTTGTTACCTCATCAATGGAAAGTGAAATAAATTTGGCTTGTTTCATATTCTATCTCAGGTCTTCCTTCTCAACCAATGATAGAAATTTTACCATTTCCCAACCACTTCGATTTGACCAATGTGAACTGGTAAGGTTTTGTACATCGGCTAGTTGAATAATTTCCTTAAAATCAGCAAAATTAGACATGGGTCGACCTTTTTCTAGAAGATTGTATACAATAGCAAACTATAATTTCTTTGAGTCTAATACAGTCTTATTAATTTTTTGAAATTGTGCCTCGATTGTTCCACCCTTCTCTATGAGAGTTTGTTGTTATTTCATTGCTTTTTCATATTCAAGTGCATATCTCACATGCACACATTATGATGCATCCTTCCACATATAAAATCTATTAATTATTTCATCACTTCGTATTTCTTTGATGTAAACTTTCTCACAATGTTTTTCTATTGTGTCTTTCTTATTTTGCAATAAATGATCCTTTCCCAACTTACATGTACAAATAATACATTTAAACACATTTTTTTTCTCATCTCGCTCAATAAAGGGGTATAACCGTGCCCATTCATTTTTAAAATCTCTTCCAATAGTCCATTCGCTTATCTTTTGATGTTTAGACTTTTCGACTACAATATTCCGTAGAGGTTTGCATTTTAATTGTACTGTCATTTTCTTTTTCAGTTGATGTGTGAATTTAAAATATCCTAAAGTGGTTGTTGAATGTGGTTATCAATAAAATTATCATGTGGTCCCATCTCATTTGCTGGAATATCTTTGAGTGAACGCACATCAAGGTCAACAATGTTTACTACATTCAATGTTTGGTGTTCTCTATCATTTTTTGAAGTAAAAAATGCACTATTTTAAAGAATTAATAGATTGCAATTTTACAAAGCATTTAAAAAGAGGTAGATAAGCAGACAACCATTTATTTATTAATAAAGAAAAGTTTTATATTTAAGAATAATAGAAATATTAAAAAATTTATGGTAAAAGGTGTTTGTACCTGCATGTTGTGTAGAATCTGTAGAGATTGATGCCTCACTACATTTTGATATTTGTGTAAAATATTTTAGAATTATATTTTTACAAGAATATTGGCCTCCCTTCTTTCCATCTTCAGTAGGTGACATTGTATCTATAAATAAAAATCTTTAGATGTTAGAAAATGTATATGAAATTGAAGGAAAACATATGTATATGAACCTGAACTCCCTCCCTAGTGATTATGTGTCCCAAATATTCAACCTCCTACTGGCCAAAGGAAAACTTTGAATGCTTTGCATAAAGCTAATGGTTAGATAAAATTTTGAGGGTGTCATCTAAGTGGTGAAGATGATCCTCCCATGTGTGACTATAGATCAATATGTCATCAAAAAATACTAAAATGAATTTGTGAAGATGAGGACGAAAAAATAAAATTCATAAAACTTTGAAAGGTGGAAGGGGCATTGGTCAACCCAAAATGCATAACAAAAATCTCATAATGCCCTTCATGATTTCAAAATGTTGTTTTAGAAATATCTTCATTCTTAATGCATATTTGGTGATAGCTCAACCACAAATCCAACTTGGAAAAATTTTGAGACCCATGCAACTCATCAAGTAGTTCATCAATGATAGGAATAGAGAACTTATTATTAATAATTATTTTTTTAATATCTCGATAATCCACACACAAGAACCAAGTGCCATCCTTTTTTAACTAGAAAAACTAGTGAGGAATGAGGGCTAACACTAGAACGGATAATTCCAAAAGCTTGAAGTTCTTGCACAATTTTCTCAATTTTATTTTCTAAAAATAAGAATACTGGTATGGATGAACATTAGGAGATAGATTGCCAAGAAAAACTTGTATTGCATGATAATGTGAGTGTTGAGGAGGAAGTCCCTTGGGTTCCTCAAAGACATGAGCATACATGTTTAATATACCTTGTAATTATTTTGGGTGATTAGACACCCCTTGTTCAGGGGTGGTAATAGCAAAAATTTGGGCTACCATGCCATGGGAAGATTTCTTTAACAATTTTTCCATCTTATAAGAAGAAATAAATTGAACTACTACCATATTTGTACCACAAAAAGTATATTCTTTCTCGTCTTGACTAACATCCATAATTCTTAAAAATCCCATAAGACTAGTCCTAACATTCTCAACCATTGTGCTCTCAAAACTATATCACACCCTCATAAGGGTAAGGAAAACATGTCAAACTTGAGATTATAGTCCCCAATTTTTAGTTTAACATTATGATATTTTCCTTTGCATGGTAGGGTGCCACCATTAGCAATCATGACTTCAAAGGAATTGCATGTGGTGATGTAACAATTTCCTTGTTTGGCTACACGTGGATCAATAAAATTATGTGTACTATCGGAGTCAATCAAAATGATGACCCTTTGTCCCTTGAAATGGCCAATCACCTTCATGGTTTTATGGGTGGATACTCTCGCTAAAGCATGTAAAAAAAAATTGGTTGGGTTTCCTCTTGCTCGGTAGTCTCGTATGTGGTTTCTATTTCTTGAGGATCCTTCTCATCCTTAGAAGATTCTATAGTGGGAACTTCATCCATATCAAGCAAGTACAATTTTTGTTGCACACACCTATGCCCTCTAGAATATTTTTCATCATAATTGTAACATAACCCTTGTGCCTTTCTATTCTCCATATCCTCATGACTCAATATTTTTATAGGTGGATATTTAGTAGTAGGACTTGGCATTGGCTTGGCCCAAAAAATATCTTAGATTAAGGAAATTTAGAAGTTATACCAATAGTCTTGAATTTATCTTCTACCAATTTGGCCAATTGTATGGCCTGTGGTAGTGATTGAGGTTGCAACAACTTAACCTCAACCTTGATGTAATCCTTCAGTCCACTTACAAAACAACTTTGGAAAGAGTTAGCACTTAGACCAGCGGTTCAATTGGATTTTTTTTCAAATTGAGCTTGGTATTCTCGAACAATTGATATTTTTTTTAGTTTCCTATAAAATATTCAGACTCACTAGGACCAAATTGAGTGAGTAGGCATTGTCCAAAGTCGGACCAAGAAAGGTTAGATTCATTCTTTCTAATCCATAAAAACTAGTGGAGTGCATCTAATTCAAAATTAAAATAAGTAATGGTCAACCATAGGAAACGATCAACATTATGAAGAGTGAAATATTGTTCTGCATTACAAATCCACCCCTTAGGATCTTTTCCATCAAACTTGGGAAAGTCTAATTTTGGTAATCTCATTCCATTGTGAGTTGGTATAATTCATTGATGGTTGCTTGTACCAATTTCTTCTTGGTCATGTTGATTTGCAAAACCAGCAGAGACACGACTATCCAACTCAACCTTCATTTCTTTTTGTGCAAGGGAGATTCCACTCATAGTTGCCTAGAAATATTAGAGTTGTGATTGTATCTCCTATAGGCTTTTGTTAATTGTCTCCCATAACATCTACTTTGAATTAAATTTTCCTATCTAATTCTTGTTTTCAAGTACCCTAACCATATTTAAAGGGTTGTAACCTTTTTTCATAGAACTTACTAAAAATAGAAAGGTGTTTTTTATGATTTAGTATTTTTAGTAAGGGTTAAAATAGTGGTTTGGGTATGGTATATAAAAATTATCAGCTCAAAAAAATAATCACAATGAGCTATTTACCACTACGTTTTTTTATATTGTTGTTTTGATGAGTCTACTGGTGTGGTTAATTTTTTCTCTAGAGGTTTGGTTCAAAATTTGATTTCCAGGTCAAATCCTCTTTTCTAATGATTTGTTCTAACTAATTTGACTGCTTAAAAATTCCTGATACTATTTCATCCCCTGTCTGATTCTAACTATCACAAATATTCCTGTATACTTTCATTTTGATTATCACATGTAACCATTTTGACCATCCAGGTAACTATTATGACATTGATATCCTGACCACCCTGTAATGACTATTACTAACAAAATTTCCTAACTGTAACTGAAGAACATAAGCTTATACTGAGAGGGGGGTGAACAGTATAATATAAAACTTTTTACTTTTTAATCCAAATGATAACATCAACAATATCAAAGTTATAAATATTGCACACATCATCACACACATGAGAGACATGATTTAATGTGGGCTACTCCATGGAGAAAATATTCCTTGTAAATTGTTCTCAATAAGTCTTGTTGGGAATAAATTCCCTATTATAGTGTTTATGGACCTATGTTTAAAGGAGACACCAATACCCTATACTCTGATTTATGGATCCCTCTCCACAGGAGAACTCTTTCCCCTATTCTCTGGTTCATGGAACTTGATCCTAGAGAACTCTATCTCCTCAACTGGTTTTTGGATCTCTCTCCATAGAAGAACTCTATCTCCCTAGCTAGTTCACAGATCTCGCTCCACATGAGACCTTTGTCCCCACTGCTCTGCTCAACATTGCTCACAAATATGCTCATGAGTTTGTCTCAAAAATTGCTCAAAATATTCCTTTAACCTATTCCAACGTTTGCCTCAAAACCTGCTCAAACTCTATCTCAAAACTTGCTCAAAATCTATCTCAAAACCTGCTCAAAATTTATCTCTAACCTATTCCCAAGTCTGCCTCAAAACCTGCTCAAAATTTATCCTCAAGTCTTCTCGAAGACTTGCTCAAAAGCACTCAAACCAATATTCAAATGTTTCACATAATCATTCAAATAATAAAGCACAATTTATTTACAAATCCTAATATAGGTATTTCACTTTCTTTCAACAAGGATGCTTTCATGTAGATCTCAAAACCCTAACTCAAAACTTTCCAACAATATTCAACCAAACAACCCTTTTAACACCACCTTATATTTCATAAAACCTTCTTCAACAACACCTCAAATGAAGAGAAAAATACTCATACCTCTTACTTGTTCTTATGGAGATATGTCTTCAAAACTTGTTTCACAATCAACCACCTTTCTATGTGCCACTTCAAAATTTAGATAGCAAGTTTCTATTTCAAAATGTCCACATGAATTTTTCCTTCAACAAGATGCTCAATGAACTCTAAAAATAATATTCTAGGGCTCTTCTTTAGTTCTCAAGGACAATGCATTAAAGCTCACAAAAACTCTCTCAACGTTTTCCCTTCTATAAATCAAGAATTACAATCAAATAAAATATATTTTACACCTTTTATCTCCACTCTTTCAAAAAAAAAATCACTCCACTTTAATATACAAGAACAAAGAATTACATTCATAAATAAATCATTCTAAGCTTATCACTCCAAGCTTAGCAAATTAAATAAATGACATTTAAAACATTTAAAATAATATAAAAATATTTCTCCTTATATCTCCTAGGTTTCAAACTATAGATCAAATATCATCCGCCATTATCACTATAGCCAACAATTCAACCATATAGCGCATACCTCGCGAATTAGTCATGGTACATACCTTATTAAAAAAATTAACTTGCTTTATTGTGGATGGGAATCGACCCTCCTACCTCAGCCCTCCAAGTGTAGTGCTCGACCGCTTGTGCTAGCCAAGCAATTGATACTAAGCCTTTAGCCTCATCGTCTTATACTCATTGCCTCCGAAGAACAAAAAATAAAAGTCTTCAACTGGCACTAGGGGGAATTGAACCTCGAACCTTCCTTCTACCAACAACTAACATAGGACCCACCTACCACTTGGGCTACAAGCCATTGCTAAACTAAGGTGTTCACCACCTTATACTTATTCCCTTACAATCGCTTGGCAAATGATAATCCAACACGTTTTACTTATCTGCCTCGTTCGAATCTTTCGCATGTGCATAGACTTTGTTAGAGTTAAAGTAAAGTGCACTATGCCTTCCTTGACACTTGTCAGTTTCTCTTGACAAGTGTCATGTGTTGAATATAGGCTTATGCCTATATATTGTAACATTTTTATCAATAAAACAAATCCTTTCAATTTTCCCTCCTAACATTTGGTATCAGAGCAGGCTTTCCCTGCCCTGTGAAACCCCTTGAGGGGGGATTTCCCTCATGGAAATCCTCCCTCCCCCATTTTTTTTTTTTTTAGGAGGGAAAATTGGAGGGATTATTTTATTCATAAAAATGTGTTACATAAATAGGCAGAAGGCCTATATGATAAACATGACACTTGTAAATAAACTGACAAGTGTCAAACTAAAGGCATAGTGCACTTTAACTCTAACATTCCCCCTTAAAGTGCACTATCCTAACTAAAGAAAAAACAAAGCAAGTCAACATTAGGTAACATTCCCCCTTAATGTTGACTTCTCGAAAACAACCTATCATCCTCCTTATTGCTGATTTGGTCTTAGGGCACCACTTTCATGTAATGGGTTGTATTTTTTGCTTTTCAAGGGTATACTTGAACTGTTTTTCTGTTGCGTAGAGAGGCACATTATTTTTTTTAGCATGATGAAGGCCCCTTTGATGGTGGTGTATAGGGGTATTTATAGTCGTTGGAAACGTTTTTCCACGACGGACACAATGGTGGTGTCATATTGTAATTTTGAGGCTATTTCACTTCACTTTTTTAGCCTCAAAGTTTTTCTACCTTGGAGTGCACTCTTGGTTGTACCCGACACTCCCAAGGTAATTTTATTTGTGATCCTTGTACCTAGTGACTTTTTCTATACACTTGGCGAATGCAGCGGCTGGTTACCCATGCATTTCGATGAGATGACATGGTCACCATAAGGACACTTATACTAGGGACTATAGACAAAGACACCCTAGACTCTATCCGAGGTCTTTTCCGGATCTACTTCTGAAGACTACAGACGAAGACACTTCAAAATATTCTCTTCTTTTCTTCTTCTCTCCTCCTATTTTGATCTATGGCTCATTTTATTGTATTGAGTGCATTTTCGACAGAGACCGACACTCTTATATGGCTCGTTTTTCCTTTCATTAGGTTCATTTTTGAAAAATACCGACACCTTCTATATTAAGTTCACCATGAGGAGGGATTTCATACTCATGGTGAATCTAGTTAGTGACCTATGAGAGGTAACATCCTCTGAGGATGACCTGCAGAGGCAACAGACCCAGAAGTGGCTGACCCTGAGGCACCCATGATGACCCCGAGGCACTTAGACGGCTAACCCAGTGGCAACATACCCGTGGAAGTGGCTGACCCTGAGGCAACAGACCAAGATGTATACATAGTGAATCTAGCATTATTCACAGTTGGAGAGCCAAGCGCAAAGAGCACGAGCCTAGACCAAATCAGCAATAAGAGAGGATGATAGGTTATTTTAGAGAAGTCAACATTAAGGGGGAATGTTACCTAATGTTGACTTGCTTTGTTTTTTTCTTTAGTTAGGATAGTGCACTTTAAGGGGGAATGTTAGAGTTAAAGTAAAGTGCACTATGCCTTCCTTGACACTTGTCAGTTTCTCTTGACAAGTGTCATGTGTTGAATATAGGCTTATGCCTATATATTGTAACATTTTTATCAATAAAACAAATCCTTTTAGTTTTCCCTCCTAACAGACTTTAATCCTTTGAATTGCAATTTAATTGTTTTCTTTCCTCCTTTTATATGCTTCCAAAATGATTTTATGACATCGACAAAAATTATAAATGCCTCCAATTTAAATTTGATTTTTGGCACCTTTTGCTAAATTCAAATCTAATTATTTATTTAATATAATAGTTAACTATTATTTAATTTTAGTATTAAATAATAATTTTCCATGGGGGTCTTCATCAATTCTTTTTATCTCTTTTTAATAAGCCCTTTTGGCTTAATTATTATAATATTAGAATATTATGATATCTTCTTTTCTCTTTAAAACCATGGGCGTAATATTTTGTCTTCAACCTTTTAGCCAACCTTTTTGGCTTATAATATAAAATATTATAACCAATTATTTTACCACTTTGTTTGTACAAAAATAAAATTTACCTTACACTAAACACTTGTCATCAATGACAACATTATTACTCAAAATTTCCAACAGTAATTCACTTTGATACCCTTGTTTTCCCTAGTTTAGACTCTAAAGTTTTCTATTCACCTGTTATGCTCTTCTGTAATTTTGTATCATATATTTTGCATGCAAAAAATATGGAATAGGGATATCTTATTTGTGTGCTCAACTTCTATGAAGGATACGATAACAGATTTACATTTTTATTGCAAGCTAAGCAAAATAGAGAGACTTGGAGGAACAATTTTTTTTTGCAAGTTTAAACAGAACCAGGGTATGCTAGGCAAAGGTGTATCTAATACCCATAGGCTCTCTATTATACTGTAATGATGAAAAATAGTGCTCAAACCAATATTTTAGGTCAATACCCAAGGAGGATTCCATGCATACCCTTGAGCACGCTATCTACCTCTCTGATAGTATGGGAGGGTAATATTTTTGGATGTTGTGTTTGATGTACTATGGATAATACAAGGCCGATAAGCTTCCTAGGGATAAAATTTTGTTTAATCCTAGATGGTCTCTTGATATACCCAAAGATACATGGGAGCTCAAATCCATGCATGAGTATTGTTTGAGGCTTGGGTATTGGAGCTTGATTGCCCCTCGCTTCACTAAATGCTTTATGGACTATCTAGCTTAGCCAATAACGATAGGTCCTTCATGATATTTTAAAATATCTAGCATAGATTTTCTAACCAACTCAACTATTTTTGATAAAAAAGACTATATTTTTTAAATAAGAAAAAACTAGAAAAAAAATAAAACACAAAAAACTTATTCCTAACAGTCGATAGGGTAGAAACAGTCACAGTCGCAATAGAACGTTGCCTTGAAAATTCTTTGATACCACTTGTTAGAAACTTACTATTAAAAATAAACACACTTACAAATACAAAAAATAAACATATATGCTCACAACACACTATGGAAATAAAATGCACACTAAGGAAATAAATTGCAAAAATAGAACAATCTCACAATAGCACTGAATTGTAAGCCTCTTCAATTGGGTAACCTCCTTCAATAATTCATTCAATTGTACAAAAATATACATACAATACTACCCCTAAAATTTTTAAGGAATTCCTCTAGCACCTAACTCCCAAGGTTTGCTTACATGCAAAATCCCACCTGGGCTAGAATATCCTACCTATAATAAATTACATTCTTGAAAAATTGTTACATAGAAGAGCACCATTTGGCTAGGAACTTCTTAAACCAAAACTATAACAAAACATTATGAAATATTAATATGGGTGTTACCCACGTTCCATAAGGACTATTACATCAAGGTTTTAGTATGGGATACTAACATTATTCAAGGCCCTTATGTCCTTGGAGTTATGGTTACTATATTTTTTTGGTCAATGTTGGATGTTTTGGTTGGGTTTTTTGAAGTTGTTTGACTACTTTGTTTGAAGCTATAAAAATGCATAGTTGCATTGTGATTTGAGGTTATTGTAGTGTGATATTGTCACTTTGGTTTGGTTTTCTTGTGCTAACTATTAGGGCTCATTATATTACTCTTGTATCCTTCCATTTCTGACTTCTTCTCCCTTGTGACAGTCAAATTGAACCTATGGCCTATTGGAAACCAGATTGCTTGTTTTGTTAAAAAATACATACACCTCCTCCTCATTCGAGGATATCAAAATATATTCTTGGGTAGCACACTCTAATTATGGATAAAATGGGGCGGTGGTAGATTTAATTGACATTTGTGATTCTATTCTTGAATAAGAATTAGATGCATGAGAAGGCATCATTTTAGCTATTACAATTACATGGAGCTAGAATATTTCTCTTAGGTTAACCTGGGTGGAGTAAGTATTTGGGGTCAAGCAATACCAAGAGGTGGACTCCTCTATATAATATTTTTAAATGGACACTATTTCCCTAACATGGTTAGGTAATTATTGTTGTATAGGGATCAAAACTCATGCTATTTTCTTATTATGGCCCTAGGCTTGACCATTTTCTTGGTTTGGTTGAAATTAAGGCTTTGGATAGCTATTGGGTAGAGGTTTATTACCTTGGTTCCATGATAGGTAAGGATACCTTAGATCAGGGTTATGCATAAGGGGTAATACCAAAAAAGTATTTATAAAAATTTGGTGAATCTTAATGCAAATCAAGGCGAATCGTATCTAAACTAGGTGGCAAATTTTTCAAAATTTTGCAGAAAAATTATCAAATTTTGGCAAAATTTTAATTTTTTTTGGTTAAAAATATATAAAAATCTGGTTACTGGCATACCACAACTAAAAAAGCACAACTGGAAGAGCACGATTGATATAGTGCGATTGACAGACAAAAAGCGACTAGTAGAGGGTGACTAGCAAACAACGACTAGTAGAAAGTGACTAGCAGAGGGTGACCTTTGCCTGTGACTAGCAGAACATGACTTGCAGAGCATGATTGGTAGAGGGTGACCTTTGTTGGTGTCAATAGGATACTGCCTCGTACCCTCTCCTTCACCACGTGTTGTGCATCCACAAACTTCAACCATGCGGACTTCAATAAATAGGAATGCAGGTTCATTTTTCATCCTTCTTTTCCAATGCAAATTTTTTCAAAGCTTTTTCCAGAGTGTTTTCCAAATTTTTTCTAGAGATTTTTTTAGAGCATTTTAAAAGTATTTTTAGATCATTTTCAGAGTGTTTTCAAAGCATTTTCAAACCATTTTCAGATTTTTTTCAGTGTAGAAATGGCTAGCTCTTCCTCTCCTCTGCTTGCAAAAGTGTCATTCAAGAACAAATTTTGCCCCAATATTTCAAACATTTTTGGCACACCTAGAAGATATTCACAATGGGTTTACACCTCTAGATTCATAGGAGTGATCAAGATGCCACAGTTCAACACCAATGTCTCCTTGATGCAAAGGATAGTTAGTTCCTACGACCATGACGAGTCCACTATTCACATCAAAGTGGATAACAAGGATATTATTTTTTCTATGAAACCCTAAGATGTGTAGCGACTAATAGGGCTACCATTTACATATGGTCACCTGGTGAGCAACCAATACGCCTTGAGCAAATATATAAACGATTGTTGGAGACCAACTACGGTGTCCATTTTGACAATTTGAAAGGTATATTTTTTAAATTTAGTTTTTATTTTTTTGTATTTTTTAGGTATTATAGTTTCCATTTTCTAATAATGTTCTCCCTTTTGTAATTTATATTTTCTAATAATTTTCTTCCTTTTTTTTAGTTAATTAAACTAAGTCGAAAAGGGGCTTAAACATTTCCAACTTTGGAGATAATTTTCTTCATGCTTGCATTGAATTTTTCTAGGAAAGACTTATTTTGCAGGGACGACCTACATATATCCTATTTTTGGGTATTGGCCTGTTTGGTTCGATGTATTACTGGCATCAAATTTTATTGGTCCATGCACATTTTGAATCACATTAAACATGATCTTTTGAACGCCCAGAAAATACAATCTTCTTATGTAGCAACAACCAATAATTTTATTATTTCTCTTTTTAATGAAGCATATTACAATCTTTAAAATGGTCCTCCTCCAACTGCATTGCACCCAAGCTTGATGGCTATTGGTATGACGGAGCAAGAAATATAGGTAAAATTATTTTTTTGAAAAATCTATGTTTTCTTTCTTTCCAATCAATATTTTTATTTTCTACTTTTCTTTTGAAAGCAAAAAAAAATAGCATCATCTTCTAGTAAAAGGGGTTTCACCTTTAGGATGCATGAAGCCACTATAAATTCTGACACGCGGTCGCAATCATCACCAGTAAGTACCTGAATAACCATGAAATAATCTCCTATTGAGAAGCATACACCTGCAACTCCTTTTATTTTTGGACATGTTAGAGTCGACGTTGAAGAAGTAACCTCCAACTCACAAGGTAATATTATTATTCAAAACTGCTATTTTAAATGATTTATTTTAATTATTTTAAATTATATTTAGTTCCAAGAAATATTTAATATGTTTTCAGAGCAAGGGCAAGTGGATGCATCATCAACGGGTGCAGAGTCTAAGTTTGGTATGTTTGGTTAAATTAAATCTCTTTTTATGGTATTATTTTTTATACTAGTTTTACCCAGGTGTTGTAGGTGAGTTGGAGAGGAGAGGGAAATCCTCCAAGCGAGGTCGTAGGTTCAAATCTCCACCCAACCAAAAAGTTGAAGTAGGTATCCAAAATCCAATTTATAATGTTAGTACGGGCAGGGTCGGATGCGACTCCTGGGTGACTTTGATAGTGTAGAACCCTATGTTCGTGGTCTCTTAGACCAAGGTGGCCCCGCAAGGGGTTTTACGATAAAAAAAAAATACACTAGTTTTAATTGATATTTTCATGTAAAATTTTGTAGACATAGTAGTTACATTCAAAAGACTAAAAAAATATGCCTCCACCATCTCCACACCCGCAAATGCACCCACAATAAGTGCCACAACAAGTCCATCCACAACAGGTAGCACCAATGGTGAGGAACCAATATTTCATGTGTGGGAAACAATTCCTCACACCACCACCTCTAAGAGCAAGCAAAAGTATTTTCCAAACACACACTGTGTCTAACGTTTCTTACTTCCAAATATTTTCCATTAGGAATTTCTTAAATGTGCAGAGTGCATCTCAAATACCCTTTGAGAATCTTGATGATAATTTTCTTTATCTAGATACCAATCCTAAAAATTTACCTTTCAATGCAAGTGATGTGCTTCAGGATCCACAGAGCCATCATGAAGTAGAAGAGAGTATTGATGTAGATGTCATCAAAGTTTTTCATCCCCCCCATCAAGTCACCACCCATCATTCTTTGAACGATGATGATAAAGTTATTTTTTTAGAAAATATTTTATTAGCTAAAATATGTAAAGCTATAGTTAATTATAGTTGACTTTCAGATATTGACAGTTTAAAATATTGGGAATATCAAGCCAAGATTTGATAAAATAAATAAATGTTTGATACATGATTTGTTCAAAAAGAAAGGAGTTGTTTTCAAATGTGGAAAATGAGCCACAAAAGCTTGGTGCTATGTTACATAAAGCTAAATCTGGCATCATGTAGGCCAAGCCTATATACAATTATGAAATTCTAAAAATTATATTGAATCGATTAGAAAACCTCAATGTCGAAGCCCAAGCATATTTTAATGAATGGACAACAGATAAGAAATAAGTAGTAGTTGCAGAAAGTGCAAGACTTACCGTTGATGTAAGTTTTACATATAATTGAAAATCATTTTTTTAAATATATTTTGTTTAAAATATTAACTTTTTTCTCTTCTATTTTGCAGTCTAATTTTGAACACTTAAAGGTGCAAGTCAGCGCCATGAAAACATTGATTAAGACTACAAGAACTAGTGTGATTAATGTTATGGAAGTGAAGAAAATATTACAATCCACTGTCAGAGAAAATAATTGGCTAAAGAATTTTATCAAAGATAAGGGCCTGGATGTGGAGGTTGTATTAAAACAAAATGAGAAAGAACTTAATGCACCTTTTAGAGAAGATCCTATGAAGGAAGAAGGTTCATTGCTAGCGGGGTTGAACACTACAACTGAAATTCTGATAAGAGCTAACGCATCGCAAGCAAAGGATATTGAGGAAGACCCAACTGAACCTTTAGGTACCATGGAGAAATAAAACTAGTTGCTTGTTGTCTTTTTTTGTTGAGGAGAAACCAAACATGTTGTATAGCTTTTTTGTAAATTGTAAAAGAATGCTTTCAAATCAATAAAAGAGACAATTTCCAAAAAAAATGTATTATATTTTTGAAATTTTATTTTAAATATTATGATGTTTTGATTAGTTATGTGGATGCAATAAATAATTTTGAATTATGAATGATTTGCTAGGAAAAATGTACATAGTCAAAATGTTCATTTGTGTTTTATAAAGTCATTTGAAATGATTGAAATGCAACACATATATTTACTTTACTATAAATGGTTTATAAAATATAAATCTAATAAATAATTTGAATATCATAGACTAATAATCCAATAACAAGACTTAAATATTTTTTTGGTAAGTTAATATTTCATTAAAATGGGGTTTTGAAAGAGCCCCAAAACATTTTACAACAGGTCACTAGACAAAAGACAAGGCCACAATAAAATCCAAAGAAAAGGCCCAAGGATGGGCTAGAGGAAAGGCCATAGGAAAGGCCAAAGGATGGCTAGAAGAAAAACACGCCCGAAGTGCCAAGCGGAAAGAATTTTAAAATCTCACCCAACAATAAATTTTAAAAACCTGCCTAATGGGAAATTTGAAAAATCCCTCCAAAGTAGGGAAAATATAAATTTGAAAAATCCCACGCAAGGGATAAACCATAACCTGGTATTTCATCAAGGAAATACCAGAAAAATAAAACTATCAAAAACAAAACCACCTTGAATAGCACGATGGACTAGAGGAGCCACCAAGAAGAGAAACTTGCCTAGGGAAGGCTCGAAAACATGCAGGGATGCAATAAATAGACTAGAAAAACATCTTGTATAGGCCTAAAAAATGGAATATCAATCTAGGGATCTCCACAGGCCAATAAATTCCCTTGCAAAGAGGTTGAGCTACAAATATGCTAGTAAAAGTAGAGGAAGAAACAAAAGCAAAACCGTAAGCCATGGAAAAGAGGTAGGGAAGTTCCTAGGGAACCCAAAAGGAAGGAGCCATGGGGTGAACAAGCTATATACATTAAGCATAGGGCTTCCCAGACCCAAAAAACTATATCAAGAAATCCTAAACAACCTTCAAAACTACCAATGAATAGCTTTAGGAACAAGATAAGTAATACCAACTGGATCACAATTAAAAGCAATACAGAGGCCCCTCCCAAAGCCACAAAAAATGTTGAGAACCCACCAAGAATCCCACATCCAAGAATTTAAAGAGCAGATTCACAAAAATAAGCACATGGTCCTTGCCCTAACCAAAAATATATTGTGCAAAACTACTCAAGAAGTAAAACTCCTAAAGCTATGACACCCCAAATTTGGAGAAACTTTGAATCATGGCACCAAGTAGAAACCTACAAAAAAATTGGGACACACTAAGAGCACCAGGGAAAAATATCTCTAAAACAACCTAGAAATCCCAAGGAATATCCCAAGGACGTCCTAGACCAGAGGCACACAAAAAACCCTTCAAACAGGCATGGAATGGGGTAGACAAAAGGAGAAGTGACATCCCACCCCAAGGAGATCATCTTCCAAACCAGCCAACCCAAAAGGAAGGGCCATGGAATTTCCAGGGAACTGGGATAGGACCAGGGAAGGGGGAAGTAGGGAAGCAGAACAAGACTTCCCAAGGAAGTCCCCTGCAGGTCCCCAATAACAAGGCTTAAATAACATGATATACAAAATATTCAATTACATGTCTATGATATACAAAAATAATCCAATGATCCATAATAAAAATATATGTAATCAAATAATCCAATTTCATCAACATATACATAATCAATTAACAGGGTTATGATATACATAATATCCAATAGCACGTCTAATATCATATTATATGATATCAAAAAATACATGTCTCAAATTATAATAAAATCTCAATATTCTATAGAAAAGTGATAACATAATATGTGAAATCTATTCAAATGAACGCATCCATTCATTATAATTTTGGAAGTTGGAACAAACACTTTTTAGATTATACAAAATATTTTGTACTCATACCCAAAATTTTCGTCACCACAGTCTAATTAGTGTTACCATTATCCTCATCATCATGAGTATTCATGACACCTCTTCTCTGCAAAATATTTCAAATATGTCAAAGCTCTTTCATAAGATACTTCTCCATCTCATAGGTCGACACATATACTTTCAAATAATTTTTCAATTTTTTGTCCAACCTATTTTGAACATTAGATTTTACATACGATAATGCACTAAATACCCTTTCATATTCCACTAATCCTAAAATCATCATTTGATATAATTCATATATTCACTAATAGTATGTTGTAATATACCACTGGGATGTAATATTTTTCACAAACGTGAAATAGAACCTATTTCATGACAGTTAGTCAATTGTGAAACTTGAGCAGACATTGTCATTCCAAAATAGTTTGATTGTTTTATCAAAATATCTTTGTGATAATACCATTGATTTCAATACCATTGACTTCCACATGTTTAGTGAAATGGTTAGCAAAAGTGCCCATGTATTTGAGAAAAAAAACCATTTATAGTCTGGTATTGATTACAAGGATCCCAAAACATTAGGTTAACCATACCCATAGCCTCAAGTAATTCATATCTTTGATAATGGTCTCTTTTGTCAATGATTCTTGTATTTTTTGGTTTAATTTTTGTATCATGTACAACTACATCAAATTTATTGTATGTTATGGGCATTTGTTTAACTTCATTTATAGACTAAAACAATATAAAGGTATTTCTTTTTCATGGACATTAATACATAGATGATCGTTTATGTTGAACTTCAAAAAAATTTGAGGATCAATGAAGTTTGTTAATGCTCTCCAACTCTCAAACATAGAATCCTTAAAACTTTCACCAGACACATACATCATATAAATATGCATGCAAAATTGTGTTCTCATCCTAATGAAATCCACAATATAAATCAATATTTGTTGTGTAAGTTTAATCAAAGTATTCATTTCTTCCAACATTGGAAGAATACCACATAATGTGAGAAGCGTTTCAAAGTCACTCATTTAGAATAAAAAATATTTAGCCTTATCAACTGCCCTACGATTTGCATACATAAACCCTGCCAAGGATTGATATTCTTTTAAAACTCTATATATCGGTTGATACAATGAAATCCACCTTGTATCTACATCTGTTAAAACTTTGAAAATATTTTTGGACTGCGTAAAAAATAATCATGAATTTCATAGATAAACTCTTCCACTCTCGCCACATTTTTAAATGTGTCCACAATTTTGTATGCAAAATTTATTCTGAGTCATGCAATGAATAGGGATCAAATATCGGGCAATAGATGTTTGTAGTTGAACACAAAGACCATTCCTATATCCTTGAATTGTAGCAGCACCATCAACTCCGACACATATTAACTTAGTGGCTATTTTCATATCCTTCATTCCTACTATTTTCTTTAAACTAGTTACAACAATATTGTAAAGGTTTTTCGTATTGCAATTTCCACCATATTACATACTCCAAGTAAATGAGGTTACCTTAAATGATTTTTCAATGTGTAAACATGCATGCAAATCCAATATGTGTTATCAACAACAGTCACCTCTAAATAAACACAAGCTTATACTGAGAGGGGGTGAAAAGTATAAGATAAAAAAATTTCTTTCAAAATAATAACTATGATAATATGAATGCAATAATGAATCAATGCACATAAAACCACACACATAAGAGATAAGTATTTTACATGGAAACACCCTTTCAGGAGAAAACCATAGTAAAATATTGCTTTTATTACTTCAAAAGAGTTCGTAGGCACCAACCCATAGGAGACACCAATCCCCTTATACAAAACATAGGCACCAACCTACGGGAGACACCAATATCCCTATACAAAATTGATCAACAAACTTACACTGGTCCTCGCTCAGGTCTGCTCCAAAATCTAATCAACTTCTGCTCACAAATTCAGCCTTTAATAGCATATCGAACTGCACATACTTCTGTCACTAGGTCTTCTTGAATCTGTACTCTAATATCTGCTCATCAAGATTTTATAATCCATGCTCTATCTTGTTTTTATTCTTGATTACTAGAGAACCATTCCCACTAACTTAACAACTATCTTTGGATTATTTTTTACAGTGCCCCCTACAGTTGCTACATGCATCAATCAATTTGTACGCCCTTCACTCGTAGCACATGGTTAGGTCTTATGCTCGTGACACTTGGATGTCTCAAATTGCACATCCTTCATCATGTTGTGGCACTTCTATGGATGGGAGCAGCATTCAAAAATCTCACCAACTACTGCTTGTGACATCTATTTCCTAATAATTGATTGTGTTGTGGCAAGTATGTATACTTCACTTGGTTGTAGATTTCACTTGCGATTTAGCCATTATAAGGCTTTAGTGTGCATCCAAAACACAAATAATATGCTCTTGTATCAGTTACTTAATTTAACTGTTACTACCTCAAATATCTTCAACGCGTGAATAATGGTAGCTTATTAAGTTTCAAAAAACTCAAATGCGTGTTGGTTTCCTTTAGCTGAGATAAGGCTACTTGTTCTCTCCTTGTTGTATCTACCTCACTGTAATATAAATATTTCTAATGGTCACCATTGGAGAGTAACAATTTCTGATCTATCCCCACTGCACTCAAATCTTCTTTGCTGGCACATTTAGGAAATTTTTGACTGGGTATTACACTACTCTATGCTTTCACTGAGCGCTAGATCCCTAGCTTATCCAAATATTTTCAGCACTGTAAATGGGTCTTCTACAAGCACTAAGTAAATGATTTTTCTCATCAGTTCCAATGAGCTATGTATCTTCCTCAGGTGACAAAACAATGTTACTCATGAACAATATGCTTTTGTTGTGGTCCTCCAATGGAAGTATTTTTTCTTTAAATTGTTTTCTTTCCCTTGAACGTATCTCTCCAGCAACCTAGTAATTATTCCTTTCACACAAAGTTTCTAGCTTCAAACTTTACACTTGTAAACAACATAACCATATTTGGAGACACATCCAACATCATTTCTCATCTGCACTAGAGATTTCGTAACCATATTTCTTAACTTTTAGGACTTAAGATCATATAAAACATTATCGAAATGTGGAAATCCCATCAGTTTGTCTGCATCGATGTATGTCTGCTTTAGTTTTACTCTCGCTCCCCACTCTCACTCCTCCCAGTAACCCCAGCCCTTTCAGCAACAGCAACATCCAAACGCAATGGCGAGCGTGGCAATTATACAATGTAATAATATTTTTAATGGGAATTTTGACCTTGTATTTACATGTAAACTTTCATTTTTCACCAAAGAGGTCGGCCCACTTAATACTACTATTTTTTATTTTAAATTTGAAATCTCACCTTCATTCACTTATAAAGAGGTCGACTTATTCCATCTTAACATCTTATAATAAATGCATGTGATATAATTTGCAAGGTGGGTCAGCCCATACACACATCACACTACCTTGAATAATTTATCCAAGCATGCCATTGTTTTTCAGTAACCAAGTCGGCCTTTGGCATCAATGACAACTCAACAGTGAATAATTCTAACAAACTCGTCAATTGAAAGTGAAATAAATTTGGCTTTGTTTACTTTCTCTTTGAGGTCATCCCGCTCAACCAATGAGAGACATTTTGCAATTTTCCAACCACTTCGATCTGACCAATGTGCACTAGGAAGGTTCTACACATCTGATAGTTGAAACAGATATTTATAATCAATTAAATTAGACATAGGTCTACCTTTTTAATAATAGTGAATACAATAGCAAACTATAAACTTTTTGAAGCTAAAGTGAATGTATTCATTTTTTGAAATTGGGCTTGAATTGTTCTCAACCAAGGTTTGCTTTTGTTTCATTTCTTTATCATATTCTTGTGCATATCTAATATGTGGGCATTCTGATGCATCCTTCCACCTATAATTTTTTGATATTGTTCCATCACTTTCTTTTGTTTTTATACAAACTTTTCCACAATGTTTTTCTATTATATCTTTCTTAACTTGAAATCTATGATCCCTTTCATGTTTCCAAGTGCAAATTACGCATCTCAATTCTTTTATTTATTCCCTACTATTATTCAGTTGTACTAGCTCAACAAATGGAAATTCTAATACCCAATTAGGCTGAAATGATATGTTAATTTTCCATCTAGATAACTTGGTACGTTTATGTTTATTATAAGAAGATTCTTCAAAAGGAGGGACTGTATGAGAACTATTATTTTCATTTTTGTTTGGCATGTTAGTTTCAGGAATATCTTCATGTTGTTGCATTTCATTAATAAAATTTTCATCTATGGACATTTCATTATCGAGGATATGTGGAAGTGGAGGCATACCAAGGTCAAAATATTTTTTTGAAAAAAAAAATTTCCATATAATTTTTTCATTTAAAAACATACATTCTATTAAAAAATATAGATAAACATTGGACAAAGCCATCAACCAAAAAGCACCCTTCTTAATGAATAAATATATTATATATAAATTAAAAATGTACAAAAATTAACTGGTTAGTAACTAAAATATGTTCGTACCTTGAATTTATGCAGATGTTGATGGATGACTAGATTTTGAAATATTATGAAATTATTTAAGGATACTCCTTTTATCGGAAGATTGACCTTCCTTCTTTCCATTTCCAACAGGTGATATTTTACTTGTATAAATGGAAAGAGGAACATCAACATCATTTTAAAAAATGAAAATAACTGGTAAAAGAGAACTACTATTCAAGACAACAAGATGTCTGACGATAATATTGGATGTCTATAGCAAATTTGAACAGAAAAAATAAAGCAGACATGAGATTGGTGCCAAAATAATAGGAAAACCTGCTTATTGAGTGTCCATGAATGAGATGTTTAAAAAAGTAAAATTAATGGTAAATGAAAATTATTAGTAAATGGCTATCGTTGTATGTCAGTTGCCCTCTATCAGAAAGATTGGGCGTCACCTTGTATCAATAGCCTTGTGTTAATCATCTTGTGGCAGTCACCTTGTGTCAACCAACTTGTATCAGTCACCTTGTGCAAGTCACCTTGTGTCATTCACCTTGTGCCAGTCGCCTTCTATCAGTCACCTTGTATCAGTCACATTCTATCAGTCACCTTCTATCAATTACCTTGTGCTAGTTGCCTTGTGGCAGTCACCTTTTGACACACTATGTCTATCATCCTTTATCTATCGCACTCTCTTTAATATACTTTCTTTTGCTTATTACTTGTTGTCTCTCACTTGCTTTGTATCACTCGCTATCAGGGAAAATTAATGTTTTAAATGTATGATTGTCACTCTCATGTTAGCTATATATAACGGGGTATAAGAGGCGAATTTGGTGGGATAAATAATATTTTTTATAATTTGAAGGTGAAAATTAGGTAGGAAACCTATTTTAAATAGGGACTAATAACTATGATAGCGAGGTGAATTGACCCTAAAAAAAATTGATCTCAAAAATTTCGAGTGAATGGGCTGATTTCTAGGGTCCAAAAATTTACCAAATTTTAATTTTGAAAATCGTAATATTCACCCTATTTGCAAATATTCACCGTTGTACATAACCCTACCTTGGATTTCTCTAATATGAGTACCTTTATGCATTACACTCCCTCCTCATGGTCAACATCTCATTAGTGATCAATGTGAGAAACTTTTGCATTGCTTTCTTATCCAAGTCTTTTAAAATAGGGGGCATTAAATTAGGTGGGATAGGGATTTTTGCAGGTGAATCCAAGGTTTTTTGGAAGGTTTTTGATTGAATAATTGGGAAATTTTGTAAAGTGGGTTGCATACTAGGGTACAAAAGTATGGTAGGTCTAGGTACTAACCTCCCAATTTGAATTAAACCATGCTTATCTTGGATGGGTATACTGTAGGCATATGGTAGGAAGTTTGCACCTCTGACCTTAATCATTTATGAGATTTTATAATCTAAGAACATTAGATAGTATATAAATGCCATACCTAGGGGAGTACAAATCTCATCAGGTAATTTATGCCATGTATTATGGAATGTAAGGTTGAAATCATCCACCATATCCATGGGAGCTCACTTTATGGATGATAATTTTTCTAGTAGAGATGCCTCATTTGCCTTCTCTTTGAATATTTCAATGAGTAGAGCAGTGAGCAGTCCCAATTAGATATCAAACCAGGTTGAAGCATAATATACCATTCTTAATATCTTCCTCTAAACAAGATGGGTAGCAATCTCAGAATCATTTTTTTATGATATATTATGAAGTGTGCACAAGCTCACTATGTGGTTTAGATGTTTTATGGGTATAATCAAGTCCTCCTTAGTAAAGCAAGAGATATATTTAAGAGTAGATGTTGGTATTTCCTCCCATAATTCATGCAGAGCAAGAGGTACCAATGGACCTCTACCATTCTAGGTAGGGAATGGTTTGGGTAGTGGTGGAGTAGCCATGTTTTGACCTCTTGCTCTTCTCCTTCACAAAATGTTATCAAGTGGAGGAAGCAACTCTTGAAAATTTTTAGCGTTAAAGAACTTGGTAGTAGATCTCTTTTTCATACACTTTTGGGTTCCTTGATTGGACTAGAGTCTCCAAGTGAATGTAACTTGTTCTCTAAGAGTAGATAGACTAAGGTCTTCACCATAACCTCAATATAATGCCTTCTTTTGGATTGTCATTCTCAAGCATAATCATTAGGTGAGTTTTGAAGTTCTTCAAAAGTTAAAAATAGGTAAAGACCTTCACTAGAGTCTAGGCCTAACTTGTTCTTGATTACAGGACCAAATATAATTCAATGGGGTCCTATCAAGTGTTTCATTAAACTATTTTCCTCTATGATTTTTTGGGTCCATTGGTTGGGGTTTTCTACATATTAAATGGTGAGGACGATCATGCAAAATGAAACAACAGGACAAGTCCTAAGATCATGGGTTTTGGCTCAATCAAAGACCTCTAAGAGTTTTTACAAGGTCAAGTCCTTGTTAAGATGTGATCTTTGGCACTCATTTTTCCTACTCTATCTTAGTCTAGCAACTTGAGGGGAAAAGAGTTAGAATGAATTCAAAGAAACAAAGATAGTGAAAAGGAAAAAACCTAAGCTAACAAATTTGATGTGTTAAATATCAAATAAGATTATGTTTCATACCAACAATATGCTTGTACACATGAATAGCCATGAAAAATTTTCAAGGAACACTTCCTCCTCTCAACGTAATGAAGCATAGATAAACATACATGCACAAAGGAAATGATACGGGGATAACCAAATAGTCATGGCTTCTAGTATGCATATCTGAGTATAAAAATTATAAATTATGACAAAAGCGAGGGTTCAAAAACATATTTATAAATGACTTAGGATCTGGCTATTGCTATATAGAAAAAATGAATAGAAATTTAAACAACTCATTGATCCTTTACAATGCTAAACTAACTACTATTTGTACATACAAAACAAGGAGAGTTTCCCTCTAAAACTTGTAGAAAATATTGATAACTTCAACTTCATCTTTAGGTGTAAATGAGGACACCCTCTACAATTATTGTTGTCAGATTTAGGACTATAGCCATCATGTTCATTTTTAATACTTGTCTTGGAATGCTAAGCTAAGATGACATTGGTAGGTGATGCTTAACTTTCTTAATAATGGCATATCCATTTATCTTGTCTACTTTTTTTGGGAATTCACATAGCATTACTTCATTCTACAACCAAATCTAATATTTCTTGGGAATTAGTAGCTCTTTGTTCCAAGCTTCAAACTTTGGCAAGCTCCTAGCCTTTATAGATTTTTTATGCAAGGCATTGGTTATTTATCAAAACTTTCTCTTGTTAGCATGCATCAAGAATTTTTAAGACCTCCAAGATCTAACTTGATCTATTATTGATAATAAATTGGTAGAAGGTTCCTTTTTTATCTTCCATAAAACCTTTTTAGTATTCTACTCTTTGAGACCTATTTTTTGACATATTTTCTTTTTTCTAAACTCTTTCACTTCTATTTTATTTCATCTTTTTAAAATATCTGATTTTCAAGGGCAGCTCTTTCTTAATTCCACCCAATCCTTTCTTCTAATTTCTTCCTTTTAAGAAAATATAAGCATCTTGGAATTTCTACAAAATAGTGATTGTCTTTGATTGAGACTCTTTTGCCCTCCACCATCATGCCTTTATCCTATCCTTTTATTTGAGGTCAAAACCTTACATGTAGTGAGGAATTACTACATTACCAACATTTTTCCATTCCAATGTGACCTCCTACTTTGCTAAATTATGCTCCTTAAACCATATTTTAGTGCTTGTTATGACCCTATCCTAACACAATTGTGTACTTATCTAGTGTTAGCATATGTTTGCACCATGGGCATCTGGTGGCATGGGACCATTATGATGTAACCTTTACTTTTATTATAAGTAGTAGTTAGTTGCTCAAGTCCCTTATTTCGTATGGTCTAATCCTTAAGCATTAGGGTTAAGGGTAAATAGGAGTCTATATAAGAACATGGGTTAAGAGTTAAAGGCATCTCATATTTTTCTCATTTTGTATCAAAGCTCTACTTCCAAGGAAGTTTCAACCTTGAAAAGGCTTGCAATATCTATTTTTATTGATCAATATAAGTTTTTTGTTATTTCCATCTAGTTATTTTTGTAAGCACCTATATTATTTTCATTTTCATGGTCATTTAGTTTTTGAGCATTTCTATTAATTTCTACATTGCTACTTTAGTTATAATTATTTTAATATGAAAGTTCCTAACAAGTGGTATTAGAGATATTTTCAAGGTTTATTATATATTAAGAACAACAATTTTTGTCCTATCCATTTTACTATTCTATAATTTTTTATTTTGTTCATTTTCCATTAAAGTATCTTTCTAAAAAAACACATTTTTATGTTTTTAGTGTAGGTTAGAAACCTTGTGTCAAGGGTTTTGAAATATCATGGAGGATTTACTATTATTGGCTAAGCTATATTTCCCATGAAGCATCTGGTGAAGTGAGGAATGCTTAAACTCCAATACTCATCCTTAGACAACACCTATATGTAGTTGTGAGCTCCCACATACTCTTGGATATAAAGGGAGACCCCCTAGGTATAGGAGAATATTTTACCCATAGGAATGTTAACTTTATGAATAGCTCACAGAAAGCTTCAACCAGGATCTAAAGATAAACTAAACCAATTCTACTAACAATGAAACTTAATAACAACAATATCTTATAGATAATATCTCACAAAATATAACACAAATGAATACAATATACAAAGATTACATTAATGATACAACTTAGTTACAATGCATGGAGCTTTACCTCCAATATATCCTTTTTCATGACTTTTTAGTACTCTAATTGTTGCTCTTCCTCTTTCATTGAGAATTGCAACCTTTCATATTACTCATAAAGACAACTTTCATTTTACCACATATCATGTGACTCTTCATACTCTCTTGACACTTTGCACTCTTTCTCATATTACCACATACATTATAAAATATAAATCATCTACCAAACTAATATTGCAAGGGGGGCAAATAATGTAATATCTCCAACACCCCCTTGTATTACATTATTTGGTAGGAAGACCTTTTGCCTTCAATATCTAAATCTTCTTTTTCTTCAATCTTCAGCTTTGACTCTGTCATGGCTGGATAAATAATTTGTGTCTACCTCTAGATCAATGTATTTGAGTTACCTCTGGGTCTCTGTCTTTGGTTCATACATTTGGGTCACTTCCACTAGATCACTACCTCGGGTTCACTGCCTCTGGGTCACTTCCACCAGATCACTACCTCTAGGTCACCTCTAGATAATCATTGTCTCTAGATCATCCACTATAAAATCATCATATCTATAGGATCATCACTATAGATGCTTTCTCTATGAACCATATTCCAAGCTATGCTTGGGTCTTCTTTCTCTCTATTTGTTATGGGACCTCTTTCCACGGGTCTCCTTAATTTTACTTTTTAATTTCTTATAGACTGCATTCTATTTCGAATATATTATTGGAATAGGTGACTCAATCTATCTTATAATTTTCCTAAATTTATTCTTTCTCAAAATTCTAAAACTTATTCTTCAATGATTATTCTTCAACCTAGTGGTATTAATCATTTTCTTCACTAGTTTTCCTTCAATCTAGTAGTAATACTTTTCTTTTACAACTTTCAATTTCTATGTTAGCAAACTCTACTTGGTTTCCTTCTATAGAAACCATACAATATTTCTTTCATCTTATCCCATTCATCTATGTTCATTCATCCACAATCTACTTTTACTTTGTAGTCTTTATTTTTCTTTTGTAGATAAAATATTTATATTTGATTATGTGCTCCACAAATTTTACAACTATGAATATTCTAACATCTCTCTATCTTATATCCATATCTACCACAATGACTACATTTATTTTTCTAGTACAAAATTTCTTTTCCTATTTTATCCTTCATTATTATTGTAATTGATTCTATCAATCCCTATCATAGATTTGATGTCACTATTTTCTGTCATAAAGTTAGTTCCTTGCTTATTACTACTAGTCTGACCTGTATATCGAAGACCTTCATATTTTGGTTTTATTTCTGATACAATTGGTTCTTTCATTCCTTGTCTATATTTCCTAAACCTATACCTTTATATCCCATTTTACTTAACAACTTTGAACCAATTCCTTTAGTATATTTTTCAAAATGATCAATACAATACAACTTTGAATATAAGCTTTTTCTGAAAAAATAAACTGTATTCAAATTACTTGTATAACATATAGCATCAATTTTTGTAACAGGTTCTTCTATCTTTGTCATGAATTCTAAACCACTAGTGTCACATGCATCAATCATCAATGGTTTTGATTCTATAGTATTGCAACATGAATCTACCATCATAGGCCTTAAGTCATTTGTATTACAAGAAGCATCTTTCATCACTGATTTGTTCTCTACTTCTTTAACCTTTTCTTGTTTTCTCATCTTAGAAACATTGAATGATAATTTCCTTGTCGATTATTCTCCATATTTTAATAGGTACAGTAAAAAATCTTCATAACAATCATTAGCATCATTAAGAACACTTTGCATGCATTTTTGAAGTATTGAATATTCTCCTTTTTCTGCTTCACTAGTAATATCAACAAGCCTACTATTCAAAGTATTTGTTTCATCAATCTTATTGTGCTTCAAATCTTTAATCATATCATCTTTTCTTCTATTCTTATCTTTTATAACTTCATTAGAAAGTAATACCATATATATCAAATCTCCTATAGCACTAGGTAATGTAAAACCACTTTTAGAATCTTTATATGCCTCATCAAGCTTTGCATTTAGATAACTACCAAGTTTTAAGAAATTTTCATCTTTGATTTCTCTCAACATTGATTGTAAGACACTCTTTTCACTTATTGATGTATCCTTTTCAATTTCTTCTATCAAGTGTTGTGTATGGCATTTTAATCTTTCCACCCTTTTTGAAATTTCTTGAATGTCTAATTGTTTTTCTTGGACATCTTGAATGTATATTTGTTCTTGAAAACATAAGTCTCCTATTTCAATTGTTTTCAACTCATGTATTTCTATTTCTATTTTTTGATCATTTATTTTTTGTTTGCCATGTTCCTTTGGAGTAAGCTACCTTATAACTTCCTAATTAATTATAAATTTAGAATTTTTCAAAAAATAATAATCTAAATTTGATGTAGAATTCCTTATCTCTCCATAAATAAATAATTTGCAAAAATTCTAAAAACTTTAAATTTCACAAAGTATTTAAAAATAAAAGACTTATAACTTAAAAACATTAATTCTTTAATCTCTACTTATCACTCCACTAACTAATCACTCCACTAACTAGAAATGATCAAAGAATCAATTCTCCTAATAGCTTATCACTCTATTAATTAAATCTAAACTTTATAAAATTTGAATATTGAACCTTATGCCTCCAAAATTATCTTAATCAAATTTCAAATTTGAATTAATAACTTTTACCTCCACAAAATCACGCTGGCGCTTTCCGTCAGTAAGACGCAACTCACTATCCTTCTTTCTCCTACCACATCAACCCATCGATTGATTCTCCCACAGACAACGCCTATGACCGTTTTCTCTAATTTTTGTTACTATCTCCTCCTAGCAGAGAACCACCATGTGCTCACCGCCTGCACGTCGCTCACTAGTCGTATATACCAAAATATATATAAATATATATTTTTTGTTTAAATGTTTTGCCTTCTGAATGTGTGTTATTATCATTGATTGTTTTAGCCTTGTAACAGTCACCTGTTCTCATGCCTATTTAAAAAATATATTTTGGGGTTTCGTTGCTTGCGCTCTCTGTGCATGCCAGTTGTATATTGACGTCCTTGTACTTACTCCGCTCCTGTGATAATTTTCTCTACTACACCGGCATCCACTCTGACCATTAGCTACTAGGCAGTTTTAGAAACGGTTCTCTCTAGACTACGCCACCAAAGCTGATAGAAACTGTCAAGACCAGACGTGAGCAGTTTTACCTTTCAACCTGCGCGAATAGCGATGCCACCCACATGGATAATGATTCCACTTGCGCTCCAAATATACCTACGTGGATAGTGATTCCACCTGAATACTAATATTACTTTTATTAGTAATATATTAGCCACGCTCGCTTGTTCTTTGATGGAAACCCCTCAAGGAGGGATGTCCTTTTCTTTTAACAATCCTGACTCAGACCCTTCCACTGTAGTTATCTTCAAATAGGCAGTTACTACCTCCTCAACACTTGGCTTCACCCAAAAATGATTCACCTTGCATCTGAATCAATTGTTGTACTGGATGGTGCTTCGAATGACCTTCTCTTGGCGATTGAACACTCTTACATGCTACTGGTTTGACGTCTAAGATTCTACTTGGTTCGACACCTAAGGTGCTCCAAATTTGACATTACTTTGGGTAATTATTAACACTTGATTTCTGCCCAGATTTTGAATGGTATTTCCTCTTAAATTTATGCTCTTAAACCTTTGCTTATTTGGCTTTTGTGGCTCTTGTAAAAAAACTGCACTTATCACCTTGACGTTGGCTCTCTTTGGTGCTTAGGAAAACAACACTCACTCTTTGCTTTTGATCAATATATTCTCCCTTATTTACATCTTCTTTATACCTTCTCTTTATGCCATATTCTAACTTATCTTCCTGTTTTATGATGCAGGTTTGATGACTAAGAAGATGCTTGATTTCAACTTGTAAACTTAAACTCCTATTTGTTGCCTTCAATGTTGCAATATGGCGCTTCCAAATCTTGCTATAAACAAACTTTTTAATGCTTATACAAAATACTTTTAGAACATTAATTTGTAGTCTTCTTACTTGCTTACTTTCTTACAGTTTTGTTGTCCAACCTTGTTGTCCAATACCTTCAATTTTGCAGCTCCTTTGCTTCTCAGAATGCTACTCAATTTTTTTTTTTAAATTAGCTCTTCTATCTCCTCCAAATGCTGCCCAAACTTGTTTTTCGTTCTCCTTCAAATTGTTGTCTTCTTATTAATGGTTATGTTCAAAATCTGCCCAATGGTGGCCTCTTAACTCTCAAATTCCTTTTTCAAACTTTTTGATTTCTATCCTTCAAACTTGGCCTTCTTTGTTGGCCTATTCTTCAAGAATATGAATATCTTGAAGTCTTTAAAAATGCTTTCCAAAATTTGACAAACTTCTAGTCAAATCCTTCTTCCTTTTGGGCTTGTCGGATGGTAACAATTATCCCAATACCTTCATCCAAATTATATCTCCGTAGCTCTCTGATACCACTGTTAGCTTTTTGAATAGGTTAGCTCATAGAAAGATTCAACTATGATTTAAAATAAACCAAACCAATGCTACTAACAATGAAAAATAATAACAACAATATTTTACAAATAATATGTCACAAAATATAACACAAATGAACACAACATACAAGGATTACATTAATGACACAGCTTATATACAATTCATGGAGCTTTACCTCCAATATATCCTTTTTCATGACTTTTCAGTACTCTAACTATTGTTCTTCCTCTTTCATCCGAGAATTGCAACCTTTCATATTACTCATAAAGATAACTTTCATTTTACCACATATCATGTGACTCTTCATACTCTCTTGACACTTTGCACTCTTTCTCATATTGCCACATACATTATAAAATATAAATCATCTACCAAACTAAAATTGTAAGAGGGCCAAATAATGTAATATCTCCAACAAGGAAGATATGGATAATTTGAGTTTTATGACACATCGATAAAAGGTTATTCATAGGAAGTTATTGTCATAGTACCCTTAAAAATAGATAGTGTGGCTATAGGTATGGTGGAACTCACCATAGCTAGATTTATAAAATATTGGATTGACCACAAATCATGAACAAGAGTGTATATTACAGAGCCCATGAAATTAAACACACCCTAACTTAGGTTGTCTCTATTGAAATATTATTTTAGTGCTTTTCCATTAAAAAACTAGATCTAGGTATACTATAGAAGAGGCTACTCCATTCATAGTATGACAGTGTAGAGAATACCTAGTTTGATAGTGTAGAGAGTACCTAGTCTGACAATGCATATAATATCTAGTCTAATAGTGTAGAGAATACCCAGTCTGAAAGTGTAGAAAATATCAAATCTAATAGTCCAAAGAATATCTAGTGTTAGTATAGAGAATAAAGTTCGACAATCATAAAAATCAGTTGTCAATAGTCTTCAAGTGAGCAAAAAGAATCCAAAAATTTTCATTTTTTGAGATAGCCCATTGTGATCCCCTATTTAAGATGATCAATTTGAGACCTAAATTTGGTAACCCATTTTTGGAACCATACTTTTTGAAAATCCTCATTTTGTGGTAGTCCATTCTAATCCTCTCTTTAAGCTGATCATTTTTAGATATAACTCAAATAAACATTATTTACTCAAGAGCTAGAGTGATTAGGAAAATAGGTAAAACTAATTGAAGCTTCTTAGTTAGAAATCCTCCAGGAATTATTCAAATTAGACAAATTAGATAAAATTGATGACCTTAAAAAATCAATAAGCCTAAATGCAAAATAAAAAGTTTAAGGAATCAAGGTGCTACTTTTGAGGGAGGAGCATAAAACACATAACCTCTAAATATAAATTAGATAATTCCCAAGTTGGGCTTTCCAAAATTTAATGATGATGATCCAACTAGTTGGTTGTATTGGTTTGAATAATATATTCCTCTTCATGCCTCCCCATAATCAAAATCTTACAATTGCACCCTTCAACCTAGAGCAGGAAGTAATCCAATGATACCAATGGTTAGAAAATATGAACCCAAAAATCACATGGATTTAATTTGAATGTCAATTACTCAGTTATTTTGAACTCAATAAGTATAAATATTTTACAGGAGCCCTCACCAAGTTAGACAAATGACATGTATCTATGATTACCAAATAATTTGAAAAGTTAGCAAATTGCACTATAAGACTCAATGTCAAGTTTTTCAAAGATGTTTCATTATTGGATTTCATAAAGATATCCATGATAAGGTAAAATTGTTCAATCCATATAGCATGATGGCAGTTATAGGATTGATTAGGCCTGCAAAGGATAAATTTTTAGCACAAAGGTATACTTTTATCTGTCATAGACTTGAACCCCATTTCTATCTTAGACATCATCAAACTTAGGGAAAAAATCAACCAAGGTTAAATGTATTACATATAAATAAGTGAAGGTACATTAGGCACATGGTCTATGTTACAACTGTGATGAAAAATATTCTTTAGGGCACAATTGTGTATAACAAAAACTATTTTAATATATGTGGGTAAACCTTCCACCATGGAACCACATGATGAAGGAGAAGACCAAATGGAGATAGATCAACCTAAATATTTTGGACCAATAGAGTAACCACCATCTAAAATTTATACTCCTAATACCATGAAGGTGGTGCATATTTAAAGGGCCAACAATTATCATCCTCATTGATTTTGGTAGTACCCACAATTTTATTGATCCTTAGGTAGTTAAACAAGCAATCTCTTACAACTATAGTTACAATTCATTTGAATTCATGGTTTCCAATGGGTATTCTCTACTATGCAAGGGAAATTTAAAAATATAAAGGTAGCTATGAAAGACTACAATCTTAAAGCATACATTTTTTCTCTTTCTTTGGGGGCTTGCAACATTGTGTCAAAAACTCAATGGATTCACACCTTGTGCCCAATAGTATGGGACTTTAATAAGCTATGTATGCAATTCATAGAACATGGGAATAAATATACTATCCAAGGAATTATCATAAGTTCTACATAATTCATTAGATCATATCGTATGGAAAAACTTCTAAAGAAATTATCTCAAGGGTTAGTGGCACAATTGTTTGCACTATAGACCTTAAATACTATTGAGATCATTCATTCAACTAAATTATAGAAAATTATGGATAAACATACCCCTATATTTGTATATCCACAAGGGTCACCCCCACGACACTCCCATGATCATACCATCTAGCTTTTTCTAGGAATATTACACACGAACATTTATCTCTATCAATACCCATATATGTAGAAGATTAAAATTGACAAGATGGTATAGAAGTTACTAGTAGTAGGGTTCATTCTATTGAGTGTTAACCCATATTCTTCCCCAATACTTTTGGTTTGTAATAAATATGGATCATAATTATGTTTGTATTTTTTAGAATAAAATTAACATCAAGGACAATTTTTCATTCCTAGCATTGATGAGCTATTGGATGAACTCCATGGTGTTCATTTTTCTCAAACTTGGATATTCATTCAAGTTATCATCATATTATATTATGGAAAAAAGATATTCTGAATACAATATTCCACGCACATGAAGTCCATTATGAATTCCTCATCATGCCATTTGGTCTTACCAATGTGTTGTCCATATTTTAGAGTCTTATGAATTCAATCTTCTAACCATTTATGAGTAGATTTATTTTGGTATTTTTGGATGACATTCTAATTTATAGTTATACATGGAAAAAATATTTACAACATTTATAATAGACACTATAATTCATATCTAACAATCAAATTTACCCCAAATAATCCAAATGTTATTTTAGGATGCAAGAAGTGGAATACCTAGGTCATATATTTGTAGGAGAAGGGGTCAAGGTGGACCCTAAAATGATTGCAGCCATGTAAGAATACCCAAACCATAGACTGTCAAAAGCCTTCAAGTTTTTTTAGGTCTCATTGACTATTATCAAAACTTTATCCATGATGATGGGAATATTGCATCCTCTTTAACTATTATGTTGTAAAAGAATTTGTTTATATGCTTAAAACATGTTGAGAATGCATTTTTGCTACTCAAGAAAGCTATGATCTCTACTCATGTCCTTGTTATACCTAATATTTCTAGAGAATTTATGGTTGAAAGTGATGTCTCAAGAAGTGGAATTGATACAATGCTTATGCAAGAAGAACAACCAATGGCCTTCACTAGTAAGGCATTATTTGGTAAACTTTAAAAAAGTCAACTTATAAGATGAATATGATGGCATTCCTACATGTTGTAAACAAATGGAGGTCTTATATTATTGGGTGACATTTTTTCATCAAAAAAAACCACTATAGCCTTAAATACTTTCTCGAGTAGCACATATATATGCTCAACAAAAAAAATGGATTACAAACTATTGTGGTATGATTATGAGATTATTTATAATAAGGGAAAGGAAAATACAACCATCGATGCAATATCTTGCCAATATAAGGATCGAGATATGAGATATGCCATATCTAGTCCACCTCAAGTCAACTACCAACTTCAAGGAGAAGTGACCAAATATCCCACCTTGCAATTAATAATTCAATAACTTCAAACTAATTCCTACTGTCATTCAAGATATACATGGAATGGGAAATATCTACAATACTGGGGTTGTCTAGTTCAAGATAAAAATTCACCATTCTATGATTCCATATTATAGGAAATGCTTGCTTCTCTAACTGTAGGACATTTAGGCTTCTTCAAAATATACAAACGACCTTAATGCACTTTTTTCTAGGGAGGAATGAAAAATATATACATACCTTTGTTGCAGAATGTGAAACTTGTTAATGCATTAATCTCAAAACTATTCATACATAGACACACTCTAACATCTTCTAATTTTAGAGACCATTTAAATAAATATTTCTATGGATTTTATTAAAGGGCTCTAAAATTTTAGAGGTAAAATATTCATTGTTGTGGGAGTATATTCTCTCTCTAAGTATGCTTATTTCTATCCTCTAGCAAGCCCTTACAAGGCCTCAGTTATTGCCTAAATATTTTTTATTTTTATTTTTTGCCTTCATGGCATCCCCATGTCTACTATCTTTGATTGTGATCCCACAATCACTAGTCATTTTTAGAAAAACAATATGGGACACAAATCAATATGAGCTTGGCATACCATCCATAAACTAATGGGTAAACTAAAATTACCAACAAGTGCCTAGATTATCTACTTTGATTTGCATTTAATAAACCAACTCATTGGGTCAAATGGCTTTCTTTGTTCGAGTGGTGGTATAATACATCTTATCACTCCACCAAGATGACACCATATAAATTAGTTTATAGACAACCACTAACATCACTCTAATATATTTTGGATAGTTCCAAGATTTAAGCAATGTATTCTACTCTTATGGAGAGTGCACAACTACTCCAAAATCTCAAAGGTAATTTGGTCATGGTGTAGATGCAACAGCTAGTAGATAAACACCATTCTAAGTATAGTTTTAATATTGAGGACATGGTTTTCCTATGCCTATATCCCTACAAGCAGTCATTGTTAAAACTCCATAGTAGCCAAAGATAACATAAAATTCTATAGACTATAAAAATACCCTAGCAGGTTGTTCCCATGGACTACAAGTTATAATTATCACCTTCTTCCATCGTACATCCATTTTTCATGTCTTATCTTAAAGAAGCTTTTTAGAAATCGTATACAAGTCTAGTCCACATTACCCCAGTTATATGAGGAAGGTTTTAAGGTTTTAAGGTTCATGTCTTATCTTAAAGAAGGTTCTTGGAAATCGTATACAAGTCTAGTCCACATATCTTATCTTTAATATGTCTTATCTTAAATAAGGTTCGTTATCCCAAGAATATTATGGACAGGTGTACATGCAACAATCACACTCACTAATATCCTAGTATAGTGGTATTATCTATAGCCAAAAGATGCTACTTGGGAGCCACTTCATCACCAAAAGTAGTAGTTTTCTCACTTTAAGCTTTGAGAAAAATATTATTGAAGGGAAAGGGCATGTTGGGATCCTATCGTAATGCAACTATGTACTTGTCTAGTGTTGGTGTATTTCTGCACCATGGGCACCTAGTGGCATGGGCCCATTATGATATAACCTTTATTTTTATTAGTAGGAGCTAGTAGCTTGGGTCCCCTTTTTCATTTTTTTTGAACCTTGAGCATTAGTGTTAGGGTAAATAAGAGTTTATATAAGGACATGGTTTGGGAGTAGAAGGCATCTCATATTTTTCTCAATTTGTATCAAATTTTTGCTTCCAAGGAGGTTGCCCCCTTGAAGAGGCCTATGATATTCATTATTCTTTATCAATATAAGTTTATTGTTATTTACATCTAGTTATTTTCATGAGCACTTCTATTATTTTTTATTTTCATGGTCCTTTAGTTTATGAGCATTTCCATTAATTCTTGCATTGGTAATTCCATTATGCTTATATTTATATGAAATTTCCTAACAACACTCACTAGTTGATACAAAAATATGTCCCCAATGGTATAGGAGGTTATCTTAAATTAAAAATAAAAAATATGCTTACACACGCAAATATCTCAACATGCATTTGAAAAATCATAATATACTTCATACAAGGTGGACCTACTAGAAGTATCATGCCCATAGGAATCAATAATGGTGGTCAATGCTATGGAGGTTGACTCAAGAAATTTTCTACTAAATTAACACTCCATTTATTATGCTTGATTATTGTAGTGGATTCTCACTAACACAAAAGATGCATAATTTTTAGTAGCAAGAAGTAGAAGTTGGAGTGATAGACAAATGCAGATAAAACTTCAATCAAAAATTTCCAAGAATTAGAGGGTGAAAGTCCCAAAAGGTACAAGAAATATAAAATATAAAAGTCAAATATTTATAAAAATTTTGACCAAATATGAAAGGAAAATCTTTTGATGCATGAAATCCCATAGTCAGAAGGTAAAGAGTCCCAAGGTTAGGATATGATAAAAACCCCGATGTCAAATGGTGACAAAAATTTCGAAGGCTAAAACCACATGGAGCCCACATATTATGCTAAGTTGTATAGTCTTATAGTAAGTATAGTCCTTTCCTACAAAATAATATGGCACATCTCTTAGAAAAGATATAAAAAACATGGGAGCCACAACAAAAGTAACCTACAAATATGAAGCATTAAATGAAGAAATATTTTACACCATATTACAAGAATCCCCAAAAAGAGTAGATGGCAATAATAATAGTAGATACTCATCCAAAGACAACCATTTGGTATTTATGATTCCAAATCTAGAGACCTCAAGGAGACCAACAACTTAAATGAAGACATGACATGGCACCAGGATTAGTAGTCATATTAAAATCTCTACATGAGTTTTAGAGGGAAATAATCCTCTTGTAATCTATGAATAGTAGTGGTGTTATCTTTATAAAGTATTGGAAAGTTTTATAAGTTTCTACATTTGCAATTTATATATGTTTTCCCTTCATTTCCATTTGTATAGCAAGATGTGAATTTCTAATAGGTCTTGTGGACAAACGAACCCTTGATCCTACCATAGTATATATCCTAGGGGTATATGTGTCTACTTTGGATCCATATATGGATCTCATGCCCTGACCCATCTCTTTTATATGTGTGTTTGCATCTCTATGTTTATGTGTTTTTATATATCGAGGAGAAGAATTGTTCATATTGACACATTATAGGCAGAGATATTGTGCAAGGGAGTCTTATTTGATCTATGATACATTTCCACCTTATTAGATTAGGTTTTTCTTTTCAACTCTCTTTTTTTTCTTTCTCTTACCCTTTTCCCCTAAGTTGTTAGAGTAGGAAGTGTGTGACAAAGATCACTTCTTATAAAGGATTCCTCCTTTATTAAAATCTCAAAGACCCCTAACTAAGCCAAACCCCATGCTATCAGAAAAATAATTGCCATGTCTCTCTACATGAGGTACAATCTATCCCATCCACCTAGTCCACCTAGTCCACCCCATATTTGACTATTGGGACAATTGGACAGGACAATTGTTAAACAATGGCACATCTAGTGGGACCCCACTAATACATCATTGGTCATATAATTACAAGAACACGTTAAAGCATCTCTCACTCACCTCGCCACTCTTCTCAATTTAGAATCAAGGAGAGTATATATCTACTTTTTCTTATTAAAGCATCTCTCACTCACCTCGCCACTCTTCTCAAGAACAAATATCATGAAGAAGTTGCATGAAGAATACCAAATTGAGGTTCTACTAAAGACCTCAATCTATATATCTAGTTTCAGAGCAAATGTTGTGTTCACCTAGCAAGTTTGCTCAAACAAAAGGATCCAAAGGACTATTAGAAGCTCTCCACTAGGTCTACATGCCAAAACATAGATGCTTTCATCCTTGTGATATATTCAACGTGGAGCAAAAGAAACCCCTTGCGACCTCTAGTGCCACCAGATGTATGGTATGGAATTCCAATGTTTGCACTCCTAAACTTGTCATACTATACTGGAAAAGGTATTTCAACCCTGTGGGAACATCTTCAAGATATGGTATACTTGTACCAATTGCACAATATCACAAAGCATAACATGGTTTTGACATTGCTAACAACATCGTTCAAAGAAAAATCTAGCAAGGGGTACAACTCTCTTTCTTTACACTCAATAATTTAATGGGAACAACTTGTTCCCCTATTCATCGATAAATTTGGAGAAAGAGAGAAATTGGCTCTAGATATCCATATTATTCTTCCCCAACCTTTCCTTACTCATCAACTTGTTTGTTTTGACAAAATGATAACAATATAGAATGAATAATAATACATGGATGTAAAATAAGTGGCTCTCAATAGGTCCTAAAACCTAACTAATGATTAGATGGACCAAGGGATCGTATATTTAGTGGATTCCACTTCCTTGGAGTGTTTTAGAAAACAAGCATGGGCACTTATTTGATCCTAAATCAAGGGCTTTTCCCCTCTAGTGATATAAAAGAGGTAAATAATCTAAGCTAGAGGTAGAATATGCATGTCAATAGGGTTAAATACCAAGAGGGATTTAGTTATGGAACTAGTTCACTTAAACCAGGGATATTATTAACCCTTGGTATCAACCTACTTGAGAGAAAAAAGTTTCTCATGAAAACTAATTCTACAAAGATGAATGTAATCCATCCAAGGAATTGGAAAAAGAGGAATAAAAAAGGCACTCAAATAGCAGGTGGGGGATTTATTCAACTTTGTGTCCAATGAATAAGTCTAACCAGCTGACCCTTATAAAATATGTATTATATGCAATATAAGGAAGTAATCTTGGTCTTCTAGAATTATGAGACCCTTAAAATCTATAGAGATGTAATCTTATAGGCTAATTGTTGAAATTCCTACCTTCTCTTCCATTTCAATTATGGGATATTTTCTTGAATCCATGCCCAATGGACTAGGCACTACTTTTTTGGGTCCCTTATCTTCAATAGGCTAAAGATCCCTTGTGAGTCATCAAAACTATAGTGACTTCTCACTACATGTAAAAGATGCATCATTTTTAATGGTAGGAAGTGAAATTTGGAGCAACAAACAAATGTAGATAAAACCCTCATCAAAAAGTTCTGAGAATAAAAGGGTGGAATTCTCAAAAGTCACAAGAAAGCTAAAATATGAAAGTTGGGTATTTTTAAAGGTTTAAACCAAAGACGAAAGGTAAAATTTCTAATGCATAAAGTCTTGTAGTCAAAAGGTAAAGAAACCTAATGTTAGGAGATGATAAAATCCTTGATGTTAGATGATAAGGAAGCCTTCAAAGACTAGAACCACATGGATCCCACACATTATGCTGAGGTGTATAGTCTTCTAGAAAGTATAATTCTTTTCTACAAAATAATATAATGTATCTCTCAAAATGGATAGTAACAGCATGGGAGCCATAGCGGAAGTAACTTGTAAATCTAAAGCATTAAATGAAGAAATATTTCACACCCAAAATATGAGAATCCATAAAAAGAGTAGATGGAAATAATAATAGTAGTTGCTCATCCAAAGATCAAAACCATTTGGCATTTATGATTCCAAATATAGAGACCTTAGAGAGGCCAACAACTTAAATGAAGATATGACCCAACAATAGGAACAATCATCATCTTAAAATCTTGCATGAGTTTTGGAGGAAAATCCTCCTATTTGTAATCTATAAATAGTAGTGGTTTCAACTCTATAAACAATTGGCAAGTTTTTATAAGTTTCTACAGTTGTAGTTTGTATAAGCTTTCCCTTCATTTTCATTTATATAGCATTTCGTAAATTTTTGAGTGGTCTTATGGGAAACCGAATATACTGAAGATCTACGCATCTTCTTTGAGTTCATATATGGATCTCATGCCCTAACCTGACTCTTTAATGTGTGTGTTTTTGCATATTTGTGTTTTTGTGCTTTTATATATTAAGGAGAGGAAGTGTTCATGTCAAAACATTATAGTCAAAGTTGTTGTGCAAGGGAATTCTATTTGATATTTGTTGCATCGTCACCATGTTATCTTAGGTTTTTCTTTTCAACTATCATTATTTTTCTTTCTCTTACCCTTTCCCCCCAAATTGTTAGAGTAGGAAGTGTGCGCTCAAGATCACATCTTATAAAGTATCCAACCTTTATCAAAATATTAGAGGCCTCTAACTAAGCTTAACCTTGCACTCTTATGATAAGTCATATTATGTAACTTTGTGTAAGGTATAATTTGCCCCATATACTCGATCCACTTGATATTTGGCAGTTAGGACAATCAGAGAGGATAACAATGATCAAATAAGAATGTTGTACATATGTGGCCCTCTTTTAATGTCCTTCATTCCTTATATTACTCTATGTTTAAATGAATTCTAGAGGTATGTGATATATGTGGATTATGTTTTTCTTGCCCAAGATGTAGTGCATCCATTTTTTATATGCTTATAAAATAGCATAGATCTCTTTGTAATATATAGGGTATTTTCAAACTATTCCATTAAATGTTTTACTATGATAGGTAATTGGATATCCAAGTTGTGTGTAACAAATCCCAATACATACTCTAATGTATCAATAATTACCTTAAAAGGACGATGTAGATCAAGTAGGGAAAGTTTAGGAACTAAACACAATTGGTCTTTTACATCTCAAATATCCTCTATTGTGCATCTCTCCAACAAAACTTGTATTTGGCACCTCCTTTGGTCACTTGGTGTAGTAGCCAAGCAATGTGTGAAAATTCTAATACAAATCTTTGATAGAAATTAGCAATGCCTAAAACATTGTAAAGCTTTGTTAGAGTCTTGGGGTTGTACAATATCTAATTACCTAAATATTCTCAAGATGAACATGGAATCCCTCTTTATCAATAATATACCCAAGGTATTGAATCAGACTCAATACCAAATGCGGGCTTCTCTAAATTATCATATAGCCTATGTCTTTAAAGAATATGAAGTTCCTATCAAAAATGTTGTAGATATTCCTCCTATGTCTTAGTATAGATGAGAATTTCATCTAAGTAGACCACCACAAATGAGCTATTTATTGACATATTTGTAATATAACCTTAGCGGTGAAGCATCGACAAGTACTCTTGATTTAAGCCTATGTGCAAGTGCTATGTAATCCTTTGGAAAACTTGATGTAAACTTATAGTCATATTCAAGTAATCTTATGAACATATGTATGTGTAGACCTATGGGTATTATTCTATGTAAGCCTATGGATATCTCTATATAATCCTACAAACATCTTCATATAATCCTAAGGGAATTTTCATGTATTCACCCCTAGTGATATTGGTTAATCCACCTTTATGGATAACCTTACTTAAATTATAATTTATTATTATTATATTGTAATGTTAACCTCAAGGGTAAGTTAATGTTGGCCAAATATTAACCTCTCATTGGAGTTTTGATAACACTATAAATACCTCAATGAGCAATAATTGATAACATATTGTGAGATATAAAAATATTGTGGAGGTACCCACTAGTACCCACCCCTTATTCCTTCTCTCATATCGTGTTATTTATCTCTCCCTCTTATTTTTCATCTATATGCTCTTATTTTCTGCTCTCCCTTTTTCTGCCTCTAATTATGGTGAATGGATATTTCATAACATTTCTAGAAAATATTAAAAATTCTAACATGGAATCAAAGCTAATACAAAGCAACTTAATTCAATCACACAAAAAGGATATACAAGGAAAACTTGGTAGATATAGATGAACCATCATTCTAATGTAATCCTTGCAAGATTTTAATGGGGGTATAATTCAGCACTTTTATGATTTCACCATCTCATGTCTCTTTTTTTTGCTTGAAAAATTTGCTCTTTGCCTCCCAAAATCCCAAATTTAAATTTGCATTACAAAATATTCCATCAAATATTCTCTCTATAATGGGAAACATGGTGGATTTGTGTATTATTTTTGTAGAAGGTGACATGGCATGTAGTTTGTCATTTATTCAAATCATCGCCCTAGTGTCTTGGTAGGACATCTGATTATTTCTCCTTGAGTCCATTTAATTCATAGGAGGTAATTTTTTGGGGCTTTGTAGAGCTTGTTTAGGTTTCAAAGTGCACATTGCTACATGCATGGGCCACTAAGGTCCCTTTGCATTTCCCCAACTCAAGCACACAATGGTACCATTCATGTGCATGCATGGACCGTTAAGGCCCTTTGCATTACCCCAACACAAGCACATAATATGGTACCATGAATGTGCATGCACATATAGAATGTAACAGTACATAAGGAAGGTTATGCCTAGGCAAATAGTTGTGCTAAAGCACTCCTCATTGAAAGACAAAAGTTAAATCCCATCACTACAATTTTTTTCTCTAAGTAATAGTGTCCTTTATATACTGGTCAAATAATTTTTGCTCTTCTTTTATTTTAGTGTGTGTGTGCATGGCACATTGGTTAGTGTCCTTGCTTGTTCATAGGAGGTCTTGGGTTTGAGCCCCATTGTCTCCAAACCCATATCAAATCAAATATTTTTATGTATGACAAAAATTGAGCCAATAAAATAATGCAAAGTGTTAAACTTTGATTCACTGACATGACATCCAATTGAATGGTAACAAGTGGTAGATGTTGATTCGACAAAAATATTTCTAATGTTTGACATTTGATTTTTATTCTAATTTGAGCACTAATATGCCCCAATTTTTGAAGGCCATAACCTGTGTATACAAAATAATTTTGGGCCTTTTTTAAATTATAATTTTTTATCTCTATAGATCGATGGCATTAGTTCAAGGACTTGTTATTATCTTCTATGAGATTTTTACTATACAAGTTCTTCATATCAAGATCATGTATATTTTTTCTTTTCTCATAATTGATGTATGCTCTAACTCCAACAACCCTTTAGTGTGATGATTAGTGAACTTTTGGGTTATAAAAGTAGGTTTTGGATAATTAGCATAAGGTACACCTTGTGTCTATGGGTCCTTCCTAACCATTAGGGTTGATTATTCAAAGACCTACCTATTACTTCATGATTTAGTTTCCTTCTCTTAATATTAGGAGACAAATTATGGTTATTATAGTGCTTGTTGAATATTTTCTCATGGGAAGCTAAACATTTTTATCCAAGAGGTAGAGTTACGACTTCATGTTTAGAAGTTGTTGATCTAGTTCATGTACCTTTGGCAAAGAGAATATAACATGATACAATGGACCATACGAGCATTCATTATGGGGGTGATATATCATCCCTAATATCTTCTCTGGTTGACCCCTAAATTCATATTGTGGGGGTGCTGAAATATTTGTAATATAAACTTATTAGACTAAATCCAATAGTGGTGAAGATCCTATAGGTTCTCTTGATGTAAGCCTATAGGAATTTTTATGTAAGCCTACAGGCAAGTGCTATGTAAACCTTTAGGTATCTTGATGTAACCAAAGGAAATCTTCATGTAAGCCTACAAGAATATTCATGTAAACCTATGCGTATCTTTCTATGTAAGCCTACAAGCACTTTTTTATGTAAGCCTATAGTCATATTTCATATAAATTCTAAGGGAACTTTCATTTATTCACCCTTAGAGGTATAAATTAATCCACCTTACCTTGCTTCAAGGGTAATTTATTAATATTTTATTATAAGGTTATCCTCAAGGATAAGTTAATGTCAGTGTAAGGTTAATATTTCATTTGGATTTGAAGAACACAAGCTTATACTAAGAGGGGGTGAAAAGTATAGCGCCCACTTTTTACTTTCTTTCCAAACCAATATCAATTGGTGTCCTCAATTGTAATAACCAAATATAGCAGTGTGCATTAATAACATAGATAGCAATAGTAAGCAAGTGCACAAATCATCACACACAATTAAGATGCAAGATTTAATGTGGTTCCCCAAATGTGGTGTAGTCCACAAGATAATCTCCTTATAATATTTCATAGAGAAATAGGGATCCTTATCCCAATACAAATGATTACTTTGATCTGATCAAAGCTAGGTTGTCCTGATATGCTCAGGTGGACTCCACTTATTTTCTCAGCTAGGCTCTCCACTCATTTGCTCAACTAGGTTATCCACTAATCTACTCAACTAGGCTATCCACTGATCTTCTCAGCTAGGCTCTCTATTGATCTACTTAGCTAGGCTATCCATTGATCTGCTCATCTAGGCTATCCACTGATATACTCAGCTAGGATATCCATTAATTTTCTCAGCTGGGCTATCGACTGATCTGCTCATCTAGGCTATCCACTGATCTGCTTAGCTAGGCAACTAGTGTTGATGTGTTTTCTATTTCTGTCATGTCTCTTTCATTGCTCACAAATCTGCCTCAATGCCTTCTCACAAGGATCAAACAATCCTGCTCAAATACTATCCCAAATATATCCTCAAAGCCTTCACAAAAGGATCAAACAATCCTGCTCAAATATTATCCCAAATCTATTCTCAAAGCATTCACAAAAGGCTCAAACAATCCTGCTCAAATGTTGTCCCAAATCTGTCCACAAATCTATCCCAAAAGCCTTCTCAAAGGCTCAACCAATAATGCACAAAATTTGTCTCAAATTTATCCATAAATTATGTCTCAAAATCCTTCCCAAAGGCTCAACCAATCATGCACAAAATTTGTCTCAAATATGTCTAGAATTTTTTTCCCAAGAGCCTTCCCAAAGGCTCAACCAATGACTCTCAAGTAGCACTCAAATCTCAACCACAAATCAATTAAGGCAAGGCTCAATGGTGAACTCCACAATGGATAACAATTGAATTATGGAAGGCAACGCCTTCTACTTATTCTTAAATGGAAGTAATATTTATTATTGAACTATACAACCAGAACAAATAATCAATCGAATACGAAATGCGAGGAATATGAATGTATTTAATTAAAATCAATTGCCACTAGGAGGGCAGATCCCGCCGTGAAGGCAAAGTGCGAATACGCAGAGATAAAATAGCAAAGATGAGATAAATCAATTAATTCAACAACTACCCTAATAAATATGAATTTATTATACACTTGGAGAACCTAGCCGACGGCTAGGTTTGGTATGTAGCATGACTCCCCTCCTCGGAAAGCTTTGTCCTCAAAGCTGGAAATGTCTGGAAAATACTTTCGTGTTCCCATGTGGCATCTTCCTCTGGTAGGTCTTGCCATTTGATGAGAAATTCTTGAATCTGGCGCGATCTTAGTCTTCGTATTCTGTGTTGTAATATATCTTCAGGTTGGAGATGTATGCGTCCTTCCTCATCGAGCACTGGTAATTCTGATTGACTTTGCACTTTCTGACCAATTACCTTTTTGAGACATGAAACATGAAATACCGGGTGTATTCGTGATGATGAAGGTAGCTCTAACTGATAGGCTACTTCTCCAATGCGGCGCACAATTTTGTAAGGACCATAGAATCGTGGTGCCAACTTTTGATTGGTCTTTATCCTTAACGATGCTTGTTTGTAAGGTTGCAACCTTAGGAAAACCTTGTCACCAACATTAAAAGTTCGTTCTGATCGGTGCAAGTCTTGTTGTTGTTTCATGCAATTTTGTGCTTGGAATAAATTCTCTTTGAGTATGGTGAGTGTAGATTGCCTTTGTTGAAACCAATCATCCACTTTGTCTACTTTGGATGAACCTGGGACGTAATCTGCTACAATTGGAGGCTTGGTTCCATACAATGCTTCAAAGGGAGACATCTTAATTGAATAATGGTAAGAAGTGTTGTACCACCATTCCGCCATTGCTAGCCATTGGCTCCATTGATATTGTTTATCTTGAACGAAACATCGTAAGTATGTACCCAAACATTTGTTAACTACTTTTGTTTGCCCATCTGTCTGGGGATGGTAAGCTGAGGACATGTTCAATTTGGTACCACTAAGTCGAAATAATTCTCGCCAAAAGTTACTAGTGAAGATGGGATCTCTATCACTTACAATATTTTTTGGCATACCATGTAATTTGAAAATTGAATCCATAAATACCTTTGCCACCTTGCTTGCGGAAAATGGATGTTGTAAAGCCTGAAAGTGAGCGTATTTGGATAACCGATCTACCACTACGAAGATTACTGTCCTGCCTTCTGACTTTGGAAGACCTTCAATAAAATCCATGGATATATGTTCCCACTGACGTTCAGGGATGGGTAAGGGTTGTAATAACCCTGGTGATTTGACTGTCTCTCCTTTATTGCGCTGGCAAACTTCGCATTCTCGCTACCCATTGTTTGACTTCGGCTTTTAATCCTTTCCAACAAAATGATTGTTTGATCCTTAAATATGTTTTCAAAAATCCTGAATGTCCCGTTGATGGAGAAGCGTGTGATTCGTCTAGGATCTTCGTTTTGAGTTCTGAGTTGTGTGGAATGTAAATGCGGTTCTTCTTCCGGAGGATTTTATCTTCATAAGAGAACAAAGGGTGTTTAGAGGACCCAATAGATAATTCTTGAATTATCTGAGCAATTTTGCTATTGGACAACCATTCATCTTGTAATTGATTCACCCATTGGGAGCAAGGACCTGAAATAGCGTTAATGACTACTTCGTCTTCATATTTCCTGGATAGCGCATCGGCAGCTACATTTTCCTTCCCCTTCTTGTATTCGATAACAAAATCATAACCCAATAGTTTGGTTAACCACTTATTTTGTTTCGGATAGGAAAACCTCTGCTCAAGAAAATGTTTGAGACTACTATGATCTGTTTTGATAATGAAGCGGCTACCGATTAGGTAGTGTCTCCATTTTTCTACCGCATGAAGAATAGCCAACATTTCTTTTTTGTATGTCGATCTTCCCAAATTTTTCCCGGAGAGTCATTTACTTTCAAATGCCAACGGATGACCTTCTTGCATTAATATAGCCCCAATTCCTGTTCCCGACGCATCACATTCGATAATAAATGGTTTGTGAAAATTGGGGGTTGCTAATACTGGAGTTGTACACATGGCCTCCTTAAGAGCTTCGAAGGCTTGAGTAGCCTCTTTCGACCAACGAAAAGCATCCTTTTTTGTGAGTGCTGTGAGAGGTGCTGCAATCTTACCATAATTTTGTACAAACTTGCGATAGTAGCCCGTGAGACCCAAAAAACCATGAAGTTTCTTGATGGTTTTAGGTAAAGGCCACTCTTGAATTGCCTTAATCTTATTGGGATCAACTTTGACGCCCTCGTGTGAAACTATATGACCAAGATACTCAACTTCTTGGACACCAAATGAACATTTGGAACGTTTGACAAATAACTTTTCTTTGTGTAAAATGTGAAGGGCTTTATCCACATGATGTAAATGATCCTTCCATGTTTGGCTATATATGAGAATGTCATCAAAAAAAACTAAGACAAACTTACGGAGGAATGGACGAAACACTTGGTTCATGAGACTTTGGAAAGTGGATGGTGCATTGGTGAGACCAAAAGGCATGACCAAAAATTCGTAATGACCTTCATGAGTACAGAAAGTAGTTTTGGGAATATCTTCTTCTCGGACACGGATTTGGTGAAATCCTGAGCGAAGGTCTAATTTTGTAAAAAATTTTGCACCATGCAGCTCATCTAGTAGGTCATCTATGACAGGGATAGGAAATTTGTCCTTGATAGTGAGTTTATTGAGAGAACGAAAATCAGGACACATACGCCAAGAGTTATCTTTTCGTCGAGCCAGAACTACAGGTGAGGAATAAGGGCTAGTGCTGTGACGAATGACTCCATGATCTAGCAGATCCTGAACGATCTGTTCGATTTCTGTTTTTTGTGGTTGAGGATAGCGGTAAGGACGGCTGTTAGGTGGGACACTCCCTGGAACCAAATGGATGGCATGGTCATGAGATCGTTTAGGTGGTAATCCTTGAGGTTCTTGGAAAACCTCATCATACTTTGTTACAATGTCTCGTAAATCTAGAGCAATAATATCCGAAGTTACTCGAGATTGTTTTTCCAAACAATTAACTTGAGCTATAAATCCATATCCACCCTTTTTTAACATCTTCTCCATACTATGAGAGCTCACCATTTGTGATGGAGGAGTAGTAATGCCTTGTAAGCGAATGACTCATCCGTTTTCCTTCCATTCCACAAATAATTTTTTGAAATTGAAGCTAACCGTGTCTAATGTTTCCAACCATTCAACTCCCAAAATGACATCAGAGTTCCCTAAATTCATGACGAAAAGGGATCCAAACCAGGTATAAGTACCCATTTTTATGGAAACTTGAGATGTTCGACCAACACATTGCGCATTCACCCCGTTGGCCACTAGAACCTGGAATTTGTCTTTGTTGGAAGAGTTAATGAATAGATTCAAAGCTTTTGTTGTTTTGATGTCGATAAAATTGTGGGTACTGTCGGAATCAATTAGCACATTCACCTTTTTCTGTCGGAGAAATCCTGGTACCTTGATGGTATGGTGGGCGGTTAACCCCATGAGGGCATGTACGGAGATCGCCATTGTATCCTCTTCCTTCTCTTCTAGAGTAATTGGTAGTTCTTCTTGCATAGGTTCTTCTTGTTGGTAAGTTTCATCCTCTTCTCCTTCGTAGTGATCACACTCAATATGAAAGTTTTGTTTTTGGGCACAAGCTTGTTCCCTGGGATGATGATTGCGACATTTATAGCAAAAGTATCTTGAGGGTTGATCATTTCTATGAAAGGAATTGTTGCGATATGGAGGACGACTATAGTTTTCATGTCGTGCATACAACTGAATTCTCTTCTCAGCCAGCTTGGCTATTCTTATACAATTGTTCAGTGCTGTTGGATTTTGAATGTCCACCTCCACCCTGATATTTTCTTTCAATCCATTGCGAAAAGCTCCCACCACTGTGTCGGGTTGAGGTCTAATGTATATGGTAGTAAACTGGTGAACTCCGAAACAAACTCGCTAACCGAACCTTCTTGTTTAAGAGATAACAATCTTACTGTGTATGACGATGTAGCTCCTTCATCAAATCTTTCTAAAAAGTAAGTAGTGAATTTTTTCCAGTTAATAGTAGCTCCTTTCTCTCGCTTAAGCCATACGAACCATTGGTAGGCCTCAGTGCCTAATTTTGATGCAGTGAAAGGGACTTTATCAAATTCCTTAATTTGGTATAAGTCGAGAATGCCTTCCATTTTGGCTATCCAACCACGAGGATCATGACCCTCAAAAGTGGGCATATCAATGCGTGGAAAATTATTAGGGCCTCTCGGTTGGTGATAACCCATATCCCTTTCCTGATCTTGGTTATACCACTGTCTATTATAGCGATCCCTGTAATTATCCGAATTTCCTCCTTGTTGTTCCCAATCGTCATCCTGAGTGTTATTTTCTTCATTCCTTTGGGCATGGGAGTGATTGTGGGGATTAGTATTGGGATTACACTAGTTTTGTGCACTCACTAGGGTTTTTAGGTTGTCACTAATTTCTTGCATACCATCTATTAAGAGTCGAAGAGCTTCATCGTTGGAAATGGCCGATTTACTTGAGTCTCCTTGTGTGATGTTGTCGTGAGTTGGGGGAGGGTTAGTAGCCATAGTGTCTACCAGTGGATGATGTGGATTATAACTGCCAATTTTGAAAGGAGAAGGAGAATTTTTTGTACCTGGGCTTCGATTAGGTCTTCTTGTGTTGTTATTGGTCGTCTCCGAGCTTGATAGTCGACCGTTAGGTCCTTTGATCCAACTTCTACTCATGCACTGTTCAAAATTTCCTGCTTAGTAATCCTTGAGCTTTGATTTTCTACGACAATTTGGTTGAATTCGGCAAAAAAAATTTGTGTTCCGCTTCAACTGTCGCTCCAACTGCGACGCGGATTTGAATTTGGATTTGGGTTCCTCCTTGACGACAACTTTTGAAAGCAACTTTTGACAGCTTTTAGTGACAACTTTTTAACAACTTTTAGTGACAATTTTTTGACAACAAGTTGCGGAATACGGAAACCGAACTGGGATTGACACGACACATGTAGACCGGACAACGAGGAAGGACCGAGCAGACCAGACAATGACGGACTGACACGACGCGAGTAGACGTAGACCGGACAACGAGGACGCGAGCGGACCGGACACGAGACGCGACGGACGGAACAAGACGCGACGTAGACCGGACAACGAGGACGCGAGCGAATCGGACACGAGACGCGAAGGATGGAACAAGACGCGACGGATGGAACAAGACACGACGGACGAGACAATGAACAATAGAGATGACAAAGCGACACAAGACACGGAGGACAGGGAACAACCCTCAAGACACGGGGGAATGGAACGCAACACGAACGCGATAGCCACAACACGAATAACTGGAACGACCAACGATTAAACAAGACAATGACAGCTAGCAACTGGAAAGACGACAGTTGGACCGTAAATCGACGAAGAATACTATGCGCGGAGGAACTACCAACGTGACCGAAGTCACACCGTAGAAGGTGTGACTTATGCCTTTTAAACTCGTAAACAAATTTAATATACTGAATGTGGGATAAAGATTTAAGCCCAATGCCACGAAAAATTTTATCTGACGTCAGCAATCTAATTTAAACAAACTACCTTAGTTTTTCTCGATATATTGAATATTTCCTGAATTATGATTGGATGATGATGCTTGCGAATGGTTGTGATTGACTGTGTGCAATTTTACGGCCTGGCTTTCAGATTTTGACCACGAAGGAAGGATCTGAGACCCTGGCTGCCGTTGCTGTAGTTTTTGGGACAGGAATTCGAACGAACGGTGACGGGAAATTTAAATGAGACGCATCACGTGACTGTAATTTATAGCTTGCTCGTGTACGCCGGTAGTCTTTGAACGAACGGTGACGGGAAGTTGAAACAAACCGCGTCACGCCTGTAATCTTCGCCTTATAGTTTACTCGAATACGCTGGTAATCTCCACTGACGGTAACCCTCTATCGCTGCGCGACAGAACCACGCACAATATTTGCGTACGTTGTGAGACCGCAGGCGCTCCCTGAATCGTCTAGACTGATACCACTTGGAAGGCAACGCCTTCTACTTATTCTTAAATGGAAGTAATATTTATTATTGAACTATACAACCAGAACAAATAATCAATCGAATATGAAATGCGAGGAATATGAATGTATTTAATTAAAATCAATTGCCACTAGGAGGGCAGATCCCGCCGTGAAGGCAAAGTGCGAATACGCAGAGATAAAATAGCAAAGATGAGATAATTCAATTAATTCAACAACTACCCTAATAAATATGAATTTATTATACACTTGGAGAACCTAGCCGACGGCTAGGTTTGGTATGTAGCAAATGATGACAATACTCAACAATGTGCTCAACAATGAATGGCAATGTACTCTTCAATGGATGACAACAATGATCCACAATGATCTCAACAATGTATGACAAATGATCTCTCAAATGGATGACAACAATGCTCAACAATGTACTCTCAAATGGATGACAACAATGCTCAATAATGTACTCTCAAATGGATAACAACAATGCTCAATAATGTACTCTCAAATGGATAACAACAATGCTCAACAATGTACTCTCAAATGTATGGCAAATGAGCTCTCTAATGAAAACCTCTCCAAGAAATAACAATGAGGACTTCAACCAACCAAGGACAATCTCCACAAGTGATAGCAATAGGTTCTCAATAATATCTTCCTCATGCAATGTCAATAAGCTCTCAAGAAACAAGCACAACTCCCTCAAGCAAAGAGCTCTCAAATAGCCAACAATGATCTCCTCAAATGAAAGACAAATGTATCCACAAGTGACTAGCAAATGATCTCCTCAATGGTCTCAAATAGTGGCAATGGACTTAACAAGTAACCAACAATAATCTCCTCAAAGCAATAGCAAAAACCTCCTCAATAATGGCAATACTCTCAATGAACTCCACTAAAGCAATCATGGAACTCAAGCATCAATTTTATCCATAAAATTGATTTTCTAATCCATCCACTTCCTCTCAATAGCCAAGGCACATAATCAAGCAATTTGTCTTCAACTTCAAACCCTAACTCATGTGCATGTCTTCTAACTCAAGGTAGCAATTAACTAGGTCTCAAGTTCCTAGTTTAATTTCATAATTAAATCATGCACTAGGACATATAACAAGTTCAACACTTTTCAACCTTATGACTCCCTAATTTCATTAACACATACAACAAGCACCTATGCTTTTATTTTTAATTCCACACCTTATAACTCCACATACAACAATCACAAATATTTAACTTCACACCTTATAACTCCCTAAGCACATACAACAATCATTTATTTTCACTAAATACCTTATGACTCCCTAGTTATAATAGAAATGATTTTCAATGCACCAAAACTTTGGCAATATCAAATATTACCATGCGCTAGAGATAAATACCTTTTTATGAAATTTGTAGCCTTCGCAACCTTCAAAATCATTAATGCCTTTGCCAAAATTAATGCACCTTCACCACCTTCAAAATCATTAATGCTTTGCCAAAAATCAATGCGCCTTCACACCTTCGAAATCGTCAATGCCTTGCCAAAAATCAATGCGCCTTCACACCTTCATGGGAGTCAAACTCTATTCCTCTCGCCTAGCATTGTGAGGTTCTTACCACGTGGGTGTCAGCCCATATTGGGATTTAATCCCAAACACCCAACTTCACCTGTGCTCAAATCTGAAAAACTTAAGTTGCCTTCCTTAGCAAAACACTTTGCCCCTGGCGGGATTCGAACAATGAACCTTCCTTGTGCAAATTTTATGTGCTACCAACTACTCTATAGGCTCCTCCATGACATCACTTTCCCATATTGTTTACTTGACCTTGCTCTCAAATCAAAAGTTATTTATCCTTCTTTCTTCGCTGCTCCCCTTTCGACGACTCTCTCTCATGCTCTATGTCTAGTCTTCAATAAACAAAGGTTTTTACCTTTTATTTATATGCACCTCCATGCCTTCGAATGACATCGCATTTATCTCCCCAACCTTTGCACGTCGACGAATAATATAATACAACCTTAGACCTTAGAATTATTAAATAAAAATTTAATAATTCACCTTTTAACTTTGAATTGGGATATCTCCTTCATTCTTTTGAATTTCGTCATGAAACTTTTTGCACCTAGGTTTTATTGGAAAACCTTTTCATCCATCATAATTTGGAGAAGTCTTAGCATAGTGGTTTTAATGAAAAACCCTTTCCAATGGTTTTAATGAAAACCCTTTCCGTTGGTTTTAATAAAAAAACTTTCCATCGGTTTTAATAAAAACCCTTGCCATTGGTTTTAATAAAAACCTTTACCATTGGTTTTAATAAAAACCATTAATATAATATTTAAAAAATTAAATATTATATGCCTCTTGTGCCACAAAACCCTATATATATCCTTGCTCTCCAAAATATCATAAATGATTATTTATGAAGTGCTTTTGCCACCAAAACTCAATGTGATCCATGTGACATCAATGACAACACAAAATAACTCAAATTGCCAACAATCTCCCCCTTTGTCATTGATGGCAACACCTCTAATGCAAATCACCACAATCACTACAAAAGCCATTTCTGAAAATCAAAGTTGCTCCCCCTGACTCAATACTCTCTATGGAGGCTGCTCCCCCTATCTCAATGTTCTCTTTGGAGGCTGCTCCCCCTATCTCAATGCTCTCTTTGGAGGCTGCTCCCCCTAACTCAATGCTCTCCCCCTTACTCAAATCTCTCCCCCTTTGACATCAATGGCAAAAGGGACACCTATGGGGCTAAAATATATGACTCTTAAGCTTAGCCCCCTACCACCTTCTCTCTTGAGGTGATTAATTTTGGGGTGGGAGTACATTTACTCCCATATTACATTGTTCCTTTCCTTTGTCAACTTCCTTCCACATATTTTTGATATCCTTTTCTTGATGAGTTACTTGATCTTCTTGTCTTGAACCTGTTTGACCTTCTTGCCTTGAAACTGCTTGACCTTCTTGCCTTGAACCTATTTGGAATTGAGTCCTACACCATCTTGCAATATGTCCAAAGTTATTGCAATTAAAACACTTGATATTGTAGCCTTTGGATGGTGCCCATATCCTGAATTCTTTCTTGAAATCATTTCCATATCCATTCCTTTCCTGAACCCTGTATTGTGAAGCTCTATTTCCATAATCATTTTGACCATGACCTCTGAATTGTGCAGCTCTATAATCAAAACCATATTGCTCATTTCCTTTGCACTGAGAAGCTCTATGACCAATCCTATTGCATAAGAAGCAATGTCCCTGAAAACCATACCTTCTTCCTTTGAAGTTCCTTCTAGCAAAATCAAACTTCTTTGATCCATAGACCCTACAGTGTATAGCCCTGTGTCCAAATCCATTACAAGAAAAACAATGTCCTTGAAAAGCCCTTTGTTCATGCCTTGGTTCCTCATACCTTTCTTGACCATTATCCTTGTGATCATCTTTGACTTGTGCATTGTATCCTTGATCCTTCTTTGTGGTATCCAAATCTTCTTCCTTAACTTCTTCCTTGCTTTCTTCTTCAAGAATTTCTTTGCCTTTTGAACTTGATTCACCTATCTCAAAACAAGATCCAAATTGGATATTTGGAGCCATAGGAGCTTTGGAACTTTCTTCATATTTCTCTTCATTTGTGTCCAATAGCAAACTGGCATCCATCTCTATTGTCTCTAAAATACATGTTTCCTTCTCAGTGAAAATATCTTGACCTTTTGAGTCATGTGATGGATCAAACTTCTCAAGTATGGAACATCTCAATTCTTTTAGATTCTCCTTAACCTCTTGTAGTTGCTCATGGATATCATTGAAGTCTTCTTTTAGATCAACTGAGAGACATCTATCTTTCTTGAAATATCCTCTTGTTTAACTTCTTCTGTTTGGAGTGGAAGTTCTTCTTCTACTTATTTTATCCCATAGAAAAACCCTTCTTCATCTTCACTATCACTGAGATCATTATCTTCTTCTATAGCAAACAAACTCTCATGAATCCTTTGTCTTTGCCTGTTTCCTTGGTATGTCATTTCATCTTCACTATCACTGAAGCCATTGCAATATCCTGATCTGTGATCTCATTGACCACACACAAAGCATTGTTCTCTTTCACCTTCTATTCCTAAGAATAGATGTTCTTCCTTTTCATCATCTGAGTGATCTCTATCACTGTGATCTGAGCCATCATTTGCTTCCTCAATGTAGAAAGTTTTCTTAGTCTTACGAAAACTTTTCTTCTTCTCATGCTTGCTTTGCTTGTACCTATCATCTTTGTCATGCTTATGCTTTCCTTCTTCTTTTCTTCTGTGATCCTATTTTTCATCATCACTATTTTCTTCATGTGGACACTTGTTTGCATAGTGACCATAATCACCACACTTGTAGCATTTGACTTTCTTCATATCCCTGTAATTCCTTGAGTCCTTTTTCCTTTTGATGAAGTTAGCTTCCTCATCATTATCTGAATCTCTATCTATCTCTGGATATTTCCCTTTATTTTTCTCTAAAGCTTTGAATGCAATTTCTTTCTTTGGAGCCTGATGCTTATCTATCCTCATCTCATAAGTTGTGAGAGTTCCTTGTAGTTCTTCCATTGTTAGCTTGTCGATATTCATTATTTCTTCTATCACTGAAACCTTTGCATCATACTTCATGGGAAGTGATCTCAAAACCTTTTGAGTAACATCTGATTCTTTCATCTCAAATCCTAGGCCTCTCATGGTGTTAGCAATCTCATCAACTCAAAGCAAGAACTTTGTAATATCTTCAGAATCTTCCATTTTCAATTCTTCGAATCTTTTTCTATGAGTTTGTAGTTTTGCCAACTTTACCTTGGAATCTCCTTCATAGGTATTCCACAACTTGGTCCACATTTCATTAGCTGAATTACATACCATGACCTTTGCAAAATCTGTCTCACGAAGCCCACTCAGAATACAATTCATTGCCTTTGCATTGATCTCAACCAATTTCTTGATAGTCTTATCTGTCTCGGGATCACCTTCAACCTTATACTCTTTTGCAACCATCTGCCATACCTCATATCCTTGTGATATCAAATAGTTCTTCATTCTCATGCTCCAAAAAGCATAATTGTTATCATCAAACAGTGGAGCCTTACTTGTAGATGATCCATTCTGTGAAGCCATCTATGTTCTTGTAGAATCTACCCTCAAGTTGTTAGCCTTTCCAAAGGAACCCGCTCTAATACCAATTGAAGAACACAAGCTTATACTGAGAGGGGGGGTGAATAGTATAGCACCCACTTTTTACTTTCTTTCCAAACCAATATCAATTAGTGTCCTCAATTGCAATAACCAAATATAGTAGTGTGCATTAATAACATAGATAGCAATAGTAAGCAAGTGCACAAATCATCACACACAATTGAGACACAAGATTTAACGTGGTTCCCCCAATGTGGGGTAGTCCACAAGATAATCTCCTTATAATATTTCATAAATAAATAGGGATCCTTATCCCAATACAAATGATTACTTTGATCTTCTCAAAGCTAGGCTGTCTTGATCTGCTCAGGTGGGCTCCACTGATCTTCTCAGCTAGGCTCTCCATTGATCTGCTCAGCTAGGCTATCCATTGATCTACTTAGCTAGGCTATCCACTGATATTCTTAGCTAGGCTATCCATTGATCTGCTCAGCTAGGCTATCCACTGATCTACTCAGCTAGGCTATCCATTGATCTGCTCATCTAGGCTATCCATTGATCTACTCAGCTAGGCAATTGGTGTTGATGTGTTTTCTATTTCTGTCCTATCTCTTTCACTACTCATAAATCTGCCTCAATGCCTTCTCACAAGGCTCAAACAATCTTGCTCAAATGTTGTCCCAAATATATCCTCAAAGCCTTCACAAAAGGCTCAAAAAATCCTGCTCAAATGTTGTCCCAAATATGTTCTCAAAGCCTTCACAAAAGTCTCAAACAATCCTACTCAAATGTTGTCCCAAATCTATCCACAAATCTGTCCCAAAATCCTTCTCAAAGGCTCAACCAATCATGCATAAAATTTGTCTCAAATCTGTCTAAAAATTCTATCCCAAAAGCCTTCCCAAAGGCTCAACCAATCATGCACAAAAGTTGTCTCAAATCTGTCCAAAAATTCTATCCCAAAAGCCTTCCCAAAGGCTCAACCAATGACTCTCAAGTAGCACTCAAATCTCAACCACAAATCAATGAAGGCAAGGCTCAATGATGAACTCAACAATGGATAACAAATGAATGATGACAATACTCAACAATGTGCTCAACAATGAATGGCAATGTACTCTTCAATGGATGACAACAATGATCCACAATGATCTCAACAATGTATGACAAATGATCTCTCAAATGGATGACAACAATGCTCAACAATGTACTCTCAAATGGATGACAACAATGCTCAATAATGTACTCTCAAATGGATAACAACAATGCTCAACAATGTACTCTCAAATGGATAACAACAATGCTCAACAATGTACTCTCAAATGTATGGCAAATGAGCTCTCTAATGAAAACCTCTCCAAGAAATAACAATGAGGACTTCAACCAACCAAGGACAATCTCCACAAGTGATAGCAATAGGTTCTCAATAATATCTTCCTCATGCAATGTCAATAAGCTCTCAAGAAACAAGCACAACTCCCTCAAGCAAAGAGCTCTCAAATAGCCAACAATGATCTCCTCAAATGAAAGACAAATGTATCCACAAGTGACTAGCAAATGATCTCCTCAATGGTCTCAAATAGTGGCAATGGACTTAACAAGTAACCAACAATAATCTCCTCAAAGCAATAGCAAAAACCTCCTCAATAATGGCAATACTCTCAATGAACTCCACTAAAGCAATCATGGAACTCAAGCATCAATTTTATCCATAAAATTGATTTTCTAATCCATCCACTTCCTCTCAATAGCCAAGGCACATAATCAAGCAATTTGTCTTCAACTTCAAACCCTAACTCATGTGCATGTCTTCTAACTCAAGGTAGCAATTAACTAGGTCTCAAGTTCCTAGTTTAATTTCATAATTAAATCATGCACTAGGACATATAACAAGTTCAACACTTTTCAACCTTATGACTCCCTAATTTCATTAACACATACAACAAGCACCTATGCTTTTATTTTTAATTCCACACCTTATAACTCCACATACAACAATCACAAATATTTAACTTCACACCTTATAACTCCCTAAGCACATACAACAATCATTTATTTTCACTAAATACCTTATGACTCCCTAGTTATAATAGAAATGATTTTCAATGCACCAAAACTTTGGCAATATCAAATATTACCATGCGCTAGAGATAAATACCTTTTTATGAAATTCATAGCCTTCGCAACCTTTAAAATCGTTAATGCCTTTGCCAAAATTAATGCGCCTTCACCACCTTTGAAATCGTTAATGCTTTGCCAAAAATCAATGCGCCTTCACACCTTCGAAATCGTCAATGCCTTGCCAAAAATCAATGCGCCTTCACACCTTCATGGGAGTCAAACTCTGTTCCTCTCACCTAGCATTGTGAGGCACTTACCACATGGGCATCAGCCCATATTGGGATTTAATCCCAAACACCCAACTTCACCTACGCTCAAATCTGAAAAACTTAAGTTTCCTTCCTTAGCAAAACACTTTGCCCTTGGCGGGATTCGAACAATGAACCTACCTTGTGCAAAGTTCATGCGCTACCAACTACACTATAGGCTCCTCTGTGACATCACTTTCCCATGTTGTTTACTTGACCTTGCTCTCAAATCGAAAGTTATTTATCCTTCTTTCTTCGTTGCTCCCCTTTCGATGACTCTCTCTCATGCGCTATCTCTAGTCTTCAATAAACAAAGGTTTTCACCTTTTATTTATATGCACCTCCATGCCTTCGAATGATGTCGATGAATATTTATTAATCTCCCCAACCTTTGCACATCGACGGATAATATAATACAACCTTAGACCTTAGAATTATTAAATAAAAATTTAATAATTCACCTTTTAACTTTGAATTGGGATATCTCCTTCATTCTTTTGAATTTCGTCATGAAACTTTTTGCACCTAGGTTTTATTGGAAAACCTTTTCATCCATCATAATTTGGAGAAGTCTTAGCATAGTGGTTTTAATGAAAAACCCTTTCCAATGGTTTTAATGAAAACCCTTTCCGTTGGTTTTAATAAAAAACCTTTCCATCGGTTTTAATAAAAACCCTTGCCATTGGTTTTAATAAAAACCTTTACCATTGGTTTTAATAAAAACCATTAATATAATATTTAAAAAATTAAATATTATATGCCTCTTGTGCCACAAAACCCTGTAAATATCCATGCTCTCCAAAATATCATAAATGATTATTTATGAAGTGCTTTTGCCACCAAAACTCAATGTGATCCATGTGACATCAATGACAACACAAAATAACTCAAATTGCCAACAGGATTTTTATGTCACTATAAATACTCCTCAATGAGCAATCATTTATAACATATTGTGAGATATAAAAAATATTGTGGGGATTCCGACAAAAACCCACCTCTTATTCCTTCTCTCATATCATGTTGTTTAACTCTTTCTCTCTCAAATTTTTATCTATATGATATTTTTCTTTTTTTTTGCATATTATTGTGGTGAATGGATGTTTTAGGATGTTTTTAGAAAATATTGCAAATTTCAACATTGGTGTAGGAATTCAAGATGTCATTCATTATTCTCATTAATGTGGCAAGTGCATTGGTCAAGCCAAAATGCATTACTAGTCACTCAAATAAATCCTCCATGGATTTGAATGCATCCTTCCATATGTTAGTGGGATCTATGGGTATTTGATAATAGCTAAATTTGATATCAATTTTGGTGAATAACTTTGCATCATGGAGCTAGTCCAACAAGTCATATATCTGAGGAAGTGGATGGCGACTCTTCACAATGATTTTATTCAAAGCTATGTAATTAATATAGAGTCCATCCTCCATATTTCTTTGGATCTACAATAATTGGACTACCACATGGTGATTCACTTGGTTTGATGTACCCTTTTTAATCAATTTTTGGATCTAGCTTCTAATTTACCATTTTTAATTACTAATATATGATAAACAAGGGCATTAGACAAAGGAGAAGCAAGAACTAAATTAATAAAATGCTTTACCTCACAGTGAAGTGGAATCCTAGTTGATGACTTGAACAATTCGTCATATTCCTCTATAATATGTTCCATTTGCTTCTGTTGTGTAAGATCTATAATAGATGTAGCAATGGTCCTTCTACTTTGTGGCTTGATCATAAATAAAATAAATTTCCTTATTTTGGCTATCATATGTATGCATTGTTTAGCATTGATTAAGGAAATAAAGGTAAGAAATACATCTGGTATCCTAAAGTACTAACCTCCAATAGTGATGATGACACTTCAAGGCGTAAACTCATATACACATACTTCTTCCACATAAATGGTTGGACCAAAATCACATCATAAACATCCATGGGTACAATATTGCACTAAAATTCATCTTTAAAGGGCTTGATGGTATAAATAAGAGATATTGTTGTGTGATACAAATGTCTCTCCTCGATTTTAACCATCCAATATTATATGGTTATGGATGTGGTGTGACAAGCATCCCTTTTCGTGACATGTTGCATTTTTGCGGCCAAAAAATAAGAGAAAGAACAAAAAAGAAAAAGTGTCACGATATCGTGACATGTTGCATTTTCGTGGTTCAAAGCAAAGAGAAAGAACAAAAAAGAAAAAGTGTCACGATATCGCGACATGTTGCATTTTCGTGGTCCAAAGCAAAGAGAAATAGCAAGGAGAAAAAAGTGTCCCGATATCATGACATGTTGCATTTTCGCGGTCCAAAGAAAAGAGAAAGAGCAAGGAGAAAAAAGTGTCACGATATCGCGACATGTTGCATTTTCGCGGTCCAAAGCAAAGAGAAATAACAAGAAGGAAAAAGTGTCGCGATATCGCGACATGTGGCATTTTCGCGACTCAAAAAGGGTAGGCAGGCATAGAAACAAAAGTGTTGCGATATCGTGACATGTTGCATTTTTGCCAAAGGAACAGAGTAGTTGACAGTGTGTCTGATATTAGTGATGAACACCAGGATAGTGAAACTGAAGACTGCATAGTGACATGAACCTATAAGGAATAAATCGAAGATTGAATAAGGTAATTTGTCACATAAGGACAAAATTCAATGAATAAAACAAAACGTTACATAAGGAATATTTAATGATTTGAAATCATCTAATATGGTCGTTACACATGGAAAGAAGCGAACGCATGCCCATGTGTAAATGAAGGGCCACAAAATAGAAACGAAAAGCCTTTTTGGAAACCAAAACACATGCATGCACAAGGGAAGGATAAAACGAATAGTCATGGAAGGAGAAAACGAATAGTCATGGAAGGAGAAACAAAAAAAAATTAGAGGTTTTAAATACGCCATTCAAAGAGGCTATTAGGTTTTGGTGCTCCTTTCTGTTGGTTCAGATAAATTAGGGGTTGGTGCTCCTTTGTATTGGTGCAGATAAATTAGGGTTTGGTGCTCCTTCTAGTGGGTGCTGGTAAATTGATTGTAAAGTTGGTACTTTGCAAAGGCTGGATTTAGATGAGAGTCCAAACAGTCATTTTGAGGATGTAGCCAAATCGGTGAACCTCGGTACATCTTGTGTTGTGTGATGTTCTCTTGTTATACTTACTTTATTTGGTTTCAAGTTTTCATTGTTTCGGCTTTAAGAGTTGAAGATTTAAGTTTTAAAAGAGCTACACTGATTCACCCCCCTATCAGTGTCATTGTGAGACTAACAATTGGTATCAGAGCGAGGTTCTTGAACAAGCTTAACCGGCTAGGGTGATCTTGGAAGTGACACAATGGCAGGTGGTGAAGGCTTCTCATCAAACAAAGCACCGATTTTTGATGAAACTAATTACGTATTTTGGAGACTCAGGATGCAGAAATATCTTTGTGCTTTGGGATACGACATTTGGGATTTAGTAGATAGTGGATACACAATACCCACCACTTCTCCAACCGATGATGTCGGTAAGAAATTGTTTGAGAATGACTCAAAAGCAAAGAATGCTATCATGTGCGGATTAGTGGACAGTGAACTAGTAAAGATTATGAGTTGTAAAATGGCAAAAGAAATATGGGACAAACTGAGGAGCATTCATAAAGGATACGTTAAGATCAAGGAGGCCAAGTTACAAACACATCGAGCTCAGTGAGAAGTATTAAATATGAATGACGGTGAGAACATAGAGGCATATATGCTAAGAGTTAATGAAGTCATTAATGTGATTAGAGGACTCTACGAGGAAATCAAATATTTTGTCATCGTGAAAAAGGTATTAAGATCTCTTCCCCAAAGATTTGATTCTAAAGTTTTAGCTATAGAAGAAGCTAAAGATCTAAATTCTTTTAGTATGGATGAGATGCATGGTTCTTTGACTGCATATGAGATGAGAATAGGAAAATCTAAACCCACAGACAGATAAGTTTCTTTTAAATCCCATAAAAATATGAAAGCAAAACAAGAATCCGAGGAAGAAGAGACATCAGATGAAATGGAAGCAAACTTTGTTTGAAAACTAAAAAGGGGAAAAGGAAAATACATAGGAAAGTTATCGTTTAAATGTTTCAATTGTGGAGGTGTTGGGTATTTTGCAGCTAAATGTCCACTTAATGAGAAGAACAAAAGTGATGAAGGATCACACCAAGAAAGAAGTGACTGGAAGAAAAAAACAAATTTCATAAAAGGCAACTTCAAGAAGAAAAGTTTCATCTCCAAGAATGTCAGTTCATCAGAAGACAGCTACGGTGAGGATTCTGAAAAGGAAACAGGTGAAGCTCTTTTCATGGCACTCAAAGAAGAAAAAATAGAAAAATAACAAGAATGTGATGAAGAATAAATTGATGCAAAAGTAAATTTGGAAGAGGAACTAATTGGAGCTCTGGATGAATTGAAGATAGAAAGAAAAAAGAATAAGAAAATTTCAAGAAAGCTTGAGGATGCAAATGAAATCATAACCAGTTTGAAAGTACGAGATAGAAGAATCCAAGAAAATATCTAAAGATCTCGAAGTGCAAATAACCATAAAAATAGATTATTGCAGCAAGCTAGAAGAAGATACTGTTGGTTTAACGATGCAGATAGAAGAGATGAATCATAAAATTAGTTGTTATCACAAACATGAAGAAAGTTCTATGAAGCTAGATAAGATCATAAATAACCAAAAGACTACAGGCATCAAATTTGGTTTGGGCTTTGACGAAGGAGAATCATCAAATGGATCAAAGGCCATAAATGAAGAATCCATAAAGAATGAAGATAAGAAACAGGTTGATCAAGAAAAATTGACTCATACAAAAGAAAGCAATAATGCAAGGCACAAAATGAGAATTGACAATGATGGATTCACAAATGTCACACATCAAAGAAGAAGAATATTTATGGATCCTACAATAACATGGCAAAGACCATCACCCAGGTTCAATCATCTCTTTTCTGGTTACTGTTTTAAATGCAATGGTTATGGACATAAGATTTCAGATTGTAAGTATAATGTAGGACCAAGGAATTTTACCAGTAGAAATGTTTTTTTACCTTTGATGGATTATGCAGTAGAATGCTATAACTGTCATAATTTTGGGCACATTGCAAGAAATTTTTGAAGTACATTTGCATCAAATCAATTTCAGGAAAGAAAATTTCAACCAAATGGAATGAGACAAAATAGAAAATTTCTTGAAAAACATGCACAAGCTACTGAAAAAGAAAAGTCAAAACAAGAGCCCAAAACTATAATCAAACCAGAGTGGAAAGAAAAAGAGCGATCTAAGGAAGAAAAGGAATCCCTGATCATACAAATAGCATTTAAAGCACAGAATAAATATGCACCATGGATACTTGATAGTGGATGCTCCAGTCATATGATAGGTGACAAACAAAAATTTGAGAAGTTACAGCAATATGAAGGTGGTTCAGTAAAATTTGGAAATGATGATGGAGCTAAGATAGTTGGAAAAGGTTCAGTTAAGATCAATGACAGAAAAATCAAGTCAAAATAAGTCTTGTTTGTGGTTGGTCTGAAGCATAACTTGTTGAGCGTAAGTCAGATTTGTGATAGAGGTCATGAAGTGATTTTTAAGAAGCAGGGTTGTGAAGTCAGAAAAGAAAATAGTGGAAAGTTGATAGCAACTGGATCGAGGACATTTGGCAACCTTTACACTCTCTCAGAGACTTTAGAAGGAGCTTGCTTGATTGGACAGGAAGAAGAAAATTGGTTGTGGCACAAGAGGCTCGGTCATATCAGTTCAAGGTTTTCAAAAACCAAGTTGAGAATCAAACAGGAAAAAGGATTAAATGTTTAAGATCATATAGAGGAGGAGAGTTCATTTCAGAGGATTTTACAGAGTATTGTGAAAAATATGGTATTAGGAGACAATTTTCAACAGCCAGGACACCTCAGCAGAATGGTGTGGTAGAAAGAAAGAACAGGACAGTACAAGAAATGGCACAGACTATGTTGAATGAGAGAAAAGTAGCAGACAAATTTTGGAAAGAGGCAGTCCATATTGCGGTATACATCCAAAATAGGTGCATGTTGAGGACGCATGAAAGCAAAACTCCTTATGAGTTGTGGTTCAGTAAAAAGGCAATAGTAAGATACTTTAAAGTTTTTGGCAGCAAGTGTTACATCAAAAGAACTAAAGAAAACCTTGGTAAGTTTAAATATAGAGCGGATGAAGGTATTTTTCTTGGCTATTCGTCAAAAAGCAAAGCTTACAAATGCTACAACAAGAGGCTAAGGAAAATTGTGGATAGCTGATGTTAAAGTTGATGAAGGTAGGGAATGAGTAATTAGCTATGAAGAGAACTACCCAATTTATGAAGAGGTTATTGAAGGAGATGAGGAAAAGGAAACGGAAAAGAAACAAAAAATTGACTCAGATGATTCAAACAGTGATTCAAAAGTGGAAGAAAATAAGAAATTCAAAACAGAGCAATCGCGTGAAAGATCATCTTAGAGAGCAAATAATTGGAGACCCCACAGTTGGTGTTCAGACAAGAAGAAGAGTAGTAAGTAACTACTCTCTATTATCCAACATTGAGCCCAAAAATTTTGCTAACGCAAGCAAATATGAAAGTTGGATGAAGGCAATAAATGAAGAATTAGATCAGATCGAGAAAAACAAAACTTGGGAGTTAGTACCAAGACCTGCAAATAAAAATATAATTGGTACTAAATGGGTCTTTCGAAACAAATTGAATAAAGACGGACAGGTAGTCAGGAATAAAGCAAGATTGGTATGTAAAGGCTATGCACAAGTTGAAGGTATTTACTTTGAGGAAACCTTTGCACCTGTGGCTAGACTAGAGGCAATTAGAATGTTTCTGGCTTTAGCAGTTTACAAGAATTTCAAAGTTTATCAAATGGATGTGAAATCAACATTTTTGAATGGGAAACTTGAAGAAGAGGTTTATATTGAGCATCCAGATGGTTTCCAACTTGGTGATGATCCCAACTTAGTTTGCAAGTTGAAGAAAGCATTATATGACTTAAAACAGGCACCCCGAGCATGGTATGTAAGGATAGACAACTATCTTACTCAACAAGGGTTCAAGAAAGGTATGGTGGATAGTAATTTGTATGTCAAAACAGAAAATGGCCATCTTATTGTTCTTGTTGTATACATAGATGATATCATATTTGGCAGCAGTAAAGATGAGTCGTGTAAAGATTTAGCAAATAAGATGCAGAAAGAATTTGAAATGTCAATGATTGGTGAACTTTCGTATTTCCTCGGGTTGCAAGTTAATCAAAATGAGAAGGGCATATTTATTTCTCAAATTAAATATGTGAAAGAGATGCTAAAAAAGTTCACAATGGAGGATTGTAAGCCGGTTAGCACTCCCATGACAACGAGGTTGCAAGTTGAGCAAGGATGACAAATCTCCACATGTTGATCAAACCATGTACGGATCTATGATTGGGAGCTTATCGTACTTGACGGCTACTGGACCAGATATTTTGCAGGTAGTATGCATGGTAGCATGATTTCAGGCTAGTCCCACGGAGACTCATGTGACAGTAGTGAAGAGGATTCTTTGGTACCTCAAGGGTACTATGGAGTATGGTTATGGTATTCTAAAGGTAAGGACTTCACCCTTATTACGTATTCAGATGCAGATTGGGCAGGATGTGTAGATGACAGAAAGAGTACCGATGGAGGTGCATTCTATTTTGGAGACAGAGTTGGTCATGTGGCACAAGTAAGAAACAAGAGTCAGTCTCCTTATCCACAAGCAGAGGGAGAATATATTGCAGCGACAACGTGTTGTATGCAGGTATTATGGATGAAACAAACCCTGAAAGATCTTGGTATTAACTTCAGTGAGCCAATTTCAGTTAAGTGTGATAACACGAGTGCCATTAACATCTCAAAGAATCTGGTTATGCATTCTTGTACAAAACATATTGCTATCCGATATCACTTTTTGAAGGAGAAAGTTGCGAAAGGTGAGGTTAAGTTGGATTTTGTTCCAACAACAGAGCAAGTAGCGGATATCTTCACAAAACCGTTTCCCAAGGAAGTCTTTGAGTACCTTCGCAATAAATTGGGAGTGGTCACACTTCCCAAGAATTAACTAGCTATTGGGACCACATTCTCAGGGGGAGCATTTGTGTATTTGTTTATATTTTTGCTCATGTTTGTGATTTTTGCTAAGTGTAATAATTTTTGCCTAAGAATGTTGTGCATGGACTCAAGGGGAGTTTGCAGCAGCCCTTTGGTATTGTTTTCAAAGGGGGAGAAGAGTTATAGGAAATTGCACGTGTGTTGCCAACAATTCCAAAGGGGGAGATTGTTGAGCAAGGTGCGATGACAATATTGTCATTGTTGTCAACACAGTTAGATAGATCGGTTGATGCAGTGGACAAGAGTTCAAAGGTTATTCAGAGTATGTACAAGTGATGTTAAATTCTTATGAGGATGTTTTTGATGTTTGGGTGAAGTTGTTACAGGTTGTTTGTGCAAAGTTGAAAAAATAGTCATGTTGTGGCTGCTCCACAACGTACCCCAAAATTGGGGACCCACCTTTTTGCATATTTTCCAAGAAGAACGAAGTGGCCCATATGCTAAAGATCAAAGAAAAAGCAAGGAGAAAAAAAAAAAAAGTGTTGCGATATCGCGACATGTTGCATTTTTGCGGCCAAAAAAGAAGAGAAAGAACAAGAAAAAAAAAGTGTCACGATATCACGACATGTTGCATTTTTGCGCGACATGTTGCATTTTTGCTGTCCAAAGCAAAGAGAAATAGCAAGGAGAAAAAAGTGTCACGATATCGCGACATGTTGCATTTTCACGGTCCAAAGCAAAGAGAAAGAGCAAGGAGAAAAAAGTGTCACGATATCGCGACATGTTGCATTTTCGCGGTCCAAAGCAAAGAGAAAGAGCAAGGAGAAAAAAGTGTCGCGATATCATGACATGTTGCATTTTTGCTGTCCAAAGCAAAGAGCTCAAAAAGGGCAGGCAGGCAGAGAAACAAAAGTGTCATGATATCGCGACATGGTGGCATGGTGGTTATAGGGGTGGATTGCATGAAGAACTGTGTGGCAGCTTTCAGGGCAGATAACGCAGAATACTGTGGTGGCCATAAAAGTCGTATAGCCTACCTGAATTCGTGGTAGCTATCGATTGCACCATGTAAATTAAAAACAAAAACAAAAAATAAATAAATAAAAATAAAAATACTAATAAAATGTGTATGGGCCAACTTCTTGGGCACCAAAGCAACAAGGCAAATGTTAAGACCCCATCCTAACACTTGATGTAATAGTCCTTGTAGAATGTGGGTAGTACCCATGTTAATATTTTGTAATGTTTTATTATAGTTTTGGATTAAGAAGCGCCTATGCCAAATGGTGCCCTTCTATGTAACTGTTTTTCAAGAATGTAATTTATTGTAGGTAGGAGATTCTAGCTCAGGTGGTATTTTGCATGTAAGCCAACATTGGGAGTTATGTGCTAGAAAAATTCCTTAAATCTGCGATAGGCAATATTGTACACATATTTTTGCATAATTGAATGACATATTGAAGGAGGTTGCCCCCTCGAAGAGGCTTATGATTCAGTGCTATTGTGATATTGTTCTTTTTTTGCAATTTACTTTTGTATTGTGCATTTTATTTCCAAGTGTGTTGTGAGCATGTGTGTTTATTTTCAACTATTTATGTGAGAGTGTTATTTTTAATAGTAGGTTCCTAACACGTGGTATCAGAGCCTCCATGGAATGCATAAATACATTATCTCTAATCGGGATCCTACCTTCACCAATCGCTTTTGGTAGGAATTGTTCAAGCTGTAGGGGATACAACTCAAGATGAGTTTGGCCTACCATCCTCAAAATGATGGGCAAACTAAAATTGTCAATAAATGCTTAGAAAAATACCTTCGTTGCTTCACTTCTGAACATTCGACACATTGGGCTAAGTGGCTTCCTTTGGCTGAATGGTGGTACAACACCACCTATCACTCTACCACTAAGGTGACTCCATTTGAAGCAGTTTATGGTCAGCTTCCATCAGCTCCAACTTCTTACAATCCAAGTAGCTCCAAGGTTCAGGGTGTGGATTCCACTCTCTGTCAGCATGACTTCATTCTTCGCCAACTCAAGCTCAATTTGAATATGGATAAGAATCCTATGAAATAACAAGCAAATCAACATCATACTGAACGTAGCTTTATCTTTGGTGACATGGTCTTCCTCCGCTTACAACCATACAAACAATCATCTCTCCAGTTATGTGTTTGTCAAAAACTTGCTCCCAAATACTATTGTCCTTACCAGGTATTGCAGAGGCTTAGGGTAACAGCGTACAGACTAGCCCTTTCGGTTAGTTCTAAACTTCATCCATTCTTCCATGTGTCCTCTCTCAAGCATGTTATTGGCAATAGGGTACAGGTGCAGTCTACACTTTTAGAGTTGGATGAGGAAGGGTCCATCATTCTTGAACCTGAATGCATTCTTGATCACAGATCGTGTACCCTTACTTGATGGGCTATCACAGATTTCCTGGTCAAATGACATGGCTTACAATCGAAATATGAGATATGGTAACCTCTTCACCAAATCCAACAATGGTTTCCTCACCTTCAGCTTTGAGGATAAAGATTTTTAAATGGGAAGGGCATGTTAGAACCCCATCCTAACACTTGATGTAATAGTCCTTGTAGAACATGGGTAGTACCCATGTTAATATTTTGTAATGTTTTATTATAGTTTTGGATTAATAAGCACCTATGCCAAATGGTACCCTTCTATGTAACTATTTTTTCAAGAATATAACTGATTGTAGGTAGGAGATTCTAGCTTGGGTGGCATTTTGCATGTAAGCCAACCTTGGGAGTTAGGTGCTAGAGAAATTCCTTAAATCTATGAGAGGTAATATTGTACACATATTTTTGCATAATTGAATGACATATTGAAGGAGGTTTTCCCCTCAAAGAGGCTTGTGATTCAGTGCTATTGTGAGATTGTTATTTTTCTGCAATTTACTTTTGTATTGTGCATTTTATTTCCAAGTGTGTTGTAAGCATGTGTGTTTATTTTCAAGTATTTGTGTGAGAGTGTTATTTTTAATAGTAGGTCCTAACAGCAAAGGTTTGCATATAAATATATTTTTTAAATTCATTTCTAAATTGGTGTTCGCTCAAATGTCTTCGATAAAATGGGATCAGACGGCTCTATCACATAGTGTGATGGATAATAATTGATGATGATGGACGAAAACCATTTTCCAACAGCATATTAAGCACGATGAAGCTGTGAGACGTATTGTCGATGATTGATTTACAGTGTGGTCATGGAGAGCGTGCACCAAAGGAGTGGTGAAATGTTATTTTAGAGGGAAAGAATAGCATTCATAAAATTACAAATAATAGTTGAAAAAGGTATAAAATTCTGAACCAGATATCCATCAACAGTAAAATACCTGTAGAGATCGGTCATGATGTCATTTTGGGGTGTATTGCACATTGGAGTGCATGTAAATTGTCATTCTCATTAATAAATTTATTGCATAGAATAGAGGTCTACAAAGAAGGGATGAATCAAAAGTGATAAGATGCCAATTCGTTGACACATTTTGGAGAAGAACGACATCACCGTTGTTGGTTGAAAGTGCTTTCAAAATGGGAATTTCAATGTGTATAAAACATTAGTATTGACTCCACTTACAAATCACCTACCGAAATTCCGTGTTGTATAAAACATGTGTTGATTCCCCTCACAAGATCCATGTTAAAGTGATAAGTTTTTTAATTAATTATGGCTAATATGGCGACTCAGATCAGGATTTACATAGCACAGTGGACCTGATAACCGCATTGAAGGCAGTATACATTTGGTGAAGTCATCGTCAATTAGGTTTCAGGTGTTTCAATCCCTCTAATATTTTATATTTTGATTTGGTATTATATAAAATGTAAATTATATATATGTGTCTATCTATTTGTGAAACGTGTGTGAAGCAATGATTTTGTATTGAATATATTTGAGTGTCGAATACGAAATTTGTGAAGTATAAAGTAGAAGCAAATATTGCAGAATATATTGTGGAGAACGTGTGTTTGGATAAGCCTACTATAGCTAATGGCGTCAATAAATTGGCAAAGTGAACGTTGCAGAAGACATTTTGGAGAACGTAATGACGAAAAGGGTTCTCCTAGATAAAAATATGATAAGTTTTATCTATCACTTTAGAGAGAAGCATGGTCAGCTTGCCTGTGTATGGAATCATGCCAAGTAGACGACGCTTAATTCAACCAATGAATAAGAGCAGAAGACACATCTGATGATTTATAATCAAACGGACTGAGTTTGGATTAACGTGCAAGTCAAATGGCTTAGTTTATTTTAAAAATGAGTTGATTGGAAATAAGCACATAAGCAAGGAGGAGCGTGTAACTGTTGGTAATCAAATCTGCCTAAGAAAGGATTTTGGGTAAATGTATGCACCCTAGACCTGGACCAACATTGAAAGGCCGAAGGGAAGAGATGCCCCTCGTGCCAATATTCGAAGAAAGGTCGGCTCCTATGCTAATCTACTTTGGTGTTTTGAGATAAGGGTGTAGGAAAGAGATAAACAGAGTTAGGGTTAGAGAAAGAAATAAAAAGGGGTAAGGGAAGAGAGATCGATGATTTAAGGTGGGAGAGAACAGGAAGCATGATCACTAACTAACAACTTGAATAGCAGCAAGGAACACCAAGAATAAACGAAAGAAACGCCACATTAACCTTCCTATGTATCCTCTTGGCGAGCTCACAGGGATTCTCCTTCTCCTTTTCATCAAAATTTAGGGTTTAGAGGACAAGCGAATGTAACAGAAACAACAACCCACCAGGCAGCATAAAAGAAAGCCAATATAACATTTTTCCTCTCCTATGTATCCTTCAGGCGAGTTTTAGGGTACAGTCCCCAATCGCACACCGAATTCAAGATTCAGAGTCTTAGTATACAAATGAAAAAATACAAAAGAATCAAGCACAGAAGGCAGCATAAAAGAGAGAAATTGAGTCCAAAGCTCTTTAGTATTAATCGCAGGACATCAAGTTACAGTAGCTTTCTAGCAGATAGTTCCCCCCACTTTCTACATTACAATGCCTAGGTTTTTATAGAGGACCCGACCCTCTGAGTCATTATTACATAGGATGGCGAAGTATACTCTTGAGATCTGAGAAGTCGGCACCTCATGGCCCTCGTGACTAAGCTTTCAAATCCATTACCAGAACTGGCAACTATGATCGAGTCAACTACAAAAACATGCATTGATGAGCGGTTTGAGTGTCCTTGGTTTTTGGGTGCAATGCTCGAGTGGTCGCCATGCTTGTCGGGCTCTCCTTTAGGGACTGATACTTTGCTTTCAATTGCCAAAAATGAGCAGCGAGCTTTGTGAGCAAGTAAGAATGCATTTATGAGGCACTTGATCATCTCGAGAAAATACTCGACTTGGAGTGCGTGCCCCTTTTGAGTCGCGAAAAAGAAACACATCGTGATATCATGGCATTTCTATGTCTTCAGCTTAGTTCTTCTTCTTGCATCACAAAAATACGACATGTCACGATATCGCGACATTTTTGTCTTTGCCCTCTTTTGTTGCTTTTGGCCACGAAAATGCAACATGTCACGATATCGTGACACTCTTCCTCTTTTGGTCGTGAGGATGCAACATGTCGTGATATCGTGACACTTTTCCTCTTTTGGTCACGAGAATGCAACATGTCACGATATCGCGATGCTTTTTCTTTCTTGGTCTTTTTCCTTGCTTTGAGCCGCGAAAACGCAACATGTCACGATATCGCGACACTTTTCTTCTTTTGCTCCTCTTGTCACTCTCGACCGTGAAAATGCAACATGTCGCGATATCGCGACACTTTTTCTTTCTTGCACTTCCTCCTTGCTTTGAGCCGTGAAAACACATGTCGCGATATCGCAACACTTTTTCAATCTTGCTCCCTCTTGTCGCTCTGAGCCGCGAAAATGCAACATGTCGCGATATCGCGACACTTTTCTTCTTTTAGCCACGAGAGTGCAACATGTCACGATATCATGACACTTTTCTTCCCTGCTCGCTCTTGTCGCTCTCAGCCATGAAAACGCAACATGTCGCGATATCACGACACTTTTTCTTTCTTGCGACGAAGCTCTCTTCTTTGGCCTGCTTGGCAGTGAAGCTCTTCTTCTTCATTTTATGTGCAAGGGGGTGGCATTGAAAGCCAAAATTGCTACAACACTTACAAAAACTTTCAAAGCAACAAAAAACACTTTACAAAGAGAAATTTTTTGATTTTTTTCTACCCCTTGTGCAATGTGACAAAATTGTCAACAGTAACATTGATATAGCTCATCAAGAAGAGTTTCCATCGTGTAAGGATAATTCGATAAATACATGAATAGTAGAAATTATATCTAGTGACATCGACAGTGTGGATACCACCATCAACTAAAATATTTACCATCTTTGTTTCCACAAGCAATCAAATGCGCAAAAAGACACAACGAAATACGTACAATAGAAGTCTAGGCATTGGCCAAGCATAACAGATGTGTCTTTCACAAACATACCAAGGATAGATCTGACAGCCCCAAGGTTAGAGGAGTTACTATCAAGGATATTCAACATTCGAAGCAACTATCATGGAGATACAATGATTGTGAGATACATTGAATGAGCGAGTATTGAGGAGAGGAAAACACAACGCATCGACGAAGATGAATAATGTTATTGTAAAGTTGAACTAGATTATAAAGGTTGGTGATTTCTCTACTAGAAGATAGTGATATTATGTCTTTGGAATTACATGAAAAATGATGAACTCCTTGACATTGTTGATAATAGTACAGGTATAGCTCTAAGGGTAGTGAGGTTTGGTGATTTCTTAGAGATTAGAGTGCAGATCCAAGAAGACTTTGTGACAGAAGTATGATACCATTAATAACCAAAATTGGGAGCATACCTGAGTAGAGTTTTTGATCAAATTTTTAGAGTAGAACTAAGTGAGGTTGGTGCCTCAAAGAGATTGGTGTCTCCCGTAGGTTGGTACCTACAATTTTGTAAAACGATATTGGTGTCTCTCATAGGTTGGTGCCTACGTTATTGTAACAAGGATATTTGTGCCTCTCGTAGGTTGGTGCCTACGTTATTGTAATAAGGATATTGGTGTCTTCCATAGGTTTATGCCTATGTATTTGTACAAAGGGATTGGTGTCTCCTATGGGTTGGTGCTTACAAATTTTATTGAAGAAATAAAATAAATATTTTGCTATGGTTTTCTTCCGAAATGGTGTTTTCATGTAAAATCCTTGTCTCGTGTGTGTGGTATTTTATGCTTTGATTCATTATTGTATTTATGTTATTGTAATTATTGTTTTGAAGGAAAAGTTTTATCTTATACTGTTCACCTCCCTCTAAGTATAAGCGTGTGTTTATTCAATTGGTATTAGAGCAGGTTACTTCATGAAAGCGTAACCACTTGAAGGAAGATCTTAGAAGAACACACATGGATATAGAGGTGAAAGAAGATGCTCCTGTTGTTGAAAACCAAGAAAAGGAGAAAGATTCAAAAAATGAAGAGGAGGCCATAGTTGACATAGAAGAGGAACTTGTTTTTGCTCTTAAAGAGGTGAACAGGCTTAGAAATAAGAACTCAATATTGAAGGCTCAAGTACAAGAGGATGAGAAGACAAAGGCAAAGCTTTTACAGTATCTCATCAACTTGAAAGTTAAACTTGAAGAGGCAAAGCGAATTGAAGAAGTTATGATTGAGCAATTAAATGCAAAAGAGTTGGAATGTTAAAAACAAGAACATGATATTGTCTCTTTGAGGAATGAAGTGGAAAAATCTAATGATAAGCTACAATAAAATATTAGGTTTGAGAAAAGTACAAAAATATTTGATGATATTATCAAAGCACAGAGATCTCCACTTATAAAAACTAGACTTGGTTTTGAAGAAAGTCAAAAGAAACAAAAGGAGTCAAGCTCAAAATGGAATAAAAAAATAATTAAATAAGAGCCTAAGACCTATGCTGATGTGTTGAGAAGTGAAAGCATCAATAAGGAAGAAAACAAAGCATCATCATGGACCAAGGTCCATCATAAAAACTGAAGAACATAAGCTTATAATGAGAGGGGGGTGAACAATATAAGACCACCTTTTACTTTTCTTTTCCAAATAGTATTATCCAATATAATCAATGGCAATATCAATAGCAGTAACAAAAGCAATGCACAAATCATCACACACAATAGAGACACCAATTTAACATGGTTCACCCAATGTGGGCTACTCCACGGAGAAAATCTTCCACTAAAATTTTCTCAAAAAGTATCTTGGGAATCCTTCCCTATTACAATGTTTATGGACCACTATCCAAATGAGACACCAATACCCTAATTAATTTCATGGATCTCTATCCACAGGAGACACCAATCCCCTCAACTAGTTTATGGATCTCTATCCATAGGAGAACTCCTTCTCCTCTACTCTAGTTGGTGATCCTCTACAAGACTACTACCTCCAATACACTGGCTTGTGGATATCTCTCCACTAAAGACTCATGTCCTCACTTAGAATACATTTGTCCTCACTACCCTGGCTAATGGATCTCTATCCACTAGAGACTACTATCCTCTGCTTTGTCACCTTCAAATCTTGCTCTCAACTCTGTCACAAATATGCACTAAATACAGTCCTTCGGTATAGCACAAATTTTCTCAATATCTGTCTCAAATCTACACTAAACACAGTACTTCAATCTAGCATAAATCTTCTCAATATCTATCCTCAAATCTACACTAAACACAATCCTTCGATCTAGCACAAATATGCTCAACCTTTGTCTCTGATCTGGCACAAACCTATCCTCAAATCTGCACCAAAATCAACACTGCTAGATTTGCCCCAAACCTTAACTCAAGGTTTGTACGAATTAATCAATCAACTTTGCTCACAAGTCTTCTCAAAGACTTGCCTCAAATAGTATTGTAAGCTTCCACAAAAGCTCACACTAATCTATCCACAAGTCTTCACCAAGACTTACCTCAAATTTGCTCAACAAGTTCTCACTAGAACTTGCTCAATCTGCTCAACAAGTCTTCACCAAGACTTACCTCAAATCTGCATTGTAAGCTTCCACAAAATCTTACTCAAATCAATACGTAATTCCACTCTAAGACTTACATCAAATTTTCTCACAAGATTTTACAAAATCTTATTCAGGTCAACTCAATCTATCACAGAAAACCTTTTCAATCACACAAACAAGTTTCACACATAATCTTGTTTGACCTCAGAAACATATAGAGAATGGTTAGAGACTCAATATGTTTCACACTCACAAAACTCAACTTAATCTCTTCCAGAAAACCTCTTCAATATCACAAACAAATTTCACTCAGAATTTTGTTTAACCATAGAAACATATAGAGAATGGTAAGAGACTCAATATGTTTCACACTCAACAATACTTAATCACTTTCAAACTCTCTTGTTTAACCATAGAAACATATGGAGAATTGTTAGAGACTCAATATGTTTCACTCTTACACAACACTCAATCACTTCCAAACTCTCTTCAAATCAATTAAGAATAAAGAACAATTTGTTTTATAGAACTTGAACTATCACTCCAACACTTACAATCAACTATGCTCAATCAACTCCACTCAACCAATCACTCAATGAAAGATTTTTCAACAATTATTATCAAACAAACCTTACATAACAATGATACTCATGGTCTTTTACAAACCCTAATCATGCACATGAAGGCTCACTCAACATTTTCAAAAAAAATTATCAAACAAGCCTTTTCTCTCCAACTTAGCATTCATAGCATCCAATCCAACAATATTTCACTCACAAGGAAGATGTGCCCATACCTTTTGTTTGAAGAAGATTTGATCTCTACATCTGTCTCAAACACAATCAACCTCTTTGCCAATCTCAATGGTTAGATATCAAAAATCTATCTTCAAATATTTTTCATTCAAATATTTCCTTCACAATATTTCACCATACAAAACATTAAATCTCAATTACACCTTATAATCTCCACTCTTCAAAATATTAGCAAAAATCAAACAATTCACTTCAACAATAAAATTTCATTATCCACCTTATTACTCCTCTCAAAAATTTAACATAATAAACCTTTATTTAAAATCAAATATAATTCCCTTTAAAACCTTATTACTCCTAAAATCACAATATAATATTTAATTTGATAAACCTTATATCTCCCTCTTAACTACCTTGCAAACCACCTTTACAATCTTAATACAATGACTTCGCACAATTTCCGCTCAACAAAACCTTAATAAAAATTTAATTTTTGGTGTGCATACCTTATTCTCTTTCCTCCTTAGCAAAATGCTCACGACGAAATTCAAATGCCTCACCTATCCTCTCCAAGTGCCTTAGCGCCTAAGCATCCACCACTTGGGCTACGTGCCCTCAGGTGAACCAAAGGTGCATCATGTCACCTTTAAACTCTGCCTTCTCACTTAGCGAAAATGAAAACCTCTTCAACAAAAAGATGTCTACGAGGATCGAACACCTGACCTCGCGTTCCATGAATGCCTTACCGCAGTCCCTGGATGCCACCTACGTTACTGGTCACTTCGGAATATGATTTACGCTCTACTTTGCCTTAACCTTTCTCTTCCGCCCAATAGCTTTTAAACACATGCGAATTGCTCTCCCTTTGGCGCTTGACGACCTTTGTCACTTCATCGATTTTCGCATGGATAACTTTAAGCCAAAGAACTTTGGCATATTTATAATATTTGGATGTGCTTCAACAACGTCGATGGGTTATTCAAATTTTTAAATTTGAATTATATTTTTTAACTTAGGCCCTTAAAATATTATTATTTAATTTTAAATTTTAACCTTAGGGTTAAAATATTTAAAATTAAATAAATAAACCTTATATCACAAAATCTGTCATATGGGTTTTTTGGAAATTTAAAATGCGTCAACTCCTTGGCATTTGTTTTTCATAAACCCAACCTTTATCCTTAAATATTATAATATTAAACCTGCTTCTTTGCCTTTTTGGAAAAACCAATGAAGGATATTAATGAAACTCGGACATCAACATTGCCAACAAGACTTGCTTATATTTCCAACAAAAATAGCAATGAGAGAACCATGCAGCCATATCCTCCAAGGCAATCAAACAGGTTTCAATATTTCTTCCATGGTTATTGCTTTTCATGTCACCAATTTGGTCATAAAGCTATAAATTGTAGGGTTTGTGCTAAAAATGATTTTGGCTTCACCAAGAGGAATTTCAATTTATTTGCACCTCTCATGGACTACAACATCATTTGTTACAAATGTAATAATTTTGGACATACGGCTAAATGGTGTAGGACCATGTTCCCTGAACTGTTGAAATCAAGTAAGGAGGATGGTCAAACTATTCAAAAGGATGTGTCCTCCAAAGTCTGGAAAAGGAAAATAGAACATGAAAAGGAGCAAAGTAAGTTGGGAGTAGTTTCACTCCCATCTCATCATTGAATGTCTCAGTTAGAGCAATTAGTAAGAGGGAGTTGTCCAATGCCTTATCATTTAGCCACAAGAAGCCTTTGCCATTGATGTCAAAGGGGGAGAATTTCAATAAGGGGGAGCAGTTTAGAATTTCAGTAAGGGGAGCAACTTGTCAGGGGGAGCAACTTGTGATCTTATTGCAGTAAAGGACGGTTTATTTGCAGGGTTGCCATCAATGACCAAAGGGGGAGATTGTTAGAACTATTGAGTTGTTATTGATGTCAAAGGCCAACTTGGTTTCTGGCAAACAGTGGTGTGCTTGGGCGAATTATTCAAGGCAAATATATTTTGAGTGAAGGTTTAAATATTTAAATATTATAATATTTAAATATTATAAAGTAAGGTTTCAATATTAATAAAATGTGTATGGGTCGACTTCTTGGGTGCCAAAGCAACAAGGCAAAGGTTTGTATATAAATATATGTTTAAAACTCATTTCTAAATTGGTGTCTGCTTGAACGTATTCAATAAAAGGGGAGCAGGCGGCTCTATCACATAGTGTGGTGGATAACAACTGGCGACGGTGGACAAAAATAATTTTCCAGCAGCAGATTAAGCGCGACAGAGCTATGAGACGTATCACCGATGATTAATTCATAGCGTGGTCATGGAGAGCATGCATCAAAGGAGTGGTCAAACATTATTTTAGATGGAAAGAATAACGTTCATGAAATTGCAAGCAATAGTTGAAAAGGTACAAAATTCTAAACTAGATATCCATCAACAATAAAATACCTGCAACGGCTGACTATGACGTCATTTTAGGGCTTATTGTGCATTGGAGGGCGTGTCAACTGTCATTCTCATTAATGAATTGGTAGCACATAATAGGGGTCAACAAAGAAGGGGTGAAGCGAAAGTGATAAGATGTCGATTCTCTAATAAATTTCGGAGAAGAACAACGTCACCATTGTTGGTTGAAAGTGCTTTCAAAATGGGAAGTACAATGTGTATAAAACATTAGTATTGACTCTACTCACAAATAGTCTATCGAAATTTTGCGTTGTATAAAACATGAGTGTTGATTCCCCTCACAAAGTTCGTATTAAAGTGATAAGCTATTGAATTAATGATGGCTAATATGGCATCTCAAATTAGGATTTGCATAGCACAGTGGACCTGATAGTCGCATTGAAGGTAGTATACATTTGGTGAAGTCATCATCAATTAGGTTTCAGGTGTTTCAGTCCCTCTGATATTTTATTTGGTATTGTATAAAATGCAAATTATATGTGTGTGTGTTGAGCTATCTGTAGAGCGTGTGTGAAGCAACAATTTTGAATTGAATATCTTCGAGTTTTGGATACAAAATTTATGAAGTATAAATCAAAAGCGAACGTTGCAGAAGACATTGTGAAGAACGTGTGTTCGGATAAGCTTGTCGTAGCCAGTGGTGTCAGTGGATTGGCGAACCAAACGTTGTAGAAGACATTATGGAGAACGTAGTGATGAATAGGGTTCTACCAAATAAAAAGGTGCCAAGTTTTGTCAATCACTTTAGAGAGAAGCATGGTCATCTTGCTTGTGCATGGAATCATGCCAAGTAGATGGTGCTCAAGTCAACCGACGAATAAGAGTAGAAGCCATGTCTGATGAGTTATAATCAAATGGACTGAGTTTGGATTAACGCGCAGGTGAGAGGGCTTAGTTTGTTTTAAAAAGGAGTTGATTGGAAATAAGCACATCAGCAAGGAAGAGTGTGTAACATTGAGATAGCACATCAAGAAGAGTTTCTACCGTGTAAGGAGAATTTAATAGATACGTGGAGAGGAGAAAATATATCTGGTGACGTCGATAGTGTGGATCCCACCATCAGCTAAAATATTTACCATCTCTACTTCCACAAGCAAGAGAATGTACAAAAAGGTACAATGAAAGAGATGCAATAGAAGTCCATGCATTGATCGAGCACGACAGATGTGTATCATAGACATACCAAGGATAGAGATGATAGCGCCAAGGTTGGAGTGACTATCAATGAGATTCAACGTTTGAAGCAACTATCGTGGATATACAATATTCGTGAGATACGTTGAAGGAGCGAGTATTGAGGAGAGGAAAACACAATGCATCGACGAAGATTAATGATGCCATTGTGAATTTAAACTAGATTATGAAGGTTGGTGATTTCTCTACTAGAAGACAGTGATATAACGTCTCTAGAATTACACAAAAAATGACGAACTCTTTGATATTGTTAATAATAGTACAGGTATAGCTCTAAGGGCAGTGAGGTTTGGTGCATATCCAAGAAGACTTTGTGACAGAATTATGAACAATCCTGGATGCCATTAATAACCAGAATTGGGAGCAGACCTGAGCAGAGTTTTTGATCAAATTTTTGGAGCAGAACTAAGCGAGGTTGGTACCTCAAGGAGATTGGTGTCTCCCGTAGGTTGGTGCCTACAATTTTGTAAAAGGAAATTGGTGTCTCCCATAGGTTGGTGCCTACGTTATTGTAACAAGGAGATTGGTGTCTCTCGTAGGTTGGTGCCTACGTTATTGTAATAAGGATATTGGTGTCTCTCGTAGGTTGGTGCCTACATATTTGTACAAGGGGATTGGTGTCTCCTGTGGGTTGGTGCCTATGAATTTTATTGAAGAAATAAAAGCAATATTTTGTCGTGGTTTTCTCTCGAAAGGGTGTTTCCACGTAAAATCCTTGTCTCTTGTGTGTGTGGTATTTTGTGCATTGATTCATTATTGCATTCATATTATTGCAGTTATTGTTTGGAAGGAAAAGTTTTATCTTATATTGTTCACACCCCCTCTCAGTATAAGTGTGTGTTTCTTCAATATCAAACAATATTGTTTATCAAATTTTTGAGAATCAAAGGGTGGAATTCAAGATGTCATTCATGTAGAGGGTTGTGACTCAACAAACAATAACTGAATGTCTTGACATTCCTCCTTCTAATGTTAGTTGCTCATGTGATAATCATACCATTTTCCACTTTTGACCTTCAAAGGGATTCTTTACTTGAGAGTCTTTTTTCTACTTTTAATTCTAATTTTGGGGTTGACCCCATTTATTCTAATTCTTTGGAGAGTTACTCTTACCTTTTTTTGGTTGGTACTCAATGATTTCATTTTTATTATTTGCTCCTTTTCTATTTTTGCTTTTGCACTTCTACTCTTCTTTGACAACAATTTTATAAGTCTCTCCTAATGCCTTAAGTTTGAATAGGTTCATGTCCTCTTTATGTACCATTGCATCCCATTGTGGAACTTGAGGATTTGATGCATACCCAGCTTTGCTACCATGGAGTGGAAAGCATCAGTATAATCTTGAACAGATTGATCTTTACCTAGATGCGATTGTTGCCATCACATATATTGGTCTTCATACGATGAAATAGGATAGTATTTTCCTTGATGACCTCCATGAAATTATCTTATGTGAATACTACTTCATCTTCATTATCTTCCATAACGTTGTTACAAGATGCTTCCCACCAATTTCAAACAGATAATAAAGTTTTCAAGAATGCAAAAGTGATTTTCTCACTATTGGTGAATTTATTTAAAGAGAAGTATAAAGATAGCTAGTCCAACCAATTTTTGAGGGCATCGACATTAATTTTTCCTTCAAAAGTAGGAATATCAAACTTAAAAGTTATGGGAGCATTGAATGGTGTTAGGGCAATGAGATATTGTGTGGAGGAGGGTGTAGAATGTGTAATGGGAAGTTATTGAAAATTTTGAGCAAATTGATCCATCATCTTATTCCTTTGTTTCATGAGGGTTTCGTTCAAGATCTCCTTGAAATGATCAATTGTATCGATGTTGTCCATTCTGGTTTTCACTTGAGATCATTTAGAACAACAAAAGAAGTAATCAGAGGGATCTTGTATCTGATATCCAAACTTTTGATATCCTGATCTTGTGTTTTTAGACGTACACTTAAAGGAAAAATTGCTCTAATGCCACTGATCTGAAACTTAGAAACTTGACTAATCTAAAACTCAAAATTTTGAGTTAAGGAAGATCATGAAATAGTGCAATTCAAAAAAAACAAAGTTTAACAAATGTGAGCATAGATATATAAGCAAAATAAAAGAATGATTTTATTGCTCATAAAATAGAGTACAATGCATGCAATCTTTGAGAAAATATTTGCAGCTATAACATTACATCCAATACTCGTTCTTTTTATAGTCATGGGTGCGTCTTTTTTATACAAGAATTGGTGTTGGAAATCCTTTGTATTTAATATGGAAGGTCATCCTTGTGGAAATGTGGTAGTTCACCTTCCATGAGTTAGAAGGTAACCCATATGGAAATGTGACGATTCAACTTCCATGAGTTACAAAGTGTATATTAAATAAAAATTATATACATATCACTTGTATGTATATGTTTTATCTTATACTAATGTGTCAACGTAGCTAGAGATGTATTTTGGCTACTAAAAATTTAAAATAGAAAGTTACTATTTTTAGTAAGCATTTTGTTTTGCATTTTTGAGCTCCTACGAAATGTTTTTCCACAAAGTTATCAACAAGTTGTCTATGAAATATTTGCCTATTAAAATTATTGTTCTCTCTCTAATTGTTCCAACACCTCTTGAATAGATCAAAATGGAGTTCCAAGCACAAAGTTATGCCCCTAACAGTGTAATTCGAATTAAAAGTTGGATTTTTGGGTATTTTTTAGCATAAAGCCATATCATAAAAAGGTCACATGCCTAGATCATAGTTAGCAAGTGAATCACTAGTTGCTTCTGAGTGAATTTCTCCTTGGATTCAATGAGTGCATCTTGCTAGCAAATCACTCCCAAGAGCCAATTGACCTCTTTTGAAAGCAAATCAGTACTTGTGCTAGACTTAAACAAATTTTGGGAGGTTTTGTGAGGTGTCCCTTGTTTGATTTATCTGCTTCATAGTCCTTTAAAATTTGTAAATTCAAAGGTAGTGTCGATGTATTATAGTTAGGTAAAGGTGAATTTTAAAAATGAAAACTTATTTTTATTTGAAAATGTATGATTACAAGTAGATAATCGTCTTTCGCTAACAATTTAATTAGAGGTTAATAATAATCTCCCATTCCTAAATGTTCTAATAGAAATATTGAATGGAACCTTAACACATAGGGCAGATAGAAACAAGACATACACAAACCTTTATCTACAAGCAAATTCTATTCACCATCCATCTCAAAAAGAGTTAATGCTCAATACCTTGGTTACAAGAGCAATCAAAGTATCAAACAATAACCAATTGGAAAAATAAAGAACACATCTAAAAAATGTCCATAAAATGGCTATTCTAAATTTTGAATAAAGGAGGTTGGTTGAAATGTTGAACTTCATAAGAATTGAGAAAAATACTAAAAAAATCTTAGAATCAAACTCCCATATATATAAGGTTTATCCAAGAAACTAGGTTAAATCTTGGACAAAAATATTGTTAAGGTTTCATTTGCATCAATAGAGACTCTTAGAGGACTCCTCTACACAACTAAATACAAAGTGGATCTCAATCATTGCAAAGGAGTCTAATAGATTCCTTGCTCAAGTGATAGACCATATATAAGTGAGACAAGAAGATCTATTAAAACAAGGATCAAAGAACATGTTTTTGATATCCATTATAATAAGACCATAGAATCAATCGTCATTGAACAATATTACAAGTCTAATCATCATATGTTTAGAGGATGCTAGAATTTTTGCCGAAGAAAACCATTTTCTTAAACATAGGATTCATGAAGTCCTAGAATTCTAAAACACAATGACAAGCTCAAATGATCCATCATATTAAAACGTAAGGAGTTAGGTTCTTCCTTTATTGAACTCCCCATCCATAAAGATAAATTAAAAAGTAAATATATAATAATAAATAAATAACAGATCATTTTAAAACTTGCAAAATCCAACACATAACATACATCCAACAAAATAATTATTAATATTTAAAGATGGTGAAAATCACCCACATACGGGTAATTTATAACACAATGATACCCCTATGAATGTCCTTAGAATGCAAGCTTAAGACATTGGGAACTAAAATGCATTCATTTGAAATTACTCTAGAAGTTTCATACAATCAATCACACCATAGAAGTCTAAAATAATGTATGATTCAACCTCATTCTACACATCATAAGCAAGCAAATCAATAGATAATCATAATCAAATAATTTTAATAGAACTACATATACTATGTCAATACATACATGCATACATGTGTGTGATTACAACAATATGTATCAATCTAATATGATGATGAATGATATCTCAATTGATAATGTATGTCATATCCAATAAGATAAAAGTTGCCTTAGTATCCCTCATATATATAGATGGCTCCCAATCACCACTAGTCCCATTGCCTCCACTATTGTCATCCTCATTCCCATTGTTGACATACTCTTAATTGGATGTGGATATGATTACGACCACCATGTCATCATCCTTCTAGTAGTTGAATATATTAATATAATTCAACTTGACCTCTTCAAGTGTGTCCCTATAAGCCTCATCCTCCTGCTTCCAATGTAGTCTTATACTCATTGCCTCTCAAATCAATAATATGCTCTCCATGCACAAGTCACTCTTTGACACCGCTTTGAGGCCATCATAACAAACATGTATTTACATATAAATTAAAAAATAATAAATTTATGAACTAACAATTTATAAATTTAAATATTTCATTATTATTCAAATGTGTAATATTTACATAAATGGCATGTTTTTGGGGTCACTTTGTAATTGTCTTAATCAAATATCTAATCTTTAATCAAATTTCAAGAGTGATTTAATTTTCATGTTGTTATCCTAGACAACAATTAAATATATATATATACAATCCAACACAATTAAAATACAAAGTGAACCTTTAAACAGTTACATATTTTACAATGGCAATAGAAGGTTCATTCTTCCCTACCGATGAGTCATTAATTTCAAATTTCGATTATGGCATTAAACCCTTATGATTGCTACTCTCTTTATTGATTGTGTTTTTCTCTTTCTTCCTATTGATTACACAATTGACTCCATGACCCTTTGCTATAGCCACCTTGTGTTTGTTAGGTACAAATCACACTCATTATTGTTTGAAAACAAAAGGCATTGAGTAAGAAGGATAGACCACTACTATTACTACCAAGTACTCGCTCTAGAGAGAAATATTGCACGAAAAAACTTATATTATTACTTGTTAAGATGGCCCATGATAGATCTATACTTTGCCACAACAGAAAAGAACAGCTCTTCTGTTAGAAGAATCTCCTAGTCCATTTCAGCTTCTGATCCAAACGAGTCGCACATACACCCTAGCACATACTCCTCTACGCTGAGGACACCCTCGAAGAGCAGGGGATTTTGTTCTATTTTTTATTGGCTGTCTCGCATTTCTAGTAAGTTGTTGAATAGTCGGCATTCTCGATTCTATGTGAAATTGACTGGTTTGGATTGAAACCACTAGGTAGATGAACATTTTCCCATCATATTAACTATGTAGTCACCATTAAATGCACCTAATAAGTTCATCAATAATAAAAGAGAACAAGGATAATGGGTAAATGTATGACATCAAGATCAAGGGGATCAAGGAAAGTTAAGTTGGAATGCTAATATTGGAGAATATTGCATTATCATGGTTAACAATAATTTGGAGTTCAAGAACATGGTAAAGATTATCTTCCATAAATTGAGACCGTATATAGACATTGGTACAAATGACATGGATAAATTGGTACAAACAAGACGAAATGACTGACATGCCTTAAAATGTAGAATCAATAGAAGACCTTGTCCTGGAAGATAGATTATATGTGTTGTCAAATCCACCATAAACAATCAATCTTATGTTCTAACTACTTGCTTTCTAAAGATAACTTTTGTCAGGGCAACTTCAATAAGTATTGTGTCATCAATCATAGCCTCTACACTAACGGGTTTATCTTTTACCATACACAATTCACAAATGGAAAAGTCCATGGTCTGCTTGTGTATCTGGTTCTATAATACCACTTGATTATGTGGGTCATCCATCCTGATGAATGTCAATTTTATGTTTTGATTAACTACTTAGAAAATATATTTTTTGTCAAGGCAACTTGAATAACAAGTTAATTGTCATTAATCATGGGTTCTAATGTAATAGGTTTACCTTTTACCATAGTCAATTCATAAACAACAAAGTCCATTAGGTCTCATCTTGTCTATGGTTCTACAATGCTACTTGATTGTGTGGGTTAAAATAGGAATAGGAAGGTGAACCCTTCAAGGAAATGAGACGAGCATTGTTGATTCAAGTACAAGGCCATAATTTAAACAACTTCCTTTTTATGTGAGACTAATAGAGGAATTAACTGAAGTTGTTTAGGATGCAAAAAACTGCTCGATTAGACTCATATGGCCCTAAATGTCCCTTAATATTGTAATAAAATAATTATTTAGAGTACACAGTTGGAGTTGGAAACAGACTGATTAGATTGACCATAATGATATCAAGGAGGCATTTTAAAGTGAGATTGGTTTGGTTTTTTGATGTGAAGAAAATAAAACATAACCCTAAGAATTCCCTTAGTTGTGTCCCTTTTAGAATATTGTCCAAAGTAATAATGTGGCAATTTTACGCACATACTCCTTTGGGCTTATTCTTAAAATGAGCTAAGATGTTAAATCCATGTAGATGCTAGCAATGAAAATCTTCAATAATGCTACTAATAGTAAGATTGGCATTGCCAAATTGGTAAGCAACCCACTAGCATTAACAACATGTGGATGTTGATGTTTATGACATCTTTAAATACTCTTATTATTAACACTCATAATGTTATTATTGTTAATTACAAGACATCTATTAAAGCCATTGTAACTACTCATCTAAACATATAGACTATGAAAATATCCAGCAAAACAAATAACATAAGCCCTTGATGCAAGGACAAATAACATAAGCCAAAGATCAAATAATATTAGACCATATAATAGATGACCATTAAGTTGGCACCCTTATTAAAACATAAGCCCTTGGATTGTGGGGTACTTTGTATAATTTTGATAACTACAATTTGTCAAGGAACAAGGCAACAATTTTATATGGATACATGTTTAGGCTTCTTCTCAAAGTGAGCTAAGACATTTGATTCCAACTAATACCAAAATTGAGATCAATGTTAATTATATTAAGATTAGCACGCCATACAAGCTCAATAACACTACCAACATATAGATATTAATGTCATATTGTTATGTTGATGACATCTTTACCTACTCTTGTTAATGAGACTAACGTGTGTGTCTCTATAACTATTGAAGCTACTTGTTTGAATACAAGGGAATTAGGTAAAACATAATCATCTCTCATTTGATTTTGAAGAGAATTAGTTCACATGTTCAACTTTTATAAGATTCACCATGATCATTTGCCTTTACTATCAACACATTCTTTGGTGCACAAAATACCCCATTCTTCACTTCTAGACTGCATTCTCGTGTACTGATTCAATAAGGACAGAAAAGTTTCATTGCCACACATTGGAGTTTGGCACATGCATCCTTTTATTCTCTTGTAGAAAATTCGAGAAATTTTTAAACACGTGCATATTTGGGAAACACTGATTGCTGATGGAAAAGTCATAAGATTTTGCTTCATATATGGTTTTTACTTATATTTGAAGAAAAAAAAAAATCAAACAATAAAGTCAATATGAGAAATTGGATTTTTTAAGATGACAAAGAATTAACATAGTACAGAAAACAAAATTATTATAAGATCAGTTACCAAAACCAACCGCCTGAAATATAAGTCAGAACATAAAAGGTTTGGAGATTGTTTGTTATCTACCAACAAGCTTGGTGAGGTTATTCAAAATCAACAAAATGGTCACTACCTGGCAATAAGTTTAGTGTAGTTATTCAACAAAAAAGAAAACAATAATTCAACAAATTAATTTACCTCGTTGAAATGTAAAAAGAAGACAAATATTCACTATTTTGATGTTTCATTTAATATTAAATTTTTTATTACATAAAATGGAACAAATATCCTTTGTACATTGTTTACTCCTCTTCCCTATTATCATCCAATCATGCTAGTTGTACTCTATAACAAAGAAGATTTGGATGTCCCCAATCTACCATAAAATTCAATGCTTTCCACCTAAAATTAAAGTCTTATCTCTTACCTATGTACTTTTAAAGGTGTAAAGGTCAGATCATATAGTGAGAAGCATCTCTCTTCATATTTGTTACATGATGACGAATGCTACGGTATGCACAAAGAACTTTAAATGATCCTTATTTAGGACATATTCTATATATACACTATTTACATGGAATATAGCTGCTACCTTAGATTATCTGGGTACTACTGTTTACACGTGTACCTTTTTTTTTTGGTGAACTCTTTCCTAGGAAAGCTCCCCCTCCCAACTCCTCTGACCAGAAACTTCCCACACACAACATTTTACATGCATCATTGGAATTCATTTGAGCCTTTCTTGAAAATTTTACTTCACCCTTTCCTCTTGCCATTTCATTAAGGCAGTACCACAAATAATCTAAAGAATCTAAGTCCCAGCCAAGCTGCAAATGGTCAAGTTTGCTTTCATGCCCTCAGAATATGTAAGATTATACAAGCCTCCTGTGGACCATTTTGCAAGTTAAGAGAGGTTTTCAATTTATACTAGAACAATTGGTGTTGAGCAGAGTAATTTCACTCCCTCCACTCATTGGACCATTAAAGGAACCTGCTTTTGCTAATGGTTGTATGATTCATCATGTCATTGTTTCTTTTTGCTAATAATGTGTTTCTCCAGAATTACTATCAGAGGGAATCTGCAAGCCACTATTATCTAGTGAAGCATCTTCCTCTGAACAAGCCCATTTCCCAAGGTGCATATTCTAGTTTTTTAATCATTTTCAATTTCTCCATTTTCTCCATTTGCCAGACTATATATGAAGCCCATTTGTTAAGGCCCAGAATATGTAGACTAAAGCATATATCACTAAATTCCAATTCTCAACACCTATTGCAACTCCCTGGACTATAACCCCCAAGAACTATTGCACCTTTCCAAAAATACCCAGTCAAGCATGCCAAATCCTCTTAAGAATCACTGAACCTGCTACTGGAAGGAACGCTGTATGTAGCCTAGAATAGCAACTCCTAATAACTAATGCAACTCTCAAAAAAAACCACCAGCCAAGCATGCCAACTCCCCCTCCATATCAGAAAAGTTACCTTTGAAGGAACTAACCCCTCCTATTACTTCCACATCAGAGAAGTTCCCTATGATGTGTGCTACATTAGTCATTTGATTTAATAGACAAAAACACCGCTACATATAACTGTAATGAGCAATAAGGATACTTCTAGTAGACAAAGTAGTTCTTAAAAATAAAATGAGCCTGTGCCCCATACAAAAAATTAGAAAACAAATTGCAAGTGTGATGGATTGGCATTGTGTTAAGACATACAAGACAAATTAAAATGCTGCTAAACATATTAAAAATGAAACGAGGATGTTGTCATACCATAATTTCAAATTAGTGGAGAATTTACATGTGAAAGATGGATTTGTAAACTAGCATGTTCAAGTTGAAAGTATATATTCCTATAGTCATCTTTGCAATCTCTAGACAATAAGAAGTACTACGCTTATGATATTGAGGTTTCAGACTAACAAAAATCTCAAGCCTTGTATTTGAATTTACTTTGAATAGAACATTTCAAAAAGACATAATTATAGCCGTTGATATCCACTTATATTCTTTGACTACTGAACTATTCACCTTTTAAGCTGCTCAGAAATAATTTGATCAATGATTCAGATGGTATTCATTTAAGTGACCCTCGGTGAATTATGCATTTTTTCAGGACATTTACAGAGTATTAGAGCCTTCAAGAAAGGATTATAACTGCACAAAACTGAACTTTGGCACTGAATCCAATCACCATCTTGAGCCAAAAATAGATTTAAAGAATGATAGGAAGGCCAAAGAGTAAAAAGCCACTAAAGCTCCTTACCTGGTGTTGTTAATCTGATCTTTGTGATCCTTCAAAAGGCCAATATATACTCAATGACAAAATAAATTCTAATCCACATCAACTGTGTTAGGGATACTCTGTCAAAAATGAACCCTAAAGCTAGAAAACTACAATCTTGGAAATTTCCAAGTTGCTCAATCTAACCAAAAGCATGCTACATCGAACATGACAAAAGGGTATCTGAATGAATGTCAGAACATTGCCTGGTTGGCCACTTGTCACCACAATGTACAGGTTGACCATGTATGATCTTCTGAAATCAATCCATCCTATTTTCAGTTATATATCTTCATAGGCTTTTCATGAGCCTGAGATGTCACCTGCCATGTGCATCAATTAACTACAAGCCAAAGCGTAGCCACTGTAATCAAAATAGAATAAGCAGCACTTCCTCATGATAATTTTTCTCCGGAGGTTATTTCAATAATGAAAATTAATCTAACATGATGTAAAAGAGTGCAGTATTATGGACCTGGCTTAACTGACGTGGTTGTCTCCAACTATAGTCATTGTTCTCCACTCCTAAATAATTTTCCCATGGACCATATACTGACTTTTTCTGTAACAATATCAGTTACAAACTTGAGAACTCGTAAAAACTGCAACAAACCTCTCTTTTAACAATAATCATAGCATTTAATATTTACCTCAAAATACTTCACAACAACATCATCGTCGCTCAGATACTCAGGGTTACTGAGATGGACATATGCAAACTTGAACTGCATAACCAACAAACTTCAGTCTAAACAAAGAGAAAGAAGATTCACAGGTGTTTCATTGTTTGTAAGCATAAGTTTAAACAAACCTGACCTTTGAGAATTTATCATCTGGCACTTCCAATTTTTTCTTGATGCGCTCCTTCAATTGACTCAATGTTTCACCTGATTTTGTTAAGAAAAGAAATGGCTCCCCAAATATTTCTAGCTGTGAACATCCATCACATTCAGAATCATAAATATCAATAAGTTTATTAACAGTAAAAACGTTTTGGAACAACAAAGAAAAGAAAATCAGAATAATTCTCACATTGTTCTTTTGACAGCAGTCCCGTCTAAAATGGTAAACATGAATAAGGCAATCCCCAGGGTCTTTACTTTTCTCCTCTTCCAGAACCTGATAAGCACATGTGCAAGTGATTAAAAGAAAAAAAAGTATTTGTTTACCATGCAGCCTTAACTCCAAAGCATTTTTTGGAAGCATACCTCTTCTGCTCTGTATGTGAAATGGAATGGGGGGTGTTGGCCGAGGATGTGCTTAATTTTTTTGCTTTCAGGAAGTATCTGTGACAAAACAAGTCATTTCTTGCGTGCAAAAGAAAATAGAAGTTACAGGGCTGAAAAATACCACAAACACCATATTACCTTGCAGATTTTATGGCCTGAAATCTGCAAAATCCTGAGCTCTGCCTGATGATGAGACATCTCCACCTTTGCAAAAATGAAAAGATAAACCAACTACAGTTATAGAATAATCAAAAGAGACAAGAAATGAAAAAATACAGAAAGTATTATAAACTACAGAAAGCCCACAGACATGTCAGTGTCTGCTTGTACAAAATTGAACTACCATCTCTGTGGCTATGAAAGACCACCATGATGGCAATTAATTACGCAGGGACAGACTAAATAGTTTTCTTATCAGACAGGTTATAATAGTGGCAGTTTGATTAAATAACACCCATAGAAGATGCAGTAACAAGAATCTAAAATGTTTTTGCACAGACTAGATAACAATTGTACTTTTTTTCTAATTTTCTTTCCAGAATTTCATTCATGCTCATTATGGATAACGAAGATACACCAGAAAGGTTTTCTTTGTACAAGAAAACTGAATAATACTCATCTGAAAGGGAAATTTATTGATATATATATATATAAACTTAGTTATCAAGTTCAAGTTTGTATTCGAATTCGACATTCTTGAAGTTTGAAAAAAATTCGACATGTTTAAAAATTCGACATAAAATTCGATTATTATAAATGCATATATATTTTTTGAAATAATTTTATTTTTTATTTTTATATAAAATTTAAAAATCAAAGATACAAAATTATAATATTTGATTTTAATATTTTTTTTTAAATATATACTTTAAAATATTTTTAAAAATATAAACATTTTTATAACTTCATCTAAACATAGTAATTTTTTAACAGATGAGAAGATTTTCAAACGTTTAAATCAATAATTTTTTTTAAAAGATAAATTACAAGTTTTCTATCAATCATAATAAAAAATCAAGTGATAAATTCATTCTAAAAAAAATCATGCATATTAACACATAACTATCATAGCTGTCCATTTTCTCAAGTGATAATAAACAACTAAAGAAAATAGATTGAAAATGGTTGCATCCAACATAATTTGTGCTCTGAAGAATTTTTTTTATAACACTTTCACATTGATATATATTTTATATTTTAGAGGTAAGAGATTTTACCATATTGTAACTTTGCTTGAACTTTCTATAAGTCATGGGTTTTATTTTTCAACTGTCAATGACTGATTTTAGGGTTTTTTATACCTCTTTTATGTTCAATTTCATTTTCTGCCGAATTTAAGGTTTATTCGCCGAATTTATTCGTTAAAGAAGTTTTGAATTTGACGAATTTCGAATTTTATCTAAAAAATTCGACGAATTTGATAACTAAATATATAAATATTCTGTTAGTTTTTTTTTCAGCCTTCAATTGGATTAGTCTCATCCATACATAGACCCTCAGAATTTTACAGGACCTCAATGCACTAGGTTGCAATTCAAGATGTTACATATTGGTTACAAGGAGGCTGATAATCCTATTTTATTCCAATAATAACTACTAGCCATTGAACACAATATGTTTTGACCAATGCGTCTGCTTCACCTATTAGAAATCAGGGACCACTTAACAGTTTTCTCGAATGCTCAACTAAGATCTTGCTGCTTTTTTGTATCCTTTAGTTAGTCACTGGCTTCATCTTCCTATGGTAAACTAAATTTAAACTTTTGAACTGATTTCCAAAATACTTGATCGCCATGGAACCCGGTTGCATACATTTTTAGTTATAGTTAGTCACTGGCTTCATTTTCCTATGGTAAACTAAATTTAAACTTTTGAACTGATTTCCAAAATACTTGATCGCCATGGAACCCAGTTGCATATATTTTTAGTTATTAATCAAAATATAATATTTGCATTAACCTTTTGCAACTCTCTACATTATATTGAATGGTGTTGTATCATTGATTGCCTGTCTTACTTCCATTCACTCCCTTGGTCTCTACCTATAGGTTGATCGAGTGGTGAGCTACAAGTTCTGTCTGTTTTATGTGCTCCTGAATACGTAGACTGCTTCATAAGTCTATAACACTCTTCCTCGAGCCTCATTCCACATGAGATCTTGCCTGATCTTCATGGAACCCAGTTCCAAATGGATTGTATTTGATTTGCACCATGAGACCCAGAACGGTGGCAGAGCACAACTCCCTAAACCAGCTTGTGGCATCAAATAACTTATGACTCAGAGTTGTGCAGCAGAACAGAGAACAACAGATACTTTCTCTCCATGCAATTAGGAAGCTTTACTTATGGTGAGCTGCAGAATACAAGGCTCATGTATTGGCAACAGCCTATATGCTTAGTACTAGAGATACAGTATGCACTGGGCACTTATGCACTCTTTTCCTATGCAATGTAAAATGAAGCAGAACGAAATTGCAAGGACAGCAGGATCTGCAGAAGAGAAAGAGAGAGAGACCATGAGATTTAAAGGCCCAGAAAAAAAAATATTCTAAACTATAGTTCTATACTATACACATGATGTACACAATTATAAAGCAGTTGAAATGGTCAGCTTCTAACTGATCAACAAGCAGTCCCAAGCAAACAGTTACTGAACCATTCACCTGCTTCTTTGGTGTTGGTGCCAGTTTGCAAAGTGACTGGTGACAAGATTGGACAATTGCTAGCTTTATTCCTGATGCTTGATGCTAAGAAAAACCTCTCTGCATATTCTGGCATAACTGTTGGTGATAGAGGTATCGACTCCATATGTCTCTCTCTGTAGTAGCATTGGCGCCACAACATGGATGACACCATTGAAGTAAGATGCCAAAGTTGATGTTGGCACCATTGGTGGAATTGGTGCCATGGACGAGTGTGGCACAATAAGCTGTTATGGCATCAACCTGTCGAGTTAGAAGCCTTGATGGGCACCAAGGTGAAATGGCCGTACTCGTATTCATGTCACTATCTTTGAGGAATTGAGCAACCCCTATGTTGAGTGCCTGATGGTAATTGGTTTTCAAGGCCATTTGTTGTGCCCTATTCACCAGTTGGAAGCCCAGATTCTCTACTAGACAACCTCCAAAGACAGCTAGCTTTGTGAATGCTAGTCTAAGCTAATTTCTTTGTGGGGAAAAGGAATAGAAACTAGATTAGCATTCAGATTTGTTTATAATATACAAGCTGCTCTCAATTAAACATAAGATATAAGACAAAAATAGCCAAAATTATAGCAGATATTGAAATATTTAGGCAACCACCATGCTAAACATCTGATCTGAAAGGAATAATGAAAGAGAGAGGACCAAACGACTCGGTCATAGTCTCAATTACTGGTACTCCAAATGCAAAAGATATCTAAATTGTGGAGGTATATTATCAAAGATTCGTTGAAGTTTTGAAATATGTTCCTGAGTATGAGATCAATGAAAAATTGAACACACAATCAAAGAGAAACTAGTGCCCCTACACAATCAAATACAAAATGCAAAGATTTACAGGATAATTTCCCCTGGTATTTCAATTTTGTTGCCAAAGGATTGATCTCACACCAAGGTTTCTCCTTTGAAAGCTTATGCAAAGTTTCAGATTCACAAAAGAGCACTTTTCGTGATCCGAGGCACATAATAATAGATTACAGAATTGACACAGCCATAAGCCTGGCTGCCAAAACTCCTATCTACAATTATAAATGCTAACCTACAAGAATGGGAATTTTGCAGCGATATTTACAATCTTAGCATTTTCAGCCATTAAAGCTTTCATGGTGATCGCCCATTTGCAATATGGCAAGTTGCAGACATTAATCATGAATTCTCCACGGAGACTAGATCTACTCTAGAATTTATAGGTCCATTGGGTCTGCACCTAGACCAGTGCTTTAAATCTGATTTTGATTGTCGTGCTGCAGAAGCTTCACCATTGGTTGGCATAGAAAGTGCCTTGATCCATTGGATTTCATAACTGGTGCTTCGTGATCAATGATCTTTGTCACAGCCGCAGTTGTCATTTTTAAAGAGGAATGACCCTCTGCTACTTTCCCATCGGGCTCTGCGGTTTTCTTTTTATTTTGACATGTCCATTCTTCTTTTTTCAAAGTCGTGGATTTAAATTTAAAATACTCCTGATTTGGTGCTTTCTGCCCTTAGAGTTGCTGGCATCAGCGTGTATGTTCTGCTATAGCCACGTGTATGGCTACTGCTAATATTGCGACTTTGCATTTAGTTGTCACGTCCCTGCTTATTGCCTTGTAAGTGTTTCTAGAATTCAAAGTGTCTTTAAGAATATTTATAATTGCGTTCAAGCTAAACGTCTTTGATTGGACGTTAGACAACTCTGTTGAGTGGAGGTCTTTGCCTTGGATAGGTTTTAAATAGGAACATGTATCCCGCATCAACGGCTAATGTCGTTCCTTGAACACTTTGGTCCTTTGGAGCTCAAACAAAGGTTTGAAGCCTTAGAGACTCCTACGTGTTCCTTGGTTGGTTGAATGCTTACTTGATGACGTCATTCCACTCGCTTTTAAACACTAGGGCAAAGGAAAGACCTTTTGAATTGGATTTGGATGCACAATCTTGACCATTCGTTGAATGGACAAGACCCTTAATGAATTTAGAATTTGAAGCATTTGCCAAGAGTTTCAATGCATTCTCCCATTGGTTAGTGATGACATCTGTTCAGCCTTTGCAATCATTGCAGATCGCACGCATGCTCACACACAAAGATCTTGTAAATGTTGAACTTAGGCATCCAATCTATTCCTCCTAATGTAGCACAAACAGCCCGGATGATTTCTACAATTCATTCAGAAAAATTTCCAAGGCATGAAGATTTTTACAAAGCAGGATAATAGACATCACTGTAATTACATTCTTATGAACATTTTGAATATGCTCTATTCAAGTGGTGATTAAAAAGAAATACATTTCTGGTGATTTTCTGGGTTGCAATGCCTATTATGAGAAAGGACTCGGAATCTCTGGCCTTGTTCATTGGGTTTACGGAGTCACCTTTGAAAGAATAAAAATTAATGAAAACAATAATCCCAAAAGACGAACGAATGAGTCAATCAAAAGAATTTCCCCTACCTTGATCACAATTGTTGCTCAGGAAAACTAGAAGGCACGAATATCATCATGGAGACTCACTCTTCTGTTGAAGGAAACCGTGGATGCATCATTATTCTAAACTCAACATTCAACTTTGTTTTGCAACCCTTGTAATATTTGCTACTTCTTGCTACCATCTGATCCAGCTTCTCCTCAAAGTCATCAATGTCAGATATTGCACTGGAGATCTACTCCTCAGTAGCTTGGACTTCTATCCCATCAATGTTCCAAGCAACCTCCTGATGCTCTTGGGCAAGCTTTAACATGTTCCTACTCCTAGAACAAATTTCCTGTCAATTGTTTGGCGATTTTCCCATTGATTTATCACCATTTTCTGCAAAAACCCAAGCAGGTAGAGGAAAACACAAAAAACATGCAATCTCACAGATTCCTTTAAGGGGTCCCAATGAGGCCATCAAGTAGTAACTGATGATTTGTGCAGCAATTGAGTGTTAAAAGTGGGTCGGGGCAACCAAAATGCTATCCATGATAAAAACTTGGCTCAGGCACAAAAGGATTTAGTGATTTGGCTACCCCTCAACCCTGCAAGGGGCGCTCCCACCCCCTTGACCCTTGACACAAGAGATGGCGAGCATTGCCCATCATATGTGTGATGCGGTCAATTGCTCGAAGTAGAACAAGCAATTGGAGAAAAAATATTTGGTGGTAGCAGTTTGAAGTAAGGCCAATTGCAGAAATCATTTGAAACAAAGGCAATGGAAGGAGCACGACAAGAGTTTCAAGTACTGCGTTTAGTGCTTCTATCCCCAGTATTCGATTGGTGTATTGGCCAGGACAAATCAGAGTCGAATTCAACCATCTATCCAAGGCAACCAGTTCAAGGGCAAGGAAGGGAGAGCAAAAAGCAGTTCAAAACTGCTTGAGTATTTTGTTGGTTTTTTATGATCATGAATTGTAATTGTACACCATGAAAATCTAATAAAACATCAACTTTTTGACTCTCTAATTTATGTTTTAAATATTTTTACTTGTGAATTTAATTACTTTGTTTGATGCTTTTTTGGTCATGCTTTTGCCGAGTTGCCCAGAACTCTCTAAAATTTGGGTGTTGAGTTTTTGTCGAGTTGGGAATTTTCTTAACATGCTTCTTGCTGAAGCAAGAGCAAGAGCAAGAAGCAAGAGTCTGTTGAAGCTTTTTCAGGATTTAAAATCCCTTACAAAACAACATAGAGGATATCACAAATTACAATTGAAATCCTTCAAGAGATACGGAGTGTGAATTGTGAAATTCTTACCCAACAACTACATTGGATGTCATTCTTAATGGATTTTGGGTGTAGTCTATAGCTCAGCTTGCTAGAGTGCTTGCTCACTTTGGCTCTCTTCGAAATATTATGAATGCAAAGTGAAAAAAAAATCAAGTGTGGTTAGTATATGATCGCAAGCTGGTCCTCCACAACATTAAAGTCACTTGAGTGCCACAACAAATTGAGGACATGCCTCATTACTTGAGACACTTCGTCTCTTAAGGGAGTTTCCCTTTGGTGCTTGAATTGAGATATTTGGCATGCTCCTTGGCTTGTGAGAGTCGCTTTGCTCCTGCTAGTAGTCCAGCTTTGCTAATGATGTGGCACTCGCTTTGAAACCTTTTCGCACTTATGGCCACCTTGCTTTAAATGTCGTTGATAATCTACTTTATGTTTCGGCTGATTGTGACCCTCATCCAAGCTTTAGGGAAGCTAGTCCTTCGATTAATTGGCCTGTAAAGTACTTTTGACGCCATTATGACATTCCCTTGCATGCTCATGCTAGAATTCCAACATGCTAGAATTAATTGTTCTTGGACTTGATAGTCCCTTTCAAGATCCACTAATCTCATGTTGTTGTCATGCTATTGGATAGCCGGCTAGCCAACATTCTTTAAACTATTTGTAAGGTCATAAGTTGCTTAGTTGGACTTGCCTTTTAATGGGCTGAGAAAAATGTATAATGTCCTCCCCAACCTCATCTTCAAAATTTATGCCATTTGAAGCTCCACTCATGCCCTTAATCAAGAGCTACACACATAGTCGTTGATTATTTGAGGAGTTTGAATGCTTTGAACATCAAAACGCTTTCCACAAGTCGAGCTTGTACAACTTCCTTTGTGTTCATTCATTGGGTAAAATGTCATTTGTATACATCACTCAAGAGCGATATGATGCAACCAAAATATTTTAGCTAGACTTATTTATCTACACAAAGCCTCCTTGGCTTCTCTGGTCCATACAAAATTCTTATCCTTTTTATGCATTGTCGTTATCGGATTGACTATCCAAGCAAAAGTCAAAATGAATTTACAATATTGATCTGCCCCATAAAATATTGAATTGCCTTCTTTTTTATTGGCAAGGGCAAAATCCATTATTGGTTTTACCCTATCTATGATCAATTTTTAATCCATCTTTTAAGGCATCCCAAAAGCTTTCATTTTGTGACACAAAATATCGACTTTTTGGGATTCAAAGTGATCTCATACTCCCTTTTTGGGATTCAAAGTAATGGTATCCTTTGGTAGGCAAATGTGCCCCAAGTAATTGTAAAAGTTGTCTTATACTGGTCTTCATCCTTGTTGAAACCAGAGGCATTAAATGTGCCCCAAGTAATTGTAAAAGTTGTCTTATACTGGTCTTCATCGATGCATTTGGTAGGCAAATGCATCAATGGTGATGAGTATCTATTCCATCAATGGCAGACGATAACAATCTAGCGATCGTTTTTAGTATCTAATCCATTGATGGTGATGAGTTTCCTAATTGACTTAGTTAATGCAGCATTTTTGTTTAGAAATCTTGCATTTTGATATGAACGATGATGTCCAACACTCAAATTTTTGTGTTAAATGGTAATGTTTGTATTTTTGTGAAGGAATCAGTACATTTTATAGGAAATAAATGCTTTGTCTAGATTTATTTGTGAATTCTAATATGTTTTGGTTCCTAACCTATCTCACCCCAGAGTGAGCCTCTATTTCCTTTTTGTGCCACAAGTGAAAAGCTTACTATAGAAGGCAAACAAGATATCTATGGATTGGTTCCCTTTCATTCTAGGATCACTTTTGTTGAAACTATGAGACCAATTGTTGGCCTAACTACAAGAACATCAATCTATTCCCTTTTTGTGCCATAGGCGAAAGGCTTACTATGAGAGGAAAAAAAGGATATCTATGGATTGGTTCCCTTTCATTCTAGGATCACTTTTGTTCAAACAACAGGACCGAATATTTGCCTAATTATGGGAATGTTGTTTGAGCCAATGTCTACAAGACTAAGACTAAATATTGACCAAAAACTAAAGGACAAATCATGCACCATTTTTTCACAGATATGATAAACAGACTTGTAAGCATTGTTTGACCAAAACCCACAGGACCAACATGAAACTTGTGAAAAATGTGTGATGCAATGGAATTTGAACAAATTTTTACTCCAGTCTACAATTGGGCACACAACACAAGTGGACAGCTAGCTTCAAATACTGACCAGATTGCTTTTGCCTAGTTGGATTCCACATAACTGTTTTGTTTTCCGAATGCATATACTGCCCACTAGTTTAGAGCCAAAAAAACATTGTCTATTGCATAGTAGCAAAACTCGGACTCGAATCGGACTCGGAAAGTTCAACTTGGGAGTCGGACTCGAGACTCGGCAAAAAAACTTGGCAAGACTCGGTAAAAACTCGGAAAAAAGAAAAAAAAAATACAAATTTTAATTGAAAAAATAAGTTATTTCTTGCATATTACTTATTAATATATTCTAAGACACTTACTCAACATTCAACATTATACAAATAAGAAATTAACAGGAGGAAGGAGCATATTCTAATAGCAAGCTAATAATTTTGTTTTATAATTTTTTTTTTTTTGGATACATAGGGAGTTGGTTACATCCACACTATTTTTAGTAATTGCCAAGTGCAAGGTTCAAACTACAGGAACTGCCCCCAACAAGCCTATACCACCTCATTATTTTATAACCCGACATGAAAAGGACCACCGGTCACTCGAGATTCATACCATCGTTGTCGATCTGGCATGCACTCAGAGGATTCGGAACAAACTATGACCTTTGCAGGCATGACCACTTTGATTTATAAAATTATAAATAAATAATATAATGATAAAATAAAACTTAATATATAAAGTTCAAAATCATTATTAACATTTTACAAAACATTAAATAATAATAAACTTTACTGTATGACGGAATCACTTTAACTTAGTCCACCATGTTTAATAAATAAAATATTCAAATACCATGTTTAATAGAGAAACCATGGGACGGAATCACCCTAACTTAGTCCACCATGTTTAATAAATAATATATTCAACTACCATGGTTAATTATAATCGGTGGGTTCTCTAGATTCGATTTCCTAAATGGTCGGTTGGGGTCTATTAACTTTACTTTTATTAAAAGGTTCCTGAGAAAAAAAATTGAAAAAAAAAATCTTCAAATATTAATAAAGCTAATATTTAATCCTAGACATTTTTCCAGTTTTAGAAAGGGAATCTGTTTTTTAAAACTGCTTACCAAAATTCAAGGTAGAAGCGACATTCATTATTTTGGGAAGCTTCGTGCGTAGCAATTGTTTTCGTTGGCGGTAGAGGGTTTCAGAGTGAAATAAATTATCGTTTTTTATTTTGTTTCCATTGCAACGTGGTGATGTGTATTGGCTGCAATGGTGACGGTGGCAATGACGACGACGGGAGAGGGTGCATTGAAGGAGAGAAATGAATGGAAGAAAATGAAGGTGCAAGAACTGCGCAACGAACTTTCCAGAAGAGGTCTCAGCACTGGCGGCCTCAAGCCTTCCTTGATCGAACGCCTCCAAAAATCATGCCATTCTCCGCTCGAATCGCCACACCCTACAGGACATGCATACTGAAGTGGTTCCCATTCCCAAACAAGACGTGGGATAAGCATTTTGAAGGTTTGAGAAGCAAAATTGCACATTCTCTCGTTAATATAATAAACAAAGATTTCAGTGTCTTGTTCGTGATTGCGCACTGGCCAACATGGATGCTTAAGTCATGGAGCATCATCAACACTTAACCGCCCTACACGTAATTTTTCTTTTTTCTTAACTTCCATGTTTTTTGCGCCAGCCGAGTTCCGATGTCGAGACTCGAGAGTCCGGGTCAAACTCTGACTCGGCCCAGGACTCGGCTGGACTCGATGAAGTCGAGAAAAAAAAGGAGTCGGAGTGGGCTAGGTGCGGCTAAGCCCACTCGGACTCGGACTCAGCCGAGTACTCGGGAGTCCAAAAGACTCTGACTACTATGGTCTATTGTACATGATGATGGGATTTCCCAACTATAATAAACCACTTTGTGTATAATTAGAATTTGGCCATTGCAGTTTTAATTGCACCTCCTGAGTGCTATTAGACAATTCAGAAATTGTTAGCAATGCCCCCTAACATGCTTGCATGTAAACTAGTTAATCGGTAATCAGCTAGTCGGTAGTAGAACAGCAAACAGAGACTATTGTATATATTGCTTTCTAATAATAGTAATAAAGCAAACCTGCATTATTTTAGCATGAGCATTCAATTCTTATTCCCACCAAGGGGAACAGTGTCGACCCCTTGGAGAAAAGGCCCGCTGCAAGGTGTTTAGTTTGCAAGAACTCCCATGAGCAGTACTGTTTCTTTACATTTTTATAGTTAGTTGTAGATTTATATGTCCATCGTTCATATCATTTCTAGTTCTTCAATTGATCACATCAATAACATACATTGAAATTAATCTGTTCTAAAGTTTCATCAGCTTTCATTTCCTGAATCTGTAGCTGCAGTTCTATTTTAAGTAGTGTTGAGTTTAAATTATTGTTTTGTCGTTTTGCAGATTTGTTATTCAGTCGTAGGTCAATTCAAATTTTTCTCTTTCATCCTACAAAATTTTTGCATAAGCCAGATGTGTATAAATCAACATTTCAATAGAGCTGAAGTTCATCCATAGGAGCATACAGCATATTAGGCTCTCTATAAATTACTGTGACACATAGACAGTGCCCAGTGCCTATAAGTATACCTACATGGATTGACATATATAGTGCTCACTAGATGGCAAAGGATAATGATACTTTAGAGAAGCCTTATTCAGATTCTTGAAATCCACACACAAGTGAATTTCACCACTCTTCTTTCAAACTGGCACTAGGTCCGCCACCTAGATGGAATGCTTGATAGGAAAGATGATCTTTGCTTCGAGTCACTCCACTAGCTCCTTCTTCATGATTGTTTCAATCTTAGGATTGTTTGGCCTTTGGTTTTGCCTAAAGGGCTTAGCATCTTGAACTTGATCAACAGTATGCTGAATAATATCTTTTCTGACAGTCTTCAAACCTTCATAGTCATTGAACTTTGAGCAATGTTCTTGAAACTCTTGCACTTCTGAATATGAAAGCTCCTTCATAAGGTTAAGAGGCTTGTCCCCCATAACATTTATCATTTTGTAGACAAATGCCTTGATTTGCAAATTTATCTTTTTCATCCTATCATCTGGACAGAATAGACTCTCTAAGGTTATCAATCCTTTTGAGATATGATTACCTTTCAGGTTAATTGTCCTTCAAAAATTTAACTTTTGCTAAGATCATCATATGCCTTGTTAACCCGAAAATTGATTGTCCTGATCACTTGCAAATACTTACCAGTTGTCAACATTATTAGTTACTAAAGGCATAAAGATCACTTCAACCTAAACTTTGTTGACCATAGATCATTTGTATGATCTGTTGAGAAATGTAGCTCGGACAGGAACTTCTTACACAGGCTTCAATATGAACGTGCTAGAAGTGGTTCAAGACATTTCTAATTCTATTTTGAAATTCACTTATTTTCTATTTTTAACCTTACATCTCAAGATGAGATGACATCTAATCTTAGGGTTAGCGAGATTAGGGTTACCTTTTTCAAGGATAAAAGGAGAAGGTCGAGTTTTTTTACACACAGAAAGAAGAGAAGAACAGATTGCTGAAGGAAAACTACAAGCTTAGGAGGAGAAGAACAGTGAAATTGCTGGCCAAAAAAGGCAGCAAGAGAGCAGGGTGGTCTGTTGTAGCTGTAGCCTCCTTTATTTGTAATATTTCAGGTTCAGAAATATATTTAACTTCCGCTGTTCACACTGTTTATTTTTCCAGCCATCTGTGTGACTGTTGCATGTTTAGATAAATTAATTTCAGATCTGATTTATTTTAAAATAACATTGGACAGCAGTTATCTAGGACTGGAAAATTTACACGAAATCAGAGCTAGGTTCTGTGATTGATATCCTCAAGGGTTTACAGCAGTAGATCACTGCTGGATATTAAAAAAAAACAGCAGTTAGAGGGTTTCATATTTTTTGCTTGAAGGACTAAGCTTATTTGCAGGACAGTTTTTTGAGTCATTCATATCAGATCTGAAAGTTTGTGCAGTAGATCTCAGAGATGGCAGCAGCTAGCCTCAGATTTGAGGATAGATTGGAAGGTGCCACCAATTTTTTGCCCTGGAAAGTTAGAGTAATGTTTTTATTGGAAGAGAATGATCTCTGGGATATTGTCAATGATGATGTGACTTTGCCCACAGATCTGCAGCAATTGGCAGCTCACAAAAAGAAGGAAATGAAGGCCAAGCAGATGATCTTGGATGCAGTGAAGGATCACCTGATTCCTCACATATCCAAAAAGACTAAGGCAAAGGAGATGTTCAATGCCCTGGTTAGCCTCTACCAGAGCGAGAACATAAACAGGAAGATGATATTGCGGAACAAAATCAAAGCTATGGAGATGACCAGAACTGACACCGTTACCAGTTACCTAATGAAGATCACGCAAATTCGTGATCAACTGGCAGCAGTTGGGGAGAAGGTTGAAGACACAGAGTTGGTGAACGTGGCACTTAATGGTTTCTCAACTTCATGGGAACCATTTGTCAAAGGCATATGTGCTCGTAAGAACCTTCCCATCTTTGAGAAACTGTGGGATGATTTCATCCAGGAGGAGACTTGGATGGAGTCAAAGGCCAGCAAACGATAACCTAGCTCTCTTTGGGCAAACCAAGAAGGGCAAAGGTAAAGGACCCAGCAAGGGCAAGGTAAAGAATGAGGAGTCAACCTCATTCTTTAGCTTCAAGATCAAATGCTTCATTTGACATTAGCACGGCCATCATGCATCACAGTGTCCAGACAAGACGGGCAAATAGAAGCAGCAGCAGACGCAGGTAGTAGCCTCTGCAGAAACTCAGATGAGCGAGTTTGCTGCCAAATTAGAGAAGGATTTCTCATTAGTCTCTTGCCTTTCTACCAGCATGGTTCCAAGAAATGCTTGGTATGTGGATAGTGGGGCATCTCGGCACATGACATCAGCCGACAGTGCTTTACCAGTCTACAAGAGAAGGACTCAAGGGTTCAGGTTGAGCTTGGTGATGATATCAAATATCCCGTTGCAGGAATTGATACCATTCCTTTTTGACTCCAGTCAGGGAACTCTTTAGACTTTGACTATGTTTTGTTTGTTCCAGGTCTCAAGAAGAACTTGCTTTCAGTTTGGGTTATGGAGGATAAGGGTTATGCAGTGGAGTTCAAGAACCAGCATGTCCTTATTAGACCAAAAGAATCTAGCCCGGAAACAGCACAAGTAATAGGGGTTAGAGAAGGCAGTCTATATAGGTTACAGGGTGAACCTGTTTGAGCCCTATTTCATAGCAGTATCAACTTGTGTGGGTTGTGGCACAAGAGGATGTAGCACCTACATCATAGAGTGTTGCCTATTCTGAGGAAGATAGTCACAGGTCTTCCAGAGTTCAGCATTGAAGAGGGTGCACACTTGGCAAGCATGAAAAGGCTGTTTTCCCAAACAGCGAGCATAGGTCTAAGGAGATACTAAATCTAGTACATTCGGATGTTTGTGGACCGATGTCAGTAGCATCAATTTCAAGTAGCATGTACTATGTTTCCTTTATTGATGATTTCTCCCGCAAGACATGGATCTACTTCTTAAAGACCAGGGATGAAGTCTTTAACAGGTTTTAGGAGTTCAAATCTCTAGTTGAGAACCAAACAGAGAAGAAGATCAAGGTCTTGAGATCAGACAATGGAGGTGAATATACCTCCAAGGAGTTCGATGGTTTCTGCAAGCAAGCAGGAATCAAGAGGGAGTTGACTATTCCATACAACCCACAACAAAATGTGGTTGCAGAGCAAAATAATTGATCCATCATAGGGGCTACTAGGGCCATGATTCATGACTAGGGCTTGTCGATGTTTCTTTGGGCAGAAACATGCAACACAACAATCTACATCCAAAACAAGTGTCCTCACAGGATCTTGGAGGACAAGACACCAGTGGAGGCATTCACTGGTGTGAAACCAGAGGTAAGTCATTTCCGCATCTTTGGATGTCCAGTTCTGGTAGAGAAAAGGACCAAGTTGGAGCCCTCCAGTAGGAAGGGTTTATTTGTAGGTTACAGTGAGACTTCAAAAGCTTACAGGGTTTATATTCCAAAGAAGAGGAAGACAGTAGTGAGTAGGGATGTAAAGTTTGAGGAGGACGTTGCATCAGTGATAAAGAATGAGGAGCAAGAAGCTCCGAAGACACCAGTGGTTTCCAGTTCAGGACAACAACCTTCAGGTGAGGAGGTGGAGAGATTAGCCCCTTCCAGTTCTATCAGGATACCTCGATGGCTTGCACAGACATTGAGGGATGCTCAGGAGTATGGTGAGACTCCTAGAAACATGATTAGGGAGAGAAGACCTCCAAGGAAGTTTTCAAGCTACATGGCATTGATGAGTAACATCATAAATTCAAAGCCTTTCAATTTTCAGGAGGCAACAAACCAACAGGTTTGGCGGGATGCCATGGTGGAGTACACCTCCATCATGAAGAATGATGTTTGGGACATAGTGCCAAGACCGGAGGGGAAGTCAGTTGTGAGTTCCAGGTTGTAACGTCCCCTTTTCTACGCAGTCAGGTGCAGAGCAGATTAGCCTATACACGAGCTCCCGTAGGCTAAGTCGGATGGAGAGGAGCCATTGGAGATATCAAAATCTTTGTCAGTACCTAGAGAGCTATTGATTGATGGTCGTTTGGGCTCATTCGGAGATTTGTTTGATCAAAGTTACGATGACCAGTGTGCAAGTGGACCTAAGTTCTTGTAAGAAGCAAAGAGAGAGATTGCTATGAGTTCTATGCCAAAATATACGGCCCCATAGGGCAAGGATTGGAAGGGGAGACTCCTAGGCTATCAAATTCACTAAAGCTTTGCTCAGATCCCAAGGAGAAAGACCATTGGGTGATTTCAACCTAGGGAAATAAAGTTCTTTCATTCGGATATACAAATATTTGAGACAAGCGTTTGAGCTACCAATCTACATGTTTGACTATATATGCAGCCTTGAGGTGGTCCAACAACTTGACTGTGTTGATCGAAGTTTTTTAAAATATAGAAGGCGACCTGGTACAAAGTGCTAGGGAAATATCTATTACTCAAGGATGAACATAAGAACTATGCTTTGCACCTAGAAATTATGCTAACACACTTAGGATTAAACCAAACATCTACATGTAGCTTTTAGGCATATATTGGAGAGTTGTAGGATAAAGAGAAAATATACCCACAAAAGGAGACCAAATCTGGAGGCCAAAAGGAATTAGGAAGAACAACTTGTGAGGGCCATTATCAATTCGCAAAGGGCATACAAGGACAAACTGGACAGCTAGTATAGAGAGCCACCAGAATGGAACACTTTCTATATAAGAGCCAAAATTGGTTTTCACCAAGATGTGAATGTCAACTCCATTGTTTTTAAGGTCCTCATAAAGAAGCACTAGTGGAACTTGGAGAAAATGCTCGCATGGAGGCATATGCATTTCAAGATTGATGCAATTGAAACACCTATAAAAAATATGAAGGCTATGTTTTTTGTGTGATTTGGGACTAGTGACACCCCGAAGAGAAAAAAAAACAAAAGGGAGAGATTTGCCTTGAAGAGGAACAAAGAATACGTCTAGTACGGAGAAAAGTAGTATATCCAAGAAGACAAAGCGAGATGTTGTCCCAACAAGAATAAAATTGAAGTTTAATCGGGCCCAAGGACAAAAGGATGAAAAAGGTGTACAAAAACAAAAGATCCAAGGAAAAGGAAAGGAGAAGATGCCTAAATATCATTGGAAATACAAGAAGAGCAAGCCAACGAGGAAGGGGAAATACCTTAGAGGCCTCGCAGATGCATGCAAAAATGGACCAAGGACAATGGTGATTGTCAAGGTATGGTTCCTCTTGAGACAAAAATGATTGTACGTTGTTTCACTAATGAAGAAATGGCTAAAGCAAAAGCAACCATTTTAGAGACTCAATATTATCCTGGCCTCCCTTCTCACAACCCCCTCACTTCCACTCCATTCATTTCTTCTATTCCACATTCTTCTTTCCCACCCAACAAAGAAAAGAACTAAGATAAATACAAGATGAAACCTGAAAAACGGGCCAAAGAGAAAGAGAAAAGAAAAGAAAAGGGAGAGCATAGGGGGGAGGGTTGCAGTCCAACATAGAGGAGTGCACGCCAAGAAGAACGAAGAGAGAGAAGGAGGGGGAGTGAGCAGCCCACGAGGGGCAAGCTCCGAGAACCCCCTAGAAACTAATCTCTCCTAACAGTCGAGGCCGAAGCACCGGAGCTGAAGAAGTCCATGATATGTCTCTGCCCCATTGCTAGTTCGGAACCCTGACAAACTGTTGGTGCGTTGTCTAGTGACCCTGCTTCTGTTCGAACTGGATGATGTGGGGCATTTCAGATCGAAGTCACTTGGTTCGTCGGAGTTGGTGAAGTATGTTGTAATGAGCCGATAAGGAGGGTGGTGAGATCCATTTGGAGAATTTTTTTTTCCGTCAAAGCTGAGTTTTCTCCCTAAGAAAGAGTGCGAGACAACGTTGGGTCGGGATTCTAAAGAAGGTAGAAACAGATCGAGAGTTGTCCCTAAAAAGGCTATGAAACCTACCCCGGATCTCATAATAAACGTGACAACAAAAAATGAAGTGATCAAGGGTTTCAACTTCACCCATGGATCAAAACAAGCAAATCCACTCCTCCGTCGAAAGATGGTGATCGGACTCAATCCGGAGTTGGTGAGAACACACCCTGATTTGCCCAATAGTGATTCGAAGACTATGCATTGTGTGTTGTTGAAGGTATTGTGGAGGAACTATTTTGCCCTCCCCTATTTGTAAGTGCTCATGGTAGAAAGATAGCTTGGGGGAAGAGGGGCAATAGGAGAGATCCATGTGCATCTGGTGTACTGGAGACTAACATCCTTCTGAATCTTGTGGAGCATATTCTCCATACTAAGCCGAGAAGGGGAAGAACCCCCAAAGAATAAATGGGGAGCCTGTCTATCCGTATCTGAATGTTGGCCAGGAGAGCAGAAACCTGAAAGTACCAGCTCCTCTGACCTCCCCGATAACTCGGAGAGAGTTCCATAAAGGAGCGAAGAGTGAGGTAAGGGTACCGCCTGCAACCCTCAGGGGTATCTCCAAAAGTACGGATCCTGTGAAGATAACCGATAATCAGGAAGATAATCTCAAGCTAGATAGAAGAAGCCCCAAACTCTGCCAAAATAATAGAACGGGGGATTGTGCCCTTGCAACGAATGAATCGTCGAAGAAAGAGTGTCTGGACTCGTTCAACCCGTGACCACTCAGTCGGGCCAAGACTAGGGGCCCAAACCATTGACCCATAAGTAATAGTTGGCTTGACCAAGGCATTAAAGCTCCTCATCTTCACAGGTATATCCTAAAAATGTGCTTTGAAGCAATTCCTCTCTAGCAAAGGCATACCCCTTACACACTCGGACCTGGGCGGTGGGTTTCATACCAAAAGTGGGACCAGTGAGAAGAACCCCCAAATACACATAAGAGGTGGTGATTTTGACCTCCTGACCCCGGAAAAGGAAGTGGAGATGCGATAGAGCCTCTTTGGTAGTATTGAATACCATAACCTTGGTCTTAGAAAGATTCACCGTCAACTGTCTCGAGTCACAAAAAGCGGCAAGAGTGTTTAGATGACGTTAAAGCCCCTCAGGGGATGAGGCCAAAAGAACAACATCATCAACAAAGCACAGAATAGAAATTAGCACATGGCGAAGAAGGCAACCATCCTCTGGGTGAACGTTCTCAAAGTGTCGGGGAAAGGGGGATCCCTGTTTCACTCCTATCATGCTAAGAATACTAGCTGAAAGCCCTTGAGGGGAGCGAAACCAACCTTTCACAGTCTCATATAACCGTGTAACTGCTATCAAAAGTTGCCCAGATATGCCAACTTACCGAAGCCTCTCAAGAAGTAAATGTTGAGGCACCGTGTCGAAAGTTTTCTTAAAGTCTACAAAGCAACAGAAACCTTCGAGGACCTGGAACGCGCCTCCTCAATAATAGCTCTGAGGACTAGAATGTGATTTGTGGTCCGGTGATCTTACCAAAACCTAGCTTGGCCAAGAGCCCTGAAACCCCCCTCCTCCAACCTTCGGGAGAGAAGCACATCCAATGTTGTGGCATAGAGCTTGGCAAAGATATGCCCAATCATGATAGTCATGTAGTTATTGGGTTCATGGGGATCACCTGACTTATGAATGGGATGAATGATATGCTAAGTCCATGAATCAGGAAACCCAGAACAAACAGCGAGATTATAGAGATCAGTGAAGGGCCCAACAAGAGGGTCAATACCATGATTCAAAAATTCCGCCTGTAACCCATCTAAATATGTTGCTTTGATCGTACATAGTTTCTAGATAGCCTGCATGACAAGACCAGTAGAAAAGAGGTGGCACGAAGAGGGGAGAGGGAACAGTAATAGGAGGCTGATTTGGGATGATATAAAGGGAAGAGGCATGAATGGTCCAAGAGGAAATATCGATCCCATGAGTAATCCGATCACGGGGGAGGATAAGGCGCCAGAAGGATTTAGAAGACTGCTAAAGGGAGTGGATAAGATCAAGTCGATGCCGAGAGAGGAAGAGACGCTTCTTCTTTTGAAGAAGCATCCTGTAGTCTTTGTGAGAAATGGCATAGGATTGGGAAGGATTTCGAATGGTATATTTCAACCTTCGGTTGGGCAAACTTACATTCCTCGTCATACCAAATGTTCATGGGGTAATGACCAAGGGGACGAAGACAAGGGGGATGACGAATAGTGTAGGGGTACGAGTCCAAAGCAGCCTTCCAAATAGTTTGGACCAAGCAAGCAGACCAATTGGAAACATCAGGAAGAGAAGGCACCCTGGGGAGAACATGACGCAACCGGTCCATGTAGGTAAAGGAATAATAATAGTCAAAGTCTATAATGACTCGAGGAGCTAAAGGGGAGGGAGGAGGAGGAGGAGTAATAGGAAGGGAAACAGTGGATAACGTAAGAGAAAGAATTGAATAATCGGTAAGGGGGAGAGGTTGATCAAAGACGTTGAATCGGGAAATGAATGGAATGAGGATGGTAGAGGAAATAGCATGGTTGACGACACTGGCTCCACCACTATGAGGAAAGCAAGTAAACCCACTAGAATCCGGAAAACAAGATATACCATTGAGAAGAACTAGCCTATTGGATTCACCCAACTCAATAAGATGCTTACCGTAAGGAGTCACCTGTGTCGTTGGAGGTTCGAGCAAAACCAAGGTCCTCAAGACCCAATTCCCGAGTCTGCATCTCATCCATTGTGAGGTCATGAAGAGAAACCTGCATTGGTCCGATCTGAGCATTGAAATCTCCGAGCAGAAATATCTCCCCTAAAGCCGAGTATCTAGTAATGTTCTCATAGAGATAATGGAAAGGGTCCCCGTCTGTGTGCATAGCAAAATTGGACGTGGTGGGGGGAAAGTAACATGTGGCAATGTAGATATCCCAAAGAGGTGGGTGAGGATGGATTTTAATCCATGAAAACTTGGAGTGGAGGTTAGTTGAAACCAGGGAAACCGAACCTTGGAGCCTATCCCTGATAAGAGCAACAACACCTAATCCTCGAACCCCCCAGAGCGCTGAGTGAGTTGCCAACAACTGGACCACCAAAAGTAACCAGAGATAATTGGAAGGGCCCGAGACAACAAACGAAAACGAGGGAAGAACAAATGAAACAACAGATAGTTACCATGCAAGAACAGGCAAAAGGAGAGCGATATCAAATGAGACAAAATCAAGAAGAAAACAAATGTGTTTTGAAGAAACAAATAGGACAGTTGAAAACCAATGCCCAAGATCTAGAAAAGCATAAAAATGAAGAAATTGCATAACTCAAGCAATCATGGGTAGACACAGAAGCAAAGATAACAAAGTTGAAGTCTCAAACATCAACACTTGAACGAGTGTGGTTCCTTTGAGATGAAATTGAAAAAGAAATTCAACATGCTAAAGGTTATTTCTCATACCTTAAGGAGTGTGTGGAACTGATAGACCTAGTGGTTTTGAATATAGAATAGAACTAGCTAGAGCCGAAAGAATGATTGTTCATTAGGTGAAGCAACAAGGTTTGACAAACAAAGCCATCCTTATTGGGCGACATAAGAACATTCCTTCTAGGCTAAGTAGGCTAGAGAGTGGCAAAGATAACCTTTCCAAACTACAAGCGATTGGTGAGGCACAAAAGAAGATCAGCCAAATGATTAAAAAAGGGTCTCCAGATATTAATGTTCTCATGACAAAGCAAAAGCAAAGGATCTTCAGAGGGAAATCCTGCAAAATTTTCTCAATTCCCTCCCACACGGACTGGGAAATCTTGTAAACGATGATTCAACCAAAGTAGGCAAGATGCAAGAAGTCCGATAGAAGATTCCATGGCCTGATGGATAAAGCACCATCTGGGATATTCCATCAATTAGGATTGACGCCCTTGCAAATTGCGAGAATTATAGTAGTTGACTAATACTATCACTTCCAGACCAAGTTTTGTCACACAAGACGATATGAAGGATGTGATGAGACCAAGTCAAGACTTTGGATATGCTCCCCTTCGGGCATGTCCCACTCCCAAGCAATACACACTTTCCTTGAGAACACCTCGCTCTACAGCACCCGCTCTGCAGTGCCCCGTTCCTAAAGAGCCTCGCTCATTTGAATGCCCTACACACCGAGCACCCTACTCGTCGGAGGAGCCCTCTTTGAAATTGCATCCCTCGCTCCGTGTTTATTTTTGGCAAATGGATAAGGATGGCAAAATTACATGCAACTTCAAACTATAGTTTAGAGGCAAACTTGCAAGTCCAAGATTAGATTAGGTTTCTTATTTTCAAGTATAAATAAGAGTTTCATACTCATTGTAAAGGTCTTTTGGCCTTCAAGCATACTAGAGCTACTCTTTGGAGTAAGACTGTACAAAACACTCAAATTGCAAAATTAATAAAGAGTTGTGTGTGTCATTCCATCCATTTGTTGAACTATGGTCATGGCGCAAATCACACTTGATAATTTTTGTGTTCAACAAGCCACTAGATTGACTGTTACCTAATCTTTCAAATGTCTATTGGCTTGCTCATCAACATGATGCCCTTTCAAGGATTTTTTCAACAAACCAAATTGTTTTGGTAAGAACAGGGCAGCAAATATACTCAACCTAGAAGGAGTCTTCTTGAGCTCTTTGGCTAAAATTAAATCTCCACAGTATGTAGCAGGAGCTTTTTCATTTTGGAAGAAACTCTAATAATTTTGAGCAGCTTTTATTCTATCATCCTTGGTGACTGATGGAAAAACCAAGTTGTCAAAGGGTGACTTTCTAGGATCAAAAGTTTCTCCTGTTTAGTGCTTCAGGACAACATTAGGCCTTTTTGTTGGAGGTTAAAGTGTTTGTGCCTGTTGAGATGCATGCAAAGCAACTGCTTTAGGATTTTCTACAATCAGACCCTTTTTAGCTTCAGGCTAATTTCCTTTAACAACCGTGGTGAAAATATTCTCCACAACCTTAGCTCTCACATTTTCTTCATTCTCCCTTTTTTTAGAGTGAGCATAATACTCCGTATATTGTAGAACAAACAAGTCATCAAATGGGAAGATCTCCTCTAGAATTTACTATTCTATCGGGTTTGTGCCTAGATTGGTGCTTAAAATGCAATTTTGGTCATTGTGTTGTAAAAGCTTCACCATTGACTAGTGCAGAAAATGCCTTGGTCATTTGGAATTGTAACTAGTGCTTTGGGATCAATAATCTCTATCAGAGCTATAGTTGTCAAGTTTAAAGAAGGATGGCCCTCTGCAACTTTCCCTTCAGGTTGTGCAAGTTTCATTTAATTTTGACGTGATCGTTTTTCTTTTCTCAAAGAGGCAGATTTAAATTTAAAACATTCCTGATTTGGCACTTTCTATGCTCATGGTTCTTGATGTCGGCATGTTCTACTATAGCCATGGCATTGCTCTGATTGCCAATTGGGCTGCTACAAATATTGAGGCTCTTTAGGTAGCTGCCACGAGTCCCTGCTTACTGCCTTCCAAGCATTTCAAGTATTCTAAGCGCCTTTAAGAATATTGCTCCTTACATTCAAGCAAAACGCTCTTTGAATGGTCATCAAATGGCCCAACTAATGTTAGCAGAATGGGCTAAGTGGACCTCTTTGCCTCGAATAGGCATTAGGAAAACGTATCAAATATCAATGGTTGATGTCATTCCTTGAACACTTCAAGACTTGGAGCTCAAACAACTACTTGAAGCCTTAGAGATTCCTATGTATTCCTTGATTGGGTGAACACATAATTGATGACATCATTCCATTTGTTGTTAAACACATTGGCAAAGGAAATCCCTTTTGAATTAGACCACTCCAATTGGTTGATTGAATTTGGATGCATGATCTTGACCATCCATTGTAAGGATCACGCCCTTCATGATGCACTCTAATTGTTCGATTGAAATACTTACCAAGAGCTCCGAGGCAGAACCCATTGGTTAGTGATGACATCATATATTCAGCCTTTGTAATCCTTACAAAACATGTGATGCTCAAACGACCTGAAAAGTCTCCAATTCTAGGATCGCTTTTGGAATGGATTTTAAGCATTTATTACTTCTTTGCTCTCTTGAGCCAAACACTTAGCCAAATTTTTATGGCATAAAACCTTCACAAAGCAACCAAGCCTTTTGAAATGGACATTACTCTTATTACATTCTTGTAAGAATTTTGAATATGCTAGTGATTAAATTTCACTACAACATGCTTTGCTCAGATTAGTACTCATTATCATTAGTTACATTGTGCACTTCCTCAACCACTCACATCAAATATGGACATGAGCTATTTAATATTGCGCTAAGAAGTATTGCCTAAGGCAAGGCAATAGGGTAGAATAGATTGTTATGTATACATATTGTATTTCAACATATGACAATTTATTTGATAATCCAATCATAAACTAGATTTGTGTATTTTCTTACTATCATCCTATATTGCATGCTTTTCTAGATATCGATCAAAATGTATTTTTTGCATGTCCATGTACTTCGACTCAATTTTTAAACCAATACTTTCAACTTTTTTTCATCTCAAGTATCATTATGTTACAAAGATTGTCATATGAGAAAGAATCAAAGAAACAAGATAAACTAGACAAATACTATACAGACTGAAACTTGAGAAAGAAAAAAAACTTGTGTTGACAATATCCTTATGTGATAAACTGAACATGGCAACATGAATTCAAGATGCCCACTCAGTATGCAACTCATAACCATCATAATGTAAGTAGGATGCATCATAGATTAACAAAAAAAGTAATGCAAATAATAAAAACACTAATGTAGAAAGCATTCTATGATTCAATTATATTGAAAAAAAGAGCAATACCTTTCCTCTGATGTGTCTGAGAATATCACCCACAGTACTTTCGCTAGGCAACATTATCGTAAGAACTGACACCTAATAAAATGGAACTGACATTTTAGGCAGCAAAGTAAACAAAACTAAAATAAAATGGTTCTACAACACATGATTGTGTTACCTCTTCTACTCTTGAATTGTAAAAGGAAACTTTGAAGACCTTCAGTTCTTCCAACTCTCGAAGAGGCATGTCAAGTATTTCATAGTACAAAGTATCTGACATCTGCTAAGCATATCAATGCAATATGAATCTGCTGTACAGCATCAGAACCACAGTACACTGAAAGTTCCTAACAACTATAGAGTAGTTTCTCACCTGATTGTAATAAGAAAGCATGTCAACAAGATTTCTCACACCCTGAAACTTTATGGGTTGTTCCGCAGGAAGATCAGTAAAAACATTATGTGGTGTCAACCTGATTTTAGATGAATCATCTAATTCCACATACTGAGCCAATTTCGCAACTACTTCATCATACGTAGATGATTTTTCCCTGAACAAAAACACACAATCCCAAGCATGAAATCAACTGAAATAAAATTGGAATTCTACATTCCAATCAAGTATAATACATGAACCATATCATAACACTGGCAAAGGAAATCACACTCACAATTCCAAGCAAAAAGCATCTTCCTCTGGCTTCTCCAATTTCCGGAAATGCACAACCTAATACTTGCAAAAGAATAAGCGTTACTTTGCAAAAGCATATTTATTTTATTTGTACAGGAATACATAGAAAATACAAGAATTTATCAATTGTTATCTTCAACATCATTTAAAACTCAAAAATAATATTCCAATATTATTGCTTTCCTTGTTAACATCAATGACATTCACTAAATTTTACATATTCATCCCCATAAACCCAAACTCATCCCCTAAAAGGTCGAAAAACTAAATTGTATGTTTAAATTTCTTGGAACATGAAGCAATGCCTTTAAATATAAAACTTTACGATATAGTATGTTTGCTAATAGTTCCCTAGTGTAATTGAAATATTTACTACAACTAGATGCCACTAATATTATTATAAGTGGCACAGTCAAACAGCGTACATTCTTCATGCCTGACCTTTTTGTCATAAGACAAACAAAGCCTTCAATTGTATAAAGCCATCCATGCATCATCCAATCTCAAGATGCTCCAGACTTCTGTGGCTCTGATCGGACTTAAGCAAGAACCAAATTATTTGCATAAGGTTTTATCTGGTCCTATGTAAAGTTATAAATTGCTTTAACTTCTATTGAGATTCTAATGATCACCAAGATACAAAGTAGTGAAGATAAATCATCGAAAAGAAAGCAGACAAAATAAGAAAACACAATAGCGGATTGATCGATTCAGTGATCATCTGCAATATTGAATCATTTATATTTCTTGTTCTCTTTCCATTCTCAAGAGTTTATTGAAGCCTTAGTTATGTGTATCAGGTACCTTTTCCTTGGATTCAAATTTGTAGTGTACTGGTTCCTAGAGCTTTGCATCCATTATTCTGTGGCATATTTTCCTCTTCATTATCTGTCTTTCATACCCTTAAGAATCTACATTTCCCCACTAGTGTATATGCTAAGAGGGGGAAAATGCTTTTGTTCGGATCAACCTTCACTTTGTTTCTGGTTCTATGCCTTGAAAATTTTTTCCTTGGATAAGTAAAATCTCCCACAGCACAACAATCAAAGAGAGGAATGATTGCTTTTTTTTCTTTTCTTTTTTTTATAAGCGAAAAACCCTTGCGGGGCCGCCTTGGTCTGAGAGACCACGAACAGGGGGTTCTACACTGTCAAAGTCACCCGAGAGTCGCACCCAACCCTGCCCGCACCAACATTATCAATTGGATTTTGGATACCCAATTCAGCTTTTTGGTAGGGTGGAGATTTGAACCTGGGACCTCCCTTGGAGGATTGCCCTCTCCTCTCCAACTCACCTACAACACCTGGGTAAGAGGAATGATTGCTTTGACACGTCCTCTGCATGCACGTTAACTGCAACAGACTTAAATTCAAAATAATAACAAATATAGTGCTGTGATATTTCTTTAAGCATTGCAATATAGGTTAAAGGTGACTTCTACTTCACCATGGGCGGGAATTTGAAAAGATTCAATAACTTATAAGGCTTGAGTTAAACGGACAATTATCTGCCACCTGCTGGTAGTTTGTCCAAATTCACGAAGGAATCTTTGAATTTTAGTTGTGTTCCAAGTTTATGTAGCAATGGCATTTAACAATGTTGCATTTGCAAATATTGTTCAGAATGTTGGATTTGGTTATTTTGGAGAAACATTTTCAGATTTTGCTAATTCAGTGTGGTTTTGATTCTTATGCAAGTTTCTTCTCTAGTTTAAAAGTCCATAAGCTATCCATAAATATAGTGACTTATTTAAAGTCCTTGCAGTTCATCCTTATTTTCAGATGATTGAACCGACGAGTATAAAACAAGTTGATCTAGCACTTCTGTACATTAGCAAACTTACAATAGTCTTTAGTCCTAAATCTTGCATTCAAGAAAAAAATTGATCTAGCATTTCTCTACATTAGTAAACTTACAATAGTCTTTAGTCCTAAATCTTGCATTCAAGAAAACAAAAAATAACATCATAATTAGTCTATTGGTATAATAGTTTGAGTATGATGGGATATTTGATGCCAACTTTGTTGGAAATCTGGCCAGCCATACATTAAAACGAAAATTTGGGCCGTTAGATGACGTTTTCAGCCTTCGAAAGTGTCTCCTCTTAGAGGAGACAAAACGAAATCATAGAGCTTCGAAATCTGTGCAATCTGGAAAAAAACGGGCTCAAACGGACACCCGAGTCAAAAGTTATGGCCGAAATACTAAGACATGTAATAAACACCGTCGATGTAGATCCGACGGATGTGATTTGCTAGGGTTAGGGTTTGCTTTGTTTTTTCTTACTTAAGGCAGTTTTAGGGTTTTCTTTTATGATGAAGAATATTGCATTGTAGCATGTGTGTGAGCTCTTCCAGAGCCTGTGAGGAGATTGTAACAGAGTATTGAAACTCTGCCGAGAAATTTTATTTTCTCGGCAGATAAAATAATAAGAAGCTTCTTGGAGATCTCAGTTTGGTATCAGATAATAAGAAGATAATATTTGCTCCAATTTTATTTTATTGTATTATTGTAAATTCTCTATTTGGTATCAGAGCGAGGCGATTGAGAAATTGGGTTCGAGTAACTGTGGAATTTCTGCTGCAAGATTTATAGAAGCTTCTTGGAGATCTCAGTTCATGTTGAAGGGAGCTATTATGGCCAACAACACCAATTCAATTCCGATCCCAGAATTTGAAGGTTCCGACTACGAATATTGGAGCATCCAGATGAGGACGATTCTGAAGGCAAAAGGAGCTTGGGCCATCGTTGAAGCTGGGTTCATCGAACCAAAAGACTGGAGTGCATTGACTGCAGATCAAAAGAAGGAGATGTAGGAGAAATAGAAAGAAAATAATTTGGCTTTGGCTTTCATCCAATCGGCTCTAGACAAGAGTCTCTTTCCTCGGATTTCTGCCTACGTTTCGGCTCAAGAAGCTTGGAAGGCATTGAAGGAGAATTACCAGGGAAGTGCCCAAGTTAAGGAGGTGAAGTTGCAGACTTTGCGGAGAGATTTTGAAAATCTCAAACAGGAGGAGAATGAAACTGCAGAAGATTATTGTGTTCGGGTAAAAACGGTAATAAATAAAATGGCCACACTTGAAGAGATCATAGAGCAAAATGTAGTAATTAAAAAGGTTTTAAGAACCTTGACAGAGAAGTTTGACAATGCAGCCCTTATCATAGAAGAAACGAAAGACCTCTCGAAAATGGATATAGATTCATTAATTGGCTCTCTCACATCTCATGAAGAGAGAATTGCCAAGAGGAAGAAGGATAAAGAAGGAGGTTCTACAGAGGAACAAGCTTTTTCAGCAAAAGAGAATGATGGAGGAAGAGGTCACGGTAGGGGTTCCAGAGGAAGAGGAAGAAATGGAAGAGGAGGTAGAAGAGGCTCCTACGATGGAAGAGGTCGAGGAAGATCTCAAGATTCAGACAATGACCAGGCTCATGCTGCAAGAGGAGGATCCAGTGCAAGAGGAAGAGGTAGAGGCCGAGATATGAGAAATGTGCAGTGTTACAATTGTAACAAATATGGCCATTATGAGAGGGATTGAACGCTGAAAAAATCAGCACATTATGGAGAAGAGGATTCCTATGAGGATGATACTTTGTTCTGTATGATTGAAGAAAAAGTGGAGCAAGCAGCTTTCCTCTCTACACAGAATAGCACAAAGGAGACATGGATCTTGGACAGTGGGTGCACAAACCATATGACCAGCAAGAGGGATGTATTTTCATCTCTTGATTCTTCTTATCAATCCAGTATCAGGCTTGGGGATGAGAAGAGCTTGGAGGTGGTTGCGAAAGGAGAAATGGAGGTTCCTACCAGGAAAGGAAAAATAATGAAGGTAAAAGATATTTACTATGCACCCCGTTTGAAGCATTCATTAATGAGTATTGGTCAAATGTTGGAAAAGGATTATAAGTTAGTGTTTGAGGATAGAATGTGCAAAATTTATGATCAAAGGAGAAAATTGATTACCACTGTAAAGATGACCAAGAACAGGATCTTCCCATTACAATTTGTAGATCAAGGGGGAGCTCTAGCATTTGTTGGTGTAGAAGGTAAGGAGAGGCTATGGCATTTACGGTTTGGGCATTTAAATTATAAGAGTTTGAAGATGCTTTCACCACTTGTCTATGGGTTGCCAAAAGTTGAAGACTCCAAGGAGGTTTGTGAACACTGTGCACTTGGCAAACATGCAAGGGGGAAGTTTCCGCATGGTGAAGCATGGAGGGCCCAACATCCATTGCAGTTGGTTCATAGTGACATTTGTGGACCAATGCAAACACAGAGTATGGGTAAAGCTTCTTACTTTCTAACTTTTATTGATGATTTCTCCAGATATTGTTGGGTTTATTTTATTAAGCATAAGGATGAGGCATTCAATTGCTTCAAGAATTTTAAGGCTCTAGTTGAAAATAAAAGTGGTCATTATATCAAATGTTTGAGGACAGATAGAGGAGGTGAGTTTTGTTCTCATGAATTTGACGATTTCTGTAGTGATTTTGGGATTAAAAGGCAGAAAACAAGTCCTTACACACCTCAACAGAATGGGGTGGCTGAAAGAAAGAACAAGACTTTGGTGGAGATGGCACGATGCATGATGCAAGAAAAGGTATGATTAAGTTTTATTGGGCTGAAGCAATTAGGACTGCTACTTACATTTTAAATAGGAGTCCTACTAAGAGTCCTGAGAATATTACCCCTTATGAATGTTGGTACAGCAAGAAGCCAAATGTAAATCATTTTAGAGTTTTTGGATGTGTGGCTTTTGTGCATGTTAATGGTGAGAATAGGAATAAGTTGGATGCAAAGAGTGAAAAATGTATTTTTATTGGGTATTGTTGCCACATTTTGCACGGGGTGCAATGTTTTCAGTTTTTGTAAGACAGCTGCTCTACCTTTCCCCTCTTCCTCCCTTTCCCCTCTTCCTCTCTTTCCCTTCCCTCTTCTCTCCCTTTCTCTCTCTTCCCTACATTCTCATTCTTCCCTCTTTCTTTTGAGCCCCTCTCAAATTTGACAGCAGTTACCCTGAAAAATGGCTAAGTGTCAGGGCGCAATCCGACTTCGCAGCAAAGTCGGAGTGCGCCCTCCAGTTGGAGCGCAGCAGGAATACAAAGTGCGCAGTGCGACAGGATCAACCAGAAGAACAAGTTTTCTGGGCGAAGTCCGACTTCGCAGCGAAGTCGGACTGCGCCCTGCTTTCTGGGCGCACCTTGTAGCAGGCTGGCAGGAAAAATGACTAAGTGCTGGAGCGAAGTCCGACTTCGCAGCGAAGTCGGACTGCGCTCCCTTTCCAGGGCGAAGTCCGTACGGCGGCAGAAAACAGCTTTCACCTGTGCGCAACCCGACTTCGCAGCGAAGTCGGAGTGCGCCCTTTGACAGGTGCGCAGTAGGGAAATAAACTCAGAAATGCACCCAAGGCATGAAGGCCTTCCCAACTGCGCTATTTTCTGCCTGCACAACCCGATGGCGCTCTGATCCTGGGAGAAGTTGGATAAACTGCCTTTCAAGGCAAGCACGTGTCAAGCAACATCATCCGACAAGTGTCCAACTTTGGGATCCGAGCCGAGACGTGCCGAGCAAAAGGACAAGCATGGGCTGCACTACTTATGCCACCCGCCCCATTTAAAGCCGATTGGAGGTTCTACCCGCTTCAGCCTACCCGCATTCCTGCCGATGAGAAGTTCTACCTAACGCGCTGCCACGTAGCTGTCCAGCCTCCAGGGAGACCATGCTGCAGGTACAGTCCTGCCCGACAAAGGTCAGCATCAGCAGTCCGCGGCTGCTTTTGTCAGCTAATGTTTGACTGGGACTTTGTGCCCATTAATGTAACGGGAGGGACTCGGGCTATAAAAACCCACCACGTTTTCATTGTAAAGTGGTGGAAGGGGAATGTCTGTTAGGGAACCATTGTAGCTGTGCTTCTGCTTCTTAATATAAAGTATATGCCTGGCTCTGTTCTACTTCTTTTATTTTTTATGCTGCCTCTCTTTTGTCATATTTCTTGTGTCATGGCTTGTTGATTTGCTTCAAGCATTTGGTGGCCAAGTACTCTTGGACTTCATTGATCAGAGGATACATAGAATAAATTTGGTAGCAGTTCCTTCAGTTTGTGTGTTATGTTTATGTTGCTGTCCGTAGTGGTGATTGATGCATTGTCGTGCTGTTAGTTCTCCTTGTAGGGAGAATGTTTGCTAGGGGACCATTGTAGCTATGCGTACAAATTCTCTGCATAACACACATACTTGGATCTGACATTTCTTGGTTACCTTTTGTATTTATGTTGCTGTCCGTAGTGGTGATTGATGCATTGCCGTGCTGTTAGTTCTCCTTGTAGGGAGAATGTTTGCTAGGGGACCATTGTAGCTGTGCGTACACTTCTTTATATAAAAAGTATACTTAGGTTTTGCGTTTTCGGTTATGCTTTGTATTTATGTTGCAGTAAGTAGTGGTGATTGATGCGTTGCCGTACTGTTAGTTCCCCCCACCCAACTCCAATCACATTTGTAAATCCTTTCCGCATTTTTATCTCTTTCCTGCACCCTTATCTTAAACCATAAAACCCCACAGGAAGCCGGCCTTCTCCGGAGATTGGCACGGAAGGCATTCCTTCCTTCCGGCCTTTCAAGCTGGTGGGCGAATCTGGGCGCGTTAACACAAAATCCTTTCCTCATGGCAGATTCGTAACCAACAGCTTCTCTGGCACACCCGGTGGGACCCGGAGTCCCACATTTGAAAAAACTCAGGCTCGTGTTCACTCGGGCTGACAGTTCATTCTGAGCACTCGGTGAGACAAGGAAGTTTCTCACCCCCAAACAGAATCGAAGCACCGGTGTTCGCTTCATTGCTGTTCAAAATCAGAACACCTGGCGACTCTGCACGAACATATCCTCTGAGTCTGAAAGACCGGTCCTAGCACCTTCATGCAAACGAGAAGGTGGCGAGCAAGGGATCCGAGAAACCCGCCTGACTTTTACGAACTAGATATCAACGCCGAGGCGAAATTGTCGAGCCGGGCTGATCAACAAGCTCGTGTCGACGAAGCCGAGGCTGAAATCCAAGAAGAAGCCGAAGCCGAAGTCGGAGGAGCTGAGAACGAAATAGAAGAGGCCGAGGAAGAAGAGGAATCTACATCCTCGGAAGGTACCGACACTGAGTATACAACCGACGGAGGAGAAGAAGAAGAAATGGCTGCCCAGCAACGTAATGACGATGATCTCTTCCCGGCGGTGGACTCTACGGGGCCCTTGGCCCTGGTCGGACAGCAAGCTGAGCCCCTTGCTGCCTTAAAGTCCATCCCTACGTACGACGGCTATGGCAAGACGGCGTACGAGCACATCCAGGACATCCTTGCCCTGGCCGCATTGCATTCCATTATCGATGAAAGTGTGAAGACCCGTCTGCTGGCCCTTTCCCTGAGGGGAAAGCTTTTCTACTGGTGGAGATCGCTGCCAAAGGGATCTATCACAGGGTGGCCCCGACTCGCCGTAAGGCTCGTGAAAGGATGCAACGAGTCCGCCGACCCTACTTCTTTGCCGCATCGGGTCCAAGCATCCAGAGACACCCCCAAGAGGAGGTGTCTGACTTTAACATCAGGTTCGCGAGATCCTGGAAACGGGTACCTCGCGAGCTTCGGCCTTCAGCCGGCATGGCTGCTCACTACTATCTGAGATCCTTCAACTCGGACATATGCCCGTCGCCGAAGATTGCCGTAATAGACTCGTTTCTCGCTCTGTACGAAGCTGCCCAGCAAGCTGAAGCTGATATCATTTCCATCGGCAGACTCCCGTCCAGAGTGCAGGAACCCATTCGTCCCGACTTTCCCAGATCCCAGTATCCATCAGCTTCTGGTGATGCGCCGTCCACATCAGGACAGCAACCCCAGCAGCAATGGAATCCGGCGCCGGTCGTAACTCCTTACGGCCCGCCGCAAATGCATTATCCTCACCCGCCTCCTCCCCGCTCCGCATTTTCCAAGCACTCCCCCGCTCCCCGCAGTACGCACCTTATTCCAACCCTCCTCCATTAGCCGCATTGCCTCCACCGGCACAGTTGCCGCCTCCTGACAATAACATTCAAAATACAATCCTTCAGGAGGTACGGGCTTTGGCCTCGGGTTATCATGCCATGTCCAATGACATGACCGCTCTGAAGAAGAAGCAGGCCCAGATGGACCTCGCTCCTAGGAGGCCATATCCGCCCCCGGCACTGACAAAAGACAAGCCCCCAGAACACCAGCTGCAGAGGCGTCCGCCTCCGAGAAATGCTGCTATAGAAGACCAACCTGGTCCCTCTGACCAGGTTAACTGGTGCACTACGTGCAATGACCCGCATTCGGAGGAAGACTGCACACTGCACCAAGGACTACATCCAGACTTTGGCCGGCACGCCATAGAGGACGATGAACTCTACATGATCCTGGACGGCGAAGCCAACTTTGCCCTCCCGGAGGAAAATCTAGTGCCGCCCGCCAAGGAAGAAAAGAAAACTGCAGATGCTGCCAAGCCTTTGCAGGTATATGCCAGAAGAGAAAAGGCGCAGCCCGGTGGGCTGCCACCATACAAGCGGCTGTGGCCCTACACAGCCCAGGAGAAGGCATCCAAAGACAAAGCTCCATCCAAGCCTCCTCCGGCAAAGGCAGCCCCTGTTCCAGCCAAGCCTCCTATAGCAAAAGCCCCAGTTCCGGCTAAAGCTCCCGTACCTCAGCCTCCAGCTGAAACCAAAGAACAAGCACAGGAGAAGTTGAAGTACCCGTCTCTGACCAAGAGACAGAGAGTTGAGGCCACCCAACAATACCGGACGAAGTATGAGCCGGCAAAAGAAGCGGAAGGAGCTAGCACCTCGGGCTACAGCATAGTAGACGAGTTGAAAAGAACACCCGCTAGAATCAGCATGTACGATGCTCTTCTGCTCCCAGGCCAAGTGGATCTGCCGCAAGAATCTCTGAAAAACATGAAGAACGGCAAGCAGATACAGCCCGCTGTCCTGGTTCAACCTCTGACAGTCTCAGCCACTGGGAAGAACAGACCGCCTCCCTTCTATCTGTCTTTACGGATGCAAGGGCACATAGTACACAACTGCATGGTGGACTCTGGCGCTTCCACGATCGTTATGCCGAAAGCCGTCTGCGACGAGATCGGGATGGAGTACACAAGGAGCAGCCAAGGCGTGCTACAATTAGACGGCACCCCTGTCAAGACAGTTGGTGTCATAAAGGACATCCCTATCCGGCTGCATAAGGCTCTCGACATCGTGGTCATCCAAGAGGTCGTGGTTGTTGACCTGGCTCCCTACTTCGGTATGTGTCTCTCTCCGGAGTTCACTCCGAAGCTGGGTGGGTACCTGTCTCTAGACTACTCACACATGGAAGTCCCCTTCAAAGGAAGGAGACTGAAAATCTTTAATGAGAAGCCTTCCACCTTCCTAGTAGAGAAGATACCCGGAGAAGAGTTGGACTGCATGGTCCAACTTGACTGAGGAAGAACTGGTGACGGTAGAGCTGACGGAGCAAGCCCTCGAAGTGCTACAGCTCGAAGATGAGTTCTCTTTGCGGGATTTCAATGCCGTAATTGAGACAGAGCAGGGCTGTTACACCGTTGTACAGCCCGAGAGGCTTGACAAGTCAGCTGCAAAGGAAGTGGGACCTGCACCTGAGAAGCTGTGGAAGCTTTTCTTTGACGGCGCGCGATGCAAAAATGGCGCCGGTGCGAGGGTGCTTCCGGTTTCTCCGACCGGAATCCGTAAGGACTATACCTACAAAGTTGGCCCGGAGCCGCACTAACAACTCGGCGGAGTACGAAGCCCCGTGCTTGGGTTTGCGAAAGGCGGAGAGGCTCGGGAATTAAACACCCGCGGATCTTTGGAGATTCGTAGCCGGTGTGTCACCAGGTTACGAATAAGTGCGCCTCCAAACAACACTATCTCAAGGCGTACCGCAACCGGGTGTGGGACCTGATGGAGTCGTTTGACTCGTTGAATGTCAAGGCGATATCACGTGAGAAAAACAAACACGCTGACATTCTGGCGTCCGTTGGAGCCAGTGCACGTTCCGGCCGATGACGTTGTCCGGAAACCGAAGCCGGTTCGCACTATTTACAGGCCTTCTGTGCCTGATAAGGACACCCACTGGCAGGTGTTCGATTGTGACGAGCAGATCGTCACATTTTTGGTTAATGAAGTTGGTTCAATCGAGAGTAGAGACCCTGATGACGAGCAATATGAGGGGTTGATACAGTTAAAAAATAATCATGTCCCAAAAGGACTGATTACTTTGGAGAGTCTATTTGATCAGAATGACAGAGCTATATCTCATAGGATCAAAGTAGACCCGAAGCAGTATGCCGACCTGGAACTTGAACCTGGTAAAACTATCAAGGTCGGGACAGACTGCACTTCGGAGGAACTTGAGCAGATCAGATCACTGTGCCGAGAGTTCCCCGACATCGTGGCCTGGTGCTACGAGGATTTGAAGGGGTATGACAGAAATGTAATCCAAAGATACCATTGAGCTAGAGGATGGCGCCAAGCCATTCCGACAGACGGTAGGGCAGTAAATCCGAAAATTGAGGCCATGATGAAAGCCGAGCTCTTGAAGATGCTGGAGGCCAAAATCATCTACCCCATCAAACATTCATCCTGGGTCGCGAATTTGGTGCCCGTGAGGAAAAAGAATGGCGACATTCGTCTCTGTGTCGACTTCAGAAACCTGAATCAAGCTTCCCTCAAGGACCACTATCCGCTTCCCCAAATTGACCAAATTCTACACATCGTTGTCGGAGCCCGCAGATTCTCACTTCTAGATGGATTTTCCGGCTACAACCAGATTTGGGTCAGGGATGAGGACCAGCATAAGACGGCGTTCACCACCAAATGGGGGACGTTCGCCTATCACCGCATGCCTTTCGGCTTATCCAATGCCGGTGCCACATTCCAAAGGGCCATGGACCCGGCCTTCCGAGAGCCGCTCAATAAGATCATTGTCATCTACCTTGATGACATGACCGTTTTCTCTCACCAAAGAGGGGATCATGTTTCCCACCCGCGGCAAATATTTGAGAGGTGTCGAGAATTCGGCATTTCTATAAACCCGAAGAAGTCTGTCTTCGCGGTAAAAGAAGGTAAGCTGTCGGGACATGTCATCTCCGAGAAAGGCCTCGCCATTGACCCTGACAGAGCAGAAGCCCTCCTTCGCTTGCCAGCCCCAATCGATAAAAAAGGGCTGCAGTCCTTCTTCGGCCATATTAACTTCGTGCGGAAGTTCATCCCGGACTTCGCACAGTGATCAAGCCTATGGCCGAACCGCTGAAAAAAGATACAACTTACGAATGGACCGATGAGAGAGAGCAAGCCTTCGAGGAAATCAAGGCTCGAATTGCGCAAGCTCCGGTGTTGATAAACCCGGACTACTCCAAGGACTTCATCCTCTATGCGGTGGGAGAACAGAAAGTTACGCCGCAGTCCTAACTCAGAAGGGAGACGATGGCGAGGAGCGCCCCATAGCGTTCTTGAGCCAAGTGATTCAGCCGCATGAAGAAAAGTACAACTTTATAGAGCGGCAGGTTCACGCTGTCATGAAATCCCTCCGAAAGTTCGGGCATTTTGTCTCCCGTAGCAAAACGACCGTCTTTGTGATTCACCCGACGTTCGAAGCTTCATCATACAAGGAGAGCCGGGTCACAAGAGAGCAGGATGGATTGCAAAAATCCAGGAGTTCGACATCGAAGTGCGGCCCACCAAGCTTATCAGAGGCCGAGCCTTGTGTCAGGAGCTGGCCCGAAGCGCTGTAGCCGGCATCTCCGCCTGTAAGTGGGAGGACACAGCGACAAGCATCTACCTAGCCAACTCCTTATCGGAGGAGAGTGATTGGACAGATGAACTGGTGAGATATTTCTGCACCGGAAGATGTCCAGATCACCTGAACGCCTCACAACGAAGGAGATTTCGGCTAGGTGCACTCAAGTACACTCTTCGCCCCGAGGGGCTTTACTTCAAAAATATTGACGGCATCCTGTTGCGGTGCGTCATGAAATCAGACCAGCCCAGGGTCCTCGGAGATTTTCATTCCGGGATGCCTGGAGGTCATCATTCCGCAAGGCCTACGGCCTTAAAAATAATTAGAGCCGGGTACTATTGGCCCACTCTATTCACGTACGCTTATGCGGTCCTGTTCCAAGTGTGATCAATGCCAGAGGTTTGCTGGTAGAAACAGAAAAGCACCCCCGCCCCTTCAACCGATTCAAAGCCGAGACTCCGTTCCAAAGAATGGGGTCTAGACTTCATTGGGGTGATTTCGCCTAGTTCCTCTCGCCGGACACAAGTTTATTCTTACGACCACCGATTACTTCACACGGTGGGCGAGGCGATCCCAACCAAAAACGCGGACCAAGAAACGGTCATCGTGTTCCTTGAGAGCCCGATTACCCGCTTCGGGGTTCCGGAGTCAATTGTGACGGACAATGGTCTAGGATTTGCAGTGCGCTGTACTCACGGAGTACACTGGCAAACTTGGCATTTATCACAAAATGTCTTCTAATTACTACCCGCAGGGGAATGGCCTTGCCGAGTCTACTAACAAGAACCTCCTGAAGATCATCCGGAGGACCATTGACAGGAACAAGCGGACTTGGCATTTACTCCTGAACCGGGCGCTGTGGACGGACGGAGTTTCATTCAAGAAATCCATCGAACGTCCCCTTATGCGCTCGTCTACGGTAAAGAGGCTGTCATGCCATCCCACATTGAAATCCCTGCCCTATGGATGTTGGACGAAGACAGGAGCAGTGGAGACCCGGTGGATGACAGACTGTGCCAACTTCTGCAGTTGGAAGAAGACAGAGAAAAAGCATACCAGGCCTTCACCAAGCATATTGAAGCCACTCAAGGCTGGTTTGCGAAAGGCACCACTGCCCGAGTTTTTAAAATCGGGGACCTGGTGCTGAAGTGGGACTCATTTAAGGCGAAGCCGGGCAACCACGGGAAATTCGATGCCCTCTGGGAGGGCCCTTATCAGATTGCCCGGGTGAACCAGTTCAATGCTTACGTACTTCGGGATATGGAGGGTCAGCTCCTACCTATCCCCGTTAACGGGTTCCACTTAAAAATTTACCGTCGCTGAAGGTGCCCAATGGGCCCTTCTTTGTAAAAATTTCCCTTATGCATTTTACTTTTCAGCATGTACAGTTTTCCATTTGTTTGAGCCAAAACGGGACAAAGGGAGAGAACACAGACTTCGCAGCGAAGTCTGTTGTCACCCCTCAGAAGGAGCGAGTTCCGACTTCGCGCGCGAAGTCCGAATACACCCGACTTGCGCGCGAAATGCGAACTGCGCCCGAACTTCGCGCGAAATGCGAACTGCGCCCGAACTTCGCGCGAAATGCGAACTTCGCGCGAAGTTCGAACTTCGCACGAAGTCCGGGCGCGCCCCGTTTTCCGAGCGCAGCTGAGCGCAGCTCGAGTGGCCCGTCACAAAAGGCAACAAATTTTAAGTGGGCCCGAAGCCTCATCCGAAAGTTGCGAAGTCGGACTGCGCCCGATCTTCGGGCGCAGTTGGAAAAGAAAGGCGACAACAGTCTTAACGCAAGTGGCAGTTCGGATCGCGCCCGATTTTGGGGCGAAGTCCGACGCGGCGAGTCGGATCGCGCCCAATTTTGGGGCGAAGTCCGATTGCGCCCTGTTTCCTGGGCGCAGCTTGGATGGTTTAAAAAATAAATAAAAAATTCCAACACTCCAAGCGTGGGCCCAGGGCGCATTGCGACAGTAAGAGTTGGGTTTCCGCACCAAAGGGTTTTTTCTTGAGCAGTGTGCCCAGATTGCGGCAGTGACGTCAGCCATGGCGCAGCGTTCAAAGTTAAATTTAATGATTGCGCAATCTTCAAGGAAAGCGCAATCAAGGAAGCATGGCGCGGCAACCAGGGTACATCTTTCAAGACATTCTCCTATGCGGCCACCAAAAAAAACATAACGCCTTCACTTGCCGCCGACCTACCCCCTCCTGCGCACCATTAATGACGCTGTCATTGTCTAGAAAAGGGGGTCTGATGCATCCAGACATGCCAAATCGTGCAGATTATTCCCGTGATCGCAAATCGGTGCAGACGTCCGAAATCGTAATTATTGCTGTTTCGGAGGGATGGACAAAGGAAAGTTGCCAATGCCAGCGCAATCCAGCGAAGGGCGCGAACTGGGGGATTTACCGCAGTCAAGTGTTTTCAGGAGTGAGACACCGCAGGACCAAAAGCCAAAATCCCGGCCAAAGAAAGTACAGCGTGGGCAAGCCCCACCACCACCGGTTAATTACCTGTCGGGGTACAAGGACGGCTCGTTTTCCATGAGCCTTACTAAACTGCGGATAAATGTGGAGAATTGGGCTGACAAAGTTTCGCCCTCTCACCATTTCGGAGCGGCGTACAAGTCGAACCTTTTCCGGTTCTTGTGCCCTCCTGTCCATCAATGCCCGGAGCTGGTAGACCTAATTGTCAGACATTACAGACCAGCTACCCGGCAAATTTGCAGCTCCAGCGGTAAACCCTTGTTCGCGCTTCGCAAAGAGACTGTCCAGCCGGCCTTCGCCCCAGGGTTGGAGTATGACTCCAGCACGATTGTCAGAAAGATAAATCTTGGCGAGCAAGCGGGGCGCTTTACGCACACAAAAAGGATGAGGGATTTCCTCAATTCAGAGCTGAACGCCCCGCTCGCAGCTGGACAATGGCCAACCGGCCCCATACCCCTGGAGAGGTTTCAGAGCAAATACATATACACCATCCTGGCGTGGGTCCTCGGCTGCGACTCTGACGAGCTGGTACAGTCGTACCAGCTAGCGCTGGCAGAATGTCTCCTATGCGGAGAGTCCTATGAACCAGCAGCGCAGAGAAGTGGGAAGCGCCCTATCTTCTTTGACTGGGCAGACTGGCTTGCATACGCCATTCACTCCAGCCTGGTGAAGCTCCAGAAAAAGCAGTCAACTGAATTTCGATTCAGTTCCTTCTTGGCTTGGCTTTGTTTGTATCACTTGCACTCCCGGATGCCGATCCCTAACCTGAAGAAGGTGAATGAGAAGGGAAGACTGGACGGATGACCTATACCGGAAAGGGTCTTACTACAAGTTCAACTTCAACTTTCTGGGCTTGGTCATGTCAGTCTTCAGCGATGGTGAGATCCCTCGCCCCCCGCAGGAAATGACGAACTATTTGTTGAATCACAAGCTCGGGGACGTTTTTAGACTGACGCAAGGGATTGTGGTCAGAATCTACGGATTCAAGGGCAAACCTCATCTGCTGCCCTACTGGTGCACGGATCATCAGTTTGGGATGGAGGTTGCGCGGCAGATGGATTACGTTGAAGAGGAGTTCGGCCAGGGAAAGAGAAAGGGCCATATCTTTCAATATCCTCTTTCCTGGGCGAACGTCGAGATATCAGAGATAGGACAGCATGTCTATCTCGAGCGGGAGCTTTTTGACATTGGCCTGATTCTGCTGCCGCAGCGCTGGAAGTACGACCCACACGGGATAAGGGGAAAGTTTGCACATATCTGCCCCCGGGCGGACATAATCGAAGATAGATGCGATGTGGTCCATGTTGACCTCGACTGGGAGATTGACTCGATGGAAGCATGGCCTCCGTGGCAGGATTTTTACTGCGAGGAGGTAGCATATGACCCCGAGCGAAACCCGGACCACAAGTTCTCTTCTCCAGGATTTAAAAAATTCATCTCCAAGCTAGCAGGCCTTAACTGGCCAAAAGAAAAAGTTGTTGAATGCTGGAAGATGAGGTGCCGCACGCAGCACGATAAATCCATCAGGAGGAATCTGGCCGTTGATGATGACTTTTCAGCTCTATATGACCAGCACATTGACAACTGGTGGCCTTTCGCATTCCGAGATTACGTTCCCCGAGGTCCCTTCGAGGGTTATAAAGGGGGGTCTTCCTCCCAACAGTTGTACACTTTTGCAACTACCAGCGCGGGCCCAGCAGACATCCAAGTGGACCCAATGCAGCTTGTGGCTTCCAAGGTGGCGCCTGAAAAGGCGAAAAAATCAGTCAAGTCAACGCCCGAGGTGACTCCTCAGGCACAAAAGACGCCAGCGCCACCAACGAGCGGACCGGCCGCGGCAGACCTTCTGCAAGTCAAACCCCGGTACAAGTTTACCGTGGGAACATCAGTGCCCGCTGCACCTGCTTCATCTCCTTCTTCCGAACCAGCCATCGCTCCAAAAAAGAAAAAGAGGAAGAGAGTTGAGAAAGTCAGGCGACCTAGTCTGACGGTGCAGCAGTCAGTCGCAGAGCCGCAGCCGCGTTCAGCCGCTCCAGAGGTTGTTTCTCTGGATAGTCCTGAGCCAACCGCCGGAACCAGAACCGCAGACATTCATCCAACATCGGCTCAGGCGGAGCCCGCAGGTACGTTCGCTGCCCCGCTCCCTCTGATCTCATCTAGCCCTACTCCTACTCCATCTCCCGCTCAATCCGAGCAAGTCATGGCCGCATCTTCCTCTCCATCTCCACACCCTTCTAGCGGCCCCCATTCTTTCAAACCAGTTTGCTCAGGACCCCAACGCCTTCCTATCCCCGAGTCAAACCCCAAACCCTTCACCCGTGGTTAGTTTTGAAGCCACGCGTTCACCGCCGCATCCATTGCCTCAACCGCTTGAAACCCTTCCAGCATCAACCGCTCCGCTCTCCACTTCCCGGTCGCCCTCAAAAGCGGCCGCTCCTTCCAAAGTCCTTCCAGTTCCTCCAATTTCCCTGTCCGCAGGAGAAACGTCGCAGCAGAACCCTAGGGCTGGGGGAACCGGACTTCATGGACGACCTCCAGAACACGGACGATTTGCCTCTGGCAACGAGAGCCGTAGAATATCCTATCTCTTTCCTCCAAAACTTGAAGCGGAGGAGACCTGAAGAGATAGCCGCCCCGGTAAAGCGCACCAAGTTTAACTTCGAGAGGAGAGTGCTCACGACAGAAAAGATAACTCCAAAAGTGAAGAAGCCTCTCCGGGAAATGACCAGGGCGGACTACGAGCTCCAGACAAAGGAGAAGAGCTTTGACGATATTCACCCGCAATACGAGATTCAGGGAATCCTCCGTAAAGCGGATAATCTCCTTGTCAAAAATCTGGAGGAACAGGAAGAGCTTTTCCGGTTGCAGGACAAGACAAGACAGCTTGAAGAGGACCTGTCTAGGTCCACTGAGCAGCTAGAAGCGGCGCAGCGAGAAATAGACGAATTAAAAGCCCAGCTGGCCGCTTCTCAGCAAGAAGCCGCAACGGAAAAGCAGGCAGCCCTGGAGCAGATTTCTCAGCTTCAGGAGTCTTTGAAACAGGCGCAGTCGCAATCTGCAGAGAAAGCATCTCAAGCGACGGTCTTTTCAAAGAGCAAAGTTAAGGAGATGCGGGCTGATCTGCCGCGGGGATGCAAGCCCCACACATATAAAGCTATGTCGGTCCCGGATTTCGCATCCAGGATCCAAGAAGTTTCTGCCCAGGGAAAGCCTGTGGTAGAGGAGGCCGAACGCCAGGCGAAGCAATGGCTGGACCTGGCGATAAATCTTCAAGAACGTGAGCGCGATGGCCTCCAATTCTCCCCCATGTCCTCATTCGCTGCAGAATGGGCAGATGCAAGGGTAACCTTGCATAAATATTTTAAGAAAACAGAGGAGGTGAGGGTTGCCAGACGAATGCTGGATGCATTCGAACATGAAAAGGACATCTGTATGGCTCCCTTTCACGCTCTCTCTGAACTAGGGTGCCCGGGCTTTGTTGAGAATGGTGAGTTTCTCACCCATGAGCAGGTGAAAAAGAATTGGCGGTCCTTTGAGGCAGATACAGCTGAAATCGATAGCTGGACCGAGCCAATTCAAGAAAGTCAGGTCACCCAGATGGTGTCCAAGTGCTGCAAGATCAGCTCCTACTTCCAGGAGCTGGGAAAAAGATACCTCACCATCGACCTGCACGCGGTCGCTGCATTCCACGCAGCATTAGAAGAAGTTGCCGACCGCCGACCATTCGAAGCAGAAGCCTGGGGCCAAGCCCAGGCCGCATACAACCGCATCTGCGAGGCAGAAGCCAGCGCTGGAGAGCATTCGGAAAGCGAATCTGAGGAGGCGACTGCCGGAAGTGGATCTGAAGAACAGTTGCCGCGAGGAGAACGGCCAGAGCAGCAAAAGGCAGGGGAAGTAAGCTCCTCTGCACCCAATGGATGAAGGCATGGATTCTTTGCGCCGAGGCGAGCTCGACACCCCGCGAGCCGCCAAAAATGTTGCCACATTTTGCACGGGGTGCAATGTTTTCAGTTTTTGTAAGAGAGCTGCTCTCCCTTTCCCCTCTTCCTCTCTTTCCCTTCCCTCTTCTCTCCCTTTCTCTCTCTTCCCTACATTCTCATTCTTCCCTCTTTCTTTTGAGCCCCTCAGTCAGATCTCAAATTTGACATCAGTTACCCTGAAAAATGGCTAAGTGCTAGGGTGCAATCCGACTTCGCAGCGAAGTCGGAGTGCGCCCTCCAGTTGGAGCGCAGCAAGAGTGCAAAGTGCGCAGTGCGACAGAATCAACCGAAGAACAAGTGTTCCAAGCGCAGTCCGACTTCGCAGCGAAGTCGGAGTGCGCCCTGCTTTCTAGGCGCACCTTGTAGCAGGCTGGCAGGAAAAATGACTACGTGCTGGAGCGAAGTCGGACTGAGCTCCCTTTCCAGGGCGAAGTCCGTACGGCGGCAGAAATCAGCTTTCACCTGTGCGCAACCCGACTTCGCAGCGAAGTCGGAGTGCGCCTTTGACAAGTGCGCGAGGGGAAATAAACTCAGAAATGCACCCAAGGCATGAAGGCCTTCCCAACTGCGCTATTTTCTGCCTGCACAACCCGATGGCGCTCTGATCCTGGGAGAAGTTGGATAAACTGCCTTTCAAGGCAAGCACGTGTCAAGCAGCATCATCCGACAAGTGTCCAACTTTGGGATCCGAGCCAAGACGTGCCGAGCAAAAGGACAAGCATGGGCTGCACTACTTATGCCAGCTGCCCCATTTAAAGCTGATTGGAGGTTCTACCTGCTTCAGCTACCCGCATTCCTGCCGATGAGAAGTTCTACCTAACGCGCTGCCACGTAGTTGTCCAGCCTCCAGGGAGACCATGCTCTGCAGTGCAGCTCCCGCTCGACAAAGGTCGAGCATCGCCGATCCGCGGCCGCTTTTGTCGACTAATGTTTGACTGGGACTTTGTGCCCATTAATGTAACGGGAGGGACTCGGGCTATAAATACCCACCACGTTTTCATTGTAAGGTGGTGGAAGGGGAATGTCTGTTAGGGAACCATTGTAGCCGTGCTTCTGCTTCTTAATATAAAGTATATGCCTGGCTCTGTTCTACTTCTTTTATTTTTTATGCTGCCTCTCTTTTGTCATATTTCTTGTGTCATGGCTTGTTGATTTGCTTCAGCATTTGGTGGCCAAGTACTCTTGGACTTCATTGATCAGAGGATACATAGAATAAATTTGGTAGCAGTTCCTTCAGCTTTGTGTGTTATGTTTATGTTGCTGTCCGTAGTGGTGATTGATGCATTGCCGTGTCGTTAGTTCTCCTTGTAGGGAGAATGTTTGCTAGGGGACCATTGTAGCCATGCGTACAAATTCTCTCGCATAACACACATACTTGGATCTGACATTTCTTGGTTACCTTTTGTATTTATGTTGCTGTCCGTAGTGGTGATTGATGCATTGCCGTGCTGTTAGTTCTCCTTGTAGGGAGAATGTTTGCTAGGGGACCATTGTAGCTGTGCGTACACTTCTTTATATAAAAAGTATACTTAGGTTTTGCAGTTTCTGGTTATGCTTTGTATTTATGTTGCAGTAAGTAGTGGTGATTGATGCGTTGTCGTACTGTTAGTTCCCCCCACCCAACTCCAATCACATTTGTAAATCCTTTCCGCATTTTTATCTCTTTCCTGCACCCTTATCTTAAACCATAAAACCCCACAGGAAGCCGGCCTTCTCCGGAGATTGGCACGGAAGGCATTCCTTCCTTCCGGCCTTTCAAGCTGGTGGGCGAATCTGGGCACATTAACTCAAAAATCCTTTCCTCATGGCAGATTCGTAACCAACAGGTACGGTGAGCAATCTAAGGCTTACAGGTTCTTTAATCCTATTTCACATAAAATAATTGTCTCCAGAGATGCAATTTTTGATGAAGGAGGAAGTTGGGTATCACAAAAATTGTTTGTTGAGGATGTTTTTGGTGAAGAGAAGGTGGAACCAAGCCATGTTTCAGTTCAGCCCAGCCATAAAAAAGTTTCCAGTTCATCTTCTGCAAGTGCAACTTCATGTCCAAGAGAAGGTTCTTCCAGTAGTTCTCCACCTCCATCACCACCGACCAAAGGAAAAGGTAAAATATTGTTGAAGGATCACCCACAATCTCAAATTCTTGATAAGAATTTCCATAAGAGGGTAACAAGGAGTCAACATACAGAGATGAATGCAGTAATAGAGAGGTTAGAGAACCTGCATATTTATGGAGATGATGATAGTGGAGATCCCAAGGGTGATGTTGTAAACTATGCACTTGTTTCACAAGTTTCTAAAGTTTCTAAAGTTGTTGTTGATGATTTTAAGCCTTCATGTTTTGAGCATGCTAGTACTAAAAAAGTGTGGATGAAGGCTATGCAAGAAGAAATGCATTCTATTGAAATGAATGATACTTGGGAGTTGTGTGATTTGCCCAAGGATAGGAAATGTGTAGGATGCAAGTGGGTCTACCAGATCAAGAAGAACAGTGATGGATCCATTGAGAGGTACAAGGCACGGTTGGTAGCAAAGGGTTTAGAAATATGGTTTGGACTACGAGGAAAAATTTGCTCCAGTGGCAAGGCAAGAAACAGTAAGGATGTTGCTATCATTGGCAGCTCATAAAAGTTGGAAGGTGCATCATATGGATGTCAAAAGTGCATTTCTCAATGGGTATTTAGATGAAGAAGTATATGTGGAACAGCCACAAGGTTTTGTTGTCCAAGGAAAAGAAGATCAAGTCTACAGGTTGAAGAAGGCTCTATATGGGCTGAAGCAAGCTCCAAGAGCTTGGTATGCTAGAATCCATGACTACTTCCTGCAGTGCAATTTTGAAAGGAGTAAGAGTGAGCCCACTTTGTACTACAAAAGGGAAGGTAATGATATTCTTATTGTATGCCTTTATGTTGATGATATGTTATTTATGGGGAGTAGTTCTTCTTTGAATGATTCTTTTAAACATGATATGAAGAAGGAGTTTGAAATGTCTGATTTGGGTTTGATGAGTTACTTTCTTGGGATGGAAGTACATCAAACTAGCAATGAGATTTTTGTTTGTCAATCCAAATATGTAAGGGATATGCTGAAGAAATTTGGTTTGAGTGAATGTAAACCTGTAGCAACACCCATTGCACATGGGAGATCTTGAGTTTGGAGGATGGAGCTGAAAGGGCAAACAAAACAAAGTACAGGAGTATTGTTGGTAGCCTTATGTTCCTTTGTAACACTAGGCTGGATATATGCTTTGTTGTTTCACAGTGTTCCAGGTATATGGCTAATCCATCACAGTTACATTTGAAGGCAGCAAAGAGGATTTTGAGGTATGTTCGTGGAACAATTGATTATGGGATCCACTACTCACAAGAAAAGAATTTGAAGTTAGTGGGATTCAGTGACAGTGATTGGGGCAGTAATATTGATGACAGGAAATCCACGAGTGGGCACTGTTTTTCTCTTGGTTCAGGTTTGGTGACATGGAGTTCCAAGAAACAAGCTATAGTGGCGTTGTCTTCTATTGAAGCAGAGTATATTGCACTTACATCGGCAAGTGCACAAGCATTGTGGCTTCGAAAGGTGCTAGGAGAGATTAGGGAGAAGCAAGAGACTCCAACTACTTTATTATGTGATAATCAAAGTGCCATTAAGTTGGCACATAATCCTATCCACCATACCAGGTCCAAGCATTTCGACATCAAGTACCACTTCATTCGGGACATGGTAGAGAAGGAACAAGTTAAATTGAGGTATTGCTCCACACACGATCAAGTAGCAGATATTTTTACTCGAGGAGTAGTAAAACCTCAGTTTTTGCTGCTAAGGGACTTGATAATCAGTCCCCTTACCAGCAAGGGGCAGAATGTTGGAAATCTGGCCAGCCATACATTAAAACAAAAATTTGGGCCGTTAGATGACGTTTTCAGCCTTGGAAAGCATCTCCTCTTAGTAGAACTTCGAAATCTGTGCAATCTGAAAAAAAAACGGGCTCAAACGGACACCCGAGTCAAAAGTTATGGTCGAAATACTAAGATGTAATAAACACCGTCGATGTAGATCCGACGGATGTGATTTGCTAGGTTTAGGGTTTGCTTTGTTTTTTCTTACTTAAGGCAGTTTTAGGGTTTTCTTTTATGATGAAGAATATTGCATTGTAGCATGTGTGTGAGCTCTTCCAGAGCCTGTGAGGAGATTGTAACAGAGTACTGAAACTCTGCCAAAATTATTCCAGATAATAAGAAGATAATATTTGCTCCAATTTTGTTTTATTGTATTATTGTAAATTCTTCAAACTTATTATAATCTTCTATTGAGTGTTAGCCTAAATATGTTTCATCTAGGTCTTTATATATGATAATACAAGAAACTTTTCTATGAGATTGATTTACAGGTAACCTTTTGTAAAAATGGTTTTTGGTCCCTATCGAGACACCACATTGGTATTTTCATGGACTCTCATCCCGGATACCCATGTTCAAATCATGGGGAGGGTATCCCCTGATGTGCCCTTCGGGGAGGGTGGCCCCCAGTTGTACTTCATCTTCTTCAACCAAAAAAAAATGGGTTTTTTTTTATGAATAAAAAGTCATTATATTCCTCCTTGAAGATCATCAATTGTTGATCACATACTAATCAGAACTTTGGCTGATTGTTCTTACTCCAACTGTTATCTCTCAACCTGATTCATTATATCAAATGCTACATTTGCATCAAAATCAGAATTATTCCTCACATAACCTTCTTTTAAATTTCAAGGACAATTTAGCTACATTCATGACCAATAGTAATTGGACTTTCATTGACCAAAGAATAACCATTTATGATGTGTTCCATATGAAATTTTGGAATTCCTTGCACATATAATCTATATCATGTAGTAGCCAAGCTTGGGCTTAATAAGACTAATATGCCGAGTATACCCTAACACGATTCATGTGATGGGCCCAATATAGTTGTATGGAGGACAACTCCCTTGCTCAATTAGTTAAGCTAAATAAGTTAGACTTCAAAGTTGTGTAGCAAAATAAGAAACATTCAATCTTGCTCATATAACATGGTATTAGATGGAAAAAAGAATTAATAGAGAAAGGATGTTGCCAATGGGTCCTTGGTTCAAGGGTTTGGACAAATAGTTGATGTAACCTACACCAAGGATCAAACAACACCAAATAGCTCAATGTGAGTAAGTCAATGTAAAAGGGAAAGGGCAACCCTTTCAAAACCCTATTTAAAAAAAAAATATATGTTAATTAGATATATAAACAAATAAAAAACTATGTCAATAAATGGAGAGATTTAAAAGAGTATAATAGAAGGCCCTTATGTGGCCAAACTAGATTCAACACCAAAACTTAGGTTGTAGATGTAGGCAATACACTACATTGGATATTTAGGGATGCTAAGGGCAAAGCTTTTCGAATTCTAACAAAGCTTTGATAATCCTAGCTGCTAGACCATTCCTAATGTTACGAACTCCAAGAAATTGCATGTAATCCAAGAAAACCATCTATAATGAATAACTACCTGTATAATATAGTTGTAAGATTCCCACAAAAAATTGAAAATATGCAACTTCTAGTAGTTACAACAAGATAATTATGATAATCCATGGGACATTTATGTGTATGCATTTCTTTGGCACCATATGGAGTGTTGGATAATAACATTGTTAGAAACGCAAAATGGATTCATGAACTGCAATCAACCTTTGCATTGATGTGATAGAAGACTAAATATACGAATGATCAAGCACGTATGTGGTTGGGAGTTACAACCACCCTTCAACTTCCTGTAACCTTTATAAGTGTTACATGGTATGTCATCAATGATGTGTAATAATCACAACATTTCCCCCCTTATCACATCAATGCTCAATCAAAGTACATACAAGAAAATTATAAATTTTTCGAACTTCACACATGCAAGAGACTTTGATAAAATATCAAGAAGAACTGATCATTCTTCTTGTACGCCAAACTGTACCCAGTTTTACCATGGATATACCTGAGTACCTGCTTTGCTGCTTTCCAAAGATACACTTTTGGTTCTTGCATGAACTATGAAAGATAGCTTACAAAATAGTTGATGTCCGGTCTGGTGTATATCAGATAAATGAGACTCCCAATCAACTAGCAATAGAGAGTTCTAATCACCTATGAAGATGGGTCATAGCAGGACAGTTGCAACCTTGCTTCAATTAGAGTATCCATGGGCTTGCAACCTATCATCTGAAAATTCTCAAATAATGTCTTGGCATACTTCATTTGTGACATGAACACATGGTTCTCAATTTGCCACACCTCCAAGCCAAGACAATAATGCATTAGCTTGAGATCAATCATGTTGAACGAAAGCTTCAATGCTTTCTTGGTCTCTTCAATCAACTTCACTGAACTCCCAATGATGACCAAGTCATCGACATACGATGATGATCACAACCTCTCTTCCTTGCCTTTTGAAGTACAAGTTTGGATCATATGGACTATGATAGAATCCATGTCGCAAATGATGATCATCGATCTTCATATACCAGGCTCTAGGTGCCTTCTTCAGCACATTGACGGATTTGATGAGCCTACATAACTTGTTCTCTTGATCAGGTATGAGGAATCCCTTTGGTTGTGTCGTGTGGACTTCTTCACTAAGGTCACCATTGAGAAATGCACTCCTCACGTCCATTTGATGCAACTTCCATCCAAACTATGCAACCATTATGGAAACCATCCAAATGGTCTTGATATTTGTTGTTGGTGCAAAAGTTTCATCATAGTCAATTCATTCCCTTCTATGCATAGCCCTTTGCAATGTCTTGCTTTGTATTTTTCGATGCTCCCATCAACTTTATACTTAGTCGTGAATACCCACTTGCATCCAATGGGTTTCTTGCCAAGTGGAAGATTAACAAGTTGCCACATCATGTTCATCATCAATTCTTGATACTTTGACGTTCATGGCATTCTTCCAATCCTTCGATGCAAGAACTTCGTGAACCATTGAAGGTTCATATGTTTGCACCAAAGTGTTCATCAAGGCTAGTTTGACCTCGTTTTGAACTCTACTCCAAGTTCTTGGTCCAAAGCTAGATGTGTCCGGAACACAATCCAAGTTCGCATTATGAATGTGTTGAGATACCACTTTGGCTTGTGAGAAGTAATCAAAGTGGATGGTCTTGGGTCATCGGCTCCATCAGGAACATCTCAATCATCTTCATCAAAATCAACATCCTTTGCTTCAAAGGCTTCATCATCATCATCATCAAACAAGAAAACAACAAATGCTTTGTCAACAGCATGTTGCTTAGAAGAAGAGGTACACTCATTCTTTTCATCAAACACAACATCTTTGTTGATACGTAGCTTCTTGGTGTCAAGATCCATGAGACGATATCTCTTCGACTCTCTTGTATCCACTGAAGATACATTGTTTGGATTTCTCTTCTTGCTTCATCCAATTCTGCTTAGGAATGTGCATGAAAGCAGTGCATCCAAACACATGGATGCGTGAAAAGGGTTGTTTCCTATCCATGCTTCTTCAAGTGTGACACCATTCAATGGAAGTGTGGGTGCATGGTTTAACAAGTAGATCACAGTACGAATAGTTTCTGCCCAAAATGTTGGCTCCAAATAGGCATCGCGTAGCATGCATTGCACCATCTCCTGAATAGTACAATTTCGCGTCTACACTATGTTGCTTCAATAAAGCAAATTATTTATTTTTGGTGTACTCCCCCCCTCTATCTAAGTAGAGATTATGAATAGGATGACCAACAATCTTCTCCACATGAGCTTCTAACTCCTAGAAATAATGGAAAGCTCCATCCTTGGTCCTCAAGACATACACCCACATTCATCATGTATGATCATCAGCAAACAATTTAAACTATTTATAGCCACTAAGACTCATATCCATGGGTTTGCACAAATCAGAGTGCACCAAGTCGAGTGGACCACCCGCTCTACGACTACTTGAGCTAAACCGGGCTCAATTTTGCTTTTTGACCAAACAACTCGTATAAAGGTCACCAAACTTCGTCAAATATGGAATTCCATGTACCAGGTCATGATGTAGGATTGACTTCAAATGGTCGAAGCTTAGATGTCCAAATCACATGTGCCATAATGTGGCAACTTCATCTGCCTTGGCTTCCAAAGCTTGGTTGTCTCGAATTACAACCCCAAGCTGAAAAATCTTCCCTATGTCAATAGCACAAGCAATGATCATCGAACCTTTTTCACTTGAATGAGATAGAGTTTCTTTGCACTTGTTTTCAAAAATTCGAAAGGCTGATTGTGGTCAAGTAATTGACTCACAAGAAGAAACTTCTTTGTGAGGAAAGGCACGTAAAGAACTTGAGTTGGTGACAGGTATGTGCTCCAAGATGCAAACCAACATCACTGATTCTAGCAACGATGTATGTTGAATTGTCGCCAAGTGTAACTTTCCCATGGTTAAATGAATGGTCAAGGCTCACAAATTATTCCTTCTAGCCTGGCATATGTCGTGTAGCTCCTGAATCAACATACCAAACTGGCTAGACTTCAAAATAGCATCAAGAGATTGAACGGAACAAACATAGTCTTTTCCTTCTACATCAGAATTAGTGTCCTCGACTGCATTGTCATGTTGGCAATGAGGAGCATTCCTCTTTTGCCAATGAAAAATCTTCTACTTCCCTCCTAAGCCACAAGCTCACCTTCACAAGTCAAAGCTCTACTCTAATACCAATGTTAGAAATGCAAAATGGATTCATGAACTACAATCAACTTTTGCATTGATGTGATAGAAGAATAAATACATGAATGGTCAAGAAGGTACAAAGTCGGGAATTACAATCACCTTTCAACTTCCCGTAACCTTCATTAATTGTTACAAGATACGTCATCGATGACGTTAATATTCACAACAAACATTTGGTAACAACTAGCGTTGATTTCCTTATATGGGCCACTAGATGTTGGTAATGGTGCTAGTTGCTTGGTGTTGGTGCTTAGCACAAAGTTGCAACTGGTGCCCCTAAGGCATAAGCACTATGTGCTATGTACTGCCTCACACCATACTTTTGCATGAAACTAAGGTATATTGCTTGGTTATGTATTCATATCTTTGTACTAGCATTTGTTGGACATAAGTGCAACTAGTCAAGATGATTTAAGCAACTCATGCTCTACTTGGATTCCCATCGCATCTAATTCCAAAAAGGTCAAACCATAATGCAAGGGGTTAATAGCAAGCACTAAAGCATGGTCATGAAAGGGAGAGAGCCCTTAATATCTGATGAAGATCAAAGCTATGTGTTATAGCAACAGAATATCACTATTATATATTTGGGGTTGGGATAGAGATCATCACAACAAGATCTTATAATGTCAATAGACAAGTTCCAAGGCTAATGGAACCTTGTTAATCACCCTAAAGGACATTAGGTACTTTCCCTAACACCTCTCCTGACATCAAAGGTATATAAGCCTCTCGCATAAAGGAAATCGATAAAATATACCTACCCTTGATAAGGTCCAAGAGGTAGATGAATGGCATGTCATGTACGAAGGGAATGCTCAGATACCATGGATACCAATCCTTAAAGAGGAGCATCATCTCATTGATCTTTCACCCATTTATATGTAGTATAGCTCCCTCATGAAAATGCTTAAAACCTCCAATGTTTGAAATAAGCCAGAAGAAAAAGGTAACCAGTCAAGGAGCACAAATGTCCCTTGGACTACCCTTACATCAAAAAGCAACACACTCTCAAAGCAATTGTCGAGAACTATTAATCAAGCTCACAAAAGAAGTTAAAGTCCTATAGAGACTCTATAGAAACAATGGTAACTCCCCCCTCTCTCATAGTAGACAAGGCACATCAAGATGAAGTGTTCCTCATTCTCTACAAGGAGAGAGAAGAGGTAATAGATATTGTTCTCGCAAGAGAGATGATGGTCCAACCAACATGTAACTAGTGAGAACAAACCCTCAACTATCCAAGAACAATCTGCATCCCATGTGACCAATGACATAGGAGGTAGTCATGACAAAGTATAACCCCAGCAACCATATGTAAAAGACGCATCCCATTGAAAGCCATATTTGGCTTGAAAGGATGTGGGAGAGAGGTCCAATTGCATTGATCACACTAATGAAAGACATCTTTGGTGACCTTGTGAATCACCTCCTTACAAGGCAGAAGGCGAAAGGGGCATCCAAAACAAAGTTAAAAGGAGGAACTTAATCAATAAAGATAATCAGGGGCTGATAAAGCAAAGAGGTCTTGGAATACCAACATGGTTGGTGCCCAAAATTGCCAAAGAAGAAATTTTCTCAATGGAATAGAGTGTCACATATCAATAAAACTCATGGCTAAGACACCAAATCACCCATGCAACAAAGAGAATTTGGTCTTCAATTTGTATTATTGTGTATTAAATGAAGTTTACTTATTGCTACTTGTGTGCATTTATGGTATTTATGTGCAAAAGAATGTGTTGTATGAGCAATGATGTGAAATAGATCAGCCTAGTCAACCATACAAGTATAACTAATGTAGTCAACATTTTCACATAAACTGGGAGAATACTCGGGTCTATACACAAACACCATTCTAAACACAATGATTATGTGATAACGAAGACATGATAAGTTAGGACAATGTCATAAATTCTTCTGTCTAATTTGTGCATTCCTTGTTACACCTTTGGCCTTAGGGTTTTCTTTAATAATTTAAATGTACAATAATATTCTAATGTAACAAACAATACCTCATTTCAATTTCAATTTACCAAAACTTCAAAACTCTTCAATATTTTAAGTTTTCTGATCACAATGGCCCAATACATTATTTGGTTTACTCACAGAAATAAAAATTTGAAATTGTGTGTTCTATGGTGTATGCTATTAAGCTCATCTGCTTTGCTCTTAGAAATAAAAAATTGAAATTGTACAAGTTATGCTCTATTCAATTAAGCTGATTATTTGATGTCACATATGACTACAAATTTAGGTTTATAGTAAATCGAAGACAAAGTAATAAAGGGGGGCAATTAAGATGTGATTGACTTGAAAAAACAAAAGGACCTGATTAATTTATACCTAGCACAAACACTCATTTGGCCTGAATTTCCTAAACCATGCACCGTTCAATCTTCAAATTAAATTGTTGCAGTTCTACTCATTATATCCTCCATGCTGCCATTTCCTCAGACCTTGAACGGCATTAAAAGCTGAAACTATTGCAATCATCAACTATATTATAGACACAAACAAAAGAAACTAGCGGATACTAAATTTTACACCAAAATCCTCGACATTCATTTATATATATTATAGACTATGAAAGACTGAATCAACTCTCCTCTCTTTCCAAGCTATAAGTGCATCTCAAATTGGTTAAAAGAAGTTGCTGTATGAAAGTAAATCAATCATACTACTATATAGTAGTGGACAATTTATACCATTACACTTAAATTTTTCTTTTTTAAGTCACAAGTTTAGGAGGCTGGCGATCTCAATATCATGCTCCATTTTCAAACACTCTTACCTGTCGAGTTTTCATATGCTCAAAAAATTTTGTAACAGAGGGATAGCGAAGGTCATTCATGCCATCCACTGATCTTTGCAGGCATATAATATCACCGTCTAAAAGCTACAACAAAAATCAGCTTCCACACATGAGACTTGTAGAAAAATCATCTTGCTAGAAACGCTATTGTGTCCACCAAAATCTTACCCAAGAAAAAGTTCCATACTGTTTCAATTATGCCAATTAGAAATAAAAGACGACACAGAATCTTCACCTTGTTTTCTTTGTAAGTTGCCATTACATCGATGATTCCACACTTAACTTCGGGATGGTAAGAAATCTCCTGAGCAATAAAAATGCAAATGTTTTGCCACATTAAAACCCAAATATCCAAGTTCAAGAAAAAATATTGAAACATAGATGTGATAAATACATAAAGAACAAGAAGTCATGATAGCAAAAATACAAAGTGAACATATCAAATGACATTAGCTCAACCGGTTATATTCCTTAACTTTCAAGAAGGAAACCCAGGTTCAAAATTGGCCAAGCGATATATGCATAATTGCCAAGCTGTTGTAATACCACTATATGGTCATGATGTAATAGATGTGGGGCCCAAGCAAGTATTAAAGTGGAACAAAATTCCAACATAGGAATATGCCACTGGAAATAAACAGCTTGTATGGGAACAGCATCACATAAACCGGTTAGAAAGCAAGAGGGCCAACTACCCCCCACACACATGTTGTGACTCGATGTTAATAGGGGTGAAGAGAATTAATGAATATAGCTAGGACAGGATAAGGTAAGCAAGCTAAGAGAATAAAGCAAGTGCGGTTGGAAAATAAATATAGAAATGGCAGCTGGAAAGTAAAGAAACTGCTGCTGGAAGGTTAAAGCAAGTACAGCTAAGGAATTAAGCAAGAATAGAATAAGGCACTCCCTCATCTATAACTATGAACCACTTCATAAATATGGTGTCTTTTTGCAAACAGAAAATTCGTATTTGCACAGGAAAGGTAAGAAGATCGGTTGTCTTCTTGAATCTGGAGTGGCTAGCCTGTGAGCTTGGGCAATTCTGTTTATTGGTTATAAACAAAATACACGAAACAAGATTGGTATCTTCTCAAATATGGAGTGGCTCACCTGCGAGCTGGTGCAGTTCTGTTTATGGGCTGTAAGCAGAAAAGAGGAAAGAAGATTGGTTGTCTACTCGAATCTGAAGCAACTCACCTGCGAGCTTTGGCAATTCTGTTTATTGGTTGTAAGTAGGATAGATTTCTTTTACTTTTCTAATAGGGTTTCATTCTTCAGATCTGTTTCTTTGTATGTTAGCTCTCAGCATCTGTAAGAAAAATTCTATGTTTGATTATATGATTCTGTGCAGAATTCAGATTTCAAATTTTTGAGTATTTTGTAAACCAGCTTAAGCGAGTTACAGTTCCATATCTTCTTAGGTTCATAACACAAGGTGTAGCAGCTATGCGCACATTCAAGGGCTTGTATGTATTGCAATTATGCAAATCTATATTCATAAGTGCAACCTATGTCATGTCCCCTTTCTGAGCTCGTCAGCATTGGCACAGTGCATAGCCTATTCACGCGATCCTGTAGGCTATGGGAGCAGTTTAAGGATCTTGGAAGTCAGTTGGAGCAGTTTCCTATTTTTTAGGGCCGTGCTTTTTTCAGAACAGTTTCTATATTTGGACAGTTCGACCAAAAGGGTATCCAAAAATGCTATCAGATGTTGGCTTGGGTCTTCTGGTGCAATTATTTTAATACTCGTAATTATTTAATTATAAAGTCGTATTTAATTAAATAGACTTTATATTATGTGTGCACATAAGTCACTTAAGTGAATTATTAATTATTTGATAAAGTGACTTAGGGAGACATAAGGATTTATTAAAAAAGGGGTTTTTTATCCCACATTGGTTATGTTATGATACAGCCAGGCCCGAGTCAATAATAAATAAAGTGGTCGGGCTCTCATTCCAGCATCCTTGAACATTGAATATATTGCTTGATGCATTCTGGAGAATTTGCTTGCAGATTCGAGCTTGTTGAGAACGGAAACTCTCGGCAAGGACATCCACTACGGCTGTGAAAGATCAGCTCTATTGGATTTTGATTGTCTTCATTCAGAGGGCAAATTGGAGATCAAAGAGAATTTCTGGTTCGTCATTGATATCTTGTGTGTGTTGGGAGATAGCAGCGATTTAGACCTGTAGACGGTACTTATTTGGAGGCTGTAGCAGTTCACTATTCACGCGGTACTGTAGCAGTTTACTATTCATGCAGTACTGTAGCAGTTTACTATTCATACAACACTGTAGCAGTTTACTATTCACGGCACTATTCACAAACTATTTCCAGAACGTGGATTGCTGCGATTTGTTTTCAGACTTGAGGAAAATCGGGTATTTTCAGTGCTGTTCATCATTGTAATTTCCCTTGCAATTAAGTTGTTCCAGTTTGTGAAGCTTTCTTTCAGCAGTATACTGTATGTTTAAATCCCATAAAAATACCCAAAAAAAAGAGCATATATTTGAATAAAAGAGCAAAAATTTGTGTTTTTTTACTAGTCAAAATAGATAGGAAACAATCCAGAATAGGGTGGGTTGTTACAACCTACAAGTGTTTTACATGATTACTGTAATTCACTAGGACAAAAGCCAATCAATGTGTACTCTGAGTGTCCTAAAAATGTGCAAAACATGTAAGATGTTAAGTATGAACGTTAGTGCTATAATTGAAAAGATGCATTGCAGGTATTTAGAAGATGAACAATGCATAAATGTGCTGTATCATGAATTTATATAGGATACTGCTTTTCTGAAGCAATAGAATTATTTGAGATGTATTCATTGTACAAGTCTGTTTATCTTTAATTATTAATCTGGCACAAGACCTGTTTGTATGATCTTCCACTATCTTTAAAATTCATTTGGTTAAAAGAAACATACAAGCAACAAATCAGTTACAATGTTAGGAAAGCCACAATATTCTAAAATAATGTCAGATGTTTTAAGGCTCATTTTTAAAAGCATCTTTACCAGCATTAGCATAATACCTATTCATTGTATTTTCTCTGAGCAAATAGTATCTGAAGAAATACTTGCATGAAATCATATAGGATTGTAACTTGTTTAAAAAAGAAGATTGATATATCTCCCAATGCTTGAATTCAAAGAATATACAGCAAAACAAGCTCATAACATAAAAATTCCTGGCTTACAAAACTCATGAAAACCTAAGAAGGCAACAAGTCTAGAAAGGCATATAACAAAAGCAGTTGTTTTAATCTTCAAGTGATTGTGATACATAGTAATGTACCTCATAAAGCTCCACTTTTTCATCTGCACTAAAGCCTGACATTTTTTTAAAATTCTCTAGGTCATCAAATGGCCTATTGGCTAGTTTAACAAACTGTCTTCCAATGTATCTGATAACAGAAAACCATTATGATTTAGAAATCAACACATTAAATGGTATTAACTCGCCTAGGAAATTAATAACAACTCATGTGAAAGACATTTAGAACTCACCGAATCTTCTCTTTCTCCGGATCATACAACTTAAAGAATAGTAATATATCTTCCTCTAGTACAGGAGATAAAGGCTCTGGTATCTGTTCATTCTACAAATCACAATCTCAATCAGATTTTTATTCTTAGGTATATGCTACAATCAAATTGATAAAACCTAAAATCACACATATAATCAAACTGATAAAACCTGAAAGCCAACTCTTGGTTGCCAAACAGTGTCAAAAGACATTAATGAAGAGACTGAGTTTTAATGATCCCTATCATTTGTCTTGGTCAGCTGGTTCTCTTTTAATTTTATTGTATGAGCATAAGAAATATGTTTACAGAGACAAACTAATTATAATCTCCTCTATATGGAAAAATTCGCTGCAGAAGGAATTAGAAATATGCTTCTCCAAGTGACAAAAATCCTGCCGATTCATGTTGACAAAGAAATATTTGCCCACAGGATCACAACACAAGGGTGAAGATCACAGGAATTTTATTGTAACACCTATTATATATAATAATCCTAACCCAATTAAAAGAAAAAAAAATGAAAAATCAATCTAATAGGAATATGTTCTCGAATTTGACCTTTCAAAAAAAAGAAATTTCCAAAGAATAGCTAATACGGACAAAAAAGTGATTGATTGGATGAATTTACAGCAGACAACATGCTAGGTAATCTAAAAAAACATAACATACATGCCTTGAAATTGCAATCAATGTGTCAAGTCAACTAAAACCGTAACAAAAATATGTAGCAAGTAGATCAAACTGACATAACATTGTTTTAAGCCAGTAAATACACGGTAAGCCGTCCAAAGTATGAATATCAGTTCCTCAGTTCTTTGCAAATTAAAAGAGTTGAAGGCTCCCTCCCTCTCTCACACACAGTCCACTTCCAATGCAATCTTATAGACAAACTTCCTTGTATTCAACAACTCTGTTTATCATAGACACATTTAATTTTGATTACAAATATTACATACAAAAAAAATGTGATGAAAATATGTAGCAAAGTAACTCCACATTGACATAAGATTGTATAAATTTGGTAAATCAGCTTTAAAATTAATTATTCTTACCAAGAAAGAGAGAAAGCAAGTGCACATGCATGTGTATGTGCATGCATGCATGTGTGTGAGGGGGAAAGAGACAAAATGTCAATCTCAAATGCAATCTTGTAAACAATCTTCCTTGATTTTGAATATTAATGTTGTCTTATTTTTTGATACTAGTATACCCAAATTATGAACCTTCCTTTTCCACATAGTAGAGTAGCTACTAGGTCTTCGTCGCCTTCTTTTTCTTGCATACAACTGGACAGGACTGCAGCTATCTAGAACCGATTATTGGTTGGTCTTCACTAGCTCAAGAGGTGCAGAGAAACGCAACCTAACAATTTCTTGTCTTCTATCGGTTCCTCAACCATGGATGTTAGAATTATCCAATCAGACCCCCATTGGTCCTTGCCATTCTCCGATCAGACCCCCATAGGTCCTAGCCATTCTCCTGGCAGCATTATTAGATCCTGTGTTGGCTCTTTTGAGACGGTCAGTTATGATAACAACTATGTCTCTACTTTGCATTCCACTATTGATTAGAGTTTATGCTTGAATCCACTTGAGCTCTCCTTCTTGGTCACTAGTTCCCTCACTACTCACAACTTACAACATATTTAGAGTTTGCCATTTCCAGGTCCAACCTACAATGCTGAGATCTAGTGTTGTACTTTACTTTAGTGTAGTTTAGATTACATTGTTACTTATTTTCTGATTGCTATAGCGTATTGCAACAGGTTATTACCAATGAGCCCCATTGGCATGCTTCAGTCACTCGTGGACATTAGTAGAATTATCTTATCCATCTTTAATAGCCCTAAGATGGGATTATGTGCATCATTTGAAGCTCTTTCTGCTATTCTTCATAGATGGTTGTTAGTGGAGCACTCCTTCCTCTTCACATGGCTATAATTACTTCTTTCATTATGTGCAAAGCTCTTCTTGCATTTGTGGCAGGTTTCACTTTGTCTTAAGATTTAGGGTGTTGAATGGTACATTTTTTTTACGACCCCCTAGTCTTTCAGGAGAAACATGGAGGAAGGTTTCCAAGTTGCTATTTAGCTTAGCCTACTAAGGGATTTAGAGCTTGATTTTCCCATGACTATTGGTGCAATGACAGCAGTATCTGCCTTCAATGCTTTCATTTTTGAGACCCTCAATCTTGTATGGGAGCTAGATATTATAAAGATATTACCAAAAATAGGCTGATGGGCCATCTTCATATAGTCTTAAACCTGAAAAGGATTTTAGCCAAAGCAAAATGAATGCACAAAAAAAGTGATTCTGTTAGCGTATATACTATCTATTATTACATTATTAAGTTAGTTGTTAGTATTACTGTTCGAACTGTTAGCTACTGTTCGAACTGCCTACTATTGTGGGCGTGTTAGATCCGGTTTCTACGGACTAATTAGGCATAGCATGTATTATTTATTTGTTATGTTCAATGCAATTATTAGTTGTCTTTCACTAACATGGTATCAGAGCGGGATTTTATTCTCGCTCCGCTCGGCGGACGGTGAAGGGCCTGACTGATCAAGACCCGTAGGAAGACAGTAGCACGGGCCGACACTGACTCGACCCTGGGAGGTGGATAACCTGTAATCTGAGAGGCGTGTCGATGTGGAATACCTAAACTGGCTGACTGACCAGATCTGACTCCAAATAGGCAGATAGCCTGTACAGGGACCTGTGACTGGACGGCTAGACGCGGGAAACCTGACTACTACCTAGGGGACCGATCCAGTCAACCTTAGACGGCTAGACGTGGGAAACCTGACTACTACCTAGGGGACCGAGACGGATCCGACCCTAACTGGACAGGAGATGGACATGTGGCGACCCTAGCTAGTTGGGCGAGACCTGACAACAAGACGCAGACGACTCTAACCTAGGCTCAAGCCGACTTGACACGAACAGACCTGTAACCTAGACGTGATCTTGGTGCAGGATCGAACGCAGACAACTAGGTGACACGTGGATCGCCATTAGACCAAGGAACACGACGGGCAAAAGGACAAAGCAGGCACGTCACACCCTAAGGTGGACATAAGGTTATGTGAGAAATTCTGTTTTTAAACCACACTTTTCCTCCTGCCTAGTGAATGTGGGATATTGTCCCATATTTCTATTTTGCCTTGTCTCGCCAAGCAATTGCCATTGACGACTGATGCACAGAGGAAGACGTTCAGCAGCATGGAGCAAATCGTGGATCTATTCGCACAAGGCAAATTTGATTAGTCCTAGACAAAATCAAAGCAAAGAACACCGCTTTGCTCAACATCGTTTTTCTGTGACGCTACCGGCGACCGACGACCGGAGATTTGCTGCAGGTGATACACAGCAGCTGTGGGGACATTCTCACGCAGGTTTGAAGAAATTCTCACCAAGCTAGCAAGCGCGACCAGGAGCAACTTGATGCAGCCGTAAATAATAGAAGTCGCAACAGGAGGAAGTCATTCGCATTGTCGGAGGGGGATTTTCCCACATTCGATTCGGAGGAGGGAAACACCGCCAGCTTGAAGGAGATGCTATCCGCAAAGCGTTAGTGAAGTGCAGCAGTAAGGCGATCAGCGCCAGCAGGAGCGTCACCAGCCACATTTTCCTGTTGTAGAAAAAGCCCCTGCGGAGCTTCGATTGGAGGGCTCGCAGACCGGTTGACACAGAGCCTCCCCGAGCGGCGCCACCAGAGCGGCACCGCTTCTAAGGAAGCGCCTGATGGGGACAGTTTAAATAAAGGGTCCTACCCTTTATATTCCAGCCGAGGAGCTAGCTCGGCTGGTTGGTGGCCAAGTCTTGGGAGCACGAGGTCGGGGGATCAAACCCTGTCGACCCCCCCCATAAGGTATTTTTTTTTTTTTTTTTTTTTAATTTATTAATCTTTTTTTTAATAATTTAATAAAAAATTTTAATTAAAATCAATATTTTCTTAGAAAATTAATTGATTTTATTAAAAACTTATTTTATTATTAATGAAATATGATTAAATTTATTAAATTTTTACAATAAAAACAAAAGGGATAAATTTTGCCAACTCAAAGTTGCTAAACCTTGTTAAGGCAATACTAAGGCATAAAATCATCAAACCTCACCACCTGTTTTTTAGGCTTCATAAATAGCAAATTTTGTTTGAAGTACTTCACACAGGGGGGATTTTTGTGCTAATCTGCCTAAGAGGCAAATATTGTAATTTTTTTACAAACCAGTAAAAAAAAACCTTCTGGAGCACCCATTTTGCGCTGCCCCTTGGAACCCCGTACAGGGGAGATATAATTTTTGCAAAATCAAGGGGGGAAGACTTATAAGGGTGCATTTTCGGCAGTGACCGACACCTTAGTCAAATTATTTTGCAAAATTTTATTGTAAAAGGTGCATTTTCGGCAGAGACCGACACCTTAAGAATGGGTAGATCAAAGAAGAAATCTATCCCAAAACAAACTGATGATGTTGCAAAATCAGTTAAAGGTCCTTACTTTCCACCAGAGATGGAAGGAATGGATTTTTATGAGGATGAAAAATATTCTACACTACGCAGTGGTGTAAAATCCATTCTCAAAGATTCTGAAGATTCTGAAGACCTTCAGAAGAATGGTGTTCAAATCCCTATAGGTGTCATAAGGGCAGTCTACATATCATTGCTTTCTCTTGATATTGCCCAACGTAAAATCTACAGGGACTTTAGTGAGGAAACAGAGGTCAAAATGGTTGATGATTGTAGTGACACAAGTGACCTTCAGCCCATGGTGGCGAATGCTTGTTGTGACACATGTGACCTTGAGCCCATGATGGCCAATGCTTGTTGTGATACAAGCGACCTCATGCCTATGATGGCAGATATCAGTTGTAGCACAGGTGATCTCATCACAGTAGCAGATTTTGCTTGTGACACTAGTGACTTAAAAACTGAACCTCCTAAAAATGAATTCCATACTCTCATCAATAGCGACAAATGCAATATTGTTAAAAGCATTGATGAAGATGATGAAATTGGGTGTTTTGAAAAACACACCAAATGATTTGGTTCCAAAATGATGAAGAAAATGGGATTCAATGGTGAGAGATTAGGTAAACAGGAACAAGGCATTAAATCTCCAATAATGCTAAATGTCAGGGCAAAGCATGAAGGCCTTGGCTATACTGGACATGCAAGTACCAGTAATTCTATGTTTGTAAAACCTAAATCTCCTACAACTCCTAAAAAGCATTGTTGCAGTCACTGTGGAAAGACAGGACATGTTGCAGCTAAGTGTTGGAGATTACATCCTTGTGATTCATGTGGATGTACGAATCACTCTTCTTCCAGTTGTTGGTACAAAGTGAAAATGGCCAACAAGGTTCATATAGATTGTGGATGGACAGATCTCACACAATGGACCATGATGAAAGAAATGTTGTATGGCTTCTACCGAAAAGGTAAAACCTATGGTAGACCCCGAGGCAAATCCAGTGACAGACCAAGTGGCAGTCCCAGAGATAATGACCCAGAGACAGACCTAAAGACAGACCCAGAGACAAAGTTCCAGAGGCAGATCTAGAGGCAATGATCCAGAGGCAGATTCACAGGCAGATCCCGAGATAGACCCAGAGGTACAATTCCAGAGGTATGCTTAGAGCCAGAGCCAGAGCCATGAGCCAGAGCCAGAGCCGAAGACAAAGCACGAGCCACCATTCTTTCATTTCTCTTATTCTTCTTCACTGTATTGGGGCAGTTATATACTTTACCCAAATATTGTTGTATGGGGGGATGTTAGCATAGCTAGTAGTTATTCAATTACCCAAATAATGTAATAAGGGGGGATGTTAGCGTATATACTATCTATTATTACATTATTAAGTTAGTTGTTAGTATTACTGTTCGAACTGTTAGCTACTGTTCGAACTACCTACTATTGTGGGCGTGTTAGATCCGGTTTCTACGGACTAATTAGGCATAGCATGTATTATTTATTTGTTATGTTCAATGCAATTATTAGTTGTCTTTCACTAATAGATTCAAGATCAATAGTCTCTCTAGTTGGTCCCAGATTGACAAATTTAAAATGAAAATGAAAAGAAATTATGTTAATGCCCATGAATGACAAAAGTAGATCAAAGAGCCTCTGTAGTACAACCATGTAATTGAGGGTAGATGTAGTTCAAAGGCATAAGAAAGGCCCTTGAGATAAAAGAAAGAACAACTAAAAATTTTGAAGGAAAATCACTAATGGGCATCCCAAAGGGATTGCAACCCTGAACATTTTTCAAATAAGTAGCAGAAGTAATAGTGTAAGTGAATAAACTATTGCGCAAACTCTAGATGAAATACTTAAGACCACCTGCAATACTAAGGGGTCCAATGTGACAGGATGAAACATTGTTTCTAAAAGGGTTGAGTCCTGTCAACTCATGTCAATCCGGGAATCGTAGACTTGTGAGGTGCCACGCACAGTATATGCCTATGAAGATTGCCACGCACAGTATATGCCTAGTTTCGCGAGCTATCCGATATTCAATACGGTGGATTTTAAAACACCAAAAATATTGTATAAAGAGACGTGTACCCCTGATTGTCAAAGCCTGAGTAATGGATGCAATGTTATAACCTCACATCTCTTCTCAGAGATTCCTTGCATTGTGCTCTATTTTTTTAGCAATAAAATCATTAAGCCAATTTTGCTTATATATTTTGCTCATCTGGTTATACTCTATTATTTTTTAATTGCACTCCTTCATATTCCTAAACTTGAAGTTTTAAAATTTCATAACAGACAAAATTCTGAGTTTTGGGATCAGGATATCAAAAGTTTAAGTATCAAACATGAGATCCCCCTGAAAACCTCCCTTGTCATTCCAAACGATGTTAGGTGAACTAGAATGGACAACATCAAGATAGCCGATCCTTTCAAGAAGATGTTGAACTAAGCCCTCATGAAAAAGAGGAATGAGATGATGAATCAATTTGCTCAAATTCTTCAACAGTTCCCTACAACAAATATTGCAACCTCCTCTGCACCTCACTATGCTAGCACCATTCAATGCTCCCACGCCTTTTGAGGTGCAAAGGAATTTTGATACTCCTACTTTTGAAGGAAAAATTAATGTTGATGCACTAGAAAATTGGTTGCCTTACATCTCTTCTCAAAGATTCCCGGCATTGTGCTCTATTTTTTTAGCAATAAAATCATTAAGCCATTTTGCTTATATATTTTGCTCGTCTGGTTATACTCTATTTTTTTTTAATTGCATTCCTTCATATTCCTAAACTTGAAGTTTTAAAAATTCAGAACAGTCGAAGTTCTGAGTTTTGGGATCAAGATATCAAAAGTTTAAGTATCAGACATGAGATCCCCCTGATTACCTCCCTTGTCGTTCCAAACGATCTTAGGTGAACTAGATAGACAACATCGAGATAGTCGATCCTTTCAAGGAGATGTTGAGCTAAGCCCTCGTGAAACAAAGGAATGAGATGATGAATCAATTTGTTCAAATTCTTCAACAGCTCCCTACAACAAATATTGCAACCTCCTATGCACCTCTCACTATCCTAGCACCATTCAATGCTCCCATGCCTTTTGAGATGCAGACGAATTTCATGAAGATTTTAATTTTAAAAGAATTAAAATTTAAATGTAAATATTTTCAAATTAAAAAGTAAATGTTCTAACGTTTTTAAGGAACAATAAAGAGGAGATAATAAAAAAATTAATATTTTAATGTTTTTAACTTTTTTTGTATTAGGGGTTTTGGTTCAAAGGTTGGAACAAAAAGATGATATAACCCAGACAGGTTTGAATTTAGTGGGCACCAAATAGGATATAGAACTCAATGTGATTAAAGTTGATGTAGAAGGGAAAGGGCAACCTTTTCAAAACCCTACTTTTTTAATTTAAAAAAATAAAAAAGAAACTTTGCAGCACATTTATTTATTTCTTATTTGTATGATGTTGAATGTTGAGTAAGTGTGTTAGAATATACTAATAAGTAATATGCATGAAAAAACTTATTATTTAAATAAAAATTTGTTTTTCTTTTTCATTTTTCTTTTTTCCGAGTTTTTACCGAGTCTTGCCGAGTTTTTTTTACCAAGTCTTGAGTCCGACTCCCGAGCAGAATTTTCCGAGTCCGAGTTTTGCTACCATGGTTTCAACATTCTCTTTGATCTTTCATAGGCCATTGGATTTGCAACCTATCTCAGATTGCCGACAGGTCTCCTTTAGATGTAAGTTCTGAACTTGAATCTTCGTAGACTACCAATGTGCCTGCCACGTGTCTTTGGTATCAGCCAATGGCAGGGATTTCTTATGATACTTTTGTCGTTCATTTCTTCAAATACTAGGAGTTGTAGATTGTCAAGATCGGATAGCTCGCGAAACTTCATGATCTAAGTGTCCCATTATTCGCTTCAAGTCTTCGCAAACTATTGGATCTTTGTTTTTGCCCAAGATCGACAATGGATCCTCCTTAGGTGCGGGCCTTAATGGGACAGCTACTTACTTTTTTCGTGGGTCGCCAATGCATCTACCACATGTCCAGGTCTCAACCAATTGCAAAACTTTTCTCTAACAACTCCTTCAGCAACCTTATGAAATGGTGTACGTCGTCGGATGAGCAATCAATAGCTCATGTGGCTTTGGAAACTCCTTTTCAATTGCTTTGTTGGGAAAAGGCACCCATCGTTTATCAAAAGATCGATGGCTCTATCATTGATCAATAAGACTGGACAACTTGCACAACTTCAAAACTCTTTAATGAACCTCCTTTTTGTGGTAAAAGCGGTCGCCATGGATCTGAATATTGACAGTGTGCACTACTTTTGTTGCCCCCGCAGACTACATTTCCTCTGCGCCAATCGTAGATCAACTTAATCGATGATGCACACAGCTTTGTGAACTTTCAATGGTCCTTTATCTTCTCAAATCGGCACCTATCGTTGATTTCAAAATCAATGGTGTGTGCAGCCTCTGCCTCCTCGTGTCCCCAACTTGCTAATTTGCCTCCTGCCAAGGCTGACCTGCAAAATTGGCCAAGGCAACAATGTAGAAATATGATAGCCAAAAGAAGGAAATTCATTCTTTTGATGATCAAGCCGTAAAGTAGGAGGATCATTGCTACATCAATCGCAGACCTTGCAAAACTGAAGCAGATGGACCAGATTTTAGAGGAATATAATGACTTCTTCAAGTCACCACATGGGATTCCACTTCACTTTGAGGTAAAGCATTCCATGGATTTAGTTCATGGTTCTCCATTGCCTAACGCACCTGTTTATCGCAGATCAATCCTTGAAAATGATGAAATCAAGAAACAAATCCAAGAATTGTTTCAAATGGGGCACATCAGACCAAGTGTTTCACCATGTGGCAGTCCAATTGTCTTAAATCCAAAGAAAGATGGAATGTGGGGACTCCATACTTCTATTGGCTCAAAATGAGGAATGATGTCGAGAGGTACATCAAGTCATGTATCCCATATGCTATTTCCAAACCAACCAACAAGAAGTTGGGGACTGTATACACCATTGCCAGTGCCATCCAAGTCGTGGGAATCTGTCTCCATTAATTTCCTCTCAAGTTTAGACACCTCTAAGCATGGTAATGATTGTGTTTTTTAATAGTTGGTCATTTTTCAAAAATGGCTATCATTATTCCTTGTATGAAATCCATTTCAAATTAGGAAACTCTTAAGCTTTATTTTAGTACTCAACTTTGGCTTGCCAAAGTCCATTATATCTAACACGAATAGCAGATTTCTATGTATTTTTTGGTTCACCCTATGGAGCATGATAGACACCAAGTTGTCCATGTCCACATCCTTCCATCCTTAGATTGATGGCCAAACAAAAGTTGTGAATCAATTGATTGTAAATCTTCAAATGTATGTATCTACGCATCCACACACATGGAATGAGAGCCTCCCCTACATTTAGCATGGGTAAAATCAAGCTCTGCACTACTCTACCAAAAATAACCCATTTCATGTTTTGTTCAAGTTTCAACCCTTGGCACCCACTAATGTAGCTCTCCCTATGCAACCCATGGAGTACTCACCTCATGGACAAAAAGAAACAGAAAAGGCAGCACAGTTTGTGGAACAGATTTAGCACATCCAACAACAGGTCCATGACCTCTTGGAAAAGACAAATCAGAAATACAAGCAACACCATGACCAACATCGGGTCCCACATCAATTTAAGATTGGAGATAAGGTATGGTTACATCTTCTAAAAGAGATACTTGCAAAACCCTATATGAATATCAGACTCCTTTGCTATGAACCACACACCATCACCAAGAAGGTGGGAAAAAATGCCTTTGAATTAATTCTTCCATCCTATCTAGGTTTGCATCTACTCTTCAATGTTGAGCTTCTTAGGCCCTATCATCCACCTTTGTTCGACATTGTTGTAGTAGCACAGCAGTTGGACATTAAAGAACTCAATCCAAACACTTTTGCACTAGTGGAGTAGGATCAAATTGTTGAAACATGGTCTAAGACCACTAGAAGGCAGTCTATTCAAATGTACAAAGTGGTCAAGGCAAGACAACTTGGTCACCATGAGGAATGGCTCACAAAAAATTCAGATAAGTAAACAATTTCTGCACTTGATGTCAAAAGTTGATGCAATGAGGATCATTGCTTTTCAAGGGGGCGCCAATGATCCAAGCATTGGGGCATGGCATTATACCCAAAAATCTATTTTTTTAATCCTAACTACATTGTTAGGGACATAACTTTGTGCTTGGGGCTCCATTTTGATCCATTCAAGAAGAGTTGGAAAGATTAGAGGGAGAACAACAAATTCAGTAGAAAACTCTTTTGCAGACGGAGTTGCCAACAACTGTGGAAAAAAACGCTTCAAAGGCCCTCAACAATGCAAAACAAAACTTTTACTAAAAATAGTAATTTTCAATTTTTAGATTTTAGTAGCCAAAATGCATCACTAGCCATATTGACACATTAGTAAAACACAAACCTCAAAAGCACAAGTTGTATGTAAGTAATTTTCAATTAAAAGCACTTTTTAAATCATGGAAGGTGAATCGCCACATTGTCATATGGGTGATATTCTAACTCATGGAAGGTGAACCACCACATTTCCATGTGGGTGAAATTCCATATTTAATACAGTGGATATCCGACACACCAAAAATGTTGTATAAATAGAAATCTACCCCTGATTGTAAAGGAATGAGTAATGGATGAAATGTTATAGCCTCACATCTCTTCTTAAAAATTGTTTGCATTGTACTTTGTTTTCTAAGCAATAAAATCATTATGTTATTTTTCTTATATATTTTTGTGTTCTGGTTTGTTATACTCTGTTATTTCTGAATTGCACTCTTTCTTCACATTCCTTAACTTGAAATTCTAAGTTCTGGAACAGTTGAAATTCTGAGTTTCGGATCAATTAACCACAAACCCAATTAGTCATAAGATGGTGACTTTCAAAATGAATGCCACAATATACAAGCAATCAAAAATCATAACAAAAGAAATCAAGAACAAACTAAGCAAAGGAATAGTCAAATATATGTTTCCACCCTCACAAACTATCATACTCTTCCCCAAATGAACATAGCAAACTTTGTCACATTAAAGATGACTTTAAGATCCACTCGTTATTAGTTTTGTTAATAAGAAAGCCATGACTAAATAGGAAACATGAGCTAGGCCAGTAAGGCCACTACAAAGCCCTTTGGAACCATAGAAAAATATGTTTGAGAGGGAATGTTATTGATAACTAACATGTCCTTATAGCCAGTGGACTCTCAAAAATCATTTATCATCATTTATCAAATCAGTTCTTTTATAGTTGGTACGAGTATGGCTTGTGAGCTCTTTAGACATAGATTGCTGAATTATGGTCAACTCAATGATGAGAATTCTGTTGAGCAAGGTGCAGCGACAGTATTGTCATTGTTGTCAACACACTCAGATGGACAGGTTGATGCAGTGGACAGTTGTTCGGAGGTTGTTCGGAGTATGTACAGTGATGTTCAATGCTTATGAGGATGTTTTTGATGTTCGGGTGAAGTTGTTACAGGCTGTTCGTGCAAATTTGCAAAAGTTGAAAAAATTGTCAAGCAGTTGTCAAAAAATTGCAAAAGTCGTCACTGGCGCAGTTGGACAGGATGGATCAGTTTGGAACATGTCAGCATGTCAGGAAACAGTCCATTACAGCGTTGGAGGTGTCAGCACAGTGTTTGGATTGATCAATGACGTTTCCGGTATCTTGGCGGATGATTTGGCAAGTGGTTGTACAGGCTAAAAAATGGGAGTTTTGTCAAAAGCACTGCGAGCAAACCGAGAAGAATTTGATAGCGAAATTTGAACTGGAGGTGGTCGTTATCTTCAAGAACATGTGTTCCAAATTTCCACCAAAACGGAGAAACGAGGCGAATGTTACAAGCGTTGCAAGACTGTCACAAAACGCTCTTTTTGGAAAAAGTGTGTCAACAGCAGTTTTCGTGGAGGTGGTAAAGGCGAACCGTAAGGATTTATGCAGCAAGATTCGGTCTGGATGTAATCAGCATTGCAGATATTCTACGTTTCAAATTTCAGAGAAAACAGAGTTACGATGTGAGAGTTATGATTGTTGAAAAAACGGTACAGGTCACTTTTATGTCAATTTGTTCCACTTGTGCAAAATCCTTCAGTTGGCCGTTTCGACCTTGCAAAGTCGCCAGAGTTTCGGTTTTAGTGTTGTTACACCTTCAAGGCATCAAATAGAGCATATTTCGTTTTTGGTTTGAGGTGTCACGTGGCTCCGAAGTAAGAGAACGAGTAAGGTGTCAATTCTTTGCATGTGACGTGTTTGACGAAATGCCTTCTCAAAATAAAAAAATGAAGTTAGATTGTTTTAAGAAGCTTCATTAAAGAAAATCTTTTTAAAAATAAAAAAGAAAAAAATGAATGCAAGTGTACTTTTTAAGTGACAAGGGATTTTATTGAAAAGTGGGGACTTTATTTTGTGAAGAGAGAAGCGTGTGTGGAGAAAAATAAAGAGTGAAAATCCATGATTTTTGGAGAGTGGTGAAAAACGTCACTTCAGTATTTTGGACATAACTTTCTCATATGATATCCATTTTGGCTGAAATTTTGAGAGGAGTTCGTAGACAAAGTGTTGCACAATACCCAGAAAGCGTTTAGCAATTGGCAGAACGAGCTAAGAGAACAATCAGTTTTTTTTTAGAAGAGAAGATTCAAATTCTGAGTAATGCAGAGAGAGGAGAGATGTTATACGGGTGAAATAGAAAGTTTTAGATTTTGAGCTTACAGACCATAGAGGGTTCTGGTTTCAATGAAGACATTCATATATGTCATTTTATTATCAATATCAAAATCAAGTGGGTGTTTGGTAGAGGGGTTGGTGCTCCTTCCAGTGGGTGTTGGTAAATTGATTGTAAAGTTGGTGCTTTGCAAAGGCTGGATTTGGATGGGAGTCCAAACAGTCATTTTCGGAGATGTAGCCAAATCAGTGAACCTCGGTACATCTTGTGTTGTGTGATGTTCTCTTGTTATACTTGCTTTATTTGGTTTTATGTTTTCATTGTTTTGGCTTTGAGTGTTGAAGATTTAAGTTTTAAAGAGCTACACCGATTCACCCCCCCCCTCTCAGTGTCATTGTGAGACTAACAAATTCCTCAAGTAAATGCACCTTGTGCTGAGTGATATGTTACAAAGGGATGGAATTATAAATAAGCCACTGCCACCAAATGCAGCTAAAGAAAATTTTACTGAAGCCGCATAGCACTTACAGTTGCAGAATGGGCTCCATGGGAGGTTTGAACAGCCCTCAAACCATGCTCCTAGAGGCAGTCTCCCAGACAATAATGTCTAGGTCAATGATGAATGGTATCAAAATAAAAACATATGGATCTTGACTATGTATGCATAAATGATGACCTTGTTTGCTGGGTCCTGCTAGCATGTGGAAGCGAATCATTGATAAAGTAAAAGATAATGGAATCATGTCTCATATTTTGTTTTTATTTTTGTTCAGAATATGATGACTGTTTAATCACAATAGGGCCACACCTCCAAAGATGGTACTCAAGACTTGCACCTAACCTCAAACATTGGGATACAACACACATAAATTTGGATGTGATTTGTTACTCAAACGATTGTTCCTCAAACTGCTATTCTGTAAACATGTCTGCATGCAAGGTCCACTGATTTACCACTCCAGCAAAACCAAGTTGACTGTTTCTTGTCGTGTTACGCATTATGCAAGTACAATATTTTAGTATGAAATCCTTATTGCATTCAATCTTGTTTTTTAAGAAACAGGATGAAATTAACTATTGATGAATTATTTGAAAATAAGAAATATTCATAATGGCCCAGCCGTCCTCACAAAGTCACCTTAAACTGGAAGCTATAAAATCCCAAATTTAACCTTATCCCCTTTAACTTTCTTCAGATCTTCCATTCAAGTAACTTATGAAGGTTGCAACATTTATTTCATTTTCAATAATAGTTTACACAGAGAAGTTTTTTGAGTGGAAAAAAAAATCATGGTTCAAAGAAAAGAAAATAGATTTGAGAGTCAACTTTACATAGCCTACAACAACCATAAACGGAAGCTGAAATTTCCTTCAGTCTCCAATATCTTCAACAAATTAGTTAATCAAGTGACAAGCATCATCAAAATCCATCTCCAGGTAATGAGTTATAAACATTTGCTCAGAAAGATACCAGGCATTTGCGTTCTTCCACAAAAAGTCTGAGCTCAGGACCCCCAGTATCTCGTATAAGATCCTCAATCTGCAAGTATCAGTAAACATCCAATCATGCTATTTTAGATTTCAATTTGCAGTCACCTATATCACAAAACTTTCTATTGCAGAGCTACCCTTACAGATCGAAATTCGTCCTTTTGCTTTAGTGGTTTGTTAGGACGGCATGTGCAGTTCCTCCTCCTATTCCATATCCAAAATTTCTGATGATCACTAGGAATGCCAAAAATTTTGGCAATTAGATCCTGCTAGTTCCAAACAATCAGACAAGTCAAAACACATTGCTAATACTTTGGAAATATATTCTATAAATGTAAAATCCAATATATATAAAACATGATTCACCTTAATTTGCAAGAGAGAGTTGTTCTTCAGGATGCGAAGACTCTGAACTTTGTCAAAATCAACAAGATCAAAATATACATCCTTTCCAACTTGTTCATGTAAATGACTGTCAGAAACCACCTGAACCATCAATAGTGCCATTTTAGAATGCAAGTTTTCCAAAAGGTAACTGCATTGGATTTGATAAACAGAAAAAAAAAAAAAAAAATCACAGAATCACATGACACCCATCATTCAAAAGCACTCATTGTTATACTCATATGCTGTAAGAAAAGGTCTCTGAGATAGACCTTTATGTTTTTATAAAGATGAATTTCTTCCAGCTCTTTCCGTTTACGATCAGTTTCCTGTTATTCCATCGAAATGCGGTAAGCTACAATACAAATAAGTAAAAAAAAAATAGCTAAACATACCCATCACAGGATGAAATGCTCATGTATAATTTTACTCTTCTATGCATCCAATGTCAGTCACAACAATTGCCGCCCCTCTTTATAACTTAAAGAGACCCTCTCTATGATTTATCCTTTCTTCTAGCATTTATTCTTACATTCCAAAATTTAACTGCCTTGTACTATCAACTCCTGCTATTGTGAATGTCACAACTTAATGCCTCGTGTCTACTGGAATAATTGGTCATAACTACAACCTTTTCTGAGAAGTTGTCTTTTGAGAAAGTTTGCAGTTGATAGAAAATCCTGACAAACTACCTTGACTTAAGATGAATTGTTAAAATTCTAAAGGTATATTAATCCATGCAATGACAATTATCTGTTACTAAATTGTTTGTGCGGCTATTTTACCTGAAGCAGCTAATCCGTAATGTAAATTGCTACTTAAACAATCAGATTAGTTGGAAGAAATGGTTATAGAAGGATTGAATTCTTGCTGAAGTTGGAGAAAAGGTCATCTGATATATTGTTTTGAGTACTTGATGCGAATGCATTTCAAATTTGTAAATGTATGACTTTAAACAATTAGTAATTTTCATAAATCTCAAGTAATCTGAAACTCAGTATTTCCATAGACACCTAAAAATGTCTCAACCAACCTCTTGCAACAAGATTTAATGAGCAAAGAACAAACCATTCAAAAACCAGTCCAATCACCCAAAACCCTAGGCAAAGCTAACCTTAACCCTAGGTAAAGCTAACCCTAAGCTAACCTAAACCCTAGGCTACCATAAGCCCTAGGTGGAATCCACCTCACACCCCTCCACAGTCTTTCCTAAGCACTCACCCCCTTCACGTGATATCCATTCCCTTCCCCCTTTAAAGCACTTAATGAAAATTAATCAAAAAGTGGTTTTTACCTTCCCTAGGTAATTTGGTCTTCCCTAGGTGATTAAGAGGCCTGAAGCACCCATCACCCACAGGAGGTAAGCCTTACCCATCCACCTAACGCATTAAACAGACCTTCTCTCTCATCTCTCTTGCCAAATCGCATGCCCCTTTTCTTCCCAGGATTTCTATAAATAGACCATGCTGCCTATGGTTTCAGGAGGAGAATCTAAGCACCGTTATGCTGCCAAATTGCACCCCGAATCATGCACAAGACTTTCAGCACAGCTGGCGCTCCTCCCACCGAGTTTTCCTTGCAAGTTCTGCTGATTTTAGGGAAGAACAAATACTAACAGCTTCCGGATCGACGCCAAACTCCACCAGTGGACTCTACAGCCAAATGGAAGACCAATCCAAGTCAGAAATTGGAAAACATACGGACCCATCCATCCACCCAGAAAACGTATGGACAAGTACGTTTTCCACTTTTACGCTACCGAATCAGCTTGCCAGGTAACCCCTTTCTCCCACATCAGTTTCAGCTCATTTTGATATTTCCTTGATGCATTTTTGTTCGTTTTTTATCACTGTCTGTATTTGCAGGAGGCCTGATTAAGACAAGCTTCCAAACGGTCTAACACCTTTTTGTAGGGTTACGCAAGATCGAGGATCAGTGTAGCTTGTGGTGGCACGCATCATAAGCCCACTCCAACTCTGAGGATCTAAAGGAAGACACATGCGGTTCCGCGAAGACGTTCAATGTTAGGGTTCCTCCTTATGGAGTCCCTCTTTTGTAGTTCTCAAAGCATGTCGTAAAAGGATATCAAAAACACCTTATGTAACACTTTTACATTAAATCAATGAAATGCGGCATGTTTTTCTTTATTTCATTTCGGCGATCACGGTTTTATTTGCTTATGTTGGTTTGATAAATAACTAATAACTTTTGTGGTCTTGCTATTGTTTCAGGTACTACAAAACTGGCATGGAGTCTCCAAAGGCCTGACACACATCTCAGGCTCAATCTACACAACTGCGTGATTCACGTTTTGTGGTTTTTGTGTAGCTAGCTTTTTCAATTTAGTTTGCTAAAAACACACTTCTTTTACATTTTTGTGCTAAAAACATGCACATTTCATGCAGTAGGTTAAATTTCCTTAGCTGAAAACATGCACTGTTAAATGTTAGTTGCTGAAAACATGCAAATTTTAACTGATTAAAACACTTTTGCTACAAAAACTGTCAACACACAGCACCCAAAAGCAGGGTCATCTTTGACCCAACTCTCCCCCTTTCAAATCTTCTCCAAATTTCTCAAAACCAAAACCATTGTATCAGGCTCGAAAAGAGCTTTCCAACGGTATAAGTTTTGTCCAATTCTGACATCGTTTGGTCCTCCATATTGCAGAAAAACCACAAGGGGGTCACACAAAAAAAATCGTACAGACAAGTACGATTTTTCTTAGAAAACCGTACAAACAGATACAACCACCCATAAAACGTAGAGACCCATGCATTTTCAGTTTTAGCACATGGAACAAGGCCTGTCAGACCTCAGAAACCACCCACAGGTGGGAAATCACAGGTAGACACATGAAACACCCTAAATTGCATTAATTTGTCCTCTTTCTGCCTACCTTCCACAACAAATAGTAGTTTAAATTTGTTTTCAAAAAGGCACCTAGATCATTAGGTCAACTTGCAAAGTAGCTTAAATTTCCTTTTCAACTGCACCAAAATCGCTTGGTCAATTTCAAAGTAGTGTAGATTTATTTCAAAAAGGCAATTTCTTTCAAATATCGCATTTGAAAATGTTGTCTTCCTATCTTTGTGCTATAGCATAGCTTCATTTTTGTATTTCAATTTCTAAAAAGGAAAATACCAAAAACAAACACACACTCACTAAGGGCAAAACATTGGTTTGCGTTGGATTTCATCACCAACCACCAATAAATATCAACGGCATTGGCTCCCACAACCAAGCGTTGACTCGCCCCCCCAGTCACCTTAGTAGCCCCCACAAGTGGTTTTCCCGACTTCATCACCGGAAAACCCCCTGCTCTTGAGATTACCTCAGGGTAGGATTAGGCTAGACGCCCCTGCTCACAGGGCTTACATAATTAGTGAGTGTGCAGCTATCGTTCTTGACTAAGCCTATCTGAGGGTGAAACGAAAGACCGGGTAGGCCGATAGCAGGTCTTAGACAGCGCCACCTCTTTCATAAGAGGAATTTTGTATCCCCCTTCTAGTCACCTTGAGCCTTCCTCCATCATAGGAAGCCCTTCACCTGTTCTTGTATCACCACTCCTTGCATACCTTCGGGTATAGTGGGAAGGGTGTGCATTAGTGTACCCATTTTAGCGGTCTTCTTACATCAAAACACACAAACTACAACACAAAACAATCAAGCAAAGGATTCAACATCAACCAACATCACAAACAAATTGATACAAACACTCTAAACACATCACCCACACACTTGTTTGTTGTTTGTTGGATTAATCAAAACACTTTTGCTACAAAAACTACCAACACACAAAACCCAAAAGTAGGGTCATCTTTGATCCAACTTTTCCCTTATCAAATCTTTTCCATATTTCTCAAAACCAAAACCATTGGATTGGGCTAGAAAAGAATTTCCCAACAATATAAGTTTTGTCAAATTCTAACATTGTTAGTCCCCCAAACTGCAAAACAAACACAAGGAGGTTGCAAAAAAAATCGTACGAACAAGTACAATTTTTCCTAGGAAATTGTACGAATAGGTACAACCACCCAGAAAATGCACGAACAGGTGCGTTTTCCCAAAAACTGCTTCAATTTGTCAGAACCAGACCTCAAATAGCTCAGACAACTAAAATATTTGGGTTTCCCCTCATAGAATCAATCAGTAACCCATTTTTCTTCATCATGGTTCTTACGCAAAACCAAGCGCTCAAGCAAGAGCACGTTGCCATGGAGAATGCTGGAGTGAACCCTCAACTTGAACACCAAGGAGGGGCATCCCCCCCACCACCACAACATTTGCCTACACCTCCCATAGAGAAACATCAGAATATCGCCCTTTAGGACCTACCCTTCATCATTCGCAACCAGGCTCACCTCAAGCCATGTTGGCCCCTCTCCATATTCCTGATCGACATGAATCTCTACTTGCACAACTCCAGACAAAATTTCTTATCGCCTCGCAAAGTGAGAGGCTAGTCTTGACTACCTTCATCCCACCCCCATCCCATGTCATTCCTCTCCGCGGGTCAAGCTTTTGCCTCACAAACTTCGCCTTCCCAATCATCTTCATCCTCGTCATACGAATGGCCCACACAATAAGTGCACGTTCAAGTGGCAAGCCAACATGGGTACAATCAAATACCTCAACAACTAGCACACATTCAGGTGCCAAGCCAATAAGGGTACAACCAAATACCCCAACAACAAACGCACATTCAAGTGCCAACACAACAACAGTACAATCAAGTACCCTAACAACTAACGCATATTCACGTGTCAAAGCAACAAGGGTACAACCAAATACCCCAACAACAAAAGCATATTTAGGTGCCAAGCCAACAAGGGTACAACCAAATACCTTGTTGTGGCTGATCCACAACACACCCCAAAATTGGGGACCCATATTTTTTGCATGCTTTCAAAAGGAATCTCAGTGACCCAGATGCTAAAATTCAAGAAAAGGGGGCAAAAATGCACAAGTGTAGAAAGTGTCGCGAAATCGCGACCTGTCGCGCCATCACTGCCGAAAAACATAAAAGTGTCACGAAATCGCGACCTGTCGCGCCATCGCTGCCGAAAAACAGAAAAGTGTCGCAAAATCGCGACATGTTGCTCCGTCGCGACCGAAAGAGGAGAGAGAAAGGCAAAATGAAAAAGTGTCGCGAAATCGCGACATGTAGCTCCGTCGCGGCCGAAAGAGGAGAGAGAAAGGAGAAGCAGAAAGGCGTAGCGAAATCGCGACATGTCGCAAAATCGCGGGTCAAACCAGTCAAACAGGGCAAAGCAGAAAAGCGTCGCGATTTCGCGACATGTCGCGTTTTCGCTGGGCGCGATGGCAAGAAAGGCTGCCGATAGCAAAGCGTAGCGACAGGAAGACGGACAAAGCTGCATGCTATTTTTGGTCGCGATTTACAGGGAGCCGTTACAGAACGTGCAGAAAAGTGCGGGACACGTGGCGTACGAGCTGCGAGCGTTACAGAGAAGATCAAACGTCTTAATGTCAAGCATAAAGCCAAAACACACGCAATCAAAGAAAGGTGAAACGAGCAACCACTGGAAGATGAAACGAACCGTCGTGGAAGGGGAATCAATTCAACAGCAAGTATAAATGCAGAAGCACAGATTGGCACAGGGGTCGGAAACCGCTGGAGCAGAGTTGCAGTGCTAGAGGCCAGAGGGTCATTCTGGGCCTGCTTTGAGGCTGTTTTCTTCCTTTTTTTTTTGGTTTTGAGAAAACCAGATGTTCTGCTGCTGTAAAATGACATATTTTTTTAATGCAGAAGTGTTCAAAAATTTGCATTTTGTGGGCAAGAAAGAAGGAGATCTTCTGTGCATGCTAATGGATTTAATGTTTATTCTTTTGTTTTCAGATTTCAGATTTATAGATAATGTTAATGTTGTCACATTTTGCACGGGGTGCAATGTCTTCAGTGTTGTAACAGTGCTGCTCTTCTTTTTCCCTCTTCCCCTATTTTCCTTCCTTCTCCTCTCCCTTTCCTTTTCTTTCCCGCATTCTCTTTCTTTCCCCCCTTTCTTGGAGTCCCCAGTTGATTTTTCAACTTTCCAGCAAGTTACCTGAAAAATGGCTAAGTGTTGGTGCAAAGTTCGCACTTCGCCCAGTCTGGGTGCGAAGTTCGCACTTCGCCCCGCTCTGGTGCGAGAGTCCGCACTTCGCTCGACTTTGGTGCGAAGTCTGACTTCGCACCACTTTCTGGGCGCACATTGCAACTGGCAGATTGACAGGCTGGCAGGCGACAAAAGATGATAAAAGGCCGGAGCAGAGTCCGTACGGCGGCAGACACCAGTTTCCACCTATGCGCAGCCCGACTTCGCAGTGAAGTCGGAGTGCGCCCTTGACAGGTGTGCAGTAGGGGAACAAACCCAGAATTTGACCAAGGCATGAAGGCCTTCCCGACTGCACTGTTTTCTGCCCACGCAACCCGAGGCGCTCTGATCCCAAGCGAAGATGGACAGACTGCCCTCCAAGGCAGACACGTGTCAAACAACATCATCCATCATCTGACAAGTGTCCAGCTTCGGGATTAGAGCCGAAACGTGCCGAGCAAAAGGACAAGCATGGGCTGCATTGCTCGCGCCGGTAGCCTCATTCAAAGCTGATCTGAGGTTCTACTCGCTCCAGCTACCCGCATCATCGCCAGAAGGAGATTCTGCCCAACACACCGCCATGTAGCTGTCCAGCTTCCAAGAAGACCATGCTGCGGGTACAGTCCGGTCCGACAAAAGGTCAGCATTTGCAGCTCTTTCGCCGCTTTTGTCAGCTTATGTTTGACTGGGACCTTGTGCCCATTAATGTAACGGGAGGGACTCGGGCTATAAAAGCCCACCGTGAATTCATTGTAAAGGGTGGAAGGGGAATGTCTGTTAGGGAACCACTGTGCCCATTGTAACCGTGCTTCTGCTTATAAATATAATATGTATGCTTGGTTCTGTTCTGCTGCTTCTGTTTTTTATGCTGCCTTTCTTTATATTCATGCCTTAGGCTAACCTGTGTCATGGCTCGTTGATTCATTTCAGCATTTGGTGATCAGGTGCCTCTAGCATTGCTTGTTTAAAGCACCCTCTGTACTTCATTAATTAAAAGGATACATAGAATAGATGTGGTAGCAGTTTCATAAGTTGTGTGTTTTGTTGTTGGTCCGTATCTGGTGATTAGTGCGCTGCCGTACTGTTAGTTCCTTGTAGGGAATGTCTGTTAGGGAGCCATTGAAGCTGTGCGGTTAAATTCTCTACATAAACACATATACCTGGCTCTGATATCTCTATGATTGCTTTCTACCCATGTTAGTGTCCGTAGGTGGTGATTGACGTGTTGTCGTACTGTTAGTTCCTTGTAGGGAATGTCTGTTAGGGAGCCGTTGTAGCCGTGCGTACACTGCTTGGGTATCGGAAGTATACGTTAGATTTTGCAGTTCTTTGTCATGCTTTGTGTTTATAATGCAGTAAGTAGCGGTAATTGGTGTGTTCCCGTCATCGTTAGTTCCCCCCACCAACCTTTGAATATATTTGTAAATCTCTTTCTGTACATTTATTTCTTTCCTGTACTCTTAGCTTAAATCAAAAAACCCCCCAAAAGGAGTCGGCCTTCTCCGGAGATTGGCTCGGAAGGCATCTCTTCCTTCCGGCCTTTCATGCTGGTGGGCGAATCTGGGCGCATTAACCCAAATCCTTTCCTCATGGCAGATTCGTAACCAACAGTTTCTCTGGCACGCCCGGTGGGACCCTGGTCCCACATTTGAAGAGAGATTTTCTGATCAGTCTCCACCTGGCGCTGGCAGTTCCTGAGCTCTCGGTGAGACATGGAAGTTTCTCACCCCCGACAGAATTGAAGCACCGGTGTTCGCTTCATTGCTATTCCAAATCTGAACACCTGGCGACTCTGCACGAACAAATCCTCTGAGTCTAGAAGACCGGTCCCGACACCTTCATGCACACAAGAAGGTGGCAAGCAAGGGATCCGAGAAGCCCGCCTCGAGTTCTACGAACTGGATATCAACGCTCGAGGTGAGATCCCCAGGCTGGCTGATCCGCGAGCTCGTTTCGACGAAGCCGAGGCTGAGATACAAGAAGAGGCCGAAGCTGAAGTCGGAGGAGCCGAGTACGAAATAGAAGAGGCCGAGGAAGAAGAAGATCCTGCATCCTCGGAAAGTACCGACACTGAGTACACAACCGACGGCGGAGAAGAAGAAGAAGAAGAAGAAATGGCTGCTCAACAACCGAATGATGATGATCTCTTCCCGGCGGTGGACTCTACGGGGCCCTTGGCCCTGGTCGGACAGCAAGCTGTGCCCCCTGCTGCTTTAAAGTCTATTCCCACATACGACGGCTACGGTAAGACGGCGTACGAGCACATCCAGGACATCCTTGCCCTGGCCGCATTGCATACTATCACCGATGAAAGTGTGAAGACCCGTCTGTCGGCCCTTTCCCTGACGGGAAAGCTTCTCTATCGGTGGAGATCATGCCGCGAGGGATCCATCACGAGGTGGCCCCGACTTGCCGGAAGGCTCGTAAAAGGATGCAACAAGTCTGCTGACCCTACTTCTCTACTGCATCAGTTCCAAGCTATCCAGAGACATCCTCAAGAGGAGGTGTCTGATTTTAAAATTAGGTTTGCGAGATCCTGGAAACGGGTACCTCTCGAACTTCGGCCTTCAGCCGGCATGGCTGCTCACTACTATCTGAGATCCTTCAACTCAAACATATGCCTACTGCTGAAGATCGCCAGAATTGATGAGTTCCCTGCGCTGTACGAGGCTGCCCAGCAAGCCGAAGCTGACATAATCTCCATCGGCAGGCTTCCGTCCAGAGTGCAGGAGCCCATCCATCCCAACTTCCCCAGATCACGGTATCCTTCCGCTCTCGGTGGTTCGCCGTCTACATCAGGACAGCAACCCCAGCAGCAGTGGAATCCGTCGCCGGTCGTAACTCCTTACGGCCCGCCTCAATTGCATTACCCTCACCCGCCGCCTCCCGCTCCGCATTTTCCAGCACTTCCCGCTCCTCCACAGTACGCATCTTATTCTAACCCTCCTCCATTGGCCGCATTGCCTCCACCGGCACAATTGCCGCCTCCCGACAGCAGCATCCAGAACACGATTCTACAAGAAGTGCGGGCTTTGGCCTCCGGATACCATGCCATGTCCAATGACATGACCGCTATGAAGAAGAAGCAGGCCCAGATGGACCTCGCTCCTAGGAGGCCATATGCGCCCCCGGCGCTAACGAAAGACAAAGCGCCAGAAAACCAGCCGCAGAGGCGTCCACCTCCGAGAAATGCTGCTATAGAAGACCCGCCTGGTCCTCCCGACCAGGTTAACTGGTGCACTACGTGCAATGACCCGCATTCGGAGGAAGACTGCACTTTGCACCAGCACTACATTCAGACCTTGGCCGGCAGCGCTATAGAAGACAATGAGCTGTACATGATCTTGGACGGCGAGGCCAACTTTGCCCTCCTCGAAGAGGATCTAGCGTCACCTGCCAAGGAAGAAACGAAGGCCGCGGATGCGGCCAAGCCTTTGCAATTCTACGCAAGAAGAGAAAAACCGCAGCCCGGCGGGCTGCCACCATACAAGCGGCTGTGGCCCTACACAGCCCAGGAGAAGGCGTCCAAAGATAAAGCTCCAGTCAAGCCTTCTCCGGCAAAGGCTGCCGCTGTTCCAGCCAGGTACGTTCTGGCGTCTGTTGGAGCCAGGTACGTTCCGGCTGAAGACGTTGTCCAGAAACCGAAGCCGGTTCAGATCGCGTCTACTGTGCCTTCTATGCCTGATAAGGACACCCACTAGCAGGTGTTCAGTTGTGACGAGGAAATCGTCACATTCCTGGTTAACGAAGTGTGTGTAATCGAAGGTAGAGACCCTGATGACGAGCAATATGAGGGGTTAATACAGTTATGGAACAATCACGTCCCAAAAGGACTGATTACATTAGAAAGTCTCTTTGATCAGAATGACAGAGCAATATCCCACAGGATCAAAGTAGACCCGAGGCAGTATGCTGACCTAGAACTTGAACCTGGTAAAACTATCAAGGTCGGAACAGACTGCACGTCGGCGGAACTGGAGCAGATCAGATCACTGTGCCGAGAGTTCCCCGACATCGTGGCCTGGTGCTACGAGGATTTGAGGGGGTATGACGAATCGTCATCCAGCATACCATTGAGCTAGAGGATGGCGCCAAGCCATTCCGACAGAAGCAGAGGGCCGTGAATCCAAAGATTGAGGCCATGATGAAGACCGAGCTCTTGAAGATGCTGGAGGCCAAGATCATCTACCCCATCAAACATTCATCCTGGGTCGCGAATTTGGTGCCCGTGAGGAAAAAGAATGGCGACATTCGTCTCTGTGTCGACTTCAGAAACCTAAATCAGGCTTCCCTCCGGGACCACTATCCGCTTCCCCAAATCGACCAGATCCTACATATCGTTGCTGGAGCCCAGAGATTTTCACTTTTAGATGGATTTTCCGGCTACAACCAGATTTGGGTCAAAGACGAAGACCAGCATAAGACGGCGTTTACCACCAAGTGGGGGACGTTCGCCTATCAGCGCATGCCATTTGGCTTATCTAATGCTGGTGCCACGTTCCAAAGGGCCATGGACTTGGCCTTCCGAGAGCTGCTCAATAAGATTATCGTCATCTACCTTGATGACATGACTGTTTTCTCTCACCAACGAGGAGATCATGTTTCGCACCTACGGCAAATATTTGAGAGTTGTCGAGAATTCGGCATTTCTATAAACCCGAAGAAGTCTGTCTTCGCGGTAAAGGAAGGAAAGCTGCTGGGACATGTCATCTCCGAGGAAGGCCTCGCCATTGACCCTGACAGAGCAAAGGCCCTCGTTCGCTTGCCAGCCCTCATCGACAAAAAAGGGCTGCAGTCCTTCTTCGGTCAGATTAACTCGTGCGGAAGTTCATCCCGGACTTCGCACAAGTGATCAAGCCTATGGCCGAACTGCTAAGAAAGATACACGTTACGAATGGATTGATGAGAGAGAGCAAGCCTTCGAGGAAATCAAGGCCCGAATTGCACAAGCTCCGGTGTTGACAAACCCGGACTACTCTAAGGACTTCATCCTGTATGCAGTGGGAGAACCCGAAAGTTACGCTGCAGTCCTGACTCAGAGGGAGACGATGGTGAGGAGCGCCCCATAGCATTCCTCAGCCAAGTGATTCTGCCGCATGAAGAAAAGTACAATTTTATAGAGCGGCAAGTTCATGCTGTCATGAAGTCCCTTCGAAAGTTCAGGCACTTTGTCTCCCAGAGCAAGACTACTGTCTTTGTGATTCACCCGGACGTTCGAAGCTTCATCTTGCAAGGAGAACCGGGTCACAAGAGAGCGGGATGGATTGCCAAAATCCAGGAGTTTGACATTGAAGTGCGGCCCACCAAGCTTATCAGAGGCCGAGCCTTGTGTCAGGAATTGGCCCGAAGCGCTGTAGCCGGCATCTCCGCCTGTAAGTGGGAGGACACAGCGACACGCATCTACCTAGCCAACTCCTTATCGGAGGGGAGTGATTGGACAGATGAACTGGTGAGATACTTCTGCACCGGAAGATGTCCCGATCACCTGAACGCCTCACAACGAAGGAGATTTCGGCTAGGTGCACTCAAGTACACTCTTCGCCCCGAGGGGCTTTACTTCAAAAACATTGACGGCATCCTGTTGCGGTGCGTCTTAAAATCTGACCAGCCTAGGGTCCTCGGAGAATTTCATTCCGGGATGCCTGGGGGTCACCATTCTTCAAGGCCAACGGCCTTAAAAATAATAAGGGTTGGGTACTATTGGCCCACTTTGTTCGCAGACGCGCATGCGGTCTGCTCTAAATGTGATCAATGCCAGAGGTTTGCTGGCCGAAGCAGAAAAGCACCCCTGCCCCTTCAACCGATTCAGGCCGAGACTCCGTTCCAGCAATGGGGTTTAGACTTTATTGGGGTGATTTCTCCTAACTCCTCTGCCGGCCACAAGTTTATTCTTACGGCTACCGACTATGTCACGCGGTGGACAGAGGCGATCCCGACCAAGAACGCGGACCAAGAAACGGTCATCAGGTTCATTGAGAGCCTGATTACCCGCTTCGGGGTTCCAGAGTCGATTGTGACAGACAACGGTCCGGGATTTGTAGGCGCTGTACTCACGGAGTACACCGACAGACTTGGCATCTATCACAAGATGTCTTCTAACTACTACCCGCAGGGGAATGGCCTTGCCGAGTCCACTAACAAGAACCTCCTGAAAATCATCCGGAGGACCATTGACAGAAATAAGCGGACTTGGCACTTGCTCCTGGACCGGGCGCTGTGGGCGGACAGAGTTGCATTCAAGAAATCCCTCAGAACGTCTCCCTACGCGCTCGTCTACGGCAAAGAGGCTGTCATGCCATCACACATTGAGATCCCTGCCCTGTGGATGATCGACGAAGACAGATGCAGCGGAGACCCGGTGGATGACAGACTGTGCCAACTCCTGCAGTTGGAAGAAGACAGAGAAAGTGCATACCAGGCCTTCGCGGATCACATTGCAGCCACTCAAGGCTGGTTTGCAAAAGGCACCACTGCCCGAGTTTTCGAAATCGGGGACCTGGTGCTGAAGTGGGACTCATATAAAGCAAAGCCAGGTAATCACGGGAAGTTTGATGCCCTCTGGGAGGGCCCTTATCAGATTGCCCGGGTAAACCAGTTCAATGCCTACATACTGCGGGATATGGAGGGTCAGCTCCTGCCTATCCCTGTTAACGGGTTCCACTTGAAGCTTTACCGCTGTTGAAGGTGCCCGAGTGGCCCTTCTTTGTAAAAAATTTCCTTGTGCTTTTTCATTTCCCGGCATGTACAGTTTCCAGTTTTCAGCTTTTAAATTGTTTTTCTTCGTTTTTTGAGCTTAACTGCGGCATGGGAGAGAAAGACAGACTTCGCAGCGAAGTCTGTCGTCGCCCTCAGGAGGGGCGAAGTTCGGTCGTGCGAGAAAAGAAAAGAAGAAAAGAAAAGAAAAAAAAAAAAGAGGGCAAAAAATCGGCTAAGTGTTGGCCGAAGTCCGACTTCGCAGCGAAGTCGGGCTTCGGGCCAGCCAAGTGCGAAGCTCGTCCAAAGAAAGAAGACTGCAATACAAAGGAGGACGGACTGCGCCCGACCTTGGGCGAAGTCCGACTTCGCACGCGAAGTCCGACTTCGGCCGGCTGGCGTGCGAAGTCCGAACTGCGCGCGACTTCCGCGCGAAGTGCAAACTTCGCGCGAAGTTCGCACTTCGCCCGAACTTCGGGCGAAGTCCGACTCATTTCAATGCTAAAGTTGCGCGGTTCGAGCAGTCAAAGGGAAACGGAGCAGTCCAACGCGCGCTTCGCGCGAAGTTCGAACTTCGCTCGAAATTCGGGCGAAGTCCGACTTCGCCGGCGAAGTCGGGTCGCGCCCAACTTCGGGCGAAGCCCGACTGCGCCTCGTTTTTTGGGCCAGTTTGGGGCAACGTTTTAAAAAATGAATAAAATATTCAAAAAAGGTCCCAAGCTGGGCCCAAGGCGCGTTGCGGCCGTTCCAAAGTGGGTTTCCGCACCAATGATTCTTTCTTGAGCAGTGTGCCCGCGCTCCGGCAGTGACGTCAGCCATGGCGCAGCGTCCAAGACAGAATTGATGATTGCACGTTCCTCAACGAAAGTGCAAGCAAAAGAGCATGGCACGTCTGCCGGAGCGCGCTTTTTCCAAACATTCTCCTGCGCAACCACCAAAGAGCCTTAACTCAGCCGACCTACCTCCTCCTGCGCGGCATTAATGGCGCTGTCTTTATCTAGAAAAGGGGGTCAGATGTTTTTAAACATTCCAGACTATGCAGATTATTCCTCGGACGGTGCAAATTATTCCTGTGACAGCGAAATCTGCTGCAGACGCCTTGAACTTGCAATTATTGCTGATTCGGAGAGATGGACAGAGGAAAGATGCCAGTGTCAGCGCAGTCCAGCGAAAGTGGCGAACCAAAGGATTTACCGCGGCCGGGCGTTTTCAGAAGTGAAACCCCGCCAGAGAGAAAGTCAAAGTCCCGGACGAAAAAAGTACAGCGTGGGCAAGCCCCACCACCTCCGGTGAATTATTTGTCGGGATACAAGGACGGCTCTTTTTCTATGAGCCTAACGAAGCTGCGGGCAAATGTGGAAAGTTGGGCTGACAAAGTTTCGCCCTCCCACCATTTCGGAGCGGCGTACAAATCCAATCTGTTCAGATTCTTGTGCCCTCCTGTCCACCAATGCCCGGAGCTGGTAGACCTAATTGTCAGACACTACAAACCAGCTACCCGGCAAATTTGCAGCTCCAGCGGTAAACCCTTGTTCGCACTGCGCAGGGAGACTGTCCAGCCAGCTTTCGCCCCAGGGTTGGAGTATGACTCCAACGCCATTCTCAGAAAGATAAATTTGGGCGAGCAGGCGGGACGTTTCACGCCAACAAAACGGATGAGGGATTTCCTCAATTCAGAGCTGAACGCCCGCTTGCAGCTGGACAGTGGCCAACCGGCCCCATGCCCTTGGCACAATTCCAGAACAAATACTTGTACATCATTTTGGCATCTATTCTTGGCTGCGATTCTGATGAGCTGGTACAGCCGTACCAGCTAGCGCTGGCAGAATGTCTCCTATGTGGAGAATCCTACGAACCGGCAGCACAGAGAAGTGGGAAGCGTCCCATCTCTTTCGACTGGGCAGACTGGCTGGCTTACGCCGTTCATTCCAGCCTGGTGAAAATCCAGAAGAGGCAGTCTGCCGATTTTCGTTTCAGTTCTGTTCTAGCCTGGCTTTGTTTGTACCATTTGCACTCCACGATGCCGATCCTGAACTCGAAGAAGGTCAACGAGAGGGGAGAGCCACAGCCCGTCTATAACTGGACGGATGACTTATACCGGAAAGGGTCCTACTACAAGTTCAACTTCAACTTTCTGGGATTCGTCATGTCAGTCTTCAATGAAAGCGAAATTCCCCGTCCCCCGAGAGAAATGACGAGCGCTTTGATAAATCAGAAGCTCGGGGACGTTTTTAGACTGACGCAGGGAATTGTGGTCAGAATCTACGGATTCAAGGGCAAACCCCATTTGCTGCCCTATTGGTGCTCGGAGCACCTGTTCGGGATGGAGGTTGCCCGACAAATGGACTATGTTGAAGAGGAGTTCGGCCTAGGAAAGAAGAGAGGACAGATTTTTCAATATCCTCTTTCCTGGGCAAATGTTGAGATTTTTGAGGTAGGACAGCATGTCTACCTTGAGCAAGAGTTTTCCCGGATTGGCCTGGTTTTGTTGCCGCAACGCTGGAAGTATGACCCATATGGAATAAGGGGAAAGTTCGCACATCTCTGCCCCCGGGCAGATATAACCGAAGATAGATGCGATGTGGTCCATGTGGATCTTGACTGGGAAATCGAATTAATGGAAGCTTCTCCTCCCTGGCAGGATTTCTACTGCGAGGAGGTGACATATGACCCCAAGCGAAACCCGGACCACCAGTTTTCATCTCCAGGGTTCAAAAAATTTCTATCCAAGATAGCAGGCCTTAACTGGTCTAAAGAAAAGATTATTGAATGCTGGAAGATGAGATGCCGCACGCAGCACGACAAATCAACAAGGAGAAACCTGGCCGTAGATGACGACTTTTCGGTTCTCTATGACCAGCATCATGACAGCTGGCGGCCGTTCGCATATCAAGGTTACGTTCCCCGAGGTCCCTTTGAAGACTATAAAGGAGGGTCTCCCTCCCAACAGTTGTACACTTCGGCAACTACCAGCGTGGGCCCAGCAAACTTCCAGGTCGATCCAATGCAGCCCGTGGCTTCCAAGACGGCGCCTGAGAAGGCGAAAGAATTAGTCAAGGCAACGCCCGAGGCAATCCCTCAGGCACGAAAAGCGCCAGCGCCGTCAGAGGGCAGACCGGTTGCGGCAGACCTTCTGCAAGTCAAACCCCGGTACAAGTTTACCGTGGCAGCATCAGCGCCTGCTGCACCTGCTTCATCTCCTTCCCCTGATCAGACCGTTATTCCAGAAGAGAAGAAGCGGAAGAGAGTTGAGAAAATCAGGCGACCTAGCCTAATAGTGCAGCAGCCAGTTGCAGAGCCGCAGCCGCGTCTGCCGCCGCAGAGACAGTGTCTCTGGGCAGTCCTAAGCCAGCCGCCGAAATCAGAAGCACAGACATCCATCCGGCATCGGCTCAGGCGGAGCCCGCAGGTACGTTCGCTGCCCCTGTCTCTTTGGTCTCACCCAGTCCCACTCCCACTCCGTCTCCCGCTCAATCCGAGCAAGTCATGGCCGCATCCCCCTCCCCGTCTCCACGCCCTTCTAGCGGCCCCCATTCTTTTGATCAGTTTGCTCAGAACCCTAACGTTTCTCTTTCTCTGAGCACAACTCCAAACCCTTCGCCTGAGGTTAGTGCTGAGGCTGTCCGTTCACCGTCACATCCACCATCTCAGCCGCTTCAAACCCTTGCAGTGTCAGCCGTTCCCATCTCCATTTCCCGGTCGCCCCCACAAGCGGCCGATTCTTCCAAGGTCCGTCCGGTTCCTCCTGGTCCCATCCCCGCAGGAGAGACGTCTCAGCAGAACCCTAGGCTGGGGGAACCAGATTTTATGGACGACCTCCAGAATACAGACGACTTGCCCCTGGCAACGAGGGCTGTAGAGTATTCTGTCTCTTTCCTCCAAGACCTGAAGCGGAGGAGACATGAAGAGATAGCCGCCCCGACAAAACGCGCAAAGTACGATTTCGGGAGGAGAGTGATTACGACAGGGAAAATAATCCCAAAAGTAAAGAAACCTCTCCGGGAAATGACCGGGGGCGGACTACGAGCTCCAGGACAAAGGAGAAGAGCTTTGACGACATTAACAAGCAATATGAGATTCGATCAATCATGCGCAAAGCTGACAATCTCTTTGTCAAAAGTCTGGAGGAGCCGGAAGAACTTTTCGGGTTGCAGGATAAAACAAGGCAGCTTGAAGAGGACCTGTCTAGGTCCACCGAGCAACTGGAAGCGGCGCGGCAAGAAATAGATGAACTCAAAGCCCGGCTGGCCGCTTCTCAGCAACAAGCCGCAACCGAAAAGAAAGCGGCCTCGGAGCGGATTTCTCGGCTCCAAGAGTCTTTGAAGCGAGCACGATCGCAACTTGCAGAGAGAGCATCTCAAGCGACGGTCTTTTCAAAGACAAAGGTTAAGGAGATGCGGGCTGGTTTGCTGCGGGAATGCAAGCCCCACACCTACAAGGCGATGGCAGTTCTGGATTTCGCATCCAGAATTCAAGAAGTTTCTGCCCAGGGAAAGCCTGTGGTAGAGGAGGCCGAACGTCAGGCGAAGCAATGGCTGGACCTGGCGGTAAATCTTCAGGAGCGCGAGCGCAACGGCCTCCAATTTTCTCCCGTGTCCTCATTCGCCGCAGAATGGGCAGGTGCAAGGGTGACCTTGCACAAATATTTCAAAAAAGTTGAAGAGGTGAGAGTTGCCAGACGAATGCTTGATGCATTCGGACATGAAAGGGATATCTGTCTGGCCCCCTTTCACGCTCTTTACGAACTAGGGTGCCCAGGTTTTGTTGAAAATGGCGAGCTTCTCACCCTAGATCGGGTGAAAAGGAATTGGCAGTCCTTCGAAGCAGATACAGCTGAAATTGATAGCTGGACTGAGCCAATTCAAGACAGTCAGGTCACTCAGATGGTGGCCAAATATTCCAAGATCAGCTCCTACTTCCAGGAGTTAGAAAAGAGATACCTCACCATCGACATGCACGCGGTCGCTGCTTTCCACGCAGCATTAGAAGATGTAGCCGACCGCCGGCCATTTGAAGCAGAAGCTTGGCGCCCAGCCAAGGCCGCATACGATCGCATTTGCGAAGCAGAAGCAGGAGATGGAGAGCTTTCGGAAGGTAACTCTGAGGAGGCAACTGACAAAGATGAATCTGAAGAACAGTTGCCACAAGGAGGACAGTTAGAGCAGCAAAAGGCAGGGGAGGCAAGTTCCTCTGCACCCAATGGATGAAGGCATGGATTCTTTGCGCCGAGGCGAGCTCGACACCCCGCGAGCCGCCAGAAATGTTGTCACATTTTGCACGGGGTGCAATGTCTTCAGTGTTGTAACGGTGCTTGCTCTTCTTTTTCCCTCTTCCCCTATTTTCCTTCCTTCTCCTCTCCCTTTCCTTTTCTTTCCCGCATTCTCTTTCTTTCCCCCCTTTCTTGGAGTCCCCAGTTGATTTTTCAACTTTCCAGCAAGTTACCTGAAAAATGGCTAAGTGTTGGTGCGAAGTTCGCACTTCGCCCAGTCTTGGTGCGAAGTGCGCACTTCGCCCAGTCTGGGTGCGAAGTTCGCACTTCGCCCAGTTTTGGTGCGAAGTCCGACTTCGCCCCACTTTCTGGGCGCACCTTGCAACTCGGCGATTGACAGTCGGCGGTCGACCAGAAGATGATAAAAGGCCGGAGCAGAGTCCGTACGGCGGCAGACACCAGTTTCCACCTGTGCGCAGCCCGACTTCGCAGTGAAGTCGGAGTGCGCCCTTGACAGGTGCGCAGTAGGGGAACAAACCCAGAATTTGACCAAGGCATGAAGGCCTTCCCGACTGCACTGTTTTCTGCCCGCGCAACCCGAGACGCTCTGATCCCAAGCGAAGTTGGACGGACTGCCTTCCAAGGCAGACACGTGTCACACAGCATCATCCATCATCTGACAAGTGTCCAGCTTCGGGATTAGAGCCGAAACGTGCCGAGCAAAAGGACAAGCATGGGCTGCATTGCCTGCGCCAGTAGCCTCATTTAAAGCTGATCTGAGGTTTTACCTGCTCCAGCTACCCGCATCATTGCCAGAGGGAGATTCTGCCCAACACACCGCCATGTAGCTGTCCAGCTTCCAGGAAGACCATTCTGCGGGTACAGTCCGGTCCGACAAAAGGTCAGCATTTGCAGCTCTTTCGCCGCTTTTGTCAGCTTATGTTTGACTGGGACTTTGTACCCATTAATGTAACGGGAGGGACTCGGGCTATAAAAGCCCACCGTGAATTCATTGTAAAGGGTGGAAGGGGAATGTCACGTTAGGGAACCACTTGTGCCCATTGTAACCGTGCTTACGCTTATAAATATAATCTGTATGCTTGGTTACGTTACTGTCGTTCTGTTTTTTATGCTGCCTTTCTTTATATTCATGCCTTAGGCTAACCTGTGTCATGGCTCGTTGATTCATTTCAGCATTTGATGATCAGGTGCCTCTAGCATTGCTTGTTTAAAGCACCCCCTGTACTTCATGAATTAAAAGGATACATAGAATAGCTGTAGTAGCAGTTCCATCAGTTGTGTGTTTTGTTGCTGGTCCGTATCTGGTGATTGGTGCGCTGCCGTACTGTTAGTTCCTTGTAGGGAATGTCTGTTAGGGGGCCATTGAAGCTGTGCGGTTAAATTCTCTACATAAACACATATACCTGGCTCTGATATCTCTATGATTGCTTTCTACCCATGTTAGTGTCCGTAGGTGGTGATTGACGTGTTGCCGTACTGTTAGTTCCTTGTAGGGAATGTCTGTTAGGGAGCCGTTGTAGCCGTGCGTACACTGCTTGGGTATCGGAAGTATACGTTAGATTTTGCAGTTCTTTGTCATGCTTTGTGTTTATATGCAGTAAGTAGCGGTGATTGGTGTGTTCCCGTACTGTTAGTTCCCCCCACCAACCTTTGAATATATTTGTAAATCTCTTTCTGTACATTTATTTCTTTCCTGTACTCTTAGCTTAAATCAGAAACCCCCCCAAAAGGAGCCGGCCTTCTCCGGAGATTGGCTCGGAAGGCATCTCTTCCTTCCGGCCTTTCATGCTGGTGGGCGAATCTGGGCGCATTAACCCAAATCCTTTCCTCATGGCAGATTCGTAACCAACAGTTAAATGTCACTTTTGTGGGTTGCATTAGGCGAATATTTGAAATCTGAATTTTATTTCAAACCCTAGGAGACTAGCACTTAACTTACCTGGATTGTGCGTGTTTGCAGGTTCAATAAGTTAGGTTGCATGCATGGAATCTCATTATCTTCGGTTTTGCCAGGACGGGATAGCATCAAACTGGATGCAATTTTAATTTTCTTTTCTTTCACATTTTATTTTCTTTTTGCTGCATTTTATTTTCAGAAGTTCCAACTTTATTTACCGGCATTAAAAAAAAATTAAAAAACTCCAAAATCCATAAATAATTCCTTCATGCTTTTGCATTTCATCAATTTACAATTTTGAAGTTACAGCATGGTCATTTAAGGATCAAATCACATTTACTTTATCAGGGTTCAATGAACAATCATTAATTTTTCACAGTAAAATAAATCACAGTGCCCCTTGTTTTCAGTTACTTGCAACCACTAAGGTGTTCCAAGCATTTAAAATAAATATCTTCATTTAAGATTATTAATACACAGATTGCAGAATGCTAACATAACAGGAACCTTGGAGAAATTGTTTCTTTGCAAGCAGAGTATTTAGAACCCAAATCCTATCGGAGAGTGTGTTTTCACAATCGGGTGAAAATACCACTCAACATACCCCAAAATCAAATGCACATTCAAGTGCCAACACAACAAGGGTACACCCAAGTACCCCAACAACAACAAGCACACATTCAAATGCCAGCACAACAAGGGTACAATCAAGTGCCCCAACAACAACTAGCGCATATTCATGTACCGAACCAATAGGGGTACACCCAAATACCCCAACAACTAACACACATTCACGTGTCAAACCAACAAAGGTACAATCAAGTACCCCAACAACAAACACACATTCAAATGCTAAGCCAACAAGGGTACAATCAAATGCCCCAACAACAACTAATGCACATTCGGGTGCCAACACAAGGGTACACTCAGGTGACCGACCGACAATTAGCACATGTTCAAGTGCCAAACCAACAGGGGTACAACCAAATGTCACCCCAACAAGGGCACAAACAAGTGTCACCCCAACAAGGGTACATCCAAGCACCACAACAAGAGTGGCATACTCAGGTGCCTTACGAAGAAGCCAAAGCCCAAGTGCCATATCAAGTGTGTAACCAGGCATCCCTTCAATCATACACTCCTACAACCAACCTGATGCAACAACAAATGCCATGAAGGACTGAACTCCATTCCACCCCAAACTTCCCTACATCCAATTCAACCCCATGCACCTTACCCAAATCAAAGGGTTCCACAACAATACCAACCACCTCCTCCACCTCACCCGTATCTCCATCCCCTCCCATATCAATTGACTCCTTCCCCTTTGGTCATCTATGTCACCCCTGTCCCGACAACCTCAATTCATCCCTCAACTAACATGCGGCATATCTTAGAGCACGTCAATCGACTTGAGCTACAAATGAACAACTGTCGATGTCAAACATCTACCCCTAGCCTAAATACGGCATGCTCTACAGTAACTCCACCCCACCAGACTCTTCTACCTCAACAACAAGGTTACATGCAGCCTAGGCTGGTAGTCGTCCCATCGCCACCTATCCAACTACACAAAAAACCTCAACATCCTCATCCTTCACTTCATCTCAGGACTCCTCTGTCTGAACCATTCGCTAATCTCTTCCAGAAGTTGCACAATGCAGGCAAAATCATCTTGCCTTATGTTAGGCCAGATAATCCTAATCGGCCTAAACCAAAAGGATACAACAAGCATCAATGTTGTGTTTACCATCGACGACTAGGGCATGACATTAATGATTATCACACCTTCAAGTGACTAGTTCACAATTTGATTGACCAAGAGGAAATACAATTAGACAATCCCATATCATCTCCCAATCCAAACCTGGGTACATATAATAATTCATTACCCCAACATGGGGTACCACAATCACAAGTCGAGGCCTCAACATCGCAACCTATGCCACGACAAGTTGATCATGTTAACTACATCCCTTCTCATCACGATTTTGTTGGTATGATCAGCCTCAGTACCAACCATCAAAAACATTTGGGGCAATCTCCCCAAGGCTATGACCCTAGGTCATCCATTCTATCACTAGCTCTACTTTAATTATCTCTTCATGGTTGGTGGAGCCCCATCCTCTATCAAACCATTTTGTCATCCAAGGTAGTTACCACTCTCTTCAACCAATGTTGCATCCACTCATGTTAATGCCATCAAACATCTCAATCACAAATCAATGCCAGGTTCAAAGGTTGTGCCCTTTGCCTCGCCATCACAAAATCAAATACATTCCAAAGGCACCATATCCCTTTGGTCTCATCTCAAAATCAAATACATTCCAAAGGCACCAAATCCCTTTGGCTTCATTTCAAAAGTACAAATAGCTCCAAAGGCACAAAATCCCTTTGGTCACAATTCAATTCCAATTCAAAAGCTCCAAAGGCACAAAATTCCTTTGGTCACAATTCAATTCCAATTCAAAGGTGCCAAAGGCTCAAAATCCCTTTAATCAAAATTCAATCAACAGCCAGGTTCAAAAGGTTGTGCCCTTTGCCTCACTTTCACAAATCAATGCCCAACATTAAGGTTGCGTTATTACCTCACCATCATAATACATCCCCATTCCGCTAGGGCAAAAGCGGAGACCCATTAGATTAGGTTCGCTTTCTTGCAATAGATTAGCTTCCCTTTCTAGAGCCCCATTCTACTCGGGAAAAAGCAGAGCCCCATTTCGCTCAAGCAAAAGAGAAGCCTCATTCTACTCGAGCAAAAGCAGAACCATCAATTGCCAGGTTCAAAAGGTTGCGTCCTTTTGTCAAAGGTTGCACCCTTTGCCTCGCCTTCATCAATCAATCAATCACTAGGTTCAAAAGGTTGTGTCCTTTTGTCAAAGGTTGCACCCTTTGCCTCGCCATCACAAATTATTGCTTTAGATAGCAATTTTGCATCCCTCGATTTCACTCTTAGCAACAAGGTTTCTCCATGCACCTCAGCGTCATTGGGAACATGCTTTTTAAATCTCTTAGAAAAACGATTTTCCAAAAACCTCAACAAAAATTTGGAAAGGTTTCTCCAAAAGCCTCAAGCCATTTGGAATATTCTTTTTAAATCTCTTAGCAAAGGCACCAAAATCCCATTGGTCAATATTCATTTCCCGTTCAAAAACTCCAAAAGGTACAAAATCCCTTTGGTCAAAATTCAATTCCAATTCAAAAAGCTCCAAAGGTACAACATCCCTTTGGTCAAAATTCAATGCCAATTCAAAAGCTCCAAAGGCACCAAATCCCTTTGGCTTCATTTCAAAATCACATCCATTCCAAAGGCACCAAATCCCTTTGGCTTCATTGCAAAAATTACATACATTCCAAAGGCACCAAATACCTTTGGCTTCAATTCATTTCAAGAGAAAATTCACTTTCATATCTAAAATATCGACCTCACTCCAAGCAGCAATTTAATTTTCATGCCTTGAGCATAGAGGTCACTCCCTCCAAGAAGCAATTTACTTTTCATGCCCTAAACATAGAGGTCAGTCCCTAGAAAAAGCAAGAGGTCGCTCCTCACAAGGTTGCATACCTTTAGCAGTAACTTTCATTTTTAAAGGCCAAATTTCAAAATCAAATCCACTCCAAGGCACCAAATCCACTTGGTCAAAATCCATTTCAAAGGCCCCAAATTGCTTTGGTCATCTTCACATGCATGATTGGGGGTGCCAATACCCCTGCTCATCTAATCAATCTCATGATTGGGGGTGCCAATACCCCTCCTCATCACATCAACTCCAACCCTTCTACCAGATCAAGGCTTGCACGTTCTTGTACATTCTATATCAAAAACAACAAAAAAAAATCAAAAACAACAAAAATACAAAAAAAAAAATCAAAAACAAACAAAAATACAAAAACAACCACCGCACAACATAACGTCATACTTCTATAATCAGTTTCTCCTTTTTTTTCTCTCTTTCTTCTTTCTCCTATATTTGTTGTATGGTCACGCTTAGAGCAGCTACATACCTGGGATAGTTTTTCCTCCCTCCTTTCTTCTCTTTCTTCTTTCTCCTATCTTTGTTATATGGTCATGCTTAGAGAGGCTACATACCTTGGATAGGCCTTTTCTCCTCTTCTTTCTTCGCCTCTTCTTTCGTCACATCTTATTTCCCCGATCTCTATTGTATGGTCACGCTTTTCTCCTCTTCTTTCTTCTCCTCTTCTTTCTTCACATCTTATTTCCCCGATCTCTATTGTATGGTCACGATTAGAGAGGCTACATACCTTGGATAGGTTCTTCTTCTTTCATAGCTTTTCACCAATCACTCATGTTGATACCGCTAAACATTTGCAATTCATCATTCATCGCATCCATGCATATATCATTTCATGAGACTTCTATGGTATTATTGTCTCTCTTTTTGGATATGTAAATATGCATTAACCAATCATGCTTGGTTCACTTAATCAATGACACGGTTCATTACGTATAATCTTGTACATAGCTATCACATTGTCGTGCATTTCATCCAAGGTCTGCATTCTCAAACCATTGTATTCATTCGCTCGCACATAGGCATTTTGCACTGCATACAATATTATACACTAGTTAGCACAACTGTCGTCATGTCATGTTCAATTTGATGCATAGGTTGCTTAGTAATGGAAGTCTTTTTTGTTAGTCAACCACTTTAGTTGATCTCATCAAACTTTATCAAACATTATTGGATTCTAATGCAATTTTAGACTTCCCTTGGCTAGCTAGAGTTATTTCATGGATCAAACACGTGCAAATTAAACAAAACTTTGAATTTAGAGAAGACAATGCCTTGTGTACACTGGCCACTGAGCGAAAAGTTTCCCCTGCTCCTATCATTTGTGTGATTCAAAACCCTCTGGTTCGACAAAAGGACAAGCTAAAAAAAAGAAGGAAAGAAAGAAGCAAAGAGAAAAGAAAATAGCACCATCAAAAAGCTTGAATCCCTGAGCTCCTCAGGTTCATAGATCACAAGGCTAATCTCCATTGGGGCTATAGACGCCTAACTGGTAGTGGAGCGTGCCTTACAAGTGGCGACATATCTATCACATTAGTGACCTTCTCTTGTACAGACCAATGCGCATTTGCCCATGAGCTAGCTTACCTGGCTATGTTTACAATTGGTTAGTCCAACCTCACTCAAAATGGATAAATAAACTGATCACTCTATACACACACAAATCCATGATAGGCTCAATCTCAGTCAGGATGGTCTAGGTTTCAGCAAAATGTCACTTGACTAATAAATGGGTTTGATGATTAAACTTAGATGTTTGACTCTCTAGAAATCCCTTCTACCACTGAAAATCCTTAGCAAAAAGGAACAAACACACATCATGTCTAGTTGCACAACTAGTCCACCATCAAGATCAACATGCATTATCCTTAGGTCAATCATCCAAACATCATTGTAAGCACCTACATATGGTCATCCTAGATTTGCATTCATCACACATTGCATGTTTGCTTGTCTCATTGTTTGTTTTCATATGTCAACGCAACTGTCAAATTGTCATTGATTACTTCTACCATACATGATTGCACAAATCAAATACACACATCCAAAAAGATTTGATTACACATGCACATTAGAAGTTTCAAAATGCATTTTACACAATCATACAATTTCATTCATAACATCAACAATATCAAATGAATGACAAACATTACATCACATCCATATCAAATCAAATACATCCCATCATTACCATCATCAAAGGTACACAACACAACAAATCATCATGTGTACATCATCCTCATCTCATCAAAACAATACTAGAAAAATTGTGGCACACCCACCACACCAAAAACAATTGCTACAATGCATACATCACGCACCACTACTAATCCATGGGAATCTATCCATTCCCCTTAAAGTAGACACTTACAGTTGAACCGCTTTGCATCAACCATCATCAATTCACCATCGAACATTGGTCCTCTAAGCAACCAGGCAAAAATTTCCACTTCAAAAACCCAAAATTGAGCATTCATCACTTCAAAAAGTAGGGTCATCTTTGACCTAACTTTTCCCCTATCAATTCTTCTCCAAATTTTTCAAAACTACAACCACTGGATCGGGATCAAAAAGAGCTTTCCAACGGTATAAGTTTTGTCCAATTCTGACATCGTTTGGTCCCCCAAACTCCAAAAAAACTGCAAGGAGGTACCTGAATCCATACAATTTTTTTTGGGGCGCACCTGTCCATACGATTTCTGGTCATACTTGTTTGTACGTTTTCAAATTTTTGCCCTCCAAAACATGCAAAATGTCATAAATCAACACGTCCAGCATTCTGGTACTCTTAAATTCATTTTATCAAGCGATTCGCCACCGTCTTCACATTCTTCACCCATCAATTCATCAATTGAAGGGGTAGATAGCACACACTAAAAAAGACATTGTATGATTACTCACATAATTGCTTCATCAAGGTGGAAACGTAAACCCACTTTCAATCGACCAAAACATTACAAGGATACTTACCCTTGGCTCATCAGCTTGTTAAATCAACCAAGCTCATCAAGCTTGTCAAAGGCAAAGTTTCAAAGACATTCGCCCCTCCCAAAATTGGGGCATCTTACATTGACCATGAAGTGAGACAATCTTGCATCTCCTCCCTCAAACAATTATGAGGTACATCAAAATCCACAGTCATTCATAATCAATCACACCATAACCACAATTTTTGTTTCTTCACTCATCATTTTGCATTCATCGCTTCCAAAAGTAGGGTCATCTTTGACCCAACTTTTTTACTATCAAATCTTCTCCAAATTTCCCAAAACTACAACCATTGGATTGGGCTCGAAAAGAGCTTTCTAACGGTATAAGTTTTTCCAATTCTGACATTGTTTGGTCCTCCAAACTACTAAAAACCTGCAATGGGGCACATATCAAGAAAACGCATGGATCTATACCCTTTTTTTGGGGGCCCACCTGTCCATACGATTTTAAAATGTACCCATCCGTATGCTTTCTAATTTCTCATCACCAAATCATGCAAAATGCCAAAATTCAGCCTCCCCAACCTTCCGACGCTCTTAAAATTCAAATTTTATCAAGTGATTCGCTGCCATCACCACACTGTCAACTCATCGCTTGAGGGGATAGATATCATATACAAAAGCCGCCTTGCGCATGATCAGTACTCAAACACCCAATCTTGGAAATCACGTTTGTCTAAGAACCTTTGCCAAAGATTATCATAAGCCTTCATTTGCTAGGGCAAACAAAAAGCAGAATTTCAAGGACATGCATCCCTTCCAAAATTGGGGCATCTTACATTGATCATGACTCAAGATGATCTTACATCTACTCCTCTCAAAACAATCATTTGTCATCACCCACCAATCCATGTTCTCTCGCAATCAACCACCAAACGAGTGTCATAAGTTTTTGTACTGCATCGTGTCTTCACACAACGTAGTACAAAAAGCGGCAAAATGTAGACGCCTAAAAATGTCCCAACCAACCTCTTGCAACAACATTTAACGAGCAAAGAACGACATTCAAAAACCAGTCCAATCACCCAAAACCCTAGGAAAAGCTAACCTTAACCCTAGGTAAAGCTAAACCTAAACTAACCTAAACCCTAGGCTACCCTAAGCCCTAGGTGGAATCCACCTCACACCCCTCCACACTCTTTCCTAAGCACTCACCCCCCTCACCTAATATCCATTCCCTTCCCCCCTTTAAAGCACTTAATGAAAATTAATCAAAAAGTGGTTTTTACCTTCCCTAGGTGATTAAGAGGCATGGAACACCCATCACCCATAGGAGGTAAGCCTTACCCATCCACCTAACGCATTAAACAGATCTTCTCTCTCCTTCCTCTTCTACCGCCAGATCGTGTGCCCCTTTTTCTTCCCAAGATTTCTATAAATAACCATGTTGCCTATGGTTTTAGGAGGAGAATCTAAGCATCGTTATGCTGCCAAATTGCACCCCAACTTGTGCACGAGACTTTCTGCACAGTTGATGCTCCTCCCACCAAGTTTCCCTTGCAGGTTCTAGTGATTTCAAGGAAGAACAAGTACTAACAGCTTCCGGATCGATGCCAAACTCCACCAATGGACTCTACGGCCAAAGGGAAGACCAATCCAAGTCAAAAATTGGAAAACGTACGGACCCATCCATCCACCCAGAAAACGTATGGACAGGTACGTTTTTCACGCTGCTGAATCAGCCTACCAACTAACCCCTTTCTCCCACATCAGTTTCAACTCATTTTGATATTTCCTTGATACATTTTGTTCAATTTTTGTCACTGTTTGTATTTGCAGGAGACCTGACTGAGACAAGCTTCCAAACGGTCTAACACCTTTTTGTAGGGTTACGCAGGATCGAAGATCGATGTAGCTCGTGGTGGCACGCATCATAAGCCCACTCCAACTCTAAGGATCTAAAGGAAGACACATCTGGTGTTGCAAAGACGTTCAATGCTAAGGTCCTCAAAGCATGTTGTAAAAGGATATCAAAAACACTTTATGTAACACTTTTACATTAAATCAATGAAATGTGACATGTTTTTCTTTATTTCAATTTAAAAAAATCCAAAACTCAGAATTTCAAGTTGGGGAAGATCATGAAAGAGTGCGATTCAAAAATAACAAAGTAAAACAAATCAAAACACGTATATATATTTGCAAAATAACATAATGATTTTATTGCTCAAAAACAGAGTACAATGCAAGCAATCTCCGAGAAGAGATGTGAGGCTATAACATTGCATCCATTACTTATGCTCTCTATAGCAAGGGTGCATCTCTCTTTATATAAGAATTGGCGTGTTTCCACCGTATTGAATATGGAAGGTCACAGACATGGAAATGTGGTGGTTCATCTTCCGTGAGTTAGAATGTCAACCATATGGAAATGTGGTGATTCACCTTCCATGAGTTACAAAGTGCATGTTAAATGAAAATTACATACATGTAACTTGTCCTTTTGTGTTTTGTCTTCTACTAATGTGTCAACATAGCTAGAGATGCATTTTGGCTACAAAAATCTAAAAACAGAAAATTACTATTTTGTTTTGCATTTTGTAGGGCCTCCAGAGCGTTTTTTCAACAAGCGCATCGGCCAAAATTTTTGTTCTCTCCCTAATCTTTCCAACACTTGTTGAATGGATCAAAACAAATTCCCAAGCTCAAAGTTATGCCCCTAACGATGCAGTTAGGATCAAAAAAAAAAAACGAGCATTTTCGAGCATAAAGCAATGCTGCAAAAAGGTCACATGGTCCCTACTCCCCATTGCCTCAACTTTTGACATCAGGTGCAGAAATTGTTTCTTTATCTGATTTTTTGTAAGTCATTCCCCTTGGTGACCAAGTTGTCTTACCTTGACCACTCTACACATCTGAATGGATTACCTTCTAGTGGTCCTGGTTGTTAGGGCTCCACCCTAACCCTATTAGTTAGTTATAATATTAATTAGTTAGCGTTGGCATTATGTGTGTGAGGGTAGCCGACTTGTGGCAACCCTAGCATTAGTTGTAGATGGGTAGTCAGCTTGTGGCTAACCCTAGCATTTAGTGTTACTATATATTGTATTGTGATACCACATTAGGGTATCATGAACATTATTTTGTACTAAACGTTACTCCAAAAGATTGCCCCCTCAAAGTAGTGCAGTGAACATTGCGATTGTCCATGTTCTTTCTCTGATCTACTATTCTCCCTGGTGTGAGTCTCATTTTGCTATGGTATTATCTGAGTTGAGTTATATCTGTCATCTTAGAGCTTAGTCTGCTTTTCAGTTATGTTTCCACTTTGTTTTGGTTTTAAGTGCATTGTAAGTGGTATTAGAGCATTTATTGGCCTATGAGCTTCCAAGATTTTTTTTTCCAAGGTGTTACTCTTAGCAATCGAATCTTCTGCCAAGATATTTTGTTTTTGCATTACTTCAAGAGTCTAGGCTAGAACCATATCCATACTATTTAAAACCACAAAGATCTGCTATTTTTAGATAAGAGCATTCGCCCACCACAACGGTGTGTGAAGTGAGGAGCTATGGCTCCAATACCCAGGCCTTAGACAGACCCACACACCAGTTTGGACTCCACATATCCTCAAGTATATCGAAGAGCCCCTATGGTTCCTGAGACCCTCATTAGTGAGCCAATCAGACATCTGTATTTTGCAATACACCAAGAATAGCACTCAGAGATAACTCTTACATACTCAAGGAATTGGGTGTTGCGGCTAAGGGAACGGTATGTCCTCCTTAGTTGGAGTCAAGAAAGACTAGCCAAACAATACTGTTGGAAACCTTGTGGTATATGAGAAAGCCGCACAAACTAGTCACTCCAAAATTGTAAGACCGCCATTGACTGACCGTCCTTTAAGCTCAGTCATATAGTCTGCATAAAATTTGTAGTTTGAAGAATTTCTGAAATCCATGATCACAGTTTTTCTCGCACAGCATCAAGTTGTATTTCTCCTTTTCAATATTCAGCAATTTATTGATATCTCTCCACAGCACCCTTGAAATCTCCTTCTTCTCCAATTATATTATACCATTATGTGACTAATTTATTACTTTGGAATGGCGAATTCTCTAACATAGAATACTTGCAATAGAGTTATTCATGTCTCCACTAGACATTCTCCATTTAAGGTTTGTTATGGTTATGAGGCCCTTGCTAATGAGATTAGCAGAGTTCTTCTCACAACTTCCTCCTCTTCCCAATATAAGGAGCATAATAAAGCTTATCCTCTTGCCCAAAATTTGGCTAAAGTTCATGCACATATTCATAATGCACTTTTGAAGACTCAAGCCAAATCCAAAAAGCTTAACGGTCATCATTAAGTTCCTTTTCAGGTGGTAATAATGTTTGGTTCTACTTCGATAACCAAACATTTAAACATCAATAACATCATAAAGCCCGAGCATATTTGCTATGGGACTTTGCACCATTTTGCAACAGACTGGAGAAAATCTTTTAAAACTAAATATTCCTTCTCAGTTTGGTATGCATGGTACATCAATGGAAGCCAGTTTCAGCTATATCAGCCAACAAAATTGGAGAAAAAGTTGGTATCTCTCATCCTAAGAGCACCATTCCAAATTCTCAGACTTTATCAGATGAAGTTGTGCACATGGACTACTAGGATTATTGACAACTTGAGCTAACTAGATGTCCCCAATCCCAATCACCATTTGACCAACAATCTCCATATTTTTAGTAGAAATTGGATATAATATGATCTAAACAGGGTGATATTGATTAGAGACAATTAAATGGCTATATTGTATATAATTGCATTTAATAAGTGTATATCCTTTGTGCATGTCTTGTGCATGTCCTTAAGTAAATCCTCTAGGAGCTTCCTTCTCATTCTTCTCCAAGAAATTCAATGGCACACATATTTCTTCTCATAAGAACTGCTTTTTCTAGAAGGATTTTTTTGCACATTCTTTGTTTGATCTTTATATGCTGTTATCATTACAGCTCACATTCCAGCTATTGTTTTGGGCCTTGGCATTCTTGAACTAATTATGAAAGGGAAGTAGTAGTAAAGCAAATTACAAAATTGACAGATGTTGTATTGTCATGCTGTCCAAGCAAATACATGCTTAAAACAATAATAAGTTTCCTTTCTTTGATAAGAGAGACTATGGCTCAAGTGGGATGGTGAGAACCGCAAATCATATTTTAAGGTGTTGCATGCCATATTTTTAAAGGTAGTCTTGTTTTACAGATTTTTGTAAAGTGTGTGTCTTAAATAATGAGTATGGAGGTCATTTGTCTATTGTTATACATCTGCATTATCTTTAAGGATTATGCATGAATGTTGACAATCATTAGGCATAGAATGACATCACTACATGAGGTATTTTTCATACTTAGTGCCATTAATAATGCAATCAAGCATCATATTACAAGACTTGATTGGTGATAGTATATATGGGACATCAAATGTGAGATTGATGAGATTAGAATGTTTTAATTTCTATATTCATATATTAGAATGTTTTAATGCTTTGTAGCATACTTTCTATCCATGTAAATCCAATTTGATGGTAATGATTTGATTTACAAGGATAGAAGATATGCTACAAGATGGATTTGATGGCTAGTATAGGCAGCTCAAAACCAAAATCCAATTTGATTCAATTCCTGAAGCAAGAGTTGAATGATCAATGGCAGCAACAAAATGTGTTTCAGTTGAAACTCATGAATCAACTGGCAAATAGCAAATAGCAAATAGCTCCACCTTTTAATGGGACAAAAATCTGCCTGTTCTACCCCCTTGGCTGTTCTGATTGCTGAACCTGCATTCAAATTGGACACCAACATATCCATTCCCCATTTTGATGGCATAATTAATGGGAATAAAGTGGATGCTTGGGTTCATCTAGAGGCGTATTTCAAGACGCAACCTCTGCTCATGGAGGCACAAAAGATCAAAGTGGTTGAGGTCCATATAGACAATCAAGCCCACGATTGGTGGCAGTCCCACTTCAAGCTTCTACAAGCAACAAAACAGTCAGAAATTGCTACATGGAAAGAGTTCAAAACAACTCTTCAGGTTTACTTTAATTCCTTGGATACGCCGAGGAGATATTGACTATTTGCCTTCATCTTTGTCAAAAATATGGCTAGTCAGTCCATCAGTGAGGATTTCAAATGACTCTCAAGTTGAACATGGTTTGTAGTGTCCCCATTTTTCATATTCTTACTGTACATAGTTGTGGTGTGAAGCTTTGGAGTGTTTTGTTATGTTGAAGGTATTTTTAGTGGAATTTAGTAGTTAAATAAAAAAATAAAAAAAGAGAAAAGGGGCCAATGTGTATTAGGGACATAATATTTTATTTTAAAGAGCTATAAGGTTATTTTATAAGTGATTTAATAAAGTGCCACCCCAACGAAGAAATATAACATTTGTCTATATAAAGAGGACAAGGGGGCTCATTTGCATCATCTTGGATCATTTTTATCTCTTCTATTTTGTGTAATTGGCTGAGAAGCTATTATCACTCCTTGTGTACGAAAACTCTACAAGAGAGATCTTCTGCGGACGAAAACCTGTAGAAGACTTGATTCAGGGACGAAAACCTCTGGATCTAGAGAGTCAGGATGAAAACCCTTACTCTCAATTGGGGCAAACCTACCTAGGATTTGCATTTGGACTTCATTGGATTTATTTGTGGAGCATTCAGTGTGTAATCAGCCAGCTAGGGTATTATTGCACCATTTTGAGAGATCAGATCTTTATTCAGCCATTTGAGGGCAAAGAGCAGAGATTTATCATTATTTTCAGTCATTGGAGCACCAGGAGGAGGGACATCCCATCTTGGGAGTCTATTTTGGCACTCAGAATCAGAGATTCAGTATTTGGGAGGGCAGTGTTGCATTTGAGAGGGCATTTTGGCAAGTATCTTATTCCTAGAAGCTGGACGCCCATTATTTTGAACCAGATTTTGCCCTAGCAGCCAAACGTTCTATGTATCTTCATCATTTTGACTGTGTTTGGGTATGAGAATGTCATTGGAGAGCATTGGCAATCAGATCTGCCATTTTGTGAATTGTTTAATGTAGCCATTTTCAGTATTATTCATGTAATGGTTTGTATATTTCAGATTTAATACAAAATCAGTGTTGTTGGGTGTTGTTTGCTGAAATTATAAGTAATTTGGTGATTTAAATTTGTAGATCAGAATTTTATTTGAATAGATTTTATTTCTGCTTGGAATAAATATTGCCATCTAGCTAGGGTTTGGTAATTTTTCAGAATTAGGTCATTACATGGTTGAACCTGACAATGTCCATATCAAATTTGTTTTTGGAGTGTTTTTTCATCTGGAGAGGAGATAGAACTTATCAACATTATATCCTTAGAGCATGCTTACCAACTTGCTATAAAGGTGGTAGCAAGGAAACAAAAGAAGAATACCAATCCATCTCTTGCATCTCAAAAAAATAGCACTTCTACCTCAAGCCACCACCTCAAACCCCTTCCTCGCCATCCAAGGATGCGAGTTCTTCTAAAGGTGAATCTACTAAGGGTTTATGCAACGAGAAGATTTTTTATGCTTATCATAAGTGCATCGAACATTCTACCAAAGAATGGCAAGTCTTGAAATCAAAAAAGGTGAAGGCCCTTCTAGCTAAGCCACAATCACAGCCACACCATGATGATTCCACAATTAACGTAAAAAGTCCTAACACTTCTAATTGTCAGCTTACTCTCAAGGTCAATATGTAACGGTTCCAATATAGCCTTGTTGGCTAAATATGTTTATCTCGAGCAATTGATTTAATTAGTCGGCTCTTGAGAATTAGGGTTAGGTTATCATTGGTTTCATTTATAAATAGGAAGCATGTTTTATTAGTTTGTCATCATTGAAGAATAAATTGAATTTGCATATAGACGCAAGAGACTTCGCCCTCTCAAAGTGGCTATGAGACTTTGCCCTCTCAAAGTAGCTGTAAATCTGTTTGATTTGCTTCATCATTGATTGAATTAGTTTAATCATATCACTGGTTATATTTGTTCAATGTGCAAGATTTTCTGCAATATAAATATTATTTAGTATTTGGTTCGTTGCAAGTGGTATCAGAGCCACGATTCTGGAATTGTGCAAATTTTTTTCTGGAATCTGTACGCCAATCAAAGCAAGGAAGTCCAACACGAATTATTTTCGCATTCCAACGGTTTCAGTCTCTGCTGGCAGGTTTTTTCTAACATCTCCGCCGTCATCGCATTGTTTCTGGGCAGTAGACGTTAATGCACATAAGGGCGGAGAGGTTGTAGATTTTCTTGATAACCGTCGAGATACCAACACCCGCCACGTCAGAACTGTTGATATACCTGTTACGCGACCTCGCAACACCGAACGTAGGCGAAGGAAGATCGCATTCGGCGAGAAGAGAGCGAGCACAGACGGACGGAGAACGAAGGCGCAAAAGCAAAAACAAAAAAAATAAATCAATTTCAAAGGTTCAATTTCCGACCAATTGGAATGCGCAAAGAAACCCTAAAGTTCTTTTCCAAAACAATCACGGACATGTGGCGATCGTAGGTCGCACAAGAAGAATCTACAACGCCCAGTATTTGGTATACGTGGCAGTGTTTGATCTGATTCTCGGTGTTGAGAGGCGTCGTTCAATTAGCAATCGCAAAACTGAAGTGGCACCTATCGCGAGGAGACGAAACCAAGTAATAAGTTGAAATTTCAACTAGGACTTTAGTCCCACATTGTTCCTGCAGTAGAACAACAGCTTCATTTAAGTGCCCCCGCATGCTAAAAGAAAACAACCACCCTCTGGTGGTTATGTTGGCCATCACACGCTCACGGTCAAAGGTTGCTATCGCGGCACGTGGCAGACGATTGCATCAGCAACACGTGGCGGTCGATTGCATCGCAAACTTTGTACAGCAATTAGAAATAGGGTTTTCTGCAGACAAAGAACGGTAGGTAATTCCTTTAAAATCTTGGGGGACTTTGTTCCACATTCGCAGCGTGGAGAATTGTGAGGCATTTTTAATTGTGGACGCACAATTAAGAGCCGATGAGTTGCTCACCTCCAACCGTCTATTGTGCGCCCCTGCTTGGCACCCAAGGACTTGACCTTTGCAAACTTCGAAGATTTGAATTTCCACCTGGTGACCGTTGAAAATTTGAACTGTTGTTAACGTTGCAGAATTTGAAGATTTGAATTTCCGTCGTTGAAAATTTGAATTACTAGAAAATTTGAATTGCTCTTGTTGAAAACCAAAATTTTTGCTACAGCAAACAATTTTTCCGTCATCTCTTTTTCAAAATTTCAAATCGAATTTTGGGCCAACAAGTGCATGATTAATCCTACTGGTTGGACACGAGTAAACGGACTATTACAACGTACTACCCTGCCAGACGATGTGTCTATGAGTAAAAAGAAGCACCAACCTAGAAATCAAGGTACACATCATAATACTCCCATTAATATTAATAGTTTTGACCAACATCTTCTTTCTTCACTAAATTCCATGGCTTCACCTTCACCTAACAATTCGGGTCATTCCTCTCCTACTCCTAACAATTCAGGTCCTCTTTCTCCAACACACAATAACCCTCCAAATAACCATGCAAATGACATTAAAATCCCTAGTGATATTGACCCTAATTTGCATCAATATCTTTCACAACAAGAAGAAAAGGTTGATGAAATTCTTACCATGCTGAAAGACATTCAAAGAAATCTAGTTTCATCCACTTCTCCACCTCCTCATGTCCACAAGTCACAACATACTATCAGACCCCAACCTTTAACCATTCATCAAGAACCAGAGTTTGCTTCTCCTGACCTAGGCTTTGCCTCTGATCTAGACCCCATAGCAGGTGGTGCTTCCAATTTCTTGGAATGGCCTCATGATATTCAAGTTCCTCGCATTGACATGCCCCCCATTTAAGGAGTTGACCCTCGAGGATGGTTGGCCAAAATGGAAGGCCTTATCCGTTTGCACCATATCCCGAAAAAAGGTCGTGTTGCATTAGCAACTTCTAAACATGGTACCCAAACTTATCAATGGTTGTTATGGCAACTTCGTCAACATGGTCATCCTCTTTTATGGCCTCAATTTAAGGAACAATTTCTTAGAAGATTTGATAAGGGATCTTCCACATCATATGTGGTACGTCTTATGCAAATTAAGCAAACAGGATCAGTAGAAGACTATTACTCCGAGTTCACAAGTCTACTCACCTATACACAAGAATTGAGTCCAACAGTGGTGGTCTCTGCTTTTCGCTATGGTCTTAAGGATAAGATTCGGAAGGAAGTTGACATGCATGATCCTTATACCCTTGATGATGCACATCGTATAGCTCAAGCGGCAAAACAAAAACTCTCGTCGTCCTTGTCGCAATGTTGAGCGTTCCACAGGATTTTTTTGCTTTAAATGTCGTTCACATCATCCTAGAGACCAAGCTTGTGCGGAACATCAAAGCTTTCTCTTAGAATATGAAGATGCATCAATTGTTGAGGAAGAGGATTTACCTCAACCAGAGCCATCCACAAATCCAGGACAGCAACCAACAGACGTAAATGAAGCAGAACAAGAGGATATACTATGGCTCTTTCTGTTCATGCACTTATGGGTCTTCAAGCTCATCACACTATCAAGGTACAAGGATTCATTAAACACCAACGTGTTAATGTATTGATTGATTCTGGTAGTACACATAACTTTATAGATTTTAATACAACAAAATCCTTGGGCTTGTATCAACAAGATAAATTTCAAGTCTTGATTGCAAATGGAGGTACTGCTCAATGTGTGGGTCGAACATCTAAAGTTACACTCCAAATGGGGAATTATACTTGGATGGGAAATCTCTTTGCTATGAAACTGGGAAGTTTAGATGTCATTTTGGGAGCACAATGGTTATCTCAGCTCAACGATGTTACTATTAATCTACAAAAATTATACATCAAGTGGACAGAGAATGGAAGGGTCATTTGTCTTCAAGGAATTCAACCTCCTCCCTCCAAGGTGGTGAGTTCACATAGTATGGAGAAGATATTGAAGAAAGGCGGTTGTGGTTTTCTTGCTCAAGTGAATTCCATAGAGGTCAAATCCTTGGATTCGTCTCTTATAGCTCTTCCAAGGGATCTTCAAGATATTGTGGATAATTATGAAGAAGTATTTAGTGAACCAAGGGGTCTACCTTAGCATCATGATCATGCCATCCATATGATTCCTAGAAGTCTACCTTCTAATGTGTGTCCTTATCGCTATCCACAGCCCCAAAAGTTAGATATTGAGAAGTAATCATTCGTCCAAGCATTAGTCCTTATTCCTCACCAGTGGTGATGGTACGTTGTAAGGATAACTCATGGCACATGTGTCCTGATTTTTGTCCTCTCAACAAGATCACTATCAAAGATAAGTTTCCTATCCCTGTTATAGATGACTTATTGGATGAATTACATCGTGCTAGATATTTTACTAAACTAGACTTATGCTCTGGTTTTCACCAAATTTGGGTTAGAGAAGAGGATATCCCTAAAATTGCTTTTCGTACACATGAGGGTCATTATGAGTTCCTAGTCATGCCCTTTGGCCTCACTAATGCCCCTTCTACTTTTCAAAGTCTCATGAACCATGTCTTTTGGCCTTTTCTTCGTAAGTTTGTCCTAGTTTTCTTTGATGATATTTTAATATACAACAAATATTGGAAGGATCACCTAGTTCATGTTGACAAAGTCCTTCATCTATTACAAAAGGAAAAACTCTTTGTTAAAAGATCCAAATGTGCCTTTGGGGTCCAAGAGGTAGAATATTTGGGACATATCATATCTCATGAAGGAGTCAAGGTAGATCCTCATAAAATCAAAACTATTCAAGATTGGCCCTTACCCAAATCCCTTAAAAAACTTAGTGGATTTCTGGGACTCACAGGTTATTACAAAAAATTTATCCGCAACTATGGCAAGATTGTGGCACCTCTCATTGCTCTTACCAAAAAGGATGCCTTTATTTGGACTGAAGTTGCTTCTCAGGCCTTTCAATCCCTCAAAGAGGCTATGTGTTCCACTCCAGTTTTGGCCACTCTTGATTTTAGCAAGCCTTTTATCATTGAGTGTGATGCTTCAGGCACAGGTATTGGAGTTGTTTTAATGCAAGATGGTCACCCATTGGCTTTTGAAAGTAAGCAACTGTCTGGCAAGAATTTGGGACGATCTACTTATGAGAAGGAAATGTTAGCTATTTTACATGCCATAGAGAAATGGAGGCATTATTTATTAAGTAGTCGTTTCATCATTAAGACTGACCATAGTAGCCTAAAGCATTTCTTAGAACAACATCTCTCATGCCTTGAATAGAATAAATGGATGACCAAACTTTTGGGTTATGATTTTGTCATTGAGTATAAGAAAGGTAAGGAAAATGTGGTAGCTGATGCTTTGTCTTGTAAATACGAAGATGATGTGGCTATCAATGCCATCTCGGGTCCTTGTCCACAATGGCTTTCTCAACTTCAAGAAGAATGGCTTGTTGATTTAGAGACTGCTAAAATCATTCAAGGATTACAATCAAGATCCTCATTGCATTCTTATTTCTCATATTCAGATGGAGTACTTCGCAAAAAATATCGCATCTATCTTCCTCAATATTCAACTATTAAGTCAATGGTTCTCCAAGATTTGCATGCATCTCCTCTAGCAGGACACTCAAGATTCTTGAAAATATACCAATGGGTGAAGCAATCATTTTCTTGGAAAGGCTTAAAATCAGATGTCAAGATATTTGTGGCTGAGTGTGAGGTATGTCAACGTAACAAAGGGGAAACAATTAAATCTCCTGGGTTGTTGCAACCCTTACCTATCCCTAACCGCCAGTGGGAGCACATATCCATGGATTTCATTAAGAGTCTTCCCAAATCAAAGGGTAAAACAGTGATCTTTGTGGTAGTAGATCGTCTTTCCAAGTATGCTCATTTTTGTGAGCTACAACATCCCTATTCAACAAGTAAGGTGGCCAAGGTATCTCTTGATTCCATTTTTGTTAGGAGGTGAAGTCAATATCCAGATCTCCAATGTTCTTCAGTAGAGTGGTGCTTGTGGAGCTTTAAAAAATGCTTTTACTTTAAAGCTGTTTTTTGCTTTAAAGCTGCTTTTTGCTTTTAACGCTGTTTTTTGCTTTAAAAGCTGCTTTTTGTTTAAAAATTGTTTTGCTTTTAAAGCTGCTTTTGTCATTAAAGCAACTTTTGTTATAGAAAGCAGTTGATAAAAGCAGTTTTTTTTTTAATAAAGCGTTTTTATCTGGAATGTGCCACAGCTTTTTGGAATCTTCCTTTGTATTTCTATAAAAAGGGGAATGCCCCTTGCATTATGATAGAGTGTGAATGTATGAAATCAGCTGAGAATAATAAAAGAAGAAAAGTTGTCATTGCCCCGTGGTTTTACCTGCACACTGCAGGGTTTCCACGTAAAATCTCGTGTACTGTTTATTGTTGTTTATGGTTGCTTGCTTTTAATTTCATAACATCAATATGTTGCAGCAACTAACGCCAGCAAAGAGGCAATTTGGCTGGAACGACTGTTGGGTGACTTCAAGATAATGCAAGGGAAGATTACGTTGCATTGCGATAGTCAAAGTGCTATTCAATTAGTGAAGAACCCAACATTTCATGATCGCACCAAACACATTCATGTTAAGTACCATTTTATAAGAAATGTGGTGGAAGAAGGTAGGATCCTGTTGAAGGAGATTGATACTGAGTGAATCCTGCAGATATGCTTACAAAGTCGGTCAAGAGAGAGAAGTTTGAGTGGTGCAAAACTTCTTTGGGCTTGCTGAAAACGTAATAAGGGCAGCATTGGGCAATTGGCACTTGGATGGAAAATCAAGGCAAAGAATTCTTGTATATCGACTTCAAGTGGAAGAATGTTAGGAGGTGAAGTCAATATCCAAATCTCCAATGTTCTTCAGCATAGTGGTGCTTGCTGGAGCTTTAAAAAATGCTTTTACTTTAAAGCTGTTTTTTGCTTTAAAAGCTGCCCCTGCACACTGCAGGGTTTCCACATAAAATCTCGTGTATTGTTTCTTGTTGTTTATGCTTGCTTGCTTTTAGTTTCATAACATCTGGATCAGAGCTGGAGCAACTTGATGTAAAAACTGCTTTCTTGCATGGTAATCTCGAGGAGGAGATTTATATGGATCAGCCTAAGGGCTATGAAGAAAGAGACAAAGAGCATTTGGTTTGCAGACTTAAGAAATCTCTGTATGGATTGAAACAGGCGCCAAGGATGTGGTACAAAAAATTTGACACCTTCATGAAGAGCCAAGGTTTCAACAGGAGTGAAGCTGACCATTGTGCATACTATACGAGGTTTAATGATGGCAGTTTTATTATGGTGGTACAAAAAATTTGACACCTTCATGAAGAGCCAAGGTTTCAACAGGAGTGAAGCTGACCATTGTGCATACTATACGAGGTTTAATGATGGCAGTTTTATTATCTTGTTGTTGTATGTTGATGATATGCTAGTTGCAAGCCCTAACATGAAGAAAATAAGTGATCTTAGAGCTCAGATGGCTAGGATGTTTGATATGAAGGATTTAGGAGCAGCAAACCAAATTTTAGGGATGAAAATACACACAGATAGAACAGGAAAGAATATTTGGTTATTTCAAAAGACATATATAGAAAAGATTCTGCAACGCCTCAATATGCAAAATGCAAAACCAGTCTGTATCCCACTTCCTGCACACTTCAAATTGTCTTCCAAACAGAGAAGACAAGCATGTCTCGTGTACCGTATTCATCAGAAGTAGGAAGCCTCATGTATGGTGAGCACCAGACCAGATATTGCCCAAGCAGTGGAAGTAGTCAGTCGGTACATGGCAAATCCTGGTAAGGAGCATTGGAATGCAATGAAGTGGATATTTAGATATTTAAGAGGCACTTCAGATGTTGCCATTTACTTTGGATCGGCAGATTTGCAAGTTAAAGGTTTTATGGATTCTAATTATGGTGGAGATAGAGATAGGCGAAAGTCCACTACAGGATATGCTTTCACTCTTGCTAGTGGGGCTGTGAGTTGGATTTCTAAGTTGCAATCTATGGTGGCTTTATCAACCACTAAAGCAGAATATGTTGCAGCAACTGAAGCCAGCAAAGAGGCAATTTGGTTGGAGCGACTGTTGGGTGACTTCAAGATAATGCAGGGGAAGATTACATTGCATTGAGATAGTCAAAGTGCTATTCAATTAGTGAAGAACTCAACATTTCATGATCGCACCAAACACATTCATGTTAAGTACCATTTTATAAGAAATGTGGTGGAAGAAGGTAGGATCCTATTGGAGAAGATTGATACTGAAGTGAATCCTGCAGATATGCTTACAAAGCCAGTCAAGAGAGAGAAGTTTGAGTGATGCAAAACTTCTTTGGACTTACTGAAAACGTAATAAGAGCAGCATCGGGCAATTGGCACTTGGATGGAAACAAAGGCAAAGAATTCTTGGATATTGACTTCAAGTGGGAGAATGTTAGGAGGTGAAGTCAATATCTAGATCTCCAATGTTCTTCAGCAGAGTGGTGCTTGGTGGAGCTTTAAAAAATGCTTTTACTTTAAAGTTGTTTTTTGCTTTAAAGCTGTTTTTTTGCTTTAAAGCTGCTTTGTGCTTTAAAAGCTGCTTTGCTTTTAAAGCTATTTTTTTCTTTAAAAGCTGCTTTTTGCTTTTAAAGTTGCTTTTGTCTTTAATGCAACTTGTTATAGAAAGCAGTTGATAAAAGCAGTTTTTTTTAATAAAGCGCTTTTATCTGGAATGTGCCACAGCTTTTTGGAATCTTCCTTTGTATTTGTATAAAAAGGGGAATGCCCCTTGCATTATAATAGAGTGCGAATGTATGAAATCAGCTGAGAATAATAAAAGAAAAACAATTGCCATTGCCCCGTGGTTTTACTTGCACACTGCAAGGTTTCCACATAAAATCTCGTGTACTGTTTATTGTTGTTTATGCTTGCTTGCTTTTAATTTCATAACAATTTTCAAGTTACATGGTATGCCCAAAACCATAGTAAGTGACCGTGATCCTTTGTTCACTAGCAACTTTTGGAAGGAATTGTTTCGTCTTAGTGGTACCAAGTTGAGTATGTCTTCTGTATATCACCCCCAGTCTGATGGTCAAACAGAGATTGTTAATAAATGTTTGGGTACTTACCTTCGTTGTTTTGCTCAAGATAAGCAAAACAACGAATGGTGGTATAATAATTTGTACCATTTTTCCCTTAAGATGTCTCCATTTGAAGCTTTGCATGGTCAAAAGCCTCTAGAAATCACAGACTATGTTCCAGGCACATCCAAAGTAGCCCAGGTAGATGATTTGTTACAACAACGTCATATTATGCTTAAACTTCTTAAAGATAATTTGACCCAAGCACAAAACCGTATGAAGCAACAACAGGATCTACATCATTCGGAACAACAATTCAACGTAGGAGATATGGTCTTTTTGCGCCTACAACCTTATAAGCAATTGTCCTTGAAGATCAAGTCTAATCAAAAGTTGGCTCCTCCATTTTATGGGCCCTATAAAGTGGTTCGTCGCATTGGTGAAGTAGCATATCAATTGGAGCTTCCACCCTCTTCTCGCATCCATCCAGTTTTTCGTGTATCTTGTCTCAAACAAGTAGTTGGCCAGAAGGTGCAGTCCCAAAGAAAGCTTCCATTACTTGATGAGGAAGGTCGAATATCAATCCAACTTGAAGTAATATTATGATCCAGAGTGCGTCATCTTCGATCTCGCCAAATTCAAGAGTTTCTCATTAAGGGGCAGGACCTTCCAGAAGAAGATGCTACATGGGAGCCTAAGAGTATCTTCCAATCTTTTCCAGCTTTGAGGACAAAGCTTTCTAAGGGAGGGAGCCATGTAACGGTTCCAATATAGCCTTGTCGGCTAAATATGTTTATCTCAAGCAATTGAGTTAATTAATCAGTTCTTGAGAATTAGGGTTAGGTTATCATTGGTTTCATTTATAAATAGGAAGCATGTTTTATTAGTTTGTAATCATTGAAGATAAATTGAATTTGCATATAGTGGCTATGAGACTTTGTAATGTCCCCTTCTAATCAGCTAGAGCACATTGAGACTAGCCTATACACGGGTTCCCGTAGGCTATGTCATATGGATGAGAGCCTTTGGAGATATTTGAGACAGCTTTTGGATTCTTAGAGCTCGGTTTTGGTGGTCGTTCGGGATCAAACGGAGCTAGGATGCTGGAATTGCTATTTTTAGCAGTGTCGGGTTTTAGAATTTCTTGCCAAGCGGACAGGGGGATGTTGTTCTACAACGAAATGGGTATCCAGAACAGGTTTCAGTTGGTCAATCGGAGTTTCATAAGGCAGAGTTTTTAAAGCACAAAGCTTGGCTTTATTAAGTGAATTATTAAATTCATTTTATAAAGTTAAAACTTTATATTATAATTAAAGGGAAAGAAATATGTTTATCCCACATTAAGCGCGCAAAAAAGAGTTTGCCAAGGAGAACCTATTTATTCGGTGGCTTGGTCTCATTTCAGACATTCTGGTTTATGTTATTTCTTCTCTTGGAGATTAAGGCCGGCGGCTGATATTTCTTCATCGAAAGGGACGGAAACCCCAATCGATAACCCGACGGACAAAACCCCGAAGGACAGATCAATTCCATTTCAGGGATCGACAATGTGCAGATTGTTGAAAATCTGAGTACGGAAACCCTCAGTATTGGAGAAGGGAGTTGGACGAAAACCTAGTTCTTGGCTGGTGAATTCACTCAGGATTCACGTTTATGTGATTCAATCAAAGATTCAAAGGTTTATAGTCCATCAATTTGAGATAATAGCAAATTGGTATGTTTATAATGATATTCTGAAGACATTTATCCATCTAGAATTTCTAAACATTGTTGTTAATTTGCTGATATGAATTAATAAGCTATTTTTGATAATGGGTGTTGCATAAAAATCGATTATTCAATGTTAAATCCATCTGGGTATTATTGCATGTTCAAATTAATCTATAATTATTGCAAAAACACCAAACACACAATAGGGCAGCACATTACAGTGGTATCAGAGCTGGTTTTTCCTGCCAACTTGTTCAAGGTTTCATTGCGAGTTTTGTGAAGTCTTCTATCGAAGACAAAATTCTCAGGTTTGATTTGGTGGAAATAATTCTTTGTCTGAAATTATATTGCTTGAAAATTTGCGAAGTATAGAAGATTAGCAGAAGTTAGGGTTTGGTTGTTGTTTTCAAATCTAGGGTTTCCAAGTTTTTGGGTATTGGTGATTTGAATACCCATTTGGTTGATTTGGGCTTTAAGAGTTTTGGGTATTGTTAATTCAGAGCTCAGGTTATTCTGCCAACCTGTGGAAGCCTCAAACTAATTTTAGATTCATGGCGTCTATTAATGAATGGACTAAGAGACAGCGGGAGTGGGATAAGACCCAACATGAGATAGAATAGTCCCTCAAAAATTTAGCTGCAATGATGAAAATTTCTCTACCAACAGGTGCTCCTTTGGTCAAGATTGAACCTTTATACACTGAATTGCCAATACAAGTTGGAATTAAAAGAGATGAGCTTGCTGTGCCAGCACGAAATGACAAAGGAAAACAGAAGTTGGTAGGTAAAACAATGGCTTCTGAAGTTTCACAGGATAGAGGACCTCCTCGTATAAGCAGGAACCAGTTGAGGAGAGAGAATAGGTGTCTCACATGTCACCAGACTTGGACATTTGGTCATGTTTGTGGAACCAGTAATGTTAGTAATTTATTGCAGCCACACATAGTTCAGGACAGCGGAACAGTTGAATTTATAACAGATGCTTCATCTCAGAAGGTAAGCAGGATAGAGACTCAAAATGATTTGGATGGTGATGAGCTGGTAGAAGATGGTTTGTCACAGGGTGAATCCATATCATATTTTCAGGATGACCTGGTTAAGGAATATTTTGATGATAATAGTGATGGGATTTCTTACAGCAGGTTGAGTAGCCATTCGTCTGTGCATAATGATGACAATTATGATGTTCCTGAAGATCCTAAGTACGATGAACTAGAAACCCATGATGATTCTTCTTTGAGTTCAGAGGTAGAGAGGATCAACAGGGTGTTGGATGGTGAACCGGATAACCCACAGGTCCCAGGATTGGAGAGCGGAGATGAATTTCCTTTTGATCATGGTATTGTTTTCGATGAAGATGAAGTTAATTCATCTTGTGGATCTCATTTTCGTGAGGGGCATAATGAATTTCGTGATAGTGGTGAGATCATAGAGCATGCTGATTTTGACATTGTTAAATCAGCAGTTGGTGAGGATGTGCATGCAGTTGATAATTCTTGGGTTGAGCATGAGTCAGTTCTAACTTCAGTGCACGAAGTTGGACAATGTAGTGTCAAAAGGAATGCTGATTCTGATCATTATGCCAAAGATGGTAAATCAGAAACTTTATTGTGTGTTGTTGATCACAATCCAGAACTTGATACAATGCAAAGTTGGAAGGATAAGTTGCAGGTTACAGAAGAGAAGATTGTCCAAACATTAACCCATTTGGATAGCACACACAGCTTTGTTGAATATCTTCTGTGGACAGCTCAGCTCAAAGATAGGTAGATAGGGTTGATTGATGGCTCCTCTGTTGAAAGCATGCAAAATGTTAGCGTACTTATATTTAGTTTTGTCTTTATTCATTGTTAGCGTACTGTTACGCTTACTGTTACACTGTTGTAACAGAGTTCAGTTGCCTGTGTCTATTCACGGCACTGTTCAATGTATTTATTCAATGCTGAAATAATACAATATGTTCGCTGGTTTGACATGGTATCAGAGCCAGACTGCAGGGAGCAGTAAGAGGACCCTGGAGGCGGACAGAAAGTGCAGTGCATTTTTTTTCTGAACGTGCCTTCTTTCACGTCATCGCGATTTGCGAAGGTTGCTGTGCCGGAGGAGGTAGCTGTTTTTCGACGCGATTTTTTTTTTCACGCGAAAGCGTGATAGATTTAAAAAAAAAAAAAAAAATTCGTGTCGCAGCGCCCAGCCCGCCCACGCATCCGTGACAGAGCGCGGCACAGCGTCGCAGAGCGCGGATAGGACGCATCCGCGACAGAGCGCGGACGCGCAGGAGGAAGACGGGAGGGAGTTGCAGCCGTCGAGCGACGCGCTCGCTGGCCGCGGGTCCACAGTAGGGAATTGTACCCCCCTCTCCCCCGTCGAGCGACGTCCGCGTGCGCCACTCCGCCGCGGACGCGCGGGAGGGAATTGCAGCCCCCCCCGTAGTGCGACGCCCGCGCGCGGCACTTCGCCGCGGACGCGCGAGTTTTTTTTGGCAGGCCGCGACGCGACAGCAAAGCTGTCGCGCACTGCGCAGGCCGCCACGCGCGGAGGGCGCAGGGGACCCCCCCTCCCCCGCGCGCGGGAAGCGGGGATTCAAAATCCCGCTCCCGCTCCCACGGGGGATATAGTGAGTAATTTTTTGAAAAATAGCAATTTGGCATTGTAAAAGGTGCATTTTCGGCTGTGACCGACACCTTGTGGGTTATTCTTGTGGGCAATTTTTTTTGTTGTATGTTGCATATTTCATTTTTGCACTATAACATTAAAAATTAAAATCAAACACTCCCTAAGTCCCCGGAATATAAAACCCATCTGTGCAATTTATTTGCATTGCAGCGTTCGGTATTTGCGATACCTACGGCCAGCACTTACGAGGTAAAGGCTGTCGTGATTTGGCTACTTGTATCCGCCGCCTAATATAGTTGCTATAACGACGTCTGAGCTTGTTCTCTATAAATCGTCGGGGAGGAATAAGTACGCCATTTTTGCATTTTTTACTCCATCCACTACCCTTTATCGCACTTGTGTTTAGGCGTAAATCCTGACGAAGTATTCTTCATAGTGTTTAGGGGAAGTTACGCCCCACGCATGAGAAGAATCTTCTATGGTAGGTGCCATCAACAAGGCGATTCCCTTTCGGTACCGCTTATGTTCCACGTATCGTATGATCTCTAAAACTCACCTATAGTCTCCCTCACGTAAGGGCGGGTGATTTTTGTTGATCTTTCTAAATACCTATAGTTTCCCTCACGTAAGGGCGGGTATTTTGTACGGTATATTGGCCTAGCAAAAGGTATATCGAAAGGGGGACCAATTTGGTGATATAAGGAACCTTCACTATGGCCGCTGTTGCAAAATTGATGACTGATCCGCATCAGTTATTGAAAGGTCCAAATTATACACCATGGAAACATAAGATGAAGGCTATTCTCCAAATGGAAGATTTGTGGGATATTGTTCTTGGAGTAGCAACCGAGGCCTTCACCAACGAGCGGGATCCACGGGTCCTTCGGCGAGATCGGATAGCTTTTGACAAGAAAGACGGTAGAGCAAAGGTGCTCATTTTGTTTGCTTGTTTCGGATGAAGTGCAACCTCATATAGGTGACAAAGCAAGTGGTAAAGAGGCATGGGATGCCCTTAGAACCATCTATGAGGGGAAGAATGAATCCACCATTCTTCATCTTCAACAACAACTTCATAACTCTGAGTTTGAGGCAGGGTGAAAAAGTTGAACTCTTTATGTGCAGTGTCTGAGTTGAAAGAGAAATTGAGTTCTCTCGGAGATACTGTGGACGAAAAGCTTCTCATTTCACTTGTGATGAGAGCTTTACCTTCTTCATTTGATATGTTGATAACCTCCATCCAGGTGTCCCAACGACAAATTACCTACATCGAGTTGGTCAATCTGCTCCAACAACAGGAGGCACGCCAACTTCACAAGGATGATTCTTCCAATACAGCCCTATACACCAACAGGCGGGGTTCTAGGAAGAAAGGTAATGGGCAAAAAGGAGGCAACTTTCGAGAAAGGAGGAAATTCTCAACGGGATACGAAAGGAAAAGGCAAACAACCTCAAGAGAAGAAGAGGTGGTGCAAGACCTGTGAGAAAGACAACCATGACACCAACAGGTGTTGGCATAAGAACAAGCGAGAAGGCCAAAACAAACCACAAAATAAGAACAAGCAACCCCGAGGTGAATGTTGTTGTTGAAGAATCGACTCGGATTACGAATGGGCACACAAGGTGCTCATGACTACCACGAGATTCCACTCGAGAGGGATCCTATTTGGTATGTCGATTACGGAGCTAGCAAACATATGATCGGCGACGGATCGTGGTTTGAATCATTTGTGGCCAAAGAGGGCAAACCTGTCACCATTGCTGATGATAAAACCTACGGGGGTTCGGGGAGAGGGTACGAGTTTCCAGTCACTCTTCCTGATGGCAAGTGTCAGATTGACAAAGTCCTCTATGTTCCGGGATTGGCTAACAATTTGCTGTCAGTGACACAAATCCTGGACAGAAATATGGTTGTCAACTTTCGTGTTGAGAATGGAAAGAAGTGTTGTACTATTACCAGGAAGGGTAAGCAGATTGCAACAACTTCATATAAGCACGGCTTATTTGCACTAGATGCTATCTCTACTCCACATGTTGCCATGATTTGTCTCTACCAAGGAGGCAACTTCCCTATGGCACAAGAGATATGGGCATCTTAGTTACGGCTACTTACTTGAGCTCGGCAAGTATGAGATGGTAAAGGGTCTTCCTTCCCTTTACGCCACATTGCCGGTGTGCTCGGTCGCTAGCGGGAAAGCGGCATAGAGTACCATTTGAGAAGAGCTCTACAAGAGCAAGAAAACCTCCGGAGCTAATTCACACCGATCTATGCGGTCCTTTCACACCCAACGGTGTTGGAGGGAAGAGGTACTTTCGGTTATTCGTAGATGACTACTCACGAAAGATGTGGGTTTTCTTTCTCAAACTGAAATCCGAAGCTTTTGCATTCTTCCGGCGAGTTCAAGAAATCCGTTGAGAAGGAGTCAGGGGCTTCTATCAAAACCCTCCGCTCAGATCAAGGGGGAGAGTTTACCTCTAATGAATTTTCTGCATTCCTAGATAATCATGGGATCAAGAGACGGTTAACAGCTGCCTATACTCCTCGACAAAATGGAGTTGCTTGAGAGAAGGAACCGTTCTATCATGGAAATGGTTCGTTGTATGCTCACGGGAGCTACTCTTGGGCAACAATATTGGGCGAGAAAGCTGTCACCAGCTGCAGTGTATCTGTTGAATAGGGCACCCACAAAGGCCCTAAAAGGAATGACTCCACAGGAAGCATGGAGTGGTCGAAAACCCTCCATATCTCATCTACGTATTTTCGGATGTCAAGCTTTCATGCACATACCGAAAGAGAAAAGGAAGAAACTAGATGAGAAAACAACGAGATGTATTTTTCTTGGATATTACGAGCACTCTAAAGGATATCGGTTGATAGATCCTTTGACCAAGAAAATTCATATCAGCGAGAGATGTTGTCTTTGATGAAGCTTTCACATCACAGAGCACATCTACGGTACACCAGGATATTGTGGAAACTAAGGAAGAGAAGATTCCTTCGTCAACACGAGACGGGGAGGTCCTTCTACATCTTCTTCACCACCACCGAAGAAGAATCCTAAATGGTGTACAAATACAATCGAGAGATGCAAATTTATCCACTCCTCCCAATTTGAATTTGGATAGACCTCGTACACGGAGTATGGCTCAAAAGGAAAGAGAAGCCGAGAAGCGGGTGAGGTTGATGATCTTTGTCAATCTTTTGAGGAACTTTACGTGACTCCAAGTACGAAGTTGAGGATATGGATATTGATGATGACGGGGCATTCATGTCTACCATAGATAGTCTTGAACCTGCATCGGTGCAAGATGCTCTCGGTGAGCCTCGGTGGAAGGCCGCTATGGATACGAGTATGAGTCTACGATGAAGAATAAAACTTGGAAGCTTGTTGATCTGCCGCATGGAAAGAAACCCATTGGCTGCAAATGGGTATACAAAGTCAAGTACAAGGCAGATGGAACAATTGATAAGCATAAGGCCCGTCTTGTTGCAAAGGGCTATGCTCAAAAGGAAGGCATCGACTATGAGGAAACTTTTGCACCTACTTGCTCGGATGACCACAATTCGGGTTATGTGTGCTATGGCAGCACAATATGGGTGGAAAGTTCACCGGATGGATGTCAAAAGTGCCTTTCTAAATGGTGATCTCCAAGAAGAAGTCTATATGACTCAGCTCGAAGGATTTGAAGTGGAAGGCCAACGGCGAGAAAGTTTGCAAATTGGTCAAATCCTTGTATGGTCCGAAACAAGCTCCTCGAGCTTGGTATATAAAAATGGACAATCACCTTATGCGGCATGGATTTAAGAGATGTCCGTCGGATGCAAACCTCTATTTCAAGAAACAGGGTTACGAGATAGTGTTGCTTGTACTCTATGTGGATGATCTGCTCATTACGGGGAGTTCGGAAACTATGATCTCTCTTGTCAAAAGAAACTTGTGCAAATCTTTTGAGATGACGGATCTCGGACTTCTCCATTCTTGTCTTGGTCTGGAATTCAGCCAGAAGGAGCACTCCATCAAAGTGTCTCAGAAAAAGTATGCCAAGACATTGCTGGATAAATATCGCATGACTGATTGCAAGCCAATGGCAACTCCAATGGAGAATGGACTTCAATTATCGCGATATGATGACTCACCTCGGGTAGATGGTACTCTCTATCGACGGTTGATTGGGAGTCTCATATATCGACCAATACTAGGCCGGATCTCGTTTTTCTTGTCAACTATCTTTCGAGGTTCATGCGGGAGCCTAAGACCACTCATTGGAAAGCGGCAAAACGTGTTCTTCACTATGTCCGTGGTACTATGGAATATGGCCTAGAATACAAGAGGAACAACAAATTCTTCTTGCAAGGATACACGGACTCCGACTATGCCGGATCATTTGATGATCGCAAGTCAACTTATGGATACATTTTTCATCTGGGATCCGGTCCTGTCTCTTGGCACGGCAAGAAGCAACGGTGGTTGCTATTTCATCAACGAGAGCGAGAATATCGCGCCGCACGTGAAGGCTGTGTGCGAAGTGATATGGTTACGTCGCATTCGACAAGTATGGGCCATCCATCAAAATCTCCAATACACTTGTTTTGCGACAATCGGGGTGTTACGAACCTCGTCAAGAATCCGAGTCCATCATGAAAGAACAAAGCACATTGACACACAATGTCATTTCATTCGAGATGAAGTTCCAAAGCACCGAATTCAGCTTCGACACATTCCCACCGATGCTCAAGTTGCGGACATTTTCACTACGGCACTTGGACGTGTCAAATTTGAATTGTTTCGCAGCTCACTTTGTATTGCAAAATGATGTAAGGGGATGTTAGTAGTCTAGTATAGCTATTAGTTATTACATTACCCAAATAATGTAATAAAGGGGGATGTTAGCGTACTTATATTTAGTTTTGTCTTTATTCATTGTTAGCGTATTGTTACGCTTACTGTTACACTGTTGTAACAGAGTTCAGTTGCCTGTGTCTATTCACGGCACTGTTCAATGTATTTATTCAATGCTGAAATAATACAATATGTTCGCTGGTTTGACACTATTAAGGTAGAAGCTATCAAGCATGCTTTGGAGAAAATAAAATCTGATTACTTGCAATTGTTATCCGATAGGGATTTGGCTATCCAAACTGCAGAAAATATGTACCAAGAACTCACCAAAAAGGAGAATATAATTAACAAACTTAACCTTGAGTTAAGTTTTGTTCACAAAGAAGAAAATTGGTCAACTGTTACAACCACTCGGAAGGAGCAACCCGAGTATGATGCTGATGCAGGTTCATTTCCTTGTGTTATGATTGGCAAAACATATCTTGACTTCGTGTGCGAGAATGTTGAGAGTTGTAGCACGAGTGATTGTATAGACCCTTCCATGGAACCGATTGGTGAAGTTCGGATGGGTCGTATAGTGAGGTATGCTCATAGTTTTTCTTTCAGTCCACATGTTGATGATTTGACCATGTCATATATGAATGGGAAGAAGGGTTGGTATAAGGAGTTATATGTATCACCTTGGCATGAGGTGCTCTTCCCTATAGTTGTAGAATCATTTTCTTGTTGGGTTCCTCGTTTGTCAGTCCAGAATGGGTTCTCCGTTGAGCTGCAGAATAATTCAGTTGTAGTCAGAGTGGCACAGCAAAAATTATCAAATTGCGGGAATGACAAAATCCCTATCTGCCCAATTGCCCAATGCTGCCATTATCATATTTTCAAGAAGCCCAAAGAAGTTTTGCACCACTCAAACTTCTTTGTCTTGACCGACTTTATAAGCATATCTGCAGGATTCACTTCTGTACCAATTTTCTGCAACAAGATCCTACCTTCTTCTACCACATTTCTTATAAAATGGTACTTAACATCAATGTGTTTCGTGCGATCATGGAATGTTGGGTTCTTCACTAACTGAATAGCCTCTAGCCAAATTATCTTGAAGTCACCCAACAGTCATTCTAGCCAAATTGCCTCTCTGTTGGCTTCAATTGTTGCAATGTATTTTGCTTCAGTGGTTGATAAAGCCACCACAAACTGCAACTTAGAAGTCCAACTCACAACTCCACCAGCAAGAGTGAAAGTATATCCTGTAGTGGACTTTCTCCCATCTCTATCTCCACCATAATCAAAATCCACAAAACCTTTAACTTGCAAATTTGTCAATCCGTAGTAAATAGCAGCATCTGAAGTGCCTCTTAAATATCTAAATATCCACTTCACTACATTCCAATGATCCTTACCAGGATTTGCCATGTACCGGCTAACAACTCCCACTGCTTGGGCAATATCTGGTCTAGTGCTTACCATGGCATACATGAGGCTTCCTACTTCTGATGAATACGGTACACGAGACAAGCTTGTCTTCTCTGCTTTTGTTCTAGGACACTGTTCGGAAGACAATTTGAAGTGTGAAAGAAGTGGGGTACTAACTGGTTTTGCATTTTGCATATTGAAGAGCTGCAAAATCTTTTTTATATATGACTGTTGACATAACCAGATCTTCCTTCCTATTTTGTCCCTATGTATCTTCATCCCTAAAATTTGGTTTGCTACTCCTAAATCCTTCATTTCAAAAGTCCTAGCCAACTGATCCTTTATATCAATGATTTGCTTCATGCTAGGGCCTGCAACTAGCATATCATCTACATACAACAGCAAAATAATAAAACTACCATCATCAAACCTCTTTTAGTATGCACAATGGTCAGCTTCACTTCTTCTAAAACCTTGGCTCTTCATGAAGGTGTCAAATTTCCTGTACCACATCCTTGGCGCCTGTTTCAATCCATTTAGAGATTTCTTGAGTCTGCAAACTAAATGCTCTTTGCCTCTTTCTTCATAGCCCTCAGGCTAATCCATATAAATCTCCTCCTTGAGATCACCATGCAAGAAAAGCAGTTTTTACATCAAGTTGCTCCAGTTCTAAATCTTGTGCTGCTACAAGTGCAAGCAAAACTCTAATAGTAGTCAACTTCACAACTGGAGAGAAAAATTCATTAAAGTTGATACCTGACTTTTGCCAATATTCTTTTGCCACCAAACGAGCTTTATAGTGTTCCAACAACCCATCACTTATTTTCTTTACTTTGTACACCCACTTGTTTCCAACAGCCTTTCTTCCAAGTGGGAGATCCACAAGTTCCCACGTTTTATTCTTGCAAAGTGCTTCCATTTCCTCCTCCATGGCTTTCCTCCAGTTTTTTGCATTTTCAAATTCTCTAGCTTCCTGAAATGAACTAGGCTCACCATCATCAATTAGCAAAGCAAAAGAGGACTAAAAAATAAGAGAATACCTTTCCGGACTCCTTTATGGACGTGTAGATCTTCTAACCCAATGATCTGTTGGTTGTGGCTGCTCTACTTGTTGTTCTACTTGTTGCTCTACATGTTGATCAAAAGTTTTAGCATGCTAATTTTTATCTTCATCTTCGTTCATATCTACTTCAATTGGTATAACATTAAGTGTTTGTTGTACCTCCTTCCTTTGCATGGATTTTTCATTAAAAATGACATCCTGGCTAATAATTACCTTGTGGGCAGTAGGATCCCATAGTCTATACCCCTTCACTGTATCTCCATAGCCGAGAAAAACACATTTACTTGATTTGGGATCAAGTTTGGGCCTTTTTTCTTTAGGCACATGGGCAAATGCATCACAACCAAAGGTTTGCAAATGAGAGTAATCAATTGACTTACCACACCAAACCTCCTCCGAAATCTGTCCATCCAATGCAGTTGTAGGTGACTTGTTAATGAGGTAAGCTGTTGTATTAACAGCCTCTGCCCAGAACCTTTTATCTAGTCTAGATGCGTTGAGCATGCTTCTTGCACGTTCCATGAACGTGCAATTCATTCGCTCATCCACACCATTTTGTTGTGGAGTATATGGTACAGTCTTCTAGTGCTTAATTCCTTCCTACGGACAAAATTTATCAAATTCCTTGGACCAATATTCACCTCCACTATCTGACTTGAGACATAAAATAGGCTTGCCCAAACTTTTCTCTATTCGTGCTTTGAACTCTTTAAACTTCTCCAAAGCTTCAGACTTCTTTTTCAGAAAATAAACCCACACCCTTCTAGAATATTCATCTATGAATGTCAAAAAAATATAGCACCGTTTAAGGACTGAGTGGGGACTTGTCCAAATATATCATAACGTATAAGTTGGAGAATATCAGAACTCTTACCAAAGCTTGCAGTAAACCGAACCCTCTTTTGTTTACCAAAAATACAGTGCTCACACAAGTCTAGATTTCAAGACTTAATCCCAAAAGCATACCTCGGTCATGCAGAATATTTAAGACCTTTTTCACTCATATGTCCTAGGCGTTACTACATCTTGAGCATTACCTGAAGTTGTTGCTGTTGCATGGTTTGTCACCATATCTCCGCATAAACGATATAGGGTTCCATAAGATTCTCCTTTTGCTATTACAAGGGCTCCTCCAGTAATTTTGCAATAATTATTATCGAAAATGATAGAATACCCTAGCTTATCCATCATCTTGATTGAGAGCAAATTCTTTCGCAAATCAAGCACATGACGTACATCACATAACATCCTTTCTCTACCATCGTCTAGCCTAATCTTGATGTCCCCTCTTCCCACAACTTCTAAAGGGTGATCATCACCCAAGTAGACCATCCCATCACTATGTGGCTAATATTTGACAAACCAATCTCTGTGAGGAGACATGTGGAAAGATGCACCCGAGTCCAAAACCTAGGTATATAGAACAGATCTATTATTGCTGATACAGAAAGCCTCACATGTTGTTGTCTCTCGTGAATCTACCGTAATGGCCTCCGCTAATGGCTGAAACTACTTTTCACCATTTTTTTCCTTTTTAAGATGCCAACAATCCTTCTTTGAGTGCCCTGGCTTCCCACAACGCCAACACTTCCCTTTCAACTTGCGTCCTCCAAACTTAGATTTGGATTGTGATCTACCTTGTTGACTCCTCTCGAAAGATCGACCTCTCACAGCTAGGGCTTCATTGGTTGAGGATTTTAAAGACGTTTTCTGCCTCAACTCTTCTGCCAACAAAGGGGCTACTACATCATCAAAAGTTAGAGCTCCTGATGATGAATTGTAGATGGTCATCACCAAATGATCCCAAGTGTCTGGGAGGGAACAAAGTACGGTGCTAGCTCTATCCTCATCATCCATATTCACATTAATTGAGACTAGTTTACTGATTAGGGTATTAAACTCATTCAAATGATCTACCACAGATGAACCCTGCTTCATCCTCAGGCTATAAAGTTGTTTTTTAGAAAAACCTTATTTTTTGTTGATTTCATCTCATACAACTTTTCAAGCTTCTTCCAAAGGGCTTCCGCGGTCTTTTCTTTAGCAACATTGAACAAGACAAAGTCTGCTAGGTAGAGACGGATTGTAGAAACCGCCTTCCTGTCCAACGTTGCCCACTCCTCATATTTCATGCTGCTAGGTTTATTCGCAACCCCTTTCAAGGCTAGGGCTTGGTCGTTTTGAACCAACAAATCCTCCACCTTCATCTTCCATAGGGTGAAGTTCATGCCATCAAATTTTTCAATCTCAAATTTGGTTACACCTCTAGTCATTATTGCAACTCCCACTTGCACAAAACCCTAGGCTCTTATACCAGGTGTTAAAAAAATATTGAATTATGTGCAAGCAGAAAACACAATAACAGAGAAAAACAGTGACACAGATTTTACGTGGAAACCTGCAGTGTGCAAGAAAAACCATGGGGCAATGGTAGCTTCAATCTTTTATTGATTTCGACAAACATTTTACATTCACTAAACTATTACATGCAAGGGATCATTCCCCTTTTATAGAAAAACAAAGGAAGACTCCAAAAAACTGTTTGCTTCCTCTTCCAAAAAACTATTCGCTTCCTCTTCCAAAAAATTGTTCGCTTCCTCTCACAACGTGCTTTTGTACTGACAACCAAAAATTTCGGATGAATCACAATAAATTGCACTAGCATACACCTCGTTGCTCAAGAACATTAGAGATCTATATATTGACTTCACCTCATAACATATTGTTAAACATCATTAAATATCAATTGGAAAAGTCACTACTAAATTTAAAGGGAGTCTTTGAAATCCATAGGTAAAGTAATAATCAAATAAGAAAGACCAACTTATATATTTTTCCCAGATGTTGTAACGGCCCTCCTTGGCAAGACTTATTCTTTTGATATTTGATTATGTATTGATATGTGAATATTCAATGCTTAATCTTATTTCATGTTATCAAGATATGTTATTAATAGCACTTTATGCTTTGATTTTATTTCTTCTAGAATATGGTACTGTTGATGAAGTTTGTGATTGTAGGACCAGGTACTCTCATGGGTGGATTGGTATAGGACAACCACCAAAGCTGAGAGACAAAAAGAGAAATGATGGATGACATTCTCATCAACAGCTCAAGGGTAAAGGCGTACCCTCATATAGATGCATTGCATAATTGTGTGTTTGGTTAGTTTCCACCACCGGCAAGGAGTTGGCAAAGGAGACATCCTTAGTAGGCAGGTGATAACGTTACAAGTTATCGTTAAACCTCTTGCTTAAGGAAAAAGGGTGTTAAGATGCATTGTTTGTTGGGCAATGATGGCTTTGGCAGGATCTCAACACTTCAGAAAACAAAGATCAAAGTAATAGAACATTTCAGTAATAGAACATTTCATTGAATGAATAGAAGTGATACATTCGAGTAAGGGTGTGATGCCCTTTATGTAGGAAGATAGATTCCTTGTCTATTTATTACATTGCATGAAGTAACTAGATAACTTGCCCCTAAAGTAATCTAAGTATGTACATTGGAAGATACATAACCCAAATGATGTAATATATTGTAACACCCGTCTGTATTACATTATTTGGTATGAAGTTCTCTTGAATCACATAGATGATTTCTGAAGGTTTGAAACTTGATTTTTCCAAGTGCCTTTGTAAAGATGTCTGCTAGCTAATCTTCTGTAGGAACATACTTGAGGATGATGTGCTTGTTCTAGAAGTGTTCTCTGATGAAATAACATTGAGCTTCAATATGCTTTGTTCTTTCTTGTATGATTGGATTATTGATCAGGTTCAGTACTCCTTGATTATCACAAAATATCATAGTCGGAGTTCGTTTGATTCCCATGTCAGATAGTATGTATTGTAGCCATAGTGCTTCACAGGTTGTATCTCTTGCTGCTCTGTATTCTGCTTCAGTTGATGATTTTGCTATTGTATGTTGTTTCTTGATGTGCCAAGATATGGGTCCTGATCCGAGATAGAAGACATAACCTAAGGTAGATTTCCTACCATCAATAGATCCAGCATAGTCTGAGTCTGAGTATCCTTGTAGACAAAAATCTTTGACATCCTTTATAAAAGTTAGTCCATAGTCTGCAGTCTTCTTAATATATTGTAATATTCTTTTCATAGATTTTCAATGACTTTCTCTTGGTTCTTGCATAAAACATGAAATATAAATTACTGCAAATGTTGTTTGGTCGGTTGTTTGTTAAGTATAGAAGGCTTCCAATCAACTGCCAATACATTGTTTCTGAAATCAATGGGGTTTTATCATTTTTGGATAGTTGAATTCCTTGTTCCATTGGTGTATCTTTGGGCTTGCACTCTGTCATCCTGTATTTTTCAAGAACTACATATTTTGATTGAGTGATAACTATTTTGTCTTCTCCTTGATAAATCTTTAACCCAAGACAATAGTTCATCATCCCTAGATCTGTCATTTCAAAACCCTTTTCTAGATCCTTTTTGATATCATTTATCAACTTTTCTGAACTTCCAGTAATCACTATGTCATCAACATATACTATGAGAATCAAGATATTATTTCCAATCTTCTTGGTATATAGACTGGGATCTGTTGTACTTGAAGTTATGATGCAGTAGATGATTATTGATCTTGATGTTCCATGCTCTAGGAGCTTGTTTCAAGCCATAAAGAGATTCATTCAACTTGCATACCTTATTTTCCTGTCCTTAACTGACAAAACCTTCAGGTTGTGTCACGTAGACTTCTTCCTCTAAGTCACCATTCAAGAATGCACTTTTTACATCCATCTGATGAAGTTTCCAACCCTTGATTAGTTGCCAGAGCGCAAACTGTTCGAACAGTAGTTATTCGAGTTGTTGGTGCGAATGTTTATTCATAGTCAATTCCCTCTGTCTAAGCATACCCTTTGGCCACTAGTTGAGCTTTGTATTTATCAAGTGTTCCATCTGCTTTGTATTTGATTTTGTACACCCATTTGCACCCCACTATTCTTTTTCCCGGGGGTATATTTCTTAAGTCCCATGTCTTATTCTTCTTGAGTGAAACATATTCAGATTCCATGGCTGCTCTCCAGTGTGAGTTTTCCAATGCTTGAGATACTGATATTGGTTCCTTTGTGTTACTTAGCATTCCTCTATTCATTCTGGTCATGCTGCGAGTTTGAGGTCATGTAGCTGTAAGATCTGGCATTCTTTCTAGATTTGATTCTTTAAGAGTATCTTTGAGCCATATTGGTTCTATTGAAGAGTTATACCCAGACTTATTCCAAAATAATAATGCAGAATTAAATAATTCAGAAGAAAATAACTCACAAAATACATGCACATAGAACACAAGAGATTTATCCTAGTTCACCCAATATGGGTTACGTCCAGCAAACAAGAGCCACACCTCCTTTTCATATTATTGTTCACTCTCATCCCGAAATGGGACATTACAATCAATATAAAGGAAACTCTTACAACCCTAAACCACAACGTGGTATTAGAATCCTGTGGGCACAATACCATGGGCTAAAACCACACATACTCACAAATCACAAGAATCCCACCAATGCATCCAAAAATATCTCCGAGAATATCTCCGAAAATGAGCGGGACCGCCGAAGCAGGGGTCCCGTGTACAATACTTCCTCTGCAAGGATGAGACACATCCAACAGGTTCCTTTCTCTATAGCACATATGATCCTTTTGTATCCTGTTCTTCTAATCCTGGGTCCATGCTCGTTTTGTCTTCTTCTGGTAGATTCAAGAGAACTTATGAATTGTCAGATCATAATCCCTTGTTGTGGGAATGGGAGGAAGGGGGAAAGAAATACAAAAGTCCCTTTCGATTTGAATTGATGTGGTTAAAACATGAAGACCTTGAATCCCAAATTGAGGAATGGTGGCAGAAAACCTTTCTAGGACCAAAGATGGTGCAGATAGCTTGCAAGCTCCATTACATCAAACAAAAACTTAAGCTTTGGAACAGATCAGTTTTTGGTCACATCTTCAATCAGAGAAGGAAATTATAACAATTCACCAAGGATGGTACCTTTACGGATCAATTAAGATCAAAGGAAAGAGAATTATTATCAGAGTTTCATAACCTCTTAGCTCGGGAGGAAACCTTTTGGAAGCAAAATTCGAGAATCTAGTGGCTTAAGGAAGGTGACCGCAACACAAAATTCTTTCATGTATCCACCCTGCATCATAGAAGTTTCAATAAGATCAGAGAAATCTTAAGGAATGATGGTACGATGGCTGTTAAGCAAGAAGATATCAGATCAGAAGCAGTTAAGTATTTTGAAGATTTGCTTGGAACCGCCAGTGAGGACGCTACTGAAGCAAGCCAGCAACTCCTGCAAAATATCCCAAGATTAGTCTCAGATTACTTGAATGGTTATTTGCTAGAGCCCTTCTCAGATGATAAAATTAAAAAAGCTACCTTTGGCTTAGGTGGGGAAAAGGCACCTGAACCACATGGATTTCTGGTAGCTTTTTTCCAAAAAATATTGGCATATTGTAGGACAGGATGTGATTCAAGCCATCAAAGAAGCTCAAGAATCTTGTTATATCCCCAAAGATGTAAATTCAACCTTCCTAGCCCCAATTCCCAAGGCTATTGGCATAAGGGAACTCAAGATGTTTAGACCTATAAGTCTTTGCAACACATTATATAAAATCTTGACTAAAACGATGGCAAATAGACTAAAGGCTATTCTGCCCTTCATTATTGAGATACAGCAGGGTGGATTTGTGAGGGGGCGTCAAATTTTAGATGAAATTTGTGAGGGCGCGTCAAATTTTAGACAGGATCGTTACAATTCATGAAGTCATTCACTTGATGGAAAAGAGTAAGAAAACTGGAATGTTGCTCAAACTTGACATGAAAAAGGCTTATTACCGTGTCTCATGGAAATTCCTTTGTAAAATTATGGAGAAATTTGACTTTCATGAAAAATAGATAAGCTTAATCCAAAAGTGCATTTCAACGCCAATGTTTTCAGTTCTTGTCAATGGAGCTCCGACAAGTTACTTCAGAAGCATGTGTGGCTTGAGGCAGGGAGATCCTATCTCACCCTACCTCTTCATCATTCTTAATGAAGCCCTAGAAAGAGGACTATCGACAACAGTAGCCAATGGAACTTTGAAAGGTTTTAAGCTGGCCTCAACAGTGGACATTGTTTCCCATCAACAATTTGTTGATGACACGATAATTGTTTCAAGGTCCTCTATGCCACTGGCAAAAGAAATCAAACTGATCTTAGATAGATATAAGAATGTAGTTGGTCAGAAGGTGAACTTCTCTAAGAGTATGATTTTCTTTCTCAACACCTCCTTTACTCGACAACAAAGAATTGCCCGAATTTTTGGTTGTGAAATCGGGAACCTCCTAGCAACATACCTAGGGATGCCACTTTTTAATGAGCGCATGAAGAAGAGTCTTTGGATCTCGGTTATTGAAAGGTTTGCCGAAAAAACTCTCAGGGTGGAATGGTAGTCTTCTTAGTCAAGCTGGGAAAACTCAACTAGTGAAGGCTACCTTACAAAATATTCCTATCTATTTTAAGTTTGTTTTCAGTGTGCCAGAAAGTCTTAGGTGCAAGATTGAATCTATTCCAAAAACTTTTCTATGGTCCGTAGCAGAGGACGAGAAGACTAGCACTTGTTGCATGGGATATAGTCTGTTCAAAATGAGAATGTGGAGGCCTTGGTTTTAGGAAAGTTAAAAATATGAATGAGGCACTCATAGGAAAAATGGGATGGAAACTTCTCAAAAATGACCACTTAAGTTGGGTAAAGATCCTAAAAGCCAAATATTTGCAAGGGGAGAATTCATTTTTACTCTCTGAAAATTTACCTATTGGGTCCTCCTTTTGGAACAGTCTTACTAAGTGTAGAAATCTCCTAGCAAAGGGGATCCGGTGGCGTATAGGAGATGGTAGCAAAATCAATTTTTGGAAGGATATTTGGATAAAAGATATACCCTTAAAGGAGGACCAGGAAGTTTCAGTTTTGGATGTTTTGGTACACAGGTGCATCACATTTTAGATGGGATTTGTGAGGGGGCGTCAAATTTTAGATGGGATTTGTGAGGGGGCATCAAATTTTAGACAGGATCATTACAATTCATGAAGTCATTCACTTGATGGAAAAGAGTAAGAAGCCTGGAATGTTGCTCAAACTTGACATGAACAAGGCTTATGACCGTGTCTCATGGAATTTCCTTTGTAAAGTTATGGAGAAATTTGGCTTTCATGAAAAATGGATAAGCTTAATCCAAAAGTGCATTTCAACTCCAATGTTTTCAGTTCTTGTCAACGGAGCTCCGACAAGTTACTTCAGAAGCATGTGTGGCTTGAGGCAGGGAGATCCTATCTCACCCTACCTCTTCATCATTCTTAATGAAGCCCTAGGGAGAGGACTATCGACAACAGTAGCCAATGGAACTTTGAAAGGTTTTAAGCTGGCCTCAACAGTGGACATTGTTTCCCATCAACAATTTGTTGATGATACGATAATTGTTTCAAGGTCCTCTATGCCACTCGCAAAATAAATGAAACCGATCTTAGATAGATATGAGAATGCAGCTGGTCAGAAGGTGAACTTCTCTAAGAGTATGATTTTCTTTCTCAACACCCCCTTTATTCGACAACAAAGAATTGCCCGAATTTTTGGTTGTGAAATCGGGAACCTCCTAGCAACATACCTAGGGATGCCACTTTTTAATGGGCGCATGAAGAAGAGTCTTTGGAGCCCGGTTATTGAAAGGTTTGCCAAAAAACTCTTAGGGTGGAGGGGTAGTCTTCTTAGTCAAGCTGGGAAAGCTCAACTGGTGAAGGCTACCTTACAAAGTATTCCTATCTATTTTATGTTTGTTTTTAGTGTGCCAGAAAGTCTCGGGTGCAAGATTAAATCTATTCCAAAAACTTTTCTATGGTCCATAGCAGAAGACAAGAGAAGACTAGCACTTGTTGCATGGGATATAGTCTGTTCAAAATGAGAATGTGGAGGCCTTGGTTTTAGGAAAGTTAAAAAGATGAATGAGGCACTCATAGGAAAAATGGGATGGAAACTTCTCAAAAATGACCACTTAAGTTGGGTAAAGATCCTAAAAGCCAAATATTTGCAAGGGGAGAATTCATTTTTACTCTTTGAAATTTTACCTATTGGGTCCTCCTTTTGGAACAGTCTTACTAAGTGTAGAAATCTCCTAGCAAAGGGGATCCGGTGGCGTATAGGAGATGGTAGCAAAATCAATTTTTGGAAGGATATTTGGATAAAAGATATACCCTTAAAGGAGGACCAGGAAGTTTCAGTTTTGGAACAAGACCTGACTCAATGTTTTGGTACACAGGTGCAGGGTTACATAAGTTCCTTTGAAGATGGAAGAAGTTGGAAAGAGTTGCAGACAGATAGCATGGATCTGGTCAAGGAACAAGCAGTAAGAAAATTGAAGAATTTATTGGTTGTTACCCCTCTAACTAATTCTAGAACCATGGACACCTTTGTTTGGAGTAGGGAGAAAAAAGGATCCTATTCCATCAAAACAGGGTACCAATTACTAGAGGAAGCAGGTTTAGGTTGGTTACCAGTGGCAAAAGTTTGGATCAAGAAGTTGATCCCAAAAATTGCATTCTTTGTTTGGCTAGCCACTCAGAATAAAATTCTTACCATTGACAATCTTTGTAAAAGAGGCTTCCAGGTTGTTAACAGGTGTGCTTTATGTGAGGGTGACAATGAATCTGTGTGCCATCTGTTCCTAGAATGTACATTTTCGAGATGTGTTTTGCAGGAGCTTCTGGAGAAGTTTCAAGTAGCATGGGTGTTTCCCAATTGTATGGTGGACCTTGTGCTGCAATGGGAGTCTCCCTTTTCTAGCAAAATATTGAGCATGTTGTGGATATTTTACCTTCCTCACTACCTATGGGGTATTTGGAAGGAAAGAAACCAACGCATATTTAAGGATAGAAAGAGAGAGCCTATGGCAATAGTGAACAGAATGGAGGCAGCAGCAGTGGAAAACCTGAGAGTAGCTAACCTGAATAGGACCGAGGAGAAGGATGAGGAGAGGATCACAGCCTTGAGATGGGGACTGCAACCCCTTGCTAATTGTGTCCTAAACCCAAAAAATCAATTAAGGCAGCAGGTGAGATGGGAGCCCCCTCTGGAAGGATGGTTGAAGCTAAATTTCAATGGGGCCTCAAAAGGCAACCCAGGTGAAACTGGAGCGGGCGGTATCTTCAAGGCGAGTACTCTTAGCTTATTCTGAACCCTTGGCATCCAATCAAATCATTTTGCAGAAGCCAGAGCGGTGTTTTTGGGAATTCAACAGTTAGAGATGTTGGGTGGAAGGAATCTCATCATCAAAGGGGATTCCCTAAATATAATAAAGACTCTGAAAGGGGAACAAGAGGCTAGTTGGTCGATTGAAGACATGATTGAAAGTTGTAGAATGAAAATTAGAACTCTAAACAATTGTCGAATCCAACATGTTTTTAGGGAAGGAAACAAAATCGCAGACTTGATGGCTAATATGGGAGTGTCTCAAGAAAAGCACTTATGTTGGCTTGAAAACTTCCCGAATCAGATTATAGATTTGGCAGGCCAAGAAAAACCTGTGGGAAATGTCCATTTTTATCAGGTATCTGATGATCAGGATGGAAGACAAAGAATGCAGGAGGAGACAATTAACAGTCACCTAGGCTAACAGATGTGGGCTGAAACTTGGTTGAATCAGTCCAACAGCTCCTTAATCACCCCCAAAACTCCCACCAAAAATGGGATCAAGTGATGCAAAGATTGAAGATTAACTCTTCTAAGGGCAACCAACTTAAAGGGAATGTGAGTAATTGCAAGATGGAAAGAACAAGGAATTGGAAGCCTCCTCCTAAGGATTATGGAAAAGTCAATACCGATGGAGCCTCTAGGGAAACCCTGGAAAAGCTAGTGCAAGAGGAATTGGTAGACTTTCAGATGGCTCCGTGGTTTTCACTTTTGCTAAGAATTTGGGTATCCTTTCCAATAACCTTGCTGAGGGATATGGTATCCTCAGAGGCTTTCAAGAGGCTGCTAAGGTTGGATGGGAAAAGGTGTTGGTTGAATCTGACTTCCAACTCATGATTAATCTTCCGAAGACTCCTAAAAATCATAAGGTTGATTGGAGAATAAAAAGAATTGTTGAGAAGATTCAATTAATCCAGATGGGCTTTTTGAATGTGGATTACAATCATGTGGTCAGAGAACAGAACAGGATTGATGATGCTTTAGCTAATTGGGCATTGAACAAAGGTGATCTTACTTGCTACGGCCACCCTCCCAGATGGTGGGCTTCTCAAATAAGGGAAGTTCTGTTTTTAATCCTTTCTTTGGATGGCTCCAGTACTAGAGGTACCTAGTTCCTTTTTGCTTTGTTTTTGCTTCTCTTTGGTTCGGTCAAGGTATTTTAGTTTCCTAGCTTAGACATATCTTTCTTATGTTTCCTCTGTTGAATCTTGCCTTAAAAGTCTTTTGGCCTAGAAAGGTCATAGTTGTGTTTTGTTTTTTTTGTTTTCCTTTTTTTTGAGTTTTTCGAGGGGTGTGTTTTTTGTACTGTTTTGTTTTTGTTTTGTTTTTGTGTTGTTTTAGTTGTTTTTTTATGTTTTTGTTGTTCTTTATGTTTTTGTGTTTTTGTGTTTTTTCTTTTTTGTGTGTTTTTGTTTTTTGGATTTTGTGTTTTTCGTTTTTTTAAGTGTTTTTGTGTTGTTTTGTTGTTTTTATGGTTTTCTTATGTGGTTTGTGTTTTGTTGTTATTTTTTATTTTATTTTATTTTATTTTATTTTTAATTATTTATTTGTTTGGTTTTTTTGTTGTTGTTTTTATGCTTTTATGTTGTTTTTGTTTGTTTTGTGGTTTTTATTTTTTTGTTTGTTTGTTTGTTTGTTTGTTTGTTTGATTGTCTTTGTTTTTTGATGTTGTGTTTTTTGTGTTTGTTTGTTATTGTTTTTGTTGTTTTAGGCATGCTCATTGAGTGTGCCGAAGGGGGCAGGCCAGGTGCAAGCCTTGGGCGTTTTTGGCGGAATAGATACCTTTGCCTCCTTGGGACTTACCCAAAAGTGGCATCCCATTTGGGGTGTTTTCCACAAACTTGAAAAAAAAACAGATGTGGGTTGGTGGCAAGGTTAGAGTACCATGGAGTGAGCATTAAATGGAAGTTGAAGTCTACATAAGTGTGGTGTCTGGTAAAATGGTTGGAGTAGCATCCCTGGAGGTGAAGTATGGAGCTGAAGGAAACATGAACCTAAAGCTAGGTAGTGGTGGTAAGCTCTAAATGATGTGGTCCCTGTTTGCTTACTTGGAAATGATTATGTGGAGTGTTTTGTCTTGTTTTAAGTAAAGGGTCTTTAATTAGTGTTTTGATATTCTATAGGCAGCTGAGTGCCAATTTGTTTTGTTAATTGTATGTATTAAGTATGTGCTTATAAGTTTCCTTATACAATATGCTATGACGTTTTGTGAAGGGTTGGGGCCCTAATCCCCTTCTAACCATCAATCAAAACAAAAATATATATATATATATATATTATTTTAGAGATAAAATGGGATCTCCAAACATGCAAATGTCTTTTCGGGTAAGGGAGGCCACTGGAATTGGAAAATTTTGATAGTAAGGGCTCAAATTTTAGACCTCAACATTGTACATCGACATAAAATTGATATATTTTTTCCCAATTCAAAAAACAATTATTGCTAATTGTACATCAACATAAAATTGATATATTTTTTCCCAATCCAAAAAACAATTATTGCTAACCCACCAAGCTTACACTTCAATCAAAGGTCAAACAATCTATTAGTAAATTATAGGGAGCAAGTGAGGGCCAAAGAAGTGAACATGAATAAATGCATTCAGCTTATTAAGGCAAAAGAGGACAAACAACCTACATAGACAACAAAAGTCAAAAACTTGTTAAACACCAATGGAATCTGTACATAATTGCACCTTTAGGTGTTCTGCAATATCCGTATCTTCGATATTGCACATTATTGTATCTTTGTCACTCTCCCTGACATAAACAAGCATATAGGCATTTGAACATCGCATGAACTTAATAGCACAGTTGACACCAAGGTTCTTCTGAGGTATCTGCAAGGACAATAGCATTTGAAAAAGAACTTCAAATTGAAAATTGTACACAAAAAGGAAAAAGGTGTAGGAAAAGTAAAGATAAACTACAAAAGTACTTACCTCCCCCTCTCCCCCATATTGCTCTTCCAAGACCGTATTCAAATGCTCCTTTGTTACACGTTCATCATCAAATTTATACCTATAAAGCCACATGTAATTCAGTGGTCTAAATTTAATCATTAGAAACCATAGCATAAAACTACTAATTATAGTGTAATACCTTGCTTCCAAAGAAATTCGTTAAAACAAAAATTGATATGCTACTGAATGAGTCAACTCCACATAGTGAAACAGACATTTATTTCCATATTCACTACTGCACAAAACTCTTACATATTTTATATTGTACAGTAACTATAGTTACATTACAAAACATTACATTAAAATAAGTAAACTTTTTGAAAAGGCTTATTATACAGACTAGGGGTCAGTTAATTTGGAGTATGGACATTTAGATATCTATTTATGTACTCATTTGTCATTCTTATTTTGTGTTAAATCCACGGCTTTATGTGTTCTTTCCTTTTCTAAAGCTATGTCTAATTCTGTTTTGTTTTGCTATGCTCTTGTTGTAGCCTATACATTTCCTTCAGCCTCAAATTTCAATATTTACCATATTGGAAACTTAACTGGCCATCGCAGACAAAGACTATTATCATGATTACCTCAGGCTTAGAGTGATTGGCAAGACTCACTTTGCCATGAGCTGAACCAAAGGATCAAAACACAGAAAGGCACACAATTGAACTTAAAACATAAGGTAAAGCAAAAATTTCTGGCAATGTTAAATACAACATGCAGTTCCTGTACTAATAGTTTCTTTAAGATTGTTAACATGTGCCTAGTCCTTCCCTTCATGCAATATGACGTCCAGCATCACTATTCTATTCTGTCCATGGGATAGACAGATAACATCCAGCAATGTTAAATACAACAAGGTCAACAAAGACACAAAGACAATCATGGCTTCTTAAGTTTCAAGCTTACAGAGATTTCAACAGGACAATCTTGCTGTTCTCCTGGGAAAATCAAAGTAGCTACTGGCACCAGCAGAAAAGTACCATGATTCAAGTTTTCTATCATTATTTTCAACAGGATAATCATGCTGTTCTCCTGGGAAAAAAAATGAAAAAATTCAGAAATTTCATACTTCTATGCTGTTTTTGACGATTTCCTCTATGCAGACGAGTTTTCACGATTTTTTGGGCAATTTTCTCACCAGCAAGGAAATCTTGCGAGATCTGCGATTTTTTTCTAACTATGCTATCAATCATCACAAAAGAATGGAGTCCTCAATAGCCTAACAAATAAGAACACTACGAATTTCTTGCAAGGACCACCTTGAACCAAAAAAGTTGCATCTCATGAAAATCCTTTGGGAATGATATATAGTTTGCAAAATAAAACTTAAGGCCAAGAATCATTAGAGTCATAACAGGCAAGCAAAGAACAGAGGGTGGTGAAGTGATGGGTCTAACTTCTAGATCCCTTACAATAACAAAATGACTAACACAATTGCCAGAGTTCTCAAAAGAACGGAGATAAAAATTATTTTTTCTCCTCCAAATTTTGTGAACAAGAGTTTAAAGACTACAAAGGACCCTCCGGGGATCAAGGCAACAACATGATGTCTACCTCATTTCATGCTTCTGTGGATATCCATATTTCCAGGAAATTAGCAAACCCACGGAAACATGTGTGAAATATCACTGTGCTGACCTGAAACATAACGACATTAGCGAGTCACACATTGCCAGACCATTAACACTTTACAAAGGACCATATATGTTCATCAACAATGTGAAGGTCATTATCAAGATCAAATATGAGGGAAAAGGGCACCCACATGAAGCTCTAGAGATTAAGAATCACTAAAAAGTAAAATAATATAAATAAACATGATGCAGGCTCTCGATGCAAATCATAGAGAGCAATCTGTAGAATCACAAGTAGTAAGAATAATAATGATAATTGTGATGGCCAAACACAAATTTATAAAAATATTCAATACATCTATATGTAAATATTATATCTCTTCATGTCATGTTTAGACCAACTTGAAGGCACTGGAAAACTTTAAAAAGTGAACTTGGTGCTTATATGTGTCTCAATATCATTGAAAGAAGTAGCACACAACTTAAAACAGAAGACCATAAGAGTATAGCCTATTATAAGTATTAGAAGCCTACGTTACTGGCTGCTTGTGAACAACAAGAGTATAGCTATGAGGGATCCATGATAGCTTCATCTTGACAAATAAGTTGCGGGGTGAATTGTTGGAAAACAAGCAAGACAGAGCAGGGAATAATAGATCCATAAACAATAAGAGGCAAACTACTTTGTTATTTGATATGTTTGTTTAATTACAAGATGAAATTGTTTAAAAGCATATATGACACAAACCTGACCACCAAAAAATTTCAAAACAGACCTTACTGACACTCCTTGAATCCTAGTCTAAACCAACCTACTAAATACAACATTGAAGTACAAGCTCATAAACTTACCATTGTTTACACAACAGAGGTCTGATAAAAGCATAATAATGTCCTCCATTGGCTCCTCCACTGTGAACAAGAACACTGCAAAAGAATTGCAAAATAAAAGGTAACTTGAAAAAACTAAAATAGGATTATTATGACAAGAATTTGTAACCTACCCAAGTACATGTAGTACACAAATAGCTTACCTGTATAGTGAATAAACGTTACACACGCTTCTATCTGCATCAGGGGAAAGATATCGGCCATTATCCTTATCCAAGTCAAGTTGCAATGGAAACTCATACCTGTCATTGATCTGCCAGAAATATAATGCATTATATTCATACCAGAGGTATAACCAGTATGACTTTCACCCCTCATACTGGCACACAAAGAAGCAATCTTTGTATCATTGGGTTCAGGTTACCTTTATCATTGAATTACTGCTAGCATCATATTCAAAACGCTTTAGATGAAGTTGAAGTACTGGAGGAAAATCAACAAAAAGTACCCCTTTTCGAGCATCCTACAAAAGAGGGAGAAGGTTATTACTGGTGCACTGATCCCCAATCTGCCCAATCTTCAGGGGGTGTTCAGAAGTACAAGCACTTATATAATTCAATTAGATCAGAAAACTAAGAACTTCACTACATAGTCCAGTCAGTAACATAAAATAAAATGATTTTTCCATGTTCAATAAACAAGAATCTCTCTTTGAGAGGTCCAAGGCTCAAACCCCACTCAGTATGAGGGGACCATGACCCCTCATAAAAACATGTGTAAACTCATTGAAAAATTATTAAAGCTGCAAGCTTACTGTAGTGGTAAGGGCTTTGGCCTCTCTTTGAGAGGTCCAAGGTTCAAACCCCACTCAGTATGAAGGGACCGGGACCCCTCATAAAAACCTGTGTAAACTCATTGCAAAAAAGCAAGAATCACTTATTTTTGGCTAGGTTATTTTCTTACCTGCAAGCCAAACTGTTCCGATTGATATTTATTATCACCGTCAAGTTTCTCTACTTGAATATATTTATCAAAGGAATCATAGACATCTTTACAGCCCTTGACATCAAGCTGAAGATCTGTTCAGAAATAAGTGCAATCAGAAAATACTTAAAGAGAGAAAGATCAAAATTCAGAAAAGACATAAGGATGTACCATAAAAAGACTCCTTGCGAGTGGATTTAGAGTCAACATCAATGCATTCTATATAATTCATTTGATGGCCTTCGAATAGCTTTTGAATGGTCCCTTCAACTACAGTTCCCTGTAAATCATAGGAAAATTTCTAAGTATGTTTCATTCAACACGTATCAACCAAACAATGTAAAATCCTACAAAAAGAATAAAATCATGACCATGTTGTATTTTACCCTCATTTTATCTTCTAGCTTCTCACACAACAATCTGTTAAGCTCCTGCACGTCATGTTGCAGCAAAGTATCATTTGGATTCCACCCAAATGATACTGTAAGGTCTTCTGTGGATACACTGTGATTGTTGTTCTGCATATTATAAAACAGGCTCTGCAAAGCCATGGGAATTCTATTTGAAGATGAAATGTGTCCAGTCGGCATGCGATACAATGCCTGTAACAATTCCAAGTTTAAATAACTGTATCATGCAAAACTATCATTTAAACACATGCTATGCTTCAGATTTTCAAAATATGAAGTACATAGACCTTTCTAAAATATGGAATATGATACAGTGTTTGCAGTAACGAATTCAAATAGCATGTTGCCCCCTGATTTTTGAGGCCAACAAAACCAGTTTCTTTCTTTGAATCATAATCTGAGTAGTCCAGACATATTTGCACCCTTGCTACAAAAGTTAAAGAGTTGTCCAGTAGAAAGCCCTTTGTAAGATCAAATATATCACCAAGGGCAACAAATGAAACAAATCCCCAATCCTTACAGATTGCTGAAAATTTATGTCTGTACTCTGTAACATAACAATCAGAAAGTCAAGAATTAGCTTATAACCCTGATAACCAGCATTAAATGTACTATAAATTAAACATATATTAATTCAAACACATTGTGTCAAGTCGAACACATAACACTGTGGCAAGTAAATGCTGCCTATATGTTGGTATGGAAATGCACATAAAAGAAGCCTTCTGTGAAGTATAATGTATATTATTAGTATACCTAAGAGAAAATCTGCAAAACGTTTAACTAACTTATTGTGCTTCGAAACTATTTGAGGCTACAGGTTAATAGACCTATGTTACTGAAAAGTGACTACAAGAGAAAACTTCTGGAGCCACTTCCTGATACCTCAAAGTATTAGAAGGTGATAAACTCACCTTGCTGAATGGTGATTCTCTGTTCATTATGATTATATATTCCAAAGAAGCAATGCACAAATACCGACCATCCATACCGCAACTGAAGATCATCATGGCAAATCTCTAAAAAGATTGACAAATCTCGGCCCTGACTTTCCTTATGTCCTTTTGGAAAAAGTAGCACTCTCCTGCAATGATTTAATTTTCATTAACTTTGTCCTTATAAGTACCTCTTGGAGATCTAGCATTAGACAGATAAGTAAAATAAATCCACACAAATAATGAAAGAAATTGCAACATAAAGGTATATTATATTCATGTTCCCTGTTCCATTCCAGAGGACTTGAAGATTTAAATCTTGACAATTAAACTTGTACAACTTTTTGAAGATTGTTCTTGGAACCAATCATCTATGACCAACACGTAACATTGAGACTGGACTATCACACTTAAAATTGCACCTAATTTGCTTGTGCAGAATGGCGTTGACACATTCCTGCTCATTTGAAGCAGATGCAATCCACATGTTTACATCTAGATAAGCACATCCAATAGTCTATATCATCCAAAACTTCTTGGAGAGTATCATTCTCCTTCGGTCATTGATGTTTTGTTGTGATTGTCCATGCAAGCAACCCAGAGGCTCCAGCATTAGGAACATAATTAAAAGAAACCAACAAAAACAATGCAAAATTTAAAAACATTTGACAGGCAGCTAAGCTGGTTATATTTAATACATGTCCCATGTTCTTGATTCACAGTTCTTATGTGTTTGAGTCTTCACATTTAAGCCTGCAGTATTTAATCCCAAAAAGACTGATATTGGGACCCATAGACAACAAATATCACCTGATTTGCAGATATTTCTCTGTCTTATTTTATTTATTTAATTTTTACCTATTGTTAGTTCTTTTAGCACTCCTGCTCAACTACAATAACTTATTGTATATGCTAAGTCCCATTCACCTGCTTTGTTCATTCACAGACATTAGAATAATTTCATTTCTTTCTTCCTATAACCCACAATTTGTAGGTTCCACAAATCTCATTGATATTACACCCAATTATTGGAAACAAAAACATACTAGAAACATACCAAAACAAAAAATCAGTTGACAACCATCACTAAACAACCTTTATACCCAGTTATTGGAAACCAAAACATACCAGTTATAATCGCCAGCTTTGAATTTGTCTGATCGTATACCATCAGTCCCTAATTGTGAGAATCCATGAACTACCCATGTTAGACTCCCAGACTGAGAATCATCTGGTGTCTCATCCATTGTGTCATTTGTTGAGTTTTCTCCTACAGATAAACAATGGCATCCTTCTTACTTCTTAAATCTCGTAAACAATTAAATCAATCAACCCCAAATTTCAAAGCAAGTTGCAATTACAAAATCTTTTCAATGTCAGAACTAAAATGAAAACTAAAATAGCATTCACTTTATGCAACAAGAATGCAACCCAAACTATACTTCATAGACTTTCCATGCCACAATCCCTCCATCAAAACAGTTGTGGGAAAACTCTAACTTCAAAAACTCAAAAACTTCAAAACCCTTCCACTATAAGCATAAATTCACAAATCTTAATTAATTTATATGCCAAATGCCTTTTAAATTTAACTCCCTTATCCACTAAAACAGCTCCTAAAACATCCAAACTAAGATATAATTTCAAGATTCTTCAACTAAAGTGCAAACTCAAAAATCTTTATTGAATTATGAATTAGAAACCTTCAGCATTTAACTTCGTTGTCTACTAAAACAGCTCCAAAAACATTCAAACTACGCTAAAATTTCAAAACTCTTCGACTACATGTGCAAATTGGAACACCTTCAACATTCAGCTCCACCCATCCGCTAATACGACTCAAACTACATCCAAACTAAGCTAAAATTTTAAAACTCTTCAACCACAACTGCAAATTAGGAAATCTTTACTGAATTACAACTCAAAAACCTCCAGCATTCACAAATTCAGAAATCTTTATCGAGCTACAAGTCCAAAACCTTCGATATTCACAAATTCAGATATCTTTATCGAATTACAAATCAAAAACGTTAAGCATTCAACTCCATCCCAAAATGCTCAAATTAAGCTAAAATCTCAAAACCCTCGCGAAAGCTTTAAAAATCCTTTTCAAGAGCCAAACTAGAACAAAATTCGAGAACCCCAACTTTAATTCCACGCCAAAGAAATATAATATTTTCCGACGAAACACCTAAAATACCGACAGTATCAACATACCATACTCCTTGAGCTCGTCCAGAGCTTCACACTGCATGGCGTCCTGCAATTACACCAAAAATTTTCCACAATTCAGCAATTCATCAGAGTCCCCTCCATATACACATTGCTATCCGCCATCCTAGTTTTTTCCCACAAAATTCACATCCACACTTCACAATTATGGCCCGTTTACCACTTACCACGCAAGCTGCATTCGGAATCGTCATTTATCCGCTGGAATTTACAGCGAAACGGGCGGAATTTACAGAGGGTTTACCGCAAGATTTTACAGGCGCCAGAACACCACGGACGAGAGGAGAGGAAAGGAAAGCGAGTGGAATTTGTGTAAGAAATATTGTGTACGTTGTAAACGGAGAAGGTGAAAGGTGTAAAACAGACATAAATATGGCTTGATCAAGGGATTCCCATTTTCGTAAATATATAAATGGGGGCTTGCGAAGTGCCAAATAGCTTCCGTAACGCTTATTGCGGTAGCTAAGGTGGAAAAACTTTCCTTTAAAGTGACTTTCATCCTTTTTAACACACGATATAATTTAAAGTTTTGTAGGCAAGCCTCTTGAAATTTTGGTTTTCCAAGGGTTTAAAAGAAATAGAAAATGAATTAATGGTGTCGGTTCTAAAGGGTCCACGTGAAACATGAGAACTCTTAGGTTTTATTATTTTTTTTAATATGGGTAATATAAGAAACTTTTAATACAGTAAGGGAAAGTTGGGATGGGTTATTTTTATTTCACTATTATTTTTATAGGGGAGGACTGAACTTATCAATATTTATAATATGGTTTTATTGTTTGAACTTTAAATCTCTTGATGAAAAATCAAAACCTAAACCATTACATTGACTTTAAGAATAATTTATTATTATTATTTAACTTTTATATAATAAAAAATCAAAACCCAAACCATTACAAGAACAATTTATTATTATTTTTTAATTTTTATATAAAAATAATAACTCCTATATCCAAAAGAATATTACAATTTAAATCTTGTGCCGGAGGTTAAAAATATGATTTAGATTTTGATTGTGGTGAAGTTATAAAGAAATCAAAATTCAAGTAAATAGATATATCTAATAGGAGAGGGAAGAAAGTAGAGAGGGTCCCTCCCCTGCTCCCTCTCCCATGGCTCCTGGTTCCTGCCCAGTCCCTGGCTCAACCCAGGTCATCCCTCCCGGGGAGTGGTTGTTTGCAGATGATCTCCTGGGGGGAGATCCTTCTCCACTATCTGTGCCCCTCCCGGTCGGCTAGGGTTTCCTTGGTTGTTTTTTTGGACTGGTGCTTCCCAGGGATCCTTGTTTGGTTGGGGATCCCTTCCCTTTTTCCCTCAGGCTTCCCCTTGGGGTTTTTTGCAGGTTATTCACATGGATCTGGTCTCCTGCGTTTCTCGGTGCGGTGGAGGTGACGGTTTAGGGTTTGGACAGCTTCCCCCTTTTTCTTGTGAATCCTCGACGAGCTCTGTGCTTGGATGGGATTCTTGGTCCCTGCTGTTGGGATCCTCTTTTGTTTTCCCGGGGCGGGTTCCTTGTGGTGCAACTCTCTGGTCACTTCCTGATGGGCTGGATCCTCTCTGTGCTGGCTGTCGGTTTCCTGCAGGATGGCTCTCGCTGAATGGAATGTTTTCTCGGTGGGCGGGATGGTTTCTCCACAGGACGGGATCCGCCAAATCCGGCAGTTTTCCCGCGAGGCGGGATCCTTTCTTTTTGCTTGGTTTCCGGATGGCGGGATTTCCCTGTTGCTTCCTGCTAGGCGGGACTATTTGTGGTGGTTTTGACTGCTTCCCGCGAGGCGGGATTTTATTGTAACGGTTTTTCTTTGCTTCCTGCTGGGCGGGATCTTCTCGATGGTGGTTTTTGGCTACTCCCCACTGGGCGGGATCTCCAAAACAACTTTCTTTCTTATTTGTTTATTTCCCGGCGAGAGGGATTGTTTCATGCTTACTTGTTACCAGCTGGCGGGATTTTGCATTTTGGTGTTCGGTTTCAAGGGATTGATGCCCTAAGCCCATTGCTTATGGGGCCAGGTTTTTTTTTAGGGGTTACGATTTATGTAATAGGCTTATACATAAAGCCAGGAGGCATGATGCAAGGCTGATTTTGTACATAAGGTTTTGGGATCCTCTATAAAAACCCTTTTTTAATCTACTATAATAATTACCAAAAAAAAAAAATATGATTTAAATTTTATAAATATTTGAATTTTAAATTTAATTTTGGAAGGAAAATAGGTTTAAAATTTTAAATTATTAAATATATATTTTTTTAATTATTAAAGTTGTATTAATGTTTTATAAAGATACTCTAATGGTATGTTGTTGGTATGTGTTATATAGGTTATAGTTCAAATCATGGGGAGGAAGGCTTTCAATTATACCATCTATTCTACTTCGTCTTACTTCAAAAAAAAATTATATTAATATGTAGAATTGAAAAAAGTGATTTATGATAGGTTATTTTGGTTGCTTAGGGTTTTTCAGTCACATGTTGTTGTTGTTTTTTTGTTCTTTTTTCGATTTCCATACTAATAGGGATTTCACTACTCTTATTGCACAATTTTGTGTGTTAACTTCGCTTAGGGCAAGGGGCTTCTCCCCTTATTATGGTCATTGTTCAAGTTGTATCAGCATAGTAACCAGAAGGAGACACCCCTTATTATCACTATCAAGAAAGAACTTTTCACAAATGAAGACATTATTCAAGGGATAAAAAAGTTAGCAATTGGTAAAGCCCGTGATATAGACAATCTTCAAGCAGAACATATAAAATGGGGGGTAGATATTATGGCACTGTAGATCAAAGAAATTTTCAATGAGGTCATACAAAATGGTTTCCCTACTGAGTGGACAACTAGCTTGACCATTCCTTTGTTTAAAAGTGGAGATGTAAATAATCCCTCAAACTATCGAACTATCATGATCAACCCTCTCTTTGCAAAGTTGTTTGGGAGTATTATAGAGCGTAGGATCAGTGTATGGGTAGAAGAAAAGTGAAAGAGAGCAAAGGGACAAGCAGGTTTTAGGCCCAAGCACTCAACTATCGATCACTGTATCACACTCAGACACATAGTGGAAAAAATATGGGACAAAAAAGAGGAGGCTTTTTGTTGTTTTGTAGACTTCAAAAAGGCATTTGACACGATGCCAAGGAAAAAATTATGGAGCAGAATGGAAGAGCTAGAGGTTCCAATTCACTATAGGGCAGCAGTCCACAAATTATATGAGCATGTCAAAGCTAGAATCAGAACTCATGAAGGGTTATCTAAATGCTTTGGTAGTGACATAGGTGTCAAACAAGGTTGCCCTCTATCTCCTACCTTATTTGGGTTGTACATTGAAAAGTTAGAAGAATGGATAAACAAATTTGGAGAAGACGGTGTGCACTTAGTCAAATATGTGGTAAAACTCCTCATGTATGCAGATGATGTAATTCTTGTGGCCAAAACAGCCAAAGATCTAGGAGATCACCTTCGAGCTCTAAAACTCTTTTGTAAGGAAGTTGAGATGCAGGTAAACACAAGCAAAACAAAAATCATTATTTTTTCAGCAAAAAAGAAGAAGCAACAGCTCAAATTTTAGTTTGTAGGAGAGCCACTTGAGGTAGTAGTAGAATACAAAAACCTGGGCATAGACTTTCATGACAAACTCAATAGGAAAACATGTAGGATGAAAAAAACTAAAAGCGGTTGGAGAGCACTGTATGCACTTCAAAATAGGTGTAGGAATGTAGAGCTGTGGGACTGGAAGACCACCAGGGTTTTATTTGGCCTACTTGTTACACCGGTTTTGTTGTATGGTTGTGAGGTGTGGGCTAGTGGCACAACAAAGGTAAAATTGAGGCAAATAGAAAGGATTCAAAAATATCTAATCATAAATTTTCTCAAAATTAAGGCCACAACCCCTTATGAAATTATTCTAGCTGAAACTGGAATATTTCCTTTAGAAGCAATTGTTATGACCAAGTTGTTATGTTACTTGAAAAAAATTGAAAACATGAAAAACAACATATGGCCAAGGGCAGCTAAGAACGAAGAGTTGCATAGGCGAAAGAACACATTGATGAAACAAAATCAGAAATGGATGAAACGTTGGGAAATCAACATAAATGAATGCCCAAATTTCAACAAAGACATCAAAAACTATGTGAATGAAAAGTTTAGAAGTGGAATGTGGAAAAATGCAAGCAGGAAAAGACAATATTATATTGTAAAGTTTAACCCAACATATGATCACAAGGAAAAAGCATATATAGGCACTAAAATCAAGTGGAAGGAAAAAATCCTCATTGCTCAGATAAGGACTAGCTCTCATAGGCTTAGATGTGAAACAATGAGATAGACAACACGCAAATAACAATGTGAAGAAAGGATATGTACTTTATGCAGCACAGAGGGCAATAGATACAGAGGAACAATTCATCTATAAGTGCCTGAATTTTTTAGACATCCGTGGCAAATACAAAGAAAAACTTGGAAACGGGTCTATGACAAAGTTATTTGAAGACAGTAAAATAAAAAAAGTTGGGGAATTTCTAACCCAAATCAACAAGAGAAGGAACAACCTTCTCAAATATATTAAAGATCATATGATATGATTTGAGCAGTTGTACTTCCATATTTGAGGTCCCATAGACCATATTTGGGTCTCACAGACGTAATTAAAATCTTTCATTTCATTTCAAGCTTATACTGAGAGGGAGGACGAACGGTATAAGACCACTTTTTACTTTTTTTTCCCAATAAATATTATGCAATGTATAGATAACAATATCAACGGTAGTAATCAAAGTAATGCACAAATCCAACACAATAGAGACACTAATTTTATGTGGTTCACCCAATGTGGGCTTCTCCATGAAAAAAATATTTCACTAAAATTTTCTCAACAAATCTCTTGGGAATCCTTTCCCTATTACAATGTTTATGGACCTCTGTCCAAAGGAGACACCAATCCCCTAATCAAGTTCATGGATCTCTATCCAAAGGAGAACTCCTTTCTCCTTAGATCTGACTGATGATCTTCTAGAAGAAATGTTACTCCCACAACTCTGGCTAATGGATCTCTATCCACTGAAGACACCTATTCTCACTGCCCTAGCTAATGGATCTCTATCCATTGGAGACTGTCGTCCTTTATACTCTGTCACCTCCAAAGCTCTATCTCAAATCTGTACTAAACATAGTCCTTCAATCTAGCACAAATCTGCTCAATATTTGTATCTTGTTTGGCACAAACTTGTCCTCAAATCTACACCAAACTCTGTCCTCAATTCTATACTAAACACAGTCCTTCGGTCTAGCACAAATTTATCCTCAATCTTTGTCCTCAAGCCTTAACACAAAGCTTGACTTAATCACAAATAAACTCTGCTAGATCTGCCTTGAACCTTACCCTAAGGTTTTAACAAATCGATCAATCAACTCTGCTCACAAGTCTACTCAAAGACTTGTCTCAATTCTGCCTTGTAAGCTTCCACAAAAACTCACACTAATCTGTCCATAAGTCCTCTTTAGAACTTGTCCAAATTTTCTCAACAAGTCCTCACTAGAACTTATCCAAATCTACTCAAGAAGTCCTCACTAGAACTTGTCCAATCTCATATAAACATAAAGAAATTTGTTAGAGACTCAATATGTTTCACATTCATCACAATGCTCAATCACTTTCAATCACTCTTTTAGAAACATATAGAGAATTGTTAGAGACTCAATATGCTTCACACTCACAAACTCTCAATCACTTTCAATCTCTCTTTTATCACATAAACATATAGAGAATTGTTAGAGACTCAATATGCTTCACACTCACCAACTCTCAATCACTTCCTCAACTCAATTTAGAATATAGAACAATTTGTTTCATAGAACTTGAACAATCACTTTAACGCATTCACTTGACTAGGCTCAATCAACTCTACTCAACCAATCACTCAATGAACTAATCCTTGCTCATAAACTTTAGTCCAAGCATATGAACATTCACTCAAATATTTCCAACAATGCTTATCAACCAATCTCACATAACAATGATACTCATGTTCTTTCCAAACCCTAGTTCAAGTTCTTCACTCAACCATTAACTTCAACAACAATGCTTATAAACCAATCTCACATAACAATGATACTAATGTTCTTTACAAACCCTAGTTCAAGTTCTTCACTCAACTTAATCACTTCAACAACAATGTTTTATCAAAACAAGGTGCATAGAATTCACTTTACAATAGCTCAACAACTCAATAAGGAAACCTAATCAAATATCTTTTACTCCAAAGTTGTTTTCTAGAAAACCAACCAATCAACTCAACCAAGGAATAATGTGCCCATACTTTTTGCTTGTTAAGGAGTAGACCACACAAATCTGCGACAATCATAAACACTTCTTTGCCAAACTCAAGGAGATTAGAAGTTAATAATCTCTCTCTCAAGAATCACAATACAAAATAATATCAAACACAAATACACCTTATCACTCCATCTTAATAATAAATTTGAACATCATAATTTTCATCAAAAATCCTCTTATCAAATATAACACAATTTCTACTTATAACTCCTTTCCTAAATTGCACTTATCAAATAAAATTATTTATAAAACAATGCAATTTATTCTTCTAAGGTAAAAATTAATTACCCTAGTTTTTACTTTATCAAAAACAACTTTTTACCATGCCCAAAAATCACTTTAACACATAGGTAATTATCCCAACTTTATTACCACCTTATACCTCCCAATTTACTCACAACAACCTTAGGGCAAATAAAATTTAAATAAAAAATTGTACCTTTGCCCTTAGTGGGTTTTGAACCCACGACACTACCTCCCCAAGCGCCCTAACCGCGGCCTTGGCTATCGCATGAGCTAAGCGCTCACGTGGGAGCTAAACTCCCCATGCGCCTCAAATACCTTCTATTGCAACTGAAATCCAAAACGTGAAAACACTTCCCTCAACTTGTTGTCGTCGGGTTTCAAACCCGAAACCTCCTTACCACAAACGCCAAGCAAATTCCACCTGCGCTAGCCACCGAATGGTGCTAGAAGTTAGGCCTTTTGACTTCTTCAACCTCCCCAAAAAATCGGGTTTGACGCAGCACACGAATACTCTTCTCTTTCCTCCACAAAATACCGTAGGTTTTTCCAATTCGAATTTTTTCATGTTTTTGCCTTAGCAAAACAATATATATTGTTTTTATATTTTCTCAACACGTCGACGGGGTGGGTCTTCGACTTGCACGTCGACGAAAATGATCTTAGGTTTTTTCCCTTCCAAATAAATAAATATTTATTTATAAAATTTAAATTCAATTTGAATTTAAATATTTATAAATTAAATATTAATCCTTCCTTGGACCTTTTAATTAAAAATTAAAAGCCTCCTTGGGTTTTTATAAAAAACCTTTTATATTTTGCCCATTATGGTTTTTAATAAAAAACCTTTTATTTTTCCAACCAGGGTTTTAATAAAAACCTTTTATTTTTGCTTCCCATAATATTTAAACAATATTTTGCATTGCTCCTTTTGACCTTTTGGCATCAATGGTGGTTCACTTCTTGGCATTAATGACAACTTCATGCCTTGACATCAATGACAACTCCATGGACTCAAAATGTCCAACAATCTCCCCCTTTGTCATTGATGACAACCCAAATTCTTTTTACCAAACACTTGACCTTTTTATTGTTCTTCTCCCCCTCGGACATTGCTCCCCCTAACTCAATTCTCTCTTATTAAATCAAATCTCTCCCCCTTACTCAAATATCTCCCCATTTGACATCAATGACAAAGGGTCACCTTTGGGGCTCGGGGCTAAGAATGAGTCTCTTAACTTAGCCCTTCCCCCACCTCATCTTGAGGTGGTTAATTTTGGGGTGGGAGTATTTCTACTCCCAACAAGCACTGGTAGTTACCTTTATCCTCTTTCCTTCTCATTTTATCCTTCAGATTTCTTTGATTGTTCCTATTTTTGTCCTTGTCCATGTCCATATTCATGTTCATGTTCATATTCATATTATTTTTCATATTTCTATCCATATTCCTATTCCTGTTCATTTTCCCGTTCTTGTCTATGTCCATATTCCTGTTCTTGTTCATGTTCCTGTTCATGCTTGATTCTGGAATGTTTGCTCTACACCACTTTGTTGTGTGTCCATCATTATTGCACTTATAACACTTAATGTTATTATTCCTTGGAGATCCAAATGTCTTAGGATTTCTCCTAGTGAAGCCATAATACTTTCTTTCATGAACCCTACAATTCATTACCTTGTGATAAAACTGATTACATGAGTAGTAATACTCATGGAAAAGTTGTATGTTCCCATATTCTTGTTTTTCATGTGTCTTGCACTGTGAAGCCATGTGCCCAAATCTGTGACATGAGAAACTTCTTCCATGAAAGTTTCCTTGTCTTGACCTCATTAGTCTCTTAGTCTCTCTTAACCTATTATGATTTTTGTTCGATCTGTTTCTTCTTTGAGCATTGTTTCTTTCTTTGTTGAACTTTCTATTGTCCAACTCATCCTTAGAAGTCTTGGTTTCTATTACATTGTCTTCTTCTGAAGTTACTTCTTTTGAAGTTTCTTCTTCTTTGGAACTTGAGGTTGAATCTTCTTCTTGTTTCTTTTGAGCTTATTCAAAACCAAGACTTGTTTTTTTTATTGACATTATTTGTACCTTGATCATCTTATCCACAATCTTTGAACTCTTTTCAAACTTGTGTAGCTTATCCTTGGATTTTTCTAAATCTTCCCTTAGTATAGCTACTTCTTGTTCTAACTTTTCACATTCTAAGACCTTTGCTTCTAACTTATCCTTTAACTTCTTTGTCTTAGTCATTGACTTGTTTATATCCTCTATAATATTTCCTCTCTCTTCATCACATTCTTGAAACTGAAATTCAAGTTGGGAGTTTTGCTTTCTTACCTTCTTTAAAGTTTTAAGAGCATAAATAAGCTCTCCCTCAAGATCAACTCTTCCTTTTTCTGATTCTTCCTCTATTTGTTTACCTTTGTCAACATCTTCATCTTCTTTTGATTTGTCTTCTATAGGTTCACCATCTTCTTCTTCTAGTTCCATTAGAATATTTTCTTCTGGTCCTTCAAGTGTATCTTCATATTCATCATCACTAAAACTAAAACCATTCTTTGTACAACTATCTTCAAGATGTCCAAAATTACCACATCTAAAACACTTGATAATTATTGGTGACCTTTTCTTAACTTTTTCTTTTTCTTCTATCATAAATAAGACTTCATCTTTATCATTATTTGAGAAACTATTATCACTATCACTTGAGTACTTACTTGCCTTGTCTGCATAGTAGCTCCTCTTTTGTCTTTGAAAGAACTTCTTTCCTTATTTGCCTTGTCCATCCTTGCCTTTCTTTTGGTACCCATATTTTTCTGATTCCTTGTTCCTGTGATCATGTTTTTCTTCGTCATTATTATTTTTAGCTTCTTGACAATCAGTTGCATAGTGACCATACTTTCCACAATTGAAACATCTAACAGATTTTGCATCTTTAAATATTCTTGAATATTTATTCACTGGATGACTCATTGCTCGATTATGACTTCTTACCCTTTATCTTCTTAATTGCTTTGAATGTTGCTTCCTTCTGGGGATTAGGTTCTTTTGTTCTTAACTCAAAGGCTGTAATAATACCAAGCAACATATCTCTTGTCAAAGAATCACCATCCTTTGATTCTTCTATAGCATAAATCTTTTCACTAAATCTTTTTGGAAGAGATCTTAAGACCTTATCACAAACATCTAACTCTTCAACATTAAGTCCAAGTCTTTTATAAGCATTAACAACCTCATCAACTCGAAGTAGATAAGTACTAATGTTTTCCTCATCCTTCATTCTTAATTCTTCAAATTGTGCTTTGAGATTTCGTATCTTTGCCTTTTTGACACTTTTATCTCCTTCATATATACTTTGTAACTTATTCTAAATTCCTTTTGCATCTTTACAATGCATAAATTTTATGGACTCTGTTCTATGCAAACCTCTCAAAATTACATTTATTGCTTTTAAATTGTAATGCTATAGAAGCTTACCTTCCTTATCTGTAGGTGGATCAACTGGTGGTATTTATCCATTTTCAACTGCTTCCCAGATTTCATTGCCAAGTGCCATCAAGTAAATTTTCATTCTCATACTCCACTCTATATAATCACTTCCATCAAATATTGGTGCTAAATTATCTAATGATCCATTCTTAGAATCCATTGTGTTATTGTAAGCTTTTACTTCAAGCTATTAAACTCTTCTGAAGGAACACATTCTAATACCAATTGAATAAAACAAGATTATATTGAGAGGGGGGTGAACAGTATAAGATCACTTTTTACTTTTTTTTTCCAATCAATATTATGCAACGTATAGATAGCAATATCAACAATATTAATCAAAGCAATGCACAAATCACACACATAATAGAGACACCAATTTTACGTGGTTCACCCAATGTGGGCTACTCCATGGAGAAAATATTTCACTAAAATTTTCTCAACAAATCTCTTGGAAATCATTTCCCTATTACAATGTTTATGGACCTCTATCCAAAGGAGACACCAATCCCCTAATCAAGTTTGTGGATATCTATCTATAGGAGAACTCCTTTCTCCTTAGCTCTAACTGATGATATTCTAGAAGAATTGTTGCCCCCACTACTCTGGCTAATGGATCTTTATCCATTGAAGACACCTATCCTCACTACCCTGGCTAATAGATTTCTATCCACTAGATATTGTTGTCCTCTATAGTCTGTCACCTCCAAAGCTCTGTCTCAAATCTGTACTAAACACGGTCCTTCGATCTAGCACAAATCTGCTCAATCTCTATCTCTTTTCTGGCACAAATATGTCCTCAAATCTACACCAAACACTGTCCTCAATTCTATACTAAACACAATCCTTGGGTCTAGCACAAATATGTCCTCAATGTTTGTCCTTAAGCCTTAACCCAAAGCTTGACTTAATCACAAATCAACTCTGCTAGATCTGCCTTGAACCTTAACCCAAGGTTTGAACAAATTAATCAATCAACGCTGCTCACAAGTATACTCAAAGACTTATCTCAATTCTGCCTTGTAAGCTTCCACAAAAGCTCACACTAATCTTTCCACAAGTCCTCTCTAGAACTTATCCAAATATGCTCAACAAGTCCTCACTAGAACTTGTCCAAATATGCTCAACAAGTCCTCACTAGAACTTGTCCAAATTTGCTCATCAAGTCCTCACTAGAACTTGTCTAATCTCATAGAAATATAAAGAGAATTGTTAGAGACTCAATATGCTTCACATTCATCACAATGCTCAATCACTTTCAATCAGTCTTTTAGAAACATACAAAGAATTATTAGAGACTCAATATTCTTCACACTCATAAACTCTCAATCACTTTCAATTTCTCTTTTATCACATAAACATATAGAGAATTGTTAGAGATTCAATATGCTTCACACTTACCAACTCGCAATAACTTCCTTAACTCAATTTAGAATATAGAACAATTTGTTTCATAACACATTCACTTGACTAGGCTCAATCAACTCTACTCAACCAATCACTCAATGAACTAATCCTTGCTCACAAACTCTAGTCCAAGCATATGAACATTCACTCAAATATTTCCAACAATGCTTGTCAACCAATCTCACATAACAATGATACTCATGTTCTTTCCAAACCCTAGTTCAAGTTCTTCACTCAACCATTCACTTCAACAATAATGCTTATAAATCAATCTCACATAACAATGATACTCATGTTCTTTGCAAATCCTAGTTCAAGTTCTTAACTCAACTTAATCACTTCAACAACAATGCTTTATCAAAACAAGGTGCATAGCATTCATTTCACAATAGCTCAACAACTCAATAAGGAAACCTAATCAAATCCTTTTCACTCCAAATTTGTTTTCCAGAAAACCAACCAATCAACTCAACCAAGGAAGAATATGCCCATACCTTTTTGCTTGATGAGGAGTAGACCACACAAATTTTCCACAATCATAAACACTTCTTTGCCAAACTCAAGGAGATTAGAAGTTAATAATATCTCTCAAGGAATCACAATACAAAATAATATCAAACACAAATACACCTTATCACTCCATCTTAATAATAAATTTCAACATCATAATTTTCATCATCAAACCCTCTTATCAAATATAACACAATTTCTACTTACAACTCCTTTCCTAAATTGCACTTATCAAATAAAATGATTTATAAAACAATACAATTTATTCTTCTAAGGTAAAAATTAATTACCCTAGTTTTTACTTTATCAAAAACAAATTTTTACCATGCCCAAAAATCACTTTAACACGTAGGTACTTATCTCAACTTTACTACCACCTTATACCTCCCAATTTACTCACAACAACCTTAGGGTAAATAAAATTTAAATAAAAAATTGTACCTTTACCCTTAGTGGGTTTTGAACCCACGACGTTGCCTCCCCCACGCCCTAGTCACAGCCTTGGATGCCGCATGAGCTAAGCACTCACGTGGGAGCTAAACTTCCCACGCACCTCAAATACCTTATGTTGTAGCCGAAAACCAAAATGCGAAAACACTTCCCTCAACTTGTTGTCGTCGGGTTTCAAACCCAAAACCTCCTTGCCACAAATGCCAAGTAAATGCCACCTACACTAGTCACTGGATGGTTTTAGAAGTTAGGCCTTTTGACTTCTTCAACTTCCCCAAAAAATCGGGTTTGACGCAGCGCACGAATACTCTTCTCTTTCCTCTATGAAATACCACACGTTTTTCCAATTCGAATTTTTTCTTGTTTGTGCCTTAGCAAAGCAATATATATATTGCTTTTTATATTTTTCTCAACACGTCGACGGGGTGGTCTTCGACTTGCATGTCGGTAGAAATGACCTTAGGTTTTTGCCCTTCCAAATAAATAAATATTTATTTATAAAATTTAAATTCAATTTGAATTTAAATATTTATAAATTAAATATTAATCCTTCCTTGGACCTTTTAATTCAGAATTAAAAGCCTCCTTGGGTTTTCATAAAAAACCTTTTATATTTTGTCCATCATGATTTTTAATAAAAAACTTTTTATTTTGCCATCCAAGGTTTTAATAAAAACCTTTTATTTTTGCTTCCCAAAAAATATAAAAAATATTTTGCATTGCTCCTTTTGACCTTTTGGCATCAATGGTGGTTCACCTCTTGGCATCAATGACAACCTCATGCCTTGACATCAATGACAACTCCATGGACTCAAAATGTCAAACATAGTGAAGTTTCCACTACGGAGAGCCATGGAAGCAATCAACAAATCAAGAAGTTTGTCCTGAGGGTTTTTCACAAGGTAATTCCTTTGTGTCTGACATAGTCCTATCCATGCAGGATTTTGATCAAGCTTGCAACTAGTTTAAGAGTCACACTCTCGTTGGATATTTTTTGGGGAGGATTCCTAGTGATGCATTAATCCATCAATAGATTCAATAAGTCTGGCAGTCATATGGCATAAAATTTGACCATATTTAGAACCTTACTAAAGTCTTCTTTCATTTCTAGTTTGTTGAACTGTAGCATGTCATTGTGATTATGACCAGAGGTCCTTAGTATATTAGAAATACTTTTTTAATTCTTCAGCCTTGGCATCGTAATTTTATGGTCTCTATCAATGTTTCCCTATGTGTCCTCTTTTGGGTGGAATTCTTGAGTCTCCCCTTGCCACTTTGGCCATTCCTACCATAGCTTGTCATACCCATTGGCAAGTATGTGTGCATGGAGCCACATAAATTCTATGTTATGCGACCATACAAACGCATTTGCGTTGAAATGATCTCTCAAAGGACCTCAAAAACTATATTGATATTCATGTTGGTGAGACCCATTTTCAACAACGAGTGGTCTATATAAATCTCCCCAACACTACCATTGTTAGTCTACAACTCACAAGATAAAAGACTATCCTCTTATGGAGAGTCGATTTAAAAATCAAGCTCCAGTAGAAGCATCAAAACCTTCATCTGTAATTCAAATTGCCCCTCCTTCTAATGGAGGGGAGGAATGTATATCTATCATCAAGAAAAATGATAAAGGCAACTGACCACAACCTTTTATGGGTGTTGATAAAAATGAGTCTGAACCAAGCTCTTAGTTAGGGAGCTCTCATGCTGCTACTACAAAAGGAACTTTTTCTTCTTCTCCTTTAGGTACCTGTAATGGTAATACCCAACAAGTCTCCTAGACTCCTCAAGGCTCCTATTTGGCTCAACTATTAGTTGTGCCAAAGTTTTTCCCCTCAAATAGACACCCTACTATCCTAATCCATCTAATGAAGTTCCTTCACAAAATCCTCATCGCTCTCGCAATTTAGCTAGGGAGTCCTCGATAAGCCCTTTGGAGAAGCGAATACAAATAATTTTTTTTAAAGAAAACCATAATAGGTTTCTCATGAATGCCTTTGAATCTTTGGTGGATTTCCAAGACTCTAAGGTCATCGAAGGAATAGGCTCCTTGATCATGTCTCAAGAAGTGCATGTCCTGGAATATCAGGGGTTTGTCAGATCCTATGTGCAAGTAACTTATGCATCACGAGCTAGATGACTTCAAGATTAGATTCAATAATATTGATATTTTATGTCTTTAGGAAGTCAAAGTCACTAACTTCATTTTGTCAAGTACTTACTCCTTTCTTTGGCCTCAGGGCCACACCTTTCATACTATGCATGACACAAGCAAAGGAGGGACAATCATCTATCCTTCAAAAACTCACCATTCCAAGTCAAAATCTTGGGGATGTGACCCTTCCAATCATGTCATTTGGGTTGTGATGGATATTTATGGCCATATCCTTGGTGTGCTTAACATATATGCGCCTAATGATGCTAACGACCATTATGCGCTTTGGTTATGAGTAATGCTCTCTCTCCCCCATGTTGTTTGGTTACTCTACAAGGACTTTAATATGATTAAATTCCTACATGACAAGGTGAGTCTTCTTCCCATGCAGTGGATCATTGGGGGACGAGAAGTGTAGCTTTTCATGAAAGAAAAGTTGGGGCTCTCTGACCCTAATAGTTTTTTTTTACCCTTTTATTCCCTGCTAATACCTGGTTTACGTGGTCTAAAAACTAGCAAGGAAAGAGTCATGTGCTAAAAATATTGGATAGAGCTATGCTCTCAGATTCTAATATTTTTCCCTTTGAGTGGCCCTCGTCCTCTTCCCTCTTTGTCTCTATCCACTTTGAGCTCTATTTATCTGACCATTATTCCATTTCCTTTTCCATCCTGGGTTCTTTCACCCCCTCCTCTTTCTTAGTTGTAATTCTACCTTAATAATTCTATTTTGTACCACCCCATGTTGAGAGTCAATGTCATCCAAATTTGAAACCTGGTCCCAAAATTGAAAGGGGCCTCTAGTTGGATTGATTGGTGGAACGTCATTGTCCAACACACTACTAGTTTCTTATGCTCGCTACGGTGTAAGATTACCAAGCTTCGTCATCGCTCCAACACTGCTCTCCAGTGAGAGTTGGAGGTGGACTTAACTCAATTATAGTCTAATCCTTTCAATGAGGAGCTTCAGAGGCACCTCACGGCTATCAAACACCAACTTCTGATGGTGGAGCACTATGATGCAAAAGGGTGTAGAAGGTGAGGTTGCATTGGCTTAAAACTAGTGATAGGGTAACCAAGGAGTTCTTCGAGTGCACCAAATTTTTGGCATTAAAGGCCTTAACATTAATGAATAGTATATTTATGTACTTCCTCGTATTCTCTTCACTTTTGAAGAACATTACCAGACTGTGTTCGTGGATTAGAACCACTCCCCTCAAAATTATTAGGCTCTTAACTCCTACCTCTTTGTTGTCTTGTTGCAATTTTTTAAGTCTCAAAGAGATACCTATGAAAAGGTCCTCTCTTTGAAGGATCTAAAGGAAGATCTTTCTTAGATGATCAATAAATCCCTTGGTCTTGATGGCTTCCCCTATGAGTTCTACAATTCCCTTTAGGACATTGTTGGGCCTGATATTCTCAAATTTTATCAAGAGACCTTCTTTAGGGGTTCTTTGGGACCTGTTATTAATTAAGGGATTATTAAATTTATCCCCAAGGTTGGTGATACAAAAATCATCAACAATTAGAGGCCTATTACTATCCTTATGTTTCCTATAAGATCATTTCCAAAGCCCTGGATTTGTGCATCTGCCATATCCTTCCCATCATCATGTGCTCAAAGTGGGCATGTTCATCATTGACAACATTATTGCTATTTGGAAAGGCATGGCATGGGCTCACAATTACAATAAACTATCCTTGTTCATCAAAATCGACTTTGAGAAAGCCTACAACAAGATTTATTGGTCATTCATTCTGGCCATGCTTAAAGCTCTTGGTTTTGGGTCCTCCTTCATTAGCTCTATGGATATTTTCGCTAAGGCTTTAGCTATTTTGTCCATTAACAGGCACAAGTCCTCGACCATTGGGCGCTTTTGTTCCATTCAACAAGGTTACCCATTGGTGTCATCCCTATATGTCCTTGTCATTGTGGGGTTTGGCTATTTACTAGCTCACCAGGCCGCTATGGGTTCTATTCGAGGAATTTCTCTCCCTGGAGGTGAGTCTCAGTTGATCAACAATTATTTTGTTGATTATTCTTTCCTCACGCTTATTGAGGATGAAGGTGTTATTCAGTAGGCTCTTGTCTAATTGGACACTTTTTGTCTGGCTTCTTAATCCTCCATTCAACGGAGAAAAACTTAATGTTAAAGGTAATCTCTTGACCCGATGACCCACTAGCTTAGTCAATATTAGTGGAGGATCATCTAGGAGGGGGAAATATTTCACTTTTTAGGCATTCCTTTTGCCTTTAATAGTTTAGTGTTAGAGTTGTGGAAGTATGTCATTAACAGGGTAGAACAAAAACTTACCTACTGGTCCACCAAGAAGCTCTCCCTTACTGGTAAATTCCAATTTTGCTCAAAAGTCCTTGTGATCACCAATGTTTATTATTCTTCCTGCTTGGTCCTATCCAAAAATTGCTATAAGAATCTTTATAAGCTTTTGTGATACTTTTTATGGTCCTGTTCTAGTAATGGTTCAAGATTCCACCATGTTGCCTAGGAGTATTATTGTCTCCCCAGAAGACATGGTGGGTTTGCCATTTACCCAATGTCAAGGTTGGGCCCTCTGTTAAATAGGTCATTAGAGCCCTTAAGGGTAATTAGACTTGGAAGGTTCTCATCTATCATTGTATCTATTAAGGTTCCCCTTTTGGTCATAAGAGTTGGAGAGGCATGGGCTTCCCTTCCCTCCTTGTTGCTTTTGTGAAAAGCTTGGGAGAGTGTTAAGCCTTGGTTGATATGGAATGGCCAGAGCTTCTAGCATGATCTCTCCATTAATCAGATGAATGTCTAGTGGTCGTCTATCATCACCTACCAGAGTTCTTTGCTTGTGTAGGTTCCTTGGGCTCATGCACTTAGATTTTTTTGCGGTGTGCGATGCATTACCAATTTCTTTTCTCATATTACCATGGACTGGCTCCCTTGGGATGATTTCAGAGTTAAATTTGGGCTCAAGCACTCTAACAAGGACACTTTTGAGGTTATCAAGGCTACTCTCCTTGACTCCATATTTCACATTTTCTTTTGTGTTTTCAGAGTGACCTTTGCGGAGGGACTAGAAGTGGTATCCAAACACTCTGTTGCAAAATTACAAAGCCTTTTTGGGGGTATGGATGGATCTCTCCTTGTATCCCCATGATTGATAAGCTCAATCAATGGTGAAATGTCTCTTCCCCTCAACTTGTTTGGATGCCCTATTTTACCTAGAGTCTTCTTCACCAAGGGCTTCATATTGGAGAGCATCTCCAACATTTAGGCATCCCCAACCCTTCTTGCCCTTTATGTCTTATTGTGGCTGATCCACAACACACCCCAAAATTGGGGACCCACCTTTTTTTGCATGCTTTCAAAGAAGATCTCAGTGACCCAAATGCTAAAAATCAAGAAAAAGGCAAAATTGCACAAGAAGGAAAAAGTGTCGCGAAATCGCGACATGTTGCTCCGTCGCGGCCAAAAATGAAAAAGTGTCACGAAATCGTGACATGTTGCTCCATCGCGGCCGAAAATGAAAAAGTGTCGCGAAATCGTGACATGTTGCTCCGTCGCGGCCGAAAATGAAAAAGTGTCATGAAATCGCGACATGTTGCTCCGTCGCGGTCCAGAGAGGAGAGAGAAATACAGAATGGAAAATTGTCGCGAAATCATGACATGTCACAAAATCGTGGTCAAAACAGTCAAACAGGGCAAGGCACTAAAAGCGTCGCGATTTCGCGACAAAAAAGCAACAAAGGGGCACGAAGCAGAAAAGCATGCGATTGCGACGAAAGAAAGAAGTAGGGGGCGAGTTTCACGACAAAAAATTTGGCGTAGCGATTTCACGAGCGGCAAAGGGGTACGAAGTAGAAAAGCGTCGCGATTTCATGACGAAGTTGCCGGCCAAAAGCGTACCAAGTGAAAAACGTCGCGATTTCGCGACAGGTTGCGGCCAAAAGCGTACCAAGTGAAAAACGTCACGATTTCGGGTCGACGATGCCGCCAAGATAGCTCCAAGTGAAAAAGCGTCGCGATTTCGCGATAGAAAGCCGCAAGATAGCTCCGAATGAAAAAGCGTCGCGATTTCACGACAGGAAGCAGCCGAGGCGTACGGAGATGAAAAACGTCGCGATTTCGTGACAGGTTGCGCCCTCACAGCTCGAAATAGAAAAACGTCACGATTTCACGATAGGTTGCATTGGCAAGGCTGCTGGCAAGAAAATGTCGCGATATCGCGACATGTCGCGTTTTCACGGTGAAAGCAAAGGAGCAAAGCTGCATGCATAAAAACGTCATGATTTACATGGGGCCGTTATAGAACGTGCATAGGAAGCGCGAAACACGTGGCATACAGGTGTCAGGGTTACAGAAGCGTTACATGTCAACAAAAAATATCGAACGTTTCGGCCTCGAACATAAATTCAAAAGCAACGAAAAGGCGGGAATACGAAGCGATGCATTCTGGGAGGTGAAACGAAGCGACGCAGGGCAAAACAGAGAGCCGTATCAGATGGTATAAAATCAGAAGAGTAGATTGATACGGGGGTTGGAAATTGCTGCTAGCAGAGTTGCAGAGCCAAGGGCGACAAGCCATTCTAGGCTTGCTATTGGAGCAATTTCCTTCACTTGTTCTAGTCTTATCAAAACTGGGACATTCTGTCATTGTAATTGATACATTTATTTTAATACAGAATTACAGAGAGTTGCATCTCACTGGCAAGAAAGGAGGAGTTATTTTTGCATGCAGAGATTGAATGTTTATCTTTCCTTTTTTAGATTTTAGGTTTATAGATGAAGTTTAATGCGAGTTCTCTCGGTTGCTTCATGCGAATGCCTAAATCTGAAAATTTATAGCTAAGACCCTAGAAACCAGCACCTGGCTTATCCGGATTGTGCGAGTTTGCGGGTTCAATAGGTTAGGTTGTGTGCGAAACCTCATTATCTTCGGTTTTGCCAAATCGAGATCGTAGCACTACGAGCGTAGCTTAGTTCATTCTTTTTGTTTTATTTTCTTTTCTTTTCAGTTCTTTATTTCACGCATTTAATTACCCTCATTTAAAATAGGAAAATGTGAAAGAACTACCAAAGCCCGAAATCAAAATAGATTTGTCATAAAGATTAATTCACCTAGAGTCCATTGTAATTTCATAATAGAATAAACCAGAGTGCCCCTTGTTAACATTCACTTGCAGCACTAAGGTATTCCCAACATTTAAATTAAACAACATCATTGGTCTAAAAAGATAACGTAAAAGGAACCTTGGAGAAATTATCTGTGTAATTTCTTTGCAAGCAGAGGATTTGGGACTCGGATCCTATCGGAGAGTATGTTTTCACGACTGGGTGAAAACACCACTCAATAGATTGGCGCTAGAAGGAGGGCCTGATTGGTTTACTTTATTTTGATTTTCATACAGACGTGATATCTTTTTGATTCGATTTTGAAATTATCTCTTAAATCTCACAAACGGCTAACTGCAACACTTGTTTTTCTGTTGCAGGTTTTCTTGGTGATAATCGAGAGTTTCGTCAGGAAGGCTGGACCCACCGCGTCGTATTGCGACTAGGTCCCAAACAACCGGGGAAACCATATTCCATGACCTTACACTCACTGGTACTCCCAAGAACAAAACCAAGCAAGTTGTAAACCTACCAGTCACAAAAGATCTTTTTTCTTCAGGAACCTCGAGCGGACCTACACCAGTGGTGTCAATTGCCACTAGTGTACCTATTGTCAGTAATATTTCCACTGCTCTTGTAGGGTTGTCCTCTTCGATTTTGAGTCAAATGGCTCAACCTCCAGCAGCTCCTTGGTATGGAGCTAATAATATCCCTTTGAACATTGCAGGGGATATCCATGAAATCCCTAAGAACATAGAAATATTCTTGCCCAAATATAAACCAGATGGCCCAAGAACGGCAGAAGAGCATATCCAAGCTTATAGGGATGTTTTAATAAGGTTGCAAGTCCAACATGAGGATGTGGCTTGCAGGATTTTTCCCATGAGCCTAGATCCAGTAGCCTATGAATGGTATATATGCTTGCCTACTGGTTCAATCACTTCATGGGCGCAAATGGAGAACGCCTTTGTTAATCAGTTTAGGTCACCTTTGGATCCCGCAACCATCTATAATCAGTTTATTACATGCAAAAGGGGCCAGGGTGAACCAATCAGAATCTTTAATCAAAAATTCCAAAAATGCTATAATAGAGTGGTTCGACATTTTGCCATAGATCCCGCAGTGGCATTGCAAATATATTTTGGGGCATTGGATCCCATGACAGCCATGTTTGCAAGATGAAATCCTCAAGTTACCACACTCGCTCTAGCCTACAATGAAGCCATGACCATCGAGCAGCAAATGACACCACAGGGCTATGGATTTCCCCAGATGCCTATGATGGGACAATATGCTCCATATGGTCAAGCTCCCTTGGCAAATCAGATCATGGCACCACAAATGCCAAGCATGAATGCCTTCCCATATCAACAACCGTATCCACCAACACATGCTTATGCACCCATTCCAATTCAACCAATCACATCCATTCCACCTGTTCCCGCATTTTTGCAAAATAGTCAATCGACTATGCAAGGAACCAGCCAAGTTAATTCTCAGGCTATAGTTCCTTTCCCAAATCCAACTCCGATTCAAAGTGTCAATCCATACGGGAATCAAATTCCTCAAAACCCGACCCAAATGTTGAATCAAGACCCCACCAATTATGCAAACCCAACGGGAGTTAACAACAATGTAGGGCCACCGAAGGAGATTTATTCGGAGGTCGAAGAGCTCAAGAAGATAGTTCATAAACTGAGCAATGACATGGTTCAAAAATAGAAGTATGAATCCCATGCCCCTCACTCAAATCAAAATTTTAACAATAGAGGGAGACATTGGAACACAAAGCCAAACAATGGGGGAGTACCTGCCCCCATTGCCAATCAACTAGATACTTCACAGGACCTAGTCAATCCAATTCCCTTTTGAATCTTTTCGATTTGGCATGGGAAAAGGGGTGTAGGTTGCACAACACAAAAGAGCACAATGAGAGGAATTGTCCTAAAATTGCTAGATACACTCATTGTCTCCAAGCCCAAGTTGATGATTTGGAACTGGTGTCAAATGAGGGTCCATCGCAACATCAGGATGATAACATTATGGTGGTGGAAACTTTATATCGTCAAGAAGGTGAGAGTGAGGAAGAAGAAGACGAAATTTTGGAACAGGAGGTGCAAGCTTTTCGAGATTTTAGAAAGGGGAATCATGGATACCATTTGAGAAGTAAATCTAAAGCCCCTAAAACCTCATCAACACCACCAAACAACTCTATTCTTCCTCCGGATACTAAGGTAGATAATAATCCTCCTCCTCCACTTAGAAGAGAAATGTCTAATGATGCACAGAAGATAGTCAAATTCGAAAAACCAAACTATGACATAGTGGAGGATCTAAAGAAGTCCAAATCTAGCCTTTCGTTCTTAGACGCGGCTAGATTGCCTGGCCAAAAGGAGGCGTTGATAAAGGCTCTGAACTCACCTGATCAAATGTGGAAGGGAAAAGGAGTTGAGTCCCATCTGATTTTACGAAAGGAGAGACGGGATGTCCCGCCATTCTTATTGACTCCGAGAATTGCGGGTAAGAATTTGCATAACTGTTTGGTGGACACGGGTGCCACGAGCAACCTCATGCCTTCGGAGATATGTCAAATGCTAGGTCTACAACTCTGTTTCATCCAAATGCAAGGTCTTGCAATTGGACCGATAGAGGTAAATGTGGTAGGGACCCTATATGATGTCAAAATTCAATTAAATTCTGAACCCAGGGTCCAGCAGGTTGTCGACATTCTGGTTGTTAATATCCCAAGTAGATATGGAATGCTACTTGCAAGGGATTGGATGAAAACTCTGAATGGTTATTTTTCAATAGACTGCTCACATATGTGGCTACCCTGGAAAGGAATTGCAAATCAAATCAGAGTGGAAAATGAACCGAGGCTTAAAGAAATCATAACAGAATTTAACAAGCCAAATGAAGTTCAGTTTTCTGAGCCAGAGCTGGGGGTCTATGCACTTGATGTTGAAGAAGCTACTTGAAGAGCCTAAAAAGGAAACATGTCATGGTGGCTCTTTTGAGGAAAATGATTTCACATGGTTGCTCGGGTTTGATGGATCCAAATCTAGACAGGGAGCAGGAGCTGGAGTCGAGCTCACTGGTCCAGGAGGTAAACCATTATTGGCTGCCTATAGATTGCAATTTCCTTGCACGAACAATGTGGCAGAATACGAAGCATTGATCTTTGGTTTACGTCTAGCATTGAGCAAACAAGTTAAATGCTTGAAAGTATTGGGAGATTCTGAACTAGTTGTCAAGCAGATTAAAGGACGAGTATACATGTCGTGACAAGAGATTGAGCCTTTATAGAACTAGGGTTATGGACCTCATTGAGGAATTCGACGCGTTCAATATAGCCCTTATTTCTAGAAAAGGAAACCGAATAGCGAGACTCTCTTGCAGTCGTCGCGGGCATGTTAAATCCGAGTGGACATAAAAAGGTGTAAAAAGTTCTCCATTGAATTGGTTCCTTGTCCATCAATACCTGATAATGTCAAGAATTTCCAGGTTTTTGAAAATGACAGACACATCTTCAAATTTGTCACGAACTCGGGTATTTTTGAAAATCGGGTGATTGATGAGGAGCAAAGGTGGCAAGAAGAAACAGAAAACGAGAGTGAAACTGCATGTCAATCCAACAAAATACCTAAAGACGTGGTTTCATTGGAGAAAATGTTCGACATGGGATACAAGACCAAAAAAGGAAAAAGGGTCCCACTCCCCAAAGATGCATGTGATTCAATTAATCTAGGGAGTGCAGATAATCCAAAGGAAGTGTACATTGCAAAGGCATGTACAACTGAAGAAAGGAGCAACATAATACGTGCATTGAAGCATTACATGGATTGCATTGCTTGGAATTACAATGAGCTGAAAACATACAACCAAGACATCATCACACATACCATCCCTCTAAAGCCGGACTCCAAGCCTTTTAGGCAAAGACAGTGAGTTGTTAACCCGCTATTGGAGCCCTTAATAGAAAAGGAGGTCAAAATATTATTGGAAGCGAAGATCATTTTTCCTGTTAGGCACTCAACCTGGGTTGCTAACCTCGTTCCAGTAAGAAAAAAGAGTGGAGAGATTAGGCTGTGTATAGATTTTTGAAATCTTAATAAAGCCTCTCAAAAGGATAATTATCCATTGCCATCCATTGATGAAATTCTACAAACGGTAAATGGATCTGAAATGATGTCTTTTCTTGATGGGTATTCCGGATACAACCAAATTCTTATACATCCAAATGACAGGATGAAAACAACCTTCACCACCAAGTGGGGGACATTTGCATATAAGAGAATGTCGTTTGGACTGTTAAATGCTGGTGCAACATTTCAACGCGCCATGGACTATGCATTCAAAGGGCTTATAGGCAAATGTATCATTGTGTATGTGGATGATATTCCAGTATTCTCAAAGAAAAGAGAAGACCATGTCAAAGATTTGAAGAAAGTGCTTCAAAGATGCAGAGAACATGGAATTTCCTTAAATCCCAAAAAGTGCATTTTTGGAGTAACAGAAGGAAAATTGCTTGGTCACATCATTTCAAAAGAGGGCATATCCATCGACCCAGAAAGGATACAAGCTATCCAAAACTTGCCTCTCCCGGGTAGTAAAAAAGAATTGAGATCTTTCTTTGGGCAGGTTAATTTTGTGAGGAAGTTTATCTCAAGCTTTGCTGAGATAGCCAAGCCTCTGAAAAAAATGCTCAAAAAGGATGTAGATGTGAGATGGAACGAGGAAAGTAGGGTGGCCTTTCAGAACATCAAAGATGCCATTTCCAGAGCCCCTGTCCTCATAAGTCCAGACTATTCTAAGCCTTTCTATATTTATGCTTTCGCATCAGAACACTCTTTTGCGAGTGTCTTGACCCAAAAAGGTGAGGATAGTGCTAGAAAACCCCATAGCATTTTTAAGTGCCCCTCTAAAAGATGCTCAATTAAGGTATTCCATCCTTGATAAGCAGATGTACGCACTTTTTAAAACGGTAAAAAAATTTAGACATTACATTGTGCACAGCAGAGTTATTGCCATCGTGCTCGACCTGCTGTTAAGACCATGTTTTTACAGAACGAACTAGGTGAGAAAAGAGGGAAATGGATTTCCACCATCCAAGAATTTGATCTCGAAATCCAACCTATGAAACTAGTTCGAGGACAGGGACTGGTGAAGGCGATCGCTGAAAATAATCCGCAAATGACATGCCAATATTCGAATACAAAATACATTTCTAAGGATGACTGGTATGTTGACATTGTGCAATTTTTATTGAATGGTAAGTGTCCTTCTAATCTGAATTCAACCCAAAGAAGAGCTTTAAGGCTTAAGTCTATCAATTATCTGATGAAATCTGGTGTTCTTTACAGGAAAAATCATGAAGGGATCTACTTGAGATGCCTGAACAAAGAAGAATCTGCCAAGGTGTTGCAGGAATTTCACGGGAAATATGGAACTGGTCATGGTGCGGCAAACGCTACAGCGCATCAAATCCTGAGAGCAGGATACTACTGGCCCCACATTTTCAAAGATGCACATGCCCATGTACGATCATGTCACATTTGTCAAGTGGCCGCCAATAGAGAAAGAAATGCAGCCATGCCATTACAACTTGTAGTTGAAATGAGACCATTTGCACAATGGGGACTAGATTTCATTGGGGTTATTAACCCAAATTCTTCTGATTCCCATAAATTCATACTAACAGCTACAGATTACTGTACAAGGTGGACAAAAGCAATTCCTACAAAACATGCCACCACAGACGTTGTAATAAGATTCCTTGAGGACCACATTATAACAAGATTCGGAATGCCCGATTCTATTGTCAATGACAATGGTAAAGCTTTTATTTCTACGCAATTTGCAGATTGGGCATATGACAACAAAGTGAGCTTAAAATTTGCATCTAATTATTACCCTCAAGGAAATGGTTTGGCCGAGTCTTCAAATAAAAATTTGTTGAATATCATTAAGAAATTGTTGGAAAAGAACCCTCGGGATTGGCACGACCGATTAAAGTTTGCCCCTTGGGCGAGATAGGACCGAGTAAAAGAATCCATAGGGAATACTCCCTATCATTTGGTCTATGGGCAAGACCCGATATTTCTTCCAAATTTGAAGTTGCAAACCTTGCATTTCATACAAGAGTACTTGGGGACGAGATGATCAAGTTGAAGCCGAGTTAAGTCATTTGTCTGCACCTTGATGAAAAGAGGGAAGAAGCCATGAATCACATGAATAAACACCAGGAAGTTATCAAGAGATGGTTTGATAGAAGGGCTAAAATTAAGTCCTTCAGAATTTCAGATTTGGTATTACTATGGGACAAAAGACATGAGGAAAAAGGGAATCATCAAAAGTTTGATTGTCTTTGGTTAGGCCCTTATCAGATTTCAAAAATTCTCGAGAAAAATACCTTCAGGCTAAAAAATTTAGAGGGGAAGGATTTGATGTTACCGGTTAATGGGCGTGTGTTAAAGCATTATTTTAGTCCTTAGTTCGAAAGAGATTGATGCTATTCTTTTCGGTTTTGGTAGAGTTTTTTCATATTTTGTTTTCATTGTTTAGGATTGTTAGTCTAGTTAGGATTTAGGTTGTGGGTGTGATTTCAATTGACATGCTTTGTTTGTTTATAAAATATATATATATATATATATAAAAAAAAAAAAAAATATATATATATATATATATATAAAAAAAAAAATTGAGATGTCAACTTATGCTTAAGACTAGGAGGATATGAAATATTGGAATTGTCTTGTAAAAGCTCCACAAGTAACACAAACATTTTAAGTTATATCGTTTGAAACTTGTGATGCATGAAGTAGTCAGTTTTGTATGGCAAATATTTCATCTGCAATTCAAGAGATAATGCATTCATGTTACATCTCACTTTACATATACATTCCATCTTAGTTGCATATGCATCTCAGATACAAATCATTAAAGTGTGTCAAATCCTCTTAGGGTTATGCTATAATATAAATGTGAAAAAAATCCTAAGGTTGGAAACTGAGCCTCATGATATCTAGAACTAAGCACATCTTATACACATTAAAAAGGATCTTGAGCAAAATGATTAAAACCTTGCTTGGAAGAAAAGGTTGGGCGAAAGAAGTATTTCATGTCTATCCTATTATGCAACATGATCCTTAAAACAATGGTTTTGACCACTTCCATAAAGCTTAAAGCCTAAAATCAAAGTAGTAAGGATAGGGCTAAATCCTCATCAAACTTAGGTTGAGGATCCAACTCCCCAAAGCTTTGATTTGACCTACATGGAGTAGTAAGGATAGGGCATAAATTCTCATCTCGCTTAGGTTGAGAATCTGATTCCCCAAAGCTCCTATGTCTCATTTCATAATAAATCTTGGATTGGAAGGATCGTACTACTTGTCCTCTGCAAAGGATGGGTAGTCATCCCCAAGGTCTAAGCAATAAAATTAATATTTTCCATTTTTATCCAAAGCTTGGATTGGAAGGATCGTACTACATGTCCCTAGCAAGGATGGGTAGTCATCCCCAAGGTCCAAGAAGTAAAAAATTAATTTTTCCCATCTCATATTTATATTGGATTGGAAGGATCGTACTACTTGTCCTCCGCAAAGGATGGGTAGTCATCCCCAAGGTCCAAAGAAATGAAGGTAAGTCTTGGATTATGGGGTTAGGTATGCCCATGCATGGCAACATGTCTTGTCTAAAAAACAAGACCACTTTGTTTGTTCAAAGGGTTAGACTAGCATGACCATTTCTTCCATAATTGGTTAAATTATTTTGCTCAAAGTGAGGTAATGAATTCCAAATCAGAATAGTAAGGATAGGGTTAACCTCCCATCTCGGTTAGGTTGGGAGTCTGATTCCCCAAAGTTCTGATTTCACGTTCACTTGCACATGGGTTCAAGATAGTAGGGACTCATAACCAACTTTGGGATATAATAAAGCAATTCATTAGTGGATCCTAAGAGGGTTTGGTAATCTTGAATGTTTGTGCATGACACTAGAAAGTTTAGGCCTTTACAAGGGCAAAATCTCTAAGCATAGTTATCAGGTTACACAAATCATTCATAATCTCACATATGCACTCATGTAAAACTGACAATGGAATGTTGATCAATTTCAAACGATAGGGAATGAAATACATTGCACACACCAAGCTAATACTTGATGATTCTGATGATTCATGTACTTCTGATCTTTGGGCATTTGTTTATATTTCTTATGGGCTAACACATGTTTTCGTGTTGTATACTTTCAGGTAGGGTTCTCACTAAAATGCTCAGGAGCATTTGACAGCAGAGTCGCCATTTGTTGTGGCTGATCCACAACACACCCCAAAATTGGGGACCCACCTTTTTTTGCATGCTTTCAAAGAAGATCTCAGTGACCCAGATGCTAAAAATCAAGAAAAAGGCAAAATTGCACAAGAAGGAAAAAGTGTCGCGAAATCGCGACATGTTGCTCCGTCGCGGCCGAAAATGAAAAAGTGTCACGAAATCGTGACATGTTGCTCCGTCGCGGCCGAAAATGAAAAAGTGTCGCGAAATCGTGACATGTTGCTCCGTCGCGGCCGAAAATGAAAAAGTGTCACAATCATGTTCGCGTCCGGTTGGAGGAGAGAGAAAGACAAAATGGAAAATTGTCGTGAAATCGCGACATGTCACAAAATCGTGGTCAAAACAGTCAAACAGGGCAAGGCACGAAATAGAAAGGCGTAGCGATTTCACGACAAAAAGCAGCAAAGGGGCACGAAGTAGAAAAGCGTCAGCGATTGGAAAAAGAGAAAGTTTTAAAGAAAGTGATTTAGGGAAAAGGAAAAGATTGTAAAGTGAAAAACGTCGGATTTGAGAGTGAAAACGGATTTGATGAAGCGCAAGATAGCTCCAAATGAAAAAGCGTCACGATTTCATGACGGAAGCAGCTGAGGCATACGGAGATGAAAAACATTGCGATTTCACGACAGGTTGCGCCCTCACAGCTCGAAACAGAAAAACGTCACGATTTCGCGACAGGTTGCATTGGCAAGGCTGTTGGCAAGAAAATGTCGCGATATCGCGACATGTCGCGTTTTCGCGATGAAAGCAAAGGAGCAAAGCTGCATGCATAAAAACGTCACGATTTACATGGGGCCATTACAGAACGTGCATAGGAAGCACGAAACACGTGGCATACAGGTGTCAGGGTTACAGAAGCATTACATGTCAACAGAAAATATCGAACGTTTTGGCCTCGAACATAAATTCAAAAGCAACGAAAAGGCGGGAATACGAAGCGATGCATTCTGGGAGGTGAAACGAAGCGACGCAGGGCGAAACAGAGAGCCGTATCAGATGGTATAAAATTAGAAGAGCAGATTGATACGGGGGTTGGAAATTGCTGCTAGCAGAGTTGCAGAGCCAAGGGCGACAAGCCATTCTGGGCCTGCTATTGGAGCAATTTCCTTCACTTGTTCTAGTCTTATCAAAACTGGGACATTCTGTCATTGTAATTGATACATTTATTTTAATACAGAATTACAGAGAGTTGCATCTCATTGGCAAGAAAGGAGGAGTTATTTTTGCATGCAGAGATTGAATGTTTATCTTTCCTTTTTTAGATTTTAGGTTTATAGATGAGGTTTAATGCGAGTTCTCTCGGTTGCTTCATGCGAATGCCTAAATCTGAAAATTTATAGCTAAGACCCTAGAAACCAGCACCTGGCTTATCTGGATTGTGCGAGTTTGCAGGTTCAATAGGTTAGGTTGTGTGCAGAAACCTCATTATCTTCGGTTTTGCCAAATCGAGATCGTAGCACTACGAGCGTAGCTTAGTTCATTCTTTTTGTTTTATTTTCTTTTCTTTTCAGTTCTTTATTTCACGCATTTAATTACCCTCATTTAAAATAGGAAAATGTGAAAGAACTGCCAAAACCCGAAATCAAAATAGATTTGTCATAAAGATTAATTCACCGAGAGTCCATTGTAATTTCAGAATAGAATAAACCAGAGTGCCCCTTGTTAACATTCACTTGCAGCACTAAGGTATTCCCAACATTTAAATTAAACAACATCATTGGTCTAAAAAGGATAACGTAAAAGGAACCTTGGAGAAATTATCTGTGTAATTTCTTTGCAAGCAGAGGATTTGGGACTCGGATCCTACCGGAGAGTATGTTTTCACGACTGGGTGAAAACACTACTCAACATGTCTTCAATCTGACTTTATCCATATTTTTTGGGTTTATCCTCATGTTTATTCCTACGCTAATTTTGAGTGGAAGCATATCATTTTGGGAGACCCCCTGCCCTTACCAACTATTTTCTTTGAATTGTGGTAATTGTTTTGTATGACAATCCTATACAACATATGGAAAGCTAGAAATGATTGTAACTTTGGTAAGTGTTCTTCCTCTCTTCACATCATTGCTTTTGAGAAATTTATTATTATATCGTGTGTGTATTTTTAGTTTGTGATTTAGGCCAATAATAAGGTGGATATGGAGCTCTATTATCTTCAAGATCTTATTGATCATTGGGAGAACACTTCGTGCATAGTCAGTCAGGTTCCTCTTGAGCAGGATTATCCTCAAAGACGATCTAGGTCCAGGCAACGTCGTCACTCGACCATAAATCACACTCCTACCCAACTCAAGGTCCCCCTCCTTACAAAGTTGGCCCTACTAACCTGACTACTCTCTCTACCCTAGCTCCTTGACTTGATGTCTGGGTCAAGTTGGGCACTCCGGTGTTTGCTATAAACAAGGACTCGTTTGCTTGTAGTTGGGAAGATGTTCCTGACACTTCTTCTTCTAGGCAGGGATGAGTTCAGTGCCTAAGTCTCATGATAATAATGTTGGGTGGGATTTGGTCCCAATGGTGGCTAAACCCATGTTATGGATCTTCACCATTGTGGGGATTCCCCTTTTTTGCTTTTGCTCTTATGGTATGCACTCCGTTGTTGTTTTTAGTATGTAATCATTATGTTTTGTTAACTAGTTGATAATGTCTTCTTGTCTATTTTGTAAGGTGATTTTGATTAGCTTTTAGTTGATATTTTTGGTTTCTCACATTGTTTTAACGATGGTAGTTTTGTGGTTGATGGTGTTGGCCATGTGGTGTGTTAATTTGTCTCTTTTTTTGTAAAAATGTATATTATTAACTATTTAATATAATGCCTAAGGACTTTGGCCTCTCTTTGAGAGGTCTAAGGTTCAAACCCCACTCAGTATGAGGGGACCGGGACCCCTCATAAAAACATGTGTAGACTCATTGAAAAAAATGATTTATATGAATATATTAGAGAAGAAATGTGTTTATGCAAGCTTAAATAAATTTATTTTTTTAAAATTAATGGTAAATTTCTATTTATAACAACTTGATTTTTCATATATTTAGATAAATGTGATAAATTTATTGTCTTGATTGTGAAAAGTGGAGCATAAAAACATTCAAACATTTTTATAGTCAATGCGAGTACTCTAACATTATTCACATGTCTAGTATTATTTGTGTTAGATAAATTTATAAAATTGTTGATATTGTTATTAGTAACATTTTTTCATGTGAATAATATACAAGGGTATAACTTTATGTCATGATTAAATAAATATGATATAGTTACATCAACTATCAACTACCATTCAAATAACAATATCAATGATAGTACTCATCACATAATGGTAGTAGCACAATAACATGAATGATCACAAATTTAGTGTACAACTAAACAATATTATTTGAATTTAATATAAATAACATGTACAAGTACAACATGTCAAGAAGGATGCTGAATTTTGGAATACTTGTATTCACACATAAAATTAGAAAATATTTAAAAAATGAAAATCAAGAATTCAAACTTTTTATGAAAAATGATCTAGGTATCTAGCTATAACAACTCAATTGAGATGAGATTGAATATGTTTATAAAATCTCAAGCTCTAACGGAGAGAGTTGTGATTTGATAAGGGTGGGGACTCGAGTATAATCCCTTGTTCTCCAACAAAAAAACATGTACAAGTACAACATTAAATTAATTACACAAATATAAAGTTATTTTCTTACACGTGCATTTTTAAATGCTTACAAATATACAACAACAAGATCACATGCAAAGTTGAACTAATAAGATGCTATTGTATCTCATCCATGATAAATCCTTTTCACTACCCCTTGCTTTGTCATGTCTAATCCAAAGCTAATACAACTCTCTAGGATTCAAAAAAGTGAATGCAATGCAAGCATTTGGTCATGCAAGTAAGTATAATCACTTTTCTTAATATGTGTTAGCCAATGTAATCAAGATAATAATTTACTACATTATTAGCAAATGTGACATCAAAAATATGTTATTAACAAGTATGGTGTCATCTTTCTTACTTATGATTATTTGTAATAGGATATATATTTAGCTAAGCATAATATCAACCAAGTGTATTATCTACTCACATTATGGTATTGCAATTAACCGAACTAATGTTGCTATCAATACAATAGTTTATACACCATTAACCAATGTGTATCTTCTTTCAATATGATTTGATCATTGAGTTAACAGGACTCATGATTCATTTAGACATTAATGACAACTATCCATAATATCAAATATCAATTCAACCAAATTGTCTAAATTCCATAGCAAAACATGATCATAAAATCATATGCACAATATTTGTGGTTATGTCAAGAATTGGTCACAACATATGAGGAAATAAAACACATAACATACAATTTAGTTAATCAACCCAAAGATGATAAGCATGCATAAACAAAGCATTACCTCAAAAGACTCTTCAATATTTCTACGCATGTATCATAATGATTCTAAGACCACTAAATATATTTCAAACATTATGAATAAATCAAATATCAAATAATGAATTCCAAGTCAAATAACTTACATATTCCTTTAAGCCAAAAACACTTAACCTTACAAACCTTAAATTTCTTGTAAGAAAGACAATGCATTTATGAATACTTCTTCTTCTTTGTACATGTGTCATAGTGTTTGTTAATGGAATTTCACATGTTTTAGTCTATAAAAAGGCCAATATAACTCACTTGGGTTCAACCACCTACGACTCACAAACCTTAGGGCTTTATGCCCATCAAGACTTGAATGTAAAGACAACCCATATCGACCACACAAGACTTGATGGATGTTTCATGATGTTATTTTAGCATGTTTTAATTACTAAAGTCACTCGATCATTATGGATATGCCCAAGCTCCTTGTATCAAATTCAAGCAACACAATTCATTCCATAAATACACACATATGCATATGTGTAAGAGATCTAACCAAAGTAGAGGTTTCTCGAGTCCTTTGATAATAATAAGACCACAACACTTTTAGCTTGTACTCCTTAGATCCCGTATAAAATTCTATCTAGACAAGCTAATGGTATATTCATCTATGACATCAGAACCCTAATGGTGTTATGTCCATTGCAACACCAACCTTCTCTTATTGACAACATCTCGAGTTCACACACAGAAACAAAGACATGTATGACACCAATTACATGGGTTATCACTAAATGCTATAATGCACAAAAGGCATACTTTTAGAATCATGACTCCAAGATACAACTATAACCATATGATCTTGTCACATGGAATCCTACAAACTAACATCAACTCCAAAAGAGGTAAAATGAACAATTATATAACTTCCATTGAAACTACTTCTTGATCATTTGGGAGTCAAATTGCTTCATCTCCTAGCTACTTTATAAATTTTATACTTTTGTATATATCTTAGGAATGTTTAAGCTCATGCCTTCTTGTGTCATTCCTCTAGTTTTTATTTCCTTCACTTTTCCTCTTTTTCATCCCTAACCCCATATATAATTTTCCTATAGACCTTGGTTGTCCTTATAATGCCTAAGCTTTTATTTTGTTATACATGCATATAATATGCATGTTATGATCCTAGTATATTCAAATTTCACTAACACCTCAAGGTTTAGGTGTAATGGTTCATTACATTTGGTATCAGATCAACCACCCGAGTTTGACTCATGGAGCAGGTGACAAAGAGGTTTATTGACCCAGAGTCCCTAGTGGAGTAGGTGACAAGGAGGTCTATCGGTCTAGAGTCCCTAGTGGAGCAGGTGACAAAGAGGTCTATCGACCTAGAGTTTAGACTATGGAAACATGGTGGGATGTTATGATATTGGTGTATTAATATTTCACTAATACCTCGAGATTTTGGTATAATGGTTCGTTACAATGCCACAACCTCATGTACCAAATATTTGTGTTATTTGTAATTTTAATACATGATCCTTGCATTCTAGAGTAAATTTATATTTGCACTATTTTTAAATAAAGTTATGTTACTTTTGAGCTTTGTGTCCTATTCTATTGAACTCTAAAGCATAATGTCTTGTGCAATACTTTTGTTCAAAGTATTGTCCTCTACTCTACCATATTCCAGTCTTGGCAATGTGAATCAAGTTGCATAAGATCAATTTTATGTATCTAACTTATTCCATGTTGTTTTTAGGAATTAAGACTCAAGTGTGCTTCATCATAAAATGTCTACTTATTCATGATACTAGAAGAAAGGTATCATCTTAGATCTTTTCTTTGAGTACCTTGAAGGACACCCAATTCATAGATAAAGTATAATATGGAAATGATAATATCAACAACTCATTTGAAGAATGAGGACATCAAGAAGCTCATTTGAGATGCCCTACACTAACAAAGAAACACCATATTTGGGTAGTTTCAAAATCTTATTAGGACATGGGATCATTGTCAAACACTATCAACCCTATACCTTTCTAGATCCATAATTAACTCATGATGTAGGCTAATGTTGACATCATAATATTCTTAGGCTAGATAAATACCTAAGATTTGGATACCTAGGTTTATCAACTAGAATCGTACTTTCTACTAATTGCTTCTTTGAGGCTAATAAGATTATTTTTGTAGCCTTGAAGATGTCAAAATTAGTTACTTGTTGGTGGGAATCCACCATCACAAAGCTCATAGATAAAGGAAACCCTATCACTACATGGACAATATTCATTAAACTAGTTTATATTCATTTCTACACAGTACACGATTATGAGGACAAATACATACATTTCCAATAACTATGCCAATAGAGATCAATATTTTCAACAACACATTAATGAGTTCAATGAATTGATCAATCATCTTTGCATTGACAATGATAAGAATCATTGGGTACTAAAATTCACTAGTGAGCTTCATCATCACATCCAATTTAAAATGGATTTTCTTCCAATCAAATCCTTGGTGCAAACCTTTTATATTGCATCTAAATTGGAATAGAAGACTTGAGTCAATTAAAAAGGTCCAACATTCATGCTATATTAGACCACCTATGATCCCTTCAGTGGCACATAAGTAATTTTCCCCAATAACATGAGAGAGATAAATAAAAGGTGAGCAACAAGTGGTGTAACCATCACAAGACTCACACTCATAGTGACACTGAATGTAGAGCTCAACATAAGTCTTTGATGGTGCAGCCACATGTCAATGACTACACATTTGCTACAATAAGTGAATAGGAGGTTTATTCCACATGCTTAAGCACCAAAATTCAATATATTGATAAAAGCCTAACCTTCGAAGATTCTAAAAAATGGAATTGCTTGTTCCACACTTATTATTGGGAAATAAAAAGTTCCTATATATCATAATTGACAATAATAATAAGAAGAACAACATTAGTCAGATAAATCAAATGACTTGACTTCCAACCTTTAGCACATCCACAACCCTACTTCCTTGGTTGGATTCACCCTAGCGGGAAAGGATTAGAGGTTTATTGTGCGACATACCACCAATGCATGATATCATTTGATATTTATGATATCATGCCATGCTTAGGAGACCTTACTTATTTAATCACCAAGTGAGTTACTAGGTATATTTATAGTAATGGTCCATAGATGTCAAAGAGATGGAAAATGACATACCAAAGTGCTTAATCCAGAAGAAAATAATAATGGTATAAACAAAATAATGTAATAAATTGACTTCTCATGCACAAAAAAAATTACTCATAGTTTAACTAGAGAACCATGACGCAATAATGTTTCTCTTTTCATGTAAGCTAAAGCCTAATTAGGGAAAACTCACCAAATGGATACTCTTATCATACAACCTAAGTGGGCCTAATAGTGGAGACATTGGAAATCTGAGTAGAGGTCCAATGTTTGAATCTTACAGGGGTAGGGTTGTACACCATACTTCAATAATGAAAATATGGTTGGATAATCATACATTATATAAACAACATCTTCTAGGATGTTCATCTCATATGGCCTAAGGACTCACATACATAAAAACTACTTTACCTTTACCCTTTACCTTTTTCCATACTTAGATGTTTTCAATATCTAAAAGGAGTGCCACTACAATTGTAAATGAAGCATTAGATTGATTTGGTTCTGGGATCAACATTATCCAATAGTCCAATGTATCATCAATCAATTTGGAATAATTATTAGATTAGGCAACAATTTCAAGAATTGACTAACTAGAAAAAATTAGAACAAGCTCACCCCCTTGTAGCATTTCCCTTGTCTTAATACTAAAAAAGGGGACATGGCACGTATGCATAGATTACTATGATTTTAACAAAGTACCCATTGTCATGCATTGATGATCTACTAGACCAATTCCAAGGGGCTTAATACTTCACCAAGATGGACATGGATTAGGTTATCATTAGGCCCATGTTAAACCCATAGGCATTTGGAAGATAGGATTCAAAACTAGAGAAGGACATGATGAATTATTGGTTATGCCTTTTAGCTTGGCCCATGCACTTGCTACATCCATGTGCTTAATGAATGATGACTTGCAATTTAATTTTTTGGAGAACAAAGGGTTGTACTCGGGTCCCCCACCCTTGAAAAATCACAACTATCTTCTTTAGAGCTTGAGAGTTTACAAATATATCCACTTCTCATCCTTCCATGACCTGCAATTATTTATAAGGTCTTTTATGGTCATCTACTTATATGATGTCATCATATTTAGAAAAACATGGAAGGAGCATGTAAAACATGTGCACCAAGTTATAAATACATTGTGCTAACATAGAATTAAGAAAACCTAGGCAAGTGCACCTTTGAGGTATCACAAAGATATCCTACTCGAGCTACATCATTGAGCACCATGGTATACATGAAAACCTATAGAAGATTTATGTCATTCAAGAATGACTTGCTCCTAAGAACCTAACAAGATTCAAAATATTTTTGGGCCTTTCCAACTTCTATTGTATGTCCATGCTAGGATTTTCACATGTATATTGGTCGCTCGATTAGGCCATGCATGGAAAAGTTAAGTTTCATTGGATGTAGCAATAAGTCTTTGATGAAATCAAATAATATATTTGCTCAACACTAGTGATAACCATGCAAGACATTACTTGGCCTTTTGAGATTGTGATTGATGCATTGAGCTATATAATTGATGCCATCCTAATCTAAAAGGGATATTTGATGGCATATCATTTTGAGACACTTAGAAATACAACCCAACTATACTCAATATATGAGATATGTAACAATCTAAAACTACCAACCCATTTTTTTTGAAAATAGCATTTACAAACAAAGGCTCATAAGGGTAAACACCATTTTATTTATTTATCTTAGCATACAAGGCTTCACCATATTTGAGTTCCAAGTCACTGTAGATGATCCTCAATGGATAGGAGTGGCCAACACATGTGCTTTCTTCTAGTATTTACCTTACTAAACCTACACGTTTAGAAGGACACCAATAAGTGGTCTCCCCACCTTTCCCATACCCTCCACAACATAGGACCATGTGACCATGGCATAGGGATTATCCTTTAAACCTACACGCTTAAATGGGGACACTTATTCCCTAACTTGACTCTAAGTCCATCTAGGCAGGTTGATTAGTGTAGAGCCTTGATGCTTAGTTACCATACCTCCACAAGCTAACTAAGGTCGTTGCCACTTTGATGAAAACTGATATAATCACCTGATCCTACATGATTGAGGGATCACCACTGTTGTCTTATGAATGGTTTTCTCAACATTTAGATGGGATACACCCGATCCTACACGATTATGAGTGCGATAATTCACAAGTACCCTAGTTATTGTATCTACACAACTCCTTCCAAGTTTACGAGTTCCTAATATTGCATTCACGTAACTCCTTCTAAGACTCATATCTACCTCCTCCCAGGATTGGGCTTTATGGCTTACTAGAGGAACTTTCCTACCCATTCCCAAGATAGATAGACATCTCAAAAGAAAGCACTATTTAAAAAGCATGACATAAACCACTAAATATGAAATGCTAGAAAATAATAATCCAAGAGTTCCTCCTAACCAAAAGCCACATATAAGCATTACTTAAGTCTTGATATAAGGATTTAACAAAAAGCTACCTAAACCATGATAAAATTAAAACCATATTACTTAGCAAATGACTTCAATGAAACATTCTACCCATTAAAAGAAATAACTATAGAGATCTACAACAACTCCATTTTCGTATTTAATGCAATTCCATGCTAACTAGGATCAAAGGATTGCTTACAACCTATTTATTGATCATAACAAAAGAATACATTAAAGCAACAAAATACTTCCATTAAACAATATACAATTTTTTACAAAGATTTCAAGCAAATACAAGCCTTTGCTTATTTACATCACTAATATTTTTGAAGAGCTTAGGAAATAACTGCCAAGGATATCCAACCAATTAAGCCTTTGTAGCTTCTTTGATGGGTAAAACCACCCACAACTTATGAGGTTTACTTAGGGATCATACAACTCTTCATGCAATGCAACTTAAATCATGTCATACTCTATCATGCATACAACCACGCTGATAACATAAGTAAGCTATAAGAAAATAAACCTAATTTTTTTATAATGATCCCTGAAGACAAGGTAAAACATGCCATTACATTGGTATCAAAAGATTGTTACAAAATGATATATTTTAACAAAATCCCCTCAAAGATTTACAAATAAGAGATTTCCAAAGAGGAAATTTGCCCTATTTTACAGAAAATGATTGAATGATGCTATAACTGATTTTCCCAACTCCCTCAAAGTGTTGATGGGTTTGGATGGCTATGGTAACAGAAACACCTTAGGCTTCATGCTCCTCCATAGAACCTGTACACAACCCACATCAAAGCATTAATAACACTTGGGAGTCTTTCGAGATGAGGCCTTAAATCATAAAAATACAATCAATAAATATAAGAAAAAGAGCATAATCTAAGAATATGCTTTGAAATGCATATGTAGGTTACAGAGCAATTTGAGCAGCATGTAGGTATATTCCAACTTCTTCTTTCCTCCATCTCTCATGTTTGATTGATTTGGTAATATTTAGATATAGGTCTCCTATTGTTCATGCGTGTCTCTTTGAGGAAAGGAAAGGGAGGTATTTCTAGAAAACTGTGAGGGAGAGGGGAGGGTACCCAAGATCTTGATTGATAAATTTTACCCAGTGTGAAAGGGATTTAGGAATTTAATGCACATTTAATGTACATGACCTGGGCCTCCATTTTAAATTTAAAATTCAAATAAACTCATTTGGTAGTGTGAAATGACAAAATGAAGGGTGTGGAGAGGTTTAATGGATATTTAATATTTTTGACTTGGGCCACCAATGGGAATTTTAAATTCAAATAAATTCGAATTTAAATCTCATGGAGTGTGAAAGGGGATTTGTGGGTGTTAAGTGGAATATTAGAGTAAAATATGGGTTTAATTAGGATTATGAAGAATTTGAGGAAGATTAGGGAAATAAAAGAGGATTTTATGGCAAATTCAGGATTTTGGTGAATTGGTAGGGATTTCAAGGGTGTTTTGATGGATTGGCCATGCAAATGACTAAAATTTGGTGTCTATAGATGCCTCTTATTGTACTTTGTTACGTGAAAACACAATGCAATGCAAAAACAAGAGACACTTGGTTGTTTGGATTGATGACACATGATAATGAATAGGTGATCATGACTAGATAATGCATAATGAAAGCAACTTTTGGGCTTGAGGAGGGTGACATAAGGTTACCCTGAATCAAGGATAATGTAGGATGCTCCAATCATGGAAGTGATGGATATATGTGAGCCTTTGCCTTTGACAAATTAATGAGATCACTTGATGCAATAAACGAGCTATCCATATGGCAGGTGTCCTCACGATGATGTAATCGATTGTAGATGGTTAGTCAATTTTTCCATATTGATTGTAGCATGTCATATAGACATATACATAAGCATGGTGCATAGTGAATCAAATTTGATTAGAGTTTGTGTTGAGAAGAGAGATTTTGCATTTGACCCGATAGAGTAGAGTTCATGATAGCCTTAGGCAAAGATTCATGAACACATGTAACTCTAGGATTGGGTGTTTGGTTATTGAGCTTGTTTGACATAATTTTTTTGTGGATATTGTCTACCCCCTCAAGCGACAAGTGGGAGGAAATAAATGGATGAAAACCATGAGTCGATTGACAAGAAGTGAAATGGGCAATGGTAGAGTGGAGATGAGGTGGCAACCAAAAACTTGAGATGAATTGTAAGGTTTGTTTTTTATTTATTGTTTTTTTTTGTGAACTATGAGTGTCCTTATGGTAATCTACTCATCCTATCAAATTGCATGGATAATCAGTCACTACAACTTCCAGGTGATGAGAGTAGATCACTAGATATGAGTTTCACTCAAGGATCTAAGCTAGTGGATCTATGATAGGGAAGTAAATTTAATTTATGAAAGCATTAAATTACATGAAATTAAATCTAATCTATGAAAGCATTAATTACATGAAAGTGAATCTAATTTATGAAAGCAAGTAAATCTAGTCTAATGCATAAAAAAGAATATCTAATCTAATACAAGAAAGCAAATATAATCTAATGCACAATAAATCTAATCTATAAAAGTAGGTAATTTGCGTGAAAGGAAAGCTAATCTAGAAAGCAAGTAAATTGCGTGAAAGGAAATTTGACCAAAGGGGTTTGGTACCTTTGGAGCCTTTGAACTAAAATTTTAATTTGACCAAAGGGTTTGGTGCCTTTGGAGCCTTTGAACTATCATGAAAAAGCTAATCTAATGTGCAAGAAAGGAAATCGAAGTCAATACGTAAGAAAGTAAATCTAATCTAGGACATGAAAAGAAAGCTAATCTAAGCCGTGAAAGTAAATCCTAAGCTAGAGCTAATATAAGATAAGAAAGTAAATCCTAAGCTAGAGCTAATATAAGATAAGAAAGTAAATCCTAAGCTAGAGCTAATCTAAAACAAGAAAGTAAATCCTAAGCTAGAGCTAATCTAAAACAGGAAAGTAAATCCTAAGCTAGAGCTAATCTAAGACAAGAAAGTAAATCCTAAGCTATTACAGGAAAGAAAACTATTCTAGATGTTGACCAAAGGGGTTTGATGCCTTTGGAGCCTTTGAACTAAGTTGACCAAAGGGGTTTGGTGCCTTTGAGGCCTTTGAACTAAAATGTGATTATTGAGATGGAGAGACAAAGGGCGCAACCTTTGAAAAAATGACACAACCTTTTGAACTTGGTAGTTGATTTATTATGAGATGTAAATGCTAGGGAAAGGGTACAACCTTTGACAAAAGGATGTAACATTTTGAACCTAGCAGTTGATTTGTTGTGACATGTGAATGCTAGTCAAAGGGCACAACCTTTGACAAAAGGATGCAACCTTTTGAACCTGGTAGTTGATTTGTTGTGAGATGTGAATGCGAGGCAAAGGTCACAACCTTTGATAAAATGACACAACCTTTTGAACTTGGCCAAGAGGAGCTTTTTGGTTAAGGCCTAAGAGGCCTCTATTTTACAATCGTTTTAATATTTTTTTAAATTTTTTTGTTTGAGATGAGGGATGAGGTATGGGCATGGATATGTGAAGGGTTGGTTGATTGATTCATGATAGAAATACGACACTGAGTGAATGAGTGGCATGATATGATGTGATGTATACATGCTTTGTATTGTGTTTGATTGATGTGATGTTGCTTGTTCCCCAACAAAAAAGTTGAATGAGAGCTTGTTTGTGGGGTCAATGCTGGACAACAATAAAAATGATCTTTTTGGTTAAGTCCTGAAAGACCTCAACTTTGTAATCATTTTCATTTTTTTTTTATATGTAGATGGATATGTGAGGGATGGAGTGATTGATTCATGATAGAGATGGGTATATGATTGGATGGGCAATATGATATGATGTGATGTATGGATGGTGCTATGTATGTGAATGAGGTTCGGGTACGAGATGATGGAATGGGGTTGGATAGATATGACATGGACTTGATATGTTGAAGTGCATGGATGATGATGTGTAAGGACTCTCTTTTTTTTTGGAGGATTTTTATTTTTGCTGATGTGTTTGATTTGATTTGCTTGATTGTTTTTGTTTTTTGATGTGTAATGTTGGATAGACATATGTGATTAGATAATTGTGATGTGTTATATGGGATGAATTATGATGCAAAAGGTGGATGATGATGTGCAAAATTATGCATGGTATATGTTCTAGATGAGAGAATAAATGCATAATTTTGCACATCATCATCAATAATTTAATACAATAATCTAATAAACATAAGATTATCAATAATTTAATACAATAATCTAATAATAATGCTAAGTAAAGAGTGCAAAATTATTCTATTAAATGCATGCATGTGCATTAGATTATTGTTCGTAAGTTGCTTAGACATGTATTGCTACTCATGATATTAATGGATTAATCAAGGGCATCAATATAATGGTAATGATTTGATTGTAGAATGGATAATAGGAATTAAGACACAAAATATGCATAGGGTGAGTGTGGGTAAAATTTTGCATGCATTCACCCGCACATCCTTTTTTTAAAGCAAGATGATGGATAGTATAAATACAATTTTGGAACCAATATTGGTAAGCAACGGATGTCGATTAATGAAAAGAGAGCACTAATGCTCGACACAATCTTCTATGAAAGTTGCTAGAGGTTTTGAGGGTTGGAACATGATCTACTATAGAAATGGGTCATTGCAAACCTCTGAGCAAGTCCCAAAGCCCAAAAAACAAAAAAATACAAAATCCAGTTAAGTACTAGCTTGGGCAGGAAAATGGGTTGCTACTAGACTCAAGGTGTGTCTCAAAACCCTGCCACAATGGAAGAACAACAAGACTGGCCAAAGGAGGACCAAGAATACTAAAAATGTGGCTAAGTGTAGCAATTGGTGGGAAAACGAGCAACCATGGCCCCTAGATGAGCCTAGCAAAATTTTGGGTCATGGGGCCACTATTGGATGCTAGACAGATCCCAAAATTCTACCATAGAAATACTTGGTAGATAAATGGGTCACTAATGGACTTGGAAGGAATCCTAAGAACCTGTTACACGGGCAAGTAGAAAATCGGCTAAGTGTTGTATTAAGTGAAAAATTGGACACCTGTTGGCCCTCGGAGGGGTCCCAAAAGTCAACCAGTGTTGAAAGGAGGGCGCACATCCCAAAAGCCTACCCAAAAGAATTAGAAGTATCACTGGTAGAATTTTGGGTCACGGATGGAAATTTAAGACACTGGTTGTTACCGAACAAATCCCAAAAGTCCATCGATGCCAGAATCCCTACCCATCTCCAACAAGAAAGGAGCCACCAATTCAGCTATAGAAATGTGTCACTATTGGCTAGTGAGGAGAAGCCTGACAGTTATCCAATAGATAATGGATGGAAATATGACCTCATGGAAGTTTTCAACATCAAAAAATCATCTCGTACAGATTAATGATCCTCTACTTGCAAGTGCATGCGGGTGGATATCGTGAACCAACAACATTGTCAGATGAGTCAGATGATCAAGGTCATAGATGTGTAAAACAAAGATGGCAATCACCTAATAATAGCCTTCAACTGCAAAGCGTAGGAATGTAGAAGGGATATGTAGCCTGACCATTCCCCTAACACAACCGCCTTCCCTGACTTGGCATCATGACTGTTTGCAACTGAATTCATTGTAAAAGCTATATATACTAGAATGCAAGGTATTCAAAGCATTGCCTCTTAGGCTTTTACAATCTACATGTAAGCTAGGATTTTGTACATTAATACAAAGGAGTTGCTATTTAACCTCTAGTTCAATTTAGTTGTGGAATGTGAATGTATATGAGATTGCTTATTTCTAATTTTAGCTTGTTCAATGTTAATGATGTTAATTCTGATTTCTAAATTCTCCCTCATGATGCATTCACTTGTTTTGGAATTTGTAGTCTGATAAGATACATCTAAAATGTGAGTAAAGTGTTTTACAGTTGATGAGAAACAAATTGGTCTATTAGGTTGTTTGCTTTGTATTATGGCATGGTCTCTTATGTGAGTTTTGATGCGGCCTAATCCACACCACCATGAGTTCTAGCTTTGGTTTATTTCCTTTCAACACCCTTTTCCCACACGTTTAAGAAGTAGTCGGCCAGGGCTTTCCAAGGAACCGACCTCCTCTGAAGATTGACCAGAGAGCTTCATAGCCCTATGGTCATTCAAAGTTGATCAGGATCTGTGGGTGCACAATCCTTTTTGTTAGGTATATTTCAAGACCAACAGTTTTTGGCACACCTGGTGAGACCCAAAGGTCCCACCATCTTTGTTAAACAAAGCCTGGTAATATTTTGTTTGGTAATGTAGTATTTTGTTCACTTGGAGATTCTACTGGGGACTATAATCTAGATTTATGCTAGATATTTTTTGCTAAGAAGCATTATCCTACCATGCTACCAATAGTTTTTGGTACGCATGGTGGGACACAGTTTCACTTTTTGGTTAAATCAAAGTTTGGTGATGCATTGGTTTATCTAGATTATTTTTCTAAAATCACCTGTTGACTCTGCTGTTAGTCCATATCAATGACTTATTACCTTTAATATCATATTTGATATTACTTTACCAGAGGACTCAAGGTTTGATGAGTAGTCTTGACCTCATTTGTGAAGAAATTATGCTCATATGTCGACTCCAACTTGAGGGAAGATCCCATAAGTCTTGAAGAATCAGTATCATAAGGGACTTATGGCTCAATAATATTATCCTCAATGGGATAACATAGGTACTCTTAATATCTTGGATTGACATGACATGCCCAAGGTAGCTCTAAATACCTTGCCAATTTTATATGGTATAGAGAAGACTGCATTTGAGCACTATTAGGATGTTGCTTCCTTGGTTGTTCTTCATAATATTGCATTAGAAGATGTGATGGTCAAGTTGCTTGTTATTTATCTAAAAGGGAAGGCACTGCTATGGTACAATTTATTGGAATATGTAAGCATTTGCTCATGGGCTTATTTGGTAGAAGCACTCATTGATACATTTGATGATTTTGTAGATCCTTTCTTATTGCTCACCCAACTCTCATTCATAAAGTGGACCCATTATGAAAACATTGTTGACTTTAATGTCTATTTTTATAAGAATGTGGAGAAGGATATCCCATGAGTTTTGATTGTCACCTGCTCAAGCGTATCTATATTATATCCAGGATTTCCACCCTGATATAAGCATTCTTATCCAACAATATAGAGAAAAGAGATTCCCACATATTTTTAGGGAGGCCATTCATGCTAAAAATATGTTGATCCAAGCAGGCAAAATTCCATCTCGAGAAGTTGCATCACCTCTCCCGCCCTTTATAGATTCATCCCCTGAGGAGATCAGGCTCTGCTTGTATCAAATAGTAAATACTAGTCCTCCCATAAATTCTCATGAAGGGAGGCACCAAACAGAGTGAGAACTGGGAGTCAAGGTCCCATGATTGGTCGAGGGAGCTATAAACATGGAACAACTTACAAAGGACAAGGGACAAGATCTAGATAGATGTTTTAGAGCTACATGGCTACCCCAAACCCCCACCCATCTTCAATCACCATATCCAACAGTGGAGATGCAGCGAGATAAGACCAAGGTACGCAACGATGATCAAAGCTCAAAATCAGATGTGCCTCTATTTCATAATAGTCTCCCGTTTGAAGAGAAGGATAGTCATCATGAGAGAGAAGTGAGATCTTATGTAATGGACTACATGATTGCCTACAATACAATGCAAATACATGAATATTGAGAAGGTGTAATCCTGGTGACCTCATTCTGGATAGCATGTAGAGGATAGTCTCTTGCCCCCACTGGTATAGAGCATTAAAGCAAGAAGTTGTATGAATTCAAAAATTCCTTCACCACAAAGCACACCACTAAACCAAAAAAGGATGAAGGCATATGAGAAGCTATACTTCCCAACTATTAGTGCTAGACAAAGAGCAGAAAGGATAGAAAAATTGCATAACTTATGCAATAATTTTGTGCCTACACTAACAGGATGGAGGGAAGATTTATTGGCATCCAAAAAGGTCAACTTGATCAATATTTTTCTTGAAAATACATCAACCACCAATGACGCTCATACAAGCACTAATAGCTCCCTTTTTGCCCTCTAGAAGATCATGCTCCTCCATTCTACTTATCTCTAGTTTTGGAGAAGCACATGTTGTATAACTATGTAATAGATCTTAAGGCCCCAATCTCAATCTGTAACAAGTGGAATAACACCTTTGTTTCTTTTGTGCTAAATGCTATCTTATTAATCTGAAATAGGATTATAGAGTGAGTTTTCTCTTGAGAAAGGTTTTATCTCCTTTTTCACACGAATTTGGGAGAATTTTCTAGTGTTTCTCTGGTGCCCTCAATGAAGGTGGGCTTCTGTGTGCGTGTCCCATCAGTAATAATTTTTTATGTTGTCCTTTTAAACCTGCTCTGGGTCTAAAAAAAGGAATTAGTGTGTTTGGGGGCCTACCTTGGCCAAAACCCGTAGTTATGAAGACAAATCGACTCAAATATGAAGAGAAACATGATGAAAGATGAGAATGCTATAAAAACTACTTAAAACTGATATATACCTTATTTGATGTTGTAAATCTACCACAGGGATGATTCACATGGCAGTATGCGAACTGGATCCCAAGTTCAAAAGTTGAGTTATGAACTACTGCTATTGACTGTTGTTGAAAGTTTGTTATTCATGTTTTCTAGATGTTGTCTGTTGTTGTCTGTCAGGTGTAGAATTGTCAGAAAGGCTTCTAGTAAAATGTTGGTAGAGTCCGGGTATGTTGATTGAAAGTGAGAGAGAGACAAATGAGGGATTTGGTCCACTATTTATAGGGAAAACCAAGATCAGATGGGTAGTTAGGTGTACTAGACCCTAGAGTCAAGTCCTATTGTGGTCAAGTTAGGGTTTATGAGGTGGCATGTCTAGTCATCCTCTCATGTGCCCTAAGATAAATATTCTATCCTCACACATGTGTGAGCTAGGGTTAGGGTTAAATCTAGTTGGCTAATCCCTAGGTTAGACAAGGGTTGGGTTAGGTATTCTAGAAAATATCCTAACTAATTTGGGGTGCACACATGTGTGAGGACATGTTTAGGGCTAATTTGATTCTTAACCCTAATTAAACCCAATTTAATGATAAAGTGCATTTTAAGTGAAAGTCACTTGCAAATTAAAATCCTAATTAGTCTAATTAGGGTTTTAGCCCATGGGAACCCTAATTAGGTGTAGGAAAGGGTTTAGGTAGCCTTAGGGAGCTAGTAGGTGGCCCTCTTGCGAATAGAAGGTATTTTGGATGCATTTTGCATAGTTTTGTAGGTTTTGCACCTACAAACAATTATGATGGCCTACGATGGCCTACGATGGCCTATGTAAGCCTACAAGTGTCTATGCAAGTCTACAAGTATCTATAGATGAGCATGTGTGACTTTTAGGTATCTACATTTAACCATTTTTATACTATGCTATGTAAAACATAGTTTAGTGCAAAAATATGATGGAAGAAAGTGGTGAGGTGTTTGAGATATAAGAATGTTGGGATGAATGCAAATGAATGACTACGGATTAAACATGATTAGGAAACAAATGATTTGCCAATTTAGTACAATATTTTGCAATATCGTACTAGTTTTTTGTGAGGGCAACTTAAGACTGCTTTGTTTTTACGACCAACACAAGTTGGTCCAATTACGAATAGAACAACTGCCTATTCAAATTTTTACTTTTGATTGATTGATGAGTGCATGATGACATATGTCAAATCATTTGAGTTGAGTGACAAGGACAAATCAAGCGTAATATTCAGTATGTGATCAACATCGATATACAAAATGAAATCAAGATGTGTTCGAGAGTGTGCATGGCTCTCGTGATCTATCAGATGTTTGATTGGTATGGGATTATATATCTTGAGATAATCTTCAATTTTTTTTTTTTAGACAAATGTGATATCCGTGATGTGGGTGTTTGATTGTTTGGTCGTATGCAAAGCGGATTTGTGTATAAATACCACCTCAAGCGAGGAATAAACAAAGATATATATGAAATGTGGTGATGAGTTGATTGATAGAGGAAAGTGGTGACAAAAGGTGGAAAATTTGGGCAGACGGTGGTGGGGAAGGAAGAAGAAGCTGCATGAGTGAAGAAAATTTGAAAATGGTGTTAGGAGGTTTGGTTCGCATAACACCATGTAAACCAGGACTGGAGTTTACATGGTGGCATGTGAATTGGACTAGATTTTGCAAGGTGGCATGCAAACTGGATTGTAGTTCACATGAGAGCATGCAAAATAGGGTTTTAGGGTATATAAGGCTTTCATCACGCATGCGAGGGGTCATTTGCGCTGTGAAGAGTTGTGAAGAGAGGAATGAGGAAGAATCGATGAAGTAAAAAGCTTACGAAATCCTAAGTTGGTGCGAAGATGGCGAGAGGGCATGTGAACACTGACGACCGACACAGGATCCCATAGGTAAGTACTCGAGACTCAAACTGATTTTGATTTTGAATTGCGTGAATGTTTGAAAAATACGATAATGAGTTTGAGTGTGCATGGACATTTGGATGTGATAAATGATTTAAATGTGTGCACAAAGTATCAAAGTGGCCAAATGGGTATCCTGAAGTGTTGACCATTTTTTGGTTTGACCAGTATTTTGAATCGTTTGACTGCGTGATGTATATCATGTCTTAAAGGTTGACTGTAATTGTTTTGCATGAATGGTGTACTATTTTGGAAATGTGATTGAACTTTCACTATAAAAGGTCGAAATGGGTGTCCAAAAATGTAATTTATTTTTCATTTTGTGATGTGTTGGTGAGTCTTGGAATTGCGTATTGTGAGATGTATGTTTGCAAGGTTTGACTTTGGTATGAAATGTGTAATGTGTACGGTTTTGAAATATGTTTGGACTTTAATCGTGAAAGGTCAAAATGGGTATCCAAAAATATTACTTATTTGATGTCGTGTCGTGTTTTTGTAGATGTTATAAGTGCGTGCTTTGAAATGCATGTTTGTGGATCGCATGTTGATTTGTATGTCAGAAATATGGTGGGTTGGCATGTGAATGTAATTTTTGCCATGAACGGGCCTAATGGATGCCCAAAAATGTTAGTTTTGTAGAGTTTGCATGGAGGTATGTGAATTATTTTTTTTTTTGTAATGTGTGATGCATGAGGAGTGTTTTTTGAAGTTTGTATGTGATGAATTTTTGTATGATATAAGATAAATGAATTGATATGCATGTGAAACTGATAAAATTTTATGTGATATTTTTGAATGAAAACATGTGAAGAAGATTGAGCCGAGGCATCGTGTGTGCTCGTTGAGAGCTGTCCTAGGTGAGGCATGTGATGAGGAGGATGTGGAGTGGATGGGGAGAGTGTGGATGAAGGGAGTATGGGATGTGTTGAGCATTCATGCCAACATGGCATACATCTTAGCATTGTGTGAGAGGTGGGATCCAGATAGGAACACTTCACTTTCCTACAAGCGAGATGACCATTACGTTGGAGGATATATACGAAATATACAAACTACTGATAGAGAATGTTCTAGTGAGGATAGTAGCATATGGTATGCAGAAGGAGGTATTGCAGCGCACATTTAGTGCGAAGTGGGGGGAGGTACAATTTGAGAAGGGAGTAGACTATGAGTACTACTAGTACAAGAAGATGTCTGATCGTCATTATGTGATGATGCTTATGATATCTACATATACTTTGCTGAATACCTCAGGAGTAAAGTTATCCTAGAATATTATGGATGTAGTGTGTGAGATGCTAGAGCATGAGGTAGTGTTCACATGGGTGCCCACGTTGTTGGCACAGGTATATAGAGAGTTGCATGATGTAGTGCAAGCGACACAGACTAGCTTGAGTTGAAGCCCATTGCTACAGGTTTGGGCATGGGAGCATATAGTTGTAGAGCAGCCATCGCTATTTCCATATGGTGCTCATGAGTTGATGGATGACTTTTTACCTTACACCTTGAGATGACATACAAATATGGAGGGGGGATGAAGAGGGGACATGAGGGTGATTACTTGTTTTAGAGGAGACAATTAGGCAATTTGAAGCCTAAGAATATTCAGTGGAGGCCTTGGAAGGGTAGGGTAGTGTGGGAGAATGACGGTGAGCAATTGAGGATGATCTACCAAGGGCGATAGGTGGTAGGGCAGTACAGGTAGCAGGTAGAGTTCTTTCGCTTTAGTAGAGTCATGCGATAGTTTAGGTTGTGATAGGGGAGACCAGATCCACTTGTGATAGGGAGGAGGTAGGGTAATCCAGGTATGCAACCTGTAGTGCCTCCCATAAATGTTGGGAGGGATACCCCGATGGTGATTATAGACGTGGATGACACTAGGACTACTCTTGAGTAGGATGCATGGTGGGCCACATAGAGGTGGGAACCAGGAGTTGGAGTGATTGATGGCTGGGTGGAGCTAGTGGGAGGATTGCCTACAATGGGACGACAAGCACCAAGGAGAGTTGGACTAGAGGTGGATGTAGGATCAAAGGATGAGATAGATGAGTCTTTTCTATGATAGAGGTGATGTCAAGATTATGGGTCTGAGATTCTTTTTGTGAGGTTACCAGAGTGATAGGCCAGCGATAGGATCAACCCGTAGATGATATAGTGCCCATGGATGAGGAGGTAGGTGGTATGGCAGTGTTGGTCACCAATTCAACACCACGTGCTAGGGCAAGGGTGGACCAATGATGCAGCATATAATGAACACCACGTCGAGATGGGACGAACAATATTCGAAGAAGGTTGGTTCCTTCGGGGGTGGTTCTAGCTATCTACATCACATAAGAAAAGGGAAAGGGAAAGGGGGAAAGAAATAAGAAAATATCCATAGCCAAAAATCATAAGGATGGGTATAGTAGCATCAAGAACTATGCAAAAAAACATACCACATATGAAATGCAGACCCCACACCTAATAGATCACCCAACAATACCTATGTTCCAGCTCCTATGAATGGTTGATGGGGGGTGAATTCCATAACCAACATACAGGTGCATGAGATCTAGGATTCAGAATCAGAGTGCTCCTATCCAAATGGCTTTAGCAAAAATAAACTCTCAACTCGTATTTACAAATGCATGCTCCTAAGTCACTCAAGTATACCCCATGGAATCTAGATAGTAGAATATCATGGGATAACTTAAACAACCAAACATAAATAGGCATTCATACAATTAATAAAGAATAGGAAGACAAAGTCAGAGACAAAACAATATAGAATTTGTATTTACATAGAGGTAAACCTTACATATGAATTGTAATGGCTAAAGAGTCATCCTTAGGAATGACCAACATTCCACTATTTATAGGTATATTTACATCAATTTTAAAATTGAACATTAATGGTGGTAGGCAGGAAGACAATCCTTACGATAGAAGAGCATTGCACTGGTACACTATTCCTCTGGATGACGTCAATCTTCTAGAAGGAATTGGATGCATCTAGTTGGATTTGGACCCTTAGATCCTCTAATATTTGTACCCAATTCGTCAATTCTCAAATGCTTTGTCCTTCTCCTTAATTGGCAATCCTTTGGCTAGACGATGAGTGACAGGTATTGAAGTGCCTTGGGAGCAACATGCCTCAAATTAGTCACCTCCATGTACATTGTTAGGTACCCAAACTGCTGGAGCAATGGACAAGTCTTCTATTTGAATTTTGGGCGATGGTAGGAGCCTTGCATGTTGGATAGGTGCTTTTGTCCTGCTCACGGAGAGGTTTGAGAAGAGGGCATATTTTTACCCAAAACTCTGCCCTATTTGCATTTGTATCTCCCTCTCAAGATGGGCGGAGGTCTTTCTCATTCCTAAGTGTGGGTTTGCACAATTATTTTGCCCTTGCTAACCACTTGGAAGGCCCTCCCAACAAGTTGGGTGGGTCTTTTAGAAAGTTTTTCCCAAGGCCAAGGGCAGATTGTCCGCCTGCTTTATCCCCTGTCTTGCATTAGTCTATCATCCGCTCATCGGTTTGTTCCACCTGCGGTTGCTGCTACCACTAGTTGGTGTCTTTCATCCCTCCACTGATGTTCCTTCAAAATTAGGCAAACTCCTTTCGATAAAAGGGAATCACTTCCTATAGGCAAGAGTGGGTGAAGGGTGCAAAATTTCACCCATACTTCTGATGACTTACAGGGGTTTTCCAACTCGTAGAAAAAAAAGAACCTAGAAGGATTAGGAAATATAACAGTCAAACAAAGATACGAAGGATAAGAAGGAAGGATGCAGAGGAAAGAAGGATGCAAAGAAGAAAACTAAGGAGAAACTAAGCATGAAAATATGTTGAAAGAAATGAGACATTTAATATGATGAAAAGCAGAGTGGAGGAAATGGAACAGAGATACAACCAATGAGAGTGAAAGGGAAAAACAAGAAAAAGAAAGCCATAGGGATAGGGTCAAGGCGGCCAACATAGAGATAATTGTTGTGGATAAGACAAGCAGTGGAAAAAATAAGTAAATGCTCAAGAAGCTTGCTGTAAGACACACATAAGAAGAGAGGGAAAAAGGAAATAGTAGAGATAATGAAGCCTTTGTTACCAACCGAAAGAGTTACAGGAAAAAAAGGGGAGAGGAAGGTGAAGGGGAATAAAGGGCGAGAAAATAGGGAGACATGAAGGGAAAAGTAACCTAAAGCCTATCAAGTGAAACCAATAGGGCATAAACCCTTCTTCACGAGGCATTCTTATGGATTGAATCCCCCTAAACACAATCCACAAAGACCTGAGACATTCCAAGAGCAGACAAATTGTCATTGTATTTTATCTCTGCTATCCTAGGCCATCTTTTTTACAAAACCCAACAATGATCCTCTTTTACTAACTGTTATCAACCAAGAGGTCATTTAGCTTCAACCACAACTTGCGGTTTACACTTTATGGTCTCATTTGCATCTTACCATAGGGACTATTTATAGCATACTCACCTTACCTTGTGCTTGCATCTATGAGTTCCAAGGCTTGTTGTAGCTCCTGGGGATGAGTTAAGAGGCCTTGAAAATTGTTGGATGTATCCATTGGGCTACGAGGTCACGACAACAACAAATATGACATAAAACTAATAAAACAACATAGAGATGAAGGAGAATGTTACACTTCCTAAAAATTTTTTGGGGAATCCTTTGTTGATGCTTCTTGATGCCTGACCAAGTGGTAGATTTTCATAGGACTCTGTTTTACCAATGGTCGGTGATAAAACTTGTGATTCCCAATGCATTGGTCTTGCATAATGCAAGACTTTATTTACTGGTCATAAAATTGTAGTATGATAGGCATGCCTAAGCCAATATGTTATATGTAAATCACCCTTTGAATTTGTAGTGGTCGAACCAGATCACATTGTATTTTAGGTGTCGCTTTCATATTTTTTTGTTTTACCTGTGTCTCAACACTTAGGCCTTTGAATCCTAGGGTGGTAATACCTTTTGCCACCATATTCCACCCTTTAAGCAGTGAGCTGTCAGGGATAAAATTTTAATGTTGTCCCTTTTTGAGATTGGCCACTTGTGCCAATCCCATGGTTGACTATTCCTCTGTCTTGAGGTACTTCTCCTGCTCATGGGCATCCACGTCCTTGCCCAGATCTAGCTGAATATGGGGTTGATCTATCACACTGCCCTTATGGACGTGCTTATCTTGGCACACTTGTTCATTGTTTATGCTCATTGTGTGATCTAGCACACGTTCCTGGTGGGAAGTAGTTGGATGGTTCAAACAACATCCAAACTAAGCTAAAATTTTAAAACTCTTCAACCACAACTGCAAATTAGGAAATCTTTACTGAATTACAACTCAAAAACCTCCAGCATTCACAAATTCAGAAATCTTTATCGAGCTACAAGTCCAAAACCTTCGATATTCACAAATTCAGATATCTTTATCGAATAACAAATCAAAAACGTTAAGCATTCAACTCCATCCCAAAATGCTCAAATTAAGCTAAAATCTCAAAACCCTCGCGAAAGCTTTAAAAATCCTTTTCAAGAGCCAAACTAGAACAAAATTCGAGAACCCCAACTTTAATTCCACGCCAAAGAAATATAATATTTTCCGACGAAACACCTAAAATATCGACAGTATCAACATACCATACTCCTTGAGCTCGTCCAGAGCTTCACACTGCATGGCGTCCTGCAATTACACCAAAAATTTTCCACAATTCAGCAATTCATCAGAGTCCCCTCCATATACACATTGCTATCCGCCATCCTAGTTTTTTCCCACAAAATTCACATCCACACTTCACAATTATGGCCCGTTTACCCCTTACCACGCAGGCTGCATTCGGAATCGTCATTTATCCGCTGGAATTTACAGCGAAACGGGCGGAATTTACAGAGGGTTTACCGCAAGATTTTACAGGCGCCAGAACACCACGGACGAGAGGAGAGGAAAGGAAAGCGAGTGGAATTTGTGTAAGAAATATTGTGTACGTTGTAAACGGAGAAGGTGTAAAACAGACATAAATATAGCTTGATCAAGGGATTCCCATTTTCGTAAATATATAAATGGGGGCTTGCGAAGTGCCAAATAGCTTCCGTAACGCTTATTGCGGTAGCTGAGGTGGAAAAACATTCCTTTAAAGTGACTTTCATCCTTTTTAACACACGATATAATTTAAAGTTTTGTAGGCACGCCTGTTGAAATTTTGGTTTTCCAAGGGTTTAAAAGAAATAGAAAATGAATTAATGGTGCCGGTTCTAAAGGGTCCACGTGAAACATGAGAACTCTTAGGTTTTATTATTATTTTTTAATAGGGTTAATATAAGACATTTTTACTACAGTAGTGAAAGTTGGGTGGGTTATTTTTATTTCACCATTATTTTTATAGGGGAGGACTGAACTTATCAATATTTATAATATGGTTTTATTGTTTGAACTTTAGATCTCTCGATAAAAAATCAAAACCTAAACCATTACATTGGCTTTAAGAATAATTTATTATTATTTTTTAACTTTTATATAATAAAAAATCAAAACCCAAACCATTAGATTAACCTTAAGAACAATTTATTATTATTTTTAATTTTTATATAAAAATAATAACTCCTATATCCAAAAGAATATTACAAGGTTAAAAATATGATTTAAATTTTATAAATATTTGAATTTTAAATTTAATTTTGGAAGTAAAATATGTTTAAAATTTTTAATTATTAAATATAATTTTTTTAAATTATTAAAGTTGTATTAATGTTTTATAAAGATACTTTAATGGTATGTTGTTGGCATGTGTTATATAGGTTATAGTTCAAATCATGGGGAGGAAGGCTTTCAATTATACCATCTATTCTACTTCGTCTTACTTCAAAAAAAAAATTGTATTAATATGTAGAATTGAAAAAAGTGATTTATGATAGGTTATTTTTGTTGCTTAGGGTTTTTCAGTCACATGTTGTTGTTGCTTTTTTGCTCTTTCTTCGATTTCCATACTAATAGGGATTTAAGTACTTTTATTGTACAATTTTGTGTGTTAACTTCGCTTAGGGCGAGGGGCTTCTCCCCTTATTATGGTCACTATTCAGGTTGTATCAGCATAGTAACCAGAAGGAGACACCCCTTATTATCACTATCAAGGAAGAACTTTCACAAATGAAGACATTATTCAAGGGATAAAAAAGTTAGCAACTGGTAAAGCCCGTGACATAGACAATCTTCAAGCAGAGCATATGAAATGGGGGGTAGATATTCTGGCACCGCAGATCAAAGAAATTTTCAATGAGGTCATACAAAATGGTTTCCCTACTAAGTGGACAACCAGCTTGACCATTCCTTTGTTTAAAAGTGGAGATGTAAATAATCCCTCAAACTATCAAACTATCATGATCAACCCTCTCTTTGCAAAGTTGTTTGGGAGTATTATAGAGCGTAGGATCAGTATATGGGCAGAAGAAAAGGGAAAGAGAGTAAAGGGACAAGCAAGTTTTAGGCCCAAGCACTCAACTATTGATCACTGTATCACACTCAGACACATTGGAAAAAATATGGGACAAAAAAGAGGAGGCTTTCTGTTGTTTTGTAGACTTCAAAAAGGCATTTGACACGATGCCAAGGAAAAAATTATGGGGCAGAATGGAAGAGCTAGAGGTTCCAATTTACTATAGGGCAAAAATTCACATATTATATGATCATGTAAAAGCTAGAATCAGAACACATGAAGGGTTATCTGAATGTTTTGGTAGTGACATAGGTGTCAAACAAGGTTGCCCTCTATCTCCTACCTTATTTGGGTTGTACATTTACAAGTTAGAAGAATGGATAAACAAATTTGGGGGAGAGGGTGTGCACTTAGCAAAATATGTGGTAAAACTCCTCATGTATGCAGACGATGTAATTCTTGTGGCCAAAACAACCAAAGATCTAGGAGACCACCTTCGAGCTCTATAACTCTTTTGTAAGGAAGTTGGGATGGAGGTAAACACAAGCAAAACAAAAATCATAATTTTTTCAGCAAAAAAGAAGAAGCAACAGCTCAAATTTCAATTTGTAGGAGAACCACTTGAGGTAGTAGTAGAATACAAATACCTGGACATAGACTTTCATGACAAACTCAATTGGAATACATATAGGATGAAAAAAACTCAAAGCGGTTGGAAAGCACTGTATGCACTTCAAAATAGGTGTAGGAATGTCGAGTTGTGGGACTGGAAGACCACCAGGGTTTTATTTGGCCTACTTGTTACACCAGTTTTGTTGTATGGTTGTGATGTGTGGGCTAGTGGCACAACAAAGTTAAAATTGAGGCAAATACAAAGGATTCAAAAATATCTAATCAAAATTTTTCTCAAAATTAAGGCCACAATCCCTTATGAAATTATTCTAGTTGAAATTGGAATGTTTCCTTTAGAAGCAATTGCTATGACCAAGTTGTTATGTTACTTGAAAAAAAATAGAAAACATGAAAAACAACATATGGCCAAGGGCAGCTAAGGACAAAGAGTTGCATAGGCAGAAGAACACATGGATGAAACAAAATCAAAAATGGATGAAACGTTGGGAAATCAACATAAATGAATGCCCAAATTTCAACAAAGACATCAAAAGCTATGTGAATGAAAAGTTTAGAAGTGGAATGTGGAAAAATGCAAGCGAGGAAAAGACAATATTATATTGCAAAGTTTAACCCAACATATGATCACAAGGAAAAAGCATATATAAGCGTTGAAATCAAGTGGAAGGAAAAATCCTCATTGCTCAGATAAGGACTAGCTCTCATAGGCTTAGATGTGAAACAGGGAGACAGACAACACCCAAAGAATAATGGGAAGAAAGGATATGTACTTTATGTAGCACAGGGGCAATAGAGACAGAGGAACAATTCATCTATAAGTGCCCAATTTTTTTAGACATTCGTGGCAAATACAAAGAAACACTTGGAAACGGGTCTATGACAGAGTTATTTGAAGACAGTAAAATAAAAAAAGTTGGGGAATTGCTAACCCAAATCAGCAGGAGAAGGAACAACCTTCTCAAATATATTAAAGATCATATGATATGATTTGAGCAGTTGTACTTCCATATTTTAGGTCCCATAGACCATATTTGGGTCTTGCAGACGTAATTAAAATCTTTTATTTCATTTCAAGCTTATACTGAGAGGGGGGGTGAACGGTATAAGACCACTTTTTAGTTTTTTTTCCCAATCAATATTATGCAATGTATAGATAACAATATCAACAATAGTAATCAAAGTAATGCACAAATCACACACACAATAGAGACACTAATTTTACGTGGTTCACCCAATGTGGGCTACTCCACGGAGAAAATATTTCACTAAAATTTTCTCAACAAATCTCTCGGGAATCCTTTTCCTATTACAATGTTTATGGACCTTTGTCTAAAGGAGACACCAATCCCCTAATCAAGTTCGTGGATCTCTATCCAAAGGAGAACTCCTTTCTCCTTAGATCTGACTGATGATCTTCTAGAAGAACTGTTACCCCCACAACTCTGGCTAATGGATCTCTATCCAATGAAGGCACCTATTCTCACTGCCCTAGATAATGGATCTCTATCCATTGGAGACTGTCATCCTCTATACTCTATCACCTCCAAAGCTCTATCTCAAATATGTACTAAACACAGTCCTTCGATCTAGCACAAATCTGCTCAATCTCTGTATCTTGTTTGGCACAAACTTGTCTTCAAATCTACACCAAACTCTATCCTCAATTCTATACTAAACACAGTACTTTTATTTAGCACAAATTTGTCCTCAAGCCTTAACACAAAGCTTGACTTAATCATAAATCAACTCTGCTAGATCTGCCTTGAACCTTAACCTAAGGTTTTAACAAATCGATCAATCAACTCTACTCAAAGACTTGTCTCAATTCTGCCTTGTAAGCTTCCACAAAAACTCACACTAATCTGTCCATAAGTCCTCTTTAGAACTTGTCCAAATTTTCTCAACAAGTCCTCACTAGAACTTCAAGAAGTCCTCACTAGAACTTGTCCAATCTCATAGAAACATAAAGAAAATTGTTAGAGACTCAATATGCTTCACATTCATCACAATACTCAATCACTCTTTTAGAAACATACAGAGAATTATTAGAGACTCAATATGCTTCACACTCACAAACTCTCAATCACTTTCAATCTCTCTTTTATCACATAAACATATAGATAATTGTTAGAGACTCAATATGCTTCACACTCACCAACTCTCAATCACTTCCTTAACTCAATTTAGAATATAGAACAATTTGTTTCATAGAACTTGAACAATCACTTTAACACATTCACTTGACTAGGCTCAATCAACTGTACTCAATCAATCACTCAATGAACTAATCCTTTCTCATAAAATCTAGTCCAAGCATATGAACATTCACTCAAATATTTCCAACAATGCTTATCAACCAATCTCACATAACAATGATACTCATGTTCTTTCCAAACCCTAGTTCAAGTTCTTCACTCAACCATTAACTTCAACAACAATTCTTATAAACCGATCTCACATAACAATGATACTCATGTTCTTTGCAAACCCTAGTTCAAGTTCTTCACTCAACTTAATCACTTCAACAACAATGTTTTATCAAAACAAGGTGCATATCATTCACTTTACAATAGCTCAACAACTCAATAAGGAAACCTAATCAAATATTTTTCACTCCAATCTTGTTTTCCAGAAAACCAACCAATCAACTCAACCAAGGAATAATGTGTCCATACATTTTTGCTTGATAAGGAGTAGACCACACAAATCTGCGACACATAAACACTTCTTTGCCAAACTCAAGGAGATTAGAAGTTAATAATCTCTCTCTCAAGAATCACAATACAAAATAATATCAAACACAAATACACCTTATCACTCCATCTTAATAATAAATTTCAACATCATAATTTTCATCAAAAACCCTCTTATCAAATATAACACAATTTCTACTTATAACTCCTTTCCTAAATTGCACTTATCAAATAAAATGATTTATAAAACAATGCAATTTATTCTTCTAAGGTAAAAATTAATTACCCTAGTTTTTACTTTATCAAAAACAACTTTTTACCATGCCCAAAAATCACTTTAACACATAGGTAATTATCCCAAATTTATTACCACTTTATACCTCCCAATTTACTCACAACAACATTAGGACAAATAAAATTTAAATAAAAAATTGTACCTTTGCCCTTAATGGGTTTTGAACCCACGACGCTGCCTCCCCAAGTGCCCTAACCGCGGCCTTGGCTGTCGCATGAGCTAAGCGTTCACGTGGGAGCTAAACTCCCCACGCACCTCAAATACCTTCTATTGCAACTGAAATCCAAAACGTGAAAACACTTCCCTCAACTTATTGTCGTCAGGTTTCGAACCCAAAACCTCCTTACCACAAACCCCAAACAAATTCCACCTGCACTAGCCACCGAATGGTGATAGAAGTTAGGCCTTTTGACTTCTTCAACCTCCCCGAAAAATCGGGTTTGACGCAACACACGAATAGTATTCTCTTTCCTCCATAAAATACCGCATGTTTTTCCAATTCAAAATTTTTCTTGTTTTTGCCTTAGCAAAGCAATATATATTGTTTTTTATATTTTTCTCAACAAGTCGGCGGGGTGGTCTTCGACTTGCACGTCGACAGAAATGATCTTAGGTTTTTGCCCTTCCAAATAAATAAATATTTATTTATAAAATTTAAATTCAATTTGAATTTAAATATTTATAAATTAAATATTAATCGTTCCTTGGACCTTTTAATTAAAATATTAAAGCCTTCTTGGGTTTTTATAAAAAACCTTTTATATTTTTTTTTGATAATTATGTGTTTGTATTTATAGCGGGTTTTAACAAGGATCCCAAAACCTGATTACATAAGCAATGGGCCTAGGGCATCAATCCCTTGAAACTGAACACCAAAACAGAAATTTCGCCCAGCGGTAATAGTAAGCATGAAACAATCCCTCTCGGCGGGAAACAAACAAATAAGAAAAAAAGTAGTTTTGGAGATCCGCTCGACGGGAGTAGCCAAAAACCACCATCGAGAAGATCCCGCCCAGCAGGAAGCAAAGAAAAACCGTTACAATAAAATCTCGCCTCGCGGGAAGCAGTCAAAACCACCACAAACAGTCCCACCTAGCGGGAAGCAACAAGGAAATCCCGCCATCCAGGAAACCAGCAGAAAAGAAAGGATCTCGCCTTGCGGGAAAATCGGCGGATTTGGCGGATCCCGCCCTATGGAGAAACCATCCCGCCCATCGGGAAAACATTAAGTTCAGCGAGAGCCATCCTGTAGGAAGCCGACAGCCAGCACAGAGAGGATCCAATCCATTAGGAAGTGACCAGAGAGTTGCACCACAAGGAACCCGCCACGGGAAAACAGAAGAGGATCCCAGCAACAGGGACCAAGAATCCCATCCAAGCACAGAGCCTGTCGAGGATTCACAAGAAAAAGGGGGAAGCTGTCCAAACCCTAAATCGTCACCTCCATCGCATTGAGAAACGTAGGGGACCAGATCCACGCAAATCACCTACAAAAAACCCCAGGGGGAAGCCTAAGGGAAAAAGGGAAGGGATCCCAAACCAAACAGGGATCCCTGGGAAGCACCAGTCCGAAAAAACAACCAAGGAAACCCTAGCCGGCCGGGAGGGGCACAAATAGTGGAGAAGGATCTCCCCCCAGGAGATCATCTGCAAACAACCACTCCCCGGGAGGGATGACCTGGGTTGAGCCAGGGACTGGGCAGAAACCAGGAGCCATGGGAGGGGGAGTCTGGAGCCCTCCCCTCTCAACCCTATAAGGGTGAGGTCTCGTACAAGCTTCAATATTAATAAAAAAAAACCTTTTATATTTTGCCCATTATGGTTTTTAATAAAAAACCTTTTATTTTTCCAACCAGGGTTTTAATAAAAACCTTTTATTTTTGCTTCCCATAATATTTAAACAATATTTTGCATTGCTCCTTTTGACCTTTTGGCATCAATGGTGGTTCACTTATTGGCATTAATGACAACCTCATGCCTTGACATCAATGACAACTCCATGGACTCAAAATGTCCAACAATCTCCCCCTTTGTCATTGATGACAACCCAAATTATTTTTACCAAACACTTGACCTTTTTATTGATCTGCTCCCCCTCGGGCATTGCTCCCCCTAACTCAATGCTCTCTTATTAAATCAAATCTCTCCCCCTTACTCAAATACCAAATCTCTCCCCCTTACTCAAATACCAAATCTCTCCCCCTTACTCAAATATCTCCCCATTTGACATCAATGAAAAAGGGTCACCTTTGGGGCTCGGGGCTAAGAATGAGTATCTTAGCTTAGCCCTTCCCCCACCTCCTCTTGAGGTGGTTAATTCTGGGGTGGGAGTATTTCTACTCCCAGCAAGCACTGGTTTTTACCTTTATCCTCTTTCCTTCTCATTTTATCCTTCTGATTTCTTTGATTGTTCCTATTTTTGTCCTTGTCCATGTCCACATTCATGTTCATGTTCATGTTCATATTCATATTCTTGTTCATATTCCTATTCATATTCTTGTTCCTATTCATTTTCTCGTTCTTGTCCATGTCCATATTCCTGTTCTTGTTCATGTTCCTATTTATGCTTGATTCTGGAATGTTTGCTCTACACCACTTTGTTGTGTGTCCATCATTATTGCACTTATAACACTTAATGTTATTATTCCTTGGAGATCCAAATGTCTTAGGATTTCTCCTAGTGAAGCCATATCACTTTCTGTCATGAACCCTACAATTCATTGCCTTGTGATAAAACTGATTACATGAGTAGCAATACCCATGGAAAAGTTGTATGTTCCCATATTCTTGACTTAATCACAAATCAACTCTGCTAGATCTACCTTGAACCTTAACCCAAGGTTTGAATAAATCAATCAATCAACGCTGCTCACAAGTATACTCAAAGATTTATCTCAATTATGCCTTATAAGCTTCCACAAAAGCTCACACTAATCTTTCTACAAGTCCTCTCTAGAACTTGTCCAAATATGCTCAACAAGTCCTCACTAGAACTTGTCCAAATCTGCTTAACAAGTCCTCACTAGAACTTGTCCAAATCTGCTCATCAAGTCCTCACTAGAACTTGTCTAATCTCATAGAAATATAAAGAGAATTGTTAGAGACTCAATATGCTTCACATTCATCACAATGCTCAATCACTTTCAATCACTCTTTTAGAAACATACAAAGAATTGTTAGAGACTCAATAAGCTTCACACTCATAAACTCTCAATCACTTTCAATTTCTCTTTTATCACATAAACATATAGAGAATTGTTAGAGACTCACTATGCTTCACACTCACCAACTCTCAATAACTTCCTTAACTCAATTTAGAATATAGAACAATTTGTTTCATAACACATTCACTTGACTAGGCTCAATCAACTCTACTCAACCAATCACTCAATGAACTAATCCTTACTCACAAACTCTAGTCCAAGCATATGAACATTCACTCAAATATTTCCAACAATGCTTATCAACCAATCTCACATAATAATGATACTCATGTTCTTTCCAAACCCTAGTTCAAGTTCTTCACTCAACCATTCACTTCAACAATAATGCTTATAAACCAATCTCAATGATACTCATATTCTTTGCAAATCCTAGTTCATGTTCTTCACTCAACTTAATCACTTCAACAACAATGCTTTATCAAAACAAGGTGCATAGCAATCACTTCATAATACCTCAACAACTCAATAAGGAAACCTAATCAAATCCTTTTCACTCCAAAGTTGTTTTCCAGAAAACCAACCAATCAACTCAACCAAAGAAGAATATGCCCATACCTTTTTGCTTGATGAGGAGTAGACCACACAAATTTGCCACAATCATAAACACTTCTTTGCCAAACTCAAGGAGATTAGAAGTTAATAATCTCTCTCTAAAGGAATCACAATACAAAATAATATCAAACACAAATACACCTTATCACTCAATCTTATAATAAATTTCAACATCATAATTTTCATCAACAAACCCTCTTATCAAATATAACACAATTTCTACTTACAACTCCTTTCCTAAATTGCACTTATCAAATAAATTGATTTATAAAACAATACAATTTATTCTTCTAAGGTAAAAATTAATTACCCTAGTTTCTACTTTATCAAAAATAAATTTTTACCATGCCCAAAAATCACTTTAACACGTAGGTACTTATCCCAACTTTACTACCACCTTATACCTCCCAATTTACTCACAATAACCTTAGGGCAAATAAAATTTAAATAAAAAATTGTACCTTTGCCCTTAGTGGGTTTTGAACCCACGACGTTGCCTCCCCAAGTTCCCTAGTCACAGCCTTGACTGTCGCATGAGCTAAGCACTCACGTGGGAGCTAAACTTCCCACGCACCTCAAATACCTTATGTTGTAGCCGAAAACCAAAACGCGAAAACACTTCCCTCAACTTGCTGTCGTCGGGTTTCAAACCCAAAACCTCCTTGCCACAAACGCCAAGTAAATGCCACCTACACTAGTCACCGGATGGTTTTAGAAGTTAGGTCTTTTGACTTCTTCAACCTCCCCGAAAAATCGGGTTTGATGCAGCGCACGAATACTCTTCTCTTTCCTCTATGAAATATCGCACATTTTTCCAATCCAATTTTTTTCTTGTTTTTGCCTTAGCAAAACAATATATATATTGCTTTTTATATTTTGTCAACACGTCGGCAGGGTGGTCTTCGACTTGCATGTCGACGAAAATGACCTTAGGTTTTTGCCCTTCCAAATAAATAAATATTTATTTATAAAATTTAAATTCAATTTGAATTTAAATATTTATAAATTAAATATTAATCCTTCCTTGGACCTTTTAATTCGGAATTAAAAGCCTCCTTGGGTTTTTATAAAAAACCTTTTATATTTTGCCCATTATGGTTTTTAATAAAAAAACCTTTTATTTTGCCAACCAGGGTTTTAATAAAAACCTTTTATTTTTGCTTCCCAAAAAATATAAAAAATATTTTGCATTGCTCCTTTTGACCTTTTGGCATCAATGGTGGTTCACTTCTTGGCATCAATGACAACCTCATGCCTTGACATCAATGACAACTCCATGGACTCAAAATGTCCAACATAGTGAATTTTCCACTACGGAGAGCCATGGCAACAATCAACAAATCAAGAAGTTTGTCCCGAGGGTTTTTCACAAGGTAATTCCTTTGTGTCTGACATAGTCCTATCCATGCAGGATTTTGATCAAGCTTGAAACTAGTTTAAGAGTCACACTCTCGTTGGGTATTTTTTGGGGAGGATTCCTAGTGATGCATTAATCCATCAATGGATTCAATAAGTCAGGCAGTCATATGGCATAACATTTGACCACATTTAGAACCTTACTAAAGTCTTATTTCATTTCTAGTTTTTTGAATTGTAGCATATCATTGTGATTATGACCAGAGGTCCTTAGTATATTAGAAATACCTTTTTAATTCTTCAGCCTTGGCATTATAATTTTATGGTCTCTATCAATGTTTCCCTATGTGTCCTCTTTTGGGTGGAATTCTTGAGTCTCCCCTTGCCCCTTTGGCCATTCCTACCATAGCTTGTCATGCCCATTGGCAAGTATGTGTGCATGGAGCCACATAAATTCTACATTATGCGGCCATACAAATACATTTGCATTAAAATGATCTCTCAAAGGACCTCAAAAACTATATTGATATTCATGTTGGAGAGACCCATTTTCAACAACGGGTGGTCTATATAAATATCCCCAACACTTGTTACCATTTTTAGTCTACAACTCACAATATAAAAGACTATCCTCTTATGGAGAGTCGATTTAAAAATCGAGCTCTAGTAGAAGCATCAACACTTTCAACTGTAATTCAAACTGCCCCTCCTTCTAATAGAGGGAAGGAATATATATCTATCATCAAGAAAAATGGTAAAGGCAACTGACCACAACCTTTTATGGGTGTTGATAAAAATGAGTCTGAACCAATCTCTTAGTAAGGGAGCTCTCACGCTCCTACTACAAAAGGAACTTTTGCTTCTTCTCATTTAGGTACCTGTAATGGTAATACCCAACAAGTCTCCTAGACTCCTCAAGGCTCCTAGTTGGCTCAACTATTAGTTGTGCCAAAGTTTGTCCCCTCAAATAGACACCCTACTATCCTAATCCATCTAATGAAGTTCCTTCACAAAATCCTCATCGCTCTCGCAATCTAGCTAGGGAGTCCTCGGTAATCCCTTTGGAGAAGCGAAGATAAACAATTTTTTTTAAAGAAAACCATAATAGGTTTCTCATGAATGCCTTTGAATCTTTGGTGGATTTCCAAGACTCTAAGGTCATCGAAGGAATAGGCTCCTTGATCATGTCTCAAGAAGTGCATGTCTTGGAATATCAGGGGTTTGTCAGATCCTGTGTGCAAGTAACTTATGCATCACGGGCTGGATGACTTCAAGATCAGATTCAATAATATTGATATTTTATGTCTTTAGGAAGTCAAAGTCACTAACTTCATTCTGTCAAGTACTTACTCCTTTCTTTGGCCTCAGGGCCACACCTTTCATACTATGCATGACACAAGCAAAGGAGGGACAATCATCTATCCTTCAAAAAATCACCATTCCAAGTCAAAATCTTGGGGATGTGACCCTTCCAATCATGTCATTTGGGTTGTGATGGATATTTATGGCCATATCCTTGGTGTGCTTAACATATATGTGCCTAATGATGCTAACGACCATTATGCGCTTTGGTTATGAGTAATGCTCTCTCTCCCCCATGTTGTTTGGTTACTCTACAAGGACTTTAATATGATTAAATTCCTACATGACAAGGTGAGTCTTCTTCCCATGCAGTGGATCGTTGGGGGATGAGAAGTGTAGCTTTTCATGAAAGAAAAGTTGGGGCTCTCTGAACCTAATAGTTTTTTTTTACACTTTTATTCCTTGCTAATACCTGGTTTACGTGGTATCAAAACTAGCAAGGAAAGAGTCATGTGCTAAAAATATTGGATAGAGCTATGCTCTCAGATTCTAATATTTTTCCCTTTGAGTGGCCCTCGTCCTCTTTCCCCTTTGTCTCTATCCACTTTGAGCTCTATTTATCTGACCATTCTTCCATTTCCTTTTCCATCCTGGTTTCTTTCACCCCCTCCTCTTTCTTAGTTGTAATTCTACCTTAATACTTCTATTTTGTACCACCCCATGTTGAGAGTCTATGTCATCAAAATTTGAAACTTGGTCCCCAAACCGAAAGGGGCCTCTAGTTGGATTGATTGGTGGAACGTCATTGTCCAACACACTACTAGTTTCTTATGCTCGCTAGGGTGTAAGATTACCAAGCTTCGTCATTGCTCCAACACTGCTCTCCAGTGAGAGTTGGAGGTGGCCTTAACTCAATTATAGTCTAATCCTTTCAATGAGGAGCTTCAGAGGCACCTCACGACTATCAAACACCAACTTCTGATGGTGGAGCACTATGATGCAAAAGGGTGTAGAAGGTGAGGTTGCATTGGCTTAAAACTAGTGATAGGGTAACCAAGGAGTTCTTCAAGCGCTTGCATCCTTACAACCAAATTTTTGGCATTAAAGGCCTTAACATTAATGAATAGTATATTTATGTACTTCCTCGTATTCTCTTCACTTTTGAAGAACATTACCATACTGTGTTTGTGGCTTAGACCCACTCCCCTCAACATGACTAGGCTCTTAACTCCTACCTCTTTGTTGTCTTGTTGCAATTTTTTAAGTCTCAAAGAGATACCTATGAAAAGGTCCTCTCTTTGAAGGATCTAGAGGAAGATATTTCTTAGATGATCAATAAATCCCTTGGTCTTGATGGCTTCCCCTATGAGTTCTACAAGTCCCTTTAGGACATTGTTGGGCCTGATATTCTCAAATTTTATCAAGAGGCCTTCTTTAGGGGTTCTTTGGGCCCTGTTATTAATTAAGAGATTATTAAATTTATCCCCAAGGTTGGTGATCCAAAAATAATCAACAATTAGAGGCCTATTACTATCCTTATGTTTCCTATAAGATCATCGCCAAAGCCCTGGATTTGCGTATTTGCCATATCCTTCCCATCATCATGTGCTCAAAGTGGGCATGTTCATCATTGACAACATTATTGCTATTTGGAAAGGCATGGCATGGGCTCACAATTACAATAAACTATCCTTGTTCATCAAAATTGACTTTGAGAAATCCTACAATAGGATTGATTGGTCATTCATTCTGGCCATGCTTAAAGCTCTTGGTTTTGGGCCCTCCTTCATTAGCTCTATGGAGATTTTCGCTAAGGCTTTAGCTATTTTTTCCATTAACAGGCACAAGTCCTTGACCATTGGGCACTTTTATTCCATTCAACAAGGTTACCCATTGGTGTCATCCCTATATGTCCTTGTCATTGTGGGATCTGGCTATTTACTAGCTCACCATGCCGCTATGGGTTCTATTCGAGGAGTTTCTCTCCCTGAGGTGAGTCTCAGTTGATCAACAATTATTTTGTTGATTATTATTTCCTCACACTTATTGAGGATGAAGGTGTTATTCAGTAGGCTCTTGTCTAATTGGACACTTTTTGTTTGGCTTCTTAATCCTCCATTCAATGGAGAAAAACTTAATGTTACAGGTAATATATTGACCCGATGAATCACTAGCTTAGTCAATATTAGTGGAGGATCATCTAGGAGGGGGAAATATTTCACTTTTCAAGCATTCCTTTTGCCTTTGATAGTTTAGCGTTAGAGTTGTGGAAGTATGTCATTAACAGGGTAGAACAAAAACTTACCCTCTTGGTCCACCAAGAAGCTCTCCCTTGCTGGTAAATTCCAATTTTGCTCAAAAGTCCTTGTGATCACCAATGTTTATTATTCTTCCTGCTTGGTCCTATCCAAAAATTGCTATAAGAATATTTATAAGCTTTTGCGATACTTTTTATGGTCCTCTTCCAGTAATGGTTCAAGATTCCACCATGTTGCCTAGGAGTATTATTGTCTCCCCAGAAGCCATGGTGGGCTTACCATTTACCCAATGTCAAGGTTGGGCCATCTATGTTAAATAGGTCTTTAGAGCCCTTAAGGATAATGAGACTTGGAAGGTTCTCCTCTATCATTGTATCTATTAAGGTTCCCCTTTTGGTCGTAAGAGTTGGAGAGGCATGGGCTTCCCTTCCCTCGTTGCTTTTGTGTCTATCAAATTGATAGGATCCTTCATCATCAAGAGCATTTGAAAAGCTTGGGAGAGTGTTAAGCCTTGGTTGAGATGGAATGACCAGAGCTTCTAGCATGACCTCTCCATTAATCAGATGAATGTCTAGTGGTCGTCTATCATCACCTACCAAAGTTATTTGCTTGCGTAGGTTCCTTGGGCTCATGCACTTAGATTTTTTTGCGAAGGTGTGCGATGCGTTACCAATTTCTTTTCTCATATTACCATGGACTGGCTCCCTTGGGATGATTTTAGAGTCAAATTTGGGCTCAAGCACTCTAACAAGGACACTTTTGAGGTTATCAAGGCTACTCTCCTTGACTCCATATTTCACATTTTCTTTTATGTTTTCAGAGTGAACTTTGTGGAGGGACTAGAAGTGGTATCCAAACACTCTGTTACAAAATTACAAAGCCTTTTTGGGGGTATGGATGGCTCTCTCCTTGTCTCCCCATGATTGATAAGCTCAATCAATGGTGAAATGTCTCTTCCCCTCGACCTGTTTGGATGCCCTATTTTACCTAGAGTCTTCTTCACCAAGGGCTTCCTATTGGAGAGCATCTCCAATATTTAGGCATCCCCAACCCTTCTTGCCCTTTATGTCTTCAATATGAATTTATCCATATTTTTTGGGTTTATCCTCGTGTTTATTCCTACGCTAATTTTGAGTGGAAGCATATCATTTTGGGAGACCCCCTGCCCTTACCAACTATTTTCTTTGAATTGTGGTAATTGTTTTGTATGTCAATCCTATACAACATATGGAAAGCTAGAAATGATTGTAGCTTTGGTAAGTGTTCTTCCTCTCTTCACATCAATGCTTTTGAGAAATTTATTATTATATCATGTGTGTATTTTTAGTTTGTGATGTAGGCCAATAATAAGGTGGATATGGAGCTCTCTTATCTTCAAGATCTTATTGATCATTGGGAGAACACTCCGTGCATAGTCAGTCAGGTTCCTCTTGAGCAGGATTATCCTCAAAGCCGATCTAAGTCCAGGCAACGTCGTCACTCGACCATAAATCACACTCCTACCCAGCTCAAGGTCCCCCTCCTTATAGAGTTGGCCCTAGTAACCTGACTACTCTCTCTCCCCTAGCTCCTTGACTTAATGCCTGGGTCAAGTTGGGCACTCCGGTGTTTGCTATAAACAAGGACTCGTTTGCTTGTAGTTGGGAAGATGTTCCTGACACTTCTTCTTCTAGTCAGGGATGGGTTCAGTGCCTAAGTATCATGATGATAATTTTGGGTGGGATTTGGTCCTAATGGTGGCTAAACCGATGTTATGGATCTTCACCATTGTGGGGATTCCCCTTTTTTGCTTTTGCTCTTGTGGTATGCACTCCGTTGTTGTTTTTAGTATGTAATCATTATGTTTTGTTAACTAGTTGATAATGTCTTATTGTCTATTTTGTAAGGTGATTTTGATTAGCTTTTAGTTGATATTTTTGGTTTCCCACATTGTTTTAACGATGGTAGTTTTGTGGTTGATGGTGTTGGCCATGTGGCGTGTTAATTTACCTATTTTTTTATAAAAATATATATTATTAATTATTTAATATAATGCCTAAGGACTTTGGCCTCTCTTTGAGAGGTCTAAGGTTCAAACCCCACTCGGTATGAGGGGACCGAGACCCCTCATAAAAACATGTGTAGACTCATTGAAAAAAATGATTTATATGAATATATTAGAGAAGAAATGTGTTTATGCAAGCTTAAATAAATTTATTTTTTTAAAATTAATGGTAAATTTCTATTTATAACAACTTGATTTTTCATATATTTAGATAAATGTGATAAATTTATTGTCTTGATTGTGAAAAGTGGAGCATAAAAACATTCAAACATTTTTATAGTCAATGCGAGTACTCTAACATTATTCACATGTCTAGTATTATTTGTGTTAGATAAATTTATAAAATTGTTGATATTGTTATTAGTAACATTTTGTCATGTGAATAATATACAAGGGTATAACTTTATGTCATGATTAAATAAATATGATATAGTTACATCAACTATCAACTACCATTCAAATAACAATATCAATGATAGTACTCATCACATAATGGTAGTAGCACAATAACATGAATGATCACAAATTTAGTGTACAAATAAACAATATTGTTTGAATTTAATATAAATAACATGTACAAGTACAACATGTCAAGAAGGATGCTGAATTTTGGAATACTTGTATTCACACAGAAAATTAGAAAATATTCAAAAAATGAAAATCAAGAATTCAAACTTTTTATGAAAAATGATCTAGGTATCTAGCTATAACAACTCAATTGAGATGAGATTGAATATGTTTATAAAATATCAATCTTTAAAGGAGAGAGTTGTGATTTGATAAGGGTGGAGACTCGAGTATAATTAGTTGTTCTCCAACAAAAAAACATGTACAAGTACAACATTAAATTAATTACACAAATATAAAGTTATTTTCTTACACGTGCATTTTTAAATGCTTACAAATATACAACAACAAGATCACATGCAAAGTTGAACTAATAAGATGCTATTGTATCTCATCCATGATAAATCCTTTTCACTACCTCTTGCTTTGTCATGTCTAATCCGAAGCTAATACAACTCTCTAGGATTCAAAAAAGTGAATGAAATGCAAGCATTTGGTCATGCAAGTAAGTATAATCACTTTTCTTAATATGTGTTAGCCAATGTAATCATGATAATAATTTAATACATTATTAGCAAATGTGACATCAAAAATACGTTATTAACAAGTATGGTGTCATCTTTCTTAATAATGATTATTTGTAATAGGATATATATTTAGCTAAGCATAATATCAACCAAGTGTATTATCTACTCACATTATGGTTTTGCATTTAACCGAACTAATGTTTCTATCAATACAATAGTTTATACACTGTTAACCAATATATAATTTTCCTCTTTTTCATCCCTAACCACATATATAGTTTTCCTATAGACCTTGGTTGTCCTTATAATGCCTAAGCTTTTATTTTGTTATACATGCATATAATATGCATGTTATGATCTTAGTATATTCAAATTTCACTAACATCTCAAGGTTTAGGTGTAACGGTTCATTACATTTGGTATCAGATCAACCACCCGAGTTTGACTCATGGAGCAGGTGACAAAGAGGTTTGTTGACCCAGAGTCCCTAGTGGAGTAGGTGACAAGGAGGTCTATCGGTCTAGAGTCCCTAGTGGAGCAGGTGACAAAGAGGTCTATCGACCTAGAGTTTAGACTATGGAAACATGGTGGGATGTTATGATATTGGTGTATTAATATTTCACTAATACCTCGAGATTTTGGTATAATGGTTCGTTACAATGCCACAACCTCATGTACCAAATATTTGTGTTATTTGTAATTTTAATACATGATCCTTGCATTCTAGAGTAAATTTATATTTGCACTATTTTTAAATAAAGTTATGTTACTTTTGAGCTTTGTGTCTTATTTTATTGAACTCTAAAGCATAATGTCTTGTGCAATACTTTTTTTCAAAGTATTGTCCTCTACTCTACCATATTATAGTCTTGGCAATATGAATCAAGTTGCATAAGATCAATTTTATGTATCTAACTTATTCCATGTTGTTTTTAGGAATTAAGACTCAAGTGTGCTTCATCATAAAATGTCTACTTATACATGATACTAGAAGAAAGGTATCATCTTAGATATTTTCTTTGAGTACCTTGAAGGACACCCAATTCATAGTATAATATGGAAATGATAATATCAACAACTCATTTGAAGAATGAGGACATCAAAAAGCTCATTTGAGATGCCCTACACTAACAAAGAAACACCATATTTGGGTAGTTTCAAAATCTTATTAGGACATGGGATCATTGTCAAAAACTACCAACCCTATACCTTTCTAGATCCATAATTAACTCATGATGTAGGCTAATGTTGACATCATAATATTCTTAGGCTAGATAAATACCAAATATTTGGATACCTAGGTTTATCAACTAGAATCGTACTTTCTACTAATTGCTTCTTTGAGGCTAATAGGATTACTTTTGTAGCCTTGAAGATGTCAAAATTAGTTACTTGTTGTTGGGAATCCACCATCACCAAGCTCATAGATAAAGGAAACCCTATCACTACATGAAAAATATTCATTAAACTAATTTATATTTATTTCTACACAGTACACGATTATGAGGACAAATACATACATTTCCAATAACTATGCCAATGTAGAGATCAATCTTTTCAACAACACATTAATGAGTTCAATGAATTGATCAATCATCTTTGCATTGACAATGATAAGAATAATTGGGTACTAAAATTCACAACCCTAGATAAATCAAATGACTTGAATTCCAACCTTTAGCACATCCACAACCCTACTTCCTTGGTTGGATTCACCCTAGTGGGAAAGGAGTAGAGGTTTATTGTTAGTACATAATTGAGTGTGACATACCACCAATGCATGATATCATTTGATATTTATGATATCATTCTTAGGAGACCTTACTTATTTGATCACCAAGTGAGCTACTAGGTACATTTATAGTAATGGTCCATAGATATAAAAGTGATGGAAAATGACATACCAAAGTGCTTAATCCAGAAGAAAATAATAATGGTATAAAAAAAATAATGTAATAAATTGACTTCTCATGCACACAAAAAATTACTCATAGTTTAACTAGAGAACCATGACACAATAATGTTTCTCTTTTCATATCAGATAAAGCCTAATTAGGGAAAACTCACCAAATGGATACTCTTATCATACAACCTAAGTGGGCCTAATAGTGGAGACATTGGAAATCTGAGTAGAGGTCCAATGTTTGAATCTTACAGGGGTAGGGTTGTACACCATACTTCAATAATGAAAATATGGTTGGATAATCATACATTATATAAACAACATCTTCTAGGATGTTCGTCTCATATGGCCTAAGGACTCACATACATAAAAACTACTTTACCTTTACCCTTTACCTTTTTCCATACTTAGATATTTTCAATGTCCAAAAGGAGTGCCACTACAATTGTAAATGAAGCAATAGATTGATTTGGTTATGGGATCAACATTATCCAATAGTCCAATGTATCATCAATCAATTTGGAATAATTATTATATTAGGCAACAATTTCAAGAATTGACTAACAAGAAAAAATTAGAACAAGCTCACCCTCTTGTAGCATTTCCCTTATCTTAATGCTAAAAAAGGGGACATGGCACGTATGCATAGATTACTATGATTTTAACAAAGCAGCCATTGTCACGCATTGATGATCTACTAGACCAATTCCAAGGGGCTTAATACTTCACCAAGATGGACATGAATTAGGTTATCATTAGGCCCATGTTAAACCCATAGGCATTTGGAAGATAGGATTCAAAACTAGAGAAGGACTTGATGGATTATTGGTTATGCCTTTTAGCTTGGCCCATACACTTGCTACATTCATGTGCTTAATGAATGATGACTTGCAATTTAATTTTTTGGAGAACAAAGGGTTGTACTCGGGTCCCCCACCCTTGACAAATTACAACTATCTTCTTTAGAGCTTGAGAGTTTACAAATATATTCACTTCTCATCCTTCCATGACCTGCAATTATTTATAAGGTCTTTTATGGTCATCTACTTAGATGATGTCATCATCTTTAGAAAAACATGGAAGGAGCATGTAAAACATGTGCACCAAGTTATAAATACATTGTGCTAACATAGAATTAAGAAAACCTAGGCAAGTGCACCTTTGATGTATCACAAATATATCCTACTCGAGCTACATCATTGAGCACCATGGTATACATGAAAACCTATAGAAGATTTATGTCATTCAAGAATGACTTACTCCTAAGAACCTAACAAAATTCAAAATATTTTTTGGCCTTTCCAACTTCTATTGTATGTCCATGCTAGGATTTTCACATGTATATTGGTCGCTCGATTAGGCCATGCATGGAAAAGTTAAGTTTCATTGGATGTAGCAATAAGTCTTTGATGATATCAAATAATGTATTTGCTCAACACTAGTGATAACCATGCAAGACATTACTTGGCCTTTTGAGATTGTGATTTATGCATTGAGCTATATAATTGATGCCATCCTAATCTAAAAGCGATATTTGATGGCACATCATTTTGAGACACTTAGAAATACAACCCACCTATACTCAATATATGAGATATGTAACAATCTAAAACTATCAACCCATTTTTTTTGAAAAGAGCACATTTACAAACAAAGGCTCATAAGGGTAAACACCCTTTTATTTATTTATCTTAGCATACAAGGCTTCACCATATTTGAGTTCCAAGTCACTGTAGATGATCCTCAATGGATAGGAGTGGCCAACACATGTGCTTTCTTCTAGTGTTTACCTTACTAAACCTACATGTTTAGAAGGACACCAATAAGTGGTCTCCCCACCTTTCCCATACCCTCCATAACATAGGACTATGTGACAATGGCATGGAGATTATCCTTTAAACCTACATGCTTAAAGGGGGACACTTATTCCCCAACTTGATTCTAAGTCCATCTAGGCAGGTTGATTAGCATAGAGCCTTGATGCTTAGTTACCATACCTCCATAAGCTAATTAAGGTCGTTGCCACTTTGATGACAATTGATATAATCGCCTGATCCTACATGATTAAGGAATCACCACTGTTGTCTTATGAATGTTTTTACCAACATTTAGATGGGATACACCCGATCCTACATGATTGTGGGTACGATAATTCACAAGTACCCTAGTTATTGTATCTACACAACTCCTTCAAAGTTTATGAGTTGCTAATATTGCATTCACGTAACTCCTTCTAAGACTCATATCTACCTCCTCCTAGGATTGGACTTTATGGCTTACTAGAGGAACTTTCCTACCCATTCCCAAGATAGATAGACATATCAAAAGAAAGCAGTATTTAAAAAGCATGACATAAACCACTAAATATGAAATGCTATAAAATAATAATCCAAGAGTTCCTCCTAACCAAAAGCCACATATAAGCATTACTTAAGTCTTGATATAAGGATTTAACAAAAAGCTACCTAAACCATGATAAAATTAAAATCATATTACTTAGCAAATGGCTTCAATGAAACATTCTATCCATTAAAATAAATCACTATAGAGATCTACAACAACTCCATTTTCGTATTTAATGCAATTCCATGCTAACTAGGATCAAAGTATTGCTTACAACCTATTTATTGATCATAACAAAAGAATACATTAAAGCAACAAAATACTTCCATTAAACAATATACAATTTTTTACAAAGATTTCAAGCAAATACAAGCCTTTGCTTATTTACATCACTAATATTTTTGAAGAGCTTAGGAAATAACTGCCAAGGATATCCAACCAATTAAGCCTTTGTAGCTTCTTTGATGGGTAAAACCACCCACAACTTATGAGGTTTACTTAGGGATCATACAACTCTTCATGCAATGCAACTTAAATCATGTCATACTCTATCATGCATACAACCATGCTGATAACATAAGTAAGCTATAAGAAAATAAACCTATTTTTTTATAATGATCCCTGAAGACAAGGTAAAACATGCCATTACATTGGTATCAAAATATTGTTACAAAATGACATATTTTAACAAAATTCCCTCGAAGAATTACAAATAAGATATTTCCAAAGAGGAAATTTGCCCTATTTTATAGAAAATGATTGAATGATGCTATAACTCATTTTCCCAATTCCCTCAAAGTGTTGATGGCTTTGGACGACTATGGTAACAGAAACACCTTAGGCTTCATGCTCCTCCATAGAACCTGCACACAACCCAAATCAAAGCATTAATAGCACTTGGGAGTCTTTCGAGATGAGGCCTTAAATCATAAAAATACAATCAATAAATATAAGAAAAAGAGCATAATATAAGAATATGCTTTGAAATGCATATGTAGGTTGCAGAGCAATTTGAACAGCATGTAGGTATATTCCAAATTCTTCTTTCCTCCATCTCTCATGTTTGATTGAATTGGTAATATTTAGATATAGGTCTCCTATTGTTCATGCGTGTCTCTTTGAGGAAAGGAAAGGGGGTATTTATAGAAAACTGTGAAGGAGAGGGGACGGTATCCAAGATCTTGATTGATAAATTTTACCCAGTGTGGAAGGGATTTAGGAATTTAATGCACATTTAATGTACATGACCTGGGCCTCCATTTTAAATTTTAAATTCAAATAAACTCATTTGGTAGTGTGAAACGATGAAATGGAGGGTGTGGAGAGGTTTAATGAATATTTAATATTTTTGACTTGGGCTACCAATGGGAATTTTAAATTCAAATAAATTCAAATTTAAATCTCATGGAGTGTGAAAGGGTATTTGTGGGTGTTAAGTGGACTATTAGAGGAAAATATGAGTTTAATTAGGATTAAGCACGATTATGAAGAATTTGAGGAAGATTAGGGAAATAAAAGAGGATTTTATGGCAAATTCAAGATTTTGGTGACTTGGTAGGGATTTCAAGGGTGTTTTGATGGATTTGCCATGCAAATGACTAAAATTTGGTGTCTACAGATGCCTCTTATTGTACTTTGATACGTGAAAACACAATGCAATGCAAAAACAAGAGACACTTGGTTGTTTGGATTGATGACACATGATAATGAATAGGTGATCATGACTAGATAATGCATAATGAAAGCAACTTTTGGGCTTGAGGAGGGTGACATAAGGTTACCCTAAATCAAGGATAATTTAGGATGCTCCAATCATGGAAGTGATGGATATATGTGATCACTTGATGCAATAAACGAGCTATCCATATGGCAGGTGTCCTCACGATGATGTAATCGATTGTAGATGGTTAGTCAATTTTTCCATATTGATTGTAGCATAAGTCATATAGACCTATACATAAGCATGGTGTATAGTGAATCAAATTTGATTAGAGTTTGTGTTGAGAAGAGAGATTCTGCATTTGACCCAATAGAGTAGAGTTCATGATAGCCTTAGGCAAAGATTCATGAACACATGTAACTCTAAGATTGGGTGTTTGGTTATTGAGCTTGTTTGACATAATTTTTGTGTGGATGTTGTCTACCCCCTCAAGCGACAAGTGGGAGGAAAGAAATGGATGAAAACCATGAGTCGATTGACAAGAAGTGAAATGGGCTATGGTAGAGTGGAGATGAGGTGGCAACCAAAAACTTGAGATGAATTGTAAGGTTTGTTTTTTATTTATTGTTTTTTTTTTTGTGAACTATGAGTGTCCTTATGGTAATCTACTCATCCTATCAAATTGCATGGATAATCAGTCACTGTAACTGCCAAGTGATGAGAGTAGATCACTAGATATGAGTTTCACTCGAGGATCTAAGCTAGTGGATCTATGAAAGGAAAGTAAATTTAATTTATGAAAGCATTAAATTACATGAAATTAAATCTAATCTATGAAAGCATTAATTATATGAAAGTGAATCTAATTTATGAAAGCAAGTAAATCTAGTCTAATGCATGAAAAAGAATATCTAATCTAATACAAGAAAGCAAATATAATCTAATGCACAATAAATCTAATCTATAAAAGTAGGTAATTTGTGTGAAAGGAAAGCTAATCTAGAAAGCAAGTAAATTGCGTGAAAGGAAATTTGACCAAAGGGGTTTGGTACCTTTGGAGCCTTTGAACTAAAATTTTAATTTGACCAAAGGGGTTTGGTGCATTTGGAGCCTTTGAACTATCATGAAAAAGCTAATCTAATGTGCAAGAAAGGAAATCAAAGTTAATACGTAAGAAAGTAAATCTAATCTAGGACATGAAAAGAAAACTAATCTAAGACGTGAAAGTAAATCCTAAGCTAGAACTAATATAAGATAAGAAAGTAAATCCTAAGCTAGAGCTAATATAAGATAAGAAAATAAATCCTAAGCTAAAGCTAATATAAAACAAGAAAGCAAATCCTAAGCTAGAGCTAATCTAAAACAGGAAAGTAAACCCTAAACTAGAGCTAATCTAAGACAAGAAAGTAAATCCCAAGCTATTATAGGAAAGAAAAAAACTATTCTAGATGTTGATCAAAGGGGTTTGATGCCTTTGGAGCCTTTGAATTGAGTTGACCAAAGGGGTTTGGTGCCTTTGAGGCCTTTGAACTAAAATGTGATTGTTGATATGGAGAGACAAAGGGCGCAACCTTTGAAAAAATGACACAACCTTTTGAACTTGGTAGTTGATTTATTATGAGATGTAAATGCTAGGGAAAGGGTACAACCTTTGACAAAAGAATGTAACCTTTTGAACCTAGCAGTTGATTTGTTGTGACATGTGAATGCTAGTCAAAGGGCACAACCTTTGATAAATGGATGCAACCTTTTGAACCTGGAAGTTGATTTATTGTGAGATGTGAATGCGAGGAAAAGGTCACAACCTTTGATAAAATGACACAACCTTTTGAACCTGGCCAAGAGGAGCTTTTTATTAAGGCCTAAGAGGCCTCTATTTTACAATCGTTTTAAGATTTTTTTAAAAATTTTTTGTTTGAGATGAGGGATGAGGTATGGGCATGGATATGTGAAGGGTTGGTTGATTTATTCATGATAGAAATATGACACTGAGTGAATGAGTGGCATGATATGATGTGATGTATACATGCTTTGCATTGTGTTTGATTGATGTGATGTTGCTTGTTCCCCCAAAAAAAGGTGAATGAGAGCTTGTTTGTGGGGTCGATGCTGGACAACAATAAAAATGAGCTTTTTGGTTGAGTCCTAAAAGACCTCCATTTTGTAATCATTTTCATTTTTTTTATATGTAGATGGATATGTGAGGGATGGAGTGATTGATTCATGATAGAGATGGGTATATGATTGGATGGGCAATATGATATGATGTGATGTATGGATGGTGCTATGTATGTGTTTTAGGTTCGGGTACGAGATGATGGAATGGGGCTGGATAGATATGACATGTGAGATGACATGGACTTGATATGTTGAAGTGCATGGATGATGATGTGTAAGGACTCTCTTTTTTTTGGAGGATTTTTTTTTTTTATAAGTAATGATATATTTACAACGGGTTTTTTAGAAAAGGATCCCAAAACCTTAGTTACATCAGAAGCCGAGGCTAAAAAAATGAATAAAAACTAGGGTTGCGCCCAAGGGCAAAGATCCGGGGCCCGGGGCCCTGGTGTCTACAAAAAATGGACTAGGACACATAACATCAAAACTTGGCGTGAAGCCACCAAAAACCAGAAAACGCCGTCGTCAACAATGCTAAAACTGAATGCCATTGCTCCGGTGGGCCCTGTGGCCGGTCCTGGCCAGGACGGGGCCCTTGGCAGGCCAACTTTACTCCCTATCAGGGCCATCTCCCAGCCTGCGTCGGAGCTCGGCCAGGGCATTGGCAGCAGAGGAGGCCGCTTGGGCTGCCGCAGTCAGGGATCCAATTGCCGTGTCGAGAAGGGCCCTGATAGCCAAATTTTGCATCCTATTGTCGAAGTCGGAACTAACTTCGATGGGCTCCGGGGCCTCCATTTTGGCCTTTTTGTTGCTATCGACAACCCTGCTGATGTCAGGGGAGGGGCCTTTGCGAGCGCCACCAGGAGTCGGGGCCCCGCCAGGGCCCTGGGCCGAGTCCTGCACTTTCGAGTGGGCCTGCGATGCTTCGGGGTAGGGGAGCCTTCGGGAGAGGGGGTCTCCTTGGAAATAGAAGCAGCAGGGGAGGCAACGGGAGAGTTAGCCATTTCAGGGGGGACAAAAGACAGGGGAGGGATGCGGTGGAGCTGCGGTTGGTTGGCAAGGGCATGCCTATACAGGATGGCCATGAGGCCTTGGTGGGAGGGCCGAGAGTGGCTTTTGTGAGCACGATCAATGGAAAGACCCAGGGAATACAGAAGGAATCGAGGGGTGCTGACCACCGTGGCCCCCCAGAGGTGGTTGAAGTAGCTCAGGTGGAAACTGAACAGCCATTGGTCCGGGTCGTCGCAGGTGATGTACTGCATCACCGGGACGATGGCCTCATCGAAGGGGCCGGGAGGTTGGAGCGAAATAGATTCACCTTGTCCCACTGCTGCTTCGAGAAGCGGGACAGCTCCTCCTCCCAATTATGCTTGTCCCACCTGACTACTCTGCCCTTTTCCTCATGGTGCAGGCCTGTAACTTTCATCAAGAATTCTTTGGTAACTTTGAAGTGGAGGCCCTTCACCGTGACCTCGTCGTCATTCCACGAGTCCAGAAAGCTTTGGGTAATTTCATCATCAGCTCCTACAAATTTGCTGAAAAAAGGGGTGAATTTTTTGGCGTTGGAGAAAAGTCTGGCCGACTCGCTCAAATCGAGCATGGAAGGCTCGAGGAAGATAGATTTAGAGGCCATGGGGATCGAACTGACGGCCCAGGGATAGGGGAAATAGGGGATACCAGGCCAGAGACACTGGGACCGGGACAGGGGATGGGGGAAGCAGACAAGACTACGGGAAACCTCCATGCGTGATAGATTTAAAACCTTGCAGGGGGCCACGAAGGGGGGAAGCCATCGGCGTCGAGAATGAGCGCTCGGGGCCGGGTGCGACATGAGGGGGGAGGGGCTGAGGGGGCGCGACTGCTGGTTGCCACGCGGGGCAAGGGAGAGGGGCCACTGCCAGCACGCCAGGTGGCACAAACTGAGCGGGGGATCGCCTTGAGGGTACTCCATGGGATAGAGCCACAGGCGAGCTGACGCAGCATGGGGATCCGATGGCGCAACGTCCAAGGCAAAAAGGTCGAAGAGGGCCGACGAGCACTCTGTCTTGGAACTACCAGAACTGCCAACGGAGCAACGCAAATCCAGGCCGAGAAGAGCCGATCTACTGACGTGGCCTAAGACACTTGGCACCGCGAGGGGGATCTGGATGACCAACTCACGGGCTGGAGACGGACATGGATCAGACGACGTGGCGCCATCGGGGGGGAATCCCCTATCCTCTGGAAACCATGCCGGTGGAACTTTGGGGCCCCGGCTCGGGGCAGGCTAGACACCAGGGTCCTCATCGATGCTGGAATAATCTTGCGTAGTAATATGGACCAGAGCTTCGGGAAAGTTCATTGTCCAGGTGGTGAAGTCTTCAACTGAGATGGCTTGGTTTGCCATGAAATCGGTCGCCCTGTTGCCTTCCCTGTACACATGCCGAAAGGCGTGGTCGGGGAATCCCTGGAGGACGGAGAGGGCTTCCCGGATGGAGTTGTGAATGCACCAAAAGCAGTTTCTCGGGCTACGGGCGGCTTTGATAATAACTTGGGAATCGCCCTCAATGATGACTTTTGAGGGTGACTCCCTGAGGGCGGTCAGCCCGCTGAGCAGAGCTGCTGCTTCGGTGAAATTGTTAGTCTGGATGTCGAGCGGAGCAGCAAACGCCATGATCAGGGCCCCGTGGCAGTCTCGGATGACCCCGCCCGCCCCAGAGGGCCCGGGATTACCTTTAGAAGCATCGTCGAAGTTAAGCTTGACCCAGCCAGGGGGCAGTCCACCTTGTCAAAGATCGACGGGAGGGGGCGGGGGGGACCGGGGGAAGCTGAATTCCGAGGGAGGATAGGAGGGTGGCCTCGCCCAACCACCGGGGCGCCTCGGTCAAGGGGATGGAGCGGGAATTCTCAAGGGCAAAGGTCACCGCCTTGGTCGCTATCCACTGGGGGAACGGGCCGGGGAGGAGAAGGCTCTGCTGTTGCGCTCCAGCCAGAGTTGCCAAAGCATATGAGGAAGGCAGGAGCCCCAGAGGAAGCGGATGAAGGGATGGGCAAAGGGGTTGGGCCACTGAGATAGGAGGTCAGAGATGGAGTTGGGGGCCACCCACTGGATAGAGAATTGGGAAAGGATGAGGCCCAAGACTTCAGATGAAAAGGGACAGTTGATAAAGAGGTGATTAGTGGACTCCCAGGCAGCACAACAAAGGAAGCATCTATTCGGGATCTGAAAGCCCCTCCTGATCAGATTCTCGATCGTCAGGATCTTGTTTTGGATGGCCGCCCAAACGAAGTGACTGATTTTGGGGATCAGCTTCTTGGCCCACACCTGTCGGGTTGGAAAGGGAGCCTCGTCAGGGACTCTTTGGAGATTGTAGGCAGATTTGACAGAGAAGACTCCACTGGGAGTACCATGCCAAACGCATCTATCGTTTCCTCCAGAGGACGGGATGACAGTCACCTTGAGGAGGCGCTGAAGCCTGGCAGCTTGGAGCGGGTGCCTGGGATTCAGGATGGGTTTCCAGGTAGCTCGCCCCTGGTTCTGGGAAAGATAGGCCGACACTCTGGGCCCTCTATCCACAAGCCCTGGTTTGAGGATGAGAAGCTCTCTATCAGCAGTCAGGGCCTCATCATGAATCCATCTGTCTTCCCAAAAGTCGATCTTGGCTCCGTCCCCGAGGATCCATCTGGTCCCTTTTCGGATTATGTCTTTGGTGGAGATCAGGGACTTCCAAAAGGCTGATCCATCTCGAGGCTGAGAATCACTGAGGAAGGGGTGGTTATGATAGTATTTTCTGTGCACGATGCTGACCCACTCATCAGGGGTATTGGTGTGCACCTTCCAGGCATGTTTGGACAAGAGGGCCTTGTTCATGAGGACCACCCGCCTGAGCCCGATCCCTCCCTCACCTTTGGGGCGGCAGACCAGGGGCCAGGAGACCAGGGGAATCCTCTTCTTATCTTCGCTGCCCGACCAGAGAAATCGTTTCTAAATTTGTTCGATGTGAGCTACAATGGAGGCCGAGATTCTGAAGACCGACATGAAATATATCGGAATGCTTTGCAGGACTGTCGCCAAGAGGGTGGCTCTGCCAGCCTGCGAGAGGAGGTGACCTTTCCAGGGGGCCAGCTTCCTCTGAATCCGCTCAATCACCCCGCCCCACAGGGCCTTGGAGGATGCACCTGTGAACAGGGGAAGCCCGAGGTAAGAGGAGGGAAGGGAACCAGGGGTGCAGCCCAATATCCGCCCGATTCTGATCTGCCTAGCCAAGGGAGTATGGATGAAGAAAATCTTGCTTTTCTGGAGGTTGATTTTCTGCCCGGCCGCCTCCTCATACAGGGTCAAGATATGCTTGAGGGTCTTGGCTTGAGGGATTGAGGCAGAGGTGGCGAGGATGGTGTCATCCACGAACTGCTGGTGGGACACAGGGGGAAGGCCCGGCGTAGGCCTGATGCCCGAAATGAGACCGCGGGTCACAGCGCCTGAGATGGTACGCCCCAGGGCCTCAGCCAGGATGATGAAGAGGATCGGGGACAGGGGGTCACCTTGGCGGAGGCCTCTGGAACTAGGGAAGAACCCGACAGGGGACCCGTTGACGAGGATAGAGAACCAAGGGGAGGACACGCAGTTGCTGATGAGCCTGACCCAGGAGGGGTGGAACCCAAACTTAAGGAGGACCTTGGACAGGAAATCCCAGTCAACCCTGTCAAAGGCCTTGTTCATATCCAGCTTGAGCAGAAAGGAGGCCTTTTTGGATAGGACGATCGAGTGAATGGCCTCGTGCATGATTATGACACCGTCTGTGATCAGTCTGCCTTTGACCGAGCTGCCCTAATAGGGGGAAATAATCGGGGGAAGGATATCCTTGAGGCGGGAGGCCATGGATTTAGTCAGGATTTTGTACAGGACATTGCACAAGCTGATGGGGCAAAAATTCGAGAGGGATCTGGCTGCCTGGGTCTTGGGGATCAGGGCTATGAAAGTGGAATTGATACCTCTGGGGATGGATCGGGTAGTCTGCAGGTCCCGGATGGCAGCACACACTTCTTGCCCGACGATGTCCCAAAAAGATTGGAAAAATTAGGGGGAATCCGTCTGGGCCCGGGGCCGCCTCAGCCTTCATGGAAAAAGTGGCAGCATGGATTTCGGAGTCAGACAAGGGCTGCACAAGCATCTCATTTGCCATGGCCGAGACAGAAGAAGGGATATGTTCCAGAAGGGATTCAGCCGCTTCTGAGGACATGGGGGGGCTGTCACCCAGGAGCTCCTGGAAGAAGTGGGTGGCTTCAGCCCGGATGTCCTCTTCTTCCTTGATGATTCTGCCATCATTGCCCACCAACTCAGCAATTCTGTTGGAACCCCTATTCTTGAGAGTCGACGCGTGGAAGAACTTAGTGTTTGCATCACCATCTTGGAGCCACAGGGCTCTCGACTTCTGCCTCCAAAAGGTTTCTTCCCTGGCCAGAATGTTGTGATACTCGCTGAGAGCAAGGCGTTCCTCTTCCCTGAGCCCCGGGTCTTGGGAGCCTGCTTGAAATCTGGACTCGAGGTCTTCGAGTTTTTCTTTAAGTATCGCTTTGTTTTCAAAGATATTACCGAACACCTCCTTATTCCATACCTTGAGTTGCTCTTTGAGGCGTCTCAGCTTGTGAAAAACTTGTTCAGCGGGGCGTCCAGGGACTGGGGGAGCCCACCAATGGCCTACCTGGGCCCGAAAGTCAGGGTGATGCAGCCACATGGACTCGAACCGGAAAGGCCTCTTGGGGGAGGGGCGATGATCGGTTTCGAGGAGGAGGGGGCTGTGATCAGACCCAATTTTGGGGAGGGCCAACAGGGTGGCATCGACAAACATGGGAAGGGCTTCCTTGGACAAGAAAACTCTATCTAGTCTGACCTGGATATGGTTTGCTCCCGCTCTTCTATTGGACCAAGTGAACCTGGCTCCTTTCAGGCTGACGTCCATGAGCTCATTGAGGGCGGTAAAGGCTCCAAAGTCCTCCATGCTCTTGCCCTGAACCATTGAGCCCCCACTTTTATCAAAGAGGAACAGGGGATTGTTGAAGTCCCCGACCAGGATCCAGGGCAAGGGGGCAAAGGCTTCTCTCATCGAGCTAATTTCCTTCCATAAGGCCGCTTTCTCGATGGGGTTGTTAGGAGCGTAGACGTTGGACAGAATCCACGAGCGCCTTGACTTCACGCAATGGACCAGAATGTTGATTATTCTGGGAGACGAAGATATGAGTCTTCCCTCGAAATACCGGGGGTCCCACATGCACAACAAACCCTCGACTGAGCCGGCCGCCGGGGTAGACAGGGACTCGCAATTGCGCCAGGTAGCTTGGGCTACACGTCGGGCAGCAACGTCATCTATTTTGGTCTCCTGAAGAAGGAGGAAGGACGGGCGGTGATCCCTGCGAAGTTGGTCGAGGATCCTTTTCTTGGGGGCCCCATTGAGCCCCCTGATATTCCAGGTGATGAGCTTCATTTGACACCCTTGTGGGGTCGCTTGCCCCCCTTCTCGGCCTGAGCGGGGGGTTTGGGTCGGATGGCGTCCGTCTTGGAGAAGCTTGCGCCAACGTCAGAGAGAGTTGCCTGGGAGCCATTGGCTATGTCATCTTCAGTGATCCTTGTCCGCTGGTCACCCAGGGTGGGCCGCCCTCTTTTGAGTTTGCTACCAAAGTCTGTGGCAAAAGTCCTACTCTGGGTCATCTTGGGGCTGACTTCATCGGGCCCGGACGGAGAACTAGCTTCGATCTCTTCATCTGACCTCTCAGATCCGCACTCCAAGGGAGGAAGCCCAGCAGGGATCACCGGGAGGGGCGGTGGGGGGTCGAGGGGGGATAGCGGGAGTGGGGGGAGAAGGGGGCCCCGACAGAGGTGGGAGCCAGTGGGGAAAGGAGCCCGGGTGGCTCGCATGCCTGGAGGGGGGCGCAAGCAGGGGCCTACGGGGAGGGATTCAAAGCGGGTAGGGAGGGAGAACCTGGGATCGGGGCCCCGAAAGATGACCCAGGGGAGGGAGCAACGAAAGGGGAAACCTGGGGAAGACCGCCCTCCAGATCGGGGTCCACATGAGAGTCCTTTGGGGTAGAAGGGGGAGCCTCCTTGTTGGTCCAGGCCTGGGATCTGTGGCCATCGCGAGGGGGCCCTCGAGACGGGGCCCGACCTGATCGGGAAGGGAGTTTGGGGATAGGGCCATCAGCCTTTCTGGAAACCGGGCATTGGTGGGAGAGGTGACCCTGAGTGCAGCAGGTGGGGCAGAAAGCAGGTTTGTTTTCGTAGATCAGGGGCTAGCTCCAAAAGAAGGACCCAGAAGAGATGGTCACCGAGGAGGGGAGTTTGGATTCGAGATTGGCGTTGACGCAAAATCTGGCATGCACCATTCGGGATCCTGCCTTGGTAGCGGGGTCGAAGGCCACCAGGTCCCCGACCGACTGAGCAATGAGTCTTAGGATATCTTCATGCCACAGGTGGAAGGGAAGGTCTAGGAGACGAACCCAGACCAGGGTGAAGTTGATGCTTTGGGTGCTGGGGTGGAAGTCAGCTCCATAACGCCTGAGGAAGAGGCTTTTGCGCCCCAAAAACTAGGGCCCGCCCGATAGGATCTTTTTGGCATCCTCATTGTTATTTAGTTTGATGATGAAGAAGCCCTTGGTCAGGGCAACCAGTTGAATATGCCCGAACACCTTCCATTTGGTAGCCGCCCATCTACGGATGGTTTCCATGTCTGGGCGCCCTCCCAGGAATTTCCCTACCAGGGAGGCAGAGGAACCAGCTACCAAGGAGGAGTAGACCTCCTCCTGAATAGAAATGTGGGTGCCCTCGAGGGAAAGCCCTAGCCCCAGGGCCCGGGAAGGGGCCCTGGTGCCCGCCAAGATCTGCTGATAGGAGGGTTTGGGCCCACCAGGATCAGGGGGATTTTTCCCTAGGCCTGCGCTCGCATCGAGGCTGGCCTGGGGGCCAGGGCCCAAGATGTCGTCCCCACCCTGGTCGCGAATCAAATCAAGCGCAGAGCCATCCTCTGGGCCCGTCGAGGGTCCTGCTGGCCCGGGACCGGGCCCTGACGTGCCTGATCTCGATCCCGAACCCGATCTCATCCAAAAACTTGCACCATTCTCTGAGCCTATCCCCAACCCTGCGTCTGTACTTGCTCTTGCTCCTGCTCTTGCTCCCGCTCCCACCATCTCAAGTCCGACTTGCTTATCAGGTACCATTTTTTTGGAGGATTTTTATTTTTGCTGATGTGTTTGATTTGATTTGCTTGATTGTTTTTGTTTTTTGATGTGTAATGTTGGATAGACATATGTGATTAGATAATTATGATGTGTTATATGGGATGAATTATGATGCAAAAGGTGGATGATGATGTGCAAAATTATGCATGGTATATGTTATAGATGAGAGAAGTAGAATAAATAAGAATTAATTGTGACTAATATGATAAACATAATAGAATAAATGCATGCATGCGCATTAGATTATTGTTTGTAAGTTGCTTAGACATGTATTGCTACTCATGATATTAATGGATTAATCAAGGGCATCAATATAATGGTAATGATTTGATTGTAGAATGGATAATAGGAATTAAGACACAAAATATGCATAGGGTAAGTGTGGGTGAAATTTTGCATGCATTCACCCGCACATCCTTTTTTTAAAGCAAGATGATGGATAGTAGAAATACAATTTTGGAGCCAAGATTGGTAAGCAACGGATGTTGATTAATGAAAAGAAAGCACTAATGCTCGACATAATCTTCTACGAAAGTTGCTAGAGGTTTTGAGGGTTGGAACATGATAAACTATAGAAATGGGTTATTGCAAACCTCTGAGCAAGTCCCAAAGCCCCAAAAATAAAGAAATACAAAATCCAGTTAAGTACTAGCCTGGGCAGGAAAATGGGTTTCTACCAGACTCAAGGTGTGTCTCAAAACCCTGCCACAATGGAAGAATAACAAGAATGACCAAAGGAGGACCAAGGATACTAAAAATGTGGTTAAGTGTAGCAACTTGTGGGAAAATGAGCAACCATGGCCCCTAGATGAGCCTAGAAAAATTTTGGGTCATGGGTAGAATCTTGGGAGCTTGGCCGAATTTTGGGCCACTATCGGATGCTGGACGGATCCCAAAAGTCTACCATAGAAATACTTGGTAGATAAATGGATCACTAATGGACTTGGAAGGATTCCTAAGAACCCGTTACATGGGCAAGTAGAAAAACGGCTAAGTGTTGTATTAAGCGAAAAATTGGGCACCTGTTGGCCCTCAAAGGGGTCCCAAAAGTCAACTAATTTTGAAAGGAGGGTGCACATCCAAAAAGCCTACCCAAAAGGATTAGAAGTATCACTGGTAGAATTTTGGGTCACGGATGGAAATTTAAGACACTGGTTGTTACCGAAAAAATCCCAAAAGTCCATCGATGCCAGAATCCCTACCCATCTCCAAAAAGAAAGGAGCCACCAATTCAGCTATAGAAATGTGTCACTATTGGCTAGTGAGGGGAAGCCTGCCAATTATCCAATAGATAATGGAAGGAAATATGACCTCATGGAAGTTTTCAACATAAAAAAATCATCTCGTACAGATTAATGATCCTCTACTTGCAAGTGCATGCGGGTGGATATCGTGAACCAACAACATTGTCAGATGAGTCAGATGATCAAGGTCATAGATGTGTAAAACAAAGATGACAATCACCTAATAATAGCCTTCAACTGCAAAGCGTAGGATGGTAGAAGGGATATGTAGCCTGGCCATTCCCCTAACACAACCGCCTTCCCTAACTTGGTATCATGACTGTTTGCAACTGAATTCATTGTAAAAGCTATATATACTAGAATGCAAGGAATTCAAAGCATTGCCTCTTAGGCTTTTACAATCTATATGTAAGCTAGGATTTTATACATTAATAACAAGGAGTTGTTATTTAACCTCTAGTTCAATTCGGTTGTAGAATGTGATTGTATATGAGATTGCTTATTTCTAATTTTAGCTTCCTCAATGTTAATGATGTTAATTCTGCTTTCTAAATTCTCCCTCATGATGCATTCACTTGTTTTGAAATTTGTAGTCTGATAAGATACATCTAAAATGTGAGTAAAGCATTTTACAGTTGATGAGAAACAAATTGGTCTATTAGGTTATTTGCTTTGTATTATGGCATGGTCTCTTATGTGAGTTTTGATGAGGCCTAATGCATACCACCATGAGTTCTAGCTTTGGTTGTGTTTATTTCCTTTCAGCACCCTTTTCCCACACGTTTAAGAAGTAGTCGGCCAGGGCTTTCCAAGGAATCGACCTCCTCCGAAGATTGACCAGAGAGCTTCATAGCTCCATGGTAATTCAAAGTTGATCAAGATCTGTGGGCGCACAATCCTTTTTGTCAGGTATATTTCAAGACCAACAATTTTTGGCACACCTGGTGAGACCCAAAGGTCTCACCATCTTTGTTAAACAAAGCCTGGTAATATTTTGTGTGGTAATGTAGTATTTTGTTCACTTGGAGACTCTACTAGGGACTGTAATCTAGATTTATTCTAGATATTTTTTGCTAAGAAGCATTATCCCACCATGCTACCAATAGTTTTTGGTATGCATGGTGGGACACAATTTCACTTTTTGGTTAAATCAGAGTTTGGTGATGCATTGGTTTATCTAGATTTAAAATCACCTATTGACTCTACTGTCAGTCCATATCAATGACTTATTACCTTTAATATCATATTAGATATTACTTTACCAGAGGAATCAAGGTTTGATGAGTAGTCTTGACCTCATTTGTGGAGAAATTATGCTCATATGCCGACTCCAACTTGAGGGAAGAGCCCATAAGTCTTGAAGAATCAGTATCATAAGGGACTTATGGCTCAATAATATTATCCTCAATGGGATAACATAGGTACTCTTAATATCTTGGATTGACATGACATGCCCAAGGTAGCTCTAAATACCTTGCCAAATTTTTATGGTATAGAGAAGACTGCATTTGAGCACTATTAGGATGTTGCTTCCTTGGTTGTTCTTCATAATATTGCATTAGAAGATGTGATGGTCAAGTTGCTTGTTATTTCTCTCAAAGGGAAGGTATTGCTATGGTACAAATTATTGGAATATGTAAGCATTTGCTCATGGGCTTATTTGGTAGAAGCACTCATTGATACATTTGATGATTTTGTAGATCCTTTCTTATTGCTCACCAAAATCTCATTCATAAAGTGGACCCATTATGAAAACATTGTTGACTTTAATGTCTATTTTCATAAGAATGTGGAGAAGGATACCCCATGAGTTTTGATTGTCACTTGCTCAAGTGTATCTATATTATATCCAAGATTTCCACCCTTATATAAGCATTCTTATCCAACAATATAGAGAAAGGAGATTCCCACATATTTTTAGGGAGTCCATTCATGCTGAAAATATGTTGATCCAAGCAGGCAGAATTCCATATTGAGAAGTTGCATCACCTCTCCTGCCCTTCATAGCTTCATCCCCTAAGGATATCAGGCCCTGCTTGTATCAAATAGTAAATACTAGTCCTCCCATAAATTCTCATGAAGGGAGGCACCAAACAGAGTGAGAACTGGGAGTCAAGGTCCCATGATTGGCTGAGGGAGCTATAAACATGGAAAAACTTACAAAAGACAAGGGAAAAGATCTAGATAGATGTTTTACAGCTACATGGCTACCCCAAACCCCCACCCATATTCAATCACCATATCCAATAGTGGAGATGCAGCGAGATAAGACCAAGGTATGCAACGATGATCAAAGCTCAAAATCAGATGTGCCTCTATTTCATAATAGTCTCCTGTTTGAAGAGAAGGATAGTCATCATGAGAGAGAAGCGAGATATTATGTAATGGACTACATGATTGCCTACAATACAATGCAAAGACATGAATATTGGGAAGGTGCAATCCTGGTGACCTCTCATTCTGGATAGCATGTAGAGGATAGTCTCTTGCCCCCACTGGTATAGAGCATTAAAGCAAGAAGTCGTATGACTTCAAAAATTCCTTCACCACAAAGCACACCACTAAACCAAAAAAGTATGAAGGCATATGAGAAGCTATAATTCCCAACTATTAGTGCTAGACAAAGAGTAGAAAGTATAGAAAAATTGCATAACTTATGCAATAATTTTGTGCCTACACCAAAAGGATGGAGGGAAGATTTATTGGCATCCAAAAAGGTCTACCTGATTAATATTTTTCTTGAAAATACATCAAAAACCAATGACGCTCATACAAGCACTAATAGCTCCCTTTTTGCCCTCTAGAAGATCATGCTCCTCCCTTCTACTTATCTCTAGTTTTGGAGAAGCACATGTTGTATAGCTATGTAATAGATCTTAAGGCCCCAATCTCAATCTGTAACAAGTGGAATAACACCTTTGTTTCTTTTGTGCTAAATGCTATCTTATTAATCTGAAATAGGATTATAGAGTGAGTTTTCTCTTGAGAAAGGTTTTATCCCCTTTTTTCACACGAATTTAGGAGAATTTTCTAGTGTTTCTTTGGTTCCCTCAATGAAGGTGGGCTTCTGTGTGCGTGTCCCATCAGTAATAATGTTTGATGTTGTCCTTTTAAACCTGCTCTGTGTCTAAAAAAGGAGTTAGTGTGTTTGGGGGCCTACCTTGGCCAAAACCCGTAGTTATGAAGACAAATCAACTCAAATATGAAGAGAAACATGATGAAAGTTGATGAGAATGCTATAAAAACTACTTAAAACTGATATATACCTTATTTGATGCTGTAAATCTACTGTAGGGATGATTCACATGAAGGTATGCAAATTGGATTCCAGGTTCGATAGTTGAGTTATGAACTATTGCTATTGACTATTGTTGAAAGTTTGTTATTCAGATGTGTTCTAGATGTTGTCTGTTGTTGTCTGTCAGGTGTAGAATTGTCAGAAAGGCTTCTGGTAAAATTTTGGTAGAGTCCGGGTATGTTGACTGAAAGTGAGAGAGAGACAAATGAGGGATTTGGTCCACTATTTATAGGGAAAATCAAGATCATATGGGTAGTTAGGTGTACTAGACCCTAGAGTCAAGTCCTATTGTGGTCAAGTTAGGGTTTGTGAGGTGGCATGTCTAGTCATCCTCTCACGTGCCCTAAGAGAAATATTCTATTCTCACACATGTGTGAGCTAGGGTTAGGGTTAAATCTAGTTGGCTAATCCCTAGGTTAGACAAGGGTTGGGTTAGGTATTCTAGAAAATATCCCAACTAATTTGGGGTGCACACATGTGTGAGGACATGTTTAGGGCTAATTTGATTCTTAACCCTAATTAAACCCAATTTAATGATAAAGTGCATTTTAAGTGAAAGTCACTTGCAAATTAAAATCCTAATTAGTCTAATTAGGGTTTTAGCCCATGGGAACACTAATTAGGTGTAGGAAAGGGTTTAGGTGGCCTTAGGAAGCTAGTAAGTGGCCCTCTTGCGAATAAAAGGTATTTTGGATGCATCTTGCATAGTTTTGTAGGTTTTGCACCTATGAACAATTATGATGGCCTACGATGGCCTATGTAAACCTACAAGTGTCTATGCAAGTCTACAAGTATCTACAGATGAGCATGTGTGACTTTTAGGTATCTACATTTACCCATTTTTGTACTATGCTATGTAAAACATAGTTTAGTGCAAAAATATGATGGAAGAAAGTGGTGAGGTGTTTGAGAAGATGAAGAATGTTGGGATGAATGCAAATGAATGACTACAGATGAAACATGATTAGGAAACAAATGATTTGCCAATTTAGTACAATATTTTGCAATATTGTACTAGTTTTTTGTGAGGGAAACTTAAGATTGCTTTGTTTTTACGACCAACACAAGATGGTCCAATTACGAATAGAACAACTACCTATTCAAATTTTTGCTTTTGATTGATTGATGAGTGCATGATGACATATGTCAAATAATTTGAGTTGAGTGACACGGATAAATCAAGCGTAACATTCAGTATGTGATCAACATCGATATACAAAATGAAATCAAGATGTGTTCGAGAGTGTGCATGGCTCTCGTGATCTATCAGATGTTTGATTAGGATGGGAATATATCTTGAGATAATCTTCAATTTTTTTTTTTTTAGAAAAATGTAATATCCGTGATGTGGGTGTTTGATTGTTTGGTCGTATGCAAAGCGGATTTGTGTATAAATACCACCTCAAGCGAGGAATAAACAAAGATATATATGAAATGTGGTGATGAGTTGATTGATAGAGGAAAGTGGTGACAAAAGGTGGAAAATTTGGGCAGATGATGGTGGGGAAGGAAGAAGAAGTTGCAAGAGTGAACAAAATTTGAAAATGGTGTTAGGAGGTTGGGTTCACATAACACCATGTAAACCAAGACTGGAGTTCACATGGTGCCATTCGAATTGGACTAGATTTTGCATGGTGGCATGCGAACTGGATTGTAGTTCAGATGAGAGCATGCAAAATAGGGTTTTAGGGTATATAAGGCTTTCATCACGCATGCGAGGGGTCATTTGCGATGTGAAGAGTTGTGAAGAGAGGAGTGTGGAAGAATCGATGAAGTAAAAAGCTTATGAAATCCTAAGTTGGTATGAAGATGGTGAGAGGGCATGTGAACACTAACGACCGACACAGGATCCCATAAGTAAGTACCCGAGACTCAAACTGATTTTGATTTTGAATTGCGTGAATGTTTGAAAAATACGATAATGAGTTTGAGTGTGCATGGACATTTGCATGTGATAAATGATTTAAATGTGTGCACAAAGTATCAAAGTGGTGAAATGGGTATCCATAAGTGTTGACCATTTTTTTGTTTGACCAGTATTTTGAATCGTTTGACTACGTGATGTATATCGTGTGTTAAAGGTTTACTGTAATTGTTTTGAATGAATGGTGTACTATTTTGGAAATGTGATTGAACTTTCACTATAAAGGTCGAAATGGGTGTCCAAAAATATAATTTATTTTTCATTTTGTGATGTGTTGGTGAGTCTTGGAATTGCGTATCGTGAGATGTATGTTTGCAAGGTTTGACTTTGGTATGTGATGTGTAATGTGTACGGTTTTGAAATATGTTTGGACTTTAATCGTGAAAGGTCAAAATGGGTATCCAAAAATATTACTTGTTTGATGTCGTGTCGTGTTTTTGTAGATGTTATAAGTGCATGCTTTGAAATGCATGTTTGTGGATCGCATGTTGATTTGTATGTCAGAAATATGGTGGGTTGGCATGTGAATGTGATTTTTGCCATGAAAGGGCCTAATGGATGCCCAAAAATGTTAGTTTTGTAGAGTTCACATGGAGGTATGAGAATTATTTTTTTGTTTTGCAATGTTTGATGCATGAGGAATATTTTTTGAAGTTTGTATGTGATGAATGTTTGTATAATATAAGATAAATGAATTGATATGCATGTGAAACTGATAAAAGTTTATGTGATGTTTTTGAATGAAAACATGTGAAGAAGATTGAGCCGAGGCATCGTGTGTGCTCGTTGAGAGCTGTCCTAGGTGAGGCATGTGATGAGGAGGATGTGAAGTGGATGGGGAGAGTGTGGATGAATGGAGTATGGGATGTGTTGAGCATTAATGCCGACATGGCATACATCTTAGCATTGTGTGAGAGGTGGGATCCATATAGGAACACTTCACTTTCCTACAAGCGAGATGACCATTATGTTGGAGGATATATACGAAATATACAAACTACTGATAGAGAATTTTCTAGTGAGGATAGTAGCATATGGTATGCAGAAGGAGGTATTGCAGTGCACATTTAGTGCGAAGTGGGAGGAGGTACAATTTGAGAAGGGAGTAGACTATGAGTACTACTGGTACAAGAAGATGTCTAATCGTCATTATGCGACGATGCTTTTGATATCTACATATACTTTGCTGAATATCTCAGGAGTAAAGTTCTCCTAGAATATTATGGATGTAGTGTGTGAGATTCTAGAGCATGAGGTAGTGTTCACGTGGGTGCCCATGTTGTTGGCACAGGTATATAGGGAGTTGCATGATGTAGTGCAAGCGACACAAACTAGCTTGAGTTGAAGCCCATTGCTACAGGTTTGGGCATGGGAGCATATAGTTGTAGAGCAACCATCACTATTTGCTTATGGTGCTCATGAGTTGATGGATGACTTTTTACCTTACACCTTAAGATGACATACAAATATGGGGATGAAGAGGGGAGATGAGGGTGATTACTTGTTTTAGAGGAGACAATTAGGCAATTTGAAGCCTAAGAATATTTAGTGGAGGCCTTGGAAGGGTAGGGTAGTGTGGGAGAATGATGGTGAGCAGTTGGGGATGATCTACTAAGGGCGATAGGTTGTAGGGAAGTACAGGTAGCAGGTAGAGTTCTTTCGCTTTAGTAGAGTCATGCGATAGTTTAGGTTGTGATAGGGGAGACCAAATCCACCTGTTGTGATAGGGAGGAGGTAGGGTGATCCAAGGATGCGACCTGTAGTGCCTCCCATAAATGTTGGGAGGGATACCCCGATGGTGATTATAGACGTGGATGACACTAGGACTACTCTTGAGTAGGATGCATGGTGGGCCACATAGAGGTGGGAACTAGGAGTTGGAGTGATTGATGGCTGGGTGGAGCTAATGGGAGGATTGCCTACAATGGGAGGACAAGCACCAAGGAGAGTTGGACTAGAGCTGGATGTAGGATCAAAGGATGAGATAGATGAGACTTTTATATGATAGAGGTGATGTCAAGATTATGGGTTTGAGATTCTTTTTGTGAGGTTACCAGAGTGATAGGCCAACGACGGGGTCAACTTGTAGATGATATAGTTCCCATGGAGGAGGAGGGAGGTGGTATGGTAGCGTTGGTCACCAATTCAACACCACGTGCTAGGGCAAGGGTGGACCAATGATGCAACATATAATGAACACCATGTCGAGACGGGACAAACAATATTCGAAGAAGGTTGGTTCCTTCGAGAGCAGTTCTAGCTATCTACATCACAAAATAAGAAAAGGAAAAGTCAAAGGGGGAAAGAAATAAGAAAATATCCATAGTCAAAAATCATAAGGATGGGTATAATAGCATCAAGAACTATGCAAAAAACATACCACATATGAAATGTAGACCCCACACCTAATAGATCACCCAACAATACCTATGTTCCAGCTCCTATGAACGGTGGACGGGGGGTGAATTCCATAACCAACATACAGGTGCATGAGATCTAGGATTTAGAATCAAAGTGCTCCTATCCAAATGGCTTTAGCAAAAATAAACCCTCTACTCGTATTTACAAATGCACACTCCTAAGTCACTCAAGTATACCCCATGGAATCTAGATAGTAGAATATCATGGGATAACTTAAACAACCAAACATAAATAGGCATTCATACAATTAATAAAGAATAGGAAGACAAAGTCAGAGACCAAACAATGTAGAATTTGTATTTACATAGAGGTAAACCTTACATATGAATTGTAATGGCTAAAGATTCATCCTTAGGAATGACCAAAATTCCACTATTTATAGGTATATTTACATCAATTTTAAAATTAAACATTAATGGCGGTAGGCGGGAAGACAATCCTTACGATAGAAGAGCATTGCACTGGTACACTATTCCTTTAGATGATGTCGATATTCTAGAAGGAATTGGATGCATCTAGTTGGATCTGGACCCTTAGATCCTCTAATATTTGCACCCAGTTCATTAATTCTCAACTGTTTTGTCCTTCTCCTTAATTGGCAATCCTTTGGCTAGGCGATGAGTGACAGGTATTGAAGTGCCTTGGGAGCAACATGCCTCAAATTAGTCTCCTCCATGTACATTGTTAGGTACCCAAACTGCTGGAGTGATGGACAAGTCTTCTATTTGAATTTTGGGCAATGGTAGGAGCCTTGCATGTTGGATAGGTGCATTTGTCTTGCTCATAGAGAGGTTTGAGAAGAGGGTAGATTTTTACCAAAAACTCTACCCTATTTGCATTTGTATCTCCCTCTCAAGATGGGTGGAGGTCTTTCTCATTCCTAAGTGTGGGTTTGCACAATTATTTTGCCCTTGCTAGCCACTTGGAAGGCCCTCCCAACAAGTTGGGTGGGTCTTTTAGAATTTTTTTCCCAAGGCCAAGGGCATATTGTCTGCCTGCTTTATCCTCTGTCTCGCATTAATCTATCATCTGCTCGTCGGTTTGTTCCACCTACGGTTTCTGCTACCACCAGTTGGTGTCTTTCATCCCTCCATTGAAGTTCCTTCAAAATTAGGCAAACTCCTTTCGATAAAAGGGAATCACTTCTTGTAGGCAAGAGTGGGTGAAGGGTGCATAATTTCACCCATACTTCTGATGACTTAAAGGGGTTTTCCAACTCCTAGAAAAAAAGGAACCTAGAAGGATTAGGAAATATAATAGTCAAACAAAGATATGAAGGAGAAGAAGGAAGGGTGCAAAGGAAAGAAGGATGCAAAGAAGAAAACTAAGGAGAAACTAAGCATGAAAATATGTCGAAAGAAATGAGACATTTAACATGATGAAAAGCAAAGTAGAGGAAATGGAACATGTATACAACCAATGAGAGTGAAAGGGGAAAACAAGAAAAAGAAAGCCATAGGGACAGGGTCAAGGCGGCCAACATAGAGATAATTGTTGTGAATAAGACAAGCAGTGGAAAAAATAAGCAAATGCTCAAGAAGCTTGCTGTAAGACACACATAAGAAGAGAGGGAAAAAGGAAATAGTAGAGATAATGAAGCATTTGTTACCAACCGAAGGAGTTACAGGCAACAAAGGGGAGAGGAAGGTGAAGGGGAATAAAGGGTGAGCAAATAGGGAGACACGAAGGGAAAAGCAACCTGAAACCTATCAAGTGAAACCAATAGGGCATATACCCTTCTTCACGAGGTATTCTTACGGATTGAATCCCCCTAAACACAATCCACAAAGACCTAAGACATTCCAAGAGCAAAAAAATTGCCATTGTATTTTATCTCTACTATCCTAGGCCATATGTTTTACAAAACCCAACAATGATCCTCTTTTACTAACTATTATCAACCAAGAGGCCATTTAACTTCAACCACAACTTGTAGTTTACACCTTATGGTCTCATTTGCATCTTATCGTAGGGGCTATTTATAGCATACTCACCTTACGTTGTGCTTGCATATGTGAGTTCCAAGGCTTGTTGTAGCTCTTGGGGATGAGTTAAGGGGCCTTGAAAATTATTGGATATATCCATTGGGCTACGGGGTCATGACAACAACATATATGACATAAAAATAGGAAAAAAACATAGAGACGGAGGAGAATGTTACACTTCCTAAACAATTTTTGGGGAATCCTTTGTTGATGCTTCTCGATGCCTGACCAAGTGGTAGATTTTCATAGGACTTTGTTTTACCAATGGTCAGTGATAAAACTTGTGATTCCCAATGCATTGGTCTTGCATAATGCAAGACTTTATTTAATGGTCATAAAAATGCAGTATGATAGGCATGCCTAAGCCAAGATGTTATATGTAAATCACCCTTTGAATTTATAGTGGTCAAACCAGATCACATTGTATTTTAGGTGTCGCTTGTGATTCATCTGACGCTGTCCAAACTGGCTTAGAATTACAATAAAATAATTTTTTTAATTCACCTGTGTCTGAACACTTAGGCCTTTGAATCCTAGGGTGGTAATACCTTTTGCCACCATATTCCACCCTTTAAGCAGTGAGCTGTCAGGGATAAAATTTTCATGTTGTCCCTTTTTGAGATTGGCCACTTGTGCCAATCCCATGGTTGACTATTCCTCTGTCTTGAGGTACTTCTCCTGGTCATGGGCATCCATGTCCTTGCCTAGATCTAGCTGAATATGGGGTTGATCTATCACACTGCCCTAATGAACGTGCTTATCTTGGCACATTTGTTCATTGTTTGTGCTCATTGTGTGATCTAACACAAGTTCTTGGTGGGAAGTAGTTGGATGGAGCCTCCACATCAAATATTGCTCGACCCCGATAACTTCCTGAGTTGCAAGAAATTGGTTTCCCCTGATTGGTGTAGAAGGAAGCTGAGCTCAGGACCAAGATCATAGATGTAGAATAGATATGCCTAGGTGGAGGTTGGGAGGATTCATTGTGGAATCCTCTTCCAACTCTTCTCAAAGTGAACATTAAAGTCCACCACATTTTCAAGAGGGCTCCTCTTGATAAATATGAATTCATTTAGATATTGGAAGGGATCCTCCATTTTACCAAACATATCCATGAGAGGATTTGCTAGATCCATCCATGTAGAGATGCTTCTATGTTGTAGGGTTTTTTACAAGAGCCATGCTCTTCCTTCAAGGGAAGCAACCGACATCCTGATCATTGCATATTTGTGCATGATATCATGAAGGGTGTCTAGAGAAGTCATATTTTCAAGGTGTTTCTTCATAGCTCCCTTGCCACCACTGTATTTTATCAGGGTATGGAAGGCGACTTCCAGAATACTATATCAGTGAGGGAGATTGAGGGGACCAGGATCATTCCACTAGGGGAACAATGGCTAAGCCATCATGACACCAATATTTAGAGGTACCATATCTTCTGTTGGAGTTAGAGTTGGAGTAGCTAGAGTAGCATGCTATCTCCAATAGTGAGGTCAAGGCTAATAATTGTATCTTGAGTCCTCCAGGATGTTTTGGATCTTTAGCACGAGCAGAAGAATGGTCCCATGATCTGGATGTGTTGCACAATTTAAGTCACCAAGTGACTTTGAGAAGATCTGGGAAAATCAGAGAGTCACCAAACTCTAATTTCCTAAAACATAGAAACTTTGTGAGTTCCCCAGTAGAGTCACCAAAAACTATTGGTCACCAATCTATCATCGTGCACTAGGACGGGGGCAAACCAATGATAAACATAGAACGATTGTCACATCGATATGGGGCAACCAATCTTTGAAGATCGATTCTTTTGGGGGTGGTTCCAGCTATCTACATCATAAAATAGGAAAGGGGAAAGGGCAAAGAAATAAGAAAATGGTCATAGCCAAAACTCACAAGGATAGGTATAGCCGCATCAAGACCTATGCAAGCAATATACCATGTATGAAATGCAAACCCCACACCTAATATATCATCCAACAATACCTATGTTCTGGATCCTATCAGTGATGGGCAGGGGGTGAATTTTAAAAACAATGTATAGGTGCATGAGATCTAGGATTTAGAATCAGAGCACTCATGTCTAATTAGATTTAGCTAAAATAAACCCTCAACCTATATTTACGAATGTGCACTCCTAATTCACTCAAGTAAATCCTACAAAATATAGATAGCATAATATTATGGGATAACCTAAACAACTAGATAGAAATAGGCATTCATACAATTAATAAAGAACAAAGAGACAAGGTCAGAGACCAAACAATGTAAAATTTGTATTTACATAGAGGTAAACCTTACATATGAATTGTAATGGTGAAAGATCCACCCTTAGGAATGACAAACATTCTACTATTTATAGGTATATTTACATCAATTTTAAAAGCAAACATTAATGGTGGTAGGTGGGAAGATAATTCTTACGACAGACAAGCGTTGCACTAGTACACTGTTCCTCTAGATGACATGGATCTTCTAGAAGGAAGTAGATGCATCTGGTTGGATTTGGGCCATTGGATCCTCTGACATTTCTACCCAGTTCATAAATTCCCAATTACTTCATCCTTCTCAACTGGAGATCCTCTAGCTAGGCAATGAGTGACAGGTATTGAACCACCTTGGGAGCAATGCACCTTAAATAAGTCACCTTTGCATACGTTGTCAGGTACCCAAACTACCAGAGCAGTGGACAAGTCTTCTATTTAAATTTTGGGTGATGGTGGGAGCCTTGCATGTCGGGCGGGTGCCTTTTTCATGCTCACGGAGAGGTTTGAGAAGAGGACGAACCTTTACCCAAAACTTTGCCCTATTTGCATTTGTATCTCCCACCCAAGATGGGTGAGGGTCTTTCTCATTCCTTAGGGTAAGGTCACATAATTATTCTGCCCTTGCTAGTGACTTGGAAGGCCCACCCAACAAGTTGTGGGTCTTTTAAAAAGTTTTTCCCAAGACCAAGGGCAGATTGTCCACCTACTTTATCATCCACCCTGCTTTAATCCGTCGTTCGACCATCAGTTTGGTCTGCCTGCGATTGCTACTACCACCACTTGGTGTCTTCTATCCCTACATCAATGTTCCTTAAAAATTAGGTGAACTCCTTTCGATCAATATATAATATATATAAATAAAAAAAATTAAAAAAAATAATAAAATTATAAATATGAAGAAAGCAATGTATGTATACATTGTCATTTATCTTTGTTTTAGTTTTGAAAATGTGGTAGTGTAGTTTTATTTTTTCATTTTGTTTTAGGGTTAAAGTTTTATTTTTGTTGTTTTGGTCTTAGAAATTTTGGTTTGATTATAGTATGTAAGTTTTATAAGAACTCACAATGTCTAACAATATTTTGTGTTCACAGAGCATCGTGGAGCATGCATTAAGAGTATTAGGTTTACATGTAGGCTGAGAACAAGAAAAAGACTGCACATACACAAATATGAACAGATATGGCATGACATCTATTATCATGATGCTTGTAGATATGGAGTCCAACACGGTTAATGATAAATATGACAATCGATGGCCAGACGATGCAGCTGAATATCATGGTGCGAGTTGGATAGGAGTGACTGGGCATCACTAAAATTTCAAACAATATTTAATTAGAAAGAGATACCCAAGGTGGTATGGCATGGTAAATGGATAAAATCATGACTAAATCCATGACACGACAATTTTAGATTGGACAACATGAAATTAAAGTCACAATGGTGACTTGGACTGAGCTTAGTTTGATCATGAGACTAATGTGTAGACGATAGGCACCAATCACGACTGGTGAACGAGCATGAATAATAATGATGATGACATGGATACAGTCAGGTTGATGTAGACAAAATGCAACAGACATGGCATATGTCATGAATAAGATAGCACACAAGACAATTTGTGGCCAGACGAATGATGCAGATGTGAGTTGGCATTAATTCCAAAGGATATGAATGATCCATCGAGGCGACATGGTGAAATGGTATGTAAAAACTACAGACAAACTTAAAACGGACCGCCATACTCTGAACACAAATTGATGGTTGAGGTTAGGCAGGGCATTCTAGGATTTGATGACATAGTCGAATCATGGACCCCAATAGTAACGACATCAACGTGCAGAGAGGGTGAATGTGATAATGCAGATATTGGCAACAAGAGAGACAATGCCATCTTGTGAGGTTTTCAATAAAAAATGATCATCGGTTGAAAATTATCACCAAAATTGAATGACATAGTGGCAATTTGGCTTGTAAAATAAAAAATCAGTTTCTTGTCACGACAACAGTGTGGCAGGAAGGCAAGTTACTATGGATGGATCTCACTTCCAAGCTGACTATGTAATACATTCCATAAAGGAGGTTTAACAACAACGAAGATGCCTACAAATATATGATTCGATATTGCTACAAATGAAACACCCCAAGGTGTAAAGAAAGAGGATGGGGGTTTAGATAGTGGTTGCAGTGCACACTCAACATTAGAGATGCATGTCCATAACAAGAGAAATGTTTTGATGAGACCAATGCAGGTTGATGGCGTGAGTGAGGCTAGCAATTCGAAATGTGTAGTGACCTCATGTAAATAAGAGTGGGGTTGCATTAATGGGGAATGCTTTTGTAGCTTGAGGAAGATTGTAGGTAACACCATTGCATCTTGAATATCGAAAATGTCTGCGCTTGTGTGACCATCTACTGGTGGAGAGTAGGTATTAAGAATTACTACCTTGAAGGCTTGAAGTTGCATAGACATGAGCACAAATGGAGGATAAGAATGATAATCTTTAATTGGTCGAAGCCTACATCATGGGTTTTACATCATACTGTTTCATAATTTAGACAACACATAGAGAGACATATGTGGAGTTGATTTGGTGTGTTGTATAGCCATGATAAATAGCAACATAGATGTAGTACAGGGTCTTCGAGCATAAACAAATTTACATAGTGGATGTTCTGTTGGAAATGAGAGAGTGTTTCTCTGTGTTTCACATAATGGCAGGGATACGTGGCCCGAGGAAGGTGCTATCACACAAAAATCATCATCATATAGGCCATCATACGTATTAGATCACTATTACGATGAGTGAAGACTAGTTCCAAACCCAGGTGTTGTAGGTGAGTTGGAGAGGAGAGGGCAATCCTCCAAGGGAGGTCCTAGGTTCAAATCTCCACCCTACCAAAAAGCTGAACTGGGTACCCAAAATCCAATTGATAATGTTGGTGTAGGCAGGGCTGGGTGTGACTCCCGGGTGACTTTGACGGTGTACAACCCTCTGTTCCTAGTCTCTCAGACCAAGGCGGCCCCACAAGGGGTTTTTTCGCTTTAAGAAAGAAAAAAAAGACTAGTTCCAAAAAACCTTGCAAATGTCACAGTGAACACGTGCTAAATTGAGCATTCATTAGGAGAGTGGTAACAAGCGACTTCAAAATACATTAGTGAAACATTGTGAAATTAGCGATGATTACAAAGGCATTGATTAGACCATGTTAGCTACTATAGCTTTCACAAGGCTGTATGTAGATGGGGAGTTTGGTATACCCTACCAAGGCCTTTGGCGGGAGGTTTCGTTAATAAGACTAGCGAATGGTGAGTTGTTGTAGGTGGCAAAAGGGGAAAAGCCAATGCCAAGCTCATAAAGGGAATACAACTTATAACCGGTCTACGTGGAGCCTAGGCAAAAAAAAGACAAAATTAGAAGCATCCTTGATAACTAAATTGTCCCATATGGCCTTATAATCATTAGTTTTAGAGTGTTACAAGAGTGTATCAAGTAATATTGCACTCAAAGAATTTAGAATCATTGAATTCTCTGCATGGTACAAGAGGAGAAGATAAGATGTCATGCAAAGAAAAGTAAGCATTTTCATAAGACGAAAGAAGTACAATGTGGAAGAAAGCAAAAAAAAATGGACAAAAAGGAGAAAGAAAACTTTTTGAAAGCTAAAAGGTTTTCGAGGAAGATTAAATAGGGGATGAAAAGCGAAACTAGAAAAGAGACTTGGGAGGCAGGACTACAGAGAAGACAACATGGGTATTGGGTCTATTTCTAAAATTTTCTTCCTCCACCTCGCTAGAATGGATTTGACCATTATTGGAAGCTTGTATTCTGAATGTCATTAAGCTCATTGAAAATATTTTTGTGCCAATGTATTGGAGATTTAATGGGTTTTATGCATTTTAATGGTTAACTCATTTATCATTTTTAATATATTGCACCTCATTTCCCTTAGAAGATCGCACCTCTTTGAAGGCTAGATTGCATGAATATGGGTCACTTCAATGCTGGTTTTGCAGGGTACTAACATTTGCAGGTTTCATGGAGAATTTTAGAGTTGCAACTTTTATTTTATTTTAGTTTTATTTTTTATTTTTATCTTTTTCTAACTTTGTCTTTTCATGTTTTTTAAAGTTTTCAAAATAAAATAAAAAAATATAAAAAATATAAAATCCCAAAAATAGTTGCACGGTTCCCAAGAATAAGCTCTAAAGTTCTATTTAGAGCAAGTTCGATTTTATTTTGAGGTAAATTTAAAATTCTAAAATTATTCAAAGTGGACAGTTTTATGAGGAATTTTGCAATTTCCAGTTTTCCATGTTTTCACATTTTGAAATTGAGATTTGGATATAAAGCTTTACATTTGATTTTCAAGCAATAAATTATTTCTCCTTTATGAAAATCTCAATTTTCATTAAAAGAGAATTATTTATAAGGTATTTTAAAAGGTTATGATATTTAAAGCAATAAGTTACCTTCCCTTTATGAAAATCTTAATTTCATGAAAGGGGAATAATTTATATGGCATTTCAAAGGCCATCACATTTTAAAATTTACTCATGCACATTTACTTTCTTTCATGCTCAAAGCAACATAAAATGAATCCACTCATTATTTTCAGATTCATATTTTAGAGGTAGATTTTAATATTTTATTTCATGCTTAAAAGCAAGGTTTAATAAAAGGATAATATTGGTTAAAACTTGCTTAACAAAAGAAAGATAAAATCTATCTAAAACATTTCAAGATAAAAAAATTTCATTTCTACATCATGGTCATATGAGGGCCAATCACATTTATTCTCCTTTTAAGTTTCATGAACAATAATAACATAGCATAATGAAGTAACACCAGCACAGGCCCCTTGTTAATAGTTATTTTGCAGAGCACTAAGGTATTCCAAGAACTTATTTAATACATGTTCACAATCATATATACACATTAAGTAAAAGGAACCTTGGGGAAATGTTTATTTCTTTGCAAGAGAGGGTCTTCTAATAAAAATCCTAACTATAAGTGTGTTTTTACAATTAGGCAAAATCACCACTCAAAAAGGTGGCCAATGTAGGGTCTCCTTAGGGAGACATGACAATGATGGAGGAGGATGACATTGGAGATATGTTGGACATACCATATGATGTACAAGAGAGGATGGATACTTAGGAGGAGTTGTTGATACTGAGGGAGAGGGTATGATATCTAGAGGGGATATTACATGAGAGAGGTAGATTGGGCCCTAGATTTGGGGAAATGGAGGGAGGAGCATTGGGAGTTAGAGGATAGGTTAACGATAGGCGAGCAGGCGAGCCACACAAAGAGGAAGGAGTCAGAGAAATGGTGTGCAAAGCTGCTTGAACAACTTGAGGTAGAGCAGGAGAGACATGTTGGGATTGTAGAGGATTTACGACATCGATTTGTAGACATGATAGCTACTAAGGAGAGATTAAGGATGGAGTTTACCATGGTGTAGCAGGTGTAGGCTGATAGGAATGCAGTTTGAGAAGTGCATGAGGCAAATGTGGTGGAGTTGCATGCTGAGATAGAGAGGCAACAACATGTATAGGAGGAGACCGATCGTACGAGGGCTATAGCTGAGTAGGCCATGGTGGAGGTAGTAGGTGTAGGGACTGAGGTGATAGCACTATGAGCCGAGGTGGTGCATTGGTGATAAACACACACAAAGGTGGCAAAGTGATATTCAATGGAGGGGTCGATGAGGATGCAGTGTGAGATTACCCTAACTTCATATGGTCATTCAATACCTGATTACAGAGGGTTACAATCATAGTCAAGATATCGATCATGAACACATACACATTCGTAGTAGAGTGATAGAATGCTCCCTTGATATTATCGAGGGAGCCGAGGATGGTGGCACCAACAATGTCTCATGTAGTGGGAGGTGCTCCAGGGTTAGATAGGGTGACAGTGCCTGTGGCGACATAGGTGGCAAAGGCAGATCTAGAGTCGAGTGGGGTAGTGGAGGTGTGTAAGGTAGAGCTGGTGATAGTGGCTCAGGAGGGGAGCAACGAGAGTCCTAGTGAGTAGCAGGACTGAGATGTGTCTTGGATGTATTCTATTTTTATAGCCCAAAGGTATTTTTGATTGTAATATATATACATGCTTTTTGTTATAGCTTTATATATATGTGTCATAATTTGATTTGAATGAATGTGTGATTTCTTATTATGTGTATGCATTAATGTAGAATATTGATAGGTGAATGTATGATGGATGAATATGTATGCATGTGGTAAAATGTAGGAGAATGAAATCACTATAGTGTAGATGTAATGTAGAATGATATGATTGTAGAATAGATGCAATGATGCATGTATGTGTATGATGAAATGCATAGAGGAAGCACTTGTATCGTAGCAAAATTTGTGGAAATATGATCCATTCCGTTATCTTAGGGATGTAGGATGGCATAGGGATTATACGATAATCTTGACAATCATAGTTATAGCAATCAAATATCATGAGGAACTTAGCAAGGTTCGTCTATAACTTATAACTAACCAAATTGGATTGAAGTCTATTAGGGACCAATGTCTGCAATGATTGCTGTTCATTTATCCATTTTGAGGGAGGTAGGACTAACCTATTGCAAATGTAGCCAAAATAGCTAGCTCATCCACAAGCACATAGTGATCTATACAAAAGAAGGTCGATAATGTGATAGATGTGTCACCACTTGTAAGACTATTACACTGGCAGACAAGTGCTTAGAGCCTATAGTTGGTGATGGAAATCATCTATAATGTTATATTGCCTGAGGACCAAAGGAGATCAAGCATAATAGTAGTGTTCCTTGGAGGATTTTCCTTTTGTTTTCTACCTCTTGTTCATGATTCTCTTTTTGTGGTACTCTTTTGTCTTGATATTTTTTTTTGGAATATGGGCGTTGTATTTTATTTTCTATCTATTTTTCTAATTTTTGCTTATGCTTATTCCTTTGTTTATCCCCAAGTCGTATTTTGATCACGCAAATGATAGGATGAGTAGGGGAAACCGTTCGTTAGATGGCAATATCTACGCAAGGTGTTGTCTTCCTTAGACTCAAAATTTACTTAAAAATATGACATGTGTGAATGGTCCCTGAAAGAAATTGAAACAACCAAAGAAAGTTGTAAGAAGCATCATAACGTGTCAACTAGAGGTGATTTTTGATTGAATTAACTTGTGAGCGGTCAAAATCACGTAAAGCACCGTATACTCTGTAATCCTAAGAAGGGTAGTGGACAACCAAGTGGTGATGCCAATAAGTGTGTATGTTGATCCTTTCATGATCACATTTTTATAGAGGGAATGTACAAACATGAATATAGACGTAAAAGAGGAGTGATGCATATATGTAGTGGGTGCAGTATGAAAGATATAATATACAAAGAAACTTTCTACAAGAGGAATTTTGTGAAACTTCAACAAGATGAGAATGGAAGTTATTTCGATAAAAATTGATATGTGAAGATATGATGATTGGAAGATGTAGTAGTTGTGGTTGCCCCAACATGTGGGAAGTGCAACAAGCTCGAGAGATGCATGTAAGTGGAGAATACACGTGAGTATGTAGAATAAGGAAATCGGGAAGCTAAAGGAGACATGGAAGAAAATGATAATGACAAAAAAAAAGAACAGAAAAATAAGAAAAGGAGAAGAATAGAACAATTAGGATAGAATTAGCATAGGTATGTAGCCGATCGAAGCATGAACATACAACAATACCGAGCAAATAAGAGGAGAAGAGGAGAATTAGCATAGGTACGTAGCCATTCAAAGTGTGATCATACAAAAATACGAAACAAAGAGGAAAAAAATAGGAGAAGAGAAATATAGCACAGGTATGTAGCCGCTCGAAGCGTGACCATACAACAATGCGATATATTAGGAAGAAGGGGAGAAAGAGACACAATAAAGAAATAGAGAGATAACCTAAGGTCGTGTGAAATGGCAAGGATTTTTATAGTTGGTGTAGCTAGACAACTGTTGGATGTAGTGAGGTGTTGATGTGAAAGACTCATAGGATGGCGTGGAGCGAGGTATGGGAGGAGGTGTGGTGTTTGAAACTCTAGAAGAGGTGGCACATTCAAATAGTACAAGGAGCATACCATCTACCATGTTACTAACAAGGCTTTCAAAGGTGCGGTGGTTGTCGATATCATGCCCTAGTTGTCGATGATAGATGTAGAATTGGTTTTCTTTGTAATTTCTTGGCGTAGGGTGAAGGGGATTGATGGGATGAATTTTGGGTAGCATGAGGAATCTTGCATGCATGAACTGGTGAAAAATATGGGAGAGCAGCTCCAAAAGTATAGGTGTGGAGTAAATGTGTGGCTCGGGTGGTGATGAGCATGAGGGATGTGGGGCAGGCATGAGTGGTTGAGTTGTGGGTCTAGGATCTGGTGAAGATTGTATTTGAGAATGGAGAATAGACATGGAAGAAGGTGAGGGGAAGTGGGTCACTATAGAATGGTATGGTATGGAGGTAAGCGACATCGACAATGAATCAAGTGTAACTTGAGGTTATAAATATGGGAGAGGATTTTTTGGATATCCAAAGATGGGGACGATGGAATTGAAGTAGGCGAGGAGCAAGATTCCATTGTGATTATGAGGCTAGGATATGGATGTGGATATGGTAATGCACGAGGGAAAGAAGGATGAGAGTGAAATTGGTGAGGTGGTGGAGGTTGTATTTGGAGTTGAATACCATGAAAGGATGTGAGAGGCATCCGAAGGATGGGTGGTGTGTGAGACAACTGTAAAGAGCACCATGGCTAAGATAGATGGGCGCTTGAAAGGATGACCTAGGAGATATGTTGGTGAAGGGATTGATCATATGGCGATATCCTATTCGATAGGGGTGGAGGTAGTCCTGATGGGTGTGCACGAGCAGGTGAATTTACCTTATTAGGAGGAAAGTAGCTCGATGAGGTTTGGTGAGCTGAAGAGGTCAGGATGTAAGGGTCACATATATCAACAAATATGGGTGGAGAGGAGCCTCTCGCTTGATGATATGGTGAGTGAGTACGTTCTTCCATGTCTATGGAGGATAGGGAAATATTGCTATCTCCTAAGAGGGGAGAATAAGAGGAATATCTACAGTGAGGCGAATGAGACTGACGAGATGCATCATGGTCTGAATATGGTATAATGGATAACTGGTGGATAAGCATAGGGTCGTATGGCTCGACATGATCAATTGGGGTGATAGGTGCCAAAAGAGGTGGTGGTGTTTCCTGCATGATGTAGTGATGATATAACTGTAGTGTGAATCTGGAGTAGCGTATCTCTACAAAAGGTGTTGCAACTTGTGGTAGTTGTAGCACCCTAAAATTGGCACAGTAAAATTACAATAATTACATTCACCTTAGTAAATAATTTAAAATTCAAATTTAACCTCCCAAACCGTTCCCCGGGATTTTTCCCCCTTTTTGTGCCATTTTTAGAGGTTGTTTTCCCCTTTTTTGTGCTTTTTTGGGTTGTTTTTGACCGTTTGACGATATCGTCGCCGATCGGACGATATCGCCCCGCATTTGATGATTTCGTCTGGACTAGGACGTCCAGACGATCTTGTCGCAAAACTGATTTTGCAAAGTTAGCTTCTATTCCAACGGGTCTCCAATCTGGGCAGAAGCGTGTCTACGCCATTGGGACCCTCCCCCGTTGGAGATCTCCCAAATTGGGATGATCTCCAACCTCCTAACTACTCCCCTAAGCCTATTTAATCCTAAGCTATCCCTTTAGCACCCCCTGGTTGAAATTCTCTGCAAGTTAACTCCATTTACGTTAAATCATCCCTATTCTTCATTTGCACTAGTTCCATATCAATTTTGTTGCAGGTACATCACTGTTTTTCAGTCGGAGCCAGCACACATCGTCGCCGATGAACCTGTTCAGATCGGAGGCGAACCTGGCGAATTCGAGATGATTTCATACTGATGCGAGACGATCTCGACTGCAATCCATATTGAGGCAATCAGTGCCTGAAGTTTGCACTTCTCAACCTTGTTTCTGCTGTTTTATTCTGCAAATTAGATAGTTTATTCAGTGTTTTATGTTATTTTGCATTTGGAGTTCACCCATTTAGATTAAGTGCATAATTAAATCCTAATTATCATCTAATTAGCACGATTCATTTTTGTCTCTGTGTTTAAGTTTCAGTTTGATAACATTGCTGCCATTTTATATCATTTCCCTCTGTTAGCATTGTAGTATTTTTTGTATTTTGCATCTATTTTCGGTTTTGCAGGTCTCTAACGAATTCGTCTGACGAATTCGTCAGATCTCAGATGATCTTGTCTGATTGCAGATGATTCTGTCGAATTTTAGATGATCCAGACTGCTTCAACATCAGAATCTTCTTCAGACATCCGGATCAGGTATTCCTCATTTGCATTCTGTAATCTCTCTATTTTCTATCTTTAAATTTGTTTTTTGTATTCATGGAATTTGCATTTTCATGTAGATTAATCTAGATTCATTCGGCCAAACCTAGGATATGAATGCTTAAGGTTAAAAATGAACACATTTAAACACATTCCAAAACCTAGGCGTGGAAACTGCCGTTAAATGTTTCCTGGTGAACCCACCATCCGTCGAAAAATCATCAAAATACACCTCCCTTGAGAGGCGGGACCTTCGCAAAGTCCTCTCGATCTGAGGTACCACGCCATCCTTTTCCCTTCCTCCTTCCGGGAACGGATCCTATAGCCTGAAGGTAAGGATGCGAAAAATTTGGAGCGATACATTTTGGTGAACCCGACGTGAATGCATCATAACCTTTTGAAAACAAAACAAAACAAAAAAAAAATATATATATATATATATATATATATATATAGAACAACTAAAACATAGATGCATTTTAAAACACTTAAAGTTTAAAATCATGTTTAGATGGTAGCTCCTAAGAAAAGGTTAGCAGTTACTATAAACGTAGAAAACCAATTGGCAACCATAGAAGTCAATTCTGTCCTTAGTGTGCCTGAAACAAGTAGAAATCAATTCCTGTGGAACGAACTTGATAGAAGACTTAGTCTCATCTCATCTAGGTCCACACAACTTAAGCAAATCAAGAGGCTAGTCCTAGATAGAATCCTGGATCCTCACCAACTAGTTTTTTATCATGAACTTTAGAGAGCCTGCCATAGATGGTTAGCTTATAGGAGAGCTTTAGTATCTTCAAAATTGTTCACCTTCGAGGAATACCTCGAGAACGCAGCCATTGTGCACCATTTCCTAGGTTGTGTAGAAGACCAAGAGGTTGTTCTTACAGATAGGGAAATATGGAATAGAGTTTCGCGAGCTATGCTATATCGAGAGTATTGCCATGAGCTTTACTTTTATCAACCAGCATCTCAAAGCAGACAACATCACTATAGCTCTTTTCATCAAATTTTTAAAAGAAAACTTTCAATTTGAAGAAGAACACTTCATGACTCCTGAACAACTCGAGCCTATTAATGATATTCATAAATTGTTTATAGAAAACTAAATTATTACTTCAGTATTATTTCTGGCATTTATTGTGTTATTTGTTGTCTTTATTATATTATTTCAAAAAAAAAAAAAACAAAGAAAAGCTAAAAACTAAAAATCAAAAAACTTAGCAAAAACTTAAACATTTCATTTTCAAATATTGTAGTAGGTATATAGTAAACATATACCTCTTAATTTGTTGCATATATATATATATATATATATATATATATATATATATATATATTTGCTGAAATCAAAACTTAGCACCATGCCTAAACTTAGGAATGGTAAAGAAACTTTAGGAGAAGGAGAAGATTGGTTTCAAGATACAACTAAAGACCCAAATGTCCTTCTTGGAGATATAAATCCGGAAGGAGAAACTCTAGGTCAATCAGATGAAGACTTAGGTGAAGATAAGGAACAAGAAGGAAGTGTTAAAGAGGATGGATCCTCATCCCCTAGAGTAGCTCCAAATGGAACTATTGCCTTTGACAATGCAGAGCATTTCAAGAAATTTCTCATGGATAACATTGATGACCTTAATGTGGCAATTCGTCTTGATAAAGGGCAAATCAGTAACACTCAAGCAGCCATGGAATATATGTGCAATATGCGCACTAATCCCTTGTCTTTCATTGATCAAGAAAGTGACAAGGCTGGGCCATCCAATACGGATATGGTCACTATGGCTCAAAACATGTCAAAACAACAGGTTACCCAACCTCCTAAGGAACCCGTTATTCAACCTAAAATCACTCCCACACAAAAGAAACCTTCCTTCACTACTTTATTCCGCCAAACTATTGAGCAATATGCTTCAAGTAAACAAAAACCTAAAACAAAGCCAAATACAAACTTTCAACAATCTGGGATACAACATAATACAACTTCAAAATTCCTCCATAATACTTTTCCTACCAATACTTTACACAACAGTAACATGGCATCTAATCTGCATGTTCCTCCATCCTACGCCCATAAAACCCATGTCAATGCCCTACCAAACCAATATGGGGGGCAAACTAGTAATCTGGAAGCCATGGTGAAACAATTAGCTTCACGTATGGACCGAGATAGATCCCTACCGTCCCTCGTATAATTATCGAGAGATCCGTAGTCAACCTTTGGATCCCATAGTTGTAGCTCAACCATACCCTAAGCATTTTCCCATGCCCGTCCTGCCTATATATAAAGGAACCGAAGATCCCATAGAGCATCTTCGCATGTTTAGGATAGCATGTCACGACATATCGCATGATGACTTGCTATTACTAAAAATGTTCCCAAAAATTTTAGGTGGAATGGCATTAGAGTGGTATTATCAATTGCCCACTCATTCTTTGAGAAACTTCGAAGAAACAGCGGAATCATTTGTCCATCAATTTAGTGCCTACATCGAGAGGCATGTAACTATTAAAGACCTATACAATTTAAAACAAGACAAGGATGAATGCTTTGCCGATTTCTTAGCTAGATGGAGGCAATTGATAGGAAAACCGCACTTTGTGCTGCCTTATAGGGAAATGTTGGACATTTTCATCAACAATTTACAAGAACAAATATCTTATGAGCTATCGACTGCTACTTTAACTACCTTCGATCAAGCTATAGATTTAGCTCGAAGAGTAGAAGATGCCCTCATTAGGAGAGGCCAACTTAGGAAGAAGGATGATGAGAAAACATCCAAAAATCAATATAAAAACAAACAAGTTGTCGATGATGGAGTCATTGACAACAAGAATGTTGCTAATATCAATGCAACGAAGACAACAGAAAAATTCATATTGAAACCTCCTGATAAGCCTCCTCGAGAATTCACTAGATTAAACCAACCCTTATCAACTATTTTACCTCAATTGCTCGAAAGAGGTTTGATCCAATTACCAGCTATCCGGGAACCTGATCCAACTATACCCGGATATAGAGCTGACTTGCATTGTGATTTCCATAGAGGACCTGGACATTCTACCAACGCTTGTAAAAGGTTGAAACATAAAATACAAGATTTGATTGACAATAATGAAATGGAAGTGCAAGCCTTCCAACCTAAACAAAACCCGCCTAATAATACTCAAAAGACCGTTCCCCAAAATCAAAATCAAAATGCCAATCAAACTCTAGACATATTTCAACACCCTTTACCAAGACATGGTAAAGAGGTAGCCAATCAAATCGAACATCATAATGTTCCCCCTCCTACCCGATATGTAGGAACCATTAGCGGACAATTACCTGTTCAGGATCCTCAAATATTTGACACGACCTTATCCCTGGTTACGACCAGGCCCTTACATAATTTTCAAACTTCTGATTCTAGTGATATAGAATCAGATAGTGAAAGTGAACTAGACATTACTTCAAATCAATCGAATAGTTCTGAAAATGAATCAGATCCTATTCAACCCATCACAGATGCTATGGTTCCAGAAGAACCATTTCCTAGAAGAGTCACTACTCGACCTTCTTCTAATATATTCCTTTCTAATGAACAAGCCATTAATGCTCAACCGAGACCAGTTCAGCGTCTTCACTATAACATTGTAGGTACCATTGGAGTCGTTACTCGACAACAAGCTCAAAACTCTCAACAAGAACCAAACCAGAACGATGGATCAGCTCCATTCGTTTTGAAAAATCCCAATAAAGGGAATCATGTTCCTACTGTTCAATCTAAACCCCCTTACAATATTAATGAGCAATTGTCCAATACTACGGCCAGAATTTCCCTTTTGGATTTATTAAGATCCTCTCCCACCCATAGGGATGAGTTGATGCTTACATTGAGCCAAATGATGGTACCTCAAAACATTCAACTCTGAAGCTATGGCCAATACTATCATCACTCGAGAGATTGATTGTATTGACTTTCGGGATAAAGATATCCCACAACACGGTTTACATAAGGACAATCCCTTATACATTACTTGCTCTAATTGGAGATGTAGCCATCAAAAGAGTTTTGATTGATAATGGCTCATCTCTAAACATTTGCACCTTTGACTTCTACCAACGATTTGGCTTTAGAAGTGATGAAATGAAGAAAATTGATATGATTATCAAAGCTTTTAATGACGAAACACAAGAAACATGTGGAGTTATTACCCTCCCATTGCAAGTTGGCCCTAGAACCCTAGAAACAACCGTGTTTATTGTACATTGCCCAACATCGTACAATATACTTTTGGGTCACCCTTGGATCAACGCCATGCGAGCGGTCCCATCAACTTTACACCAATGTGTTAAATTTGAGTTTAAAAATCAGTTGGTCACTATCCATGGTGACCCTAGACCCTTTGATATGTGTGCTTTGGCAGAACCCGTTGGAGTACAATTTTGCCCTGCTCTGTCATCCACACATCCTAGTTCTTATTTCTCATCTAAAACTATGAAACATACACCCATAACTTCACCTATTTCCCCTCCATTAATTTCATCCTCCTATATAGATCAACAACCCTCTAAACAAATCATTTTCGAACCTCAAAAAGATCTTAAGTCTACCACCAATCCTTCAAGTTCTATCCCTATAAATTCAAAACCTATAGACACACCTATCATACCTTCCACATCTAAAGATATAGGTAATAAGCCTTCTACATCTTATGCCCTTTCTGATGAACTCTTACCAGATTTATCTACAACCTTAATATCAGAAAAAATGAATGCTTTCATGCAAGATTCAAACCTTTTAAATAACTTGCCGCCATCTCCTCGTACTTTAGGCCTCCCACAACCTATGGGAAGTACTTACCAAGTCGGAAGTTGTGCCTTCATTTATAAAGGATATGACTGGGGAAGAATCCCTCGGAATATCAAAACTCATCATCAGGGATACGCTCGGTGTTATTTTACCAATGATTATATTAAAGCTAAACCCATGATGCTTAAAATGGGATATGAAGGGAAAGGCTTGGGACCTTTCCAAAATGTGGGCCTATTTCCTAGTAAGGGTCAACCCTTTCCTTTTGAGGATGATGATCATCTCATATGCTATCAAGATTATTTGGATAGGCATGTTGATTTGCCTCTTAAAAATCGGTCGTTTTCATGCAACATGCTGTCCATAGCATACCCTGAAATGATTGTTGACCCCGATGAAGAGTTGGAAGGAGATATCTTCCATGATGTCTCTGTTGAAGAGATGTTACACAATGGATTTTATTTTGATGGTTCTATACCAACTATAGCCCAACTTGAGGCCACTAATCCTCAGAATGAATTATCTAAATTAACCTTACAAGAATTACAAGAATTGGGCGTTTCACCCGCCCCACCTAATTTTGAAAGAGATCTACACATGGAGGTAGAAAATGTCATTAAAATTAATATTGGAACTGAGGATAATCCTCACATAATCAATATTGGATCAGAATTAAGCCAAGAAAAACAAGAACAATACATTACATTCCTTAAAGAGTATGAAGATGTCTTCGCTTGGACATATGAAGATATGCCAGGTCTAGACCCTTCTGTAGTCATGCATCATCTAGTGGTCCATCCGGATGCCAAACCTGTTAAACAAAAACTTAGAAAAATGCATCCCAAAGTGGCTCTGCTAGTCAAAGGGGAGTTAGAAAAACTCCTGAATGTTATCTTTATACAAGCTATTGATTATGTTGAATGGATCTCAAATGTAGTTCCAGTCACCAAGAAAGAAGCTACCAAAGTTAGGGTTTGCATAGATTTTAGAGATATTAACGTTGCATGCCCTAAAGATGACTTTCCTCTTCCAAACATGGATCAAATCATTGACTTCACTGTCGAAAGTGGGATGATGTCCTTAATGGATGGATTCTCCGGTTATAATCAAATTCGGATAGCTCCTGAAGACCAGGCTAAAACAGCCTTTATTACCCCCTGGGGTACCTTTTGCTGGAAAGTGATGCCATTTGGCTTAAAGAACGCCGGTGCAACTTATCAACGAGCTATGACCTACATTTTTCATGATATGATGCATGATATCCTACATGATTATGTGGATGATATTATAGCTCGCTCTATTATTGAAAATAATCATTTAGATGATTTAAGAAAAGTCTTTAATCGATTACGAGAATATCTCATTCGATTAAATCCAACAAAATGCATATTCGAAGTTAAATCCGGAAAACTATTAGGGGTTTTAGTTTCTTTACGTGGTATTGAAATCGACCCTCTCAAGATTGCGGCCATCACTAATATGCCCGCACCTACTAATATATCTGAGTTACGAAGTTTACAAGGTAAACTTCAAGCCATCCGTCGCTTCATCGATAAGTTGGCGGATAAAACCGGTCCCTTTCTTAAACTCCTTAAGAAGGACGTCCCCTTTAATTGGGATACAAAATGTAGAGAAGCTTTTGAACTTCTCAAACAATACCTCCTTAATCCACCTGTGCTTTCACCACCTAAATCCGATCGCCCATTTCTCCTATATATTTCAGCTTCAGATTCTGCCTTAGGGGCTATGTTAGCCCAACTTGATGATGAAAAGCGAGAACGTGCTAATTATTATATTAGCCGAACCTTCATCAGTTATGAAACCCGCTACACAGCGTTGGAAAAACTATGTCTAGCAGTCGTATTTGCTACGCAAAAATTAAGACATTATATGCTTAGTCAAAAAACTTATGTCAAATGATGATAAAAATATAATAATAGCTATATGCTTGACTCTTTCGAAACCAAAACAAAATAAAGAAGAAAGAGAGAGTCAATATTCTCAAAACTTTCTCAAAAGTGTTTATATATATTTTCTTACAATCATTGCAGTTGTATGTTTCAAATTATTTTGGGATAAATTAGCATTTATTTGGAATCCCTCACTTGCACACTCATAACAATAAATATCTTGATGTTATCTGGCATGATTACTAATCTCTCTTATATCAAAGTTCACAAAATTCAATTAAATAAAGTTTGAGCATAGAGAATTGATCTTGTTATTTACTTAAACCAAGCACATCTTTTCACAATAAAATGATTATATTTGTAATTTCCATGTTTTGCTACATAGTAGAACTGATTTCTTGAGCGAAAAGTTTCCCCTGCTATCCTATCATGCACATGGTCTAGAATCTTTGAGAATTGGCAAAAGGACAAGCTCACCCCTACCCAGAATAAAAATCCCTTGCTCTACAGCTAATCCGAGCAAGTATCCCTAGCACAAAAAAAAAAAAAAAAGTTCAAGAAAGAAAAAAGAGAAAAGAAAAATGTTATTTCAGCAATGTTCCAAGCATTATCAAGCAAAAGAAATACAAAAAGAAAAATAAGCAAAGTTCAAAAGAAAGCAAGAAAGCAATAAAATCCCTTTTCCCTACCCTTTGAAAAGAAAAGAAGGGTTGATGAGCTTGAATCCCCGGAATTCTCAATTATTCGAAAACTGTGAGGTAAGCCCCATAACAGGTGGTTTGTGCCCAACCTGCTTGGCCTTGGGTAACTCCTAGCATGGTGATATGTCTGTCACATTAGCGACCTTCTTTTGTATAGACCTATGTCTGCTTATGGATTAGCTAGCTCTTGATAATCCGACCTACATAGTAGTCTAGTATGGTTATATGCATCTACATCATGGTTAATGAACACTTATTTGGTTTCTTCAAATCACTTGTATCATATTATCTTGCTCAAAACTGGTACATGAACAATGCAATTGCACACACATTTGTATTTGAGAGATTTTGTGTATCATTATGATAAATCAAGATCGGAAATGAATTCACATATGCACATGGGATTCCTTATAAATCTAACTTTTGTCTTCAAAATAATTTGAAATATTATTTTTTGCAACTTGTTTGGAATAAATCAAGTACAGTTGTTTACCATAAAGACAACTATATAATAGAAAAATCAAAAATTTCTTTCAAAATATACAATCAAAACATATATATCTGGTTGACTTTCGCGACGATGGTATAGTTTCAAAACCAAAATTGGAATTTTATGCCTAGCGCAAGTCCTCATTTTCATATTTTCTTGTTCATCAAAAATCAACCATGCAATAAAACTATTTTTTTTTTTGGATTTTCGCGATGATGGTATAAGTCTATACCTACATATTCTATGCCTAGCGCAAACCATTCTAACAATTTTTATTCCCCATTTATTAAAAATCATGAAAACCATATGACTTAATTCATTACGTTACACAAATTATGCTTTTCAAAAGCAAACACATTTTCATTATTTCATGTCATTATGTCAACCTTTAATTTTGTAATGATGGTATAATTCCTAACGAATTATCCAAAAATTTTATCACACTTAGGAATTTATGCCTAGCAAAAAATCATTTGAACATTATTTCATGCATACTATTTTCATGAAAATCTGAAAACAAACCATCATCATCATCATCATTTGCACTATTGCACCAAAGTCTTAAGACAACCTCTTAAGCACTCTTTTACTTTTAACAATATTTCTATCCTGGGATTAGCTTGACGACCGAGTGAGCAGCGACTCCATGAAATGGTCTATAATAGCGACAATGTCCTTTGAAATTATTGTTAGAAGTCTCTCTTTATCTTTTACCACATTTCATCACAAACAACCAATTTGTCACATCAGATTATTTCATTCAAAATATCACAGCATGACATCAAAATTATAATATTTCCAATGACATAATTACATCCAATTATTAAATCAATCAATCAAACATAAAAGCATCATAAGCATCACATAATACAAGTCATATGATCAAAACTATATATCATATATATATCAACAACATATATACATCATCAAAACTGGATTGGTATGCCACAATCTGTACCTCGGCATACTCAATCCTCTATAAAAATAATAATACAACAATGTCAGTCTGTACAATGTCAGTGCAGCCCTCTAGCCTCGAGAGCCCCTCGAGCTCTCTGCCTCATCTCCTCCCCCGCCCTGAGGTGGACGAGGTGGCCCCATCGCAGTCTGTGTAGTCCTCGTCCTCGACCGGGACGTGGTCCTCGATGACCCGATCCTGATCGGATCTGCGATGTTAGCTGGCAGGGGTAGTCTATCCGCCTCTGGCACCAGCTGGAAGTATAGTGTCTGATAAAATGTCAGCTGGGCAATAGCCCGTGTCAACTCCCTAGAGCTCGCCCCTCCGCCCCGTGCCCTGAGGCGTGCAATCTCATCCTGCAGCTGTGACACCTCAGCCCGGTGGCGTGCAGCCTCATCCTGTAGCGTCTGCACCTGAGCCTGGAGATGATCTCTCTCGCCCGGAGAGTAGCCATCTCGCTACTCTCTCTTGTGTCGACACCCTTGCCCTTATCGGGCGATGGTGGCCTCTATGGAGATGGGGGTCTCGCCTCCCTCCTCTCCCTCTCTCTCTGCCGTGGCCGCTCCTGTGCCTGTGGCCTCCTCACCTCTCTCCCGCCGTGACCCTGGGCTGCCTCCATCGCTGCCTGGTGCCACCTCCCTATCCGACGCACAACCGCATGGATCGGAACCTATGCCCTCGTCATCCGAGGAGGGCGGATGCCTGCGTACCAGGCATCGTAGCCATCGGCTACTCCTGCGTCGTCCCCATCCACTGGCTGGATGGGGGCATCATCCGTGTCCTGGCTCCAGAACCGCTGCATGTCGGGAGCCCCGCTAACCGTAGTGTTATCCCGGACAGTCCGAGAAAACTCGTAGTCCCTTAGAGATGGGATCCCTTGCTGCAGACCGAACTATCTCAAAACTCGGTCGTACCTATGGAGCTCCACCTCTCCCCTCTCCATCCTCAGCCAGCAAACTCGCCTAACATGAGCCAACTCCTGTCCATCCTCGGCCCACCCTGGATGCTCCCTCCATGGCCTCCAGGTGATCTGGTCCGGGACTAAGTCATCTAGTAGCCTCCGGGACATCGACAGGTCTATCCGTCGCTGTGCCCCTCTCCGGAGCCACCAGTAGAAGACTCGGGGCCTCTCCCCGTCAACCCCTATCAGAGGAAGCCCTACCGGCCTCCGCACCGCAATGTGCTCCCAGCACCAAACCTGTAGTAGCGATGTCATAACCAGACATCGACCGCCCTTGTACACGACCCCATACAGGATCCTGTACAATCGGCATAAAACAAAACTGCCCCAAGCAAACCTGTAGCCGTGGTCTCTCATGTCGCAGACCACATCCGTGAGCATCCATGGCACCCTGCACCCGCTCTGGTGGCACAGCAGAAGTCCACCAACTACTCCAGCTAGAACCCGTGTGAGTGTAGATGCCCCAGGCATCTGGCGCAGTGCCTCGATATTAACTTCGCCCTTCTCCAGGGTGAAGCTCGGGTCACCGCACAGTCGTCCCATAGCACGGCCCTGATTGGCCGTAGGAGTAATGAGCCGTCCTTGTATGGGGATTCTCAGAATCCTCCATACATCCTCCAAAGTGGGAGTCATCTCCCCTGTAGGTAGCCGAAAACATGAAGAGCCCGGATACCACCTCTCTGCTAGGGCCGTCAGTAGCCCCATATCTGTAGACACCTGTGGCATTTCTGCCACATGCAGTAAGCCGGCCTGTGCCAGCTGATCCCGCTCTGCCTGTGTGAGAGCGGCCAAGTCATCTCTCAACCCTCCGTACTTCCATTCCCTGCTCTTTAGTAATCCTCTCTGCAAACATAAACAACAAAACAACAAACAATCATTAATAACAATTCAAGTAAATAATAATGCAAGTTAAAAATTCAATTTTATGCAATTGATGATATCGCCCACTATTGGACGATATCGTCCCAAATTTGAGCATAATCGTCTCCGATTTCGTAGTTCGAAATCGTCCCTAATTTGACGAAATCGTCCCCCTTTCGACGATTTCACCCTCGGGGAAATTGCCGAAATTGAGACGATTTCATCGAAATCGGGACGATTTCGTCCCGACGACGTCGACGGCCCAAAAATGGCCGCGATGCTCAAAAATCATCTAAAAATTACCTACAAAGCATGTAAAGTTAAATTAAAGCATCCTAGATAAGTCTAGACTCTTACCCGTAGACCGCGTCGGACCTCTGTCGATCTGTGCGTCGTCTCCACCATTTTTGCTTCGAGCTCCAAAAACCAGAAAATGAACAGTAAAAAATGAATTAGGGTTTTACCCTATTTTTCTTAATTTTATTCAAAAATAATTTTTTGCTTTTCCGCGTTTTTACCTCAAACGTTCGATTTGGGTAAAAACACGGAGGGGGCACCATAGTAAGCTGTCGTACGATTCGACCAAGAATCGTCGCCTAAAAATGGGAATAATTTTTTGCTTTCTCGTAGATCGAGAAGAACTCATCTTTAACGCATTTTCTTCGAAAAATTCGCTAAAGAGGGGGCAAAATGTAGCACCCTAAAATTGGCGCAGTAAAATTACAATAATTACATTCACCTTAGTAAATAATTTAAAATTCAAATTTAACCTCCCAAACCGCCCGTTAACCGTCGGGAAATCCGTTTCCCCCTTTTTCGCGCCATTTTTAGAGGTTGTTTTGACCGTTTGACGATATCGTCGCCGATCAGACGATATCGCCCGCATTTGACGATTTCATCTGGACTAGGACGTCCATACGATCTTGTCGCAAAACTGATTTTGCAAAGTTAGCTTCTGTTCCAACGGGTCTCCAATCTGGGCAGAAGCGTGTCTACGCCGTTGGGACCCTCCCCCGTTGGAGATCTCCCAAATTGGGATGATCTCCAACCTCCTAACTACTCCCCTAAGCCTATTTAATCCTAAGCTATCCCTTTAGCACCCCCCTGGTTGAAATTCTCTGCAAGTTAACTCCATTTACGTTAAATCATCCCTATTCTTCATTTGCACTAGTTCCATATCAATTTTGTTGTAGGTACATCACTGTTTTTCAGTCGGAGCCAGCACACATCGTCGCCGACGAACCTGTTCAGATCGGAGGCGAACCTGGCGAATTCGAGATGATTTCGTACTGATGCGAGATGATCTCGACTGCAATCCATATTGAGGCAATCAGTGCCTGAAGTTTGCACTTCTCAACCTTGTTTCTGTTGTTTTATTCTGCAAATTAGATAGTCTATTCAGTGTTTTATGTTATTTTGCATTTGGAGTTCACCCATTTAGATTAAGTGCATAATTAAATCCTAATTATCATCTAATTAGCACGATTCATTTTTGTCTCTGTGTTTAAGTTTTAGTTTGATAACATTGCTGCCATTTTATATCATTTCCCTCTGTTAGCACTGTAGTATTTTTTGTATTTTGCATCTGTTTTCGGTTTTGCAGGTCTCTGACGAATTCGTCTGACGAATTCGTCAGATCTCAGACGATCTTGTCTGATTGCAGATGATTCTATCGAATTTCAGACGATCCAGACTGCTTCAACATCAAAATCTTCTTCAGACATCCGGATCAGGTATTCCTCATTTGCATTATGTAATCTCTCTGTTTTCTGTCTTTAAATTTGTTTTCTGTATTCATGGAATTTGCATTTTCATGTAGATTAATCTAGATTCATTCGGCCAAACCTAGGATATGAATGCTTAAGGTTAAAAACGAACACATTTAAACACATTCCAAAACCTAGGCGTGGAAGCCGCGCCTTAAATGTTTCCTGGTGAACCCACCATCCATCGAAAAATCATCAAAATACACCTCCCTTGAGAGGCGGGACCTTCGCAAAGTCCTCTCAGTCCGAGGTACCGCGCCATCCTTTTCCCTTCCTCCTTTCGGGCATGGATCCTATAGCCTGAAGGTAAGGATGCGAAAAATTTGGAGCGATACAAAGAGTGAACCTACAAAACAAAGACACTCACAAAATAAAAATGACATATAAAGTAAAGATATTTTTGTTATGCAACAAAAAGTGCAAAGTGTGTGTGAGGTGTAGTGTGGATGGTGAATGTGGTAGTGAGGTGATATATACAACATAATGATGATAGTATGTGCAACCATAGGAAATGTGTACCTAGGATAGCTAGGCATTGAATGTGCGTAGGTGGATAATGTTAATGGGTTCAGGCTCTATGAGTCCTTCGATATTTGCTAATCGATAGGCACCAGAGTCAAATTTATGTGTGATAATGTACGGGCCTAGCCAATTTGGAGCGAACTTGTCTCGCTATTGATGGGGTTGACTAGTGATTTGTTGGTTCTCTTTGAGAACCAAGTCACCAATTTGGAATTCATGCTAGTGTACCTTACTATTATAGGCACAACAAAGATGATCTTGATAGACACAAATGTGTTCTATGGAATGTATGCGATACTCATCCAAGAGTGTGAGTTGGTCTAATCTAGCTTGACGAGTAGTGTCATCATCAATGAAGTCTTGCATGGAGATGCGTAAGGATGGTATTTCAAGTTTGAGAGGCATAATAGCTTCAATGCCATAGAACAAAGAAAAGGGTGTTGCCCTAGTGGGGGTACACATACTTATGCGATAGGCCCACAAGGCCAAAGGTATTTGATTATGACAATCATGATGAGATTCTTTGATAATTTTTTCAAGGATAGCACAAATGGTTTTGTTAGTAGTTTCAGCCTAACCGTTACCCTATGGGTAGTATAGGGTAGAGAAGCTATGGTGAATGTTAAATTTGGCGCATAAGGCGTGAACAATTTTGTTTTTGAAAGGAGTGTCATTGTTGGAGAAAATTTATGAAGGGATTCCAAAGTGACATATAATATGGTCAGTGATGAATACCACGATTTTGGCTCCTATGGTTTAAACAAGTGGGATAGTTTCGATCCACTTTGTAAAATATTCTATGGCGATGATAATGAACTTATAGTTGCTTGAATAAGTAGGTGAATTCTATCTAATAAAATCTAAATCCCATTGTGAGAAAGACCACATGGATTGGATAGGTTGGAGTGCTTGTGAAGGTAAGTGTATGAGGTTAGCGTGTTGCTGACACTTGATCCATCTCTTGACGTACTCACAATAGTCATGCCCCATTTTTGGCCAATAGTAGCCCATGCTTAGAATGCGCTTAGTGATGGCTATGCCACTAAAGTGGCCATCACAAGTTCCATTGTGTGTTTCTTGGACCACTCACTAAGCTTCGTGTAGTTCTAGGCAACGCAAAAGAATACCATCATGATTGCAGCGGTAGAGGATGTTCCCCAGTAGTGTGTAATGAATTAACCTTTGTTTAAATGCTCGACGATGAGCATGTGGTAGGTCATAAGGCAAAAAGTCTAATTTGATGTAATCCTTAATTTAGGAAAACCAAGGATTATGTGGTTCAGTGTGGATGATATGGATGCCATCATCATCCACGGGAGGTGAATATGAGATATCAAATTGTGTTAAAGTATGAATGGACATGTGTGTTGTGTCAAAAAGAGGGTTTTGTGATATTGACGATCCTAGGGAAGACATTGTGTCGATGAAATTATTTGACGAGCGGGGAATGACTTTAATATTGTACCACTCAAGTTGGGCGATGAGTTGTTGGGTGATTTTTCTGTATTTCTGGAGTACTGGGCAACGATATTGCCAAATATATTTAACTTGATTGAGGATGAGGAGAGAATCATCAATGATTTGAAAGCATTTAATGTGTATGGAGAGTACCTGCTTTAAGACAAGAATCAAATTTTCATATTCTACATTATTATTTGTGCATGGGAACCCTAGTTTGAAGGAAAATGGGAGATGTTTCCCATCAGGTGTAAAAAAGATAATTCCAGCACCCCCAGTGTGAGTGGAATGCGAGACATTGAAGAAGAGTGTTAAGTTAGATGGTACTTTAGGTTTGACATACTCCTTGGATTTTGTGACGTGAAATATGGAGTCATCAGGAAGCTGAATAAGGAGTGGCTAGGTGTCAGGTAGTGGAGCCTTGATGAGTTGATCAACGATGACCTGTCCCTTGATGGACTTTTGAGAAGTGAACTCAAGGTCAAATTTAGTAAGAAGCATAATCCATTTAGTGGTGCGAGAGTTATGATAACTCTTGTTCATCATATATCATAGCGGATTATCATGAGCAATGATAAATGTGGTGTGGTTAAGCATATAGTGGCATAGCTTTTGTGTCACAAAGACTATAGCCAAGCATAGCTTTTCCATGTAGGCGTATTGGGTTTCATAGCTGACCAATGTACAACTAATGTAATATATGGCTTGCTCCTGGTTGAGTGCGTTATTTTGAGCTAATAATGTACCGAGTGCAAAATCTGTAGCAAAAATATACAAGAGGAACAATAGTTGTGGGTGTGGTGGAGATAGAACTGGTGATGATGTGAGATAGGATTTTATTGAATCAAAGGCTTGCTGACAGTTTGCATCCCATTTGAAGGTGATACATTTTTGTAAGAGGTGGCTAAATGGTTTGCACTTATCAGATAACTAGAAAATAAGATGATGAATAGATTGAATTTTTTCCTGTAGGCTGCATAGTTGTTTGAGATTTGTGGGTGGGGGCATCTCGATGATGGCTTTGACTTTGTTGGTATCTAATTCAATGCCTCATTGAGAAATGATGAACCCTAGGATCTTTCCAGAAGTAACACCATTGACACACTTCTTTGGGTTAAGGCGGACGTTGTGTTCTAGAAGGCAATCAAATATCTTGCATAGATTTGCAAGATGTTGTGAGCATTCTTTGGACTTGGCGATGAGGTCATAAACGTAATATTCCATGATTTTATGCATGTAGTCATGAAAGATATAAGTCATGGCATAGTGGTAAGTTTTACCAACATTCTTGAGGCCAAAGGACATGAGCTTATAACATAAAGTCCTCTAGGAGGTTGTCAAAGAAGTTTTGTGTTGGTCAATGGGATTGATTTTAATCTAATTATAACTAAAAAAAATATCCATGAGGGAGATCATTTTGTAGCCTGCGATGGAATCGACTAGTGAGTCAATTTTTGAGAGGGAGAAGTCCTTGGGATAATATTTTTTAAATCATGAAAGTTCGTATATGTTAGAATATTTAGCATATCTTATATTACATTAATTAAGTTAACAACATTATAGGAGTGGTACGTAGTTTTCTTTGTTCAGTTTATAAACCACCCAAACTGATTCAAACTGCCTCAACGGAGTTTATGTAATTCTTATATATTTTCCAGGAATATGAAGAGCAAACTAATGATTCAGTTTCCAATATGGCATCAGAGCATTGAATGATTTTTGGGCAATGTGAATTTTTATTTGGTTATGGGCAATGTGCTATTCAGGAACTCCATTACTAGATTCACTCCATTACCAGACGAGGAGCCATTGACGTTGAAGACTGCAATCCGAACTCTAGCACATGGGCAAAAATATCATTGTTCGATATTTGTAGCATGATTGGACTCGTGTTTATGTTTGAGACATTTTTCAATGTGATCCCGCTACTTTCCAATGTTTAATTTTCGATGCTGACCTGTTGGATTCTCCATTTCTGGTAAAGCAAACCAGACGGAATTTTTTTCTCTGTGTTTTGAATAGCGTGGAGGAGTTTTTCGTAGAGGAGGCAGTGCCATCAAAGAGGAGCAGATTGCTCATTGCCATCGTTTTCATTTTTCATTGCAGGATTGCCGTCGTTTCATTTTTCATTGCCAAAATTCGGTCGGATCCGCCAAGCCAAAAACCGCCTCTAAGCCCAAGGAGGGTGCGGCGGCTGCCAAATCTGCCAAGTCCAAGGCAGCCAAGAAGCCTGCCAAGGCCCCTGCTGCTCCTGCCGCAAAACCGGCCAAGGCTTCAAAGCCAGTGGCTCCGGAGATGAAATCCGCATTTAAAAAAAAATCGGTAGCGACGAAACCTACATTGGGTAATATGGCCGTCCCTTTGTGCCAAATTTTCATTTAATTTTTTTTTTCAAAAGTTGTGCACATTTTTTTTTCCCATTTGCAATTGTTGTATTTGGAGGTCAAATAAAATACGTGCCATGAAAACACATGCACCACAGTGGCCGCGATGGTTCTGATCATGAGTGCTTAAGTCTTTTGCCACGGGGAGGTTGGGGTTTCAAACCCCTTCGAGTTGCTGACAAGATGACGCCCGAGGAGGGCATTTTGACGCCCCGTGGATCCTGTTGACGCCTCGAGGGCCCGGTGACGCCCAAGGAGGGCATTTTGACGCCCCGAGGGTCTTGTTGACGCCTCGTCGGGCATTTTGACGCCCCAAGAAGTTTTGGTGACACATTTGTTTTTGTTGTCATTGCTTTTAAGACATGTAAATTGCTTATTTTTTCTTTCAAAAGCAATTGTTCAAAGGCATTATACTCTATTTTGCCCTCACTTCTTACAAGATAGAGGGGGGAATTCAAATTTTTCAAACCCTCAAAAAAAGACTTAGATAGCAACTCAAAGGTGCATTTTCGATTTTACTCGACACCTTCTTTTGTCAAATTTGGGTGCATTTTCGGTTGAACCCGACACCTATGTGAGAAGCATTTTGTGAGCATGCTTGTTTGATTATTGCATTTTTTTTCTGCAATTAAAAATCATCTACATCAAAGCATCCACTACTTCTCTCAGCACATGTTGCATAGGTTCTCCAAAAGCAGTTATCTCTTTGCATAGGGATCTTCATTGATCATCTACTTGATGTTCTCTCACCAACACTAATTTTCTCCTAGTTTTGTTTTTTGACTTAATTACCTCCAACTGATTATTCTTCTTCCGAAGATTCTCAGGCAAGTGTCATTAACATCTCTTTGAGTGAATTTTTTACCCCCATTGCTATTGTGTTTAGGCGTAAATCCTGACGAAAGTCTTGGACTCCAAAGTGTTTAGGGGAAGTTACGCCCACGCATGCGGATTCCTGTCTTTCTAAGGTAGGTGCCATCAACAAAGCAATCCTTTTCAGTACTGCCTATGTTCCACGTACCGTTCTGATCTTCATAATACCTATAGTCTCCCTCACGTAAGGGCGGGTATTGTTTTGATTCAGTTCAGGTATAACTGGCCTGGCAACGGTATATCGAAAAGGGGACCATTTGGTGCTATAAGGAACCCTAAACAATGGCTACAGTGCACAAGTATCTTTCAGATGCCCAATTGCTCAAAGGCACCAATTTTGTGCCATGGAAGCATAAAATGAAAGCCATTCTTCAAGTCAAAAAATTATGGGATGTCGTCAGTGGCACTACCTCTCGTCCCACCACAGCAGGGACAGATCAAGATACATTTGATGATCAGGACAGGAAAGGCCTTATGTTTTTGTTACTTGCCATAACAGATGAGGTTCAACCTCATATTTGTGATGCCACGACCAGTAAAGATGCTTGGGCAGCATTGATTACTGTGTATGAAGGAAAGAATAATTCCACTATCCTTCACCTACAAACCCAGCTTCACAATCTCAATATGAATTCAGGGGAAACTGTTGAATTGTTTCTCTGCAAAGTGGCAGAATTGAAAGCTAAACTCAATACTATGGGAAAACCCATAGATGATGATCTTTTGACATCTATTATTTTGAGGGCACTCCCACCATCTTACAAAAGTTTTATCACTTCACTCAATGTTTCTGGCAGAAAATTAACTTTTGTTGAATTGGTTAATTTGCTTCAAACTGAAGAAGCCAATCAAGTACAGAAATATGAGGAACCTGCCACTGCTCTTTCCACCCATCAAAAGGGTCACAAGCAAGGACAGTTGCAGAGGGAGGGTCTTCTTCCAAAGGCAAAGGCAAGCCCAATCTCCAGCGAGATAAATATTGCAAGATCTGTGATATGAACAATCATGATACCAACAGGTGTTGGTTCAAAAACAAACAACAAAATGATCCCTCACAAAATAAGAAAGGCAAGGGGAAGCAAAAATATCCCCAACATCGCAAACAACAAAAGGGTCATGTTGCTTATGCAGATTCCCATTCAGATGATTCTAATTCATCTTCAGATAATGACTTCGAAAGAGCACACAAGGTGCTCATGACCCATACTGCCTCTTCCAAATCCGATGTTGTATGGTATATTGATTCTGGAGCAAGCAAACATATGACTGGGAACAAGTCCTGGTTTCAAACCTTTCACGCAAGAGAAGGCAAACCTGTCACTATTGCAGACAATCAGGTCTATCAAGTACAAGGTGAAGGGGATGTTACAGTCACACTCCCTGATGGTGACTGTGCCATAGAGAAAGTTCTCTATGTTCCTGGCCTTGCCAACAATCTATTATCTGTTCCACAGATGCTAGATAGAAATATGGATGTTGTTTTTCAAGTTGAAAAAGGAAAAAAGAGATGTTTCATCAGTCACCAAGGTCACAACATTGCCACTGGCTCCTACAAACATGGATTATTCATCTTGGATACAGTTTCTACATCCCATACTGCCCTCATTGCCACTACAATAGAAGCTACTTCCTTATGGCATAAAAGATACGGGCACCTCAGTTTCGGGTATTTACTCGAATTAAGCAAATATGACATGGTCAAAGGGCTTCCTCAGCTTTCATCCGTTCTTCCAGTGTGCTCAGATTGTCTAGCAGGGAAACAACATCGAGTTCCATTTGAGACAAGTTCTTCTCGCTCTAAGAAACCCTTGGAGTTAATCCACGCAGATCTGTGCGGTCCTTTCCCAACCAGTCATGGTGGAAAGAGGTATTTTCAGCTATTTGTTGATGACTACTCCCGCAAAATATGGGTCTCCTTCCTTGCACTCAAGTCAGAAGCTCTTCTCTACTTTCGTCAGTTCAAGAGACAAGTTGAGAAGGAAACAAGTTGTTCCATCAAAACCCTCCGCTCAGATCGAGGGGGGAATACACTTCCAAGGAATTTTTAGCATTTTTGGAAAAACATGGGATCAAGAGACAACTCACTACAGCATATACACCGCAGCAAAATGGAGTTGCAGAAAGAAAAAATCGCTCCATAGTAGAAATGAGTCGGTGTATGTTAAAAGGAGCAAACTTAGAAAAACAATACTAGGTAGAAGCAGTAAACACAACATCTTACCTACTAAATAGAGCACCTACAAGGGCTCTACAAGGAAAAACTCCACAAGAAGCCTGGAGTGGTAAGAAACCCTCAATTTCTCATCTAAAAGTTTTTGGATGCCAAGCTTTTATGCATATTCCTAAACAGAAAAGAAGGAAACTAGATGAGAAAACTCAAAAATGTATATTTCTTGGTTATGATGAGTATTCAAAAGGATATCGGTTGATTGATCCTATAACCAAGAAAACACACATCAGCAGAGATGTAGTATTTGATGAAACTTTCACATCAAATAACACACTTGTATACCTTAAGGAAGATGAACCTAAGAAAGAAGCAGCACCTCCTCGAAGAAGGTTCCTAAATGGTATACTAGTACATTGCAAGATTCAAAATTGACATCACTTCCAGATCTAACTCTAGATCGACCCGCTACTCGCAGTATGACTCAACACAAAAGAGCGAGATGATGCAACATCGCAATGAGATGTTGATGACCTTTGTCAACATTTTGATGATTTATCTGTGAATGTAGAAGAAGATGAGGATATAGATATGGAAGATGAAAAAGTCTATCTGACAATACTAGATGAAAAAGAACCCACATCAGTCTCAGATGCACTCAGTAAAGATCAATGGAAAACTGCTATGGATGCAGAACATACATCTCTAATGAAAAATCAAACTTGGAAGTTAGTGAATTTGCCTTCAGGAAAGAAACCCATTGGTTGCAAATGGGTATTCAAGATCAAATATAAGGCAAATGGTGCAATAGATAAATATAAAGCCCGACTTGTTGCAAAGGGCTATGCACAAAGAGAAGGCATAGACTATGAAGAGACATTTGCTCCTACTGCTAAAATGACCACTATTCGAGTTCTGTGTGCAATGGCAGCTCAATTTGGTTGGCAGCTACATCAGATGGATGTAAAGAGTGCTTTCTTAAATGGTGACCTACAAGAAGAAGTCTATATGACTCAACCTGAAGGTTTTGTAGTTCAAGGGCAAGAACAGAAAGTCTGTAAGCCGATCAAATCTCTATATGGACTTAAACAAGCTCCTCGAGCTTGGTATATCAAAATTGATAGTCACCTAGTGCAACATGGGTTTAGAAGAAGTCCTGCAGATCCTAATCTATATATCAAGAACAATGGTTCTAACATAGTAATTCTAGTACTATATGTGGATGATCTGATCATAACAGGCAGTTCAGAGAGTATGATCAAAACAATAAAGAAAGATCTCAATACCTCTTTTGAAATGACAGATCTTGGACTTCTCCACTATTGTCTTGGTCTAGAAGTAACTCAATACAAGCATTGCATACAAGTTACTCAAAAGAAATATGCCAAGACTCTAATTGATAAGTATCGGATGACTGTCTGCAAGCCCAAAGCCACACCAATGGAAGCAGGACTTAAGTTATCCCGATTCGATGAATCTCCTAAAATAGATAGTACTCTCTATCGTCACTGATTGGGAGTCTCATCTATCTCACAAACACCAGGCCAGATCTTAGTTTTGTTGTGGGTTATCTTTCACGATTCATGCAAGATCCTAAAGTTAGCCACTGGAAAGCAACAAAAAGAGTTCTTCACTATGTCCGTGGTACGACATATATCGGCCTGGAATACAAAAAGAACAACAAGTTCTATCTTCAAGGGTACACGGACTCTGATTATGTTGGATCCATAGATGACCGAAAATCAACTGCAGGTTATGTTTTTCACCTTGGATCTGGTCCTGTCTCTTGGCATAGCAAGAAGCAACATGTTGTTGCTATCTCTTCTACTGAGGCAGAATATCGAGCAGCTAGTGGAGCAGTCTGCGAGATCATATGGTTACGTCGCATCCTCACAAATATGGGCCTTCCAAAGAAACTTCCTTTACATTTATTTTGTGACAATCAAGGTGTTATGAATCTTGTCAAGAATCCTATCTTTCATGATCGCACCAAACACATTGACACTAGGTGTCATTTCATTCGAGATGAGGTTCCAAAGCATCATATCCAGCTCCACTACATTCCCACAAATGAGCAAATAGCGGACATCTTCACCAAAGCGCTTGCTCGAGTCAAATTTGAATTGTTCCGCAATGCTATGTGTAGTCAACATCAATGTAATAAGGGGGGATGTTAGAATATTTAGCATATATTATATTACATTAATTAAGTTAACAAGCATTATAGGAGTGGTTCGTAGTTTTCTTTATTCAGTTTATGAACCACCCAGCTTGGAAACTGCCTCAACGGAGTTTATGTAAATCTTATATATTTTCCAGGAATATGAAGAGCAAACTAATGATTCAGTTTCTAATAGTATAGACGTAAACTTTGTCAGAGGGTGTGGGTATCGAAACCATATTGGAAACACATTTCGGGTAATCAATGGGTTGGATGGAATTTACATAGAGGAGCTTTTAGAGCTTGAGTTTGATCATTAAAGCGACTATGAGATGCATACATCATAATTTTTGTTTGATGGGTTTGGCGTTGGCATCAAGAGTGAGGTTGTTCACTACTAGAGAGGGATAGAGTCCAAGCATATCTATGTAAGACCAAGTGAATACTATGATGTACTCCTTAAATAAGGCAATAAATGGGGCATATTCCTCTAAGGAGAGGCTAGCAATAAGTTTAAAAATGTGTGTATTAGTGGGGTCATCACTGATATCGATGTCGATTGTATCTTCCACAAGCATATGTAAACCGTCTTGAAGTTGTATTAGTATTGGAATGAGATGGAGGTCATTGATAGCCTTAGGTAAATCAAATTCATCATTTAAATATATGTCAGTATGATGAACCCATGAGATGTGAGGTGGGGTAAATGATGAAGGTGCATTAACAGTGCACAATATGGGCGATGATAGCAAGAAATATTATGGTAAGGATGTAGAGGAGATGTGAGTAAAGTCGATGAAGTTAGGGCTTGGTACGTTGTCATGACCCAAAAAATATGCATATCAAAGTAGTAAGAATAAACTACATTGACCATGTTGACAAAGGCAGTGGAGGTTGCAGAGGATGATGAGTTCAAATATGAAGACTAAAAAGTGTGTGATCATCATGGTAGATTCAATGGTGGATGTAGAACCAAAGGTGGAGAGTGATATTGAGTAGTGGATCGATGAGTCCTTCGTCGACTAGACAATGGCATGAATAGATGTACTAGAAATGGGGTAAAAGGTGAAGCGTTGTGTTATGGATAAGGAGTTGTGAGGGATAAGGTAGCAAATCTATCAACTAGCTTGTCAAGACAACAGGTAGACATGATGTTAAAAAAGACATTTCTTGGAAGAAGGTGCATGGAATGGTGATAGTAGAATGGGGATATGGACTCTAATCTATGATATCCATATTGATATACTCTTCCAATGAGTGTGTAGGGATTGGAACATGATGTAGAGAAAGATCTTGAAGCTCATCCTCAAGCATATGAATGGTTGTAGGGTGATAACCCAAATTGAATTTGTCTATGGTTGATTGAACATGGGGTTGATAGGCATCTGTAACCCTTTTTCGTAGCACCCTAATCCAAATACATGGTAATGAAAATACCAAGGGTAGAAGAAGGTGAATTGAGGGTTGGACATATGGTCGAGAGTGCCACAAAAACTAGATTGCAGTGGTGGAGGCATAGCGATCGGGACTGATGAGTCTAGACTTGCATAAATAAAATTGGTGTGATTGTCAGGGGGATCAATGTGTATGATAGTACCAATGGTGAGTATTGAAGCTGAAGGATGACCAAAATCATGGATAGATTGAATTGAAGGAGGACGTACATGAGTGTCATGAACATTGTATTCGCTTGGGCCAGAATTCATCATAAAAATGGAAATTTGAGGTGACGTACAAGATGGTAATGAGATGGTGAATTAGAATTAGAATAAGAAGGTGAGATTTGGAATAACGAATAGTGGCAGTAGAGGAGTGGAATAATTAATTATCAATGTGAGAAGCTTGCTACTCCCAATTGTGATATTCGACTACAGTTGATGGGATAGGATGACCTGCATGTGGGAAATGCGAGGTAGGGTGAGTAGGTGCAGGTGTTGGGCTATGAGAAGAGGTAAAAGATTAATATCAAGTATGGAAAGGAAGTGGGGGTTTTTTAGGAGTAGGAAGGAGAGGAGGTTCTATAGAAGAAGATGTGTGAGACGCAACAAGAGGCCATGAGGAAGGTGACAAAAAAGGTACAAACATGGGAGGTGGATATGTGGAAGAAGACAGCTAAGAAGGAGGGGGATACCATGAGGAAGGTGGTAAGAATGGTATATAATTAAAAAGAGGTTCCATAATAGAGGATGAAGGTAGGTTGTAAGTAGATGGAGGGGGATGTGTATGTGTCCTTGATGATTGATACAGTGATGAGGTAGGGGTGGGAGAAGACGTAGAGGTCTCTACCAAATGATGCGAAGGAATGGGGAGAACCTAAGTAGAGGATGATAAAGGTCCTGGTGGAAGGTTTGTAATGTTGTAAAATTTTAAGGGATCCCCATCAGTGGGAACATAATGGACAAGTCCATAATATACATACTTGAGACAGTGATGCAAGGTGGAAGGAACACATTTCATTTCTCTGATCCATGGTTTTTTGAGCAAGATATTGTATTGCATCTTGTCCTAAATGACATGGAATAAAATGAAGATGGTCTTGATACCTATGCAGATAGGGAGGATGATATAACCTACTATGGATCACATGGAACCATTTAAAGCATGAAGATCAAGCGATGGGGTGGTGAACTGAGTAGGTGGAATGTGGAGGTGATGTAAGGCAGTAGTAGAGATGATACTAATGGATGATCCAGTATCAATGAGGACACACTTGGTAATTTTATTGATGGTCTGGAGGGTAGGATCAACTCCCTCACCTACGAGTTTGATAATTTCATGGTCATGAAAGGTAATGGAGGACTGCATGCAACAGGGTATGTTCCATACGAAGTTCACAAAAACATTTGTATCATGGATTTTAATATCGATGGATCAATGTTATTCAACACCTCATGATGGGGTTGAGATTGTTGTAAGAGATAGAAGATGGATAGTTTGGCTGGGACATTATGTAACTGATACATGAGGTTACCATGAATGGTGATGATATCGTGGTAGGGATGGTGAAGCATGTGATACTACAGGGGATTATGGAGAAGTGAATGGTACGGGAGATAAGACAATAGGCGAATTCTAGAACAATGGATATCGTTGGGTGCGAGTGGTAATATTGATCATGTTAACTATATAAAAAGGAGGATTGCGTTGGACACTATTAACCTGCATAGGTTGGATGTGTAGATTGGATTGAGATATTTAGGGATTGGTCCCCCCGTGTTTAGGTAGTGGGTTTTGATATATGCCCAAGTTTTGGTTTTGTGGTGCGAGGGGGTTTGAAACATGAATGGTACCCCGATAAGGTCTTAGACTAGGCCATGGAATGAACAACAGGACTCCACATCATGGCCGTGCTATAGATGGTATGCATAGAAGGACTGCTCATTGATACCATGAGGCTTGGATTGATTTGGATCAATGGGGTGAATATCAGGCAGGATGATATGACCTGCATCATACAATATTTAAAATAGAGCAGTGAAAGGCTTTGAGAGAGGAGTTAATTTTCATTGTGGAAGTTGAGGATAAAGACCACATGCTTGTCATGGTCTAGGTGGAAGGGGTACATTAGTTTAAAATAACTATTGCTATGGGGAGGAGGTCGAGAGATTGATGAAGAAGCTAGAGAAGCTATTTCCACTTGGTTGGTTTGTGGTAGTTTTGAGAAGGGTTGATTTGGCACATTTTTATTGAAGTTGAAGTTTAAGTTATAGGATGGTTTTTGTCTAAGCTTAATCTTGCCTGATTGGACTTTGATGTCTTCGATGACCTTGGATTGAGCAATGGCTTCATCAAATTTATGATTTTTATGAAGTTGCAAGGGTGTGGAGATGTTCTTGTGACAACTCTCGATGAATAGTGTGACTAGTTCAGCCGATGGGAGTCTATGAGTGAGGTCATGAATGATCGATCTCCATCGTGAAACAAAATTTATGACTGGTTCATCATCATCCTATCATAAGGTGTAGACATTAGAAAAGTTTATTTTCTTCTTGATATTTATGGAGAAATTTTCTAAGAATGAATTGGCCAATTGTTCAAAAGTGAACAGGTTATGGTATGGGAGCATGTTGTACCAATCAAGAGCTTGTCCTGCAAGGGAGATAGCAAAGGTATGCAACATGAGGGGATCACTACTGTGGAGCTGATAACAAGCAAATCGATAGTTGCTAATGTGTTTGTAGGGGTCCTCTTTACCTCTATACTTATCAAATTTAGGAATATTAACGCAGTACGGGTAGGGAGGAATGGGAATTACGAGTGGATAGGCTCATTACATAACTCATTGTCAGTGGGTTTTTGGGGTCCATAACCATTTGTGTGGAGGTCAAACATATTGATTTGGTCTTGTATTATTTGGAGTTCATGTGATGGAGGGGCAACAAACTATGTCAAAGTAGTGGAATATTGGGAATGAGGAGGATACAAGAGTTGTTGTTCCTCTCATTGTGGAACAAGACGTATTGGAACTATTCATGTGTATGTGGTTGCTAAATGGTGTAAAATATGGGGGCTAATTGAGGGGTTTGTGATGGATCAGACATTTGTTGAGGTTGGTAATATTGAGGCTACGTGGTTTGTACATGCTGTACAAGGATCTGTTGTGATGGTTGTATGATTGGAGAAGATGACCAGGAAGGGGGTGTTGTGAAGAAAGTAGTAGTAGATTATGGTAGAGAAAGTGGCATTTGTACATGTGATGAGGGTGGTTGACAAGATGATGCACCAAAGGAGGGTAATTGCTTCTGACTCGACGAGCGATGGAAAAAAAATTTGGGTTGGACAAAATAACACGGTGGATTGACAAGGTAAGATGGATAGAGTGGATTATGAGAAGAAAGGGGAATGGAAGGAGGTGCTTGGAATGGATTACATGAAGAAAGGCAAAATGTGGAAGTGTATGTAGGTAGAGGAGGAGTAGAAGATGGCATACCATACACCCTAGAAGATGGAAATATAGATGGAGGTAATGATGAAGAAGGGGTGTAGGCTTCAAATGTAGAAGCCTGAGAAGATGGTCTGGTGAACGTGTTCAAAAAGGAATGTGAAGGTGGGATATGTTGATGTTGTTGAGGTTGGAATTGTTGTGATTGAGAAGGAAACTGTGATGTAATGTGGAAATATGGAAAAAAGGACTATTGGGAAAGTGGTTGTTGCAATGCTTGGAAAGCATACTAATGTGATGATGTAGGTGAGGTGTATTGCTACTGTAATAAATATTGTTGCAAGGTGAACTATTATGGGGGCACCTGAGGGCTTGAGGTGGAAGATTGGGGGTCTAAAATAATTCCTACCGTCGAGGTGGATTATGGAGCTTCCGAACAAGGATAATTTAGCAAGGAGGAATAATATTCAAGGAGGGAGTGAGATAGATCCTAGAGGAAAGGATGATCAAAAATGGGTGAGGCAAGTGGAGTCTCTTCCTCAATGGTGAACAACGAAGAGGGGTTCCCTAGGGTGGTATAGATAATGTGATCACAGAAAGTGGATGGTGGATTATATGGCGATGAGCGAGGAAGAAGGGGATGATCCTCACCAGATGAGGTAGCAAGCATGTTGCTAGAAATAGATGTCTCACCATGAGATATAGTGCCTACATGAAGTGATGTTGAATCCATAATAATATCAGGTGTGAGTGTGTATGATTCCCCTATAAAGCGAGGGGGAGTAGTGGACTAACTAGAGGTGGTGTTAGAAGCCTCCTCTACAAGATGTGCTTGCTCGCACACTCGACTACGAGTGGTAATAGGTATGGTACTGTATGGTGCAATTATGTGGCCTACCTATTCATAAATGTAAATACGAAGTTGTGGGTGTGTTGTGTAGGATTTTGGATAATCCTATGAAATTTGGTATGTTTCTGTGTCTTAGAACAAAGTTTACATGCTGCTATGTGAATTGGAACTACAAAAATCTGGTTTGCATGGTGCTATGCAAACTGGACTCAAAAAGTGAATCTTCTAGAAAATTGAAAATGATAGGCTGCAAACAACCAACATATGGGTTACTACCAGGTGAACGTGCTGAAACTAGTTTTATGAGCATGCAAACAAAGTGTAACTAGAATTAGTGCTATATACAAATAATAAATTCTTGTTTTGTTTTGTGTGTTTTCATGATGACATATGTCCTAAAAAGTATCACGGGAAGTGGGGTGAAACTCTAGAAAAATAGGAATGTCATCAGCACAGAACCTTCTGCAACACCCAAAGGTGCACATAATAGAACAATGTCTCAATGGGCAAGTCGTGACTTGAATGGAGAGGTGTAGTAAAATGGTATCCAAAAAGGGGAGGAACTCAAAATGCACTAATGATTCTAGAATCCTCTCATGAGAAGAGGTGGCATTATCTAAGACATGCTACTGGTCCAGCTTGGCGATCGCTTCACTCTCAGGCGAGCTTAGTCAAGAATGATAGTTACCTATTCACTAATTATGTGAGCCTTGTGAAAAAGGTGTGTAACCCTATCCTACTTTGAAGGTCCCTTTTGGTGATGAATTTCTGAAAACTAGTCTCAAGAGTAGGGGATTTTTCGGTGATGAAGTCTATAAAATCGCTCCTAGGGGCTACTATGGTGTCTAGGGAGAAAGTCGATGGAAGGAGAATATCACCAGTCTTGAACAATGGATTGGTAATGAAGTCCAATCTCACCACTATGCATACCACGTGAGTGTATGATGGTGTGTTTGCTATCGCTGAGGTGAAAGAAAAAACAACTTACTAGATGCCTTTTCAAAAATGAAACTAGCCCTAGATGCATTTTTGAAATGAAGCTAGATCTATGTGCTTTTTTGAAATGAAACTAAGATTAGAAGCCTTTTCAAAAATGAAAACTTACTCTATGAAGCATGAGAGCAAACAAGATCAAGGTGCATGAAAAAGAGATTTGACAATTATCTATGTGTGTTAGACTTGAAATGAAACCCTAATCTAGTGTGATGTGGAAAGAGATTGTAAAGTCTAGTCTAGATGCTTTCAAAAAGAGATTGGGAAATTTATATTAAGTGCTTTGAAAAGAGATTGCAAATTATATCCTAAATGCAAATGTGAAAGAAATTTGAAATGACTTTGAAAAGAGATTGCAAAATTATATCCTAAATGCAAATGTGAAAGAAATTTGAAATGACTTTGAAAAGAGATGTAAATAACATGAAAGAAATTTAAAACCCTATTCTAAATGTAATTTTGTAAAAAAAAAATTGAAATACCTTTTGAAAAGAGAAAGAAAAAAATCTAATCAAAGTGCAAATTTGGAAAAAGATTTCAAAAATCTATCTAATGCATTGAAAGACAATTTGAAAGTGATTTGCAAAAGTTGGAAATAAATGGAAATATACTTTAATGAATTGAAAAAGGAATGTGGTTTTAATATAAAGAATAGAAAAATAGATCTAAAATGATTTAAGCTAACTGATTTTGAAATGACTGAAAACCCTAATTGATGTGTTTGAAAGAAAAATTCACAAAATAACTTGATGCATATGAGAGAGAATTTTTTTTGCTAAGAAATGATGAAAACATGAGATCATGAGGGAAATACCTGACTCCTGTGGTGTTAGATGGACTTCTTGCTATCTCTACTACAAACCTCTACAATTTCAGGTTGTTCTAAAGTGGTTTAGCATAGCTCGTAGGGCGGCATGCGAACTGGACTACTGGTTTGTAGGTTAGGGTGCGAACTGGGTTTGGAGGTCCGAAACTCCTATTTTGAAAACATGAATTGTATGTTAGGGTTTTACTGGGTTTTTTTATGTGTTTAGGGTACCTAAAATAGAAAAATAAAATCGTAAATTGAGCTAGATTAGTAAAAAACAACTACTCTAAAACAACTGTCATGGTGGTCCCATCGAGCGTGCCAAAATGTAACACGTAGAATAACACATTTGTTTATTTTGTGCTAAATGCTATCTTATTAATTTGAAATAGGGTTACAGAGTGAGTTTTATCTTGAGAAAGGTTTTATCCCCTTTTCCACATGAATTTGGGAGCATTTTTTGGTGTTTCTCCAGTGCCCTTAATGAATGTGGGATTTTGTGTGCATGTGCCACCAGTAATGATGTTTGATGTTGTCCTTTTGAACCTGCTCTAGACCTATAAAAATGAGTTAGTGTGTTTGGGGTCCTGCCTTGGTCAAACCCTATAGTTATGAAGACATATAAACTCAAATATGAAGAAAAACATGATGAAAGTTGATGAGAATGCTATAAAAACTACTTAAAACTGATATATATCTGATATGATGTTGTAAATTTGCTACAGGGTTGTTTTGCATGGCGACATGCAAACTAGATCCTGGATTTGCAGGTTGGACTATGAATTGGACTACTATTGAATGTTGTTTAAAGTTTGTTGTTCTGATGTGTTCCAGATGCTTCTGTTGCTGTCTATCAGGCAAAAATTTGTTAGAAAGGCTTCTGGTACAAATTTGGTAGAGTCTAAGTATGATGACTGAAAGTGAGAGAGAGACACAAATGAGGGATTTGGTCCATTATTTATAGGTAAAACCAAGATCAAGGGGGTAATTAGGTGTACTAGACCCTATAGTCAAATTATATTATGGTCAAGTTAGGGTTTGTGAGGTGGCATGTCTAGTAATCCTCTCATGTGCCCTAAGAGAAATATCTTATCCTCATACATGTGTGAGCTAGGGTTAGGGTTAATTCTAGTTGGCTAATCCCTAGGTTAGACAAGGTTTGGGTTAAGTATTCTAGAAAATATCCTAACTAATTTGGGGTGCACACATGTGTGAGGACATGTTTAGGGCTAATTTTATTCTTAATCCTAATTAAACCCAATTTAATGATAAAGTGTATTTTAAGTGAAAGTCACTTGCAAATTAGAATCCTAATTAGGGTTTAGTAGGGAATGGTCCCATGGGGGCCCTAATTAGGTTAGGAAAAGGGCTTAGGTGGCCTTAGGGAGCTAGTAAGTGGCCCTCTTGTGAATAGAAGGTGTTTTGGATGCATATTGCATATTTTTGTAGGTTTTGTGCCTACGGATAACTATGATGGTCTATGATGGCCTTTGATTGTCTACGATGGCCTACGATAGCCTACGATGGTCTATGATGGCCTACGATGGCCTATGTAACCCTACAAGTGTCTAAGAAGGTCTACAAGTATCTACGGGTGAACATGTGTGACTTTTAGGTGTCTACACAATCATGCCCCTAGAGATCTACAAAAATTTATGCTTGAACATTAACACGCAAAATACAGAGATGTTGCATCTCAAAGGGTAACCTATAAGAAAAGTGGAAACATATACTAGCTCCCAATGTTAGTACATGGACACCCAAACCTTGTGATCATCCAAGATATAGAAATAGTGGATGTCCCCCACTATTTGGCATGTGTTTGTCTTTGTATTTTCTCAAGCAGATAGGAGGATGTATAAATCAAGAACATGATTAGATGTTGATCCCATTGGATGGTAAGATTATATCGATGCTCCATAAAGGACTACACCCTTTTTTGTATCAAAGGGTATGATCAGTAAGAGATGAGACTTACCCAGGAGGCCATGTGCATACAAAGGGCCAACTCATATGACATGCCAATAGTATGATCACCCTAGTCTAAAGCATATCATGTATCCATTGCCCTGGTGCTCAATAAAATTCCAACCACTCGCATTTAAATCCAATGGGACTTAGGGGATAGTAGTTATGGGAACTGCATGATGACTCAGAGCATGGCTAAAGTGAAGAAAAGTAGAGTTTAAGTGTTGAAGAAACTGGATTTCAAGAAGATACAGTGTTGGTATCTAACTCCAATGGGACTAGCATTAGAATTTTAGGTTGACATAACAAGAATGGATCCTGTACTGACCACTTGTGGTCCAAGCATAGAAACTCCAAGGCAGAACTTAGAACCTAGATGGAGTCTTATAAAAATTTATGGTAATTATGAACCACACCCAATGAAACATCAAGAAAAACTCAAGTTTGGTACTATATGGTTTGATCATTGCAGATTCATGGGATAGTTTGCAAGAAATCACCATGCTCAGGCATGTTAGGCACGTTGCAATTTTGTGTAAATAGCTAGCTAGTAAATAAGCAAATGCGGTTGGCACATAGTCAATCAAGTAGGTAACATCATCTTGTACCAAGGATATGAGGGAAATTATATTGATGATTTATTGCAAGCTAACCAAAATGCCATGATTTGTGGAGTAAGGAATGAAAATTGTAGACACCTAAAACACATCATGTCGAGGGTGACTACTCATATGGACATGCTACAAGACCATATGGAAGATCTTGGATAGACTCCAAGATAGAGCAATGGTTCTAACCACTCAATTTGGGCTCCTTGGCCTAATCAGTCTGAACCATAGCCTAGACCTATGGTTTATAGCTGAACCATGGTTGAGACCTACGGTTTATAGTCTAGACCACAGCTATGACCTACGGTCTTAACTAGAGTTCAGTTGGCCTTCAATCCAAGCCAAATCGGTTGGAATGACCATTTGATCTAGAAGAAGGTGGTTAATGGATGGAAGATTCCAGAGGCTTCCATTCCAACTGTCCTAACCACCTCTTCTTGATCTTGGCTTCTCCAGGAAGCCACCCCCAGTCCTAGGGCATCCTATAAATACCCCCTCCAAATGGGGAGAAGATATAGATGATTTGTATAGTGAAGCGCTGATGAATTATCGAGAGAGAGTGAATTGATCAAGCGAGCAACGAAGCCCTATCGAATTGCATACTGAATTCGTGCATTCAAAGGCCACTTTGCTATTCACCCAAAGATCAGTTTGCCATGGAAGTTCTAGGAGCCTAGAAGAACCAAGAAACACAAATCCGGGCAAATGAAGGCCCATCACAGTGATTCAACCGCCAAACCTATCAGAAGGACACCGAAGGTGACCCTTGAACATCAATTGGACAAGGAGGTCAAGCCCACTACCCTTGGAATTGAGGGTAAGCCTATCAGAGTGCTAACCATGGCTTTTAGCCATGGTTTACAGTGCAGACCACTCACTAGAGCTACGGTTTGTAGTAGAGGTATAACCACCTTCCTCTTTTCATTTTTGTATGGTTAATTAGATTAGATTAGTTGTTTTCATGGTTTAATGGCAGTTTAGTAGACTTCTGACCATAGAATTAGGTTAGTTTAGCTTCTTTATGTTTATGCTTCAATTAGGACTTAAATGGTTTCTTTATGCATGTTTATGCTTCATTTTATACATTTGATCCATGCATAGTGTAGCTGCTACTTTTCTTTATGCTATTATATGAATCTTGATTCGATTTGCATAGCTTAGAAGCACTTTTCATGTTTTCTTGATTATGCATGTTTAATGGTGTCATTATGCAATTTACCTAAAAGGGCCTCATCATGAGAGGTTGCCTATATTTTTGACATTCTTGTGTTGTTTCTTGACCGCAGGGAATAGTTTCAAAGGAGAACCAACTATCAAGTTCCTTCCCCATCGTGAAGAAGAGGGCACCTCCACCCTAGAGCAGTTCATGTCATCTTGAAAGGCATTTGGAAATCACACCTACCCTTAAGAGGGAAACAATTGTGCACTCCTATTGTAATATTGTATCAAAATGATTATCCCTAAGAGGGATGTACTTGTAATTTGATTTTGACTTCGAATACAATGGAATAAAGCATTTTTCTTCTTGATTCATTTGTTGTCAATTTCTTGTTCTTGTATGCATGTTATACTTTTATCATTTATTGCAATAGGATGCCATCGGGTGTGAGCCTTTTTGGTGGTTACAGAAGGTGATCATGGTGGAACCCCACATTTTTAGGATCTGACTATGTTTTCTTTGTTTTTGCACTTGTAGGTATAGACCACAGCTATCAGCTATGGCCCAACAACTGAACCATAGGTACAAAGCATGGTTTACAGTCAGAACCATAGATCAGACCTACGGTCTCCTACTGACAACACAGATAATCAAATTTAGAATATCAGACAATGCAGGACTTGAGGTAGGTCCTATTTTCAGGCCTCTATTACTTTTTTGCTCTCTATGTTTTTATAGTAAGGTTAATTCGAATGCAAATTAGGAAAAGAATTAAGAAAATGGTAAATCAATTGTCCTAGTTTGCTTTCATATTTTGCTTTCAATAGAAAGGCACTGCTGGGAACAACGGACCTCTGATTGTAGTCCACCCTAGGCTACAACATGCTTGATAGAGATGTGTGGATGGTTTGCATGTGTGAGGCCCAATTAGTGGCCATTTAGCATCGTAATGTGCATAGTCTTAAAGAGCATCTAGAATAGCTTGCATTTTTTGAATTTGAAACATCTTTCACTTGCATAGCATTTAGAAAATGAGCATGTATGCTATATGATGCATTTATTTTATGTACATTAAAAGGAACCACACACACCACTTGGCACTTAAACGCTAGTGAGTTGGGCTTGACATCCAACCACTAGTAGGGTTCAACGATGGTGGGCGTAACTTCCATCCGTTGGCCCAAATCCTATGAACCCTTGATATATAGACCAATACCGGATCCAAGAACCTTTCGTACCCTAGAAAATTTGCATGTATTCTCTTCGGAGGGTATAACGCTGACTGGGGGAAAATGGGTGAGGATCTGGGAGGACCTGTGCTCCTTGTCCGGGTGTGGGCTTCATTACCACACATGGGGGATTTACGCGACTTGGAGTTCATAGCCAAGTTGTCGAGCTATGAGCGTACAGGTGAAATCCATTAAACTAAGAATAAAATCCAACAAGTTTTGCAAAACACGATAAGAGTTTCTACATTGATACAACAAATCTTGAAAACACATCAAACAGTTTAGGGCTCAAATTTTAAAATGTAAAGGAGATAATCACATTGTTTACTTTGTATGCTTCTTTATTGCTTAATTCATCAAGATAAGGCCCTCCTTGAGGCCACAATTTTTAGTAAGAGAGGAAACCTCTCGAGTCTTGTTTAGTCGGTTCATCATGATGACTAGGCATGATAGAGCTCAATCACGAGCTAATGAGTTAGAGAGTTCATGGAGGGGCTCTGAACGCTCTCGATGTTCTCCTAAGGATATTTCAAACCTCGTACGCCTCCTTGCTAGGCATCGCACTCATTGTGCACCTGAGGATCCAATCCTCCTAGCGTGACATTCTGATAGTCATCGCGAGCTCCCTTCATCACGCAGGGGGTTCACCCATACAGATCATGGGGTTTCTTCACATTTGGTGAGAACCCAAGTCACTAGGTCTCTACCTAGGGAGATAGAGAGTCATGGATCATACTCCATGAGTCAGTCCTATAGGGAATCTGAGTCTCATGCAGCCCATGAGAGGCAACTACTCCAAGATCAATTGGAGGAGGCGCACCGTCAACGTAAGCACCTAGAGCGTGAGTCCATAGAAAGAAAGAGAGCACATCAACAAAGGTTGGATGAGCTCCAACGATGTGAAGAGAGGATTTACCAATAGAAAGCATGTGAAGAACAATCATGTGAGGTAATTCTCAAAAAGAAGCTCATACCTAGAGTGTTCAGGCAACAAGTCAACGCGATGCACCCAGTGCATCGTCAAGAGTTGCCACTTAAGCAAGTAGATAGCCATTCTTCTAGACAGATAGACATGCCTAGGGTTATCGAAGAGCAACAGAAAGAGACATCTAGGGATCCCATGCGTAAGCATGAGGTCGAGAGTAGTCAAGTCCGATAGGTGAGCAGTGTCAATGCTCGAAAGTCATCATAATCCTTGGGGTATATACAGTCTATTCCACCATATAAGGAACCTATGATTACTTTCCATAAATAGGAAGTCAAACCTATCCCTATCAGGGAATCTGATCCTCCATTGCATATCATAGCGAGGATACAATAGATTGCGTATAAGCGAGTGTTGGTGGATACAGGATCATCGATTAATATCATTACCACCTCAGCATTCAAACATCTCAAAATTCCACTTTCTCACATCAAGGAAACAAATTTCATATTGCAAGCCTTTAATGATGTGGAATCCCCTACAGTAGGCACAATAGTCCTCCCCATCGAGGTGGGACAAAATATTATTCCTACATTGTGCTACATTTTAGAGGGATCAAGATAGTATAATCTGCTGCTTGGAAGACCGTGGATAAGAGCCATGGAGTGCGTACCATCAATAGTGCATCAGTGCATTAAGTACACCCATGGAGGTGAAGTTCATGTAGTTGAAGCGGACCCAGATCCCTTCAAGTATTATAAGCCTGAGGATCATCCATAGGAACCAGGTGAGGTGCCTATGCATCTACAAGCCCAATTGGATGAGCCTATCCAAAGTGTGGATGCAGCTTCACAGATGGTGTTGGAATTGCCATCCCCACCGCTATCACCTATGGAGTCACCTACAACCCCTGCACTCTCGACACCGCTTAGCAGGGAAGGATTAATGAATGCCCTTACGGAGTTGCTCACAGCTGCTTCGAAGGTATCATTAGAGGATCTTCACACTCCTATCAAGGAGGAAGAACCTAGCATGGTCATGGATGCACCCGAGTGTATCACACCCTCTTCATCCATCATGACACCAGATAGTTCTTACGAGGACTATGGTGAATATGAAGAGCTTATGGAGGCTAGTATTATGATGTTGCCCACCATAGAGTCCATTGAAGATTTAGGTCAGCTTTTCATCGAGTCTCCACCTACGGATCCTATCCCGGAGACATCGTATGAGCATGAGGAAGGTTCAGTTATCACGACTAAAATAGAACAACCTCAGTATGTTGATGAATTACCTATGATGCATGTAGTTGTGGAGTTTTCTCATGAGTTTGTGGGGATGGTCGACATTAGGCTAGATGATCAAGTGATTCTTAATCACATAGAGCAGGAGATGGGGCAACCCAGTGGTGTTTCCACATTGCTAGGGCCAAAAATTTTGAAATTGGTCACTCCTGACTCATTTCTCATGGCACCATCTCGAGAGCACAAACAAGTAGGTTCCTCACATCATATTGGGGGTACTAAAAGTGACATAGTTCAACACAATGAAGTGAAACAAGAGCTTGAGCTGAGTCATATGCATGAGCATGTGGATAACATTAATGAAATGTATCATCAAGAAGCATCCACATCAATTCAAGTGAAGGAAATAGGTGATTTGCAATTACCTAATGGATCCATAGCATCCACTTTTCTATTTCCTTCAAATGACAAAGGTATTTCGAATCAGTCATTGGAAATACATATGAATTCTTTGTCAGTCTTGCGATCCATTTTAAGCCGTCTAGAATGGATGGAGCATCGAATGGATGAGCAAGATAAGTCATTGCATTTTATCAAGAACTGGATTGAAAATCTGGAATTACAAAAGCAACCCTTGCCTGAGGATGAATCACTTCCTATGCAAGTACAGGAAAAGCCTCGATGGAAGCAAAAGCCCATGCGGCCAACCCAACCATTGGATTCTCAAAGCAAACCAATGCGGGGCAAGAGCCCAAAATAGTCACAACATAATGGGACTCCGTTACAAGAGTCTATGTCTGATATCTTTCAGAAGCTGCAAGAGGCTAAGGTCATCACCTTGCCTAATGTCATCCCTTTAAACCCAAATAGAGTTAAACCTATGGGTTACAGGGAGCATCACTACTATCTCTACCATCGAATAGAGGGTCATGGCATTCGAGATTATCATGAATTTAAGAGTGTGGTGCAAAATCTGATAGATAAGGGGGTTTATCATGTAGATGGTTCTCTCAGAGTGCCCCAACATGCTGAAGTGGAGGTTACACCTCCTCAAGAGCGACCTCAGAGTCGTCAGTCACCTCGTAGGCCCAATAGGCTAGTGCAACGAGTAGTTTCATTTCAGATGACTACTCTAACTTTGTTTCAAAAGTTACATGAGGCACATGCATTCATATTACCCAAAGTCAAGCATAGGGCATCCAAGACTAGGTCACCTGATAGGGGTCCCTTTTGTGTGTACCATCGAGTGCATGGACATGACATTCAAAGTTGCCAGTCATTTAAGAGGGTCATCGAAGACCTAGTAGAATGAGATGAGATCCACGAGGATGGTTCTCTCGTTCACCCATGCCAAAGCATAGGCACACCGATGAGGTCCAATCTTCACCTAGGGGAGTCGAGTTCTATCACTCTTCCTAAACAAGCTGATTACTTTTCAGTAAATAGCATGCACATTGGGGGTCTTCAAGGTAGCATACCTTTCCCACCAGCCATGCCACATTCGATAAGGAAAAATGAGGAATCTAGAGGTATTGCACCTCCCTCACCATTGTCGAATGGCACACTCACTGGGGGTATATAGGGTAGCATGCCCTTCCCAAAAGGCTCCAAGGGTTCCTAAAATCGCTTGGTCAAGTCAAGCTCAAAAGCAATAAAAAGCTCCAAAGGCATCTGTAAGCCCTTTGGTCAACCTCAAAAGCTTTGAGGGTTTGCAAAATCACTCGGTCATCCCAAAAGGCTCCAAGGGTTCCTGAAACCGCTTGGTCGTGTTAGTTAAAAGCCCCGAGGATTTGCTTATAATCGCTCGATCATCCTAAAAAGCTCCAAAGGCATCTGTTAGCCCTTTGGTCAAATGCAAAAGGCACCAAGAGTTTCTAAAAAACTGCTTGGTCAACCCCAAAGGCTCCAAGGATTCTCAAAATTGCTTGGTCATCCCAAAATGCCCCAAAGGTACCCATAATCCCTTTGGTCAATCCTAAAAGCTCCAAGGATTCCTAAAAATTGCTTGGTCAATCTAAAGGCTCCAGAGGCATGTACTCACCGTTTGGTCAATTATGAGGCTCAAAACCCATAAAAATTATAAAATCAATAAAATCCAAAAAAATTGGTAAAGCATAAAATCCAAAAACATTTGCATTTGCATTTGAATTTTGCATTTTCATTTTGCATTTACACATGCATTCGCTACATTACTGCATTGCATATAGGCATTCGTCATCCGTTGCATTCCATAATAGAAGGCATTGTGTTTGTCAGTCTTACAAACGATGCCATGTTTGTGTTTAAATCATGCATCTCTGCATTTATCATAATCCATCATTCATGTGAGTAATTGTGTTTTTCAACACAACCTATAATGTTGCTATGGAGATATACTAGGGTTTTTTGGTCACTCAACCATACCTAGTGGTCTTATCAAGAGTTGGTAGAAAGCTTGCTTTGCTTTTGTAGCTAAGGTTCAGTTAGTATAGCCCTTAGCATATCGAAGCCTATCACTAATCAAAAAATTTAAACAATCCTAACAAGGACTAGGGGAAGATGAAAGCCATGAAGCAGGACTGGGTATCCTGAAGCGAAAAGAGTTATTCTTGCTTATCCCTCTGTGCAGACGGTATGGGAAATGTTGGCAGTTGGCAAAAGGATAGGTTAGTTCCCTATTCAAAATCCCTTGCTTACGATAAAATGAGCAATATCCCAAAGAGATATCCCACATCAATCCTCATGATTGATACCCTAGATCGATATCATAGATCGACTCCCCAGAGTGATATCCCATATTGATATCATAAGATCGATATTCTCAATCGATATACCAAAAATAGTTTTTCCAAGTAAATCTCCCCAAAGGAAAGTTTCTGAAGAAAATTATCAAATGTATAATGCCAAAAAGTGAAGATCGAGTGAAGATCAAAAAATAGGCTTAAATCAAAGTTCAAAGTGAAGTTCAAAAGTGAAGATCAAATGAAGATCATAAATCAAAAGTTTGAGCGGAGATCAAATGAAGATCCAAAATCCAGTTCGAAGAGAGATCAAATGAAGATCCAAAGATAGTTCAAAAAGAATATGGAATCGACTCCCTTGCTTCACTACATATGAGCAAGTATCCCAAAAATTGAAGGATAGAAAGGAATGAGCCTGAATCCCTGGAATTGTCAGCACTACTGTACCTTACGCATGACGATATGTCTGACGCATTAGCACCTCGCTTATGAACAAGACCAATGTTTGAATGTGGAAGAGCTAGCTTCAGGTGTCCTGCATTGCCTAGTGGCTTAGTCCAACTAAAATCTAAACTTGAGATTGGATAAGACATTTGTGGAACCCCTATCTTAGCAATGGGCTGAAAGAATCCCGCTTGACATCGGGGAATGCTCGTGTCTTATCTTAAAATAATCATGTGCACACATAGGGATAATGAACAGTTAGGGTCTATCCTAGCAAAAGCCTTTTATCTCAGAAGTCTAGTGTGGTTAGTATGCAACTTTTGATAAGTCTATTAGGGTGTTTGAGTCTCATGGAAAACCTCAAAATTTTCTCCCATAGCAACAAAATGTCAAATATTGCAACCATATAAATCATCAAATTGCAAAGTATCGAATCCATGATACATCATTATATAAAGCACAATCAACATATAGGATAGATACCGGATGGATATTAGAAATAATATTTAGATGACCACTGACTATATCGTGCATATCATCCAAAGTGCAAAAGAAAGAAAATCGAATGACACATTATATCATTCGCACCATAAACATCGCATACCATTGCATTTCATATATGGGTGATTAATTGATTAAATTCTTATCTTAAGGATTTTCAATTACATTCATGATTTTTATACATTCTGTGGTGTCATCCATTAGATTGATAAACATATTTGCATTCATTCCTTATGTTTTAAGTGATTAAAGCATACAGGTTCATTTACATTAGATTGGCATCATGTAAATAAATCATTAAATACATTAATGCATGCAAAGAAAGCAATATCAAATATGTGTTAAGAAAAGAACATCGCATCCATATGCATCCATCACAAAAAGCACATCTAAGCATCTAGATCACTGCATATCATCATCATAAATCAAATAGCTATCTAGTGCATGTCATCCATACATCACATCATATAGCATCAACATAACATAAGCATTGCATCCATGTGCATCACATAAACATAAAATAAAAAATAAATGAGTACACAATAATGAGCCATAAAATAATGATCAATCATATCATATATAAATATGTGTCTCAGAGTACATCGAGAGTACAAAAATACCCATAGGCTACAAATGTGTAGGTCCTCGACCTTACACCAAAAATGATATGTATCAAAAATGTATCCTACAATAGTAGAGCTCTAGCTCTGATCTGCTCCCCCTGTATCGGAGCTCTCACCACCTCCCTTAGTACTGTGCTCAGGAGCCTGCTCTGCCTGCTGCCCTGCTATCTGCTATGGATCCTGCTGAGAGCCCTGAGTACCACCTAGCCCGAAGAGGCCTAGCACTCACCCAACTACCACCTATGCAATGGGCACCTCTGTGCACCGAGACCTATGGCTGGATGCTATAGTAGACTACCCTACCTCCCTAGTCCTGGTATGACTATTGCCACCATGTGTACTAGAGGACCTATGTGTCCTCTCACTCCGATGGGTGCGATGGCTCGAGCTAGCAGTAGACTGTATGGTAGTCCTAGATCTAGTCCACTGGGACTCTAGAGCATATGGATCCTCGAGAACCTCTGCACCTAGCATCTGTATATACCCAACTAGCTGGTCCACCCGAGCAACCCTGGATGCGTGCCTATCATTGGCACTCATCAACAAACCCTGCAAGCACTGGATCTCTACCATAGGATCCCGACCACCTGGTAGTGCTGCTACTGGTGCCGTGAGGCCCCATAATCACCTGAGAGGATGGAGGATCCCCCCTCTATGCCCTAAGTAGATCTCGCTCTGCTACTACTACATCCCTCTGTGCCAGTGCCAAGTCATGAGCATGGGTGAGCTCACCAACCTGGGTCTCTACTGCTATAGCCCATGCTATCAGGCTAGCAATCTACTGCTCTGCTTGCATTAGTCGATGATCTCTATCAGTCAACTATGCCTGTAGAGTAGCGATAGTAGTGTCCCGCTCCCTCTACTACATCTGGAATCACCCCAACTGACTCTACAAGTCAGCCACCTATGCCAAGAGTAGTCCCTCTGCACTATCAGGAGGGACCTCACCCTCCTCAGGAGCCTCCTCATCAGGGTCAATCTCAGGAGCCTCCTCAATTGTAGCCTCTGTGCCCCAGCCACCCTCTGTCTACTGGCGCACATTGCACCCATCAGGATCCACCTCTACCCCTACCTGATCTACAGCTCAGCCTAGAGGCCCTATCCCATACCAATAGAACATAGACCACCATCCATCATACTCTGGAGTGGTCGTAGCTCTATCAACTCTAGTCTCCTAGAAGTCATCTAGAGCATCACCTAGAGCTAGAGGCTGGATCCACGGTAGATCCCTCTCCAAAGCCAAGTGCCTATAGGCAAATGGGATCTCCGGGATGTCCTACACCATGCCAAACTAACGTAGGACATGAGAGAAAAATTGGTACTCTCTGATCTTGACCTTTCGGTCGAGTAACCATCTATCCCGGTGAGACTGTCAAAGCCGCTCATCGACCTCAGGCCAGTTAGGACACTCCATGTAGGGCCGCCACTCGACATCATCTGGCCTGAGTCCTACGAACCGTGTGATATAATGTTGGACGTCGCCAACATGGGTCCTACTCTAGAAGCCCTCCTCCTCTCGAGGCCAGTAGGTAGCATAGCACTGATGTGCATCATCGATCTCTGTAATGTGTAGTGGCAGCTCCCTAGGATGCTCTATCTTGATATGCTTCTAGCCCCAAATCTGAAGAAGTAGACTACAATTGATCCCTCGATGGCTCCTATCAGTAATATGGTATAGCTCTTGGTACAACTAACATAGTAGAGTACTCCCCTAGGCTAGGAGCAGTGGTTGTTGGATGGAGCTCTGAACAACTCTGCGCATAGTAGCTAAGAGGTTCTAGGGAATCCTCACGCCTGAGGAGTCTGGAAGCACAACTTGCACCACTAGGTGCATGAAAATGGCCTCATGCATGGAGAAGACATTCTTCCCCTGCCAATAGCCGATGTGGACCCCTCCGTGGTCAATGGTGCGCTGAGCCTCCTCGCTCCGAGCATCGAATATGGCATCGAAGATGGACTCCTTAGCTCTAGAAGTCGAAGAGATGATGGCCTCACCATCAATGGGGATCCTAAAGATCTTGTATACATCCTCTAAGGTAACTATCATTTCACTTGTAGGTAGGTGAAATGTGTTGGTCCGTGCATTCTAGTGCAAGGCCAACATAGTTAGATAGGATTGATCTACCCGGATAGTGGGTAGATCTAGTACGTAGCTAAAGCCGACAGCTCTGAACCACTCTCACTCACCATCAGTGAGCTCTCCATGGAGAGCCTTAAGAATGTTAGGCTCTCGAGCTCTAGAGGTCAATCTCTGAAATAAATAACATGATATAAGGAAAAATCTAACTAAAACAAGCAAAAACATTTAAAAATGACCTAAAAATCATCAAAAATAGTAAAAAACTGATAAAATTGCAAAAACATGTCATCATGCAGGCCTAAAAATCAAATTTGTCAATCAGATAGGTCAAAAATGCATTAAATGATATTAATTACCTTTTAAAACTTAGAAAAATTAAAAATTTTACAATTTTTTTCTAAAGTTGGCGAACCGCGGGTCAACCCTATGGTCCGCATGCGGTCAAAAATTGACCATTGGGATTTTGAATGCTGACCATAGCTGGTAGCTGTGGTCCCCAATTGACCAATTGGGAACCATAGCTAGTACCTACGGTCTCCGATTGAGATCCCGTCGGGTGCGATACCATGACCAAAAATGGAAAAAAATTAAAACCTAAGCTACCCTAGCCTAAGATGAGGTTCATTGCCAACAATTTAGTGAAATTGATTTACCAATTACTTAATTGGGTTCATTTTTAGTGGTAATGGATGCGAGGTCTTGGTTTTTGAGTTACCTTGCCCTCGCCTCATCCGCCACGGCTAGAAGAAGCTTGCCCATGCTCTGCCATCATCCTGTGAGTAGGTGTGCGGGTAAAGTTTGGTAGGTTTCAGGTGAGTTCTCAGTTGTCACTGTTAGAGCTCTAGATTTGCAAGTCGCTATCAGGGAATAATGAGAGACATTTGAAAATTGGACTTTTTATAGACCTCTCATGTTTCACGTGGACCGTAGGCCCTAGCCGCAATTCCCAAAATTGTAAATGGGAACCGTAGACCCTAGTCACGGTTTGCAACTAGCAAGCAATTTAGAAAAATCCCACCATGGGAAGGGCCAAAAAGATAAATTAATGCCTCCCATTGGGTCAAAACTCAATAAAAGCAAATTAATTTGGAAATTTGGTGATAATCAAGCATCGAGATCCAATTAAAAATAAAAAATCTGGCTGAGATTATAAAGTACATTCAACCGAGGTCATCACTATGACAATCCTTTCATGGAGCGATGCACCTCCCAACCAAATAAATAAACTCAATTCATAAATCAAAATATTAAAAAAATAAATCAAATAATTAAAAACACCAAATGCGCCTCGTATTCAGTAATTTACCCTATACACTTGGCGGTTGCAGCGACTTGCGATCCATGCAATCCGATAGGATGAGTAAATTACCATAAGGAAATTTGGGGTAAAATTGTCATCGTTGATCTGATATGCTTCTTTTCAATCCCTAAGAAGGCCTTCACGACTGGACTGCTCCATGGGAACGAGGCGTTGCATGTCATTTCTTCTATGACCTCTTTTCAGCAAATCATCGATAATTTGATTCAACACAAATCTGATTGGATTTGTATCATTTTGATTCCCTAAGATGGCTATTGTAGCCTGACTTCTCCATGGGATAGAAATGTGCAAATACTATTAACAGTTGGAATCAAAAGTTGAACTAGGCCTAGCCAATGCATTAATTTGCTCAAATCTAAATTTGTTTAGATCATCCATGGTGGTCAAGTGACATCGTCACTTTATTCATTGTCATTACCCTCATCGACTCGTCGCTTGAGGGGGTAGTCATAATATCAAATCATAATCAAAATCAATAGAAGATCCCTAAAATCGTAGATCCCTTGATCTTGTCAAAATTGCGTTCGTCCTTGCGAATCATTGTCAACAACTATCATAAGCTTACCCCTTTGCTTGGGGAAAATAGCAAATATGATAATTTGTTTGTAACTCTCATCCTTTCGGTTATATAGGCCTAACTCCTATTGTAGCACCAAAGCTACTCGAATGTCTGATGACGAGTGCAAACTCTTTCAAGTTTAAGCCTCCAAAGAGTTGGAAGCAATGATTCCAGGATGCACGTCCTTTTGCTAGACCTGGGGCATCTAATGTTGATCTGACTAATGATCATCATAGAACCTTCGACATCATTTTAGGAGGTCTATTTTTGCTCAGCGTTGTTCGATCTCACAACGCATCTCAAAAGGGGCATCTGTAGACACCTAAAATGCATCATGTCGAGGGCGACTACTCATATGGACATGCTACAAGACCATATGGAAGATCTTGGATAGACTCCAAGATAGAGCAGTGGTTCTAACCACTCAATTTGGGCTCCTTGGCCTAATCAGTCTGAACTGCAGCCCAGACCTATGGTTTATAGCTGAACCATGGCTGAGACCTACGGTTTACAGTCTAGACCGTAGTTGTGACCTACGGTCTTAACTGGAGTTCAGTTGGCCTTCAATCCGAGCCAAATCGGTTGGAACGGCCATTTGATCTAGAAGAAGGTGGTTAATGGATGAAAGATTCTAGAGGCTTCCATTCCAACTATCCTAACCACCTCTTCTTGATCTTGGCTTCTCCAGGAAGCCACCCCTAGTCCTAGGGCATCCTATAAATACCCCCTCCAAATGGGGAGAAGATATAGATGATTTGTATAGCGAAGCGCTGATGAATTATTGAGAGAGAGTGAATTGATCAAGCGAGCAGTGAAGCCCTATCGAATTGCATACTAAATTCATGCATTCGAAGGCCACTTTGCTATTCACCCAAAGATCAGTTTGCCATGGAAGTTCTAGGAGCCTAGAAGGACCAAGAAACGCAAATTCGGGCAAACGAAGGCCCATCACAGTGATTCAACCACCAAACCTATCAGAAGGACACCGAAGGCGACCCTTGAACATCAATTGGACAAGGAGGTCAAGCCCACTGCCCTTGGAATTGAGGGTAAGCCTATCAGAGTGCTAACCACGGCTTTCAGCCATGGTTTACAGTGCAGACCGCTCACCAGAGCTGCGGTTTGCAGCAGAGGTATAACCACCTTCCTATTTTCATTTTTGTATGGTTAATTAGATTAGATTAGTTGTTTTCATGTTTTAATGGTAGTTTAGCAGACTTTTGACCGTAGAATTAGGTTAGTTTAGCTTCTTTATGTTTATGCTTCAATTAGGACTTAAATGGTTTCTTTATGCATGTTTATGCTTCATTTTATATATTTGATCCATGCATAGTGTAGTTGCTACTTTTATTTACGCTATTATATGAATCTTGATTCGATTTGCATAGCTTAGAAGCACTTTTCATGTTTTCTTGATTATGCATGTTTAATGGTGTCATTATGCAATTTACCTAAAAGGGCCTCATCATGAGAGGCTGCCTATATTTTTGACATTCTTGTGTTGTTTCTTGACCGCAGGGAACAGTTTCAAAGGAGAACCAACTTGTAGCACCCTAAAATTGGTGCAGTGAAATCTTAATAATTACATTTACTCTAGTAAATAATTTAAATTCAAATTTTAACCTCCCAAATCGCCCGTTAACCGTCGGGTAATCCGTTTCCCCCTTTCCCATGCCATTTTTAGAGTTTGTTTTGACCGTTTGACGATATCGTCGTCGATCAGACGATATCGCCTCAGATCTGACGATTTCATCTGGGCTAGGACGTCCAGACGATCTTGTCCCAAAACTAATTTTGCACAATTAGCTTTTGTTCCAACGGGTCTCTAATCTGGGCAGAAGCGTGTCTACACCGTTAGAGACCCTCCCCCGTTGGAGATCTCCCAAATAGGGATGATCTCCAACCTCCTAACCTCCCTCCTAAGCCTATTTAATCCTAAGCCCTCCCCTTAGCACCCCCCTGGCTGATAATTCCCTGTAACCCGACTTCATACATGTTAAAACATCCCAAATTGATATTTGCATTAGTTCTATACCAATTTTTGTTGCAGGTACCTTAGTGTTTTTCAGCCGAAGCAAGCTTACATCGTCGCCGACGATCCTGTTTAGATCGGAGGCGATCTTGTCGAATCAGAGACGATTTCGTACCAATGCGAGACGATTTCGACTGCAGTCAACATTGAGGCAATCAATGCCTAAAGTTTGCATTTCTTCATCCTTTTAATCTATTGTTTTATTCTGTAATTAGCTAGTTTATTTATTATTTTATGCTATCCTGCATTTTGGAGTTCACCCATCTAGATCAAATGCATAATTAAGTCATAATTATTATTAAATTAGCATAATGCATTCATGTTTCTGTTTATAAGTTTCAGTTTGATATTACTACTGTCATTTTACATTGTTTCCCTATGTTAGCATTGCTGTATTTTCGTGTTTTGCACCTATTTCTCTGTTTAGGTCTCTGACGAATTCATCTGATGAATTCGTCAGATCTCAAATGATCTTGTCTGATCTCAGACGATCCTGTCAAATCAGAGGCGATCTTGACTGCTTCAAGAATCAAAATCTTCATCAGACATCCGGATCAGGTATTTTCCTTTTAATATTCCTTAATTTCTTTGTTTTCTATCTTTTTGTATTCATTTAATTTGCATCTTCATATAGAATAGCTTAGACGCATTTTGGCCAAACCTAGGACTTGAATGCTTAAGGCTAAAATGAACACATAAAACACATTCCCAACCTAGGCGTGGAAACTGCCATTGAATGTTTCCTGGTGAACCCACCATCCGTCGAAAAATCACCAATATACACCTCCCTCGAGAGGCGGGACCTTCGCAAGGCCTCTCAGTCCGAGGTACCGCGCCATCCTTTTCACATCCCCCTTCCGGGCATGGATCCTATAGCCTGAAGGTAAGGGTGTGAAAAATTTGGAGCGATACATTTTGGTGAACCCGACGTGAATGCATTTAAAACCTTTTGAAAACAAAAACAAAAAAAAAAAAAAAATATATATATGTATACAAGAAAAACAAAAACAAAATCATCATTTCAAGTTTGTATGTTTTAGATTCAATTCTAAATAGTAGATACTAAATATTACTTTTAGAAGTACTAAAGAAACCATGAGTTTTTACTCAAATCAATATGAGCCCATCAGTAATGTTGGAAGAATTCAGCCAAATACATTTGTTGATTATGACCAACCTCATCCCTATTCAACATCACCTCCATCACACTTCTCTCATTTTTCATCCATAACCCAACAAAACAATCCCTTTGCCAATCCTCTTCATAACGATATTATCTATTCTCCCATATATCCATATTATGTCTATCAATCCACATATAATCCTCCTCCACCCTTTCAATATTCTTCTTTCAATACAACACATCCATTTCAACAAGAAAATACTTATTCTTCCAATTCTACCATGCACTCACCTCATGCTTCGCAATCTTCCTGTCATCATTCTACCCATAATAAAGAAAGTAGAGGTGAGAAACCATTAGGTCCTTTTATGACGAAATTCCTAAGGCATTTATCAAAAACCTCTCAAAAACCTTCATCACGTAAATTTACTAAGCTCAATCAACCAATGGATATAATTCTCAAGCATTTACTTGACACAAATAAGATTGAACTCCCTTCCATAAGACAACTTGATACCACAACAAATTGGTTTAAACCTGAGCTACATTGTGAATATCATAGAGTAGATGGACATATGACACAAAATTGTAAAGATTTAAGATGTGCAATTCAAGATTTGATTGATAAGGGTCTTTTTAATATAAAGGAATTACAATCTACAACCGATTATAAATCTCCTGTAAACAATCAAACTCCTACACAACAAATACCAATAATCAATCAAGACATGGGGATCTCCCAAGAACCCCTATTCAATTATCAACAACAAGAAACCAATCAAATATTGCATGTTAATGTGTCCCATCATGATGATATTATTAATATTGTAACAAAAACTACAAATGAGCAACCTCAAGTTCAATCAACTCAATCTGATATTCAAGATATGGATTCCTCATTTGACCAACCTTCAAAACTATCTTTGGCTCTAGAGAATGATACAAAATGGAATGTAAGCATAGAAAGCTCATATTTAAAATCAAAATTTCAATCTGAAATCCCCTTTGATAGCCAACAACAAGTGATTAATCCTCAAGCAAAGATATCCCTTTTAGAAGTATTACAAATTTATCACAAGGAAATTTTGTTCAAAATACCTAGCCAACAATTTGTTCCTCATCATATTTTCTCTAAGAACATAATTAATGGTGTAAACCCTCTTGAGGTTAACCATATTTCATTCTATGATGAGGATATTCCTTCCTCTACTCCACAAGAAGACTCCTATCTTTACATTACAGGATCTAGTAAAGAAACACTTGTTAGAACTATCATGGTAGATAATGGCTCCTCTCTTAATTTATGCACTTATCAATTATTCCAAAAACTCAAAACAAAGGAAGAAGATCTTAATGAATCAAATGTTATTATAAAATATTTTAACAATGAAATTCAAGAAGCTCAAGGTACTATAATTCTTCCCCTTAATATTGGATCCAAGATCCTGGATACTTTGTTTTATGTAGCATATTGCCCTTCACCTTACAACCTACTTCTCAGAAGTCCTTGGATTCATACGATGAGGGTTGTCCCTTCCACTCTTCACCAATGTTTGAAGTTTGAACTTGCAAATAAAATTGTTACCATACATGGTGACCCAACACCATTTGAAGAATATTTAACGGTTGAAACATCAAGTTCTATACATTCTCTATTATCACAATTATCTTCTATCCATCACTTTTCTTCATCCATATATGATCATCCTTGTTTACCAAATAACATCCATGCATATATTTCACATATGCTCTCTCCATCTTATCAAGACTTGGAATATAGTGATAAGAATGAAGAACTTTCTTATACTTCTTACATTTTATTTTGTAACATGATCAATTTTCCACATATAAAAGTCAAATCTTTTGCTACATTATTCTACATTATAACAAAGCTTTTGTTATCACTACCTTTTATTCATCACCTTCTATTCTTACCTTCACCTCAACCAGATTATCCTTCAAAACCTCCTTTGATTTTGAAGCAACCTTAGACATGCTATACTCAAATAACCTTGTATAGTGTATATAGATCATCTTGTATATACCACCAATTTCAATTCATAAATTAAAATCAAAATACAAAAAAAAATCAAAATCCTCAAAATCTTCAAAAAAATACTAATGCAACTAAGGACCTTAAAGGTAAATTTGAGCCCAACTGGCTTGGACCATACATTATCACTGCTAAATTTGAATCAGGAGCATACAAATTATCTACCTTAGATGGTAAAGAACTTAAAGAACCCATGAATATTTTGCATCTTAAACGTTACTATGTATAAATTTGGTCATTTCATCCTTGTATATATTTGTTTAAAATATTTCAAAATCACTATCTTGTATTTCTTTCAATTTATAAATTCAAAAACACCAAAAACATTCATAATCATCAAAATCTTCAAAACTATTTGTTGTATTTATTTATGGCACTTGTTAATTTTTTTGTTCAAAAACAAAAATAATGAAAAAAAAAAATCAAAACAGCAATATTCTTGACTCTTTCGAAACCAAAACAATATAAAGAAGAAAGAGAGAGTCAACATTCTCAAAACTTCTCAAAAAGTATTTATATATATTTTCTTACAAATGTTGCAGTTATATGTTTCAAATTATTTTGGATAAATTAGCATTTATTTGGAATCCCTCACTTTCACACTCACAAAAATAAATATCTTGATTTTATCTGGCATGATTACTAATCTCTCTTATATCAAAGTCCACAAAATTCAATTAAATAAAGTTTGAGCATAGAGAATTGATCTTGTTATTTACTTAAACCAAGCACATATTTTCACAATAAAATGATTATATTTGTAATTTCCATGCTTTGCTACATAGTAGAAGTGGTTTCTTGAGCGAAAAGTTTCCCTGCTATCCTATCATGCACATGGTCTAGAATCTTTGAGAATTGGCAAAAGGACAAGCTCACCCCTACCCGGAATAAAAATCCCTTGCTCTACAGACTAATCCGAGCAAGTATCCCTAGTATAGAACAAAAAGGCAAAGTTCAAGAAAAAGAGAAAAAGAAACAAAAAAAAGTTATTTTCACTTAGCATTATCTCAAATATCAAGCAAAAATACAAAAGAAAAAGAAAAGAAAAGCAAAAGAAAGCAAAAAGCAAAAGCAATAAAATCCCTTTCCCTACCCTTTGAAAAGAAAAGAAGGGTTGATGAGCTTGAATCCCTGGAATTCTCAATTATTCGAAAACTGTGAGGTAAGCCCCATAACAAGTGGTTTGTGCCCAACCCGCTTGGCCTTGGGTAACTCCTAGCGTGGCGATATGTCTGTCACATTAGCGACCTTCTTTTGTACAGACCTATGTCTGCTTATGGATTAGCTAGCTCTTGATAATCCGACTTACATAGTAGTCTAGTATGGTTATATGCATCTACATCATGGTTAATGAACACTTATTTGGTTTATTCAAATCACTTGTATCATATTATCTTGCTCAAAACTGGTAAATGAACATAGCAATTGCACACACATTTTATATTTGAGAGATTTTGTGTATCATTATGATAAATCAAGATTGGAAATGAATTCACATATGCACATGGGATTCCTTATAAATCTAACTTTTGTCTTCAAAATACTTTGAAATATTTTTTGCAAATTGTTTGGAATAATTCATTTTCTTCTTCCAAGTACAGTTGTTTAGACAACTACATGCATAATAGAAAACATCAAAATTTCTTTCAAAACCATCCAATCAAAACATATATATATATATATATATATATTATCGACTTTCGCGACGATGGTATAGTTCCAAAACCAAAATTGGAATTTTATGCCTAGCGCAAGTCCTCATCTTCATATTTTCTGTTTATTAAAAATCAACCATGCAATAAAACAATCTATTTTCTTCTTTGATTTTCACGATGATGGTATAAGTCTATACCTACATATTCTATGCCTAGCGCAAACCATTGTAACAATTTTTATTCCCCATTTATTTAAAAATCATGAAAACCATATGACTTAAATCATTCTGTTATACAATTATGCTTTACAAACAAACAAACACATTTTCATTATTTCATGTCATTATGTCAACCTTCAATTTTGCAATGATGGTATAATTCCTAAGGAATTATCCAAAAATTTTATCACACTTAGGAATTTATGCCTAGCAAAAATCATTTTAACATTATTTCATGCATACTATTTTCATGGAAATCTGAAAAACAAACCATCATCATCATCATTTGCACCATTGCACCAAAGTCTTAAGACAGTCTCTTAAGCACTCTTTTACTTTTAACAATATTTCTATACTGGGATTAGCTTGACGACCGAGTGAGCGGCGACTCCATGAAATGGTCTATAATAGCGACAATGTCCTTTGAAATTATTGTTAGAAGTCTCTTTTTATTTTTTATCACATTACATCACAAACAACCAATTTGTTACATCAGATTATTTCATTTAAAATCTTACAAGCATGACATCAAAATTATAATATTTCCAATGACGTAATTACATGAATCCTCAATCCAATCATCAAATCAATCAATCAAACATAAAAGCATCATAAAAATACACAAGTCATATGATCAAAAAATATCTCATCTCATATATATATCAACAATATATACATCATCTCAAAACTAGATTGGTATGCCACAATCTGTACCTCGGCATACTCAATCCTCTATCAAAAATAATAATGCTATCATATCAATCTGTATAATGTAATGTAGTAGTCTAGCCTCGAGAACCCCTCGAGCTCTCAGCCTCATCTCCTCCCCCGCCCTGAGGTGGACGAGGTGGCCCCATCGCAGTATGAGTGGTACTGCGAGTCCTAGTCATCGATCGAGACGAAGTCCTCGACGACCCGATCCTGATCGGCTCTGCGATGTTAGCCGACAGTGGTAGTCTATCCTCCTCTGGCACCATTTGATAGTATAATGTCTGATAGAAAGTGATTTGGGCAATAGCCCATGTCAGCTCCCTAGTGCTCGCCCCTCCGCCCCATGCCCTGAGGCGTGCAATCTCATCTCTGAGCTGTGTCACCTCAGCTCGATGTCGTGCAGCCTCCTCCTGTAGGGTCTGCACCTATGCCTGGAGATGAATTGTCTTCGCTCGAAGAGTCACTGTCTCGCTACTCTCCCCTGTGTCAACACCCTTGCCCTTATCGGGCGATGGTGGCCTCTCTCTCTATGGAGAAGGGGGTCTCTCCGCCCTCCTCTCCCGCTGTCGTGGCCTCTCCCGTGCACCTGTGGCCTCCTTTGCTCTCTCCCGCCGCGACCCTGGGCCACCTCCATAGCCGCCTGGCACCACCTCCCTATCCGACGCACACCGCATGAATCGACCCCGAGCCCTCGTCATCCGAGGAGGCGGATGCCTCGTGCCGCATCGTAGCCATCGGCTACCCTCGCTCGTCCCCATCCACTGGCTGAATGGGGGCATCATCCGCGTCCCGACTCCGAAGCGCCGCATATCTGAGCCCCCATCTCAAAAATTGATCAAAATTCACCTAAAAAGCATGTAAATTCAACTTAAAACATTCTAAACTAAGTTTAGACTCTTACCCATAGCCCGCGCCGGACCTCTGTCGATCTGTGTGCCGTCTCCACCATTTTTGCTTAGCAGAGCTCTAAAACCAAAAAAAAATGAACACAAAATGAATTAGGGTTTTACCCTATTTTTCTTAATTTTATTCAAAACATAATTAAAAACATTTTAAAATTTTGCTTTTCTGTGTTTTTACCTCAAACGTTCGATTTGGGTAAAAACACGGAGGGGGCACCATAGTAAGCTATCGTACGATTCGACCAAGAATCGTCGCCTAAAAATGGGAATAATTTTTGCTTTCTCGTAGATCGAGAAGAACTCATCTTTAACGCATTTTCTTCGAAAAATTCGCTAAAGAGGGGGCAAAATGTAGCACCCTAAAATTGGCGCAATGAAATCTTAATAATTACATTTACTCTAGTAAATAATTTAAATTCAAATTTTAACCTCCCAAACCGCCCGTTAACCGCCGGTTAATCCGTTTCCCCCTTTCCCGTGCCATTTTTAGAGTTTGTTTTGACCGTTTGACGATATCGTCGTCGATCAGACGATATCGCCTCAGATCTGACGATTTCGTCTGGGCTAGGACGTCCAGACGATCTTGTCCCAAAACTAATTTTGCACAATTAGCTTCTATTCCAATGGGTCTCTAATCCGGGCAGAAGCATGTCTGCATCGTTAGAGACCCTCCCCCATTGGAGATCTCCCAAATAGGGATGATCTCCAACCTCCTAACCTCCCTCCTAAGCCTATTTAATCCTAAGCCCTCCCCTTAGCACCCCCTGGCTGATAATTCCTGTAACCCGACTTCATACACGTTAAAACATCCCAAATTCATATTTGCATTAGTTCTATTCAATTTTTGTTGCAGGTACCTTAGTGTTTTTCAGCTAGAGCAAGCTTACATCGTCGTTGATGATCCTGTTCAGATCGGAGGCGATCCTGTCGAATCAGAGACGATTTCGTACCAATGCGAGACGATTTCGACTGCAGTCAACATTGAGGCAATCAATGCCTAAAGTTTGCATTTCTTCATCCTTTCTCTCATTGTTTTATTTTGCAATTAGCTAGTTTATTTATTATTTTATGCTATCTTGCATTTTGGAGTTCACCCATCTAGATCAAATGCATAATTAAGTCATAATTATTATTAAATTAGCATAATGCATTCATGTTTCTGCTTATAAGTTTCAGTTTGATATTGTTACTGTCATTTTACATTGTTTCCCTATGTTAGCATTGTTGCATTTTCTGTGTTTTGCACCTATTTCTCTATTTGCAGGTTTCTGACGAATTCTTCTGACGAATTCATCAGATCTCAGATGATCTTGTCTGATCTCAGACGATCCTGTCAAATCAGAGGCGATCCTGACTGCTTCAAGAATCAGAATCTTCATCAGACATCCGGATCAGGTATTTTCCTTTTAATATTCCTTAATTTCTCTATTTTCTGTCTTAATTCTATTTTCTGTATTCATTTAATCTGCATCTTCATATAGAATAGCTTAGACGCATTTTGGCCAAACCTAGGACTTGAATGCTTAAGGCTAAAATGAACACATAAAACACATTCCCAACCTAGGCATGGAAACTACCATTAAATGTTTCTTGGTGAACCCACCATCCATCGAAAAATCACCATAATACACCTCCCTCGAGAGGCGGGACCTTCGCAAGGCCTCTCAGTCCGAGGTACCGCGCCATCCTTTTCACATCCCCCTTCCGGGCACGGATCCTATAGCCTGAAGGTAAGGGTGTGAAAAATTTGGAGCGATACACAACTATCAAGTTCCTTCCCCATCGCGAAGAAGAGGGCACCTCCACCCTAAAGCAGTTCGTGTCATCTTGAAAGGCATTTGGAAATCACACCTACCCTTAAGAGGGAAATACTTGTGCACTCCTATTTTAATATTGTATAAAAACTATTATCCCTAAGAGGGATGTACTTGTAATTTGATGTTGACTTCGAATACAATGGAATAAAGCGTATTTCTTCTTGATTCATTTGTTGTCAATTTCATGTTCTTGTATGCATGTTATACTTTTATCATTTATTGCAATAGGATGTCATCAGGTGTGAGCCTTTTTGTGGTTACAAAAATGAATTCCAAGTGTCATTAATAGTTTTCGAAGAGGCACTTTCTTCCTGTCCCCACCCGTTGTCCTCCTTTTTTTAGATTTTATTTTTATTTTATGTTTTTTGCTTTTTGTTGTGACTTCATATCCCTATGGCTAATAGTAGGATAATGCAAAAATTTATAAACCTATATATCTGTGATCACATGTAGCAAGACTATCAAGGCTTATATAAGTAGGACAACACGTCATTTCAAATGAGGATATGAAATCATGAGATAGAAATGCACCTGAAAGTAAGGATATGAACTTGCTTAATAAGGGTACTAATCAATGATTAACATCAAACCAAATATTTTGAGAAAAAATCCCATCCCATTATCAAATGGCCAGATTCCCTATATATGGAGCACCCCTCATGCAGTAAATAAACCATAATTTTGAAGAAATATGAATATGAGGATGCTGCTAGAAGTTCTCATGACATATTTGGATCCATAGAGGAAGTTCCTACTAAATCATGTAAGAAATAAAGTATGGTTCAAGGCAGATAAGTATCTTTGGCAATCTGTCTATCCTTGAATCAACTTTGGGCTATAGCGAAGTATGCTTATGGGAATGCAGTTCTTGAGAATATCTTATGAACCAAGTACTACTCTATGGGAGTCTCCCAAGGATCTAGTAGTCATGTTTCCCATTTTCATGAGGTATGGTTGGCACTGTGTCCTCTCTTGTTCTTCTGTTTTGTCTTGTTTTTCCTATTTGGCTTTTGTTGTTTGGTTAATTGCATTACTAACTCCTTGAGTTTACAGTACTTTTATCCCTCCTACTATTGACTCATTTCTTCCATTTCCCTCCTTCCAATTCAGGTTATTTTTTCCTTCCACTATCCTCCTCAAGTTTTGTCTTCCTTCTCTGCTTCACCATTATGTCCAGCCTTGTGTTAGTAGCTTCCACCCCACCACTCCCCACCCTCCTTTATTTTGTAGCCTCTCCTAGTTGTTTTTGTTTCCAATACCTTTTCTATTTTTTCCCTTTCCTCCCCATTAGAAAGTGTTTTTTTTTAAATATGACCACTTGGGTTCCCTTTTCCACAAAGTGAAAATCCCTTGTGAGTCACCAAGAATGTGGGTGAAATTCTGATGATATTCATCCACTTATCCTTTTTTGATAAGTAACATGATGATTAGTCAAAAGGTTAAATTTTTTGGCCAAGAAGAACAAGTGATGGATGATTGTGCTGCCTATAGTTAAGAAGAGAATGTGTGACACTACAAAGAAGAAGTTGAGCATCAAACATGGTGAGGTGGGAAAACAGATTTCTAGGGAACTCTATGGGAATCCTAAAATTTTGCGATACAAGATAGTGGAAAGAAAATTGGCTAAGTCCCATGCCTGGTAGGGAAATGGATTGAGACAGACTTGACAAAGAATCAGGTCACTCCTTTGGTTACGAAGAAGTCCAAAAATTTTCTATGAAGATTTTGAAAATTTAGCTAAGTGTCATAGCTAGTGGGGAAATGAGCAACCATGAACGTTGAATGGAACCCAAAGGATCGCTATAGAATAGCTCGATAGAGAAATGAGACACGAAAAGATGATGGAAAAGTCTTGAAATCCTGCCTATAGGCTTGGTAGAAAATGGGTGATTGGGAATTTCAGATGAGTCCCAAAGCCTCACCATGAAAGAATTAGGTAAACAAATGGGCAACTTTTGGACTCTGCTGGAGTCCTAAATTTTTGTTGATACTTAAATATTGGCATAAGTCCTAAAAGTACACCAAGAAGCATTTGGTAAAACTTTGGGTGACTAAAATATGTCAAGCAACAAGCACTAACTAACTTGTCTAATAGGTAGTGGGTGGAATACAAACCCATAGGAGTAGTTAGCCTAAAAAATTGGCTTGCACAACTCGTACAGATCAATGTCCCTCTGCCAACAAGCACGTGCAAAAAAATATGATGAACTTATAGAGCTATCAGATGAGCTAGATCAATCGATAGCTCAGATGTACCGAATAGGTCCTATCCTACTTGATAGTTGTCTTCAACTACAAAGTGTAGAGAGACAGGGGATTTGTAGCTTAGCCACCTCCCTGATGCAATCACTTTATCTGATCAAAAATCATTCCCCTTTGTAACATAATTCATTGTAAAGGCTATATATTCTAGAATGTAAGGTATTCAAAGCATTGACTCTTAAGCTTTTACAATATACATATAAGCTAGGATTTTATACATTAATATAAAGGAGTTGCTATTTAACATCTAGTTCAATTCGGTTGTGGAATGTGAATGTATATGAGATTACTTATTTCTAATTTTAGCTTCCTGAATATTAATGAAGTTAATTTTACTTTCTAAATTCTTGCTCATGATGCATTCACTTATTTTGAAATTCATAGTCTGATAAGATACATCTAAAATGTGAGTAAAGTATTTTACAGTTGATGAGAAACAACTTAGTCTATTAGGTTTTTTGCTTTGTATTATGGTATGGTCTCTTGCATACATTTTGATGCGGCCTAATCCACACCACCATGAGTAATAGATTTGGTTGTATTTATTTCCCTTCAACACCCTTTTCCCATACATTTAGGAAGCAGTCAACTAGGGATTTCCAAGGAACTAACCTCCTTCAAAAATTTGACCAAAGAGCTTCATAGCCCCATGGTCATTCAATGTTGGTCAGGATTTGTGGGCGCACAATCCTTTCCATTAGGTAGATTTCAAGACCAAAAAATAAAGGCTTAGAATACAATAAACAAAATTTGTTGCATAAAAGAGCATGTAAATTTGTGATCATTAATGATATCTTATATCGATAATATTTCACTGACATCTTGTTGCAATGTCTTGCTCTTGATGAAGCCAAATAAGCCTTTCATAAAGCCCATGAAAGATCATGTGAAGGTCATTTAAATGGAAATGCAATTGTGAAGAATCTCCTTTGGATAGGGTATTATTGGCCTTCCATAGAAAATGATGCATATGACTATGTTCAACATTGTGAAAAGTGTCAATGTCATGATAATCTTATTTATGCACCTTTGCAAAATATCTAGGCCATTTCTTCCCCTTGGCCCTTCTCTATGTGGGGTCTAGACATCATTGGAAATATTAACCCTATATTTTCTAATGGCCATAAATTTATCATTATGGCCATAGAATACTTCACCGAATGGGTAGATGCCATGTCGTTATCCATAATAACTAGAGTTCAATTTTCTAAGTTCATGCTTTATCAAATTATTTGTCGGTATGGGATTCCCTTTATCATAATTTCAAATAATACGATACCCTTTAAGAAAAAAGATGTTAAAAAAATTTGTAATAAATATAAAATTCAACAAAAGTGGTCAACTCCTTATTATCCTCAAGTGAATGGCCAAGATGAAGCCTCTAATAAAACTTTATTTAATATCCTTAAGAAGCCAGATAATAAGACTAGTCATGATTGGCATCTTTGGCTCTACCCTATTTTGTGGACCTATTGTACTAGTGTACACACGTCTATAAGAACAACCTTGTATGTTATATTTTATAGAACTAAGGCCATTTTCCCTTTCAAGCTAGAGGTCCCATATATGTGCATCTTGTTGCAATATGCCTTAGTTAGTGATGAATATCACCTCACTCATTTAAACCAATTAGAGTTGCTTGATGAAAAATGCATTCATGCCTTGGAGCACCTCTAAGCCTATCAAAATAGGCTCAAATGTTTCTACACTAAGAAGGTATGCAATATTTTTTTCAAAGTAAGGGACCTTACCCGAAAATAAAATCAAGAGAATACCAATGCTCAAGCTAATTTAAAAGGTAAGTTTAAGCCTAATTGGTTAGGCTCCTTTGTAATTACAACCAAGTTTGGCTCAAGAGCCTATTTTCTAGCAACCCTATATGGAAAGAATCTTAAAGAACCCATGAAAATTATGCATCTCAAGAGATATTATGCATAATTGTGTGATTGCTCACTTGCATCATGGCATTATCTAGATATTTTGGAATTTAGAGAAGGTATTGAGGTCTTGGTAACAAGATATCCTTCCAGTAGTCACTAGTTGCACAACCACTTTTTTCTCAACATCTTGGATGCTTCTTCAAGTTCCCATAATATTTAGAGAGTCAATTCTTGTTCATCTTATTCCAATTCTTCTACTTTTTCTACCATATTCCTCAATATCCCTCTTGTTCTAACTTGCATTGACTTGCTTGATCGTGCTGTATTGAAAATCATGTATGCACAATTGTTTGATATATTTTTCATAAGTTGATTAATATGTAGCTCCTTGCATTTTACTTGACATGCATTGAATTTTTGCTTGCTCATATAGATTCTCAAGGATTTTATAATGAGGTAATGTTGACAACTATCAGGTTAGATCATATGCATTGCACTTGCACCAGGTCACTAACGCTTAGCAAATTTCCAAACCTAGGGTATTATATTTAATTTTTCCTACTAGGATGCTAGGGTTACCCTATTTTACGTATTTAAGGGTAATTCTACACTAGTGGGATTTTTTCTTTCCATTTACATGTTTGCTTGTATTCATTGGTTGATACACCATCCCTTGCTCTACTAATCCCTATATTATTGCTCTATATGTCTAATATCTTTAGTATCATGATCATAAAGTATGCATTGAAGGAACGAATCATACCTTTCCTATTTCTAAGTGCAATCACATATTTTTGAAACCAATATCTCTTGCCTTAAAGTGGTCTTTATGACCATAGTATCACTATTTCTTCTTCACTTAATTCCTCTCTTCTTCTCACCACATATCTTGGCTCTCTTGCCATATCATATATAATAATTTTTCTTCTTCAATTAACATATTAGAACAATTGTTTCATATTATTAGGATACCATTAGGTGTAAAATCCCTTGATTGCTTTTTCTTATCTTCTATTAATACTAGGAACTTTGGATTTTGCGATGATGTCAAATGATGATCCTAGTTAGGATATGCATTTTCATCCCTATATCACTAGATTTTTTATGGCTAGTGGATCCAATGTCTCCCTTTGGTATTACATATGCTTCTTCACTCAACCATATTTCTATTATTCTCAAATATATTATTGGATCATTATATCGGGTGGTGGATCATGGATCATCATTCTTTGCTTATGTATATGCTCATTTGTTGCATTTATATATATCATAGGATGATGATGCTAGGATTCATCACCCTATTCTTTATGCAATCATTATCTCCATTTTATTTTCTTCTCCTTGTATGTCTCTTGACCTTGAAAGTATATATATTTTCAATTTTCATGAAGTCAAGGGATATACACTCATATTCTTTCTTCTTCTTCCTAAACAATTCCTATTTATCTTAGGGATTGTCCTATTACATTTTTATCATAATTGTATGCCACACTCTGATTATCTAGAGGTGCAATAAGACACCTCTCTTGGTTGGTTGGGTGATGGTTGGGAATCACCTCTTTCTCTTTTCCATAACACTTCATGACCATATTCCAACCCTATTTTTCTTTATCTTTTTTCTTCTTCTTGTGCATATTTTGATCATCTTTTCTAAACACTATTGTAGTTCCCTAAGCTTTTATTGATCCAAAACTTTTCACTTGCTATACGATCAATAAAATCAAAGGTACACTATGGTAGTATATATAAATATGATTACTTGATCTTTTTTTCTCTTGTCACCATCATTAACCTTTTGGTTGTCAAGGGGCACTCGTAGGAGAGGTTAGATACCATATGAATATCATTTTATGATGTTCATACAACCATTAGTTATTTTGTGAGCATCACTTGCCTACCAAGATGTTAACTAGGTAAACTTCTTCCTTTATCTCTTCCCATGCTCTCATGCTAACAAGAGCATGGGGATAAGGTATGCTTACCTCTCAAAATTTACCTCATAATGCATAATGTTTGGTTGTTAACTATTTTATTTTCATCTCTTGTTTGATATTTTCATATGGTTACTTCTTTTCATATCATCACCTTTTCATTTATTCTTCTCACTAACAAGGGAATGAGGGTAGGATATACTCACTTCTTAAAATTTTTGTATAACCACATAAACATTAGATTGTTGGTTATCCTATAAAACGTCTCTCATTTTCCCTTTGCATGATTGCTTTTATATATCATGTGTTCTAGTAGGTTGGAACTCGTTACCTCCCACAATTGATTTGCATATTTATGCATATCTATCTAGTGAAGTTGACATATTCCAATTGTTGGGACCTCTTTCACACAACAAATCTTAATTGCATATATTTTATTTTATGTTCATTGCTCATATAAGCCTTTAAGGATCATCACAAGTGTTTTTGTATATATTTGTACATATTTTTGTATACACCTTGTATATTTTTTAGTATATTCCTATACATATCATAGGCACATATACCTTAACTAGTCATATTTTTGCTCACATTTAGACCTTAATTGGTCATTGTACATTGTACATAACTACTATATTATATACACATATATGCATATAGACCTTAGCAAGTGAAAATCCCTTGTGAGTCACCAAGAATGTGGGTGATATTATGATGATATTCATCCACCTATCCTTTTTTGATAAGTAAGATGATGATTAGTCAAAAGGTTAAATTTTTGGGCCAAGAAAAACAAGTGATTGATGATTTTGCTGCCTATAGTTAATAATATAATGTGTGACACTACAAAGAAGAAGTTGAGCATCAGACATGGCAGGGTGGGAAAATAGATTTATAGGGAACTCTATGGGAATCCTAAAATTTTGTGATACAAGATAGTGGAAAGAAAATTGGCTAAGTCCCGTTCCTGGTAGGAAAATGGGTTGAGATAGACTTGACAAAGAATCGGGCCGCTCCTTTGGTTATGAATAAGTCCCAAAAATTTGCTATGAAGATTTTGAAAATTTAGCTAAGTGTCATAGCTAGTGGGGAAATGATCAGCCATGAACATTGAATGGAATCCTAAGGATCACTAGAGCATAGCTCGATAGAGAAATGGGACACAAAAATATGCTGGAAAAGTATTGAAATCCTGCCAATAGGCCTCGTAGAAAATGGGTGATTGGGAATTTTAGATGAGTCCCAAAGCCTCACCATGAAAGCATTAGGTAAACAAATGGGCAGTTGTTGGACTCTGCTGGAGTCCTAGATTTCTATTGATACTTAAAGATTGGCATAAGTCCCAAAAGTCCACCAAGAAGCATTTGGTAAAACTTTGGGTCACCAAAATATGTCAGGTGATTCCCAAAAACTTTCCATGACCCAAAATATTACCCTTCATGCATAACTCAGAACTCGACTAAAAAATAAAAGAACTACAAGATTGTAGTAGTTGATCGGTAGGAAGAAGATCAACACTTGTCTAATAGGCAGTGGATGGAATGCAAACCCATAGGAGTATTTAGCCTAAAAAATTGGCTTGCACAATTCATATAGATCAATGATCCTCTACCAGCAAGCACGTGTAGACAAAGACGATGAACTAATAGGGATATCAGATGAGCTAGATCAATCGATAGCTTAGATGTACCAAATAGGTCCTATCCCACCTAATAGTTGTATTCGACTGCAAAGTGTAGAGAGACAGGGGATTTATAGCTTAGCCACCTCCCTGATGCAATCACCTTCTCTGATAAAACATCATCCCCCTTTGTAACATAATTCATTGTAAAGGCTATATATACTAGAATGTAAGGCATTCAAAGGGTTGACTCTTAGGCTTTTACAATTTGCATGTAAGCTAGGATTTTGTACATTAATACAAAGGAGTTGTTGTTTAACCTCTAGTTCAATTTAGTTGTGGAATGTGAATGTATATGAGATTGCTTATTTCTAATTTTAGCTTGTTGAATATTAATGAAGTTAATTCTCCTTTCTGGATTCTCGCTCATGATGCATTCACTTATTTTGGAATTTATAGTCCGATAAGATACATCTAAAATGTGAGTTAAGTATTTTGCAGTTGATGAGAAACAACTTAGTCTATTAGGCTTTTTTCTTTGTATTGTGGTATGGTCTCTTGCATGTATTTTTATGCAGCCTAATCCACACCACAATGAGTTCTAGCTTTGGTTGTATTTATTTCCTTTCAACATCCTTTTCCCATACATTTAGGAAGAAGTCAACTAGAGATTTCCAAGGAACTGACCTCCTTCGAAAATTTAACCAAAGAGCTTCGTAGCCCCATGGTAATTCAAAGTTGGTCAGGATATGTGGACGCACAATCCTTTCCGTTAGGTAGATTTAGAGACCAACAAATTAAGGCTTAGAACACAATAATTTTTTTTTTGTGATCATCAGTGATATCTTATATTGATAATATTTCACTGACATCTTGTTGCAATGTCTTGCTCTTGATGAAGCCAAATAAGCCTTTCATAAAGCCCATGAAAGATCATGTGGAGGTCATTTCAATGGAAATGCAATTTCCAAGAAGCTCCTTTGGATAGGGTATTATTGGCCTTCCATATAAAATGATGAATATGACTATGTTCAACATTGTGAAAAGTTTCAATGTCATGATAATCTTATTTATGCACCTTTGCAAAATATCTAGGCCATTTCTTCCCCTTGACCCTTCTCTATGTGGAGTCTAGACATCATTGGAAAGATTAACCCTATATTTTCTAATGGCCATAAATTTATCATCATGGCCATATAATACTTCACCAAATGGGTAGAGGCCATGTCATTATCCATAATAACTAGAGTTTAAATTTCCAGGTTCATCCTTTATCAAATTCTTTGTCGATATAGGATTACCTTTATCATAATTTCAAATAATACGACACCCTTTAAGAAAAATATGTTAATAAATTTTTTAATAAATATAAAATTCAACATAAGTGGTCAACTCCTTATTATCCTCAAGTTAATGGCCAAGATGAAGCCTCTAATAAAACTTTATTTAATATCCTTAAGAAGCCAGATAATAAGACTAGTCATGATTGGCATCTTTGGCTCTACCCTATTTTGTGGACCTATTGTACTAGTGTACATACATCTATAAGAACAACCTTGTATGTTATAGTTTATGGAACTAAGGCCATTTTCCATTTCAAGCTAGAGGTCCCATCTTTGTGCATCTTGTTGCAATATGTCTTAGTTAGTGATGAATATTACCTCACTCATTTAAACCAATTAGAGTTGCTTGATGAAAAATGCATTCATGTATTGGAGCACCTCTAAGCCTATCAAAATAGGCTCAAATGTTCCTACACTAAGAAAGTATGCAATATTTATTTCAAAGTAAGGGACCTTACCCTAAAATAAAATCAAAATAATACCAATACTCAAGCTAATTTAAAAGGTAAGTTTAAGCCTAATTGGTTAGGCTCCTTTGTCATTACAACCAATTTTGGCTCAAGAGCCTATTTTCTAGCAACCCTAGATGGAAAGGATCTTAAAGAACCCATGAAAATTATGCATCTCAAGAGATATTATGTATAATTGTGTGACTGCTCACTTTCATCATGGCCTTCTCTAGATATTTTGGAATTTAGAGAAGGGATTGAGGTCTTGGTAATAAGATATCCTACCAATAGTCACTAGTCGCACAACCACTTTCTTCTCAACACCTTAGATGCTTCTTCAAGTTCCCATAATATTTAGAGAGTCAATTCTTGTTCATATTATTCCAATTCTTCTACTTTTTCTACCATATTCCTCAAGATCCCTCTTGTTCTAACTTGCATTGACTTGCTTGATCATGCTGTATTGACAATCATGTCTGCACAATTGTTTGATATATTTTTCATAAGTTGATTAATATGTAGCTCCTTGCATTTTACTTGACATGCATTGAATTTTTGCTTGCTCAAATATATTCTCAAGGATTTTATAATGAGGTAATGTTAACAACTATCAGGTTAGATCATATGCATTGCACTTGCACCAGGTCACTAACGCTTAGAAAATTTCTAAACCTAGGGTATTATATTTAATTTTTCCTACTAGGATGCTAGGGTTACCCTATTTTACATATTTAAGGGTAATTCTACACTAGTGGGATTTTTTTCTTTGCATTCACATTTTTGCTTGTATTCACTGGTTGATACACCATACCTTGCTCTACTAATCCCTATCTTCTTGCTCTATATGTCTAATCTCTTTAGTATCATTATCATAAAGTATGCATTGAAGGAATGAATCATACCTTTCATCTTTCTAAGTGCAATAACATCTTTTTGAAACCAATATCTCTTGCATTAAAGTGATATTTATGACTATAGTATCACCATTTATTCTTCACTTAATTCCTCTCTTATTCTCACCACATCTCTTGGCTCCCTCGCCATATCATATAAAATAATTTTTCTTCTTCAACCAACATCTTAGAATAATTGTTTCATATTATTAGGGTACCATTAGGTGTAAAATCCATTGCTTGCTTCTTCCTCCTTCTCTTCTATTAATACTAGGAACTTTGGATTTTGTAATGATGTCAAATGATGATCCTAGTTAGGATATGCATTTTCATCCCTATATCACTAGATTTCAAATAGCTAGTATATCCAATGTCCCCTTTTGATATTACATTTGCTTCACTCAACCATATTTCTATTGTTCTCAAATATTATTGGATCATTATATGGGGTGGTGGATCATGGATCATCATTATTTGACTTATGTATATTCTCATTTGTTGCATTTATATATATCATAGGATGATGATGCTAGGATTCATCACCCTATTATTTATGCAATCATTATCCCCCTTTTATTTTATTCTCCTTATATGTCTCTTGACCTTGAAAGTATATATATTTTCAATTTTCATGAAGTCAAGGGATATACACTCATATTCTTTCATATTCTTCCTAAAAAACTCCCATTTATCATAGGTATTGTCCTATTACATTTTTATCATAATTTTATGCCACACTGATTATCTAGAGGTGCAATAAGACACCTCTCTTGGTTGGTTGGTTGATGGTTGGGAATCACCTCTTTCTCTTTTCCATAACACTTCATGACCATCTTCCAACCATCTTTTTTTTTTAATCTTTTTTCTTCTTCTTGTGCATATTTTGATCATATTTTCTAAAAACTATTGTAGTTCCCTAAGATTTTATTAATCCAACACTTTTCACTTGCTATACGATCAATAAAACCAAAGGTACACTATGGTAGTATATATAGTTATTATTACTTGATATTTGTTTCTCTTGTCACCATCATTAAACTTTTAGTTGTCAAGGGGCACTCATAGGAGAGGTTAGATACCATAGGAATATTATTTTATGATGTTCAAATGACCATTAGTTATTTTGTGAGCATCACTTGACTACCAAGATGTTAACTAGGGAAACTTCTTCCTTTATCTCTTCCCAAGCTCTCATGCTAACAAGAGCATGGGGATAATGTATGCTTACCTCTCAGAATTTACCTCATATTGCATAATGTTTGGTTTTTAACTATTTTATCTTCATCTCTTGTTTGATATTTTCACATGGTTACTTCTTTTCATATCATCACCTTTTCATTTATTCTTCTCACTAACAAGGGAATGAGGGTAGGATATACTCACTTCTCAACATTTTTGTATAACCACATAAATATTAGATTGTTGGTTATCCTATCAATGCCTCTCATTTTCCCTTTGCATGATTGCTTTTATATATCATGTGTTCTAGTAGGTTGGAACTCATTACCTCCCACAATTGATTTGCATATTTATGCATATCTATCTAGTGAAGTTGACATATTCCAATTTTTGGGACCCCTTTCACACAACACATCTTAATTGCATATATTTTATTTTATGTTCATTGCTCATATAAGCCTTTAAGGATCATCACAAGTGTTTTTGTATATATTTGTACATATTTTTTTATACACCTTGTATATTTTTTAGTATATTCTTATACATAGCATAGGCACATATACCTTAACTAGTCATATTTTTGCTCACATTTAGACCTTAATTGGTCATTGTCCATTGTACATAACTACTATATTATATACACATATATGAGTTTAGACCTTAGCAAGTTATTGCTCAATTTAGACCTTATATGGTAGCTAATCATATAGGCTTGCACTGGCTACTGACCATCTTAGGCCTTAACTAGTCATGGACCATTGTGCATAGTTATATATAGGCCTTTATGGCCACTACATATAACTATATATGTATATATCATTTAATAATTAGATCCCTTATCTTATTTTTCTTAGGATTATGTTAGTCTTGATTACATTGATCCTAGGCAATCTACGTTGATTGTGAATATTTTAACCTAAGCACCTTTTTATCTCTTTCTTTCCCACCTTGCACTTTTGTTGATCTATTTGTAGTATTGTTTTATTCATTTATTTATTTCTCTTCTCTCTTTTAATCATTCTTCCATCATGTCTAAAATAACCATTACTAACTTAACTAAACAATAGAGATCACTAAAATATAATAAATTTTAAATAAATAAAATCATTAACAAATTAACATACATTTGTAACCATAATCAACAAAAAAGCTAGATGTCATAAGAATATCAAAGTAGTGCATCTTGTTTGATGTATAAATGTGCCAAAATCTAAAATTTTCACACTCATCCATCCTCTCTATCCCTCTCTAGGAAGTGTGCCATAGTAAAAAATTGGCATGTCATCTCTCCTTTCCCTAAGCCTATTAGCTTGAATTGCCCACTTCTCCTATGGTAGTGGTACCAATAGTAGCATATCGATTGACTAAGAGATTATCCTCATCTACATCCTTGATTAGCTCCTACTCAATATGATAATAATGGTTATCTCTATTCCATAAGAATAGCCTGGTGATATATCATTTGATAGTACATAGCTTATTACGTGCTTAACTATAGATCCTTCCATGTCAATGATAACTCATCTTGTAGCACTCTCACTACCTGATCCTACTAGTTGCCTATAATGATGATCATACCATCAAATTTGGCCTACTACCTCTCCTAATATATCCTAGATACCTTATTCCATAGTCAGTCATCCTTTGTCCTTACTACATCCCATTCTATAGCCAATCAATCCCTCTTAATCACTACCTAATCCTACTCTATGGCGATCTGGTCAATCATCCTCCTCAGCTTTGTTAGTTTATAGGCCTAATATTCTAGGATGTAGTCCCTCTTTTCTATCAGCCCAACCACCTCCACCTATAGCTCAGTCACCTCAACTTGTAGGGTGTCCCTCTCCATCATAGGGTTTTCCTGATCTACTGTCCCACTAGGTCATACATCTATAGCCATGGAAATCACTCTAGTGTCTCCCTCTCTACCTAGTGAGACTATCACTAGAATACCAATATTAACTATTGTGAGCATCATAATACTCATCTCCATGCATGTCTATATTTTCTACCCGTCCCCTCTCTACCTCCTCTCCTCTGATCAATGTGATGCCTATGTATGCTTATAATAATCCTAGGCTCATGACCTAGTACTTCTAGATAAATACTATAGGGGAGATCCTCATTGGAATAAGCGATTGATACCAACATATGTAACCTAGGGATACTCTAACATCATTTACACCTAGCTAGATGAACATAGGGTCATCCCTATCCTTCTCCATAAAGCTAGTGGGGTTTGATCACCCACCCACTTTTGTTGGGTCTCTAATCACTCTCATGTACCAAAAGTCACCCATCGTTAGTCTTTGTTATACCACCTCAAACTACCTCTACACCCAATAAAAATAGTGTGGCTCTTACTCATCCTATTCCATGATAACCTAATGGATTAATTGGATCTATGTCAGCTCCACCCTATCCTATAACTATCTTGGGTGTTGATGCCATGGTGGTTAGATCATCCACTTTGTCCTCAACTCATCTACCACCCTCCATGCCAATGCTAGGGAGCCAAAAAATTCTATTTATTGTATTTGAAATGGTGATCTCATCAATACATTGCTAGCCTTTGTCTATCCTAGATGACCCCTAGCAATCCCTATGGCCTCCTAACTACTAGGTGCTCTTAGTACAAAACCTATAGCAAGGTATCACATGCAAAACCCTGCCCCTTTTTGTACATGATATTGTACAATGTATTGTATAAGCTTGCAAGCATCAATGGATCCCATGCAAATCATACTTGGTGGTCCCACATGTTTGTGATCACTCCCCCTAAAGACCATAGGAAGTATCATAAACTAGTGTGGCATAGCATCAATCCTACCCCCAAGCCACTCAACATGCATGTTAGATCTAAGACTTCATAACAACTAATCATCTCGTCAATGTGGATCTCTCTAATCTTAACCTCATGATAGGGATCTTAGAATAATATCTATAATTTCTCCCTCTACCTTAAGGTCCTGTAGACCTCCCTACCCTAGATAGGCATGTGCAAAATCTACCACACATCCTCTAGTGTGATAATAGCCTCTCTTTTCAATAGCCAAAAATTCGAGAACTTAGGATACTATTGCTTAACGAGTGTTGTAATCATGTTTCTATCACAATATACTCTTAGCATCTATGCACACCCTACATCTAGCACACCCTTGTCTACTAATGTGATCTACCCCACTAATGGCTCTAGTGTCGTCGATCACCACTCTCAAGATTCTAAGACATCTAAATACAAAATTCAAACTGAATTTTCATTAGTCTTAACCATTATCCAAATTAAAAAATCAAATTAATCATCACTTAAAAAAGTAAATAACATCATCTCCCTCATATATTCTCTCATCTCTATTTTCTTTTTCTCCTTCTTACCCTTTATCTCTTACATTTTCTTCTTTCTTTCTTTCTTCCATGATATTATGCCCCACTTTTAATAGGCGCAAAATCACAAAATTGTGCCCTACTTTTTGGGACCATAATCTCACTCATCATTGGATGCAACAACATCACAAACCCTCTTGTGATATCGTAGGAAGACCTATGATATCGTACCACCCTCCATGATGATTTTTCTCCAAAACTTAAAAAAGTTAAAAAATACAATCTAAGCGTAATCTAATCCTAATCCTAACATATCAAGAAGGCTTCGATGCCTACCTGAGCTCCTATGCTTGTTGCTCTAGCCTTACTCATCATAATCACTGCATGATGGATAAGTAGTGCTATTTCTTATCCCTAGCTTATTTCTCCTCTTCTCACATGGTAAAATTTTTATTTTTACCCCTCCCTTTTCTCTCCTCACTCCTTTTCCTTGTTCTTACTTACTACCATTTCAAGTTTCTTTAGGAAGTTTTACCTTCCATCTGAAACTCATGGGGTACCCCATCTTGGGGTATCAATGTGATCAGTGCCTTGTAAATCATGCAAGATATTTAAATTTTTTATAATCACACTATTTTTGCACCATCCCTTAGCCTAAACCTTCTACCCAATTTAGAGTCAAATTATTTGAGCCTAAAGGTATCTACAACTTTATTTGATGCATTTATTATGTCATAAGTACATTAAAAAGGGGATAAATACAAACACCTAAAATTGATCCATCCAAATGGATCAATTTTCCCTTAGATGACTAAGTGACCCTTGAAAATTGCTAAAATGTAATTTAGCCCCCTAGCCCTTATTTCTTAAGTTTTTTCTCTTTTAGGGATATCACACTCCTCCCAAATAGACTACAATATCACTTTTTAGCCATTTCTCACTCGATTTTCAAAAACTAATTGGTGTCCCTCAACATGATCCCCAATGATCATGTCAAAAATATCATGGTCATCGAAGACCAACCATGATATTGCTTCCCTAAGGTAAGGACTCTGAATCATGGATTCTCTACCCTCCTTAGGCTTTTAGACATTTATGGTGCCATCTCTTAGATATCCCTAACCTGTTTTAGATTCCTAAGTACCCCGAACTTAGTTTTGGTGAATTTAAAATTCACCTACCTCCTCCTCATCATAAATGACTTTCCCTCCTCTTTCCATACCAAGATTTCTAAAAATTGAGGAATTAAACCTTCTTTTCCATAAATCTCTCTCATGGTAAATAAACTCTAGAAATTTGGTGACTCAAGGCTCTAGTTTATTTGTAGCATTTGCTTAAAGGAGCCTTTAGAGGGATCTACTTTATCAACCTGAGGGTAATATCTCCTATTTTAGGTTGTTGCCTCTCTCTCCTCTCTCTTTGGTTTTTCCTTTAGTTACAAGTTTTGTTGTTCTTTTGCTTGTTATTTAATGTTTATATCTTGTTTCTCTTGCTAACACTATTTCTATAGACCTATATATATTGCTTGAATATGAAGAATGGTCAAATAATTGAATTCTTAATGAGAATAATTGCTAAACCATAAGCATCACTAAAAGTATTGGTAGAAAAGGGAACTAATAAAATAATTATTCCAACTATTTTAAGATATATCACTTCTCAATATAATATATTTGTAACAACATTAAATATCATTGAGCAAACACCAAGTTTTTTTTTTTTGTTAAGCGAAAAACCCCTTGCGGATCCACCTTGGTCTGAGAGACCATGAATAGGGGGTTCTATGCCGTCAAAGTCAATTGGATTTTGGATACCCAATTCAGCTTTTTTGGTAGGGTGGAGATTTGAACCTGGGACCTCCCTTGGAGGATTGCCCTCTCCTCTCCAACTCACCTACAACACCTGGGTGCAAACACCAAGCTTTGAAAAGTTACTGAATATACCTAAAAAAGTAGAGGCATCACATTCAAGACATGAAGAACATGTATGTATTATAAATAAAAATGGGAAGCAACCATTTAGAAGAAGCATGAGACCTCAACATTTCTTTCAACAAAGAAATAATTCTCAAGGATATTGAAATCAATGAAATGATTCTCAAGGATATTGAAATCAATGAAATGAGTCTCAAGGATATCAACAACAGAGAAATATTTTTCACACAAAATATATATGTAAAATTTGTGGTAAAAATGGCTAGACTATTAAGGAATGTTGGCTTAATACATTTACAAATGGATCTTCTTCATGAGAGATGAATCAACAATAATACAGGTCATAATCAGTTAAGCAAAATTAAGTTTAGATAAAGGTACAAAAAAATAATGTAGCTAAAGAAAACAAAGGTTAAATAAGAAGAAAAATATCATGCAAAAAACATGTGTTTTTTGCACAAGCATAGCTGATAAAGCATAATAATGTTTGGTATGACTCTAAAGTAACCAAACATATGATAGATCAAGAAATTTGAATTCATCCAAATTGCTCTAAACTATAGGAAAACAAAATGAATGATCAAACATTAAAAATTTAAATAAGGTAGATTCAAGTAGCTAAGATTGAATATGTATATTCCAAATGTGATTCTTGTCTATCTATAGAATAACTTGAAGTAGAAAACAACAAAGAGAATGAGGAATCAATGCATCGAGTATTTAAGTTTCAATATTTAATAGCACACCAAAGAAAAATGTGAATACTCACTTTCCACAAACAATAACTTTAGTTGAATAATGGTAAGACAAAGAAAAAGGTAGAGGGTGATTGATATCACTACATCAAGTGATGATCAAAATATGAAATAGAGACAAGTAAAAAATATGTATATTCCAACACAACAAATATTGAAAATCAATCAATTCAATAATCAACACAGGATGCATGATAGCATAGTCTTCACATGAATACATTGGAGGAGGCACATATTTCATGCATTGAATATATAAGTATTTTATATTGAATGAGTATTTATAATAAGTGTGTTCATGGAGCGTATGATCAATGGAACCCAATAGTATTATTTTTTTAGTATATAGTGTACATTTAGCAGGGAATTTCTCTCTCAAATTTCAAGATCAACTTAAAACATTTCAAGTCTGAATACAAGAGCCTGAGAAAGAGCTAAGACTATGATGTAATAATGAGGGGTATATTAATATTTATTGCATCATACTCCATGTGAAATATAATGTGGTATAGCCACCCATCACAAGGCCTATGCATGCACTATAGAACAAGGGTAGTTGTATATTTAGTTAGTGGTTTGTTATACCAAAAACATGCACTAATGTATTTAAATATATATCATTTTATAATGTAAATCATAACACCATTGGAATTTAACAATAGGAATAAATAGTTTGGTTAAATACTTGAGAAATATACCAAATCCTACTCCAAACTCATTCCTTGCTACATCAAAGTGAAGGATCCAAGTGTTAGGGTGGAGGTCTTCATTATATTCTTGAGAAGTTGAAGGTTTGTCAATTTTGGATATAGCTTTGGTTTCATAGTGTCTCTTGGTAGCCTCATGAGACTCTAAGAGGGTTTTTTTCTTCTAAATATATTTATAGGAAGAGAAATCTTGAATAAGGCTGAAGGTAATGAAGGAAATGTGACATCTCTAAGGAGCATAAGATATGACCATTATGACATCATCATGCAATACTTCCTTTAAGGATTGTTGTAGAAGGTTAGGAGATACTACTAATTGAGCAACAATTACCTGAGCTTTAATACCAATTTGTGTAACAATACAAATACCAAATTATTGCATCATTGTGGTCTACTTTTTGTATCAAGTATCATGAGTGATGTAAGGATTTTATAGTAGATGTCTCAAAGGGTTAATTTTAGAGTTTGCATAAGACATATGATATGACATAGAATGTATTAATTTCTCACATGTAAAGTAAATACCTAGGCAATCCTTTTTCATGGGGGTGTACTATATTTTTGTCAAAAGTATGGGTCAACTAATATAGTACATGGCATACACCATATTGTTATTATCTTGTTAAGTAAGGATAACTCCCAAGGAAACTTTAGTAACTAAGATATACAATATGAACAAATTATCTAGGTTGGATAGGCACATAATTGAGGTTTCTAAATGAAATTTAATGAATTATTAAAAGGCTTTATTTTAACTTCCATCCCACTTAAACTAACATCCTTTTTAATCAAGTGATTTAATGGATAAGCTTTGGAGGTCAATTCAAATATGATTTACCTAATAGATCCTAGATTCCCCAAGAAAGGGTTGATATCTTTAATAATTTTAGGGGGAGGCATAGCATCAATGGATTTGATATTATCTTGATCAACATCTATGCACATATGAGACACCATAAATCCTAGAAGCTTACCATTAGTAATACCAAATACAAAATTCTTAGGATTAAGTCTATCCTTATAATGAATTAATTGCTTAAATATGATTAGTTGGGTGGTCATCCCAATTTTTAGACTTACCTAAGAGGTCATCTACATATGATTTCACTATCTTTTCCATTAAATCATGGAAGACCATTGTCATAGTTTGTTGATAAGTAGAACCAATATTTAACACCCCAAAGGCATGACAACATAATAGAATGTTCTCCAAGGTATTATAAAAGTTATTTTTATTTGGTAATTCAAATTTGGTTATACCGCCCATAGGGAAAATTACACCCTGGATGGAGAGCTTATCCATTTCTGGGACAAGGGTAAGTGTCTTGACAGAGAAGAGGGTGACATCATGTGGAAGGACCTTCTTGCACCCTAGAATAGAATCATGGTCCCAATAATGGAGTATATAATGGTGGATGACATCAATGCTCCTTTGAGGAGCTTCCACATGGCCTTCCTGAACCACATGCATTTAGTGAAGGACATTAATATACCTGAATACATTTTTAGGTCAATTGAAATTTCAATTTATAATGTTAAATATGGGTCATCTACCCATCCTAAGCACAAGACCTCCATATTCTGCTATACTAGTTCATTGTGCAAAAGGAAGCAAATAGATATGCCCTTATGGTGATTCATACACAAGAAGCATGCACCCCTGGTGCGGTGGATCTCACTAATGATTTGGATACTGATTTTAAAATTAAAGTTAAGGGTAAGATATCTCTAGCCTATACCCCATCTCCTGCAAAAATGGATTCCTACCAATGTTTGAATTGTAGGGGAACTTCGGTATCAAAGGTCCAAATGGAACTGGACCTGTTGGATTTTGCTGTTGAGATGACCCTTGCAAAAGCAAAGAAAATAAAATCTGAAGGGATTTTTGCTTGAACTCACTTCATTGATGTTGGGAAAGGCTTGAAGGAGAAGGAGCCCTAGGTTTGTATGGCTAAGCTCTTTAATTTTACCTCCTCCATGCTCCTCTGATATGATAAAATCATCACCACCATGAACGATGGTAGCACCCAAGGAGCTAATACTGAAACTACAACTAAAGCATCCAAATAGGATAATCCTGAAGAATGAAGCATTGGATCTTGGGGGTTATTAGTTTTTTATTTGGTTTATGTAGGATTATCTATTTTGGCTACTTTTGGGACTGTTTCCCCCTTTTATTTCCTTTTTATTTTGTGGTTGTGTCACTATTTTTCTAGGTTGTCCACCCAGTCTCATATGCTAAAGTAAACTATGGCTTGCTTAGTGTCAGGATGAATTCCTTTTGATATTGTGTTACGAGGATGTGTTCCTCTTCTATTTTTGGTGGGGTTTCCACCTTCTCGAATACTAATTTATATTCTTATCTATAAAAAAAATTGGTTATACCGTAAATAACTATTCATAAGGGACAACATTTCATACCCTATGGGAGAATATATATTAGCATCAATAGAGGAAAAATAATGTTATTCTTGGAACAAGCTAGGTTTATGTTTCTAAAGTCATAAAAAATAGAGATAATATTATTTATTTATTTTCATATTCACAATGTTAGACACTCATCCAAAATAATCAATAGGTTTGATAAAATTAGCATCTAATAATTTCTAAATTTTAATTTTGCATAGGTCTTGAAAGAGGGAGTTGGAGTATATTACATTATTAGGGTAAATTTCAATGTACCACCTTGGGTACATTAAGGATATAGGTTTATCTTAGGTTGAGTAGTTACTTGAGGAAGAAGTAATAAATGCACAAGTGTCAATGTGCAATGATGTAAATGTACAAGGAGTCCACTTGTACATGAGTCATAGGAAAGGTAGTTAGGAAGAGTAAGGACCAAGTAACTTATCTTCTTATATATAGGCCCAAGAGCATAGAAAGATAATAAGGAGAGATTACTATGGAGTTGTGAGTAGGTACAATGTAGTTTTGAGCAAAGTTCTAGAGTGTTCATTTCCTCCATTACATTACATTGTACTATTTTTATAAATTTCCATTAATAGCATATTTTAGGATTCTTGCAAAATTCTATTATCTTACTTTACTGCATTTCTTATATCTTGTGATTGCTTTCTCCCATGTCATATATTATCAAAAGCTAACAAAGGGAGAGATTCATATTTAATTTTGCTAGATGGGAGCGGCATACTCAAAGAAGTAATGTTATGGAGAACAAAATCCTCATTCATTATAGGCATATCCAAATATTGCTAGGTGAAGACATATTTGTAATCCTTAAGTAAGGAGGTAAACATAACTTCTAATTTTAGGCTTACTCTAATTTTACCTATCCATGGTTACTCAAGGGCCTATATTAACATTCATGGTAGGTTCAAAATTCATGATATTTTCTTCTTCAAAATGGTCTAGATCAAGGGGAATATTCTCTAATTCAAAATTAATTTCAACCTAGGAAACATAGTAAAGCCATTTATGTTGTCCATTGATGATTAGGCTTTGGAATGAAACCCCTCTTATGACATTGCCATGGAAGTATTTCCTCTCTATGATATAGAAATTATAGGTTTGATTCATTATTAGGCAATGATAGGAGAAAGATAACATTATAAGGAATTTGAATTGTAGGTTATTCCATATTATCTTTATACGTAATCCAATAGAATATGCATGAAATATATTAGGTATTAAAATATAGAAATATGTTTACTAGGGTATGATTGTACTTGCTTATAGAATTTAATTAAATATTTAATGACAACCCTAGTTTTTAGCTCAATAGAAAACTCAACTTCAGTCAGATACCTTGGTGGAAAAGAGGCTATAGGATCAATTTAATAATCAATTCACTTGTTAGATAACTTATCTTAGTAGAGAAATATTTTCAAATCTAGAAATAGACCAATAGGTATAACATGAAATGCCTAGGCATTCTTTGTTTCCTATAAATATAAAGGAACTAGGACTACCACATCTAGGGGTGGTCATGGTTGCTAATAAATTTCATCAAAACATCAAATAATATAGGCATAAAAAGGGTTCTATAAGTGAAATAGTCATCAAATACTAGAAAAATAGTAGAAATAGGGCCAATAATAGGTGAAATATCAAGATTGACTAGGATATTCACTTTAAGTGGTAGTCCAATTGCTACTAGATACTTTTTAACAAATAGTGTACTATAGTTTAGGGAAGGGTAAGACAATACTAGAATAATATTTCTAGAGATAGAGAAGTCAACATGACCATTTTGAAATTGATATATTTTAGCCTTTAATAAATGCCTAGGCAAGATAATAGTTATAGTCTCACATAACCTATGTAAATATTTGGAAGTAGAGATAACAAAAACATTGGCTATAATATGCCTATATAGCTTAGATTTGCATTGAATACATTCAATATTCTTGAGCATATAATAGGTAAAAAATTAATATTATCAATTGAATAAAAATTTGCATTCAGCTAATCATCTTCATGATCTAAAATGGGAACTCCCATTCTACTTTGTAATGTCCCATACATAAAAAAATGGGAGTAGTAGAAGGATTATTCTTAGTTTCAATGTTAAAGGTTTGATTAAATTCATTGTCTATATCATTATCAATTTCCTCCCACTATTGTCATTAATTTTTTTTTTTTGGTAAATTAAAGAGTTTAGATTTGTACATCAGAGGATCAAAAAGGAAAAGAGGAAAGAAACTAAGAACAACAATCTAAACTGCAAACTAAAGCAGAAATACAACCTCAAAATAATGTCCTTAGATTAAGAGGATCTAAAAGAAATAGTCATTAGACAAGAAGGAACAAAAAGAAGAACTCTAACAGAAGACAAGACCTAAAGAGAAGTGGTCCTCAGCCAAAAAGGAACTTAAAAAGAAATGATCCTCTGCCACAGAGGAACTTGGAAATAGAGGAAGAGCCACCAGCAGTCAAGGGGAATATACATCTGCATGAGAGATGAAGCAACACCTTCCATACTTGCATATTTTACTTCTGTTGTAGAAATATCTTTGGTGCCATCTTTCAGAACAACAATACAAACATCCTTAGAAATATCTACAACATCTTCATCATTGGCAACATATTTGACGTCAGTTTTGGTATTGAAGGATACCTTAGCACCAGCTAAGACTAGAACATTATCAAAATTATCACAAAAAAATATGAGGCTTAATAAATGGCGCTGTTATTTGAGAGTAGAAATCGCATTTCCAATGGCCAAGTGGGCAGTTTCAAGATGGTCAATGGTGGCAGAAGTTGCATGCACAAACAACTTGTGAAGATACCTTTCAACTAGGTCAGGAGAATTAGACTTGTACTTTGGAGTTTTCACAGAGGTAGACAAAGGGGTTTTGGCTACTTCTTTATGTTTTAGCTTCTAGGAACTACGGATAGGGGTCTTTTCAATTTTAGCCTTCTTCCTGGCAGAAAAATAAAAAATAGACTTGCCTCCTTTATCTTTTCTTTTGGATCTGGAGGTTTTGGGGCTTGGGGATGAGGACGAATTTTCTTCATTAGAATCATAAATAAGGAGATTACTTGAAGGGAATTGTAGAAGTATGTATTTGTAAAGGACCTTGAAAAGGCCCTGATGGCAAGGTTTGGCTTCATCCTTCTTGGAGAGGTTGGTGGTGATAGTGTAGTCCATAGACCAGAATAAGGCAACAAGAATGTTCATCATTTTGGAGTCCCATAAATTATTTATAAAAGCAAGATAAAAACAACATAATTGGGACTCAAGATTGTCACAAGTAAAATATTGCATTATTGGCTTAAGGATTTCTTTCCAAGAAGTTGACAAGGGATGATGAAACAAACCTTTTTTTACCTTCTTGTGGATAGGTGAATTTTTCTCAAAGAGCATCAAATCTGCCTCCCAATTGTGTTTATTTCTTCTGATGATTTTTCCATCCAAATATTGCCCTGTCAGGTCCGCCAGCAGCTTGAAGGAAATTTGGAACTGGACACCGTGAATGGAAACAAATCCATTGTCCCAAGTTGTCATGAAAGCCTTGGTGACCTCGTCATCCACTCCACATAAAAAATTGAAGAAATTAATGATCCCATTCTTGTCTTTAAACATATATATGGAAATGGAATCTAGTTCAACAGTCTCGGGCTCAATGAAAACAAGTTTACCTTCCTTCATGATGGCAAAAGGAATTAAGGGAGGAGAGAAATTGGAGGTAGAAAGGCAGGAATCAAAAGGAACAAAAGTGAGATTAAATATCCACTGATAAGACCATAGCAGGAATAAATAGAAAGTGAAACTTGACCAAAAAGACAAACCCTGGCAAAAAAGATGAAGATGACTAGAACATTGGGCATGGCACAAAAAAAGGCGATGAATATGGGTAGGGATAATAGGGTAAATCACCGTCCCAAGGAGGATGGATCTTCTGGTGATACAGACGCAACAAGGCTAATGGCAGAAGCAAGAACAAAACCCATAAGGGATTGGGATGCACATTCGAGACAACCTTAGAAGAATGCGAAAGGTAGCGTTTAGGCATGGATTTCAAAATTGCAAAGGTGTAAACCTCATCCCACATGAGGCCAAAATGATTTAAAATTAGGGTGGAAATAGCCTCGGGATTCCTCATAGAAATGATTATAAAAAAATAATGGGCATAAGTGAGAGGCAGTGGAGAACTTGAAAATATAAACATTGAACCCCTTTCCAAAGAAAGATAATGAAAATTATGAATAAAATCTTCGTTTCGGAATATTTTGGAACGGACATGGACCCAATGAATCACCAAAAAAATGAGACCTTGGGAAAAGTAAAAATGAAGGGTTTCGAGGTTCATCACGACTAATTATATTTTGATCATAATTGACCAACTCAACAACTTCATTGGGGAGGACATCTGTCCAAGTCATTAATCCTTGAGCATTAATGCCAATGTTGGCCAATTTGTCAGTTGCAGAGTTACCCTCCCTAAAAATGTGTTGAATCACAACACTAACTTGCTAGCAAATAATTTGCTTACTTTATTCAATGATATTCCTGATCCTCTAGCTGCTCGGTTTGGAGGTTTTTAAAAAATTTATGATATTAAGAGAATCTCCTTCAACAATGATTTTTCCAGGAGTATCTTTTAAGAACTAAAGAACTCTCCACACCACTTTAGCTTCAAAATAATGATTGTATAGGATTCCTAAAGGTTCAAAAAAGGCAAAAATGGAGTTGCCACGGTGATCACGGAGGATTCCTCCTGCTCCAGCATCACCAGGATTACGTTTTGCAACACCATCAAAATTAAGCTTAACCCAACCTAAGGGAGGAGGCTGCCATTTGATGTTGGTCCTAGATGAAGACAGATTGGCAAGCCTTGGGACATCAATAGAAATATCACAGGACTTTAGGATGCCCTTATCAAAGGGTGAGCAAGGAAAAGGATCAAAAGGAGCAACAAGGGCATTTTCCTTAGCATAAAGGATAATCTTATTAGCAATAATGTTGGCATTCAAATATTTTGAGTCAAAAATTATTTTATTGTGTTCTAACCAAATTTTCCAAAGGTAATGTTGCAAACAAAATTTCCAAAGTCCTCTGAGTATAGGATTTTTGAAAGGATTTGGCCACTGTTGGAATAAGTCGACAATTGAAGGAGGACCAGCCCAAGAAATATTGAAGGTGAGGAAGAGTTTGTTAAGCACATTTCTTGAGAAGGAACAAAATAAGAATAGGTGAGAAGTAAATTTCCATTCAAAAAGGCAGAGGTGGCATCTGTTAGGCAAAGGAATGCCCTTTTTAATGAGATTCTCTGTGGTAAGAATGCGATCTTGGATGGAAAACCAGGAAAAGGAGATAATCTTAGGAATCATATATTTTTTCCAAACTAGCTTGAATGGGATATGATTTTCAATAATATTGAGAGACAACAAGTATGCTGACTTGACAGTAAAATCTCCAGAATCAGTGGGTTCCCAAATAGGACAATCAGGTTGGTCATTTGAAGGAATTATGACAGTAGAAAGTTGATTGCATAAACAAGAAATTTCATTTTCATGATCAGGGATATCGATCCTTTTCCATATTTTATGACCATTGATACAAGATATGAAGTTTGACACTAGTGGTCCAACCAAATGAATAGAAATATTTCTCATCCTTTGAAACATAGGATTTTGACTGAGAGACTGATCCCCAATCCATTTGTCATCCCAGAAAGAAATAGATGTGCCATTTCCTAATTTCCACCTGAGGCCTTTGATCAGGAGGGAGCGAGATTCACAAATAGCTTTCCAGAAAGCAGACTCGGATGAAGGTACCTCTCCATGAGGGAAATGGGATCCCTGAAGATATTTTCTCTTTATGATATTGACCCAAAGAACATTCTCGTGATTAAAGAACATTCTCGTTATAAATAAACTGCCAGAATTGTTTGGAAAGAAGGGAGAGATTGAGAGGATGAATTTTTCTGAGCCCTAATCCTCCAGATTATTTACGCTTGCACACATTATCCCAAGCAACCAAATAAAATCTGTGTTTGTTTTCAAATCCTGTCTAGAGGAAGTGTTTTTGGATTTTTTCTATTTTTCCCAAACACTTACTAGAGCTTTGAATAGAGAAAGGAAGTAAACAGGAATACTCTGAAGGTAGGCCATGGTGAGAGTAATTTCCCTACCTGAGATAAAATATTTCCTCTCCAAGTAGTGAGTTTTTTCTGTAGCCTCTCAATGGCATTGTCCCATAAGCTATCTTTGATATTCCTAGTGAAAATAGGTAACCCCATGTAGGTAGAAGTCAAAGGAGCTATGTAAAAATTCAGTATATCAGTGATGATGTTCTGTCTTCTTGGTGATGTGTTGAGGAAGTAAGGTTTACTCTTTTGAAAGTTAATCCTTTGACCTGCAACAAGCTCATAAAGGAAGAGTATCATCTTGATAATTTTTTCTTCATTGATAGATGCAATTGTGGACAGTAGAGTATCATCAATAAATTTTTGATGTGTGATAGGATCGCATTGAGAAGTTTTACAGATTCCAGAAAGGATACCAAAATTTTTGGCTTCAATGATTGCTCTTCCCAAAGCCTTAGCAACAATAATAAATAAGATAGGAGATAAAGGGTCTCCTTGCCTTAAACCTCGACTATTTTGAAAATATCCTGCATCAGAACCATTGATGAGGACTGAAAAACAAGTAGAGGAAATGCAACCTTTAATTATAGAAATCCATTCAGTATGGATGCCAAACTTTTTGAGGACAACTAAGAGGAAATCCCAATTTAACCTATCATAAGCCTTGTTCATGTCTAACTTGAGAAGAAATGCGGCTTTTTTGTTGATTGAGACTGAGTGAATTGCATCATGTATTGAAATGATTCCATAAAATATTGATATACCTTTGACAGAACTACCTTGGCTCTGATTAATAATCAAAGGCATGACTTCCCTCATGAGAATGGTAATAGATTTTATTAATATATTGTAAATGACATTGCAAAGACTTATTGACCTGAAATCATTGAAATTATAAGCATTAGGCTTTTTTGGAATAAGTGCAATGAAGGTGGAATTGAAGCCTCTTGGAATAATTTTAGAATGTTGGATCTCTCTTACGGCTTTGCAAACATCCTTGTTGACTAAATCCCAAAAGGCTTGAAAGAATCTTGGGGAAAAACATCCAGGCTAGGAGCTTTGTCAGGATACATGGAAAATAAAGCGTCCTTAATTTCCTCATCAGAAAGAGTAGCCATAAGTCTGCTATTGATATTGTCAAAAATAAGATGAGAAATGAACTCGAGAAAGAAATATTTTGCCATCTAAGAATTTGGTCTGTTCTCTACCTGAAGTAGTTGCATGAAATGGGAAAAGCCTTCAATCCTGATTTATTTGATATCATTGATGATTTCTTATTCCAGAGTGTGGATTTCATTAATTATGTTGTTGCTTTGGTGTCTTATGGTAGAAGTATGGAAGAATTTGGTGTTAGAATCCCATTTTTTGAGCCATAAGTCATGGGATTTTTGTCACCATAAGATTTCTTCACATTGGAGAATGTTGTGGTACTTGGCTAACAATTCCTTCTCTTCTTTTTTAATCTCAGCAATAAAGTCTCCATTCTCCTATTTATTTTTTTCAATCAGGGATAGCCTCAACATTACATCCTGCTTATTATGGAAAAGGTTGCCAAATATATCTTTGTTCCATACTTTAATATTCTCCTTGACGGATTTGAGTTTCTGGGCTAGAATGAAGGACGGATTTCCTTGAATATTGGTTTTCTACCATTGATTGATTCTTTCCTTGAAATATGGATGTTGCATCCACATTGCTTCAAATATGAAAGGGGTTTTGTAAATTTTTGGATTATTTGTGTCTAAAAGAATGGGACTATGATCAGAGCCAATTTTAAGGAGTGATTGAATAGTGGCATCTCCCCAGTTGTCAAATGCTTCCTGAGAAAACAACACCCTATATAATTTAACTTGAATTAGCTGTGATCCACACCTTCTGTTTGACCAAGTAAACTGATTGCCTTTTAGATTGACATCAATAAAATTATGAGCATTAATGAAATCCTGGAAATCCTCCATACTTTTAGAAAAAGAGGTAACCCCACCCCTTTTGTTAGAAGGAAACAAGGGGGTGTTGAAGTCATCAATTAGGATCCAGAGCATATTAGAGAAAGCATTTCTAATTGAATATAGAGTGGTCCACATATGAGATCTCCCGATAATGGAATTGGGAGCATATATGTTGGTCAGTACCCATGAACAATTGTTGCTTTTATCAGAAAAATGAATGCTCAAGATCTCATTATTAAAATGAATGAGATTTCCTTCCACGAGAGAAGGATTCCATAGGCATAAAAGACCTCCTAAAGCACCCCTAGTGTTACAAGCACAAAAATCACAATTTTCCAAATAAGATTGCAAATATTTTTATCAAGAGGTTCACTAATTTTGAATTCTTGAATCACAAAAATGGTCAATCTGATTTCTTTCCTTAATGATTTAGCTAGCCGCTACTTAGCTATGCCATTAAGGCCTCTCACATTCTATGAGAGGATATTCATTTGGAGGATTTGGAAAGTTTTTTGCCTTCCTTTACAAGTGGTTGGGGAGGTTTGGAACACTTCATTTCTTCCTTGGAGATATTGATTCCAGTAGAAAACAGAGTTTTTTGAACACCATTAGCAATATCTTCATTCGCATCTTGGTTCCTTTGATCAGAATGAGAAGGTCTTCCTCTCTTTTTTTCCACTCCATAATCGATGGGAGATTTATTTTGGCTCCTAAGCATTTTGGAACTGAAATTAGAAGAGGAGATTCGCTAAATCACAAGACTAACGAGCTAGAGGAAGGATGAAGGAATGGAAGCATCTTCGATTAAGGGCTAATCATCCATTAGAGAACAGTCCTCAGTCAAGGATTCAAGGTTTTCAATCATCGATTCAGAATAAGGCTCTTGAGTGAGATTCTTCGGATCCAAACAAAGATTGGAATTGGGATTTGGATCATTAATTTTATCAACAATATCCTTAGAGTTTAAATTTGCAAGAATCTGAAATTGAAAAGGATGAGAAAAAAGACTGACCTCATTAGATACATCTTTCGAAGAAATATTTTTCCCTTTATAGTCAGGAGAATTGATGAAGGGGGTAGAGTTATGTCCTTCTTTGATTATATACTCTTTAGTAGGCTTGAAACTTAATCCTCTTGATGGAAGAAATTTCCTCTTATCCTTCCTTGACAAAATCGAAAAGGCATTCTCCTTAGCCATTGGATTGTAATCATTTAAATGCTCAAAAGAGGCCACATGCTTGGTGAGAGAAGGACAACGTGCTCAAATATGACCCTGAGTGTAGCACTCAATGTAGAAGGGAGGTTTTTTTTCATATTCAATAGCTTGTTTGTGGATAGAAGTTCCAAGTTCCAACTCCACAAAGGTAGGAAGCACAGAATCAAGGTTTGCCATAATGCAAAGGTGGGCAACATGCATCCTTGATCTAGAAAGAGTTACCTTGTTAATGAGAAGTAGATCTCCAATAGTCGAAGCCATGGATTTGAAGATAGATTCCTACCAAAGGTGCCAGGGTAAGTTTGGAAATCTAACCCAAATAGGAGAAAAGTTAATGCTTTGAGTTTTTGGGTTGAAATCTGGATTCTATTTCATCAGAAAGACACTCTTTGAACCAAGGAACCAAGGTCATCCAGATAGAATGTGAGTAGCATCTTCTTTGGTGTTAAGGCAAACTCCAAAAAAACCCCTGGAGAGGTCAACAATCTATAGGGTCCCACAAAATTTCCAACAGGAAAGAGCCCAACACCTGATAATGTCAAGATTAGGATTACCTCCAACCACTTTCCTGACCAAGGAAAGGGATTCTTCAACAATGATTTTTTTAGCAATGTTTATAGGAATCTTGACCCTATTCCTAGAGACCTCAAATGAGGGGAAGAAAATGAAGAGGAGGAATGCCCACCTAAAACCTTAGCAAAATAAATCTTGGGAGAAGAAGGAACCTGATCCCCCCACCATGACTCTACCTTGTCAAAAACCGTTTGAGTTTGAACTTTGAAGTGCTCAGTAGTTTTGGAAGCTTCCTCCAGACTTGAGGAAAGGATGAGATTTGCAACGTTTTGCCTTTCGAGAGAATCAGTGGAGCCCACAACGTGAACAAATGAGGGAGATATTCTAGCTAGTGCAAAAGTGGGACCAACATTGGAAACACCCGCGTTTCCTCCAAAATTTTGAGTGGGCTCAGATTCAATCTCAAGGGGACCAATGGAGCCCACCTCCTAAATAGAGGACATAGAATTATCCGCATCAACCGAGAGGGGGCCATACTCTCGACTTTCAAAAATTTGAAAAAAAATCTTCCCGCCTTCAGCAATTTGAAATCCAGAGTTACCAGCCATGTTCAGTTCAAGTGTAATAGATGACAAGAATTATCTATTTCAAAATGTTACTTGTATTAATTTGGAAACATCCTCATGGGATTTGTGTAACTTTCCCAACCCTTGGTAAAAAATATAATATATTCCCTCTATTTAGGATTTAACAATGGTTGAAATTTATCTACTCCCTCTTGAGGAAGGGAAGTAATGACATCTATATTAGATTGATCATCTTCATATTTATACATGTCTTGAGGACATTTCAAGTGAAATTCAAGATGCCCCTTGTATAAATTCCTTCTAAAAGTCCATTGAGGCTCCTGTCATAGTTTGGAAGCTTTTTTATTTCATACATAGAAGGAATAAAAAAACTATTACGAATTGTAGGAAGATGCCTACTGTGATCTAAGTCACCTTCTATGGTGAACAAGTTGTCCTTATATGCATACTTTATCGCTTGATAAGTAGAAGAATCTATAACTCTCATATTACTATTCTAAGGTCTATCTAATAGCATGTTAGAGTTGGTCTATAAATCAAACACCATAAAATTCATTCACTATTCTTTAGGCTCATCCAAATTGACAACCAAATACAACCCATAAAATATTGAGATTACCATTACAATCATAGCAATGACTTCTCATTGAAAGGATATTTTATCTATAGATCATCAATTTATTTATCAAGGACAATTGCATAACATGTACCATTCCATTAAAAATAAAAGTACTATGGACCACCCTATTTTTATAACTAATATTTATCATTAATGAAAATTCCTCAACCATTTCTAAATAATTAGTAGTAATCATGTGTTTTACAGAAAAAATTATGACAAAACTAGGTCTAGTATGTGCATCAATGCAAAGATGTTCTCTATGTGATCGAGTATACTAGACTTCATAAGACCCTAGAATGGTGGGCATAATATTATAAATCCTTGGTTTGGTCATATCCATTTAATCCAATAAGTCTCTTAACCTTTGTATTTTATGGGGAGATGTCCTAAGTAACTTTAAACATGGAACCTTGCAAGGGGTTTTATGCAATTTTTCAACAATATCCCATGCTTTTGTTTTGCTCATGCCTTCCTTGAATAATTATTCTTTGGGATGGATAATGTCCAATAATTTTATACTAAGGTCACTGAGATAGTTGCTTTAAGTGGTATCCATGGTCTTTCACTGTTTTAAAAAATGATAGGTTCCATAGATTAGGTTGATGTTTTCTCAAGAATATTTATGCACTATTGTATGTTTATGCATTTATAATAGTTTTCTAGATGCCTAAAGGAGTGTTTGAAATCTTATCAATTATTTAAGGATTAACTATTGCTTGAACAAGTTACTTTCCTTTATTTTTATTTTCTTTTTCTTCTATTGAAGGTTGATTTTTTCATATTGAGGTGCACTCCTAGTAAAAGTAGCAATATGTGATTTTGGAGGTGTGATAATTTCTCTTTGTACCTATAAAATGTTGGCATATTGAGACACATTTGGTTGGATATAAATGTATTCTCCATTTGGTCTAGATTGGGAAAATACTTGATTAACTTGAGAGGCAATTTGAGAAGCACTAGGTCTAAGATTTTGATTTTGGAAGTAATCACCATTTTAATTTTGATTATTTTGACCCCTACCTTACTTGTCTTGATTACAATTGTATCCTTAATTTTGGTAATTTTTTTGTTCATATTTATTAAAACCTTGACTCTAATTTGGGTTCACTCCTTATTTTTGATTGAGATCTTGTTGTTCATGGTTTAGGAATGAGGTATTATGGATACCTAAATTTGGGTTGCAATGATGATTAAACCTCTTCTATAAACTCTTTTTCCTTTCATGAAATAAAGCAATCATATCATTGTCAACTTGATAAATATTTAATTTAGGACCAAAGGCTTCCTAAGGTATAAATTTCACAAATTTTTGCAAGTGGAATTATTATGACCATATGTTCCATTTCAAATGCAAAACTTGTTAGTGTCATACCATAGAAAATCTCCAAACCTATCATTAATATGATTGTTTTTTAGATTATGTGATGGGAATATTTTGAGAATATATTTGTGTCCACTTAGGTATCATATTATCAGGTATTGGACCACCTCCATATTGAGTTCACCTATGGATGAGATCTCAAGCTATATCTAATTCATGAGAAGTATCCTGGATAGCTACATTGAAAAACCCATATTGTATAGCATTTTTTATTGCTTTTAGATTTCAAGGTTTTTTGACCTTCCTTCCTTTCCTAATGTTCAAGGATTTTAACAAAATTTATAACTTTATCAGAGGAAGGTAAACCACAAGGCTTATGATCCTAGATCATAGCTCAAAAAGAGGGCATAAGTTTTTTATAAACATCATAGTAGTAACCTCTTTAGTTAAATTAATATTTACATGAAATTTAAGTATTTTCTACCTTTTGTGGGAATCAATAACAAATTAATTAGGGCCTTGTTTTTTATTTACAAAAATATCCATTAATTCCATTATAGTCATATCATCATTAAACTCTTATTTTAATTTTTTAACAAAGTATGTATGAAATTAATGGAATTTTTAGGTAAAGATGCAAACCAATCAAGAAAATTTCCTACCAAATCCCTAGTAATTGATTTCAACAAAGCTTTCTAATTGTAAAGTTGATCCCTATAATATACTACAAACTTGTCTATAAATATTTTAGATTTATTGTTACCATTTTAAAATAATTTACACACATGCCTAAAAGATCTATAGATTCCACAATTAGGGATTGGAGATTGAATTTTATAATCTCTAAAAGTTAGATCAGTTAATGTAGGTAAATCCTTCCTAGGGTTAGCTCAAGGAGGAGAAGGAGGAGAAGCATTAGGGTTAAATATTAAAGGAGGGATAATAGCTTACACTGTAAAATTTCTATTTGCACTCTAAATTTGATTAATATTGGCCATCAAGTCTTGCATTTGTTTGGTTATTTATCTTCTATAAGCCTTCATTTGATTTTTAGTATCATGCCTATGATTTTCTAGATAGTAAGCTAAATATTCCCTAAGGGTAGTCATATACAAAACTATATTTTCATCATGAGGCTCATTATGAGTGTTATATTTCAATCAGTGGTATTCAATGTGCATCATTCATGTGTACATTAGTCTTGCTAAGATTGTTTTACTTTTGGGCTATCATAATCATGCTATGACCATCTCCTTAAGGTGTGGTTTGGGTTTGTCATGACACTTATCTTTTTTGCCTACTACTAAAGCTCCTATAACATTTTGGGATGCTATGGTAGATTTTTAAGGTTTGTAAAAGTTAATATTAGGGTCCTTTTCTTCTTCTAAATCAAAATATTTATCAATTCGACCATTAATATAATAATCATCATCATGAGAAAGTGAAAAAGGAGGGTTGATGTAATTTTGAAGGGTACTAGGAGGAATATATTCCTATATTTCTATATATTCTAAAATATTCTTCTTATTAGATTCTAAAATTGGAAGAATCTAGAGGATCCATAAGGATAAAAAAAAAACTTACCCAAGAGCAACTAGGGAATTATCAAAATGTTCTAGTATTAAAAAATAAACTATAAAAACCCTTGTATCAAATAATTTTTTTTTTTGAAAATTCTTAAGAGAAAGAGGAAAAATATGGAAGATTCATTAAGCACATAGAAAAAAGTTATGGCTAACACAAAACATATGGCAACTAACCTACTAAAAACTAGGGGCTAAAAATAGAAATAAATACCTCAAAAGGTAGTTTCATGTCATGTCCATCAAAATGTTTAGGGGAAAATGGGATTTATAATATAATTGTTTAATACAAGATAAACCAAGATGCTAAAAATATGATAAAAAATAATAAATTAACAGTAAATGCTAGAATCTATCCTAATTCAAGCATAAATAAAATGTCATATTCAAGGATAAAGTGCATTAAAATCATCCATGAAATGTCAACAAGTTAGAGCTTATTATAATATAGTGAAAATAATTACTTGACACATAGGGCATCAAGAACCATATCATATCATAATAAGCATAATAAAATTATCTCTCATATTTGTACTTGCTTACAACATCACCACAATAAATAAGGAGAGATAACACCTAGGATATTCATAGAGGATTTGACCTACATTGGATTCTAGTCCTTAAGCTACAATTAGTGATATTTATCTATAAATACTTGTAGAGCATCTCATACCCCTTAATGGAAGGAAGTAAACCAATATCTTATGGCTTTGGTCTTACCTATAAGGACAATAAAGAGAGAGAAAAAATTATATTAAGTGATAGCAACAGAGGTAAATTTTTTATGACAATGTTAGCATAAAACTGTTTGATGAAAGTTTGGTGGAAGCTTTTCATGAATGATGAGAAAATGAGGAGGTAAAATGGGTATTCATAGCTAATAACTCTCCCTATGTATATGATAACTAATTCTATCCTTTTTAGGATCATAAAGTCACAACCATTGGTCCAAATGACACATTATTCAAACCTTGGGCGTAAAAACAAGCTAGTATCATGACCGTGTATGAAAAATCCTAAAATCAATCAAATGACCATGCTCCTTGATTAAAGTGGTGATCTTGAAACTATAAATTTATTAGGATACATAATTTGGGGTATTCATGTCAAAATATCTCTTAATATTGATATGTTATTTATCTTTAGGTTTTAGAAATGTTAAAGGAATAAATATCATGAAAAATGATAGAAAAGTGATAATTGGATGAAGAAAGGGAACCAAAACCACTAGAAAACATGGCTCACTATTGTCCCACCAAATAATTAACAAATTTAGTCCATCCTTATATCATAAATAGGAGTCTAACGCTCTCCACCATATACAACATTACTCGTTAGTACTCTTTTTACAAATACATACCCCTCCATAATAAAACATTCAACCACCTCCCGATTAGAATTAGGTTTACTAGAACCTACTACATTAATTTTTATGATATTACCTAATAAACCTATACTTTTCCACCTATACCTACCTCTCATCTATGTAATGTACCCTCTATATCAATAATATGGTCAACCTCATCCTTAGAAAAATAATCCATGTGTGCCTTCTAGACCTTATCATTAGCTTCTTGATTGGACATATCAAGGCCCTTAGAACCTATTAGTCTATGATACTATTCCCTCAACTACTATTAAGGATTTATATATCTCTAATGGGACCATAGTAGAAAACTATAAAATGTTAATTTAATCACCACATTCAAGAGGAGGACATAATAGTATGTTTCCTAACATACTCTCTTTGTGATAAGGCTATGTGGTATAGGAAATTTTCAAACAATTTAGTGATAAATTGGGTGTAGTAGATCCTTTCATTCATAGGTTTGATAGTACGAGAATGTTTATTTAGTTTTATTTTAATTAAATACAATGCAAAGATATCCTCAAGAAAACATTCATGATTTCAATTCTAGATTCTTGAAAATCTTGAATTTAAATCTATAAAACCTTAGGACAATTAAATAACAAGCATTTACATACTATATAAAGGGTTTGTAATCTAATTTAGTGCTAATGGTTTATAATTTTAACCATTAAACACTAGCTACAACATTTGAAGAAGCAACTAGAGGTGAAGATGTTCGCATTAGGATAGTAAAAATACTCCCTACCCCACCAATGGCCTATGCAGCCCAAATTTCCCAAAATACACCAATGCCAAATACGATTCCTAAATTTTCTCCTATTCCAAATTTCCAATTGGACCTCCATCCATTCTTATTATTCACCATAAATTATTACTCATCTAGGCCAAAACACATCATCCGTAATATATTTTCAACCAACACTTCTAGCTCTCCCCATGCCATATAATCTAGATAATGATCCCAACAACTTTACAATGAAGAAAATATTGGAACTAATTAAGATCTTAGTGAATGAATAATGCTAGAAATTATAGTGGCAAAAATTGTAAATATAGCAACCCCAAAATACCCCATACTTATCAAAATATTAGGTACCTAAAAAAGGTGTTAAAAAAGTTCATAATCATATACTTAATATCAATATAGAAGCTAAACCAATATGATGCTTTCCTTGTAGTGATAGACATTATCTCAAAAATTGCATGAGAGCCATATGACATTCTTATACTATATAGTACACTTAATAATACCAAGTTCAACAACCTATCACCACTGGTCAAGTTGCTTCCATAATAAATCTTGCTATGTATTAAAATCCTTAGGCTACATGATTAATACCTACCTTGTCCAAATCTAAAATTTTTATATTAGTATATTATAGTGTTATTGAGATAGAACCTTCATAAATGATGCCATATTTTTCAACTAGTAGGGCATGGAAACTAGGGGAAAAAGAAAAAATACTACAAAGCAATTAGCCAATAAGCAAACCAACATTTAGAAGAGGAAGACACCCTTTGCATGTAAAAAATAAAGTAAATATCATAGCTTGAAAAAAAATAAAATTAAGAAGGAAAACATAAGAGGGAAAGCTAAAAAAACATAGCAAAAGGAGGTCCAAGAAACACCAAATGACAAAATTCAAAAAGTTCTCCAAAGGGACTGCCAAAAATCAATGAAGGAAAAGAAGCAACCAATAAATTAACTAAAATAAAAAGTAATAAGAGATACACTACAAATAGAGGATTAAATAAGGTTTAAATACCCTTCTCTCATGCGTGAAGGCTATCAAAGTATTCCTAGGTAGCCTTCACGTTTTATTGTAAAAATAGAGGATATGTTTACCAAATTTAATATCATGGAATAGATGAAGAAGGCATTAGCTAAGGTTAACATTCTAAAAGATTTAGCACTACCTAGACAATAAGAATTACCTAGATAAGCCCTAAAATAACAAGAGCATAATTATGCCAAGGGTGGACAACTAGTGTTCTCCATAGCCCATGTAGCCTAGCAATAAAATTTGATCATACAATAGCCATCACATATCCAAGTTAGCACTTTTGATATGTTAAAAACCCCTAAACTAAATAATTTGAAACCTATTATATTCTACATGATGCTCAAAATCAAGAACTACATCCTCAAAATTTTTATAGTAGATTTACAATTAGCAATCATAGTTATACCTAAGGCTATCTATGAAAATATGGGCCTTCCTTAGACAAATATGGCTAGAAACTTGATCCAAATAGATGGGATAAGAGATAATTCAATATGTGTTCTCAAGCATTTGGTCATTACCATAGCTTGGCACCTAGAATTTATGATAATTCAAGAGGTGATAGTCATATATCTATCCCCATACTTTGGAATGTTGTTATCCAAGGAATGGATGTGAAATCTATTAAGGGATTGTTATATCAATGGACTATATGCATATGAAGGTTTCTAGGGATAGAAAAACTATAAGGATTGATAATAAACTACACTATAGCTAGCTCTTAAACAAGTTGTAATATGACAATGTAGTAAACTAGAATGAACTCCCAAGAAACATTAACAATGATGAATATCAAAAAAATGATCAAGACTCAAAGGTAGAAATGCTAAGTAATGTGCTAAATATGACAAAGTTCATAAAATGGAGTATGAGGAAATGGAGTTGAGAAGCTACCTAATAAAAAATATTTCTAAGATACTCAACTTGATAAACCATGGGGCTAAAAATATAGATAATGTACTTCGATGGTGCTAGAACAAGGAATGAGTTGGGTTACAAGGTATAGTTTGTTGATACTTAAGGGGCATAAGTTCATTTCACCTATAGGCTACTATTTAATTACTTGAACAATGTGGTTGAGTTTAAAGCACTCTATATTAGCTTGATAAAAGCTAAAAAAACAAGGTTTGGGGAAATAAGGATATAAAATAACTTTAAATTAATAGTGAATTAGGTCAACTTCCAATGTGCCACTAAGAATAAACATCTAAAATACTATGATAATTAAGTTTAGAATCTAATTGAGAGATTTGATTCCTATGAAATCAAAACAATGCCCAAAAAGCTAAAGATAAAGGTAGATGAGTTGGTTGGTATGGTAGTATGTTTCAATCCTTCAAATGATATATGGAGAAAAACCAAAGGAACTAGATGCTATTTTTAGGCTAATAGTTCTAGATAACTATGATCATTGGTAGATCTTAAATTATGAAGAACAAATCATAGAATTCCTAATCAAAGAGGTCTAATACACTAAAGAGTATAAGAAGTATGGGAATTATATCAAAGATGGAGTCATACAATTGAAGTTAAATCAACTACCTAAATGGCTGATTATGCTAGAATTTTTTTTTAATTCAAATCATAGCTTAAGGAAAAGTAGTCTTAAGGTGAAATCTTTCACATGTCACCCAAAAAAGGAGGTTAAAGGGAAAATCCTACTTCTTCAAAAGAATTTTACTTAATAAGATCAACATATCTTCAAAGAACTCTATGGTGAATATGGACACATAATTGCCTAGTCATATGAGGATCTACATTTATATGACCACAATATGATAGGTCACACTACCAAGTTGGAACCTAATGCTAAACATTATTAATAAAAGTATAGACCAGTCAACCCTAAGATAGATTCCATGGTGAAGAAAAATCTACTAAAGACCCTACAGGTCAAATTATATTTCGTATAAAGTATTCTATATGGGTTGCTAATATACTTTTAATATGTACGAATAATGGGGATATAAGGATTTTTACTCATTTTAGAAAACTAAATAGGGTATCACTGAGTGATCACTATCCATTGCATACCATTTATTAGATATTACAAAAGTGGCAGGCTCATAAATATTGTCACTTCTAGATGGTTTCTCTAAGTATAGTCAGATATGGGTTAAATGATGACCAATATAAGATGCCCTTCACCACTACATTAGGGACTCTTAAGTAATAGTAAATGTCTTTGGGTATATCAAATATAGACTCAAATTTCTAGAGAACTATAGACATAGCTTTTTTAGGGCTAGTGGAAGAGATCATCCTTATATACTTTGATGATTTGGTCAACCTTATCTAAAAATAGAAACAAGCATATTGAACATTTAGATTCAAATTTTTAGAGGTATAGGGAGTTTGGTATTTCTCTAAACCCTAAGAAATCTATCTTCATGTTCCAAGAGGGAAAATTTATAGGTCACATAGTATCAAAAGGAGGCCTATTCATATATCCTTATAAAATAAAATCCATTTAAGACCTACTATTTTCCACATCAATCAAGAGGATTAGGTCATACTAAGGGAAGATACAATTTTTGGCCAAATTCATTACCATTTTTTCTCAAATGTTTAGGCCCATAATTAATATACTAAATAAAACACCTCCCTAGATTGGATTAAATAGGGAAAATGTTTCCAAGAGGTAAAATATATCATCACTAAGGCCCCTATCTTGATTAACCTATATTTCTCTAAGGAATTTAGGATGTATATGTTTGAAACAAATAAAAGCATTGTAGTTGTCCTTACTTACAATAATGACTAGGATGAAGAACATCTTATATGTTTTATGAGTCAAGGCCTCCAAAGATATGAGGAAAGGCATACACTAATTGAAAATAGATGCTTTCCATCATGAAATTATTGAAGAAATTTAAGTGCTACATTTCACAAATCAAAATAATTATCTTCATAGTGCACCCTAACATTAAGTTCATTGTATTACATGGCAAGTTAGCAAAACAAATATGGGTGGATCAATAAGAAATTTTTATTTTTTTTAAACCAAACCTAATAAAATAATTATAGATAGACCTTTATATAAAATAAAAGCAAAGAATTTGTTTTAAGAACTAATTTCTCTAATGAATAAATAAACAATGACGAGGACACTAGATGGATGAGTGATATGTGTAGGCATATGGCTATAGGATAGGTCCCTAAAAAGTTATATACCATGGAAAGGTCTATGTTTAGACAAAATGTGACACACTACAAATGGATAGACAATGACGTGATTAAAAAACACTATGATAGCATTATACTCTACTACAAACAAGAATATAAATACGAATCACTAGTTAAGTAGTATCATGATAAATAAGGACACTTTTTTGCACCCATAATGGCCCACAATAATTTGAGGATTGGATACTATTGGCCCATCATATTTATAAAATACTATCAATAGGTAAAGGATTGCAAATATTGTTGTATATTCTAAGAAAAGAATAAAATATCCTCTATGCCTTTGATACCATTCATTATTATTAAACCATTCTAATAATGGGGTCTCAATTTCATAGTCAAGACCAACCCATTGTCAAGTGTAGACCATGGTTGGATCCTGATTTCCTTAAATGACTTCACAAAGTGGGTTGAAGTGGTCCCATTCAAAGTATCCAATAAAGAGAGAGAGGCACAACTACTTGAAGATAATGTCACTAGGTTTAGAACCCCTACCACCATTGTCATAGGTAATGCTACATATTTTAAAGGACCAAGGGGATGAATTTTACATTTGAACATGGATTCCTACTTAAAATATCATCTAATTATTATCCTTAGTTGAATCAATCAACAAAAACATCATAAGGATCTTAGAAAAGACTATTTTAGAATCCTAGAGAGACTAGCATACAAAGTTACATTAGGCATTATGCGAAGATAGAGTGACACCAAAATTTTTCATAGGGTCATATCCTTACAAGCTAGTAAATATTTCTGATTAGACTTGAGATCCCTTCCCTCTATATGTCATAATATATTGATCTAGATGACGTCAACATTGAGCCCATACAAGCGAGACTAAACATGTTACTAGCCCTAAAATAGGAGAGAGAAAATACGTTTAAGAAAATTACTCATTGATAAAGGGCTATCGAGAATGGATTGAAAAGGGGTGATAGAGATGGAATATAAATAAGGATACCCTATGCTCAAATGAGATGATGATAATGAAAAACTGGGTGCTCATTAGCAGTATGATTTATTATAGAGTAGACCTTGTCAAGTCATTAAAATTGTAGGACCAAACACTTACAAACTAGCTTTTGTAGGAGTAGTATTGCCTATATTAGTAAATGGTTATAACCTTTTCCTACAATAAAAATAATAGTTTTAATCAAAACAACATATATTTATATAATTTTGATTATTAATTTAGCAAGTATTATCACTTCTACTATTTTATTTCCATATTCTTTGGTAAAACTTCTCTCTTCCCTTGATTGGTGGTATGATGGGTTTATAAGGATAAATTTATTTTCAAATAAATTATGATTTACTCATAAACATGAATGATTCACTTGCTTTGATGGTCATCCTTGTGCTAACCACAAGGCCAGACACATCCCTTAATGGGCAAATCAACATATCCAAGTACCTTGTATTAAGTCACATACAAGGCATACCTTATCTAGAGTCTATAAATACCTAGGGTAGGTGGATCAAAGGGATCACACTTATTCACCTTCACCTATGTTGCATCCACTTTGGGTAAAACATACAAGAATTATATCACATGCCAAATATTGAGTGGGTCATAGCTTCACTATGGCTCCCCATCATATTATGATAAAATTATTTGAGGATAAATGAGATAAAAATAAAACACCCAAGTTCTAAAATATGAGTGAATCTCTCACCATTAGTAGCAAATTACTCACATCTTCAAGCAAAAATATTGACTAATAAAGAGAATCATTCTCTTTAAAACAAGTGAATGAATCCTTGTCCCATTATCAAGAGAATCACTCCTACCAAGAATCTAAATACTATTGATAGCAAGAAAATTGCTTGCATTTTAATAAAATTGCTCCTAATTGGAAGTACAATTTTCCAAACTATCAAGGACCAAATTTTAACAAATTGCTCGTTTTTCCATATTTAATAAATTTTTCATCTATTTATTCTCATGGATATGTTAGCCACCTTTATAAAACCTTCGTTAACTAAATCCTAGGTAACATCACCACCTTCTATAATTGTTGGTCTACCTATTACTATTCCACTATCACCCATATCAATCACCAATACAAAGGAAAGGCTATTAGAGGGATGAATCTATAATATGAAGAGAGGAAAAAGGAAGAGACAAGAGTCCACACATTCTAAAAGACTAGAAGATCAACTTGAATACCCCTACTAGAAAGTGGTAGAGGGGACATACACACAATCCAAAGGTTAGGTAAAAAAGAGGTAATAAGCAGATTAACTTAAGCCCTCAAATGTACTCTTACAATGTAAGCCAAACCTAGACATTCAACATAACCATGAATCTAATATCTCAAGTGTGGAACTACTTGAATTGATTAAAAACCTAGTAGAAAGAATAATTCCACAATAAGGAGATTCCACCTCCCACAATGGGTTAAGGACAACTTCTACATTTGGACAAGAGTCATAAAGAGCATGCTAAAAACCATCGATGACCTAGCAATATGGATATATTGTAGCCTCAAGACCACAAAGTCTTCTACTATAGGAAATCCAATGCCTATTAGTTAAGCTTCCTAATCCTTTACCTAAAAAATATTGAGTTGCCATCTAATTTTAGTATCTTGCTAGAGTTAGACCAACTCAAGGATGATATCCAAACAATGATGTTAGGGATAACTACCATCTTAGGAGAAAGGGGGCTTAAGAAGATATATGAGGAGAAAATTGCCTTGTTGCATTAGTCTAGAACTACCTGATATACTCCCAATTGATTGACTATACCATGCACATTTTAGATAAAATGGATAGTCAATTGAAGGATTTATAGGAAGGGAGGAAATTCACCTACACCTCCTTGTTGATCAGGTTGATCATAAATCAAAATAAAAGTTGGTTTTCTATCCTTTAGATAGATTAGGTAAGGGTAGATGGATGACCTCTAAGCATAGTGAAGTGCATAGACATACCCTACTAAGAAGCAAAAAATACCTAATATTGCTTTTGTGACAAGGTGTACAAAGTAATTATAGAGAAATTCAATGGGAAGTGTCAAGACTATCATATGAGATGCAAAGGACAACGATAATGGATAAATAACCATAAGAACCTTTTTATTTGGGTAGTACCAAATATTTAAACCATATATATGGATTTTTAGTCACACCCTTTGAGTTACCTTCAAATTCAACCTTTATTGTGTCATGCAACTTAACTATTTATATTTGAAGTACTTAAAAGGGTATAAGATATATTACCCACTCAAGCAATGAATCATGAGGATCATACCTAAAATGTAGGGTTACAACACAATGATTGAGGAATGGCTAAAGGACATAGGTATTGAACAATTCAAAGACCAATGGGCTTATGATCCAAAGATAATGTTCAAATAGACCCTCAAATACAAGAAATTAGATTCCTTCTTTGCATATGAGAGAAGGTGTAATGTTTAAAAATAGGCCAATTTGGATGACGATATAACCATTGTCACTTTTGGGAGTAATATAAGTTATGAGGATGAAAATTAAAGTTGGTATGATAACCCCTTATAATGGTACACCTTCTATCCAAAGATGAAGGATGACCTTGACCTTGATATCAAGCCAAATCATCAAAGATTGGGGGCTCTTCAAAAGATGGTGTATATTGATAAGAAGATCCTAGTATGATAGAGAATGTGGCATGAGACCAAAAAAATAACAAAATCCACAATATATTGTCTATTTGATGCCAAATTTTCTTCCATAAAGGGAAATAAACACCCCCAAGTTACCAAAAGAGAAAAGATATTTGTAGAGACAATAGCAACATCAAGCACCTTGGCCCCATAGAAGTTAAATCCCAAGAAATAAGTAATACCTAAAATGAGCATATTAGTTGTACCATAAATTATAACATTAGTTAACATAGTAGTAGGTAAGATGACAGTCAAAGGGTAGAAGTGGTTTAAGAAATATGTATTAATGTTTAGCTAGGTGTCTGTAGTAGAACAACAACAAAAGAGGTAGAATACCCAACTTGAAGAGGGTAAAGTCCCTAAGGAATCCCTCTTATAAATTAGATAATAACCATTCTAGTGACCATGGATGCACACACTTCCCTTCCCACATATTCACCATCTACCATTCCACCTTCTCCCTCTACTACTTTGGTTTCTTTTGCATCCATCTCTCTCTTCCCACTTCTTCTTCTTCTCCTATTATTGTTGCTTATATTTTCCATTATTTTGATATGCTTATCCTATCATCCACCAACACAACCCATATTTCTCCAAGGTGTGAATCATCCCATAGGTCACCAAGAGGTACTCTAATTCCTACTACCACTATTTTAATAAGAAAATTTCCAATCATTTAATTTCCATACCCACATTCTATAATGGCTCATCTCGGAAGGACCCCCCTTGTTGTTTGATTGATGTACTGATGTATTGATAATTAATGGATGATTATATATTTTTATATCAAGATGAGTTGATAGTTGTACTTTATGCTTACTTGAGTTGAATTATGTTATTTGTAGAACATGGTACTAATGAATTTTTTGGTTGCAAGACTAGGTACTTTCATGGATGGATTGGTACAAGACAACCACCAGAGTTGAGAGAATTTTGAAATAGAAAATGATATATTTTTAGTCTAACATCTTATAGGGGTAAAATAATCATATAGAAATATTTGCATGTGTGTATGTAAGATTAAATGCATCATTAATCAAGGAGGTTGCTATAAAGGCAAAAGATCCCTTACCCTTGTGCTTAAGGGTCTCTTGTAGGTGGTTGATAACCTTGTAGTTATCATGATACCTCCTATTTAGGGATTAGTATTGGGTGTACATTATTTATCTTATTGCTTATTGTTGGATGCATCTTAGTATTGGGTGAGGACAACTTTTGGTAAGAGCCCTTTCGTTGCTTAGGCTCTTAATTTATCATTAAGATGCATTAATACTTGTGTTTCAAAATATAGAACTTAATTGGTTAATTATTTGATAAGTAAGGTATTAATAATAATGTTAGCATTATTAATACTTAAAAATATTAAATACTAATGTTAATAATTAATATTAGCATTAGACAAGAGAAATTAGTAATAGTATTAATTAATTTAATACTATGAAATGAGTAAATAATTTAATTACTAATACCTTTGCTAAAATAGTATTAGTAAATTAATATTAACCTTATTAAATTAATAATTTATAAAAGGTTATATTTAATAAATAAATATTATTATAAGGAATAAGGTCACATGCAATATGAGGAAGGATGTGTACTATGAGTACAGGCAAAAGGAAATCGGACAAGAGGAGGAGGAGAAAGAATAAATTCCAAGGTAGCTAGATACCAATGAGATTGCATGTTACTTGATCATAGAGGATGATAAGTTGTATGTTAGGTATATTGGTCAAGGAAGGGGCTTTCTCGATATGGGAGCATTATAGGAAAACTACCCAAATCTGGTTGGTAATCTTCTTTATTACTTTGAAATAGATAATTTAGCAAGAAAAATAAGAGCCACTCCGACTCTTGAGCTTCATCTTCCTCATCCTCTTGATCTTCCTCTCCCATTTGAATTCTATTTCATTCTTCTTGCTATCAAGGTTTGGGAGTTGATTTTTTGTTGGGGATTGCTTTTTGTGGAGGCAATGACAATGTCGATAAAATATTCTAGTGAAGTCCCAAGGAATTGAATGCAATAAAATCTTAGGACATGCTAGGGATTTTCCATATCTATAACTTCATTACTCATCTAGTAAGCATGGATTTCATATCTTTACAAATAATTTTTGCATTAGATTTGATTCTTATGTGACTATTGTATGCATTTCTTTCTTTCTATGCTTTAGTCTATGATTTCATGGATTTTCTTCCTTTGCACAATAACATTTCTATTGAAATTAGCTTCAAGATTTATGGCTGAAAGTGAAAATGGAAATGTGAGTTGCTAGAGATGAAATATTTATAAATTAATGCAAAGAGAATAGAGTTAGAAATATGTTTTTGCTTTCTATTTTAGCTCATCGTATTCAACATATCGATTGTCCTCATCCACAACTACTATGAAGTTTGTCATAACACACCACCTCACTATTTCTAAGACTGAACAACAAGAGCCAAGACAAATTTATCCATTTGTCTTTTTATAAGTAGAGATATTGTAAATAAGGAAAATGTAGTGCTACGTTACAAATTTAAAAGATGATACGCATTCACATTTGTATATTGTTGTTGATGAGACAACAAAATGTCTCATTATTTTAATGATATCCCACATAAAACTACTCATTTTGCCTAAAATACTATAGTTTAATGCCAAGTATGTCAATTGTTATTTATGTTAATGTTGATGTTAACATGGTAAATTGCATAAAATGATATGTTGCTGTTTGGATAGGTTTTCTGTGGTTTTTGTGTTTATTTTGTATAATTTAAGCATTAATTAGGTAAGAAATAAAACATAGTGGAAAGCATCATAAATGGAAGTCTTAGTTGTAAGTTTGAAATTTAACTTGCCATGTATTTGAAAATGTTTTCCACCCTTATTTTGGTGTTTTAAGACAATTTGAAGTCAAATTCTAGGCATGTATGCTCGAAAAACTACAGTTTTATAATAGAAAGTTGTAGGTTGCTCTAGAACATCTAGGCAACAAGCTACAAGATTCCAAATGGTAGGTGTAGTGCTCCAAAACAAAGTTCAAAAAGTATTTTGAATTCATAAGGGATGAAAGGGAATCATATACATGTACCAGGGACCAACCAATCAATCAAAAACTAAAATATTTGCATAAATAAAATACTCAACCACATGTTCTAGAGTAGTAGGATTTTCTGCATACAAAAACCAGAATTAGTGTTTGACCGATTTGAAGTTGCAAATGAAAATATGAAAGGTTGGGATTTGGTATAATATTCCCTAAGACTATTCCAAGTCATACCATGATAATTGGAGGTGCGAGGATTAAGGAATATATCTGATCCAACTCATTGTCTTAATTTTAGAAATGATAGGTTATGTTGTAATTTTTTCCTACACTAAATTATAATTGTTTTGACTAATTCCAAAAGTGAAGATGACAAGTTGGAGGGTCAATATTTGGAATGGATCTTCCTAAAAGCTATCTTAATATATTTTACAACAAATGGAGAAGTGAAAATAGGGCAATCCATATGATTCAATATGTTGTCCTAAAATTTGAAAAGTCAAAATTAACTGTAGAATTTCCTGCACTAAAAATAGAATTGTTTTGACTAATTTGGAGGAAAAGGCAACTTGGTAGGTTTATATTTGGCATGAATATTCCTCAAAACTATTTCTATACATCCCATAATAATTGGAGGAACAAAAATAGGGGATTTTTTCTAATCTTATCTATTTTCCTAATTTTGGACAAGTCAGTTGTCGACTACTACAAAAATTACTATAATAAAGGGGACAACATATTGTTTCTTATTTTTACCCCCAATTGTAGGTAGAACAAGTTGAGCATTTAATTATAAATACTCTTTGTCTACCCCATTGAAAAGTTAGTAAGAAAAGTAAAGAAAAGAAGTGTATGCATTGGAAGAAGCATGTAATTAGTAAACTATCTTGAACTTGACTATTTTAGTTTTGTGTATGCATTTGTTGACTCTATAGGTTAGCTTACTTTCTTCTAAAACCTTTTACCTTTCACTAAGCTTGGATATTGGGCCCACTATAAGGGCTAGTGGAAGGTGTACTAACTTAGTTTTAAGTTTATTTTTAGCGTTGTCTTTTTATGTCATTTAATTTTAGCAATTTGGTTTTAGTATTAAATCTATCATTTTTCCTATTTTCAGCTATGCCTATTTCCTCTGTTTTCCCCTATTTTTAGAGAGTTTTGTTCTATTTTATTTTAGCTGGTTGACCTTAGTTAGTTTCTGTATTTTCAATCTATTTCAACATTTAAATTTTAGTAGTTGATTTTCTGTTTTTCCCCGCTTTAAATTATGTTTTAGTTAAGTTTAATTTAAAAATTTCATTTCTTGAATTTCAATTACAACAAATGTAGTTTAGTAACTTTCATTTTTAGCATGTTTAATTTTTATAAAATAGTTAGATTTTTATTTTCGTTCAAGTGTGCAAATTAGAATAGTTTTCTTTTTGCAAATATTTTCAGCTTTCATTCGATAATCAAGTATCTTGATATTTAAGTTGTAGTCCCAAGGTCTCTATCGTATACAACCTTAGAACACCACCCTAGATTTGAAAAATGAATTAAATGATGAACATGAATGAAACTCATCAGTTGTATACCTATAAGAAGAGTTGTTTTTTCTGATAGATAAGAAACTTTTCCTTGGTATGATGAAAAGTTGTTTATTGTCTCCATTGTATCTCAAACTAGTCTCCATTATTATTCCTAATTCCTATTGATAGTCTGACCTTCTAGTCTTATTCTTGTTTGTTATTGTTATTAATGGTGTTGTGTGCATATGCACAACGAGGTTGAGATAACACATCCACAACACTCAACATAATTAGAGGTCACACTTGCAATGTTGTAGATGCTCACAATGTTATTATTAATTTATTTTGTTTTTAGTTTATTTTTGGGTAAATTACTAAAATATTCAATTTTTTTAAGACATGAGAGAAATAAAATAGTTCTATTTTGATAAATAAATCTTTGATATTGTAATTGTTGTACATGAGATCATACATCATCTTCATTTTGTAAAAATAAAACCAAATTAATTAATAATGAGATTAATTAATCAATTTATAATGAAATCAATTAATTTATATTTTAATATAAATTAATATAAGGGGATAGATGTGGCTTGTGTAGAAAAAGAACCATAATTGAGTGAGAGAAGTATGGGATTATCTCATTTATGACTAATAAGCATTGAAAGAATATTTTGAAGTCTATCATGGAATTGAGATCTTGCATTATTGTTGAATGATTTTATTTGCATGATGCATGTTAGGCTTGCATATTCATTCGAAGAGATGCCCCGATCTCTATACTTATTATCAAAAGAATGATGAAGAAAAGACCTATCAAGTAGAAGATATTGAAAAAGAAGATGAGACTTAGTTACTATTATGTATTAGAGTATTAAAATGTAATATTTGTATTTGGAGATGAGAAAACTTAAAAGGTGTTTTGTAGATTTTATGCTATGTAATGATTATGATGAGGGGAATGAATATAATTGTAAATATTATTGATGTATTATCATAAATTTTTATTAATATTATTCAAAAAGTGAAAGATGAATTATTGCTTTCCTTCTATGTTAAGTTTCTTTGAAAATAATTTGTAGATAGCGAGACAAATTATTTGTATTTATTGAAAATGATGATGGATTAATAGGAGGAAGTAATTAATGAAATTTTGTTATGATTTCTAGATGTTATTTTATTTTCTTTCATGTAGATAAAGGAAATACATAATTTCTAGTTTTATGTAGGAATGAAATACCTAATTTCTCTAGTCTTTACCAATATGTTATGTTGATGTTAGTATTGAATTTTGGTACAATTTATTATAAAAAATTATTTTGTGAGATAGAAAAATATGTTGAGTAGGATCCTTGGGTTAAGGAGGGGTTATTATGAGCATGAATTTATAAGTGCCATATTAGTTAACCCTAGAGTTGAGTTGCACCCAAACCTAGCTGAGTTTGTTGGTAGACAAATAAACTAGGTAATTTTGGTGAATATGTTTGACAAAATCTAGAGTTTAGGCTTGGGTTATCTTAGTGGTGGATTGGTATGGGAAAACCATTATATCATTCACACTAACCAAAGTAGTAGAGTGGTAGTACCTTGTGTTGGCTCGAATTTCATGCACACCCTACAGAGGGTAAACTGAAAACACAAGTAACACTTAATGAGAATAAATTCCCTCTCACTTTAGGATCTTGCTGGTTATCCAAGGTATGAGTTACATGATTGGGTCGAACTTCCTCACTCTTTTCCACTTTTAAAATAGTTTCAAGTGGATTGCCTGTGTACCTACAAGGGGGTTCAACTTGTGTCTGTTGCTTTTTAGTTTATCAATCATATTTATATTTTGTTTGATCTAGCTCTTCAAATTTTAGCATATTAAATGAATAAATAATTTTAAATAAAATAAAAATGAGAACCTTTCAAAAATAAAGCAGAGAGAGCAGGGTAGGGTAGAAAAGAGAGGATATCTGATCAATTACAAATTATAACTACTAAAATTGATTAAATTGCCTAGCTTCACAATAGGACAACATCAAAAGAATAAAGTATCTAGATTTCTAAGACCACTTTCAACCTTGAGCATGGGACAAAACAACACAAAGATAAAAGGAAAATTATAAACATAAGGGAGGTTAATGGCAATTGGTGTTTCTCACTAGAAGTCTAGCTTGTGCAGTGAGAACAACGCAACGAGAACAAAACAATTAGAACACCAACCTGAACCTTAAACTTATAATTCCCTCAAGCATATAGAAAATAGAACGAAGCTCAACAACCTAACATAACCTTAGCAATCACAAGCTTGCAATTAAATTAAATAAATCCTTAAGCAAGATGAAAACAGAAGAAATACACTTATCATAGTCTGAACCAGATTAAGCTCCTGGCCACGCTATTTTAGAAAAATATATCACACCAACCTTAGGTCCAGAATGAAGGAAAACCAACAAGATTTGTTAAATATTGCAAGAAGTCTTCAATTCCAAGTTTTCGCATCCTTCGATTACATTTTATGGGAGTATTTATAGATTCAGGACATGCCTTGATTTTTCATAAAATATCTTCTCCCAGGGAATTAAAAATAATTTTAAAAACCCACCACCGAAGCTTTACAATATAAGGTATTTTTAAATAGAGTTATGATCAACCCTAATCACTCCGAAAATCTACCTGGGTATCTTACCATAAATGGAGAAGATAAAATCCGATTTTATCTTTCATTAAATGGATATTGAATGCAAGTGTATCTTTACCTTTCAACAAGTTTTCATAGCATCTCATTAATTCCTCACTTGCAAAATCCGGATGGATCACCAAATCTTGGATCTTCTATCCTCACACAATCCCTTTTGCTTGATTCACATTGAAATTATTTGCCCACCATCGCTTTCGCCATTAATTTTGCCATTAAATGCATCCATCCACAAATTCCTGCAAAAATTTAAAAAGGGCAAATGTTAGAACATTAGCTTTAAAATTAAATTTAATTAATTTAATTTTTTCTAAGGTTCAAACTTTAAATTTTAGGTTTTAAATTTTTTATTAATTTTCCAAAGTTTGTCACAAAATACTTTTTAGGGTTGAGATTTTAATTATTATTTTTTATTATTTTAATCCCTATGGTTTGACATTTTAATAACATTTATTTTTCTATCTACCTGAGAAAGTCGTAAAAATAAACAAGTCGTAAAAATTAGATAAGTCACGAAATCTAGACAATTTTAATTTTCTTCTCTTCCTTCTTGGAAATGTCGTGACATCGCTACATTTTTCTTTTCTTTCTCTTCCAACATAAAAATGTCGCGCCATCGCTACATTTTTCATTTCTTTCTCTTTCAACCTAAAAATATCCCGCCATCGCTACATTTTTCACTCATGTCTTTCTCTTCCAACCTAAAAATATCATGCCATCGCTACATTTTTCATTTTCTTCTTTCTCTTCCTTGGAAATGTCGCATTTTTCATTTCTTTCTCTTCCAACCTAAAAATGTCGTGCCATCGCTACATTTTTCATTTCTTTCTCTTCCAACCTAAAAATGTCGCGCCATCACTACATTTTTCATTTCTTTCTCTTCCAACCTAAAAATGTCGCCCCATCGCTACATTTTTCACTCATTTCTTTCTCTTCCAACCTAAAAATATCATGCCATCGCTACATTTTTCATTTTCTTTTTTCTCTTCCTTGGAAATGTTGCATTTTTAATTTCTTTCTCTTCCAACCTAAAAATGTCGCGTCATCGCTACATTTTTCATTTCTTTCTCTTCCAACCTAAAAATGTCACCCCATCACTATATTTTTTATTTCTTTCTCTTCCAACCTAAAAATGTGGCGCTAGTGCTACATTTTTTATTTTCTTCTTTCTCTTCCTTGGAAATGTCACGATAGCCCTACATTTTTCATTTCTTCTTTCTCTTCCTTGGAAATGTTCACGCTACATTTTCCATTTCTTCTTTCTCTTCCTTGGAAATGTCGTGATAGCTAGCACTACATTTTTCATTTTTTCTCTCTCTTCCTTGGAAATGTCGAGATAGCGCTACACTTTCATTTCTTCTCTCTCTTCCTTGGAAATGTTGCGATAGCGCTACATTTTTCATTTCTTCTTTCTATTCCTTGGAAATGTCGCGATAGTGCTACATTTTTCATTTCTTCTTTCTCTTCCTTGGAAATGTAGGGATAGCGCTACATTTTTCATTTCTTCTTTCTCTTCCTTGGAAATGTCAAGATAGCCCTACATTTTTTCATTTCTTCTTTCTCTTCCTTGGAAATGTCGTGTTATATTTTTCATTTCTTCTCTTTCAACTCCTAGAAATGTCATGAAATCTCAACATTTTCATTTAAGCCCCTTTCCTTCCAATACTTAGCAAATTTTCTAGAATTTGTACATTGACTAATTTGCTAGGCACTTTGTAAAATTTTCAAAAAAATCAAATATGGATTACAATGACCCTACACTTTGGGTTTTGGTACTTTAAAGGTTTTTGAAGGATCCTTCATTCTCAGAAATTACTTTCAGATAATAAAATATAAATTTTAATTGCCCGAAAGTTGCTAGTTTCACATAGTGTGAAATTTAGAGCAAAAATTGAAAGTGCTCAGAATTGCACGAAAATTTTCATGCATTCAAAAAATCCAAATGAGTATCCAAATATGTAGAAAAAATTAAAAATTCACTTTGGATTAGAAGATATCACATTAATAAGTTCACTAGCTACAAATAGAAACTGCTATTTCTGAAAGGTGAATCCTACTTGAAACCCTAAAAATTTGGCACCATTGGAAAAGTGAGTTCGAGACCTTTCACCTAGAATTTAAATCACCTCAAACGGATCCCTGTGGTAGAAGATATAGCATTTCCAAGATTGAAGAAAATATTAGGGCAAAATGAAAAATTTCAAAGAACTTTAAAAGTTAATTTTAAATCTTTCAGACCTTAGGAAACTATTGAAAATCAAAAATTTGAAACACTTATCCAGAAATAATACCATTGAAGCATATATGTTCAGAATAAATTAATTAAAACAATGCACTAGGTAAGCAATCTTGGCACCTTGATGCAGGCAAAATTTAAGGACTTGATGCAAACAAAAACTTGGATTAAAAACAAGAAAACTTCAAGAGGGTCCCCTCAAAAACAAAAATTAAATATTTCAAAGGAATCCAAATTTTATTTTTAGTGGGGGTGTGTTGCTTCTCAATAAATGAGGATGTCTGTGGAGAAATAGTAGCACTATTAGAACCCATAACTCTAGTTTCAAAATAATTTAAACCATGTATCCTACCTTACAACAAAGATTTTTAAAATATTTTAATTATTATCTACAAGTCCATTGAAATTTCCTAGGGACATACTAGGTTGAATTACTCAAGAAAAAATCTGGTGTATGATTGCAGTGCATAAATTCTTCCTCTTAAGATGACCATGACTTAGAATTCCTACTTAGGATTAACCAGATTGCTTGGGTTGTAGAAGTTTATTTGCGTAGAGCTCTATTGCTAGTTTAGCCTTTATAGCCCTGATAGAGTTACTCTTAACTTTCTTTTTAAGACCTTGGTTCATAGCCATGGAGCATCTATAGCTTTGGTGAACATGTATAAGATTTATCTTTCAGTAATCTTGGCTATCTCCCTTTCATTATAGAACTCCATCTTTTTTTTGTGGAACTCATTTTTTTTTTGATAAATACTAGATAATTGAGAAGCCTTACTGAAGATTTGAAAGTTGTATCTGCCTTGATATTCATTCACAAAACAATTGATTAACTAATTATTTAAGCTTTTAAACACCAATAGCCTCTTAAAATTTATTAAAATGATCTTTGTGAATCAGAGTTCTCTCATGGTCAACTTTTCTTGGATCCCCTAGGAGTTCTCCAGCTAAACAACATAACAGTTATTTTATGATTAAAATAGTTAAGGCAAGCAAGGTACAAAATTAAAACTATCTCTCTACTATCAATCCAAATAGCAAACATTACCACTCTCTCACTACTTTGAACATCCCTTTATCAAATCACCCTTATTTGATTCTTGAAATCGAGAGAAAAACCCACTAGAAGAAAGAAAAGATAAACAAAGAAAATCGAGAGAAACTAATTTAATGCTGAAAAAAAAAACTAAACAAAAGCACAAACACTAATTTTTTTTAATATATACATATGTACAAAGGTCCCTTCAATTACTCAAACGATGTAGCATATGGAACAACTGAGAAGTAATGCTTTAGATATTGACCATTGATAGGCAAGTTGAGAAACACCTTCCAAGTCCTGTAGATGAAATGCATTATTACCCAAAATTTCTATGATTTGGTATGGTCCTATCCACAGAGGATGTAGCTTAATATGCTTACCTTTCTTCTCATGGGATTTTTACCATAAGAGCACTAGGTCTGCAAGCCTAAAGGCTTTTAATTTTGCTCTTTTGTCAAACCAACGCTTGATTGTCTCTTGATGTCGACTGAAATGCTCCAAATCCTGAAGTCGTTCATCTTACAAATTAAGTGTAGCACACGGGCTTCTACATCTGAATGATCATTAATATAATCCAAGGAAAACTGGTATGTGGTCAATTTTAAAGAAATAGGAACTATATGTTGAGTACCATACAATAAAGTAAATGGTAAAGTTTTAAGAGATTCTTTATGTCTTATCCTATCAATCCAAAGTGCATACTTCAGTAATGTATGTCATTGCCTGGGTTTATCTACAATAGACTACTTAATGGTATTTATAAAATTCTTATTCATGGAATCAACTAGTCCATTTCCTTGGGGATAAGAGTTAGATAAAAATTTGATGACTATCCCTTTTTGGTATGCCCACTCTACAAATTCTAATGACTGAAAGGTTGGCCCATTATCACAAACCAAATTTAAAGGAACCCCATATTTAACTCCAAAAACTCAATCACTTCATGAGATGTGCTCCTCAATATGGTTGCATCTTCAACCCATCTCGTACAGTAATTAGTGGTAGTTAATACATACTTGTGCCCTGTTGATGAATTCGGGTTCATCACTCCTACAAAATTAAGTCCCCACTGCATGAAAGGTTTATCTATTATAATGGGTTGCAATGGTAGAGCTTGTTTAGTCTCCTTGGTTGCAAATATCTAATGTTGATGACAAGTTCTCACATGCAGATGTGCATCTTTAAACAATGTAGGCCAATAGTAGTCCGCTCTCAATATTTTATGTGCAATAGCTGAACCTGAATGAGGTCCTACCCCTAACTTCTCATGAAAACTAGACATGACTTCATTCACATCCTCCTGAGAAATGTATCTTAAAAATACACCAACATAATTCTCCTTGTATAGTTTAACCCCTTTAGGTAGAAAATGAGAAGATTTCAACTTCAATGCTCTTCTCTGAGTTTTGTTCAAGTGAGATGGGTAATTCCTGAGTTTCAACAAATGGATAATATCCCCATACTAATCATCCAGTCTGAAATCCAACTGGTTAATTTCTTCCTTTGCAGGTATTTCAAAAATATGTTGGGATAGACCAAGACCTCTGATTAATTTAGCAGGTCAAATTTCTAATTCAAATTCCTATAATTTTATGGTCCAATTTCTCCTCAGTTCACCCAATTCATTTTGACTTAAAAAATATTTAATAGCTGGATCAGGGACTATGACATGGACTTTGCTCCTCAGAATGTAATACCTGAAATGTTTAACTACTTTTACTAAGGCATAGGCTTGCTTATCCAAATGAGAGTACTCCAACTCAACACCCTTTAGATTGGTACTTTTGAAGGTAATGGGGTGCTCCTTTGTTTCCCTCTGTTGAGTTAAAACTGTAGCAAGTGTATGTTTAGAAGCAAAAGAGTACAGGTAAAAATCTGCATTAAAATATAGACTTACCAGAACTGGGGCCTGTTGGATAGCAGATTTAATCTCTTGAAATTCCACCTTGGATTTTTTTGATCAAAAAATTTGAATAGTCTCCTTTAACATATCATTGAGTGGTTTGACTATTTTAGCAAAGCTAGAAATGAACTTCCTAACAAAGTTAATCTTCCAAAAAAATGATTTTAAATCTTTCTTAGAATTGGAAAAGGGTATCTTTGATATGGCCTCAAATCTCTTAGGGTCCACAAAAATACCGTCTTTAGTTATAAAATGGCCAAGGAGTTTTCCTTCTGTTACACAAAAAACACATTTCTTTTGATTCAAAGAAATGCTAAATTCTCTACATTTATCAAAATAGAACCCAAGTATTTGACATGATCAAATCGAGATTTAAAAAATACTGTTAGGTCATCCATGTATACAACGATGCACTTACCCATGATATCTTTGAAGGCATGATCCATTGCATGTTGGAAGGTGGTTCCAAAATTTATCAATCTGAATGGCATTCTCTTGTAGGCAAAGGTGTCCCATTTGATTGTGAAGGCAATATTCATTCAGTCTTCTCTTTTCACCAATATTTGGTTGTACCCAAAAAATCCATCCAAGAAGGACATCATCTCTGAATCATTCACAATCTGTAGTAAATAATCCATGGAAGGCAAAGAATAATTATCCTTTTCAAAAGCTTTATTCAGGTTCCTAAAATCCATGCACAAGTGGATTTTCCCATTCTTCTTTCTAACTGGCACTAAATTAACTACCTAGGTATAATTCTTGATAGGAAAAATAAGACAACACTCAACAATTTTTATATCTCATTTAGAATGAGAGGTTCCAACAAGGCATTAACATGCCTCTTTTTTTTTTTGAAAATGGTTTGTAGAAATCTTTCAAGGGTATTGTATGCATGTATAGTCTCGAGTCAAAAATATTTAAGCCTTTATAAGACCAAGCCATAACATCCTTGGACCTTTGCAGCAACTCTGTGAGATCTCTTGTAATTACAAGGTCATAGGCCTTAGCCAATTGAATGTGCTTGGGATCCCCTTTAGTTCCTACATTCAATTTTTCAGTCTCATTCCCTATCATGTTCACAAAATTTCTAGAATTTATCCTTTGTTTAATTCGATCATTGTCAAACAACCTCTCAAGTTCTACCATTCCCCTGGGAATCCTATTGTTTTTTAGCCTCATTACTCCCATGTCATTATCAAAATATTTAAGCATAGTATCCATTCGATAGTCATCAATTATGGTTTTTTCAAATGAATTTGTATTCTATAAGAAATTTATAATTTGATGGTCATTAGAAAATACTTGAAATGTATCTACATTATCCATAACAGTTTTACAAGGAATTAATTCCACTGAAAACTTTTCCCATTTAAATTCCTCCAAGGGATTTAGATTGGCGGCAGATGAAGCCAAAACATCTATAGGTGAATTTTTCTCCTTGGGAATATACATAAGATTGAAAGCATTAAAATCCTCCATGAGACCCCAAGCTCGATGTTTGTATATTTTTAAGTAAGAAGCCTTGCACTGAAACTTACCTTTAGCCTAATTGGATACCAACTTAGAGTCTGTAAAAACTTGGATATTTTCCACATTTTTATGTAAAGAAAATTTCAACCCTAGTATTAGTGCCTCATACTGGGTCAAATTATTGGTACAGGGAAACTACAAGAGGTAAGACATGAAATATGTCTAATTGTGAGGCCCTTTGAGAATAGCCCCTATAGTAGAGCCTTGCTTGGATTTAGTTCCATCAACATAAAGTGTCCAAATATAATTATCATGGTTAGTTATAACCTTAACTAATTTTACCTTTTGTGCAGTTAACAAATTATAAACCCCCATATATGCATCAATAAAATTAATAGTTTCATTCTTGACATTGTATTTAGTTATCATGAGCTTATAACGAGGCTCCCTATAAATTCTTAACTGATTTGATACACCTTTCCAGGGTAACCACATGTGTGAAACATCTATGGCTAAATACCCATTCAAATATTTTGACCAATCTCTGCTTAGAAGCATTCCATATCCTACAAGAATATCTACCACATGAATATTGATTTTGTGTTATGATCTCGGCTCAGATGCTAATTGGATGTGTATGCCTTAAAGTTAACCTATTACCTTGATCTCAATTTTATCTAACTGAATGAATCTTCTCTCAGAATTCATAGGATTTAATCCCAATTGCTGGAAAATGGCCAGAGGCATGACATTGGCTGAAGCATCAAAGTCCACCAAACAATTATGTAAGTTTTTTCCAAATACATGGACTATCAATAGGAAAGTTGGAACTTCAGTATTTTCCTTGTAGATGGCCATATTGACATTTGCCATTTTATTTCCCTTTTATGGAGGTTTAACAGAGGGATCATAGTAAGTTTTAATCAAATTATCCCTCTATTCAGTGATCTAAGCTAGCTCATGAAGGGTAATGTTGGCTTTAATTTTATTTATGTCCTCCACTATATTATACCCTCTATTGAGTGGAGTAGCAAATCCACCCTATACTTTTGGATATCATCCGAAGGATCAGGAGGAATATTTTGAGAGTTGGGAGGTGTAGATGTAGTGTTGGGCTCTAGATTTCTACTCCTGAGATTGTAATTGTTAGAGTTAAAGTGCACTATGCCTTCACCTTGACACTTGTCAGTTTCACTTGACAAGTGTCATGTTATCTAATAGGCCTTATGCCTATATATGTAACCATTTGTATCAATAATATATCCCCTTCAGTTTCACTCCCAACATTTGGTATCAGAGCGGGCTTTCTTGCCCTGTGAAACCTCTTGAGGGGGGATTTCCCTCATGGAAATCCTCCCTCCCCCTCATAATTTTCTCCATTTTTTTCCAAGCTAGGGAGTATGCTCTCCATCTATGTGATGGATCATAAACCAGAAGCTTTAAAAATTAATGGCTGAATTTTTTTTGGAGTGATATCTTCGTAGGAGGTTAATTTTTTTTTAGATCCAGTTGGTTTTATGGGAATGACGACCTTCGGCTTCAACGAGTGGGCCAATTTTAGGGTCCTTTCGATGGCCCTCTCGTCTGTGAGATCACACAACCGATGCATGAAATTAACTGTCACCCATCACAGAGGATGGTAATAGTAATTGAACAAGGCTATCGCAAGGCAAAACCCAGAAGCCAAGGTGTATGGGCTAGGCCATTTCTTCCTTGTTTTTAATTGTCCAACTACCCGAAGACTGGCATCCAATCTTGCCTGATTTAGAACATTAACTATCTCTGTTGGCTGAATAGAAAGAGAATCATGCATTATAGTAACGGTTTTTGAGGTAACATTGACGAAAACATGGTGAACGCCAGGTAGGGGCTCCAACAATCTGTATATGATAGGCACCTTCGAAGGGCAACAGATACCCAACACATCAATAGGACACTAGTGGCATTGGATTCGGAGGGCATTGGAGGAGATACCCTCATGATTACCTTTCTATTGAAGAAGGAGGACATGTGGTGGATTACCCAAATTGGCATCACAAACCCTATGAAGATTCGAACCAGCGCCAGAGTGATTCCCACATGAATGTACAGCAGGATGAGAAGGGATACAAGTGACATCGAACGCTACACCAGATGGCCATCATGAAAAATTATCGGGGTTGGTCTTGGAAGCAAAGGATCTGTCGAGTTTGTTGGCATCATGTATATTTCCTTGCAAAGCATCATGAAAGAACGCTTGACTCCAATTTCCCTTTCGATCCCCACATCAGGCATGGCATCCCCAAACACCGCCTTCACTGTAATCCGCTTCTGCACACCAACGAGCACACCGGGCACCTTCACAATGAAAGCTTAATAATTTGGGGGAGATCGAGCCATCAACTACGAGTCTCATTTCCAAGGAGCCCTTTCTATAAAGAGAAGGCGACAACCATGATCTGGGGGCTCACGCAGGTCCTGGGTTGAAATCACAACTCGCAACACTGGAAAATTATTTATATAGGGTCGGGGTTCGAAGCGCACCACCCAGTGTTGGAAGAATATTTCTATTTGGTCTGGATATGGCAAGAACACCATGCATGTGTTCATCGACCGTGAAATGCAGCCTCCATAGGATTTCGAAGCCGACGGCCAAGGGCTATCATCAACAACGTAGAGAATCCTTTGAATTGCTACAACTACAGAACTTGGAACTGTGGAGGGGCCACAAATGCAACATTAGGCAATGAAGACATATAAGATGTAGGTACAGATGCCAGATTTTGGATAGGTACAGACCTAGAGCCAGAGCTGAGAGTATGTGATGCTATTTTGAGAGGTTTAGCCCCTACATTTACAACAGGCACTGAAAGATAAATCTCGCGGCCATGCACAGCCAGATGGCGCTTGTCGCGGATCAAACCTCCGCCAACAGGCTCAAGCAGACATGCAATTCCTTCCAGGTGGCCGCGGGGTCTCTTGCCTTCCTTCGAGACAACATTTCCATGAAGGCCTCTGCGAGGCAGTCCACCCTCGATGTTTCTGTTGAGTGCACCGACATGCTTGAGCGTCTCATGCTCACCCAGGCGCAGGAGTCCTTCTTCGAGAAGGTCATATCTGACGGCAAGCCTAACACTTGGTTGAAGCCGATAAATTCTATCCAGTTGGAGATATGATTAGAATATTGTTGGCTCAATGGAGGTAGTGCACCATTTTACTACACGTGGAGGTTATTCAACATGATGTTTTTCCACTGTACATGATTTTAATAGTGGAAGTTACGAAGCCAGTCATACCAATTTCCTCCTTGATCTTAGCAATCAGGAGATTGAAGAGATTGGGAGTTACGTGGACTTGATGAGCAGTCAGCAGTTCAGTTTTAATATCATTGATTATCCTATAGTGGTCTGAGATGGACTATGGTAGCCAACATTGATCTGCAGGAAACAACAACTTACTTTCCTTTTTTTTTGCCGAGAAAAACAATGCTAAGGGCGAGTCTCTGGTTGTAGCTATAAGTGTAAAGAGCAAGTTAAAAGATCATGGATGGAGGTACACGTGCTTGGAGGTCCATGCACGAAGATGGTGGGGAAGTGTATGGTGGGCCCCACTTAAAGTGGTTTCCTTCTTGTTTTTCATGGGGGACGTTTATTATATGTTTTTTTTACTGTCTTTTTAGTGGGATATTAACATTTGAAACATGGTAGGGGTACCTTTTATTAAAACAAATGGGGTACTTATTTAAGAGTGGAGGGACCATTGTTTCTTCAGATTGTATGGGTATGAAAATTGTAAGGGGATGATTTAAATATGCTTTAAACTATGGGAAGTTTATTTACAATGTGGGGCATCTTATTTTCCACATGTGAAGTGGAAGGACATGGAAGGTCACATGGCTGTATCTTTCAAAAACAAAGGCCCACATGTAATTCCCCATGCTGTTTTTATTTTGCCTGAGAGCGATGCCGCCATTGAGCGATGTTGTTTATTTTGCTACCTAGAGAGGCATGCTATTGATTTTTCAGCAAGTTGAAGGCCCCATTCAAACACAAGTATAGGGTTATTTATAGTCGTTGGAAACGGTTTTCCACGACGGACACAATGGTGGTGTCATATTGTAATTTTGAGGCTGTTTCAATTCAGTTTTTTTAGCCTCAAGTTTTTATACCTTGGAGTGCACTCTTGATTGAACCCGACACTCCCAAGGTAATTTCATATGTGATCCTTGTACCTAGTGATCTTTTCTATACACTTGGTGAATGTAGCGACTGGTTACCCATGCATTTCGGTGGGATGACATGGTCACCATAAGGACACTTATACTGGGGACTACAGACAAAGACACCCTAGACTCTATCCGAGGTTTTTCTAGATCTACTTCTGAAGACTATAGATGAAGAAACTTCAGAAGATTCTCTTCTTTTCTTCTTCTCTCCTCCTATTTGGATCTATGGCTCATTTTATTGTATTGAGTGCATTTTTGACAGAGACCGAAACTCTTATATGGCTCGTTTTTCCTTTAATTAGGTGCATTTTCGGCAGAGATTGACACCTTCTAGATTGAGTTCACTATGAGGAGGGATTTCATACTCATGGTGAATCTAGTCAGTGACCTATGAGAGGCAACATTAAGGGGGAATATTAATTTTAGAGCACGAGCCTAGACCAAAAAGAGGATGATAAGTTACTTTTAGAGAAGTCAACATTAAAGGGGAATGTTACCTAATGTTGACTTGTTTTTTTCTTTAGTTAGGATAGTGCACATTAAGGGGGAATATTAGGTGCATTTTTGGCAGATACCGACACCTTCTAGATTGAGTTCACCATGAGGAGGAATTTCATACTCATGGTGAATCTAGTCAGTGACCTACGAGAGGCAACATCCTTTGAGGATGACCTGCAAAGGCAACAGACCTAGAAGTGGCTGACCCTGAGGCACCCATGATGACCCTGAGGCACTTAGATGGCTGACCCAGTGGCATCAGACCCGTGGAAGTGGCTGACCCTGAGGCAATAAAACGAGATGTATACAAAGTGAATCTAGCATTATTCACAGTTCGAGAGCCAAGCGCAAAGAGCATGAGCCTAGACCAAATCAAAAATAAAAGAGGATGATAATTTTTTTTTGAGAGAAGTCAACATTAAGGAGGAATGTTACTTAATGTTGACTTGCTTTGTTTTTTCTTTAGTTAGGATAGTGCAATTTAAGGGGGAATGTTAGAGTTAAAGTGCACTATGCCTTCACCTTGACACTTGTCAGTTTCACTTGACAAGTGTCATGTTATCTAATAGGATTTATGCCTATATATGTAACCATTTGTATCAATAATATATCCCCTTCAGTTTCACTCCCAACAGTAATTATCTCTTATATACTGTTGAAAAGCCTACACTTCATCCATAGGCACTTTTACAATATTTTTGGACTCATCCGGGAAAGTGAATAAATCCAACACCATAGTTGTACTATATTTGGATGAACTAGCACCCTCAACATTTTTTTAATTTAAAAAAAACTGAATTCACCCCAGACAAAGCTTCAAAAGCATTACATAATTCTAGGCAATCTAGTTCTCCATGTTGATATGTTCTATGATCCTACACCAATTGGGTAAAACCAAGTCACAAATGTTAAATTTAGGCTCCTTTCCTTTGTTATAATCCTTATTAGGTTCATACAGAGGTCTGGAAAATCTATTCTGTTGGTAATGAAACCTGCTTGAATTTTATCCCATAGAAACTTGCCTCCTGAAACTCAAGAAGTCGTTTGCCAATTTTTGGACCATCTTTGTAACTTCCTCAATCACAATTTTATCTTATTATTTCTCCATAGTTTGCACATGCCCAGTGTGTGCCAAGGGTAATGAAATTTCCTTGGGTGGAGTTTGACACGTTGGCAACACCATCTGATGCAGAATGAGATTCAACACTGGTGTGTTTTGTGTAACAAAGGGTATTAAAGGGCTATTCACAGGTTGAGGTCCCAATTGCCTTTCAAGAGTCAGAGCTTCCTTATAAGCCTCTGTCAATTTTGTGATATTGGTGTCTATTTTTAGGAAAACAAATATTACTAGATCCAAAGCATTCTTATAAATTTCTAGGTCTAAATATGCACTTGGGATGTAATGACATATCATCCTACCATAACCCTTTTGGAATATCACATTGAAAGACCTAAAAATTTCACTAGATTCTCTTCTAATGCTAGCAAACTATTGATATAGGATGTTGGGATCAATCACTTGACCAAATTGGGACACAAAAACCTTTTCCAAATCATCTCAGCTGGTGATTGAGTCATTTGTAAGATTCAGAAACCAGTCATATCCTCCTTCTTGGAGAGTGAATAGGAATAATCTACAAGTCACACCTTCATGTTGCACATTTAAAAATTTCAAACCATTTTTAAATGCCACTAAGTGCTCTTTCGCTATCCTGATTCCATCATGTATATAGGTGGATAAATACTTCTTAGGGTTTCTCGATAAATCATGGGTTGCACCAGGGGTATTCAAAGTAGTGGAACCCAACCAATTGGCCATGACTATATGATTAATGGTAGGATTCTGAGTCACAGTTGGAGGGAGAACTAACAAAGATAAAACTATGCTAGAAAAATATCTGGCCTTCCTAAGCTTACTTCTCCTTGGTGTTTCCAAATCAGATACAAGGAGTTGTCCAGCTCTTGGGTGGGACCTGGTTACTCTGAAGGAAGAATCCAACCTAACTGATTATCTTAAAAAAAATGCCAAACACAAGTTCAAGCCCTCCTTCTAGCGCTAATTTTATGTTGGCTTGACTTTCATGCACACACTATGGAGAGTAAACTAAAAACACAAGTAACACTTAATGGAAATACATTCCCTCTCACTTTAGGATCTTGTTGGTTATCCAAGGTGTGAGTTATAGGGTTGGGTCGAATGTCCTCACTTTTTTCCACTTCTGGAATAATTTCAAGTGGACTGCCTATGTACCTACAAGGGGGTTTGACTTGTGTCTATTTATTTTTAGTTTATCAATTAGATTTATATTTTGTTTGATCTAGCTCTTTAGATTTTAGCATATAAAATGAAAAAAGAATTTTATTTATTTATTGAGTAAATATTTCGTATACACATCCACCATGGGGATTGAACCCGGGTCACATCACCGATATTGCAAGTGGCGTCATTGCTGGTAGGCCACACTCACTGGGATATGAATAAAGAATTTTAAAGAAAATAAAAATGATAACCTTTCAGAAATAAAGCAGAGAGAGTAGGGTAGGGCAAAAAAGAGAGGATATCTGATCAATTACAAATTATAACTACTAAAATTGATTAAATTGCCTAGCTTCACAACAGGACAACATCAAAAGAAGAAAGTATCCAGCTTTCTAAGACCACTTTCAACCTTGAGCATGGGACAAAACAACACAAAGGTAAAAGAAAAATTATAAACGAAAGGGAGGTTAATGGCAATTGGTGTTTCTCACTAGTAGTCTAGCTCACGCAGTGAGAACATATCAATTAGAACACCAACATGAACCTTAAACTTATAATTTCCTCAAGCATATAGAAAATAGAACAAAACTCAACCTAACATAACCTTAGCAATCACAAGCTTGCAATTAAATTAAATAAATCCTTAAGTGAGACAAAAATAGAAGAAAATGCACTTATCACAGTCTAAACCAGATTAAGCTCCTGGCCATGTTGTTTCATAAAAAGATATCACACCAACCTCAGGTCCAGAATGAAGGAAAACCAACAAGATTTGTTAAATATTGCAAAAAGTCTTCAATTCCAAGTTTTTGCATCATTCGATTACATTTTATGGGAGTATTTATAGATTCAGGACATGCCCTAATTTTTCATAAAATATCTTCTCCCAGGGAATTAAAAATAATTTTAAAATCCCATTGCTAGGGCTTTACAATATAAGGCATTTTTAAATAGAGTTATGATCAACCCTAATCACTCCGAAAATCTACTTGGGTATCTTACCATAAATGGAGAAGATAAAACCCAATTTTATCTTCATCAAATGGATACTACGTGCAAGTGTATCTTCACCTTAATTCCTCAGCTACAAATTTCGGATGGATCACTGACTCCCAAGTCTTCTATACTCGCACAATCCCTTTTTCTTGATTTACGTTGAAATTCTCTACTCACCATAACTTTAGAAATTAATTTTGCCATTAAATGCATCCATCGACAAATTGCAAAAATTAAAAAGGGCAAATGTTAGAACATTAGCTTTAAAATTAAATTTAATTAATTTAATTTTTTCTAAGGTTCAAGCTTTAAATTTTAGGTTTTAAAATTTTTATTATTTTTCTACAAAATACTTTTTAGGGTTGATATTTTAATTAGTTTATTATTATTATTTTAATCCCTATGGTTTGACATTTTAATAACATTTATTTTTCTATCTCCTTCAGACAAGTCGCGAAATCTCGACAATTTTAATTTTCTCCTCTTCATTCTTTGGAAATGTCGTGACATTGCTACATTTTTCATTTCTTTCTCTTCCAACCTAAAAATGTCGCACCATTGCTACATTTTTCATTCATTTATTTCTCTTTCAACCTAAAAATGTCACGCCATCGCTACATTTTTAATTCATTTCTTTCTCTTCCAACCTAAAAATGTTGTATTTTTCATTTCTTTCTCTTCCAAGCTAAAAATGTCGCGCCATCGGTACATTTTTTATTTCTTTCTCTTCCAACCTAAAATTTTTGGGCTAGCATTACATTTTTTATTTTCTTCTTTCTCTTCCTTGAAAATTTTGGATAGCGCTACATTTTTCATTTCTTCTTTCTCTTCCTTAGAAATGTCGTGATAGCACTACATTTTTCATTTCTTCTTTCTCTTCCTTGGAAATGTCGTGATAGCCCTACATTTTTCATTTCTTCTCTCTTTTTTGGAAATGTCACAGTAGCTACATTTTTTATTTCTTCTCTCTCTTCCTTGGAAATGTTGCGATAGCGCTATATTTTTCATTTCTTCTTTCTCTTCCTTGGAAATATTGTAGAAAAAATGTAAACACTTAATTTATTAAGTGATTAATTTCATATTGTCGGCAAGTTTTTGTCGGCAAGTGAGAATATCCCTTATCCCTCCATTCCCTCCTTTATTCCCTCTTCCTCCTTATCCCTCCACCTTCCTTTCCCCTTATTCCTCCAACCTCCCTTCCTTTCCTCTCCGTCGACTTCCTTCCTTCCCTATCTTCTCCATATATATTACACTATGTCCTATGTTCTATGATCGATGGTTGATGTAATAGCTCTGCAATTATTTTAATATTAAGATTTATTTAATATTATCTATTACCTCTTGGTCCAAATTTGATATTTGGTATCAGAGCCGAGATCGCACGGGCACGATTCTCGAGATCGCACGGGCATGATTCTCGAGGATGCACGAGCACGATTCTCGAGGATGCACGGTGATTGGCTAGCGAGCGTGTTGGGCATGCATCCCGAGGGCACACTGTGTTCGAGGAGCTGGCGATCGGATCGAGGAGGTGGCAGAGCTGGGCACGGATTTTGATGCTGCATGATTTTTGAGGTGACACATGGCAGGCGGAGAGCTAGCTGACGTGGACACGTGGATCGAGGTGCTGAGGTGGACGTTGACGTGATGGCAGTTGACACATGGCGGGTGTTGACAGAGCATTGACGTGGTGCACTGAGGTGGCGGTTGACGTGGCGCGTTGAGGTGGCGAGGCGGTCGAGCGTGTGCGGTGGCAAAAATTTGTTGGACCACGTGGCGGACGCGGATTCGTCTGACGGTGACACATGGCGATCGTAGATTGGTCGAGGAGAAAGCATCGTGTTGAGGAGCGATTGCCCGAAGGCAATCGATTATATATGCGGCTTCGCGCATATTTGAAGACTAGAAATCCCATTGAATGTGGGACAAATCCACATTTATTTTATTTTTTAAAAATTTCATCCGACGATAGTTTAAGGAACTGCCCGTTCCTTTCTGCTCCAGCCGAAGGGCGTAGCGCAGTCGGTTGAGTCTCTCGCTTGCGGAGGAGAGGTCCCGGGGTCGATTCCCGTCGGGGGTTAAAAAACAAGTTTTGTTTTGTTTTTTTTTGGAATCGTCGGACGACGGAAGGTTTAACAAGGCGGAAGTTACCATCCTTCTCACCGGCGCCGCGTGGTGTAGCGGCTAGTTGCTGCGGGCAGGACGCGGAGGTCCTGAGGTCGAATCCCGTCGGGGATTTCGTGACGGAAAAAAAAAACAACAAAAGGTTTTTTTTTATTAATGCTTTTTTTCTTATTTGTTTTTAAAGTTTTTTAAAAATTTAATGTTTTTTATTTATATTTTTTATTAAGTTTTTTTAAAATAAACTTTTATTTAAAAAAACTAATTTAAAATATATATAAAAAAAATGTTAAAATTTTAAGGGCTTTATTAAAACAAATTTTGAAAAATTGTTTAAAAAATAAAAGGGTGAAAAGTTTTTTTTAGCATCATTATTGTAACCCAGTGCATGCGGTGAAATTTTTGAGTAGATGATTCGGTCATCTGGATGCTATTATGCATTGCTCTCTCTGTTGAGACGAGAGAATCCTGATTCCTTTGACAGGAAAGTCCAGCAGAGTGGACTTCATACTGTGTTTTGTCAGTTGGAAAACCAAGTGATTGCACATCAGAGAAAACCAGATTCTGGATACGAGGCAGATTCTGAAGATAATATCTTCGGGCAAAGAGTAGTTGAATCCGAGATGGTTGAAACAGTACCTGAAGGACAATCAAGTGACAGTTATACTCCTACAGTGCCTGAAGTTGAAATGAGTGAGAGCTATACACCTCACTCTCCTGATTCAGAACCAACAGAAGTAGAGGAAAAAGAACTAGTGGAGGTGAAACCTGCAATTGAAGAACGAGTTGTTCTCAAAAGGCGTCTTGAGCTAGCAACAACAGCAAAAGAAGTCATTATCATCAGTGACGATGAAGCAGACAACTTCACCTTTCCAGTTTTGGGAAATCCTCAAGAAGAAGAACGCCAAATCAGTGAGCATTTTAAGAAAGCTAGATTTGATTTAAATCAATAAATCAGTAATCTATTTTGTACTTCTTGTACAGCTTGTTTGAAGTTGAAATAAAAGTTGCTTTCTAAAATGGCTTCCAATACTAGTTTACCAATCCCTGAATTCAATGGTAGTGATTACGAGTATTGGTCAATTAAAATGAAAACTCTGTTGATTGGCAAAGGTCTTTGGGATGTGATTGAAGAGGGATATACTGAACCTTCAGCTGTTGAGTGGGCAGTTTTGAGTGGTGCTGATAAAAGGGCTAGAAAAGAAGCACAGAAGAATAATTCTTTTGCCCTTTATCACATTCACGCCGCCCTTGATAAAAGTATTTTCCCTAGAATAGCTTCTTTTAAAACTGCTGAATCTGCTTGGAATGCTTTACAAGAAAGTTATAGGGGTAGTGACCAAATCAAACAAGTTAAACTCCAAACCTTGAAAAGAGAGTTTGAAACTCTTAAAATGCAAGAAAATGAAAAGGTTGGTGATTACTGCGTGCGTGTGAAAGCCGTAGTAGATAAGATGGTCACTTTAGGAGAAGATGTAAAGCCTGAAGTTATAGTGAAGAAAGTGTTGAGAACACTTCTTCCTAAGTGGAATTCAGTAGCCATCATTATAGAGGAATCTAAAGACCTAACTTCTCTGTCTTTTGAAACCCTCATTGGCTCACTTCTCTCACATGAGGAGAGATTACAACCATCTCCTTCCACAAGTTATGGAGGAGATGATAAAGCCTTTGCTTCTCAAGAAGGCAGAGGTAGAGGTCATGGCGAGAGGAAAGTCTAGAGGAAGAGGCAGAAATAATCAGAGGGGTGGAACTCCTAACGAGAGGAGGAAATCAGAACAGAGGAGGATTCTCAAACAACGGTGAACAGTAGCAGAACAGAGGAGGACAACAAAATAGAGGGAAACAATCAGGCAGAGGTAAAGGAGGAGATAAGTCAAAACAATCTTGCTACAATTGTGGCAAACTTGGCCATTATGCTCGTGACTGTTGGACTAAGACTTCACAGGGAGCTAGTAGCAGCCAAAGCAGTCAGTTTGGAAACTTTGGAGAAGAGGAAGAGGCCACAAATCTCTTTCTCTCATATGGTCAAGCAGATCAAAACATGAATGATACATGGATCTTGGACACTGGGTGTTCAAACCATATGAGTGGCAAAGAAGAGCTCTTTGCTACTCTAAACTCCTACAAATCAGCATCAAATTGGGAGATGATAAATCATTGGCAGTCGAAGGCATTGGAGCTATGGCGAGTTCCAACTAAAGAAGGAGTCAAACAAGTAAGTGATATCTATTATACACCCCATCTCCAACATAATATTTTAAGTGTTGGACAAATGTTAGAAAAGAACTACAAGTTGCTTTTTGATGAGGGTAAATGCACTATTTTTGATAAAAATAACAATAATAGAATCATTACTCAAGTGCCAATGTCAAAGAATAGATTGTTTCCTCTAAAGTTTGGTCAACCAGGGGGAGATAAGTTAGCAAGTGTTGCTATTTCCAATCCAAGTGTTCTATGGCACTTGAGATATGGCCATTTGAATTCAGCTAGTTTGAAAATGCTAACCTCCCAAGCCATGGTCACTGGACTTCCTAAAGTTCAGGATGGAAAAGAAGTCTGTGAAGGGTGTGCTCTTGGGAAGCATGCCAGATCAAAGTTTCCTCATGGACAAGCATGGCGGGCCAGCTATCCACTCCAGCTAGTGCATACCGACATCTGTGGTCCGATGCAGACACAGAGTCTGGGTAACAACTCTTACTTTCTACTCTTTATTGATGATTATACTAGAATGTGCTGGATATATTTTTTGAAACATAAGGATGAAGCATATGACTGCTTTATTGATTTCAAAACAAGAGTTGAAAGTGAGAGTAGATATTTTGTAAAATGTCTTCGATCAGATAGGGGAGGAGAATATTCATCTAATGAGTTTGTGAATTTTTGTAAGCAACATGGCATTAAGAGGCAGTTCACTGCTGCCTACACTCCACAGCAGAATGGTGTCGCAGAGAGGAAGAATCGCACCATTGTGGAGATGGCAAGGTCTATGCTTCAGACGAAGCATTTGACTAATTCATATTGGGCAGATGCAGCCAGGACCAGCGTATATATCTTGAACAGAAGTCCTACTTCAAGTTTGGAAGGACAGACACCTTACCAAGCATGGTATGGTAAAAAGCCAAATGTTAAGCATTTCAGAGTGTTTGGCTCGTTGGCCTATTCTCACATTCCTGATGAGCTTAGGAAGAAGCTCGATCCAAAGAGTCAGGCATGTATCTTTGTCGGATACTATGAGAATACAAAAGCTTACAGACTCTATAATCCCCGGACTAGAAAGCTTGTGATTTCCAGGGATGTGATTTTTGATGAAGGGGGAGAATGGGGTAAGCCCCAAATATTCAGTGATGTTGAATCCACTGATGTAATTTCTCAGCAGGTGCAACCACAGACACCACAGAAAGGAAAGCAACAGCCACCACAGAAAGGAAAGCAGTCTCCTCCAGATCCAGATCCAGGTTCATCTTCTGATTCTTCTTCTTCACCAAGTCCTTCTCCACAGCGATCTGTACGTTCCTCACCAATGGACATTGATTCTCCATCCAAAGGTAAGAGAACTCTACAGTATCATCCATCATCTCAGATGTTGGATAAATTTTTTTCAAGAAGATACACTAGGAGTCAAGCTAGTGAAATGGATTCTGTTTTACACAGATTAGAAAGTATGCACTTGTATGGTGATGATGTCTCCCAGCAGGAACCTAGGGGAGATCAAGTTAACTATGCTTTGTTAACTAGTGCACAACTTGAACCTTCTAGTTATGAGAAGGCATGTACTCAAAAAATTTGGCAAGATGCCATGAAAGAGGAGATAACCTCTATAAAAAACAACGACACTTGGGAGCTGGTAAAGCTTCCTCAAGGCAAGAAATGTGTTGGATGTAAGTGGGTCTACAAGACCAAGTTTAATGCTGATGGTAGCATTGAAAGGCACAAGGCGAGACTAGTTGCAAAGGGATTCACTCAAAAATATGGAATTGATTATGAAGAGACTTTTGCTCCTGTAGCCAGACAGGAGACTATTAGAACAGTTCTTGCCTTAGCTGCAAATAAGGGATGGAAAGTACAACACATGGATGTGAAAAGTGCATTTCTAAATGGTTACTTGATAGAAGAAGTGTATGTTGAGCAACCACAAGGATTTGAGGAAAAAGACAAGGAACATCTTGTTTACAAACTGAAGAAGGCACTTTATGGCCTCAAGCAGGCACCACGAGCTTGGTACTCACGCATTGATGGGTACTTCAAAGAATTTGGGTTCACCAAAAGTAGAAATGAACCCACTCTTTACTACCTACAGCAAGGAAATGACATCCTCATAGTTTGCTTGTATGTGGATGATCTCATATTCATGGGTAGTAATGAAAAACTGAATATGAAGTTCAAACACTCCATGATGGAGCAGTTTGAGATGAAGGATCTTGGCTTAATGCACTACTTCCTTGGAATGGAGGTTCATCAATCAGATACGGGGATCTTCATCTGTCAACATAAGTATGTTCGGGACATGCTTAAGAAGTTTGCTATGGAGCATTGCAAACCAGTTGCAACTCGAGTTGGACATGGGATCCAATTAAGCAAAGATGATGGAGCATCAAAAGTTGACGTGACCACTTTCAGAAGCATGGTTGGGAGTTTGATGTTTCTCGCCAACACCAGACTTGATATTCAGTATGTTGTTTCTCTTGTCTCTCGATTTATGTCTAATCCTTCTGAGTTGCATTTGCAGGCAGCTAAGAGAATTCTTAGATATGTAAAGGGTACATGGGATTTTGGAATCCATTACCAGAAATGTAACACTATCAAGCTTGTAGGCTTCAGTGATAGTGATTGGGGTAGCAACATTGATGACAGAAAATCAACCTCAGGGAACTGTTTTAGTCCGGGATCGGGACTAATAACTTGGAGTTCCAAGAAGCAGACAGTAGTAGCACTATCTTCAACAGAAGTTGAGTATATAGCGGTCACTCATGCTAGTACTCAAGCTCTATGGCTACGAAAGGTATTAGAAGAACTTGGAGAGCAGCAAAGTGGTCCAACAAGGTTATTTTGTGACAACATTAGTGCCATTCAGTTGGCATACAATCCTGTCCACCATAGTAGATCAAAGCATTTTGATATGAAGTACCACTTCATCAGAGATATGGTGGAAACTAAAACTGTTGAGCTTCACTATTGCCCCACTTTGGAGAATGTTGCGGACATCTTCACCAAGGCACCGGCTAAAGCTCAATTTGTAAAGTCGAGAGACTGTATTGTCAGACCTCTCAACTTTAAGGGGGAGAATGTAGCAAATGTGAACACATGGTTTAGGTTTAGTTGTCAGAAATTTTATATTGTCGGCATGTTTGTTTTCAATTAGTTTTTCTCTTCTCTTCCCCTTATCCCTCCATTTCCTCCTTTATTCCCTCTTCCTCCTTATCCCTCCACCTTCCTTTCCCCTTATTCCTCCAACTTCCCTTCTTTTCCTCGTCGTCGACTTCCTTCCTTCCCTCTTCTAATATAAATTACACTATGTCCTATGTTCTATGATCGATGGTTGATGTAATAAGCTCTGCAATTATTAATTAATATTAAGTTATTTAGTTAATTTTACTTTTTACCTCTTGGTCCAAATTTGATAAAAATTGTAATAGTGTTCCTTGGAAATATCACGATAGCACTACATTTTTCATTTCTTCTTTCTCTTCCTTGGAAATGTCATGATAGCGCTACATTTTTAATTTCTTCTTTATCTTCCTTGGAATTTTTCATTTCTTCTCTTCCAACACTTAGAAATGTCTCAACATTTTCATTTAAGCCCCTTTTCTTCCAACACTTAGCAAATTTTCTAGAATTTGTACATTGACTAATTTGTTGGGCACTTTGTAAAATTTCCAAAAAATCAAACATGGATTCCAATGACCCTGCACTTTGGGTTTTGGCACTTTAAAGGTTTTTGAAGGATCCCCAATTCTTAGAAATGACTTTGAGATAGTGGAAAATAAATTTTAATTGCCCAAGAGTTGCCAGTTTCACGTAGTGTGAAATTTAAGGCAAAAATTGAAAGTACTTAGAATTAAAGGAAACTTTTTATGCATTCAAATGATCCAAATGGGTATCCTAATATTTAGAAAAAAAGTGAAAATTCACTTCGGATCAGAATATATCGTATTAATAATTTGCTAGATGGAAATATAAATTGCTATTTTTGGAAGGTGAATCCTACTTGAAACCCTAAAAATTTGACACCATTAGAAAGGTGAGTTCGATAAATTTCACTCAAAATTTGAATCACCTCAAACGGATCCCTATGACAGAAGATATATCATTTCCAATATTGAAGTAAATATTAGGGCAAAATGAAAAATTTCAAAGAACTTTAGAAGTTAATTTTAAATCTTTCAAATCTTACAAAACTATTGAAAATCAAAATTTTGAAACATTTAACTAGAAATAATACCATTGAAGCATAAATGTTCAGAAGAAATTAATTAAAAACAACATGCTAGGTAAGCAATTTTGGCACCTTGATGCAGGTACAATTTAAGGACTTGATGCAAACAAAAACTTGGATTAAAAAAAAGAAAAATTCAAGAGGGTCTCCTCGAAAAAAAAATTAAACATTTCAAAGGAATTAATTTTTTATTTTTAGTGGGGGTGTGTTGCTTCTCAACACCTTGCAGGTAGGTAAGTGTGACCATAATCATTATCAGGTGTGTCGTAATGGTCTTAGTTAGTTTCATGGGTAAATGAAACTAACTAATCACTAAGGCATTAAACCATAATAATCCTACATAGATTCTAGTATGTAGGGTTAGGGGATATGAATCACCTTAAGAGGCATGGACCTTAGAGCGTAAGCTGAAATCATGGTCAAGTTATCCCATATAGGGTAGTGTAGGGAAATGGAGGAAACCATTTATAAAATCTTTTCTAATGGTGAGGTTATAAGAGTGAACCCCAAAAATTAAGGGAAGTTGTCCACTCCTATCCACTTGAGTGTCAATTGTAGCAACAATGAACTCAAGCTAGTTATGCGCTAACACTATTGAATTTATTAGGTCTTCTCAGTAAATTAATCCTTGTAAAAAAAATAGCTCTTCCCCTAAGGTCAAGAAAGAGGGTCATTAATCATGCTCAACCCCTCACATCACAGCCAATAATTTTATAAACCATGATACCTTTAGCCACCCTAGTTATATTTGCATCAAAACCCATTCTTCCACTTGGTTCACACCCCACTTACCCTCCATCTCATGTAAGGAAATTTCTCTTGTAGGCAATGATACTCATTATCCCTACTCAAGGAGCTAAATCTATAGGAGATATCCCACTAACAACTCCCCCTGAAGGGCCTAGGACAAGCTATGCATACCAAGATAGGGAGTCTAAGATTGACAAGGTACTAGATATCATCCTTGGTAAAGATAAAATATAGAAGAAATAGTACAAATATATTAGTAGGAAGACCTCAAAGGCCTTAGTACTCTTTTACTCACAAATTTATAAGTAAGGGGATAAGTATACTTTGTCAAAGAAACTAAAATATATCCCTCTAAGATGACATCATCTTCTATCGACTTAACTACTAGGGTGTCATAACTAGACCTAAACAAACTAGACCCATAAAAAAATATCCAATTCGCTGACCAACTCACCTTTGGAATGACAATGAAGTATGGCTAACTAGTAGTTGAGGATAAGACAATACAACATAGAAACATAAGGATAGAGGCAAAATTGGCACAAGTCAAGGTAGAGAGTGACCAAATATAACAAGAAAATGAAGGACTTAAGAAAGAGGTTGCTCAAAATGATTAGAAAATAAAATAGATAGAGGACCTCAAAGCCCAACTTGTTGAGCCTAAACAACTCATGTAAAAATGATCAAAGAGCAAAGTAGATTCCTAAAGGGCCTAGAAAAGAAATATTATTAGATCAAGGAGTTAGGAACATCAAAGCCTACACAAATACAAAGATCCAAAGTTGACATAAGAGACCTAGATGGCTAAATACATGTGGGACTATATCAATAAGGATATAAAAACACCTTTAAATACTTCTATATAATATCATACATAGGATAAATCTTGGAAATAGCGAAGACTATCATCAAGAAATTAGAAGATAAACTTTCTACGAGGGGTGAACACTATGATTTTCTTAAACTCCTTGCATCTATGATCCCAACATAAACAAAACATCATGGAATAGACTATAAAAAAATGGTAAAGACAATCAAGGAAATACCATATTACTAAGGGAAATTGCAAACCTATAAAGACAACTTGATGTCTTTGAAGACCCAAGTTTAAAAGATGCACAAAGATATTTAGGGGTTAATTGTTGTTGGAATGTCAGACATCTTTGATGATAGGAAATATGTATTAGATGATGGTATCCTTTGTACCATGATAGAAGAAGAGAAACACCATGATAATTAAGAAAATACCTCTGAATTATACCAAAAGATGAAGCCAATTTACACCAAGATAAATGAGCTAGTGACCAAGGGAGAAGAGCTATTTGAAAACCCTTTCAAAGACTTGGTAGGGAAGGCTAAAGAGCTTAAAATAATGTGGTTTTATATTGATAGCAAGTGGAAATTTGTTTGGGGTTGCTACCTTAAAATATGATCTAAGGGTCAAATAATATCAAGGAGATTCACTAATGTTTTCAATTTTGCAAGTGTGAAGGCCAAAAATTGTAGACTCTATGCCTAAGGATAGAGGTAGGATCTAGGATTATATTCTAATTGAGCTTAGTGTTCTATGAAGTTTCCATAAATATAGTACATCGACACTACCTTTGCCAATTTTTTCTCATTTTGGAAGAAATAAATAGTAGCATGAGGCCAAATGGAAAGGAAATTCTAAAAAATCCTAAACTTCTACTCATTTTGATGAAGTGTTGATTCACTTGCAAAATCTGCCAATTGGCTTAGAGGAGTGATTCTTTCAAAAAAGTGTCAATTGGATTGAGAAGTAATTCACTCAACATAGATGGACAATTTACTTGATAATATGATTAAATAACTTGCAAAAGTGATCAAATCTCTTGAGAAGGCCAAGCAAATTGCTCGAATAGGGAATTAAAGTAAAAATTAGCATGAATTTCAAGGAAATATTTTAGAAAGCAATATTTTTGGCATTTTGTGGTGTATTGAGCATTTTTAGAGCCTTCTAAGACTGTTAGAGGCATGATTAGAGGCATGTAATATTTGGAGGTGGAACATTTGGTTAAAGTGTCCCCTTTCCCCCAAATATTTACTTTCACTAGGATTAATTGCCTTTCATTCAGGTAACTTAGGGGTAAAAGTTTTCCATAAATAAAATATCTTTATTGCATTTATCTCTTGGTCATGAGAAATTAGATCTACACTTTATGAAATCCATATTGTGCTTTATCTTCATGAGGTTGTAAGAAAATGGTAAGTCCTTGTGCATCCCATAAATGACTATACCATACTATTTTTCTAAGTGCATGGTGATTTGATATTGCCCTTCTAGTCCATCTTGTCATTCACTTAACAATCTTATAATTAATTAATGGGCAGATATTGATGTTATTTGATTTCTCATGTGTTTATTGATTACATTTTATCATTGATATGGTGTAACGTCGTATTTTATTTCACTTGTTGCACTCTAAACTTCATGAATTTACTTTTTGCATTCTAATTTTTATATTTCAGTTTTGCATCTTACTTCCAAGCATTTTATTTCCACACTTTTGATTCATACAAAGTAATTAATTTAGATTAGAAATATATAAAAGGAAATAAAGAATCCAACCTTGATTTAGAGGTTGAGATAAGCCTTTTCCAAATTGATCCAACCTTATTGAAACTCATATTTGGGGGCAAAACACTTAAATTAGAAGTCAAGACAATTCCCCTAATCAGTAGGTACAAAATGAATAAATTAAATGACAAATTCAAGACTTGTTAAACAAAGGCTTAAAAAACCCAAGCACATCCCTTTGTGGTTCTGCAATTTTGCTTATCTTGAACAAATATGGGTCTTGACGCATTTATATAAATTTTTAGGCATTAAAAAAAGTCATAATAAAAAATTAGTATCCACTTTCTCGTATTGGAGACTTATTGGACCAACTTTAAGTTGCATAGTTATTTTCCAAAAGTGATCTCAAAAGTGGATATGACTAAATTAGAGTTCAAGAAAAAGTCACATGAAATATATCTTTTAAAACAAAAATGGGTCTCTTTTTAATAGCTTATAATTCTTTTTGGTCTCATTAATGCACCTTCCACATTCTGAGATTGATGAATGATATTTTTAGGTAATATCTCAAATATTTTGTTATAATCTATTTGAATATTCTCGTCTTTTCTAAAATATGGAAGACACATCTTCAACACTTAAAGTGAGTTCATCATATATGTTAGTAAAAAAAATTGTATGCCAACCTTTCCAAGTGTTCATTTGCAAATACATCAATTTCATACCTTGGATTTGTCATTGATATGCAAGTCATTTGAGTGGATCCTACCAAAGTAGAAATTTTGCACAAATAGCCAACTCTTTCCATCATCATTGAGTTAAGGATTTCCTTGGTATTTCAAACTTCTATCAAAATTCCATTTTTAGCTATTTATAGATCATTGCACCTTTGCACCAGTTGACAAAATCCAACATTGCTTTACAATGGATAAAGGCTCATTCCTGTGCATTGGTGTTTAACACTAGTAATTATATTTCCTAATCTCTCGTAGTCTTTTAATATTGAAATAGATGCTTCATAATTTGCATTGGGTGTTGTTTTGAAGTAGAATGAATATCTAGTGGCTTATAATTTAGAGATGTTCTCAATAATAAAATGGAACTACATCACATATGATAAATAATGGTATGTATTAGTTCAATACATCAAGTACTAGAGATATTACCTATTGTAGACAAAAAAATTGGCCCATCTAAATGAGTTATTTTTCCTTAGAACCCTAGAAAATCACTTAAAGTTTCCATGGTAAAGTTTGAGCTTCTGTTTCCTCTTTTGATTGGATTTTTCTCCTAGCTTTGCTGAATTCACAATTGTACAAGACAAGGTGTAGATTCGATAATTTTAAAATTTTCTTTTGAAAAATCCAAGTTTTTAGTTGACCTTTGTGACGTTGGCTCATAGCCAAGTTTGTGTTTTTTTTTTTTCTTACCTAAACCCTTCCAAACCTCCTATAAATAAAAGGATTGAACTCCCTTGTTCCCAAAAGATAAAAATAAGGAGATCTATCATCTATCAATTGATTCTCTTAAGACTTGATGCTTTTGGAATGTTCTAGTGCTCTACTTTCTTTTTGTGTCCCTTGTAATTGGTTATTGTGGATGAGCAAGTGAAGAAACCTTTATGATAGATTATGTACATTATTTATTTTCTATAGGAGGAGAGGTATTCCATATTGGTTGTTGACATTAATATTGCTTCCTCCACAGGCTTATAATATTTCTTCTATGCATTATTAGCTCTTTAGATCATCAATTATTAGTTTTAATTGCATTTTGCATTCATAGCTTAATTTTTAAAGACATTATGTAAATTCATGCCCCTCCCTTATGGGGCACAAAATCAATTTTCTTCTTTATTTTTGAATTCACATCCACTAATTATGGAGTATGAATTCAGTCAGAATAGTTTGGGGGTAAATCCTTGCTCCCAAAACCCTAGTTTACCTTTTGCATACTTGTTTTCTAGTGCATCCATTTCGTTTACACTTTGCTTTTACTGTTCGATGTTGGTATATCTTGTTTTGCTTATTCCCAAATGTCAACAATATTTTTTATTTTTGAATGGTCAAATAAAAGCACCAAGGGGACTTGACTGCTATGCTTCCAAGCTCAGTAACATAGTGGCCAAGATTTTTAGGTTTTGACTGAATTCGTGGTTGGGATTTACAGGGCATAAATTTAGCTAGGATCAACCATCGGGTCAAGTTATTTGATAGATATTTAGGCTATGTGTTGAGTGTATGTGTTAATTTTTGTTATCTATAGCTAAAATAAATAGCACAAATATGATAAATTGGCTAAAATAAAATTACATTTTGATTTAGTGTTTTACATCTAGGCATCAAAAGAAGAAAAAATATATAGTTTGCATTTAGGCTAATATTGTTTGTGCATTCCCTTGGACCTTTGCTTGAAAAAGAAAATGGTTTACTTTATTGTAAATTTAGGACTAGTCTTCATTGAAATTAAGAATCATTCTAGGAATAGCTCATTATTTGCGTGCATCACTATTTGTCCTACATTATCATTATTTTTCTTTCTAGCTTAGATCTCAATCAAGACCAAACCTAGGTGTTTTCTCAATAAATACATCAAACATTCCATCCTAGACTTGGAGTGAGTTCTTAAACCATTCCTAGTGAACCCTTCAATCCCCTAGCTCCTAAATGTAGAGAACAATAGCCTTGTATTTATCTTGGCTCCTATGGATCCATCGAGAATCATTCATGAAGGGTATTTCCCCTGTCTACATCTTTAGTGAACCTAACATGAAACACATCCTCAATAGGCAATCGAGGAAACCTATTTATTTTGTCTCTTTTGTTATTTATTGTTTTAAACCATAAATAAGACCATTAAATATATTTGCATAGAATTAGAAAAACATTTAAAAAAAATCCTTGTTGTGTCTTTTATGTTTTTGCATTAGTTTTTTGTCCCCCTTTTCTCCGTTTCTCTCTCTTAATCCTATGGCCCCAAACCTTAGGAGTAAGTGAAATATGATAGAGCTAGGAGATAATACTCTATGCAATGAGGATGATCATCTTGATAGAGAGAATTCCAATCTAAAGGAAGAAGAGTACATATATACTAATGATGATTTTGATCCTATTGAGGGGTCTAATGGAAAAATCACCTTCAAATCACATAATCATATCTTGAATTTATTTAGGTAAAATAGGCAAGTCCTGAATGAAGCCTTGGATAGATACATACACTTAAAAAAAGCTGGAACATATCATCATCAAGTCAATTCTCCTCAAAACATTTTTTAGACACCAAAACAGCACCAATCCGATTACGTGACAACAAGCGCTGATCGCATTGACACAAACAGCCCCCAAGGCAGCCCTAGAGGTTAAAACAGTGGTCCTAACAACTCACAGTAGTTTTAAAAGTCAAAGATCAAATTGGCACCTTTTAGGTAATCGGCTACTTATTCGTTCCACCCAGGGACGAGTGAATACTGGTACTCGTTCCACCCAGAGACGATTACCAGTGCTTGCTCCTGGGTGGGATGAATTCTGGGTTTGACCTACAAAAAGTCAAACTTCGGCACATGACAACTCAGAACTGCCACTTAGCTCTCCTTTCATGGCATAGGGGTGCGAGTGAGTTCTTTTGACAACTCATATCTGCCAATTGACTCTCCATTCACTGCATGGGAATGAGAGTGAGCATTTTAGGACAACTCAGATATGCCACTTGACTCTCCCTTCATTGCATGGGAGTGAGAGTGGGATTTTTCATGACAAATTAAATTAGCTACTTAACTCTCCCTTCATTGCATGGGAGTGCGAGTGAGTTATTTTGGGCATGCAGCAGCAGTTACAAAAGTAGTTATGGAGCCCTTGATCAGGGAGAAGTCTTCTCTTCCCTGAAAAAGCATTCATGCTAAGTAGCACTTTTGCATGCTAATTCAAAGAGACCCCTTGGGTCTATAAAATGGTGAGTTTTCCTCACCCAAAGATATACAGAGAAGGAGCATTTTGAGCGACGAAGTGTTACTATTTTGCTGACTTATGATTTGTGCCTTTACATCCATAATCTATTAATCAAAAGGGAGGTTATTGGGTGAATTTGAAGGCACGAATCAAGAACCAAAAACCTGATTTTTTTGACCACAATAGCCTATCAATTTGCCGACAACACATCACAAAAGGTTTCGGACCCATCCCAAGCGGATTGGTGTCAAAACAAATTTTCAACCCGCGGGTGGTTTGCCTTCAAGAACCCCCTGCCTTATTGCAGGTTTTCTCGTCTCACCCCGGAATGAGTACCAAACTGTCGCAGGTTTTCTCGTCTCACCCCGAAACGAGTACCAAACTATTGCAGGTTTACTCGTCCGACCCAGGGACAAATACTGATCTATATTGAATTTGGTGACTGTTTCTTTTGTAGTATTTTACTAGTTATATGATTACGCTTCTATCAAATTTTTAGTCTAGTTGGATTCATTTTAATCATCGTTATATTCATATTTTACATTCATTAACAATACTCTTTCCGATTTGCGAGTTTCATTATCATACACAGGTGCTACTGACGATTTGTTGTTTCTTTGAATGCAGGAGGAGCAGCAAGGATTAAAGACTTATCAATACCAACGGTGACAACACTTTGGCTCGCCCATTTCACATGTGGGCGCACGAAAGGAGGAACACTAAATCCATGATTGTAATTGAAACTATGTTAACGCTCCTACCCCTTTAAAGGGAGGAGACGTATTTGTAACCGAATTGGAAGAGTATAAATAAAAAGGGTTGTGCTTTCTGTACTTCTTTTTATCTCATTTAAATTCATCTCTTTTCCTTCATTTCATGCATTTCATTTTATAGGACCTTAAGCGTTAATTTTGGTTTTGAATACATCGCATTAGTTTTCCTTTCAATCTTTCGGAATCTCGTGCTTTCAATGGCGATCACGGTGGGAACTTTGTCCTCTATTTTTTTTTTAGGTTAGATTTCTGATCTGAAATTGCTTGTTTTGATTATAGGTACCTATTTTTCAGTCATCAGACTGTTATTCGTTTCTGTCAGTGACGATTACAGAATTGGGATTTGTCTCACCCAGGGACGAATAGGCATTCATCCTACCTTGGAATGAATACTGTTCTGATATTCGTCTCACCCAGGGACGAATAGCTTTTTGTGCATTTTTTAGACCAGCAAATCAGAAGCATCCTTGTGGGTAGAGAAGAGGTAGGGGTTTTTAACAAGCCTCTGTCAAATTTCTGTTTTCTGTTTTTTGGTTTTCAATTTTTGTATGGCTTAGGGAAAGTTTCCTTTTTGTTTGCCTATTTCAATTTTTGCAAATTAAAAGGAACCCCACACACATCACGTGGCATTTTTAAACCAAGGAGCTAGTCGTAAAACCCCAACCCTTGATCAAGACCAACGGTGGGTTCATCACCACCTTGGCTTGAATTTTGCATTCATTTACCTCGATTGTCACTGTTGCTCGATGTAAATCCTGACGAAAGTTGATCGAGTGTCATTGGGGTGATTCCCAGTGCACGAGGATAAGTATTCTATGGTAGGTGTCATAAACAGGACAATCCCCCTTTCGTACCGCCTATGTTCCACATATCATCTGCTCTCACGTACCTATAGTCTCCCTCATGTAAGGGCGGGTATATAGAGAGGTTGGTATATCGGTCCGACAATGGTATATTGAAGGGGCGACCATTTTGGGAGTTATAAGAGCCTTCATAATTGCATTTAAACGGTTTTCATAAAAAGCTTTAAAAAAAAAAACAAACAACAAAACACACTAAACCAGATTTAGGGCACACTATTAATCTTTAAAAGAGATAATCATTGCTTGTGTGTGTGCTATTTTCTATTTAAAAAAAAAAATCATAAAAAGAGTTTCCACATCTTTAGGTTAACATCACCATGGTGTACACCCGTAGTCAAGCCCAATCATAGGCAAAATCTACGGAGAATGCATCAAGGGGGACAGGTCACCCTCGATATAGCCCTAAAGACTTGGCCATCCCGCCTTGGCGGTAGAATACACAAGTTAGTCCACACCATGCAGTTACAGAACATGACTTTAGAGGCACCTCCTTGAGGGGCACTCCAACTCATCCCATCACTAGACAATACTATAGAGGCACCTCCTTAGGGGGTACTCCCATTCATAAAAGATCCTTTCAAGAAGACAACCTACATGTAGCACGTGACCTAGATACAAGGCCTCCCTTGGAAGTTCGTTATGGGTGGCCTAGTGATGAAGCACTATGTACTGCTCTAGAACAACAAAGAGTCCACAAGGAAGAACCATATGATGTTGTTACTCCTAATTTACCCCTGATTAATGTCAGACACACTAGACCATATCTAGAATATCAGGTTCTCTTGACAGGGCAAGACAATTCTGCCCACACCTTTTATGCATATAACAGAGAATGTGAGGAAGATCACTACGTTCCTCAAGGATAGTACATAGCATGGGAACGATGCACATTTTCACCCACTTTATATCCAAATCGCTCATTGAGACCAGAGCTTCAAGTCAATGCTGCTAACCTCGACAGAGGGAAGCAATAGGTAGGGGTCTTAGAGTATCATGACTGAGAAAGGCATGTAGGAGAGGCATCTAGGCCTCCTAACCTAGAGACAATGGAACAAAATGACTTGGAATTTGCAAAACTAGCCGCTTGCCAAGCGTAGATCACGCGGCTTAGGCAAGACCAACAACAATTAGAATATTTGTGTCGCCTTAACCAAGAGCGCATTCAACATCAGACAGCTGAACTGCTTCACAACAATACGCCTGAGAAGGCCCCAGTCCCTCGCACATAGAAATCTGAGATGTATGTGAGGCACAACCCCCTAGTGCGAGATAGGTCTCCGCGACTTCATCAAGCACTACCTCTAAGACCTCTTAGGCCTGAGCGGGAGGCCACTCCTTGAAACCATGATGGGCATCCTCCGTGGGCACCCATAAATATTTACAGGCCTAGGCCAGACACTCCTCAAGAAGCTTATGAGGATTATGAACAGGAAGAAGAGCGAGCTGAAACACCCTATCAAGGCAAAATGGATGCTACCCAGTTATTCCTCCAAAGGCCTCAAGTTCCCCACAACCCACAGTGGGAGCAAACCAAGGAGGAGGAGATTAAGTCCTCCGATGCATACAAAGTGTTGTTAGAATGCTTAGAGACTATGGAACTCAAGACTTTTGGGCCCCAAAAGCCTACCTTACGCCAACTCCGTAGTCATCCTGTGCATCCATCAGTGCCAGCACCTCCATACCCCAAACATTTTAAGTTGCCCTAGTTGGCACTCTTTCGAGGGGATGAAGATGCTCAAGAGCATGTGACTCAATTTTTGAGCCAATGATTTGGTATACAAGACAATGATGCATTGCTATTAAGAACATTTATAACCAAATTCATAGGACCTACCTCAGATTGGTTTACCCATGTACCAAAGCATAGCATCTACAACTTGGATCAGCTAGTGGATGCGTTCCTAGAATGTTTCACTTTTAACACAAAGAAAAAGGCGTCACTAAGTGATCTAGCTAGCCTCAAGCAGTATGAGGAGGAATATATGGTGGCATATGGGAATCGGTGGAGGATGTTGCTTTCAAAGCTATCCTACCTCCCTCCTATGTCCGACCTAACTCAAATGTTTGCAAAGAGTTGTTTGCGATCGATCTCTGTGCTATTGCAGCTACAACAATATGCCACTTTAGAAGAAGCTCTGGCGCAAGCTAGAATTATCGAAGAGATCAAGATACAAGATGGCAAAATTACCAAGCCTAAGAAAAAAAAATGGAACAAGAACACCAAAACAGGGAATATGCAATAGAAACCCGTCGTGGTCAATCAAGTTGCTATCAATGCCCCTAAGCCTGCCCCAGCAACACAGCCTCCAAAGGCTAATTATCAGGCGGTGCCTCACAATAACTATGAGAAAGATAATAAAAAATAGGACAACAATCAACAACCTCACCCTAGGTGGCAATTTATAGCATACATCGAGTCCAGGGACTCCTTGTTTGACCATTTGTCAGCGACAAACTTGATTAATCTGCCAGAGATTCAAACAATCGATCGTAATGCGCCAAAGCGTAAGGGCTATAAAGAGGATCTTTACTGTGGATTACATAGAAGGAAAGGGCATGACCTTAATGCTTGTTGGAAGTTCAAAGGTTTAGTGCAAGACCTCATTGAAAATAACACATTGGTAGTGGATAACCCCATCGCACCCAACAACCAACAAATGGGTGTTTTCAGAGATCCTTTACCTGCACATGATGCACAAGCGAAACCTCTTCATATCAACGAAGTGCAACAGAATTGCCCCATGGAGGGGTATGTTGGGATGATCAGCATTATGACAAGAAACAAGAGATACCCAGGAGCTACCCCCGCGACAACCACAAGGGAAGTTCCATCCATGTCACAACCTCAATCGAATCCTACACAGCTGCCCCCACCTAGACCAGTGCCCACGATTCAAACTATACTTACTCAAAGTCTACAGACCACATTGGCTAGGCTCTCCATATATGAGCTTATTCAACAATCGATGCCCCATCGGGAAGCTCTCATGGAGATATTAAAGGCAATTGAGCTGCAACCCCACAAAGTGAATTCGTTCAACAATTTTGTGGGGCATGTCAAACAGTGTACCGAACCAGTCATCACCTTTAGGGAATATGAATTAAAAATGGTGACTGGGGATGTAGTGGATCCACCCCTGCACGTTATTACGTGGGTCAACGGGACTCCGTACAAGCGGGTGTTGGTAGACACTGGTTCGTCCAGTAACATTATTACAACCGCTGCACTAAAACATTTGAAGCTGCCAACCTCTCACATTGTACCTTCCACTTACATTCTTTGAGCATTTAATGATGCGATATGCTCGACAGTTGGCACAATTGTCCTACCCATACAAGTGGGACAAAAGACCATTCATACATTGTGCCACATTTTAGAAGGTGAGATGGCTTACAATATCTTGCTTGGGCGGCCTTGGATCCGGGATATGAAGTGTGTCCCTTCAATTGCTCATCAATGTTTAAAGTACACATTTGAAGGACAAGTGCACGTGGTCCCCACAAATTTAGAACATTTTAAATACTGCAATTCATTGCAATTAATGCCGCAGTTGACCCTTCCTTCAACGCATGTGGATTTCTAGTTAAATCCATCTAAAAAGGGTCTGATTAAGCAAGAATCTCCATTACCAAATCAATCAAATTCCCATGCAGCTACATCTTCTTCATGTGGTCCTCCCACAATGATGCCACCTACGGTGGCCACACCAACGGACAAAGGAAAGAAGCCCCTGGAAGCGGAACCACCCTTAGTCTCCAACATCTCGACAGAAGAGATGCCTAATAGAATGGAAGTCAAGACGCCTCGTTCACCCCACATGGAGTGGACTCAAGGAGAACTCCCATTCGCTTCCTCTCAATCGCCAATGATTACTGTTGAGATGTCTAACATAGGCATGGGGGAGTATATAGTACGCAATGTTGTTGCAACGCCCACACTTCAGTCTATGCAAGACATGGGAAGACCTCGACTCCCCATAGGCTTCGTAGTTCCTTTAGTCTTCCCATGTCTATGCAAGACATGGGAAGACCTTGACTCCCCATAGGCTCTGTAGTTCCTTTAGTCTACCCACCTAATCAGACAAAATTTATTTTTGGGGGCCTGGATCATGGCATTGAACCTTCCCGATGAGAATAGGAAGATGAAGAGCCATTTGTGGAAGATGTCAATTATCTGTCTAACCCAGACTTCGCATTATGATATCTTAGCCAATGCAATTGGCATGGATACGGGTTAGGTAGGTATGAACAAGGAGTGCATGTTTTGTGCCAACCAAGATACCAAATGCCTTATGACAAGTCAGGAGTAGGGTTTAAGAACCCTTTGCCCCTTGACATCTTGGTCGAAAACATGCAAGGCCTAGGGATAGGCAACAAGGATGGGTTGGCATCAGATCCATATGCCAATCCAAATACAACTTATACATTGGGAGACTATTTCCCATTACAAAAAAACAACCTTGTTGACCTCAACAACCCTTTCCCTTCGGCCGAACAAGGAGAAACCTCACAGACTCACCCACAAGGGGAATATGGACAAGACCGAGAAGGGTCTTCCGAAGATGAGTTGGAGTACAATCATTCACATGAATATCCAATGAATGATGATCAGGAAAGCTTCCTGACGATGTTCCCATTGGATGCTCCAATTGAGCACATGCCACTTCAAGACAATCTGGTCCCCCCGTAGAGGGCGGAACAACCTAGATGGGACCACATAAATCTGCTTGAACAAGGTGAGCCCCATGTATCGCAAGCAACCCTTGGAGTTAATGAAGGCCTGTGGTTCTCTGACAGTGATTCAAAAGATGAAATTGAGATGGCCTATCTCAACCACATGCGACAAATGCAACAAAGGCAACAACTGCAACAACGATATCCCTTGGACATAGATGACATGTTTGAACACTTACACATAGGTCCAAGACATAGGTGGCACCTCAACCCGATGTAGTTATAACAATTACTACACCCGCCACTCTAGGTATACAAAGAGCATATTTCGCCTGGAGACCCTATCACACCATCAGTGCCTAGGGCAGACCCTATTTGCATGTTCGTGCATAGGGCTAATCCCTTTGTGCCAGTGCCTACAAAGCTAGATCCAATGCATCAAGAACATCTAGAATATCAGAGTTATCATATCTGTAGTAATGGAGGTTACAATCATCTCATAAAAATGATCTCCATTGACTTGATCGCCCCCATCCATGATCCAACCAATCCAACACGATCATTGCATCTAGACATAGAGGCTATAGATTGGGATCACACTGACACACCACCATCCCCATTAGAGTATTGGCCTTGCGGTGGGATGTTTCATTTCACTCCAGGACAGACTCAGGATGTCTTCCATGCTGAAGAGGAACTTGACATTCCTAATGATGATCTTAATTCAACAAACGATATCCATCTGATCCCAACTCCACACTAGTTGGAGGACGGATCCCACATGTCGATCGAGGCAATGACTGATATAGACATCCACAAAGATCCAATGAATCCATGGATTCTCAATTTGGGGGTAAGTATTTCCCCCAAAGAGCAAGCCGATTATGTTGTCCTTATGGAAAAGAAGGAGGTTTTTGCATGGTCATACAAGGATATGCCGGGCTTAGACCCACAACTAGTCATGCATAATTTAACGCTTGATCCGACAATCAAGCCAGTAAAGCAAAAACTACGCAAGATGCACCCAACAGTGGCCTTAATGGTAAAATATGAGTTACAAAAGTTGTTGGATGCCTAGTTTGTCATCTGTGTGGATTATCCTCCATGGTTGTCTAACATGGTTCTCGTCAAGAAGCTCGACGAGTGGATTCGCATATGCACCGACTTTTGAGATCTTAACAAAGCGAGTCCTAAGGATGATTTTCCCTTGCCAAGCATCGACGCATTGGTAGATGCCACAACGGGCCACGAAATGCTTTCCCTTATGGATGGTTTCTCAGGATACAATCAGATTCGTATCAATCCCGAGGACCAACTCAAAATGGCATTCACAACACCTTGGGGGACATTTTGCTATAAGGTCATGCCTTTTGGTCTTAAAAATACTAGCACCACTTACCAACATGCCATGACGTACATCTTTCATGATTACATGCACAAGACTTTGGAAGATTACATGGATGATTTGTTGGCCAAATCTCTTTTGCGCCCAGATCACCTCGGTGACTTGAGCAAGGTCCTCGATCGCCTCATTGAACATAAAGTTAGACTAAACCCCAAGAAGTGCATCTTTGGCGTCACCTCTAGAAAGCTCTTGGGTTTCATAGTCTCCAAACAAGGAATCAAGGTAGACCCAAACAAAGTCAAGGCAATCCTTGAAATGCTTCCCCCAACCACCATCAAGCAGCTCAGGAGTCTACAGGGAAATTTTGCATCAATCAAGTGCTTCATAGAGCAGTTATCTGACAAATGCTGACCCATGAATAAATTATTGCATAAGGGGGTCACATTTCATTAGGATGACGAGTGCCAGTCAGCCTTTGATGACATTAAATAGTAATTGGTTTTGTCACCAGTATTGGCATCACCTAGACCAGGAGTGCCGTTCTATTTATACATCTTAGCTACTAAGGTGGCACTGGGTGCCATGCTGTCCCAAAAAGATGAACTTCATGAAGAACAGGCTACATACTATCTTAGCCGCACCCTAGTCAGTTATGAACTTAACTATGCATACGTTGAAAAGCTCTGCTTGGCAGTGGTGTTTGCTACCAAAAAGCTATGCCACTACATGCTTAGTAATAAGACGTATGTTGTGTCTAAGGAGAATCCATTGCGATACATGATGAGTCATACTTATCATAGTAGCCGCACGATGAAATGGATCATGTTGTTGACGGAGTTTGACATAGAGTTCATTGGAAAAAAATCCATAAAAGGTCAAGTCATCACCGATCAACTAGCCGAGGCTCCTCTTGAAGATGATCAGCCTCTGACTTTTGAACTACCTGATGATGGGGTCTTCCATGTTTCAAAATTGCCAAATTTTGATGAGCCTAAGTCACAGGCTGACATAACCCTATTCTTCGATGGTTCTAAATGTGAGCAAGGGGGTGGCATGGTAATTATATTCTTCACTCCACAAGGCGCTCCAATGCCTTTGTCATTTAAATTAGACTTCTCGTGCACCAAAAACAATGCAAAATATGAAGCCTTGCTCATAGGTCTTCAAATAGCAATCACCATGAACATTAAACGTTTAAACATCTTTGGTGATTTGTTGTTGATTGTCAATCAAGTGAAGGGGATTTTCCAATGTAAATGTCTAGTTCTGTAGGCCTACAAAGCCCTTGTGGACAAATTCTTGGCACAACTTGAATGGTATGACATCGAGGCACTCCCTCGATCATCAAATTATTTTGCGGATACTATGGCCTCCTTAGGGTCACTAATCCCGCAAGACCCTTCTAGTGAAATGACAACCATTCAGGTCAAAAAATTATCGCAACCTGTGATGGAGCATGCAAGCTCTGACCTCATGCCAGGAATCCACTTGATCCAGATTGAACCATCTCTGGATAGGTTCTATCGAATCCATGATTGTTTGACTCGAGCCAACTGGGGGTCCTTGTTCTCCCCGACCCCTCTTAATAGCAACACCACGTTGTTTTTACAAGTTCTTTCCCGCTCAACTTTTGCTAGGGATGGACTTCAAGAGGGATTGGCCATTCATACTATCAAGGTTTCTGATCAGTAGGATTGGTACACACCCATTCGGGATTACCTCATGCTAGGTAACCTCCCACTTGGATTGACACAAGCCGCGAAAAGATCATTCAAATAGAAAGCGACAAAGCATGTCTTGTTAGGAGACATTTTGTATCATCAAAATTATGAAGGAATCCTCCTTCGTTGTTTGGACCAACAAGAGTCCGCTTGGGCGATCACCCAAGCTCATGATGGTACATGTGGTGGCCACTTCAGCGGTATGGCCATCGCAAAGTGCATTCTTCGCATGGGTTATTATTGGCCATCTTTAGAGTGAGATTGTTGCACATATGTGAAGAAGTGTGTGAAGTGTCAACACCATGCTAATTTGACACATGTACCTTCTCAGGCCTTGTAGCCGATCCAATCGGCTTGGCCTTTTTTGTAGTGGGGCTTTGACCTAATTGGAAATATCTCCCCTACATTGTCTGGTCGTCACACATTTATTTTAACGGCCACAGAGTACTTTACCAAGTGGGTGGAAGTAATTACGCTAACCACTATGACTGGATCCCGCATTGCGAAGTTTATTTTGCATAACATCATATGTCATTTTGGTATTCCATCCAAGATCCTATCAGATAATGGGACACCATTCAAGAATAAATATGTGTGTGCTTTGACCACAAAGTACAAAATTTAGCACAATTTTTCAACACCCTATTATCCACAGGCAAATGGGCAAGAAGAGGCGTCAAACAAAATACTAGTTGCCATCCTCAAAAAGACAGTTGTGGATAATCATAAGGATTGGCACATTCAGATCCCGCTTGCCCTATGGGCTTATTGCACCAGCATTCGGATGCCCACTAGGGCAACTCCATTTTTTTTGGTGTATGGCTCCGAGGTAGTCATGCCTCTTGAGTTGGAAATCCCTTCCCTGTGCATTTCAATGCAAGAGTTCATTGATGATGACACTACGCGGCAGGCCCGGTTAGATCAACTTACGTTGCTTGACGAACGACGCGTTAATGCTCTCGAGCATTTGCGTATCTATCAAGAGCGACTTAAGAGAGCATACAACATGAAGGTCCACCTCAGGGAATTTCAGGTTGGTGACTTGGTCTTAAAAGAGAACCAATAGAATTCTAATTTGTCGTCCCATCTATGGGACAAGTTCATGGCAAACTAGTTAGGTCCTTATGTCATTGATAGTAGAATAGGACCTGGAACATACCGGCTTGCCTCTCTTGAAGGAATCAAGGAGACAGAACCCTTGAACATCATTCATTTGAGGCCATTCCACATCTAGAGAGCCATAGTCCAACCAAAAGCTCCAAGGATTCTCACAATCGCTTGGTCAACCCCTAAATGCCCCAAAGGTGTCCATAAACCCTTTGGTCAAGCCAAAAGCTCCAAGGATTCTCATAATCGCTTGGTCAATCCCAAAATGCCCCAAAGGTGTCCATAAACCCTTTGGTCAAACCAAAAGCTCCAAGGATTTTCATAATCGCTTGGTCAATCCCAAAACGCCCCAAAGGTGTCCATAAACCCTTTGGTCAAACCAAAAGCTCCAAGGATTCTCATAATCGCTTGGTCACCCCCAAAATGCTCCAAAGGTATCCATAAACCCTTTGGTCAACACCAAAAGCTCCAAGGGTTACCATATCTGCTTGGTCAAAAAAAACAATTGCATTTCCATTCCATGCATACTCAAAAAAAAAAAAAAAGGTTACAAAAACAATTGCATTTCAATTCCATGCATACTCATAAAACATCAAAAATACAAAAATATAGGTTGCATTAGGCATCGCATCCATACATTGCATACTTCGCTAGGTCATACAAGTCAAAAGCACCATAGGCTGTCATTACTTGGCAATTCCATTATTTTTTGCATCAAATCCATTTTCATAAATGCACACATCTAGCATATCCCCATTTTCTTTTAGCATAGTCAGTTGTTTCCTAATGTATATAGGGTTTTCGTTAGTCAGCTGTCTTTAATTTTCTAGCCAAAACTGTACATAGTTAAACAAATTTTACACGGGAAAGTTTTACTTGGATCACACCTTGTTACGTAGCATCCCAACACAAATTAACACACATAAATAATTCCTAAGTTGTGTGAATGCAAGAGAAACCTACAAAGCAGTTTAGGGTACCATAGGTGAAAGATTAGCCTGTTCATCCCCTTGTGCGAATGGTTCCAAAATGTTGAGAATTGAAAAAAGGACGAGCTCTTCCCCATCCATTCCCCATCATAAATAATGGTTTTCACCACTCCTACAAATCCCAATCATAGTTGATCCCCAAATTTGTAAGGATTCGTACTACATGTCCCTGCCAAGGATGGGTAGTCGTCCCCAAGACCTAAAAGGATCAACGACCATTCCAAAAACAAACAACACCATTCCAACAACCCATCATCACAACCATATCCACTCACCTTTGGTCTCAAAGTTGTAAGGATTCATACTACACGTCCCTAACCAAGATGGGTAGTCATCCCCAAGGCCTAAAAGATCAATGCCCTTACTTCATAATCTCCATTATCCCCTTAGTTCCCAATGTTGTAAGGATTCGTACTACACGTCCCTAACCAGGATGGGTAGTCATCCCCAAGACCAACAGGATCCAGGCCATTCACAAGATCAAACTTACAAAGTTCAAAATACAAAATCAAATAACAGTGGTTATCACCACTATTCAAAATCCTTGCTCAAAAAGACAAAAAAATAGAAAAATAAACAGTGATTTTCATCACTATATAGACGAGCAAGTATCCAAAACCATTGCACCACCACATAGCCTAAACTTGAATCCCTAGAATTCTCAGCATTTGAAAAACCATCTAGGTGATCCTCATTACAGGTTTGGTGGACAGCCTACCTGGCAATGGTGGTATCCTACCCGCATGACGATATGTCTATCACATTAGCTTTGCGTGTGCGTAGACCAATGTTTGCATGTGGATGAGCTAGCTTATGGTACCTTAGATTGTCCCATGGATTAATATTTCTAAATACAACAATGAAGTTAGTGGAGCTAATTAGGTGATCCTCAGTACAAGTTTGGTTGATAGCCTATTTTGCCCTGGCGGTATCCTGATGAATACCACATAAACGAACTCAATTGCACACACAGGGATGTGAAATAACTTGGTTAAATTCAAGTCGGATTTAGACCTTGTTCAAAAGTCTTGCGAGATAAATGTACAATCTTGGCTAGTTAGTTAAAATATCTACATCTCGGAACAACTTAACTACATTTTCAAACAACCGGTACATTTTATTCCGTACATCATCATCAAAAAAATAGGCAAAATACAAAAACAAAGTTTTCACATGCATAGGCATTCCACAAAGTCATCCCATTAATATAACAAGTCAGTCAAATATTGTAAAGTCTATGGTGCATCAGACAAATCATAAACAACTCCTTTCATTTATTCCATAGGCATTCATCATACAAATTAGAACCATCACATTCATAATCGCATATGCATACATCAATGTAAAAACATGTACATAAAAATAAATCATGAAAAGTGCATCAACACCAAAAATATGTCATCTGTATATATATATCATAAAAAAAGATGCCCGTAGGCTACAATGAACTGGTCCTCGAACCTCGCTACCACAATCCAAAAACACAAAATCCCCAAGTCTAGGGCATCGTCCACCATGATCACGTAGGATCGGTGCGATGGGAACTACCCCCCATGGTGCGGGTCCTCTGAGACCTCTCAGGGCGGCTACTGCTCACCCCTGCACCATGCCCACTGGCCTCTCCCTCATCTCGTCGCCTCCATTGAGAGGATGCTGTCTGCTTCATGTCGCTCCCTCTCGAGCATCACGATGATCCACCTCCAGAGAATGCAGGCACTTGCCCACCAAGGTGGATAACCTCATCCTCCAGCTCATCCTATTGTCACCCCAAGTCCCTCGCCTATTGACGGTATGTCGCAAGGTTAGCCTTGCGCTGCCCCAACTATGCCCATAGGAGATCCCTCTCTGCAGTGCATCCCCAAGCTCCCCATCTCACCTCCGTAGCACCTCCATCAATTGTGCTACCTCAGTGCGCAACCCTGCCTCTGTATCCCTTGGCACGATCGGCTGCATCAGCCTCTCTAGAGAACCGGCCTACTCTGAAGCATCTTGCATCTCTAGCTTCTCCTCCTCACCAAAGTCCTCTCTCGCATTTGCCACCTCCACCATCTCCACATCAACAAGAGCTCCCCAACCCTCTCCTGGTGCCTCTGCACCCTCTCTACCTCCCGCTACCTCATCCCCTCCCAATGGCCCCTCACCTTGCCATCGTCTGTAGTGTCCACCACTCCTGGTACTCGGCAGTAACTCTAACGTCATCCATGTCCAGAGTGTCTAGTACTGTATCTGCCTCCTCACCTAGCGGCTCGAGGATCGATGTAGCTAGAGTCCTCTCATCGCTCTGATGTCGATAGACTATGGGCTCCCCAGGCAACCCTTGGCATACCCCAAACTGTCGTGTCACTCATAGATAATGGAAGTATTCCTGCTCTGTCTTGTGTTGTCCAATGACCCACCTCCCCCTCCAGACCCGTCAAAGCCACTCATCAGCCTTCGGCCATGCGGGACAATCTCGATATGGCCTCCACACCACATCTCCTGGAGTCAGTCGTGCCAATGCATCTACGTAATGTCTCCCGAAAACCGTCGACTCTGCCCTCGCTCCTCAGATCGATACCATAAAGCCCCATAACCAATGTCTCTATCCACCATGTCAACCCATGTAGTCCAGGGTAGCCCTCGTGGTCGCTCCACGGCTATATGCTACCAGGCCCAACACTACAACAAGTAACTACAGCCAATCCCCTTTCGCTTCCGATAGCGGACCTCATACAACTCATCATATAGTTGAGCCAAGAGCGTCTGGCCCCATCTCATGATCATAGGCTCTGTCATAGGACAATCCACTAACTGCCACACCACCTCCAGTAGGTTCCATGGGAACCTCGCCCCCAAGGAGTCTGGCAACAACATGTTGGAAATGAGGCTCATGAGTAGTGTATGCCTCACTCCCAAAACCCTCCTCTCATACCACCACCGCACTAAGATCCCACCCATCTGACAATCATCCTCTACTCTCTACACCGTGTCCTCCACACCTAAGTCCTCCCCATGTCCAAAACATTGGGTCAGTACAGCCGTCCTTTGGCCTCGTGGCGTCATCCAGATGGGAACCCCGTCTATTGGAATCCGGAGAATCCGATACACATCCTCTAAGGTGACTGTCATCTCCCCTGTCAAAATATGGAAGGTGTTCATTCGAACATCCCATAGGCTGATCAAAGCTGTCAAGTACGCCCGATCCCCAACAATTGGCTCCAATCGAGCCACATGCTTGAGCCCCAAGGCATCAAGCCACTCCCACTCCTCCGCAGTCAACACCTCTCGGGCACTAGAAAAAATAGTCGATACCCGATATCGACTCTTCACCACCTGCACATCACAAAACATAAACACATCAAAAAAATGCATCAAATCACCATCACTTGTACAAAACTGCATCAATGTATAGCAACACCATTCATCAACATGTATATAAACAACAACAAAACAAAAATAATAACAGTTTTCTAGAGTTTTTAATTCTAGTGTTAACTGACAAAAACAAAGCTGTACTTTAAAACAATAAAAACAACAAAACAAAAAAATAGTTTTCTAGAGTTTTTAATTCTAGTGTTAACTGACAAAAACAAAGTTGTACTTTAAAACAATAAAAACAAAAAACAAAAAAACAGTTTTCTAGAGTTTTTTAATTCTAGTGTTAACTGACAAAAACAAAGTTGTACTTTGAACTCACAAAAACTAAAACAACATAACTGCAATGGTTTACTGACAGTTTAACTTAAGTTTAAACCATTCAACAAAAAAATTCAACAATTTTTAACCTAGGGTTTCAGTTTAAAAACAACATAAAAACTGCAATGGTTTACTGACAGTTTAACTTAAGTTTAAACCATTCAACAACAAAAAAAATCCAACAATTTTTAACCTAAGGTTTCAGTTTAAATTTGGTTTACTGAAAGTTTAACTTCAGTTTAAACCATTCCAAAAAAAAAATTCATCCATTTTTAATCTAGGGTTTCATTTTTTATCATTTCCAAAAAATCGACATGGTTTACTTACGGTTTTTAACCTAACTTCACCATTCACAAAAAAACAAAAAAACACAAAAATTTATCATTTTTTTCAATTTAGGGTTTCATTTTAAAAACAGACAAAAACTACAATGGTTTTCCTATGGTTTTGACCTAAGTTTCACCATTCACAAAAAAAAAAAAAAAACATTTTTCTAACCGTGGTTACCCTAAGGTGTTACTCTAAGTTTCATTTAGGTTTCTTTTATGGTTTTCCATCTAGGTTCCCATCGGTTTGCATACACGTTTCATTTCATTTCATGGTCTTTAAATCAAATTCATTCACCTTTTAATTACTTAATTAGGGTTCCATGTCTTAAACAAAAGAAAACCACAATAAAAACAAATTTGCACTTTTTCAAATTAAAACTCGAGGAGATAGTTCACTTATTGGTCTCGCTTCGGCTCCGCCGCTTGATGACCCGGTCTGTGCACTCATGGTAGCTGGAAAATTTGGCAGTGCTTCACGGCAAAAAATCTTCCTCCTCCTCAGAGCTCCAATTTACTCGTGATGAACAGTGCAAATGAGCCCAATCCGTTATTTTCGCATATTTATACTTTTTGTTTGCTGGTATTTGTTCCTGCCTGGAACGAGCGCTTTTCCTCGGAGAAGCGCTCGTTCCACCCCAGGACGAATAACAACATGGTATTCGTCCCACCCCGAAACGAATTCCAAAATTCAAAAAAAAAAAAAAAAAACAAAAAAAAAAAAAAAACCAAACAGGCAAAACACACCCCAACCAAAACACTAAAAATTGCCAAACCAGAGTGCTATTGCACCTGACATTCTTGGCATAACAAAATAGATGTCGGGGTTTACATTATCACTATCTCTATCCCTAAGAAGGCTACCATGGCCGGACCGCTCCACGGGAGATCAGATTTTTGACAATGTTTACCCCTTATGGCGTCGCAAAACGGGTTTACCCCCACCAAAAATAGGTTCAAAAATCGAGAAACTGCTCGAGCATTCAATGGATAGCATCTAAAGGCACCCTCACTTAAGTCATCTTGGGTCAAGCGACTCGTCACTTTTCTCATGTCGGTCATTCCCTCATCGATTTGTCGCTTGAGGGGGTAGTCACACTTAGTTGCTAATCAACAACAATATACCCAATCATGGAAATAACACGCATTCAAAGGATCATTGACAAAGACAATCGCGCCCCTGCTTGGGGCAACAAAAAATCAATTATCACAAGCTGATCAAACACTTGGCATTCATGAATCATGAACTCAAGGTTCCCACAGACAAAAGGTTGTGCCCTTTGCCTATTCATGACTGATCAATGTCCAAGTTCAAGTAATACCTCACCGAACCAGGTTAATACTTGATTTAAGTTCCTTAGCTCGTCAAAAGAAAGGATTCAAGAATGTGTGCCCTTTCCATACTTGGGGCATCAAGAGTTGGTTAGGTTATTGAGAAACCCTAATCATTAGTGCTTTGGTTATCTATTTTTGCTCAGGCGCTGCGCCTTGCACAATGCTTCCCAAAAAGGGGCATCTGTAGACACCAAAACAACACCAATCCGATTACGTGACAACAAGCATTGATCACATTGACACAAACAACCCCTAGGGCAGCCCTAGAGGTTAAAACAGTGGTCCTAACCACTCACAAGGCAGTTTTAGAGGTCGAAGGTCAATTTGGCACCTTTTAGGCACTCTGCTAATTATTCGCTCCACCCAAGGACGAGTGAATATTGGTACTCGTTTCACCCAGGGATGATTACCAGTGCTCGCTTCGGGGTGGGACGAGTTCCGGGTTTGACCTACAAAAAGTCAAACTTTGGAACATGACAACTCAGAACTGCCACTTAGCTCTCCTTTCATGGCATAGGGTTACGAGTGAGTTCTTTTTGACAACTCATATCTTCCAATTGACTCTCCATTCACTGCATGGGAATGAGAGTGAACTTTTAGGACAACTCAGATATGCCACTTGACTCTCCCTTCATTGCATGGGAGTGAGAGTGGGCTTTTTCATGACAACTCAAATTAGCTACTTAACTCTCCCTTCATTGCATGGGAGTGCGAGTGAGTTCTTTTGGGCATGCGGCAGGAGTTACGAAGCAGTTATGGAGCCCTTGATCGGGGAGAAGTCTTCTCTTCCCTGAAAAAGCATTCATGCTAAGTAGCACTTTTGCATGCTAATTCAAAGAGACCCCTTGGGTCTATAAAATGGTGAGTTTTCCTCACCCAAAGATATACAGAGAAGGAGCATTTTTGAGCGACGAAGTGCTGCTATTTTGCTGACTTATGATTTGTGCCTTTACATCCATAATCTCTTAATCAAAAGGGAGGTTATTGGGTGACTTTTGAAGGCATGAATCAAGAACCAAAAACCTGATATTTTTGACCACAATAGCCTACCAATTTGCCGACAACACATCACAACAGGTTTCGGACCCATCCCAAGCGGATTGGTGTCGAAACAAAGTTTCAACCCACGGGTGGTTTGCCTTCGGGCACCCCCTGCCTTATTGCAGGTTTTCTCGTCTCACCCCGAAACAAGTACCAAACTGTCGCAGGTTTTCTCGTCTCACCCCGGAACGAGTACCAAACTATTGCAGGTTTACTCGTCCGACCCAGGGACGAATACAGATCTATATTGAATTTGGTGACTGTTTCTTTTGCAGTATTTTGCTAGTTACATGATTACGCTTCTATCAAATTTTTAGTCTATTTGGATTCATTTTAATCATCGTTATATTCATCTTTTATATTCATTAACAATACTCTTTTTGATTTGCGAGTTTCATTATCATACACGAGGTGCTACTGACGATTTGTTGTTTCTTTGAACGTAGGAGGAGCAGCAAGGATTAAAGACTTATCAATACCAGCGACGACAACACTTTGGCTTGCCCATTTCACATGTGGGCACGCGGAAGGAGGAACACTAAATCCATGATTATAATTGAAACTATGTTAATGCTCCTACCCCTTTAAAGGGAGGAGACGTCTTTGTAACCGAATTGGAAGAGTATAAATAAAAAGGGCTGTGCTTTCTGTACTTCTTTTTATCTCATTTAAATTTGTCTCTTTTCTTTCATTTCATGCATTTCATTTTATAGGACCTTAAGCGTTAATTTTGGGTTTTGAATACATCGCATTAGTTTTCCTTTCAATCTTTCGGAATCTTGTGCTTTCACATTCACATCAATCCTTTTCTTGAGTCATATCATAATGTTAATCCATTTCATAAACCCACAAATGCTACTACAATGACAACCAATACTGGGGGAATTTTGCAACCTCCTCCAATTAGTAGTGCATCTCAAAACAAGGTTCAATTTACTTCTTCTTCCAATATTCCTCCTCTTAACATTCCTTATTCTATTCCATCAAAGGGAAATTTGATCCTATAGCAAGATGCTACACAAAACATCCCATTCCATAACCCATACCACAATAGTATTAACACTTCAAATATTAACCAAGTTCCCTTTCAATAGACTACCTATAAACTTGGGATAAATATGTCACAAATACCTCATGTTGCATTGCACAACAATCTAGATATTCAAAGTTTCACAAGTATAGTGAAACATTGATATTAAGAATAAATACACTTCAAGCTCCAAGTTTCACTTATAACTATAAGAAAATGTGCAACCAATCTCTGGATCCTATAGTAGCCTCTAGGCCTTACCCCAAGCATTTTCCGATTTTAATCTTACCCATTTATAAGGGAACAAAGGACCCAATATAATATTTAAGGATATTTAGAACAACATGCCATGATATTATATATGATGATATGTTGTTGCTATAAGAGTTCCCTAAAAGCCTTGGTGGTATGGCATTGGAATGGTATTATCAACTACCCCATCATTCTTTATTTTTTTTGAGAAAATAGTCAAGTTATTTGTCTAGCAATTTGAAGCTTATGTGGAGAAAGGAGTGGTATCCAAGATTTATACCTCCTAAAACAAGGTAGAGATCAAAGTTTCTCAAAATTCTTGTCTCAATGGAGAAATTTAATTGGGCGGTTAAGATACACCTTACCTCCTCAAGACATGTTAGAAATGTTTATTGAAAATTTACAAGAGTAGATCTCATATGAGTTGGAAACAACAATCATTACCTCTTTTGAACAAACAATAGATTTAGCAAGAAGAGTAGAGAAGGCTCTTATTCAAAGATGTCAACTTAAATCAAGGAAGGAAGAGGAAAGGACCACAAAAACCCAATATAAGAATAAGCATATAGTTGGTTATGGGGTAATGGATAGCAGAGCAACCAATAATATTAACATAGCTAGTAACTTAAAAAAGTGGGTACTTAGCAAACCCTAATTACCCCCACCAAGGAATTTCACTAGACTCAACCAACCCATTTTGTTGGTTCTTAAACAACTTTTGGAAGCTAAGATGATAAAACTTCCTTCCATAAGGCAACTTAACACCATGGTAGTTTGATATAAACTTGATAATCATTGTGAGTATAATAGGGTGGATGGGCACATGAATAATTATGTAAGAGATTGAAACATATGATTCAATATTTAATAGAATAAGGTTATCTTATTGTGGATGAATCTCAACCCAATCCAAACCACAAACCTCCAACTGATCAAATTCCTACTCAACACACACACAAAACTAATCAAGATATAATGATCTTCCAAAATCCCTTACTCAACCATGGGTAACAAACAACCAACCAAATATAATATAATAATGTACCATCACCCTATAACAACATGGTTGGTATGATAGCAACTACAACAAGACAACAAGATCAAGCTGAATCGACTCAACAAAATCAAGAGAAAACAAGTTATTCCTTTCAACCAACCCTCTAGACAACCCTTAGTTCTTAAGAATATCCAAAAATGGAGCACAATTATAGAAAAACCAATGTTAGTATTGAAGCCACAACTAAAAGTATCCTTCAACATCCAACAATAGTTAAGTAAGAAACCTGCCAAGATATTCCTCTTAGAACTTTTATGAACTTATCATATTCATAGGGAAGCCTTGTTGAAGCTTCTAAGTCAACAATATATCCCACAAGATCTTCCCCCTAGTAACCTAGCCAATGTTGTAGGTAATCTTGGGATAAATCACATATATTTTTATGATTATGATTTTACTTCCTCAAATTTACAAGGAGATTCTACCCTTTACATGACTAGATATATTGGAGAAAAGTTCATCAAGAGGATATTGGTGGATAATGGTTCCTCCCTCAATATATGCACTTATAAAATTTTCTACATAAAGGATTTCAACATCAAGTTCCAAGAGGTCTATGACATTTTATCCCTTCCCCTTAGGGTAGGACCCAAGATCTTAGACACTTTGTTTTATGTGGTATCTTGCCCAACTTCTTTTAATCTTCTTCTTCAATACCCTTGGATCCATGCCATGACAGTTGCACCTTATAATTTTTATCAATGCTTGAAATATGAGTTTAAAAATAAACTTATCACCATCAAGGGTGATCCTCATCCATTTCAATACTATTCAATGGTTGAGTGAACCCAATCTAACATTATTTTTTGTCCATCTATTTCTTTTCATATAATTTCTCCTAAAATTTCTACTTCTTTCCATAATCCTTATTCATCATCTTAGATTACCAATCAGTTTAAAATTTTCAAAATAAATAAGGAACCATCAATCATAATATCATCACAAGATCAAGCCAATAATCTAGTTAACAATATTGTTATAGATTTATCCTAGCTACCACCTTCACCCTAAACTACGAGCTTACCCCGTAAAAAGGGTAAAGTAGTACACATAGGTATGTGTACATTTGTCTATATGGGTACATCCCATGAAGAAAATATACATGGTAGAAATATCTTTCCAGTAGAGTGAACCTTTGACCACTGTTACCTATCCAATGATTACCCACTTCCTAAGAAAATCCTGTCTAGTATGAGATATGAAGGTAAGGGTTTGGGGCCACAAAAATGAGGTATTCAAGAGCCTTTGGAAGTTGAGCTTTGGCTTGGGAAATGTGGCATAGGCTACATCCACAAAAAAACCAACCCTTACCAAATAATGTTGACCAAGTTATCACATTTTCTAAATTCATGGATCATCATGGCTTAGAATGGAGTAATAAGGATGAGGAACCCTCTTCTCCCTCCAAAAATCTATTTTGTAAAGTGATAATCCTAGTTCACCTTGATCTCATGTCAACCTTAGAAAAATTAACCATAGAGTCTATCCCTAAATATTTCAACCTCCATGTGGATGCCATGGCCATTGTTACATACCTTATTCCATTTGAGTTATAATATGATCATACAAGTATTATCATCCAACAACTCTGAGAGCTTGCATCCCTTAGTTCTAGCCAAGTTTTGTTAGATATCCTAAACATTGGAGGTTCTCCATCGATCCATGGTACATGGATATATTTAAATTTCTTCAATATGGCACAATTTTTTATGGCTTATATCACAACAAGAAAAATATTTTACAAAAAAGAGCATGCCAATTTATGATAATCTGTGATACTTTATATCAATGTTCTTTTGAGGGTATCCTCTTACGATGCCTTAACTATGATGAATCCTGACTAGCCCTTAGTGAAGCTCATGAAGGTTCATGTAGAGGTTATTTTAGTGATAATATCATTGCCAAGAAGTTCCTTAAGATCAATTATTAGTGGCCTTACATGGAGAAAGATGCATATGACTATGTTCGACATCGTGACAAGTATCAATGCCATGACAACCTTGTTCATGCTCCTTATTAAAACCTTTAGGTTATTTCTTTCCCTTGGCCTTTATCCATGTGGGGATTGGAAATTATTATAAAGATTAACCCAAAATGATTTGATGGTCATACATTTATCATCATAGAAACACAATACTTCACCAAGTGGATTAAGGTCATACCCCTTGCTATAGTGACTAGAGCTCAAGTCTCCAATTTCATTTTCAACCATATCCTTTGTAGGTATGGGATTCCTTTGGTAATCATATTTGATAATGAAACTACTTTCAAGAATAAGGATGTCAATTAAATTTATGTTAAGTACAAGATTTAGCATAAATTGTCAACTCCATATTATCCTCGGGGTAATGGTCAATCTGAAGCATCCAACAAGTCTTTAGTTAAGATCCTTAAGAAGCTGGTTAGTAAGACCGATCAAGACTAGCATATCCAACTTTTCCTTTTCTTATGGGCCTATCGTACTAGCATACAATATCCTATAAGTGCAACTCCCTATGTCTTGGTATACAATCCTAAGGTAGTCTTTTCTTTCAAGTTAGAAGTCGTGTCCTTGCATATCTTGTTGCAAGATGCATCGATCAATGATGAGTACTATTTAGATCATTTAAACCAATTGGATCTATTGGTTGAACAAAACATCTATGCATTAGAGCATCTTCGTACCTATTAGAGTAGGCTGAAGTGAACTTACTCTAAGAAAGTTTTCACTCATTCTTTTGAATTTGGGGATCTTGTCCTCAAAGAGAACAAAAAAACACTAATGCTCGCAAAGATCTGAAGGGCAAATTTTGGCCCAATTGGATTTACCTCTTTGTTATAATGACCAAGTTTGGCTCAATAGCCTATCATTTAGCAATGTTAGATGGTAAACAACTAAAATAACCAATGCATGTAATGCACCTAAAAATATATGATGCATGAATATTTTCTTTTCATCTCTCTTCCATCTCTCTTTCATCTATCTTCTTCTTCATCATATTTCTCTCCTCTCTATTTTTTAACTTGTTTGTGCTAGCTTGCATTTAGTTTGCTTGCTTATATTGCATGACTGTTTGTCATACATTGCATGGATTGCTTGTCATATATTGCATGGAATGCTTGTCATACATTGCATGGACTGCTTGATATACTTCTATTTTTTACATTTTTTTTTTTGGTAATTATAATAATAGATTAATTGTGGGTTTTTATAAAGGATCCCAAAACCTTATGTACAAAATTAGCCTTGCTAAAAGATATTTCATGCTGAATGGCTGGGTAAATAGAGTAGTTCATAAAAAAGACAGGGAAATACAAAATGCCCGAGGGCCCCAGAAGATGCAGACAGTCCTGGAAATCTTGATCTTGAAATACATTAAAACAGAATAATAGCCGAAGACAATATATCAACAAACTTTGGGAGAAGACCTATGATACAAATTCTTCATCATGAGGGAATATATGCCTTGGCCAAACTGTCCACCTCGATTGGGAAACGAGAACGCAAAACAACCGGGCACGTGGTCATCAGTCCTTTGTTGGCCAAGTGATCCGCCACCCGATTACCTTCTTTGTAGATGTGCCCCGCCTCCCACCTGGCACACCGAGAGAGGAGCATCCTAGCCTCGAGGATGATATTCAGGACCTACCACAATGGGTCTTTGGAGCCATGAAGGTAGTTGATAATGTTTAGAGAATCGCCTTCAATAATTAAATGCCTAGGATCATTCAATATGACCTGCAACCCTTTCAACACACCACGGGCTTTGGAAAAATGATTGGTATGAGGGCCCAAATTTTCATAGTAGGCCAAGATCAGCTTCCCATTATGGTCCCTGACAAGCCCCCCAAAACCAGCGGGCCCTGGGTTGCCTTTAGTAGCCCCATCAAAATTAAGTTTGATCCACCCCAAAGGAGGTTTGGTCCAAGTGACCTCCCTGCGGCCATTCACTGAGTCAACTCTGGAAGAGGAGCCAAGGTCCAGTCTTTTGAAAATAATTGCCTCCTAAGGATTGTGAGGGTAGGAGCTGGGAATAGTTTTTGAATTCTCGACAGCAAAGGATAAGTCCCGCTGGGCAATAGAGGGAGCCATTCTAGGGATCTTGCCAAAGACTCTAGCATTACGCTCTGGCCAAATTTGCCAGATGGAATGGTGAAAGGTAGCCTCACAAAGGAATCAGAGCTTAAAATTATTAAATGGCTTAGGCCATTGGAGGAAGGCATATTTAAGGGAGCGAGGGGAGCACCATAGTACTTGGAAGGAAGAAAACACATAGCTTAGGATCGAATGGGAAAAGGGGCAATGCAAAAATAAGTGATCAGATGTTTCACAGTCAGCTAAGCAAAGATAGCACCTATTGGGAATTACAAGGCCTCTCTTGTGGAGATTGTCTATGGTAAGGGCTTTGTTATAAAATGCAATCCAAGCAAAGTAATTTATCTTAGGAATAATCCCTTTCCTCCAAATTGCTTTCCATCGGGGGTCCATAACAGACTCACACGACAGAAGATCATAAGCAGACTTAACAGAAAACCGCCCATCCTGCGTGTTGCTCCAAATAATTCTGTTGTCTCTTATGATCGAAGGAATTAACACCGATTGGAGGACACTGTACAAGAAATTCACCTCATTATCAAACCCATCCACCATCAAAAGTTTCCACCGAGGGGGAAGGGAACTCCGGTCAATGCAATCCGAAACCTTGAGATGACTATTTGGATCAATCTAGGCCCTCAAGCCAGCCAAGTTATGATTTATAGTGAGAGCTTCATCTGTAGCCCACCTGTCTCTCCAAAAAAGGATCGTGGATCCATCCCCCAAGATCCAACTAGCACCCCTGTTAATCACCGAACGACCCTGAAGCATCGTCTTCCAGAAAGCCGAAGCTTCATGAGGAGACTCAGCTTCCAGGAGAGAATTTTCCCCAAGATACTTTCTTTTAACTATATTGACCCATTCCACTGGTGCATTAATAATAGTTCTCCAAGCATGTTTGGCAATTAAGGTAGTGTTCATGAGCCTGGATCTTCTCAATCCCATGCCCCCTTGGTCATTTCGAAGGCAAACCTTATCCCACGCCACCAGAGGAATTCTAGATTTTTCTTCGCTGCCGGACCAGAGAAAATTCCTTTGAATCTGCTCAATTTTGGAATGGATAAACACAAGAAGCATGAAAATAGACATGAAATAGGTGGGAATTCCTTGAAGATAGGCTTTGGTGAGGGTTGCCTTCCCAGCTTGAGATAGGAATTTGCCTTTCCAAGTGATGAGTTTCTTATGAAGCCGTTCCAAAATTGAATTCCAGATGTTCCCACCGCCTCGCCCATTGCAAACTAGCGGCAACCCCAAATAAGTTGCAGGCAGGGAATCAATAGTGCATTCGAGGATTCTGGAAATGTGAATTTGCCTACGCAGAGGGGTATTAACAAAATAAATTTTGCTCTTCAAATAATTAACTTTTTGGCCAAAAGCCTTCTCATACCGGGACAAAATGTGCTTGATAGATTTGGCCTGAGTGACAGATGCTCCAGTGGATATGAGCATGTCATCCACAAACTATTGGTGAGTGATAAGATCAACTCTGGAAGTAGGCAGAATGCCAAATCTTGCTTCGATGAAGGGCTTCATTCAAAGACCAGCTAAGGACCTCTGCCAAAATAATGAATAAAATAGGAGACAGAGGATCACCTTATCTGAGGCCACGAGCACTCTGGAAGAATCCAGTGGGGGACCCGTTGATCAGCACAAAAAAGGACTAAGTGGAAATGCAACTATTCACAAGGTCAATCCAGTGATGATGGAAGCCCAACTTGCAAAGGACAGCATAGAGGAACCTCCTGTCCACTCTGTCAAAAGCTTTATTCATGTCTAGTTTAAGGAAAAGCATAGCATTCTTGGAACATTAGGCAGTATGGAGGGTTTCATGAATAGAAATGATGTCATCAAGGATGTTTCTACCCTTAAAGGTGCTCCCCTGAGCCGAACCTACCAAATAGGGGAGGAGGTATCTCAGACGATTGGCAATGGTCTTGGTAAGAATCTTGTAGAAAACATTACAGAGGCTTATGGGACGATAGTCAAAAAAACTTTTGCAGGCGGGCAACTTAGGAATGAGAGCTAGGAAGGTAGAGTTGAGCTTCGGATGGATGGATCTTGATGCTTGGATTTCTAAGATAGCCTCGTAGACATCAAGCCCCACAACATCCCACATAACTTGAAAGAATCAAGGGGGAACCCATCAGGCCCGGGGGCCTTATCTGGTTGCATGGAAAAAAGAGCATCCTTAATCTCAGAATGGGAAAAATTTTCTAGGAGTTTAATACTTGCCTCATGGGGGACTTTGGTAGGGAAATTAGCAAGCAAGGATTTCTGAACTTGGAGGACACTATCAGGAGGAGCACCCAACAAATCCTAGAAGAAATCAACTGCTTCACTTCAAATTTCCTCAATCTCCCTGGTAGTGCGCCCATCCTTACACAACACCTGTCTGATCTTGTTGGCCCCCCTGTGTCTCATGGTAGACGCATGGAAAAACTTCAAATTTGAATCATCGCTCTTTAGCTAGATATCCCTAGAATTCTGATGCCAAAACGTTTCCTCACTGGCAAGAATGGAATGATAGTCCACCAGGATGCTCCGTTCCTCCTCTCTGAGGCCTTTAGAATACCCTTCGACCTCCATATTTTCTTTTAAACTCTTCAAGCACTCAGAGATGGACCTTTTAGACTAAAAAATGTTGCCAAAAACCTCCTTATTCCATGCATTTAAGTTATTTTTAATCATCTTAAGTTTTAGGGCCAGTATTTTGGACGCTGAACCAACCACCGTCACCTGCCACCATTTCAAAACCAACTGTTTGAAATCCTTGTGGGAAATCCACATGGACTCAAATCTGAAAGGGATCTTAAACCTAGGCCCGCCAGTGGCCTCTAATAGAATGGGATTATGGTTCGACCTGATTCTTGGAAAATCTGAGAGAGTTGCAACACCGAGGAAGGGAATAGCTTCATGGGAAATGAGGAACTGGTCAAGCTTGACCTAGATGAGATTGCTCCCAATCCTCCTGTTGCTCCAGGTGAAGGATGCCCCCTTAAGTTCGATGTCTAGCAGATTATTGGATGAAACAAAATCTTTGAAATCCTCCATGCTACGGCTGGCCAGCTCAGTGCCTCCCTTCTTTTCAGAGGGATGAAGAGGGCAATTGAAATCCCCTCCCACAACCCATGGGAAGTCACTAAAACTTTCCCTCATCAGAGAGATGGTTTTCCACAACTTAGCTCACTCCGAAGCAGATTTCAAGGCATAAAAATTGGTTAAAATCCATGAAAAATTATCAACCTTGGAGTGAAACAGGACATTGATAGTCCTGCTGGAAGCCGATAGAAGACTACCCTCGACCTTGTCAGAGTCCCACAACACCATGAGACCGCCTGCAAAACCTATTGCAGGGCTAGAAAGGAATTTGGCCTTGGCCCAAATGGCTCAGGCAACCTTGACAGAGGCATAGGCATCAGACTTAGTCTCCTACAAAATGAGGATGGATGGGTTAGACTTATTTCGGAGATCGGCCACCACCCTACGTTTGGCCGCTCCGTTAAGACCTCTCACATTCCATGAGAGGATTTTCATCTGGACATTTTAAAGACTTTCTTGCCTCCCTTTCCCTACTGGATGGGAGGTTTTGGGACAGGCGAATCACCCACCAGGGAGTCGAAATATTCTTGAAAAAGCACCTATTGGGATCCATTTGTAATGTCTGCTGTCGTTTCCTTATCTCTTCTTTCTTTGTTAGGAGGTCACCCCTATTTTCTTTCATAGCCTAAATCCACCCCTTGCTTCTGACTTCTAGTGTTTTGCGGACTAATGTTGCCATGCTGTTCGTCCCTCTTGCCCAGCAGATACTCTTCCAGTAGGGATTCAGGAGGTTTCTGGTTTTGAAAAATAGGGGAATCAACCTGAGTAGACATACGGGAAGGAGACTGATCCTTTTCCACTTGAGGTTTTTGTTGGGAACTTACATTGCACAGAATGAAATCTGACTCAGGGAGAGCCCCAGAAGGATCTGGAGACTCAGGAACTATCGCTACAGGGTGTTTTGATTGTTTTCCTTATTGCTCTAGGGGGTTGCTAGAATCCCCACCCTTCATCCTCGGATTTTGAAGAGGACAATTTGACTGAAGATGCCCCTGGGAACTGCATCGAGGGAAAAAGGCCAGTCTATTTTCATAGTTAATGACTTGCTTATGAAGAACAGAGCCTCCAGATCGAAGAGTGATGGAGGATGGAAGGTTCGCCTCCAAATCCGCCAGGACACAGAAGCGAGCTTGGACAAATCTGGTTCGGGCCCGAGTGGGAGGGTCAATGGTGACCAACTCACCAATGGAATAGGTGATACCCCTGATAACATTTTCATGCTAGAAAAGGGGAAGGTTCAGCAGCCTAACCCATATTGGGGCAATATTAATACTCTGGGTTTCGGGGTTAAAATCCATCCCCCACTTCCTGAGAAAGAGACTCCTGTGTCCCAGAAACCAAGGACCCCCAGCCAAAATTTTATAGTAATCCTTCACATTATTTAGCCTAATTGTGAAAAAACCCTAAGATAGGGCAGCCAGCTCCATATGACCCGAGGTCCACCATTTTCCTGCCGCCCACCTGCGGATGGTCTCCATATCGGGACACCCTCCAATAAACTTCCCGATTAGGGTAAATTTTTCAAATTCGATGAAACTTGATAGGATTTCCTCCGGGATGTCCAATTCATCCTCGGACGAAAAGAGGTCCTTAGTGAAAATACCATTCAGGGTTTCAGAAGTCGTTGCCTCTGCATACGATTTATGTTGACAGTCTCTCCCTTTGTTAGGCGGATCCTTCCCGCGTCTACCTCCATCTTCGGGTAACTCCGTCGAGCCTCCATTCTCTGACTGCCCTCCCTCCACCTTGCTACAGCCCTCCAACTTGTCGGTGCCCAGGTTCACAGTGCTGGTGCTCCTACTCCCGCGCCCTCCCGTCGCTACCTTCCCGCTCATCGCTGCTCTCCCAACCTCCCTATTTTTTACATTTTTGCTTGTCATTTAGTTATCTTTTTCCATTTGATCATATTTGCATCTGATTGCTTGATCAGGTAGATTTTCAAGGACTTTGCAATGAGGCAAGTGATGAAACCTAGTTAGTTTTAGCTCATATGCATTGCATTCATACTAGGTCACTAATGCTTAGTGAATCCCCAACCTAGGGCACATATTTTGTTGGCACCAATCATACTTCTTTTCTATCTCATATGTTCCTTGAATTTGAAAGTATTAATACTCCTAAACATTTACGTTGTATATCTTTTGTCCTTTAAAAGTTTTCAATAATTTCATATTTTCTCCAAGACAAAGGATATACACTTCTTCTTCTATCTATGCATCTTATTTTGATCACACTTCTCTTTGTTTGTGTAGAAACAAAATTTTAGCCATTTATTATTCATATGTATATATATTTATATATAAATATATAAATATTTTATATATTTATACATTTATATATAAATATATAAATATTTTATATATTTATACATTTATATATAAATATATATAAATAAACATCAAGAATCCAACGACTAGATTTAATCAGTAAAAAGTGCATTTCAATGGTTAGATTTAATCCAAAGTACAATGCCATGGATCAAAATCCAACGGTCAGATCTAATCAAAATTCTTTTGTAATCAATGGTCAGATTTAACAACACCACAATATGACCCTAATCCTAATTTCTTCAAAAAGGTCATAAAATTACATTCACTTGGGTGAATAGGAGACAGGACAACAAAAAGAGAGGATGGCATGAATGAATGAATATGGAGGTAAGAAAGAGAGAGAATACTACTATTATGCTACAAAAATCATGATTTATGTATGCAGTAATAAACACACCATTTGCAATAACAATATTGTATTAAATTCGGGAAAATTCCTTTTGATACCCTTTTAGGGTGCATTTTACAATAAGATGTGCCAAAAGGGGTAATCCCTTTCACAAGTTGAACATGGTGTATTTGTTCTTCATGCCACAAGCAAGTTGGATGGTGGGTTTGTTGTTGTGACCATCAATTGAAGTAGATTTGATTTACGCCTTTGTAGTGAGTGAAGTTGTGAATCCTGCACACATGGAAGCAACAAAAGATGTTAGTAGCACCTATCAAAGTAAGTATAATGAAATGATTAATATAAATTGAAAATAGAAATATTACTACATACATAAATCATAATTTTGGTAGTATAACAGTAGCATTATCTCTCTCTTACCTCCGTCTTTGTTTGTTTGTTCGTGTCGTCCTCTTTTCTTTTCTTTATACCCTCATTCACAAAAGTGAATGGTATTTTATAACCCTTTTGAAAAGGTTAGGGTTAGGGTTTGAATGCGGTATTGTTAAATCTAGCCATTGAAACAAAATTTTCATTGATTAAATCTAACCGTTGGATGTTTGATCTGTGGCATTGTACTTTGGATTAAATCTAACCATTGAAAAAAACTTTTCATTAGTTAAATCTGGTCATTGGATGCTTGATATATATATATATATATATATATATATATATATATATATATATATATATATATATATATATATATATATATATATATATATGTAAAAACCCAAGTTAACCCACTTGGTTTCATAACACATAAAGATAAAATTTTCAAAAATTATTTTCAACCTTATCAAGTACAAGCATACTAAATCTTCACGGAAGCCATCTAGCTGTAGCCGAGATATCCGTGAGATCGATATTGGCCAATTATCGATAAATTTTCCTTTTAAATACTTCCTCTCCTAACCCGAGACTCTAACATTTGGCAGGGGTTTTACTTTCTAGGGCCCATTTCACCTAAAATTTGAATGCTTTCTCCCTGTATCATTAAGATACTAGCGTATGCATGCTGAAGCTGACATATATTCACTTCCATGAATTATGACATGAGTCCTATCACTACCCTGATAGCACTCCAAAATTATTATTTGTAAGATGCTCATTTCATTATGCAAATACCTATTTGGTTATAATATCTTATGCTCATATACTTGATGGGTTTTCCCAAGAATTATACCCATTTCATAACTCTGGTATCTCCCACTCTTTTATTTCAGAGTCTAGAAAACCTTGTCAAGATGTGGGCTTCCTCCCCAACAACTTGATGGTTGATTATTTGAATGCCTACCTGCATCCTTAAAGTATAGGTTCTCTGCCCAAAACCATAAATTTAATAAACATTTTACTCTTGTCTGGATATTATATGTTCTAAAGCCTAAGTTATAAAATTATGGTTTAAGTTGATATTAAAGAGGTTTTGGATCTTCTTAAAATATTCTATAATTACTTAATAAAGGAAAATAACATATTTAAAAACATCTATCTGAAAATTAAAACTAATCATATATTTAAAACCATTAGTCTATATCTAAACTTTTATTAATTTAAAATTCAACCAAATTGCGAGGGCCCCACTTGTCAATTTTTTATATATCATGACCATATAGAAATTCACCTATAAAATACATAATAAAGAAAATGAATTAAATTTTGAAGTTCTACTGAAAAGGTCATCACAACAATATTTAAACATACTTTTAAAACTTTCGTATAACATAGTAATAACATATCTTAACTCTCTATAAAAATTTAATCATTATATATTCCACTATGCCTACTCAACATCTAACTCCTACCTCCTATTTTAATTCGAGTATAAAGTTTTTTGCCATTTTATTTCCAATACCTACTCCCTGTTTTAGTTCGAGTAAATGGTTTATCCTTTTCACCCCACACAAAGGACAAATTGGGCTATTTTTCTATTGTATTTGAATGAACCAATAGATAACTCGACCTACCTCAAGATTTGGGTTGGAGTCTTTCAAATTTTAATATATCTCAAACTCTTCATTTTCCAACTACCATAGTGAAGGCACTGATAAACCAATTAAAAGCACACTGTGCATCATAATTGATATGCCAACCAAGTGCATTGGGTTCTAAATAAAAATTTGAATTTTATGAGGTTGAAGGAAAAATGCAACCAACATAGGTTAAATACAAAACATATCCAAATTCCTATTTGGTTTTAGGCCATTTCCTATTGAGCGCTTCAACTGCCATATTTACATTTCGAAATGATTCTTGATTGAGGTGAACTACCGTAAAATTAAACCTATTTTGAAGCTACATTATTTTATCCATAAATTTAGACCAGCAAACGTTCTTTTTAACATTTCAAATTAGAGATTTTGCATCCTTGTTTTCTATCATAATGGGCTCAGCTACCACATCTGAAAGATGATGGCGTGCCTCTACCGCAATACACTCAAGTACGCAATCCTAATTAAAAATGAAGCTCCTATATCAACCCAACCGCTCTAAATGACACACTAAGCTAAAATGAATGCCATATCAAAGGCTTCCTATCTATTGAGAGTATTCTGTGAGAGCATTCTATTATAATCAAACTTTATTCATTCATTTACAATGTATATTGCGTATCCAAAGCCATCTATAATTTGAGAATATCCAATGAGGGAATTCTATAATAAATAAATTTTGTCCATTAAATTACATTTTTTCACAGATAATCTCCAGTCTACTTTAAATCTAAAACATATAATCCAAATGTAAATTTTTAAATGAAAATCTCTTCCTCCTAAATAATTATGAAATAAAACTCTAAATGGCTTATCTTCTCTCAGCATTTTTTTTTTAGAAATAAAAATTACAAACTCTAATTACTATTTCATCAGAACATATTCAAATAAAACCCTTCGCTATACAAGCCACCTTCGTTTAAAAAAAAAAAAAGAATATCAACATTACTTAAACAAAGGTATTCTATTCATTTTCCAGATAGTTAAATCTTTGTTTACCCAGTATCTTAACATACATGAACATCAATAACTCTTTAAACATAATTACGAGTTCCTACACCCTACTGCTGTTGGTTATCATGCTATTCAAAGAGAAATTCATGTAATGTGTATCTTTATGATTATTCGGCGTTTCCAGAGTCAGAGCAGGCGGTCTACACATGAAATGCAAGCTATACCTAAATGATTTTCTTTCATATGCACAACAAGAGCAATATTTTCATCTATCAAACTATTTGAAATCATATAAAAAGGAAAACACGAATTGAAGCATTTTCAGAAACAATTTTCCTTCAACAAAAACCATCGAAATTCTTTGTAAGAAAAATACACTTTTTTATTTCTTTCTTTAAATATTAATTCCAAGAAAGGGGCAAGACTCACGATAAGACCAGTTCGTTCCTTTGTCTGTGATTATTTCTCCAGCATTTCCTAATGATCACTTTTTTTCTCTCCTTCTGCCCTCCTTAATATCTCCTTTATAAAGTAAAACCCCAATATTTGTATACAACAACTGTTGTTAAGCATGCAAATCCCATTCGAAAGCTTGCCAAGTGGTATGTAGAAAGCCGCGTCATTCTATTGAAATTATATTATTTCTCAACAACATCCATACTATGTTAAATAAATTTATTTATTATAAATATATTTCCTTTTTATTTTTATTCTGATTATTATATCTTTTAAATTTATTTTACTTTTACCCATGATAGAAATATACATTTATATATTTTTATATTTCATTTAATATTATCTATTTATAATTATTTTTTTATTTACTTGTCAATATATTATATTACTAAATTTTCCTTTATTATTATTATTATTTTTTACTATATATATATTTTAAATATATTTTATTTATTTCCAATTTAACCAAACAACCTAAAGATGCATTCTACATGAAATGCAACTACATGGGCCGCTGATGGATGCATTACCTCTAGGATACTTAGATCCAATTTATAGCAAATACTCCACTGCTCATCATTTCTCTGGACTTACCTTAAGCCGAATAACCTTTTCCATTATTTGAAGGACGATATCCCATCTCCGAGCTGCTTTTTCGTAGACAACCACCTGCTCTTGCATCCAAAAATATATTAGTAGTATCTCATACTTACAATTAATATAAGTAAAACAAGAATCACATTTGTGGGATTGTGACATAATTCCCCCCTAAGACTAAACACAGTTCCTGTGTTTGTAGTGTAAATCATCAAAAATAATTCTTATAAGCAAATTCAAGACATAATATTAGTTCAACACAAATCAACATGTTTTAACATTTATACACAACAAAATTAATCAATTTTTCTTTACAAAAACATGTTCTTTGTCATTGCTCAAACAAAAATAGTATCTGTATTTTCATCATATCTACATCCTCCTAGGTGGCATTGTTTTTTGAGTAATGGTCCCATTGGACCTGACACTGATCAATGTTCCTTTTTATTAGTTGCTTAGTCCTGTAGCAAAGAATTTTTATTAGTCACACTTCAATGTGCAGAGGATCAGTCATCTACAAACGGTCAACATTCAAAATATAAGAAGGATCCAATATGTATTTCTTGAGGAGATACACATGGAAAGTATCATGAATTTTGGACAAGTTGGGAGTTAAGGCCAGTTTGTAATCTACTGGGCTAATTTTGTCAATAATGGTAAATGGTCCTACAAATCTCGGGCTGATTTTGGAGAATTTGATTGAGCTTTTAGCGGGTTTGAATCTCAAAAATGCTCTTTCTCCCACAACAAATTCCCTCGGAGTTCATTTCAGCTCAACATAACTCTTTTTTTGATCAAAGGCTTCCTTAAGCCTAAGTCGAATTTCATTTAATTGTTCCTCCATTTCTTTCACCATATCCAACTCGATCATTACCCGATCCTCCGGATTGCTCCAAGATAAAGGTGTTCTGCACCTTCTCCTGTACAGTGCCTCAAAATGTGCCATTTTTAATGAGGCATGATACCCATTATTATAGGTAAATTCTACTAGGAACAGGTAGTCCTCCCATTTTATTTGATGGTCCATACAGTACATTCGCAACATATCTTCCAGAAATTGGTTAACATTTTTTGTCTGACCATTGGTTTCAAGATGATATGTAGTACTGATATTAAGTTTCATTCCCCATGCTTTGTGTAATGCCTGCCAAAAATCAGATGTAAATAATGAATTCCTATCTGATATGATTGTTTCTAGAAACCCGGGCAGCCGTACCACTTCCCTGGAAAATTTTTGAGCCACTATAGGAGCCCCATATTTAACGTTTCCAGTAAGGAAATGTGCCACTTTAGTTATTTTATCAACTACTACCAGAATAACATCATGCTGGAAACGATTCTTAGGCAACCCAACTATGAAATCCATAGATACAACCTACCATTTATATTCTGGAATTTCATGGGAATATAGGCATCCTACGGGATGCAAATGTTTCACCTTTACTCTCTAGTATTCCAATAATTTTGCCACAAATTCAGTGATATCCTTCTTCATCCCTGGCCAATAATAATACCTTCTCAAATTTTCATGCATCTTAACATAGCCCGGGTGTGTGAAGTATGGAGCATAGTGTGCCTCCTATAGTAACTTGCTTCTGAGGTTCTGGTCATTAGGTACTACCATCCTATTTCTAAAATATAATGTGTTTTCTCAAATTCTAAATTATTTTGCTTTTTCGAAACCTTTTCGTATCAATTCTCGATATTTTTGAGAAAATTCATCTTGAGATTGTAGGTTTCTTATCTGTTCAATTATATCAAACTAAAATTATGCCATAGCAAAGATATGTCTTCTCCTACTCAATGCATCAGCTAGCTTGTTTTATTTTCCCTTAATATACTCAATGCCAAAATTATATTCTGCTAAAAACTCCATCCAACGTCTCTGCCTGGCATAGAGCATTGGTTGAGTAAAGATGTACCTCAAGCTTTGATGATTAGTTTGGAGATCAAATGGTTTGCCTAGTAGGTAGTGATGCCACACCTTAAGAGCATGCACCATTGTTTCTAATTCTAGATTATGTGTGGCATAATTCAGTTCATGCTTCTTAAGTTTATAAGATTCATAAGCTATTACATTCTCTTCTTGCATGAGAACCCCACCAATTCCTTCTATGGAGGCATCAGTGCATACAGTAAATGGAAGTTTAGGATATGGTATTTTAAGAATTGGTGTTGTTGTTAACTTTTCCTTGAGTGTCCTGAAGGCCTCCTCACAATGTTCAGACCACTTAAAAGCTTTTCCCTTCTTTTGTAAATTGGTTATTGGATAAGATATTTTGGAAAAGTTCTTGATAAAGCATTGGTAATACCCAACCATTCCCATAAAACTTCGTACCTCAGACACATTCATAGGGGTTGGCCAATCAATGATGGCTTCTATCTTCTTTGGATCTACAGATACTCCTTCAGCTGAAATTACATGTCCTAGATACTGTACCCGAGAAGTGTAGAACTCACACTTGGATAATTTTCCATACAACTAGTTCTTTCTAAGTATTTCAAGAACAATCCTCATGTGTTGATCGTGTTCCTCCCTATTCTTGGAATAGATCAGTATATCATCTAGAAATATCAATACAAACTGATCTAACTGTTCTCAAAATACACTATTCATGAGGTTCATAAAAGTTGTTGGGGCATTAGTCAATCCAAAAGGTAGGACTGTGAATTCATAATGGCCATACCTAGTTCAAAAAGTTGTTTTATGGGTATCTTCTTCTTGAATTTTAACTGATGATAACCAGACCTAATATCAATTTTTGAGAATATCGTAGCTCCCTTCAACTGGTCAAACAAGTTATCTATCCTGGGTAGATAATACTTATTTTTAACGGTCATTTTGTTAAGCATCCTATAGTCAATATAGATTCTCAAAGTCCCATCCTTCTTCTTCATGAATAAAACTGGTGCACCCTATGTAGAGACACTATATTTTATGTATCCTTTCTCCAATAGATCCTGAAGCTGAGTTTTGAGTTCCTACAATTCTATTGTGGTTATTCTATAGGGTGCTCGAGCTATTGGTGTAGCATCAGGAAAAATTTCTATTGAGAAGTCAAATTCTCGTTTGGGTGGTAGTCCAGGCAAGTCTTCTGGAGAAACATCTCAGAAATAATTTAGCACTGGATAGGTCTGAAAAAGACTTGTGCTAGACTCAATCTCCTCTTTATTATTAAGTTTAATTACAAAGACTCTACTTCATTTTCTGATGGCTCTTTTAACTTGCATGGATATTAGAAAGTGTGGTTCCACTGACTCTCGTACACAAAAAATTTGAATTCTTTGCTTGGAGTTGTTAGTGAAATCCATCCACCTATCTTCGAAGTTTAATAACGCCTTATGAGCCTTGAGCCAATCAACCCCTAGAATTATGTCAAAGGCATGTAGAGATGCTACATAAAGATGCCAACTAACCTTTACCTAAGGTAATGTTATCTGAGGATCAAATAAACACTGATCTATAGTATAGGTTTACCCAGAGCCATACTCAACCTTCCACCCATTAGCCATAAATCTAGGTTTTTCTGGTATGTCTCTCAAAATATTAGGAGAAATAAAACTATCAGTTGCTCCTGAATCAATCAAAATTCTTACATTTTTATTGTAAATTTTACCATTCATTAGAAAAGGTGTAGCTTGACCACTGAGTTTAGAGTTACCTATTGTAGCATAAATCTTATGAACTGGCTTTGTAGATTCCTTTCTTCTGTCAGATCTCTTAGGACACTTATCGACATAATGGGGCTCCTCATAGATCCAACAACCAGTCCAAGGTGCTTTCTCCTTCTTGTCTCCCTCATAGCTTTCTTGAATATTAGTTCTAGCTTTCTGACCATTCCTATTGTCGAAGTTTCCTTTATCCTAGCCAAGGTTATTATGATTCCTATTCCCTTGGTACTTAATTTTATTTTTATCAAATATGTTCCTATTTTCATTTCACCCCTTATTGCTCCTATTTTTATCCCACTTAACTGTGCCTATATTTTTCTTTTTCTGGAGTTCCTCCTTGTCAGAGGGCTTTTGATAGTAGGCCCTTTTGACTTTGTAATTTTCTTCATACTGTCTGGCCATATCACAAGCAACAATCAGAGTTGTTGGTTTAAGCATGAGAATCAGGTGTCCGATCTTCGGGTGAAGCCCTAAAAGAAATTTTTGGACTTTAATCTCAGTCCTTTGTTCATACTCAGGCATATACTTAAGCAATTGCATGAATCGCTGATAATATTCGGTAATAGTCATGTTGCCTTGAGTCAATCTAGAAAATTCTGTGGTTTTCTCTAGGTAAAATTGGGGAGACAGATATCTTTCCTTAAACATTGTTACAAAGTTTTCCCATGGCACATCTACTGCTTCTACATTGTGGGTTTTTCTATACGTGTCCCACCAGTCAACAGCTACTCTGAATAATAAAAAAACTACATAGGAAGTTTTTGATTTGGAGGAAAGGGTTCTAACAACAAAATATGCTTCTAGGCTATTTAACCATCTCTCAGCCTCCTCCCCATCCCATTTACCATAAAATTTAGCAATATCAATCCTACGCATGTCCTTATCCAATTCAGTACCCACTTGTCTTCTCTTGGGATCCATTTCTTCAATAAACGTCATTTGCTTTCCTTTTGACAAATTTTCTATTATCTTTTGTTGTTATGATATTATTTCCTATTGCTATGTCATTTGTGCTTTTTGTTGCTCCATATGTTCTAGCATTTGTGCCCTTTGTTGAGCCATATGTTCCATCATTTGGACCCTTTTATGGTCCATTTGCTTCTTCTGCTGACTCATCTATTCTTGCATCAGTTGCATCATCCGAGTCATTTTATCTTCCTTTGGCATTGGATCCTTTTCCCTCCTTATCATCCGAAGAGACTTTGTAGTTTCCTCTATAGCTCTTGTCCTTACAAATCATCTAAGGACCTACTTAGGATTCTCATCCAACCCTTCCCACTGTGCTGCCACAAGTTTTGAGGAACTAGCCCTTAATCCAGATGCCATTGCCTATTTCAGAAAGAGCTTTGTTAATTTATTTTGTTTTTAGAACCTAAAATGAGTCACAAATTTGTATTTTGATATTATAAGGTTTTGTTTATCTAATAATTCTTTTGCTCTAATACCAACTGTAAAAACCCAAGTTAACCCACTTGGTTTCATAATACATAAAGATAAAATTTTCAAAAATTCTTTTCAACCTTATCAAGTACAAGCATGCTAAATATTCACAGAAGCCATCTCGCTGCAGACGATATATCCATGAGATTGATATTGGCCAATTATCGATAATTTTACCTTTTAAATACTTCTTGTCCTAACCCAAGACTCTAAGTATTGACAGGGGTTTTACTTTCCAGGGCCCATTTCACCTGAAAGTTGAACGCTTTCTCCCTATATCATTAATGTTGATACTAGCATATGCATGCTGAAGTTGACGCATATTCACTTCCCTCAATTATGATATGAGTCCTATCACTACCCTGATAGCACTCCATAAGTCTTATTTGTAAGACGCCCATTTTATTATGCGAATACCTATTTGGTTATAAGATATTATGTTCATATACTTGATGGGTTTTCCCAGGAATTATACCCATTTCATAACTCCTGTATCTCCCACTCTTTTATTTTAGAGTCTGGAAAACCTTGTCAAGATGTGGGCTTCCTCCCCAACAACTTGATGGTTGATTATTTGAATGCCTACTCACATCCTTAAAGTATAGGTTGTCTTCCCACAACCATAAATTTAATAAACCTTTTGCTCTTGTCTGGATATTATATGTTCTAAAGCCTAAGTTATAAAATTATGGTTTAAGTTGATATTAAAGAGGTTGTGGCCCTTCTTAAAATATTCTATAATTACTTAATAAAGGAAAATAACATATTTAAAAACATCTATCTAAAAATTAAAACTAATCATAGATTTAAAACCATTAGTCTATATCTAAACTTTTATTAATTTAAAATTCAACCAAATTGTGAGGGCCCCACTTGTCAAATATTTCATATATCATGACCATATAGAAATTAACCTATAAAATACATAATAAAGCAAATGAATTAAATGTTTATTTTTTATTGGAAAGGTCATCACAACAATATTTAAACATACTTTTAAAACTTTCGTATAACATAGTAATAACATATCTTAACTCTCTATAAAAATTTAATCATTCTATATTCCACTATGCCTACTCAACACCCGACTCCTACCTCCTATTTTAATTCAAGGATAATTTTTTTTGTGATTTTCTTTTCAATACCTACTCCCTGTTTTAGTTCGAGTAAATGGTTTATCCTTTTCACCCCATGCCAAGGACAAATTGGAATATTTTTCTATTGTATTTGAATGAACCAATAGATAACTCTACCTGCCTCGAGATTTGGGTTGGAGTCTTTCAAAGTTTAATATATCTCAAACTCTTTGTTTTACAACTACCATAGTGAAGGAGCTAATAAACCAATCAAAAGTGCACAATACATCATAATTGATACGTAAACCAAGTGCATTAGGTTCTAAATATAAATTTGAATTTTATGAGGTTGAAGGAAAAATGCAACCAACATAGGTTAAATACAAAACACATCCAAATTTCTATTTGGTTTCAGGCCATTTCCTATTGAGCGCTTCAACTGCCATATTTACATTATAGAATGATTCTTGATTGAGGTGAACTGCCCTAAAATTAAACCTATTTTTAAGCTACATTATTTTGTCCATAATTTTAGACCGAAAAACGTTCTATTTAACATTTCAAATTAGAGATTTTACATCATTTTTTTCTATCAGAATGGGCTCAGCTACCACATATGAAAGATGATAACATGCCTCTGTCGCAATACACTCAAGTACACAACCCTAATTAAAAATGAAGCTCCTATATCAACCCAACCGCTCTAAATGATGCACTAAGCTAAAACGAATACCATATCAAAGGCTTCCTATCTATTGAGAGTATTCTGTGAGAGCATTCTATAACCAAAATAACTAAGCAATAAAATAAATGTAACACAAAGAAATGAGAATTGCCAAAATTGTTTTCTTTATTGATTTTGATACAATTATTACAAATTTTTTTTGGATTGCCCCAAATGTGTTGAGACAATGCTACAATGCTCTCTATGTATTAATACAATTTGATAGAATGAGGGTTTCCCAAATCTTCAGGGGCTCGTGCTATTCATTCTTCCAACTACAATCTAAGGTGAGTGGAATTTGATATCCAGCAAGGGACCACTCCAGCTTCAACAACTTCTCCAAGATACCTGTCACCTACACACATTCAAACCAACAAAGGGGATTAGTAGCACCTGTATATTTGAGCAATAAAATCAATGCTATGCATAAAACCTAAGCATATAATTATACGAAACAAATGACATTAATAATGAACAAATAAATCCTTACTAACATAAAAATTGCTGATCTTGGCCATGCGTATGATTTCATACTTGGGACTGTGGAACTGTGAAAGCATGGTTGTGGGCTGGAAACCACAGACTTGCAATTGTGAAACCACAGACCTGCGGTTGTGAAACCACGAATGCACATTTTTTATTGTGAAACCATAGACAGATGATTTCGGCTGAAGAACAGATTGCCTCGAGATTCGAACCAATGGTACAAAATTACGCAAATGCTCACAATTTATCATTAGGTCTAGATCAATTTCGACAGCCTGTCGGTATGCAAATTCAACTCCCTTTTCTTGGTGGACTAATGGTGCTTTTATAGGCCTCTTGGGGTTTTGGATGGAAATGGGAGGTGGCAAGCCCAACTTGCCAAGTGGTAAATCTGGACTGCAAGGTGGAAGGGGGCAGTTATAGTGAGTCATCCAGTGTGCCTCAGTTTACTAGGGTGATGTGGCTTCAAGTGGAGTGGGATATGGGATGCTATTTTATGTGAAGGGACAAGGGGACAAAAACAAATGAGTTGTGGCATAGGTGTTGGGAATCTGCCCCATGTGCAAGGACAAGGGGGACAATAGTGGGTAAGATGTGGCAAGGGTATTGGATGAAGTGTCCAAGACACATGTCCAATGGGTAGGCTAGGTATCCTAGGGTGATTTTCCAGATTTAATAAATTAGAAAAATAGGATAATGTGCAGGATTTTATATCCCTAAGTTAGAACTTAGGCATATATTTTTTATTATGCAGGATTTGATGGTGGGGTGGCAAATGTGGTTTAGAAGTTGTTGGATTTTGGTGTCTACACATTCTATTATAATCAAACTTTATTCATTCATTTACAATTTATATTGAGTATCCAAAGCCATCTATAAATTGAGAATATCCTATGAAGGAATTCTATAATAAATAAATTTTGTCCATTCAATTATGTTGTTTTTCGTAGATAATATCCAATCTACTTTCAATCTACAACATATAATCCAAATGTAAATTTTTAAAAGAAAATATCTTCCTCCTAAACAATTATGAAATAAAACTCTAAATGGCTTGTCTTCTCTCAAAATATTTTTTTTTAGAAATAAAAATTACAAACTCTAATTACTATTTCATCAGATCATATTCAAATAAAACCCTGCGCTATACAAGCCGCCTTCATTTAAAAAAAGAAAAGAATATCAACAGGACTTAAACAAAGGTATTCTATTCTTTTTCTAGATAGTTAAATCTCTATTTACCTAGTATCTTAACATACATGAACATCAATAACTCTTTAAACATAATTACAAGTTCCTACACCCTGCTGCTGTTGGTTATCAAGCTATTCAAAGAGAAATTTGTGTAATATGTATCTTTATGATTATTCGGCGTTTCCAGAGTCAGAGCAGGCAGTCTACACATGAAATGTAAGATATACCTAAATGCTTTTATTTCATATGCACAACAAGAGCAATATTTTCATCTATCAAACTATTTGAAATCATATAAAAAGGAAAACATAAATTCAAGCATTTTTAGAAACAATTTTCTTTCAACAAAAACCATCGAAAATCTTTGTAAGAAAAGATACACTTTTTTTATTTCTTTAAATATTAATTCCAAGGAAGGGGCAAGACTCATGATAAGACCGGTTCGTTCCTTTGTTTGCGATTATTTCTCCAACGTTTCCTAATGATCGCTTTTTTTTCTCTCCTCCCCCCCTCCTTACTATCTCCTTTATAAAGTAAAACCCCAATCTTTGTATACAACAATTGTTGTTAAGCATGCAAATCCCATTCGAAAGCTTACCAAGTAGTATGGAGAAATCCGCGTCATTCTATTGAAATTATATTATTTCTCAACAACATCCATATTATGTTAAATACATTTATTTATTATAAATATATTTCCTTTTTAATTTTTTTTTATATATTTTAAATTTATTTTACTTTTACCCATATTTTTATATTTCATTTAACCTTATTTATTTATAATTATTTTTTTATTTACTTGTCAATATATTATATTACTAAATTTTCCTTTATTATTATTATTTTTTACTATATATATATATTTTTAAATATATTTTATTTATTTCCAATTTAACCAAACAACCTAAAGATGCATTCCACATGAAATGCGACTACATGGGCCGCTAATGGATGCATTGCCTCTAGGATACTTGGATCCAAATTATGGCAAATACTCCACCACTCATCATTTCTTAGGACTTACCTTAAGTCGAATAACCTTTTTTATTATCTGAATGATGATATCCCATATCCGAGCTGCTTTTTGGTAGATAACCACTTACTCCTGCATCCACAAATATATTAGCAGTATCTCATCCTTACAGTTAATATAAGTAAAACAAGAATCACATCTTTGGGATTGTGACAATATATATATCAAATGGCTAATATTTGGTGTCTGCAAATACCCCTTTTTGTATTGCATTGTGTAAAATACAATTCGGTGAAAAAATAAGAGACACCTGGTTTTATTGAAGAAATTGATTTTTTTTGTTGCCTTAGCATGAATATGGAATGATCAATGAATTATTTTTTTCGATTACTCTCCTAATCGGCAAATGGGTGAAAGATGAAATCCATGAGCTAATTGACCAAATGTGGATGATGAAAGGGGTGTGATTTGATGGATGCAAATGTTTAAAATCAAGATCAAATTGGTTATCCCAAGTTGGAGGTAGATCTATGTTGTTGAAACTTTACTTTCAGCATGATATGCAATTTTGTTGTTTTTTGATGAACCAACCAGTGTAGGTAAGCATATGGTAGAGGTGGAGGTTTTTTTTACCACCTCACTTATGTAGACTATGTTTTAAACCCGTATAATGGTCTGGTTCATACCATTTTGTAATTTGTGAAAGGTTTTCGCTTTTACAATACCTACAGAGATGACTTATGATAGCTTTGAGAAAATTTTCTTGAACATAGTCACACTCAAAAATTGAGGGACCAAAATGATTTGATTTTAAACATGGTACCATGGGATGATGATTTGGATGTATTGATGTGATGAATTTCTAAATTTTTGAGGCTAATTTGATGGTATTTTTTATTATTTATTATTATTTTTAAACAAGTGTCCTTATGGTGATCTACCCATCCTACCAAATTGCATGGATAACCAATCACTGCAACTACCAAGTATTAAGAGTAAATCACTATATACGAGGTTCACTTGAGACTATAATCTATGATAAAAAAGCAAACTCTAAGTTATTGCAAGAAAGAAAATGTTATTCTAAATGTTGACTAGAGGTATTTGGTGCTTATAGATCTTTTTAAAATGACTAAAGGGGTTCAATTCTCTTTGGAGTTTTTTTGAATTGTAATGTGATCAAAGGGGTTAAGTGCCTTTGGAGCATTTTGATTGAAACTATGACCAAAGGGGTTAGGTTCCTTTGGGGCTTTCTGAATTGATTTTCCCTAAGGAGTGTTTCCTTTGGAGCATTTTAAATTGAATTGACTAAAGGAGCATTTCCTTTGGAGCCTTTTAAATTGAACTAACCAAAGGAGAGTTTCCTTTGGAGCCATTTGAATTGAATTGACCAAATGAGTGCTTCCTTTTGAGGTTTATAAATTGAATTGACCAAAGGAGTGCTTCCTTTAGAGCTTTTTTAAATTGAATTGACCAAAGGAGTGCTTCCTTTGGAGCTTTTTTGAATTGAATTGACCAAAGGAGCACTTTCTTTGGAGATTTTTGGATTGAATTGACAAAAGGAGTGTTTTATTTGGAGCTTTTTGAATTGAATTGACCAAAGAAGTACTTCCTTTGGAGCCTTTTGAATTTAATTGACCAAAGGAGTGCTTACTTTGGATATTTTTGAATTGAATTGACCAAAGAAGTGCTTCCTTTTGAGCTTTTTGAAATGAATTGAGTAAAGAAGTACTTCCTTTGGAGCCTTTTGAATTGAATTGACCAAAGAAGTACTTCCTTTGGAGCCTTTTGAATTGAATTGACCAAATGAGTGCTTCCTTTGGAGCTTTTTTTGGATTAAATTGACCAAAGGAGCATTTCCTTTGGAGCTTTTTTTGAATTGAATTGACCAAAGGAGCGCTTCCTTTGGATCTTTTTGAATTGAATTGATCAAATGAGTGTCTCCTTTAAAGCTTTTTGAATTGAATTAACCAAAGGAGCATTTTATTTTAAGCCTTTAGAATTTAATTGACCAAAGGAGTGCTTCCTTTGGAGTGTTTTGGATTAAATTGACCAAAGGAGTGTTTCCTTTGGAGATTTTTGAATTGAATTGACCAAAGGAGAGTTTTCTTTGGAGCCTTTTGAATTGAATTGACCAAAGGAACATTTCCTTTGGAGTATTTTGAATTTAATTGACCAAAGGAGTGTTTCCTTTGGAGCGTTTTGGATTGAATTAACCAAAGGAGTGTTTCCTTTGGAGATTTTTGAATTGAATTGACCAAAGGAGTGTTTCCTTTGGAGCCTTTTTGAATTGCATGTGATTAAAGGAGCATTTCCTTTGGAGCATTTTGAATTAAATTAACTAAAAGGGTTAGGTGCCTTTGGAGCCTTCTGAATTAAATTGACTAAAGGAGTTAGGTGCAGAACATTTTGAATTGAATTGACCAAAGGAGGATTTCCTTTGGAGCTGTTTATATTGAATTGACCAAAGGAGTGTTTCCTTTGGAGCTTTTTGAATTGAATTGACCAAAGGAGTGTTTCCTTTGGAGCTTTTTGAATTGAATTGACCAAAGGAGTGTTTTTATAGAGCTTTTTGAATTGAATTGACTAAAGGAGTGTTTCCATTGGAGCATTTTTGAATTTCATGTGACTAAAGGAGTATTTCCTTTGGAGCCTTTTGAATTGAATTAAACAAAGGGGTTAGGTGTCTTTGGAGCCTTTTGAATTGAATTAACCAAAGGAGCATTTCCTTTGGAACCTTTTTGAATTTTGGTATGCATGTGATGAAATGAATGTATTATGAATGAATGCAATTGGTGGTGTATACAAATGAACGAATGGTGTTGCCTTATTAATTTTTATTTGATGAGGTTTGAACCATTATTTAATAGATTTTGCCTTTATTGCTTCATTAGGAATGCCAACATCTAATTATGAAATATGGAGTGAATCATGAACTTTGTAAGATATGGCGATGATATAGAATGCAAGATTATTTTTGTAGAATTGTTTTACAAAGACTTAGACATCCTAATTACCTCAAACAAACTGGTAAAACAAAGTTAAATTTTTCAAAGACTAATTGTGTGTACAATGAAATTTTATTTACCAATCATGAGCATGGTAATGAATCAAGCTAATCAAGAACCACTATATGTGAAAGTAAATTAGTTTACCTATATTGAATAAGGTGAGATCAATCTAGATATGAAGAGAACCAAGAAGTTATCTTGTCCTTATATGCATTTAGAGGTCTCCTCAAGAGATGTGTCACCACACATGAGCATAGTCCAAGGGTAGGATCTTAAATCTTTGAGAAATCAGATTCTTAATCATTCAAATCAAGTCCTGATGAGAATGATACCCTATCCTTACTACTTGAAGCCCAGTTATTATTATTTATTTATAAATTGAGTTAGAGCTTTGGGGAATCATATCCTCAACCACTCAAATTGATTTTTTGTGAGGATTTAATCCTATACCTACTACTCATGCTTTAATGATTTCTATTTTGATGATAAAAGGTAGATCTTGGAGATATTAGATTCTCAACCACTCGAATTGAGTCTTGATGAGAATTTCACCCTTATCCTTACTGCTCTTATCTTGTATTTTTATAAAGTTTTGTTAGTAGTGAAAACCACTATTTTTATTGTTACTTTGAACTATACATAATTGGACAAGCGAGAAGAACATTTTGCATCAATGTTCAACCCAAATCATGTTGTCATACCTCTATGACAGAAGATGTTATTAATAAGTGTAATATGTGTTAGGTTAAAAACAATTGAGTTAATTCTAGAACTCAAGGTTTTCTTAGTGAAAATTGTGCTTTGATCCAAGATAAAACTTGATATTTAATAAAGGTTGCTTGAAACACTAGGAGTGGCTGAGTGATCAATTTTTTTTTATGTTCATGAGTTTTGGATTCCTAAATAGGACTAATGCTAGATTGAAAGTACCTCTAGTTAAGGTGACAAGACTTGTTGGACTAATAATTATCCAAATTGAGTGAATGACAACTAGTATGGCAGGTGACATGAATGGATGCAAATGATACAAATGTGTGAATGTAGTGTAAGTGGAATGAATGAGTTATGAATGCATGAATGGATGCATAAAATGCAATGTGAATGAAATTTTTTATTGTTGTTTTATGATGATTGTTTGATGTGATGTTGATTTATGAGGAAGGTGCAATATCTTAAGCACCCCTAGTTTATTGATTTTTTATTGGGGAAGGTGTGATACTTTGAAGATACCTAAGTAGATTGTTTGCTTGATTGATTGTTGATTATTTCACATGTTAGATTACCTAATTGATTTGAATTGATTGATTGGTGGGGAAGGTGTGAGACCTTGAACCTCCCCTAGTTGTTTGATGATGTGATGTGATTTATGGGGAAGGTGTGATACCTTGAGAATCCCAAGTTGCTTGATATCGATAACAACCCCACACTTCTTATAGGGAATGGCCTCTATTCTAAGGACATAAAATTAAATTGCTTGATGTAGGGAGTGATCCCTCACTTCTTGTAGGGAGAAGCCTCTATGCTAAGGACATGAAAATTAAATTACTTGATGTAGGGAGTGATTCCTTGCTTCTTATACTGGGCAAAATCTATGCTAAGGATATGAAAAGTAAATTGCTTGATGTAGGGAGTGACCCCTCACTTCTTGTATGGAGTGACCTTTGAAATGAAATATAAATTTCTTGATGTAGGGAGCAACCTCTCACTTCTTGTAGGGAGAAACCTATGACATGAAATGTAAATTGCTTGATGTAGGGAGAAACCCCTCACTTCTTGTAGGAAGTGATCTCTAACATTAAATGTAAATTGCTTGATGTAGGAAGCGACCCCATATTTCTTGTAGGGAGCGACCTATGACATGAAATGTAAATTAATTGATGTAGAGAGTGACCCCTCACTTCTTGTAGGGAGCAACCTTTGAAATGAAATATAAATTGCTTTATGTAGGGAGCAACCCCTCACTTATTGTAGGGAGTGACCTCTAACATGAAATGTAAATTTATTTATGTAGGGAGAAATACCTCACTTATTGTAGAGAGCAACCTCTGACATGAAATGCAAATTGCTTGATGTAGGGAGTGACCCCTCGCTTCTTGTAGGGACCAAAATCTAACATGAAATGTAAATTTCTTGATGTAGGGAGTGACCCCTTGCTTCTTGTAGAGAAAAATATTTGACATGAAATGTACATTACTTGATGTAGGGAGTGACCCCTTGCTTCTTATAGGGAGTGACCTCTGACATGAAATGTAAATTACTTGATGTAGAGAGCGATCTATCATTTCTTGTAGGGAGCAACCTTCGACATGAAATGTAAATTGCTTGATGTAGGGAGCGACCCCTTGCTTCTTGTAGAGAGCGTCCACTAACATGAAATGTAAATTGCTTGATGTAGGGAGTGACCCCTTGCTTCTTGTAGGGAGTGACCTCTGACATGAAATGTAAATTTCTTGATTTAGGGAGTGACCCTTTGCTTCTTGTAAGGAGTGACCTATGACATGAAATATAAATTTCTTTATGTAAGGAGTGACCCCTCGCTTCTTATATGGAATGACCTCTAACATGAAATGTTAATTTTTTTATGTAGAGAGAAACCTCTCGCTTCTTATAGGGAACAACCTCTAACATGAAATGTAAATTGTTTTATGTAGGGAGTGACCCCTCACTTCTTATAGGGAGAAACCTCTGATATTTTATGTAAATTTATTGATGTAGAGAGCAACCCATCACTTCTTGTAGGGAGTGACCTCTGACATAAAATGTAAATTGCTAGATGTAGGGAGTGACCCCTTGCTTCTTGTAGGGAGTGACCTCTGACATGAAATGTAAATTTATTGATGTAGGGAGTGATCCCTTGCTTATTGTAGGGAGTGACCTATGACATGAAATACAAATTGCTTGATGTAAGGAGGGACCCCTCACTTCTTGTAGAGAGTGACATCTAACATAAAATATAAATTGATTAATGTAGGGAGTGACCCATCACTTCTTTTAGGGAGTGACCACTGACATGAAATATAAATTGTTTGATGTAGGGATTGATCCCTTGCTTCTTGTAGGTTGTGATATCTTGATATAGGGAGTGATACCTTGCTTCTTGTAGGGAGCAACCTCTAACCTAAAATTTAAATCTCTTTATATAGGGATAAACCCCTCACTTCTTGTAAGGAGTGATCTTTGACATTAAATGTAAATTACTTTATGTAGGGAGAAACCCCTCACTTCTTATAGGGAGCAACCTCTAACATGAAATATAAATTGTTTGATGTAGGGAGAAACCCATGGATTTTTTAGGGAGCGACCTCTGAAATGAAATGTAAATTACTTAATGTAGGGAGTGACCCCTTACATATTATAGAAAGCAACCTCTAACATGAAATGTAAATTGCTTGATGTAGGGATCAACCCCTCGCTTCTTGTAGGGAGTGATCTCTGACATGAAATGTAAATTTCTTGTAGGGAGCGACCCCTCACTTCTTGTAGGGAGAGATATTTGACATGAAATGTAAATTATTTAATGTAGGGAGCTACCTGTCACTTCTTATGAGAAGTGACCTCTGGTTATACCCCTATTGGAGCTACACTTGATTGTAATCCTATTGGTTTCGTACTGAAATATCCTCTAGTTGTTGTTGGGGCACTTGAGTGTACCCGTATCATGTTGGCACATGAATGTGCATTTGTTGTTTAAATTTTAATGTTTTTGTGTTGGTTAAAATTTTGTTTGAACCAATGTTTTTTAGACAATTTGGTTTGATGATTTTTTTAATTGTGTAAAACAATATATGTTGACAACTTTTGACCAGTTTTTTATTTTTTGTTCAATGTTTCCAAGTAACGAAACATAAATATGCAATAATTGCACTTTAAGAATTGAAATCACCTTGAAAATGTACACAAAATATGCTTTGTATTTGTGTGTTGAAAATATCTCAGAATCAGCTTTACAACACAACTTTTGAAACTAAAATTTGGTACTCTAAGAACAAATTATGCCAAAATGAATTTGTTGATTTTTTTTAATGTTTTATTTTGTAAATTTTCTAATGTTTACGGTTTAGGATTTTTGGGGGGCACACTATGCGTGGCCCTCGTAGATCTATGAGGTCAGGGGGAATCAAGGGGACCCCCATTTGATTTTTATTTATTTATTTATTTTTAGAAACTAAAACAGATAAAAAATACGTAAAATAGAAATGTTTTTTTTGGCAAATAAATCAACAATCAATCAAACTAGGGGATGTGTTTACTATATATATATATATATATATATACATACATATTTGTTTTTGTTTTTTTTGGCATAAATTTTCATTGGAGTACTAGATTTTAGTTTTAAAATTTGTGTTGTAAAGATGATTATGAGATTTTTTCAATGCACAACTTGAAAGCATATTTTATGTATATTTTCAAGGTGATTTTAATACTTAAAGTGAAATGATTGCATATTTATGTTTAGTTACTTAGAAACATTGAACACAACAAAAAAATAGCCAAAAGTTATCAACAAATATTGTTTTGCATAATAAAATAAAAACCATAAAACAAAATTGTCCAAAAAAATTGGTTCAAGCAAAATTTCAATAACCAATACAAAACATCAAAATTTCAACAACAAACGCACATTCAGGTGCTAACATAAAACCGGTACACTCAGGTGTCCCAAAAAAAACTAGAGCATATTTTAGTACCAAACCAATAGGAGTTCAACCAAGTGTCACTCCAATAGGGGTATAACTAGAGGTTGCTCCTTATAAGAAGTGAGAGGTTGCTACCTATAAGAAGTGAGGGGTCACTCTCTACATCAAGAAATTTTTCATGTCAGAGGTCACTCCCTACAAGAAGTGAGGGGTCACTCCCTACATCAAACAATTTACATTTCATTTCAAAGGTTTCTCCCTACAAGAAGCGAGGGGACACTCCCTACATAAAGCAATTTACATTTCATGCTAGAGGTCAATCCCTATAAAAAGTGAGGGATCACTCCTTACATCAATCAATTTACATTTCATGTTAGAGGTTGCTACCTATAAGAAGCGAGGGGTCGATCCCTACAAAAATCAAGGGTTCACTCCCTACATTAAGCAATTTACATTTAATGTCATAGGTCACTCCCTACAAGAAACAAGGGGTATATCCAAAAATTGACCCACTAAGGTGAGTAATTTTCCCAAGATCCCTTGTTTTCTCCTTGGAAAAGTAGGGTCATATTTGAGACTATTTCCCCTACCAAATATTATACATTCCTCCTAAATACTATACCATTGGATCGGTATCAAAAAGATCTTTCCAACGGTATATGATATGACCCATTTTGACTCTGTTTGACCCTCCAAAATGCATTAAAATCATACGAGGGTCTAGCTAGTGCGAGGTCGCGCCCCATTTTTATGGAGCGTGATTTTGCATTTTAGGGTTTTTTCTTAAGAAAACCCTAATTTTCAAAGTTGATCTTTTTAGGGTTGGTTGTGCTTAGTTTTTCCCACCCATTCTTGTTTCAAATCCACTATATAAGGAGGGTTTGAAATTCATTTCTTCCCATCAAGTTTTTATCAACCAAGTTTCCAACCAAGCAATAATAACATTTATTATTCAAGTTCTATTTTCTTGAGGTCTTCTTATTCTTATTTCACAAGCAAGCTAACTCACAAGTGTGAAGTGTGATCTATTGAAGCTTTGTTTTTTGCTATATTGGATTGTGTGTTGCTACTCTTGGTGGACAAGTGTTGAGGCCCTAAGGAGGAATCTACTACTTGGAGGTCTCCATCCCTTTTACTTGCTTCTTCACCATTGTCAGGTTGTTTTAACTCTTATGTACTTTACATATTAGTTATATTTTTGATTACACATCCATTAATTCATATTTTATTTGTTTTTTTCTAGATTTTGTGAAATCACACTTGGGTTTTTGTGGGGCATGATTTTACCGTGTGATATCGCGATTGCTCTATACAAGACACAATTTTGCATAGACCATGTTTGAGGGAAATATGCTACCTCCAAACCCTATATTTGTGTTATAGACTGCATTTAGGCCATATTAGGGTATTTTGTATTCTAAATTTCTACTCTTTTCTACTATATTATGTTATGCTTGTTCATCTTCCAAAGGTCAATTTCCACTTCTATTTTCAAAGGTTATCTAAAAGGACCTAGGGGGTGATGCACCTCCAAGCATTATTGTATAGTGGCCTAAGTAGGCCCCCTAACACTAAATCATATTTTCAAGTGTTCACTAATTTATCTTGTAGGAATAGGAATTGTTGATAGCATTGGATCAAAGGATAAAAGCAAGGATCAACCACCGGATAAGCTAAGTGTTCTAATTAATATTTAGGTTGTTTGTTGAGTGCTTTATATTTCTATTGTAAACCCTAGATCTGATTTAAAATAAAATATATTTAATTAATTTTTAGGTATTGAAAGATAAACAACATATAGTGTGCACTTAGGGTTTATTCTGTTTGTGCATTCTCTCTTGAGCCCTTGCTTAAAAGGTTATCTATTTTAAACCCTAGGTTAGAAAGCATTCAAAGTAAGAATCATACTTGGGTTAGCTTTTTTATTCCTAAATTTTTGTATTTCTGCATTGTCCTTTATATTTCATAGCATAGATCTAGAAAGGCCAAACTTAGGTGATTGCTTGAAATTGAATACATCAAACATTCTTGAAAATCCTGAGGACTTGGAGTGAGTCCTTAAACCATTCCTGGTGAACCCTTCCTCCATTTAACATCGAGTGTAGAGAAAAAAATACCCCCATGGTTCACCCCATAAGGCTTTCTATCTTTGCAGATCAAGACTTTTGGGAATTGTACATGGTAGGGAAGTTTTCCCCCTCTACATCTTTGGTGAACCTGATGTGAACACCTCATTTTCTTTTAAAACTTTAATCAAGATCATTAATTTTGCGTGTTAGATTAGAAAACATAAAAAAAAATAACATCTTGTGCTTGTTTTTTTGGTCCTTAGTTCCTTCCTTTTTGCCCTAGCCCTCTTCTCTTATCCTAATGGCTTTCAACCTTGGGAGTGAGCAAAGGCCTTTAAGGTTTGATGAGATTTTCCAAGAGAATGATCAAATTGATAAAGAAAATCATAATCTAGAAGAAGAGGAAAATGAGGAGACTGATAATAGCCTTGATCCTACTAAGGGACCCAATGGGAACCTTACCTTTAAATATTTTGATCATGTTTTAGATTTCATGGAACGCCATAAGGAGGCTTTACTTAAGGCTATGGAACATAAAGCTCAACTCGAAAGAGGTGAGACTCTTCTTCCTCCTTCGATCATCTCTCCTAGGCATGTTCATGCTAACCCTTTATCTGAATCTTTGAATCATGGTAATCATGCCCATAAACCAACCTATGCCACTACTATAACCACCAACATTGGAAGGAGTCCACAAGTTCCTCCAACCAGTAGTGTCACTCAAGATTATTTTCAATTTCCTCCTCAATCTACTAATCTCAATACTTCCTACCTCTATTCCACCAAATTTTAGTTATCCTCTCCAACAAGGTATCACATATCACAATAGTATCAATACCTCCAACTTAAGCCAAGTGCCTTTTCAAAAACCTACCTATACCCCTCCCTTAGGGAATCTAGGGGTATTGCACAATAGTGATCCAGAAGTACAAAAATTGACAAATGTGGTAAAACAGTTGGCTTCAAAAATGGATATGATTCAGCCTTCAGGTTTCACTTACAGTTATAAGGAAATGTGTAATCAACCATTGGATCCTATTGTTGCTGCTAGGCCTTATCCTAAGCATTTTTCCATGCTAGTTTTACCTATATATAAGGGAATAGAAGATCCGATTGAGCATCTAAGAAGATTTAGAACAACTTGTCATGATCTCATCTATGATGATATGTTATTACTAAAGATGTTTCCTAAGAGTCTTGTTGGCATGGCATTAGAATGGTATTATCAATTATCTAATTATTCTTTGAGGAATTTTGAGGAAACAACATAATTATTTGTTCATCAATTTAGTGCATATATTGAAAAAGAAGTGTCGATGAAAGATATTTACAATTTAAAATAGAATAAAGAAGAAAGTTTTTCAAAATTTCTAGCTCGTTGGAGAAGTTTAGTGGGTCGGTTAAGACATCATGTACCTCAAAAATATATGCTTGAGATATTTATTAGCAATTTACAAGAACAATTATCTTATGAATTAGAAACTACAATCATCACATCTTTTGATCAAGCAATTGAGTTAGCAAGAAAAGTAGAACAAGCTCTTATCATAAGAGGACAACTCAAAGTGAAAGAAGATAAAACCATTCAGTCATAGTATAAGGATAAGGATGTGGTAGGTGATGGTGTAACGGATAGTAGGCCTGGTAATAATGTTGTTAAAAATCTACAAAAGATAATACTTCAAAAACCTCCACAAAGGAATTTTACAAGACTTGGAATACCTATGGAAGAAGTCCTAAAGTAACTTTTAGAAGCCAATGCAATTGAGTTACCTCCTATAAGGCAACTAGATACTACAACTAGTTGGTACAAGGTATGACAACATTGTGCATATCATAGAGTAGAAGGATATTGGACAAATTCTTGTAAGAAGTTGAAACATGTGGTTCAATATTTAATTGATGCAGGACGTCTTGATGTAAGAAACTCTCAATCTTCAAATAGTCAACAAAAGTCCACTACTAACCAGAATGTACCCAAGCAAGGACAACAGGCAGTTAATCAAGTATCTTGTAAAAATGTACCACATCATTATGATAACCAAATGGTTGGTATGGTAATAGCTACTTCAAAACAACAGGTGCAAAATCGATAGATCCAGTGGTCTCAATAGGAGATGAGTTTTTCAGCAAATATTTCCCTCTTAGAACTTTTACAAAATTCTCCTACTCATGGAGAAGCCTTAATAAATGTTCTAAAACAACAATCTATCCCTCCAGATATTTCCCCTAGTGATATGACCAATGTTGTAAGATTTCTTGGGACACATCACATCACATTCTCGGATGATGATATTTCTTCCTCAGACCTACGTAGGGATTCTTCTCTCTACATTACTACATTTATTGGGGAAACCCTTATCAAAAGGGTTATGATTGATAATGGTTCTTCCCTCAATTTATGCACATATCAATTTATCCAAAAGTTTGGATTAAAAGAGGAATATTTAACTAAATCCAATGCAATCATCAAAACATTCAATAATGAGTCCCAAGAAGCTTGTGGCACTATATCTCTCCCCCTTAAAGTTGGACCTAAAATTTTAGATACATTGTTCTATGTGGTACCTTGCCTTGCATATTTTAATCTGCTTCTTGGACGTCCTTGGATCCATGCAATGAAGGTCATCCCTTCTACTCTTCATAAATGTTTGAAGTTTAAATTTAAGGATCAACTTGTCACCATTCCAGGAAACCTTCATCCATTCAAATATTGTTCAATGGTTGAACAAGCTCAATTTGGTCTCAATGTTTGTCCTTCAGTTTCATCATCTATTTCTCCAAGTTCCTCATCTCAAAAATCTAAACAATCCAACAATCTAAAAGTGAGTGAGGAACCTCTAATCAAAGTTTCATCATGGGATCAAGACAATCAGTTTCTTCAAGAACCTCTTCTGGATATATCTCATCAAGGTTTGGAGCAGAGTAATGAGGATAAGGATCCCCCTTATCCCTCTAACATCTTATTTTGTAATATGATAAATTTTGTGTGTTCTAATGATAAATATTTTGCTTCTCATAGAGATCTTGCAAAGTTAGGGATTGCTCCTCCCTATGTTAAGAATGATGGTTTTGTTCAAGAATGTATAGATTATCATGTTATGGCTACCAAAGAAAGAGCTATGAAGGAGCCTCTCCATGATTATAATCATCGAGATGGCTTGCCTTCTAGATTTTTCTTTGATGAAGCAGTCCCTTGAATGCATGTTCTTTTTGTTAAGATAGGAGGCACAATTAGAATATGTGTTGACTATCATTCTAATTACTTGTTTAATAAAACATAAAATAAAATATAATCCATCATTAATTAGGTATTCATTTGCATTTTAATTCCATCATACCTATTTTCTTGCTCATAATGCATGATTTCATGTCATACTTTGCATGGTTGCCTAACATTCTATTTTCTTGCACTTATGCTTGTCATAATTACATTGTTGCTTGCTCATGATGCTTGTTCATATAGCTTTTGGGGATTTGCAACAATGGCATGTGATGATACCTAGTTAGGTCATAGCTCACATGCATTGCACTTTTCACTAGGGTTTTTATGCCTAGCGAAGCCCCAACCTAGGGCCCATGCATTCTCATCCCTTCTTCTCTTCTTGTCTTCCTTTGTTATTTTCTTCTCTTATCTCTTCTTCTTGTGTCCCTTGACTTTAAAAGTTTTTACAAAGATCATTGTCTCTCTCCAAAGTCAAGTAATGCAATCCTCTTATGGTATATCCTTGTCCTTTGCATTATACGTATTTATCCTTTGTCTTATTTTTTTAGTTAAGGATATACGTTCTTCCCTCTTTTGATTGCACACTTTTTCCTCTTGATTTTCAATAGCTGAAACTTCAAGCTAGGGGCACACACGTACAATTCATTGCTTCTCATTTTCTTTCTCTCTTTTCTTCTAACACATGCACACACTCACATTGTGTTATGCTTATATAACTTGGTCTATATACATATTCTTACACACCCCTATCGGGTAGTACTTGCTAATACATCATTCACATCAACAATAATATATCACCCCTATTGGGTTATGCTTCTTTTGACTCAACAGGTTCAACACCCTATTACATGATAAGCTCCTTGGCCATTTTAGAAGGTCTTGGCATACATCCTAGTAGGTAATCACCCCACAATAGTCACTAGTGAGTAATCATCCATAATGGGTTTGAAGAACACAAGCTTATACTGAGAGGGGGGGTGAACAGTATAAGACCTCTTTTTACTTTTTCCTTTATACTTCAAAACAGTAAAGCAATATACCCAAAGCAATATCAAAGCAATGCACAATATCATCCACAAAGTGACACCAATTTTAACGTGGTTCACCTAGAATGGTTGGGCTACATCCACAAAACTTTTCTCTAAAAGTTATCTCAAAGTTCTTTGGGAATCCTTCCCAATTACAATGTTTATGAGCCTCGGCCCAAGGGAGATACCTTCCCCCAATCAGAATTTATGAGCCTCTGCTCAAAGGAGATACCTTCCCTCTGCTCTGGAAATGATCCCTCAAAAGATCAACTCGCCTCTACCTCTTGCCAGCACGTGGAACTCCTTTCCACCGAAGACCTCCTATCCTCAATGCTTAGCCTAAGAGACCTCTACCTTCTATGATCACGTCCACAGTAGCTCAACAACCTGTACCAAACATAGTCAATCGGTCTAGTACAAGTCTTCCTCTGTCTGTCTGATCTATCCAACTCTTGAACAAATCAATCCTCTGCATACAAGCCTTCTCAAAGACTTGCCAACTATCCTCGGGTTCTTCTCATAGAACCAATGCACCTCTGTCCTCAAGTTCTCTGATAGAACTATCAAACTCAGCTCACAAGTCCTTTGCTAGGACCTGTCCAAATCTGCTCACAAGTCCCCATCGAAACCTGTCCAAAAATTGCTCACAAGTCCCCACCGAAACCTGTCCAAAACTGCTCACAAGTTCCCACCGGAACCTGTCCAAAAACTGCTCACAAGTCCCCACTGGAACCTGTCCAAAAACTCAGCAAGCTCACCAAGAAAAACTTTCTTAGTAGGAAATCACAAAGTGAATTGTTAGAGACCCAATGTGATTTGTCAAACTCATAGAAGCATAAAGAGAATTGTTAGAGACTCAATATGTTCTATACTCAAATCCCAATCTCAAAACTCAACTCAAATCAACTCAGCTCAATCTCAATCTCAAATCTGAAAACTCAACTCAATATCTGAAATGGATAGGATAGAATGTTTTCTTTCAAGAACATGAAACCCCAACAATTGCCAACTATGCAAAGAATCACATAACAATGATACTCATGTTCTTTTCATCATCAATTAGGGTTTCAACAACAATGCTCATCAAACAAGGTTTAGTCAACCAACACCACTCAACTCAACATCAACCTTGAAGCATTCAACCAATCATCACAAGAAAAGGAAACAAGTAGAAATCCTTTTCCCTCCAAAGATATTTGAACAAAACAGCCACCAACACAATATCACCAAATGTAAAGAATAACTTGCTCAAATCAACTCAATGGAGTAAGCCCAATATCATGAATCAAGTAAAGCAATAACTTGATCAAACAACCTCTATGGAAGCAACTCAACCATCAAACTCAAAACAGCCAACCAAGGGTTCCACCAACTCAATGCAAGTAGCAAGACTCACAAACATAAACCCTAGTGCACAATGCTTCCACTACCTCAAACCAGAATTATGCATTCACCAAAACTCTCATCAAGGATAACAATGCATAAGAAGTCTTCAACAAACCAGAAAATAGGATTTACACCCAACCAAAGGAAACCTAGTTGAAAACCTTTTCACTCCAACCTTATTTCAGAAAACATACACCAATCATACTCATAAGGAAAATGTGCCCATACCTTTTTGGAGTAGAAGAAAATTGATCCTTAAAGCTGTCACCACACACAACCCTCAAACTTCCAACCAAGTTAGGGTTAGAACCAAGATAAATGAGCATATATAAAAACTTTCCTTAATACACCTTTTAGCTTCTCTTCTTTAAAAACAACCACCAAAGAAGCCAAAAACACAACAACCAAAACTTACACCTTATATCTCCATTTTTAAATTTAGCATAGCAAAAGACTAATCTCAAAAATACAACCAAAGAAATATCCCCTTATTTCTCCTATGTCTTTTAAACAATGCTAAACAATGCTAAACAATGCCAAAAATCATATCAAGAAAATAATCACACCTTATATTGGCTGCCCTTGAAGAATCCAAAATTCGCGGCACAAAACACGTTTTAATAAAAACATGACTAATCCATGCACAGCTCCCTCCGCGAGGATCGAAATGTAGACCTCCGCCTACGCAAGGCCCAAATGCAGCCTTCGCTGCCACTAGCCCACAAGGGGCTTACGAAGTCCAAGACGGACTTCCTTCCACATAAATGGTCAAGCTTTTCGAAAGCTTTTCAAACCATGAGCTCTCCTCTTTCGTAGCGTAAACAGAACATTCGATCGCAGCCAAACCAATTAATTGCCTTCGATTTTCCAAGAGGGTTTAACCTTAGGAACCTTCTCATATTTATAGTCCATACGTGGACTTTAGAACACGTCGGCTTCAAAGAAAAGTAATTTCGAATTTAATCGAAATTTGCTTTCTAAAGGGTTTAAAAACCCTTAAAGTATTTTTAATAAATTAAAAATAATTTCTCCCTTAATTAATTAAATAATTAATTAATTAAAACCTTGAAGGGTTTTAAATAATAATTAAATAAATAATAAAGAGAACCTCCATTGGTTTTAATAAAAACCATTGCCAATGGAATCTCTCTCGGATTCTCTTAAAAATATTCTCTTGGAATCTTCCACCTTTGAAGCCAACACATCCTCTTAACATTAATGTCATTTCCTTTTGACATCAATGACAACTCATAGACAAGAAGCTAGGATCTCAAACCCAAAATTGCCAACAATCTCCCCCTTTGTCATTGATGGCAAACCATGCTTCTCAACAACACAGAAACTCAACATAAACAACTCCCCCTGTCTTGAGGCTCTCCCCCTTACTCATATCTCTCCCCCTTTGTCATCAATGGCAAAGGGTCACCTTTGGGGCTCGGGACTAAGAATGAGCCTCTTAGCTTAGTCCCTCCCCCACCTCCTGATGAGGTGATTAATTCTGGGGTGGGAGTAAAACTCCCATTAGGCACTGATCATCATCAGCGTCTATAACTTCCTTGTCGGGCCTTCTCTTGAACTCTTTGTCCATATTCCTATTCCTGTCACTGTTCTTGTTCTTGTTCTCATCCCTATTCTTGTCCATGCCTTGATCCTTGGACCTGATCATGCCATTGTTCCTATTCCTGTATTCTAGAATTTTAGCTCTACACTATCTGATTGTGTGACCTTCATTGTTGCACTTGAAACACTTGACGATGTTGTTTCTCTGAGGTAAACCTGATCTTTGAATCCACCTGTTCTGACCAAACCTGTTTTGACCAAACCTATTCTGACCAAACCTGTTCTGACCAAACCTATTTTGACCAAACCTGTTCCTGTTATTTGCCTTGCAATAAACTGCCTTGTGCCCAAACTGTTGACAAGAGTAGCAATACCCTTGAAAGTAACTAGCACTTCTGAAACTGTCATTTACCTCCTTCACTTGAGCCATGCAATGTGAAGCCATGTGACCAAACTCGTGACAAGCAAAACATCTGCCTTGAAACTTTCCTTTAAATGACCTTCTAGGTCCTGTAAACTTTCTCCCATTTTTTTGTTTCCTATTTTTTGTTTCTGTGCATCTATCATTCAAGGACTCCTTTTCTGAAATACTTTCCTCATCAGAACTCTCTTCCTTTTGGAGTCTCTTACTAGACTCTCCAACTTGTTCCTTGTGTGGCTTAACAAAACCAAGGCCTATTTTATCTGTTGTCCTTCTTTGACCTTTGATGAGGGACTTAACCTTTTTGGAGCTATCTTGAAACCTGTAAAGCTTATCCTTGTACTCTTTAGTTTCCTCTTTCAAAGAAGCCATTTTCTGTTCTAACTCATTATACTCAAGAACCTTAGACTCTAACTCATCCTTGAGTTCTTGTGTCTTAGCTATAGAGAAGTCAAGACTTTCTATAAGATCATCTCTCTCCATACAACATTCATCTAACTTATCCTTGAGTCTAGCATTCTTCTTTCTTTCCTTTTCCAAAACACTAAGAGCACTAATAAGTTCACTTTCAAGATCCTTCTATTTGTTTGCTTTTTGAATCATCAAAGCCTTTTTCAGATTTCTTATCACTAGAGGTGCTACCCTTTTCAAAAACCATACATGCATCTTCCTTATAGTTTTCTGAAGCATCCTCATACATACTAGAAACCAAATCATTATTTGTGCAATCATCCTCAAGGTGACCAAAATTTCCACATCTAAGACATTTCATGATAATGAATCTATGTTTCGGTTCTTCCTCCTTTTCTCGATATGAACAACATCTCATTTTCATTATCACTTGAAGAACTTTCACTATCACTACTAGAACACTTACTTGCTTTGTCTAGGTAGAAACTCTTCTTGTGCTTGTGAGAATACCTCTTTCCTTGATTGTTGTGCTCATCTTTGTTTTTTGTGCTCTGTGTGTTGTGCTTTTAGAATCCTTGCTCTTAGAATCCTGTTTATCTTCATCACTTTCATTCTTGGGAATAGTACGATCAATAGCATAATGACCAAACTTTCCACAATTGAAACATCTTATATTTTTCATACTTTTGTGCTTTCTAGAGAACTTGCCTTTCTTGTTGTAATATGCCTCTTCATCACTAGAAGACTCATCACTATCTTGAAGTCGTTTACCCTTGGATTTCTTGGTAGCCTTGAAAGTCTGCCTCTTTCTTGACATCAACCTTCACTTGAGTTCTCAACTCAAATGCTGCAAGTATACTATGGAGCTCATCCTTTTTCAACTTATCCAAATCTTTAGCTTCCTCAATAGCAGAAATATTTTCACTAAATCTATTAGGAAGAGATCTTAAAATCTTATCACAAACATCATTTTCAGCAAGCTCAAGACCTAAGTCTTTCATGGAGTTAACAACCTCATCCATACGAAGCATGTAGTCACTAATATTTTCATCATCATTCATCTTGAGTTGTTCAAACATACCTTTGAAGTGTCTCAACTTGGCCTTTCTGACATTTGTATCACCTGTATGAACCACCTTCAATTGATTCCACATTTCACTAGCTGTCTTGCAGTGAATCACTTTGGTGAGATCTGCTTTCTGTAAGCCTTTCAGGATTGCATTCATTGCTTTTGAATTGCTATGATGTAGGAGCCTTTCTTCTTTAGTATTAGGACCATGTTCAGGAATAGTGTACTCATCTTCAATCACTTCCCAAACCTCATTCCCAAGTGCCATTAGATGAACCTTCATCCTTGCACTCCAAAGACCAAAATCTGACCCATCAAGAATAGGTGTTGCATTGCCACTTGAATGATCCATTGTGTTCTTTACTAGCTTTTCCTTCAAGTCGTTAAACTTTTCGAAGGCACCGCCTCCGATACCAATTGAAGAACACAAGCTTATACCGAGAGGGGGGTGAACAAGTATAAGACCTCTTTTTACTTTTTCCTTTATACTTCAAAATAGTAAAGCAATATACCCAAAGCAATATCAAAGCAATGCACAATATCATCCACAAAGTGACACCAATTTTAACGTGGTTCACCCAAAATGGTTGGGCTACGTCCACAAAACTTTTCTCTAAAAGTTATCTCAAAGTTCTTTGGGAATCCTTCCCAATTACAATGTTTATGAGCCTTGGCCCAAAGGATATACCTTCCCCCAATCAGAATTTATGAGCCTCTGCTCAAAGGAGATACCTTCCCCCAATCAAAATTTATGAGCCTCTTCTCAAAGGAGATACCTTCCCCTCTGCTCTGGAAATGATCCCTCAGAAGATCAACTGCCTCTACCTCTTGCCAGCACATGGAACTCCTTTCCATCGAAGACCTCCTGTCCTCAATGCTTAGCCTAAGAGACCTCTGCCTTCTATGATCACGTCCACAGTAGCTCAACAACTTGTACCAAACACAGTCGATCGGTCTAGTACAAGTCTTCCTCTTTTTGTCAGATCTGTCCAACTCTTGAACAAATCAATCCTCTACATACAAGCCTTCTCAAAGACTTGCCAAATCTATCCTCGGGTTCTTCTCATAGAACCAATGCACCTCTGTCCTCAAGTTCTCTGATAGAACTATCAAACTCAGCTCACAAGTCCTCTGCTAGGACCTATCCAAATCTGCTCACAAGTCCCCATCGAAACCTATCCAAAAATTTCTCACAAGTCCCCACCGAAACCTGTCCAAAACTGCTCACAAGTTCCCACCGGAACCTATCCAAAAATTGCTCACAAGTCCCCACTGGAACCTGTCCAAAAACTCAGCAAGCTCACCAAGAAAAACTTTCTTAGTAGGAAATCACAAAGTGAATTGTTAGAGACCCAATGTGATTTGTCAAACTCATAGAAGCATAAAGAGAATTGTTAGAGACTCAATATGTTCTATACTCAAATCCCAATCTCAAAACTCAACTCAAATCAACTCAGCTCAATCTCAATCTCAAATCTGAAAACTCAACTCAATATCTAAAATGGATAGGATAGAATGTTTTCTTTCAAGAACATGAAACCCCAACAATTGCCAACTATGCAAAGAATCACATAACAATGATACTCATGTTCTTTTCATCATCAATTAGGGTTTCAACAACAATGCTCATCAAACAAGGTTTAGTCAACCAACACCACTCAACTCAACATCAACCTTGAAGCATTCAACCAATCATCACAAGAAAAGGAAACAAGTAGAAATCCTTTTCCCTCCAAAGATATTTGAACAAAACAACCACCAACACAATATCACCAAATGTAAAGAATAACTTGCTCAAATCAACTCAATGGAGTAAGCCCAATATCATGAATCAAGTAAAGCAATAACTTGATCAAACAACCTCTATGGAAGCAACTCAACCATCAAACTCAAAACAGCCAACCAAGGGTTCCACCAACTCAATGCAAGTAGCAAGACTCACAAACATAAACCCTAGTGCACAATGCTTCCACTACCTCAAACCAGAATTATGCATTCACCAAAACTCTCATCAAGGATAACAATGCATAAGAAGTCTTCAACAAACCAGAAAATAGGATTTACACCCAACCAAAGGAAACCTAGTTGAAAACCTTTTCACTCCAACCTTATTTCAGAAAACATACACCAATCATACTCATAAGGAAAATGTGCCCATACCTTTTTGGAGTAGAAGAAAATTGATCCTTAAATCTGTCACCACACACAACCCTCAAACTTCCAACCAAGTTAGGGTTAGAACCAAGATAAATGAGCATATATAAAAACTTTCCTTAATACACCTTTTAGCTTCTCTTCTTTAAAAACAACCACCAAAGAAGCCAAAAACACAACAACCAAAACTTACACCTTATATCTCCATTTTTAAATTTAGCATAGCAAAAGACTAATCTCAAAAATACAACCAAAGAAATATCCCCTTATTTCTCCTATGTCTTTTAAACAATGCTAAACAATGCCAAAAATCATATCAAGAAAATAATCACACCTTATATTGGCTGCCCTTGAAGAATCCGAAATTCGCGGCACAAAACACATTTTAATAAAAATGTGACTAATCCATGCACAGCTCCCTCCACGGGGATCGAAATGTAGACCTCCGCCTACGCAAGGCCCAAACGCAGCCTTCACTGCCACTAGCCCACAAGGGGCTTACGAAGTCCAAGACGGACTTCCTTCCACATAAACGGTCAAGCTTTCCGAAAGCTTTTCAAACCACGAGCTCTCCTCTTTCGTAGCATAAACAGAACATTCGATCGCAGCCAAACCAATTAATTGCCTTCGATTTTCCAAGAGGGTTTAACCTTAGGAACCTTCTCATATTTATAGTCCATACGTGGACTTTAGAACACGTCGGCTGCAAAGAAAAGTAATTTCGAATTTAATCAAAATTTGCTTTCTAAAGGGTTTAAAAACCCTTAAAGTATTTTTAATAAATTAAAAATAATTTCTCCCTTAATTAATTAAATAATTAATTAATTAAAACCTTGAAGGGTTTTAAATAATAATTAAATAAATAATAAAGAGAACCTCCATTGGTTTTAATAAAAACCATTGCCAATGGAATCTCTCCTGATTCTCTTAAAAATATTCTCTTGGAATCTTCCACCTTTGAAGCCAACACATCCTCTTAACATTAATGTCATTTCCTTTTGACATCAATGACAACTCATAGACAAGAAGCTAGGATCTCAAACCCAAAATTGCCAACAGGGTTATGCTCCATCATTTTGTTCATTTGAGCAATCACCCATAGCGGGTTATGCTCCATATTTTGCCCATCTGTCCATTTTAGCAAGTACTACACCCATAGCGGGTTTCACTCCACATTTGGATCTTCTCTTTGGGTATAACACCCTTCATTTAGGGTTCTTTATCAACTTCTCTTGATTTCTATGGTTGACCTTTTTGGAAGATGTTCTTCTTGTTTTTCTTGTTCTTGTTCTTCTCTTCTCTTCCCTTATTATTTCTTCTCCTTTATTCTATTCATCCATGCATTTCATGCTAGCTACATTAGATTCATGCTATACCCAGTGATCATTGCTTTGTTGTTTATTTCCTTACTTTGCTCTCTATGTTCTTATGTTTTGATTTTTCTTTCTTTACCTTTTTTGAGCTTCTTAAGGAATGTTCATTCCTTTCAAAACTTGAGGAGGCACCCTAGCCATAGAGGCATTAATGGCAGTAATATCTCACCCTTTCACCAAAATATTACCACCCCTTTTCTATGTTTATTGTCTTCTTGCCCATAGGAGTCTACATATTTCTTTGATTTCTTTACTTGACCTTAAATACATCAAATAGGGGGTAAAATGTAGACACAAAAAATTGACCCACTAAGGTGAGTAATTTTCCCTAGATCCCTTGTTTTCTCCTTGGAAAAGTAGGTTTATCTTTGAGCCTATTTTCCCCCTAAAACATATTATTCATTCCTTCTAAATCCTATATCAGTGGATCGGTCTCAAAAAGATATTTCCATCAGGATATGATATGACTCATTTTGACTCCATTTGACCCTCCAAAATGCATTAAAACTATATGGGGGTCTAGCTAGTGCGAGGTCATGCCCCATTTTTATGGAGCGCAATTTTGCATTTTAGGGTTTTTTCTTAAGAAAAACCTAATTTTCAAAGTTGATCTTTTTAGGGTTGGTTGTGCTTAGTTTTTCCCACCCATTCTTGTTTCAAATCCACTATATAAGGAGGGTTTGAAATTCATTTCTTCCCATCAAGTTTTTATCAACCAAGTTTCCAACCAAGCAATAATAACATTTATTATTCAAGTTCTATTTTCTTGAGGTCTTCTTCTTCTTCTTTCACAAGCAAGCTAACTTGCAAGTGTGAAGTATGATCTATTGAAGCTTTGTTTTCTACTATATTGGATTGTGTGTTGCTACTCTTGGTGGACAAGTGTTGAAGCCCTAAGGAGGAATCTACTACTTGGATATCTCCATCCCTTTTGCTTACTTCTTCACCACCACCAAGTTGTTTTCACTCTTTTGTACTTTGCATATTAGTTATATTTTTGATTATGCATCCATTAATTTGTATTTTTTGAGTTTTTTTCTAGCTTCTACGAAATTGCACCCAGGTTTCTACGGGGTACGATTTCGCTATGCGATATTGCGATCACTCCATATGAGGAATGATTTTACATAGACCATGTTTAGGGGTAATATGCTACCCCAAAACCATATATCCATGTTATAGACTACATTTAGTCCATATTAGGGCATTTTGTACTCTAAATTTCTACTTTGTTTTGCTATATTTTGTTATGCTTGTTCATCTTCCAAAGGTCAATTTCCACTTCTATTTTCAAAGGTCATCTAAAAGGACCTAGGGGGCTTCATTGCTATGCATCAAAGGCCTAAGCAATCCACCTAATGCTAACTCTATTTTCATGTGTTTCTTAAGATATCTTGTAGGAAAAGGAATCGTTGATAGCATTGGATCAAAGGATAAAAGTAAGGATCAACCACTAGATAAGCTAAGTGTTTTGATTAATATTTAGGTTTTTTATTGAGTGATTTATATTTTTGTTGTAAATCCTAGATATGAGTTAAAAGGAATTATTTTAGTCAAGTTTTAGGCATTGAAAGGTTTATTCTATTTATGCATTCTCTCTTGAGCCATTGCTTAAAAGGTTTTTTTGTTTTAAACCCTAGGTTAGAAAGCATTCAAAGGAAGAATCATACTAGGGTTAGCTTTTGTATTCTTGCATTTCTATATTTTTGCATTGTCCTTTATATTTTATAGCATAGATCTAGAAAGGCCAAACTTAGGTGATTGCTTGAAATTGAATACATCAAACATTATTGAAAACCAGAGGACTTGGAACGAGTTCTTAAAATGTTTTTTATGAAACCTTCCCCATTTAGCATCGAGTGTAGAGAACAAAATACCCTCGTGGTTCACCCCAAATGCTTCTCTCTTACGGATCCAACTTTTGGGAATTGTATATAGTAGGGTAGTTTTCCCCCTCTACACACTCCCTACAAGAAGCAAGGGGTTTCTCCCTTAATCCAAAGTACAATACCACATATAAAACATCCAATGGTAAGATTTAATTAATGAATAGTTTGTTTCAATGGCTATATTTAACAATGCCACATTCAATCCCTAACCCTAACATTTTCATAAAGGTTATAAAATACCATTCACTTTTGTGAATGAGGGGATGGAAATAAAATAGGATGACACAAACAAACGAATGAAAACAGAGGCAAGAGAGAGTAATACTACTATTATGTGACCAAAATCATGATTTATGTAAGAAGTAGTATTTCCTTTTTTAGTTTATATTGATAATTTTAATATACTCACTTTGATAGGTGCTACTAACATCTTTTATTGCTTCCATGTGTGCAGGATTCACAACTTCACTCATTGCAAAGGTGTAAATCAAATCTACTTCAATCGGTGGTCACAACAACAAACCCACCATCCAACTTGCTTGTGGCATGAAGAAAAAATACACCATGTTCAAATTGTGAAAGGGATTACCCTTGTTTGACACATGATTGTAAATACACCCTAAAAGGGTTGATCTGTATCAAAAGGAATTTTTACAATTTAATACAATATTTTACTATTATTGCAAATGGTGTGTTTTTATTTGTGTTGCATCCTTTTTTCAAATGTTGCACCCCAAATTTAATACAATATTTTACTATTATTGCAAATGGTGTGTTTTTATTTGTGTTGCATCCTTTTTCAAAGGTTGTGCCCTTTGCCTTGCATTCACATCAATCAACACATCAACTGCTATATTCAAAAGGTTGTATCCTTTTTTCAAATGATGTGCCCTTTGTATTGCATTCACATCAATCAACACATCAACTACTAGGTTCAAAATATTGCATCCTTTTATCAAAGGTCGCACCCTTTGACTTGCATTCACATCAATCAAAACATCAATTGTCAGGTTCAAAAGGTTGCACCCTTTGCCTTGCATTCACATAAATCAACACATCAACTGTTAGGTTCAAAAGGTTACATCCTTTTATCAAAGGTTGTGCCATTTACCTTGCATTTACATCAATCAACACATCAACTACTAGGTTCAAAATGTTGCACCCTTTGCCTCGCATTCAATCAATCAATCCATCATAAACCCTATATTACCAAGGAAAAGGCATCATCATCCAATCAATAGCCTTATTCTACTAAGGCAAAAGTAGAATCAATCAATCCATAATCAACCCTATATTTCCAAGGAAAAGGTAGAATTAGGTAGAATATGAAATCAAATTTAATTCCATTTTTCTTTCTAGAAAATTCATTTTCCTAACCATCCACTCCATTCAATAGCCTAGTGAACCTCGTCTCTAGTGCTCTACTCTAGTCACTTGGTGGTTGCAGTGACTGGTTATCCATGAAATCCGATAGGATGAGTAGACTACCATAAGGACACACATTGTTACATTAATTCAAAAGCTCCAAAGACACCTAAAACCTTTGGTTAGAATTTCAATTCAAAATCTCCAAAGGGCCTAACTCCTTTGGTCAAATTTTCAATTCAAAAGCTCCAAAGGGCCTAACCCCTTTGGTCAAATTTTCAATTCAAAAGCTCCAAAGGCACAAAACCTCTTTGGTCACATAATATCAAAGGGATCCAAAGGAATCTATCCCCTTTGGTCAAATCAATTCAAAAATCCCCAAAGGTACCTAACTCCTTTGGTCATAATTTTAATCAAAAGGCTCCAAAGACACTTAACCCCTTTGGTCACATTTCAATTCAAAAAGATACAAAGAGAACTAAACCCCTATGATCACTTTAAAAATCTCCAAAGGCACCAAATATTTCTGGTCAACATTTAGAATAAATTTTTCTTTTCTACATTAGCTTAGAGTTTGCTTTTCGATCATAGATTAGAGTCTCGAGTGAACCTCATGTATAGTGATTTACTCTAGACACTTGGTGGTTGCAACTAGTTATCCATGCAATTTGGTAGGATGGGTAGATCACCATAAGGACACTTGTTCAAAAAAACCATCAAATCAGCCTCAAAACTTCATAAAATCACCACATCAGCTCATACATGTATCCCACACACCATCCCATTTCATATTGTCCTAAATCAGATCAATTTGGTAACTCAATATTGGAATGTGACTGCGTTCAAGAAAATTTTCTCAAGGCTATCATAAAACCCTCTCCATGGGGTCACAAAAGTAGAAATCTCTCTCAAATTACAAATTGGTATGCACTATGCCATTTTGAGATGGGTTGAAGATGTGATGGCTATAATCAAGGTAAACTAACCTTCAAATGATTTTAGTATCATATACATACCCTTAATGGCTGGTCCATCTACCACATCAAAAGTGCTCATCATTTCACCAACAAAAAAGTTTCAAAAACACATGTTCACTCCAAACTTGGGACAATCAACTTTATCTTGATTTTTAACATTTGCATTCATCACACCCGCGTGTTGTATGTGAGTTGGAGAGGGTAGGGAAATCCTCCAAGGGAGGTCCCTGGTTCAAATATCCACCCTAACAAACACACATTGGGTACCTAAAATCCAGTTGATAATGCTAGTGCGGTCAGGGCCGAGCATGACTCTCGAGTGATTTTGATGATGTAGAACCCTTTGGTCATGGTTTCTTAGACAAAGGTAGTCCCGTAAGGGATTTTTTTCTAAATTAAAAAAAAAAAACATTTGCATTCATTACATCACACCCCTTTCATCATCCACATTTGGTCAATCAACTTGTGGGTTTCATATTTCACCCATTCACCAATTGAGGGGGTAAGCCAAAAAAAAATCATCGGTAATTCCATATTTACATTAAGGCAACAAAAAAATCAATTTCTTCATCCAATAAAACAAGGCATCTCTTGTTTTTGCACCACATTGTGTTTACAAAATGCAGTACAAAAAAGGGCATTTGTAGACACCAAATTTTAGCCATTTGTTATTCATATATATTTATATATAAATATTTTATATATTTATACATTTATATATAAATATATAAACATAAAGAATCCAACGACCAAATTTAATTAGTAAAAAGTGCATTTCAATGGTTAGATTTAATCCAAAGTACAATGCCATGGATCAAAATCCAATGATCAGATCTAATCAACATTCTTTTGTAATCAATGGTCAAATTTAACAATGCCACAATCTGATCCTAACCCTAACCTTTTAAAAAATGTTATAAAATTACATTCACTTGGATGAATGGAATATATGATAAAAAAAAGAAAAGAGGACATCACGAATGAACAAATAAAGACGAAGGTAAGAGAGAATATTGTTGTTATGCTACCAAAATCATGATTTATGTATACAACAATATTTTCATTTTCAATTTATATTGATCATTTCATTATACTCACTTTGATAGGTGCTACTAACATCTTCTATTGCTTCCATGTGTGTAGGATTCACAACTTCACTCACTGCAAAGGTGTAAATCAAATCTACTTCAATCGGTGGTCACAACAACAAACCCACCATCCAACTTGCTTGTGGCATGAAGAAAAAATACACCATCATTATTTTATAAAAGGGATTACCCCATTTGGCACATCTGATTGTAAAATGCACCCTAAAAGGGTTGATATGCATCACAAGGGATTTTCCTAAATTTAATACAATATTTTACTGTTATTGCAAATGGTGTGTTTTTTATGTTCACAATTTGATCTTTCAATTGTTAAGGTGTCTTTTTAGGATATGATAGATACCACATGAATATAATTTATGATGTTAATATAGACACTAACTATTCTATGCACATCTTTTAGCTATTGAAATTTCAATCAAGGCATATACATATTGCTTTTTCTCACTTTGTTCTTCTTATCCATCTATCTTCTCTCTAACACATGCACACACGACACCCTCTTACTTTGCTTTGCTCAATCCTCTTATCTTCTTAATTTAGATAACACCCTTATCAATGTATACTCCTTTTGATCATTTGCATGCATAACACCCCTATTAGGTTACACTCCTTTTGGCTATCAGTAAGTTTACGCACCATACAAGATAACTTCATGGCCACCAGTGAGCATAAACCTCCACCTTAGGCCATTTATGAGTACACATCCTAGTGGGTATCACTCCATATATAGCCACTAGCAAGCACACACACATATTAGGTATCACTCCATATTTTTGTCACTAATGAGCACACACCCATAACATGTTTCACTCCATCCTTAGTCAGTTGTGAGCACACATCCTCATAGGATTCTGCTTCATATTTTTTATTTTATTTTTTACTTAGCTTATATTTTGTTTGATCACATGGATCCCTTGCAGTCTACCTTGATTCAAATATCACTTCTAAGCATATATATTTTTATTTATTTGACCTACTTTAAACCTTCTTCTTCATCTTTCCTCTCTTCTCCTTTATTTTCCTTCTTTTCTTATCTTATGTCAAATTTGTGCTCTATTCATAGAGGGCATGAATTCATTCTATGAAAAATTTGCAATCAATTTTTGTGGGACACGAATTTAGTTGGAGTCTTACTTTTTCTTTCTCTTTATTTCTTTTCTTTCTTCCATCACATTTTCATGCTTCCATCTAGTTATATACTCATTACTTCATTCATTAAGTTCATTCATTATGCATTCATTAGTTCAGTTTTGCATGCATTTGTTCATTAGTTTATTTCCTCATACATTCAAGCATTATAAAATTTAACAAACACATAGAATTAACAATCACATAATAAAAACATATAATCATACACAAAGTAGCATGATATATTACTAGATAAATAGGGCACATGTTAGCCAATTTAGTGTGCCACAATAGAAAATTGGCACACTAGACCATCTCCTAGCTTAGGGATGCCTACCACACTCAAAATTGGCATGTCATCTTGATCCTTTCCCTAGCTCTGCAAGCCTATATCTTGTGCTTTGCTTGTTAGAGGTGGTCTTGATGGGGGTATGTTCACAAATCATGAAATAGTTTACATCCACAACTATGATTGGTTCCATGATTACAAGGAGGATGGCAAAGCCACCATATTGTCTACTAAAACCACCTAGAAGTATAGTTCTTTGTAGAAGGTATCCCTCTATGTTGATGCTTGTAAGTCCTCCCTAATCCTATGCAGTTTCTCCTACAACAGACATATCCTCTTGTCTTGTTGGTTGCTAGTGATAATGAATATACCCTCTTCTTAGGTCTACTATTGCTCCTACTCTAGTCAACCCATATCCACCCTAAGGCATACCACCTCATACCTTATTTCATCCCACTCCACCACCATCATGTATTGCTCTACACTCACCTAACCATACTTTGAGGTATTAGTGTCCATAGCACCCCATAACCCCTCTATCCTCTTGGTCATGTCCTCTTAGAGTATGTCCATTTCCCTCTGCATGGTTGTTATCCTAGCCTATAGTACCTATGGCTCCCCCACTATGTCATCCCAATCCATGATCCTACTAGGTCATGTGGCTACCACTATGGGGGCATATCCTACTATCCTACTTAACCTAGCCTCCACTATTGTGAGGGTACCTCCTATTGTCCCCTCTCTCCCTATGCCTTTAATATTGATGATAGTCTTGACTACTATAACCATCCCCATACAAATATAAATTTGTGCCTATCTAGATGGGTTTACACCCCTCTGTTGTTTCTCAATAGTGCATCAGGTGGTCTCTCACAATGCCAACTATATTTTTCAATCCATGATTTGGCACCTCTACACTATCACTAATGGGGAGATCCTCAGGCTCATAATACTCTTAAGCCATCTCCAATACCAAAGGGCTACCCCAACATCATCCAATCTTAGGTCAACATAGAGAGGGAGGTTTAGGTCCTCCTCTATGAAGCTCCTCACATTAGGATCCCCTTCAACTCCTTATGGATCCCTCTGCACCCATTAGAACCAATAGTTACCCAGGTTTGATACCTTCTACAAGATGCTAAATTATCACTAGACCTAATCAAAATGGTAAAGCTCTAGCTTTCCCCTCTATGTAGAAACCCACCTGATATATCAAATTCAAAGCCATCTCCTCCCCATCCTCAGTCCACCCAAGGTGTATACACCATGGTCACCAAATGATCATATGCTCCAATATCTCATCTATTACCTGTGTCCCTAGTGGAAGAATACCCATGTAAGTCCTCTAGGTATGCTCAAAATTTCAGCCCTACCTATATGCTACTAGTTGCTCTAGGTTGGGTAGTGTCCTTGGTAGTGCATGTGGTCTTTGAATGGCTATGTGCTCCCAAAACCACACCTAGAGCAAAGTAGTGTAGAATTTTCTTGTCTATCTCTTATACATGATATTGTATACTATCTTGTACAAGTAGGCCAGTATGTATGGACCCAATATGAACCTAACCTATGGTATCACATGTCTACCATGGCCCCTGCTACTACCCATGGTAGGTGTCACTTGCTAGTATGGCAAACCAAAAATCCATCCACTTCCCTAGAGAATATAATCATCAATGCGTCAAATCCATATCGTTCAAGCATCTTGTATACATGGAGTCCAATTTGTTGGATCTCATGAGTTGGATATCCCAACAATATTTGTAGCACTATCCAATGCATTTGTGCTCTATAAAATACCTGTTGGAGCCAAATTTGACTCAAAATTTGAAACCCCTAAATTTAAATTTTTGGTTTCATCAAAGTAAGCAAGCATTGTTGGTCCTTTTTGCATCTAATTGAGAGATTTTAATTTCTTATGGGTTAGTTTGATAAAGTCTAAATTGGGGTTGTTAATAATGTGTGCCCTTTTTAATGAAGCTCAAATATCTTAAACAAGGATTAGGGAAAATTTTTATCAATCAAATTTATAACAAAGCCTAACTTCGATATTCCTAAATTAAATCCCCCCTTAAAGCCTAAATAAAATTACTAACCTTCAAGTCTTAAGGTGTTAAAAATCTAATCAAGGTCCATGGTCTAAAAATCCATCAATCCAAGCAATATTAAAGTCTGAAAAATAAAGTTCGCACTTAATTCTTAAATTTAAGGGAATGCACCCAATTTAATTAAAAGTTGAGCACCTTAGATCTAATATGATGGCAACGCTCTAATCAGGATTAATCAGATGATTGCGTTCTAATAGATCGATTAAAGGTTAAGTCAAAGATCGATAGTCCAAAAACATTATAACCTAAGGTCAAAAGTAATTAAAATATTAAAACCCATGCTACTTTTCTAATATGGATGAACGCGCATGGGTTGATCCCAATATGATGGATGCACACTCCTTGAAGAGTTAGATTATTAAAGATTCAACATGTATCAAAAATTCAAATTAAACGTCGAAAAAATCTAACAGATTTGAGGGTTGCGCCCAAATGAACTCCAAGATCAACGGTTGTGCATGATCTATTTTAAACGCAGTTGATTTAATTAAAATTCTCATTTAAATACTATGGTCAAAGGCATTAAGGGTATGCGCCCCCTTTGAAATAAATATTGAGCTAATTGGACTAATCGAACGATAGCGCTTGATCAACATCCAATCCGATGGTGGTGCTCCCATAAAAGGTGCATCAAAAAGGTAAAAGCCCCATGAGATTAATTAAACTTGTTAAATAAAATCAATGAGGGTCTAATACGTTGGATAATATTACCATTTCAATTAATTAAGTGAAAATAGGATATCCATTTAGTTATCATTATTGCAAGTCCGAAGAGATCAACGAATGCAAAATCTCTCATCGGGATCAAATGGTGGCACTCTCATTAAAGGTGCATTGAAAAGGCAAAAATATTGCAAGGATAATTAAGACTTTTAATAAGGGTTAGGGAGGGTATAATGAATAGACTAAGTATCCCCTTTCATTTTAATCCCGATTTAAAATCATGTGCCCCTGGTTAACTAATCCTACAGGTTGATCAAGATCAATGGTTGTGCCAACATTATTCAAAATATTATGGTCGCACCGAAATCATAAATGGTAGGATATCGGGTAAATACAAAGGTAAAACCAAGATTAGTTACACATTAATAAGGGTATAATACGTTGCTAAATTACCCCCTTTCAGCTTAATCAAGATTAATCAAATCTAATGATGCACCCTTTTTGGTTATTGAGTATGCAGCTATAGGAAATCTGACGGTTGCACTCTGTTTAAGACAAAATCAAACGGATGCACCCAACCAAAATAAAGCATCCCCAATGAATAATCAAATTAATCGGATGGCGGTGCTTGATCAAACTTTAATCCAATGGTGCACATTGTAAAAATTTATTGAAGGTTAATCTAAAGGGTTTCCTTCATCAAATGATTAATTAAAATGCATTGTTGAGGCTAAAGAGAGAACTTAATCAGGTTTTATAAAGATTTGATGCACGTGTATCTTTCCCCTTCCTTTTGCTAAACCTTGTGTATGTACGATAGATCCAATGGTAGCGCTCCCATCATGGTATGATCTAACAATGATCGCTTAGAGATGTGAATGGATTATATTATGCCTATGTTTAAATACAATGTTGTTAAGGTTGTAATCGATAGGTTAAACCTTGGTAAATCATGATTAGATGAGGACTAATACACTGTATTATTACAAGGTATAATATTTAAAATTAGTTATTATCAAAATAAATTATTACCAACTAAGGGTTTTTGACATTGTAAATGTGATTAAACTTATTAACATGGCACACGTTTATATATGAGCTAGTGGGCTAACAATCATGTAGGTCCCTAGACATCGACGACTGCGCTAAGGCTCCCCAGGATCTGACGGTAGTGCAAGAATCAAAGATTTAAGTAATAAATCAAGTAAAGAGAATCTGACGGTATCACTTCATTGAGATTAAGATGATCCAATGATAGTGAGCGAGTCAAAGTCAACATAATGGAGTACGAGTGAAGGTAAAATAACGACCATCTTCTGATAGATCCGATGAATACGCTCTATCTTGAGATAATCCAATAGGGGTGCGCACTTCAAAGGTAAATAAAATTGTATGTTTAAATCGGTGCTTGATTAATTAAAGTCTTAAACACATTTAACAAGGGCTCTAACATGTTAATAATCAACATTTTTATTGGTCAATATTAAAAAAATAAGGTTCAAAACATGTATCTTTCGACTATCTAACCTACAAGTTATAAAAAAATCCAAGAAAGTGATAGGACAAAGGTTGATTGAACGACTATACTTGATCAAAAATTTGGACCAATAGTTATGAAAATATCAATAAAAATAAAATCACCATTGACCTATGTCTTCAAAATTCTGGAAACTAATGTCTTTGTAGGTTAAAGAATGCCAGAAGAAACCATGATAGAACCTGTGACGATCACAAGTTAGCAAAATTGATAGACGCATTCGTAAGGGAGATTAGATAGTCTAAGCTCTTGGGGAAAGATGATTAATTCATAAAAATTCCCTAAACACATAATGAGGTAGACAACAAAGAGGTGACCCATTCACAGCAAGGTACACCAAAAAATGCTATGAATATCAATAGCCAAGACAAAATCAAAATAGTACGCATAAACATTGTGAATCCAGAAGGATACCCAGGGAAGGAAAAATTCGAGCAAATCAGAGTAAATCCCATGGAAAATACCTGGATAAGGATAAATTAGACCAACCAAAAGAAAAATATTGATGCTCGAGCATACAACCAGATCATGTATATCTCTTGGGAATAATAAACATAACACAAAATAAGATTGCAAGGTATAATCACAACTTATAAATAGAGACAGTAAGGGAGGGCTGAAAGGCATCAGTAAGCGAAAAAAATGGAGTACAAGGAATATGGAAGTATTCATTTTCTATTCTGCAAATACTTAAGGTGAAGAAAGTGCATGAAGAATAAATATGGTTTCGACTTGTAGAAAGTCATTCCATATGCGCTTCGACAAAATATAGTTATAAGGGGTGTAGACACCAAAACAACACCAATCCGATTATGTGACAACAAGCACTGATCGCACTAACACACACAGCCCCCAGGGCAGCCCTCAGAGGTTAAACAGTGGTTCTAACCACTCACACAGCAGTTTTGCAAGTCAAAAACCAATTTGGCACCTTTTAGACACTTTATTGCTTATTCGTCCCACCCAGGGACGAGTGCAGGTTTTACTCGTCCTACCCAGGGACGAGTGCTGACTGATACTCGTCTCACCCAGGGACGATTACCAGCGCTCGCTTCGGGGTGGGACGAATGCCAAGTTTGACCGGCAAAAAGTCAAATCTCGGCATATAACAACTCAGAACTGCCACTTAGCTTTTCCTGCATGACATAGGAGTGCGAGTGAGTTCTTTTGACAACTCATATCTGCCAATTGACTTTCCCTTCACTGCATGGGAATGAGAGTAAGCTTTTTAAGACAACTCAGATTTGCCACTTAGCTATCCCTTCATTGCATGGGAGTGCAAGTGAGCTTTTCTAAAACACACAAAGACATGCACAGAGACAGTTAAGAATCCCTTGATCAAGAAGAAGTCTTCCTTTCACACAAAAAGCATTCATGCAAAGAAACACTTTTGCATGTTAATTCAAAGAGACCCCTTGGGTCTATAAAATGGTGAGTTTCCTCACCCAAAAGATATACTGAGCGAGGAGCATTTTGAGCGACGAAGTGCTTGCTAATTCATTTACTTGCGATTTGTGTTTTCAACATCCATAATCTCTTAATCGAAAGAGAGGTTATTGGGTGACTTTTGAAAGCACGAATCAAGAACCAACACCAATTTTCTGACCACAATATTCTACCAATTTGCCGACAACACATCACATCAGGTTTCGGACCCATCCTAAGCGGATTGGTGTCGAAGCAAAGTTTCACCCGCGGGTGGTTTGCCTTCGGGCACCCCCGCTTTATTTCTTTTATAGTATTTAGCTAGTTTCATGTTTATGCTTTTGTCAAGTTTTCATTTCATTTAGATTCATTTTAATCATAGTTAGATTTATCTTTTATTTTTCATACACAGGTGCTACTGATTCTTTGTTTGTTTCTTTGAACGCAGATTTGCAGCATTGGAGGAGCAGCGAGGAATCGACCTTTATCAATGCAAGCGGCGACAACGTTTTGGTTCGCCCATCTTATATGTGGGCACGCGGAAGAAGGAATTCAGAAACAAGTTGTAGAGAGCAATATCTAACGCTCCTATCCCCTAAAAAGGAAGGAGACGCATTGTAACACGAATTGAAAAGCATATCAATAAAAGGGCCGATTTTATATTGCTTTAATATCTTGTGTTCATTCATTTGTATGCATTTCCTTTAAAGACAATTAATTGAATTTAGTATATCCTTTTTGTTTCTGGAATCTCGTGCTTTCAATGGCGATCACGGTGGGACCTCTGTCCTCTATTTTTTTAGGTTAACTTACTGATCTAAAATTGCTTGTTTTTTATAGGTACCTATTTTTCAACATCGGTGTTATTCGTCTCTGCAAGTGACGATTACAGAAATGGTATTCGTTTCACCCCGGGACGAATAAACTATTCGTTCCACCCTGTGACGATTACGGTTTTGTTATTCGCCTCACCCGGGGACGATTATAGATCTATGCAAATTTTTAGAGCAAATCAGAAACTTCCGATTAGGCAGAGAAGAGGTAGGGGTTTTTACAGCTTCTGTCAAATTTCTGTTTTTCTATTTTCTGGTTTTCAGTTTGTATGGCTTAGGGAAAGATTTCTTTTCGTTTGCCTGTTTCAATTTTGCAAAATTAAAACGAACCCCACACATCACGTGACATTTTAAACCAAGGCGTTGGTCGTAAAACCCCAACCCTTGAGCAAGACCAAAGGTGGATTCCATTATCACTTTGGCTTGAGATATTGCATCCATTACCTCGATCGCGACTGTTGCTAGACGTAAATCCTGACGAAAGCTGACCGAGTGTAGCTTGGGGTGATTCCCAGCACGCGAGGATAAGCCTTCTATGGTAGGTGTCATAAACAGAGCGATTCCCCTTCCGTACCGCCTATGTTCCACGTATCATCTGCTCTCACGTACCTATAGTCTCCCTCACGTAAGGGCGGGTATATAGAGAGGTTGGTATATCGGTCCGACAATGGTATATTGAAGGGGCGACCATATTGGGAGTCATAAGAGCCTTCATACTTGCATTTAAATGTTTCACAAAAATTTTCAAAAACAAAACAAACAACAAAAACACACTAAACCAGATTTAGGGCACACTATTAATCTTTAAAAGAGATAATCATTGCTTGTGAGTGTGTATGCTATTTTCTGTTTAGACAAAAAAATCATAAAAAGAAAATCACAAAAAGAACTTTTGCATTTTTAGGTTAGCATTACCATGGTGAATACTCGTAGCCAAGCCCAATCACGGGCAGAAGCTGCAGAACATGCACCAAGAGAGACAAATCGTCTCCGATATAGCTCTGAAGACTTGTTCATCCCGCCTCAACGGCGAGGTACACCAGTTAGTTCACACCATGCAGAACATGGCTCTAGAGGCCCCTCCGTGAGGGGCACTCCAACCCATACAGTCATAGAACATGGTTCTAGAGGTGCCTCAAGGAGTGGCTCTCCAAGTCAGACCATCAATAGACGAGACTTTAGAACTCCCTCTCTAAGGGAAACACCTAAGCAACAAGAATCTTTTCAAGAAAATAACGTATATATACCACCTGGTCTAAGCACGAGGCCTCCTTTAGAAGTTCATTATGGGTGGCCTAGTGATGAAGCATTGTGTATTGCTATGGAACAACAAAGGGTCCAAAAGGAAGAACCATATGATTTTGTGGTTCCTAATTTACCCCTGATCAATGTCGGACATAGTAGACCATATCCAGAACAACAAGTTCTCCCGACAGGGCAAGACAATTATGCCCGCACTTTTTATGCATATCACAGAGAGAGAGAGGAGGATCACTATATTCCTCCAGGTCAGTATCCAGTGCCAAAATGATGCACGTCTGCACCTGCATTATATCCAGATCGCTTATTGAGACCAGAGTTTCAAGTCAATGCGGCCAACCTCGACAGAGGGAAGCAACATATAGGAGTCTCAGAGCATTATGATCGAAACAGATATGTAGGAGAGACATCTAGGCCTATTAAACAAGAGACAACAGAACAAAGTAACTTGGCATTTGCACAACTAGCCGCCCGCCAAGCGCACATCACGCGGCTTAAGCAAGAACAACAGGAATTAGAACATTTGTGTCGCCTTGATCAAGAGCGCATTCAGCGTCAGACAGCTGAATTGCTTCACAACCATGCGCCTGAGAGGGCCCCAGTTCCTCGCGCACAACAATCTGAGATGTATGTGAGGCACAACCCCTTAGTGCGAGACAGGTCTCCGCGACCATAGCAAGCACTGCCTCCAAGACCTCTTAGACCTGAGCGGGAGGCCATTCCCCGTGACCATGATGGGCATCCTCCGCGGGCACCCATCCATGTTTACAGGCCTAGGCCAAACACTCCTCAAGAAGATTATGAGGATTATTACCAAGAAGAAGAGCGGGCTGAAACGCCCTATCAAGGCAGAAGGGATGCTACCCATTTAGTCATTCAAAGGCCTCAAGTTCCCCGCAACCCACAGCGGGAACAAACTAAGGAGGAGGAAATTATATCCTCCGATGCCTACAAAGTGTTGTTAGAACGCTTGGAGAATATGGAACTTAAGACTGGTGGGCCTCAAAAGCCTACCTTACGCCAACTCCGTAGTCATCCGATACATCCATCAGTGCCAACACCTCCATACCCCGAACATTTCAAGCTGCCCCAGTTGGCACTCTTTAAAGGGGATGAGGATGCTCAAGAGCATGTGACAAGATTTTTGAGCCAATGCTTTGGTATACAAGACAATGATGCATTGCTATTAAGAACATTCATAACCACATTCGCAGGATCTGCCTCGGATTGGTTTACCCATCTACCGAAGCATAGCATCTACAATTTGGATCAACTAGTGGACGCGTTCCTAGAACGTTTTGCTTTCAATACAAAGAAAAAGGCGTCACTCAGTGATCTAGCTAGCCTCAAACAGTATGAGGAAGAGTCTATGGTAGCATATGGGAATCGGTGGAGGACGGTGCTTTCAAAGTTGTCCTACCTCCCTCCTATGTCCGACTTAACTCAAATGTTCGCAAAGAGTTGTTTGCGATCGATCTCTGTGCTATTGCAGCTGCAGCAATACGCCACTTTGGAAGAAGCTCTGGCGCAAGCTAGACGTATCGAAGAGATCAAGATACAGGATGGCAAAATTGCCAAGCCTAAGAAAAAAGAGTGGAACAAGAGCACCAAAATAGGGAATACGCAACAGAAACCCATCGCGGTCAATCAAGTTGCTATTAATGCCCCTACGCCTGCCCAAGCAACACAACCTTCAAAGGCTAACTATCAGGCGGTGCCTCACAATAATTATGAGAAAGATAACAAGAAGCAGGATCAAAATCAGCAGCGTCGCCCCAAGCGACAATTTACACCATACACTGAGTCTAGGGATTCCTTGTTTGACCGTTTGTCGACGGCAAACTTGATTAATCTGCCAGATATTCCAACAATTGATCCTAATGCGCCAAAGCCTAAAGGGTATAGAGAGGATATTTTCTGTAGATTCCACAGAAGGAAAGGGCATGACCTTAATGTACTGTTGGACGTTTAAAGGTTTAGTGCAAGATCTCATTGATAATCACACATTGGTAGTGGATAACCCCATCGCACCCAACAACCAACAAATGGGTGTTTTCAAAGATCCTTTACCCACACATGATGCACAAACAAAACCTCTGCATGTCAATGAAGTGCAACAGAGTTACCCCATGGAGGGATATGTTGGGATGATTAGCATTGTGACAAGAAACAAGAGACACCCAGGAGTTGTCCCCGCAACAGCCCCTAGGGAAGCTTCATCCACGTCACAACATCAACCAAATCCTACACAGTTGCCCCCACCTAGACCAGTGGCCACGATTCGAACTAGACTTACTCAAAGTCTACGGACCACATCGGCTAGGCTCTCCATTTATGAGCTTATTCAACAATCGGCGCCCCATCGGGAAGCTCTTATGGAGATATTAAAGGCAATTGAATTGCAACCCCACGAAGCGGATTCGTTCAACAATTTTGTGGGGCATGTCAAACAGTGTACTGAACCAGTCATTACCTTCAGGGAAGATGAGCTAAAAACTATGACTGGAGATGTAACGGATCCACCCTTGCACGTTATTGCGCGGGTCAACGGGACTCCATACAAACGGGTGTTGATAGACACTGGTTCGTCCAGTAACCTTATTACAACCGCTGCACTTGAAACATTTGAAACTACCAACCTCTCACATTGCACCTTCCACTTATACCCTTCGAGCATTTAATGATACGATATGCTCGACAGTTGGCACAATTGTCCTGCCCATCCAAGTGGGACAAAAGACCATTCATACGTTGTGCCACATTTTAGAAGGTGAGATGGCTTACAATATCTTGCTTGGGCGGCCTTGGATCCGAGATATGAAGTGTGTCCCTTCAATTGCTCATCAATGTTTGAAATATACATTTGAAGGACAAGTGCACGTGGTCCCCGTAGATTTGGAACCTTTTAAATATTGCAACTCAGTGCAAATCATGCCGTAGTCGACCCTTCCTTCAACGCACGTGGATTTCCAGTTAAATCCATCTAAACGGGGTCCGACTAAGCAAGAATCTTCATCACCAAATCAATCAAATTCTCAGGCGGGATCATCTTCTTCATCCAGTCCTCCCACAATGATGCCACCTACGGTGGCCACTCCAACGGACAAAGGAAAGAAGCCCCTGGAAGCGGAACCACCTTTAGTCTCCAATATCTCTACAGAAGAGACGCCTAATAGAATGGAAGTTGAGACGCCTAGTTCACCCCACATGGAGTGGACTCAAGGAGAACTCCCATTCGCTTCCCCTCAATCGCCAACAATTATTGTTGAGATGTCTAACACAGGCATGGGGGAGTATATAGTGCGCAATGTTGTTGCAACGCCCACACTTCAATCTATGCAAGACATGGGAAGACCTCGACTCCCCATAGGCTCCGTGGTTCCTTTAGGTTACCCACCTAATCAGACAAACTTTATTTTTGGGGGCCTAGATCATGGCGTTGAACCTTCTCGAAATGAAGAAGAAGATGAAGATCCCTTTGTGGAAGATGTCAACTATCTGGCTAACCCAGACTTCGCATTACGATATCTTAGCCAATGCAATTGGCATGGATACGGGTTAGGCCGGTATGAACAAGGAATGCATGTTTTGTGTCAACCAAGATACCAAATGCCTTATGACAAGTCAGGAGTAGGGTTTAATCACCCTTTGCCCCTCGACATCTTGGTCAAAAACATGCAAGGCCTAGGGATAGGCAACAAGGATGGGTTGGCATCGGATCCATATGCCAATCCAAATACAACTTATACATTGGGGGATTATTTCCCATTGCAAACAAATAACCTTGTTGACCTCAACAACCCTTTCCCTACGGCCGAACAAGGAGAAACCTCATGGACTCACCCACAAGGGGAAGATGGACAAGACCACGAAGGGTCTTCGAAGATGAGTCGGAGTACGATCATTCGCTTGAATATCAACTGAATGATGATCAGGACAACTTCTCGATGATGTTCCCATTGAATGATCCCAGTGAGCATAGGCTACCTCAACAACAACAAAATCCTTTGGACATAGATGACATGTTTGAACACTTACACATAGATCCAAGACCTAGGAGGCATTTCAATTTGGCGTAGTTATAGCAATTACTGCACCCGCCACTCCAGGCATACAACGAGCATCTTTCGCCTGGAGACCCTATCAAACCATCTGTACCTAGGGCAGACCCTGTTTGCAGGTCCGTGCATAGGGCTGATCCCTTTGTGCCAGTGCCTACAGAGCCAGATCCAAAGCACCAAGAACATCTAGAATGTCAGAGTTGTCACATTTGCGGTAATGGAGATTACAATCATTTCATCAACATGGTCTCCATTGACTTGACCGCCCCCATCCATGATCCAGCCAATCCAACATGATTATTGCATCTAGACATAGAAGCTATTGATTGGGATCGCGTTGACACACCACCATCTCCATCAGAGTATTGGCCTTGCGGTGGGATGTTTCATTTCACTCCAGGACAGACTCAGGATGTCTTCCATGCTTGAAGAGGAACTTGACGTTCCTAATGATGATCTTAATTCAGCAAACGATATCCATCTGATCCCAATTCCACACCGGTTGGAAGACGGATCCCATATGTCGGTTGAAGCAACGACCGATGTAGACATCGGCACGGATCCAATGAATCCATGGATTCTCAAGCTGGGGGTAAGTCTTTCCCCTGAAGAGCGAGCCGATTATGTTGCCCTTCTTAAGGAAAAGAAGGAGGTTTTTGCATGGTCATACAAGGATATGCCGGGACTAGACCCACAGCTAGTCACGCACAATTTAACGCTTGATCCGACAATCAAGCCAGTCAAGCAAAAACTATGCAAGATGCATCCAACAGTGGCCTTAATGGTAAAAGATGAGTTACAAAAGTTGTTGGATGCCCAGTTTGTCATCTGTGTGGATTATCCGCCATGGTTGTCTAACATGGTTCCTGTCAAGAAACCCGATGGGAGGATTCGCATATGCACTGATTTTTGAGATCTTAACAAAGCGAGTCCTAAGGATGATTTTCCCTTGCCGAGCATCGACGCGTTGGTAGACGCTACAGCGGGCCACGAAATGCTTTCCCTTATGGATGGTTTCTCAGGATACAATCAGATTCGTATTAATCCTGAGGACCAACTAAAAATGGCATTCACAACGCCTTGGGGGACATTTTGCTATAAGGTCATGCCTTTTGGCCTTAAAAATGTCGGAGCTACCTACCAACGTGCCATGACGTACATCTTTCACGATTACATGCACAAAACTTTGGAAGATTACATGGATGATTTGTTGGCCAAATCTCTTTTGCGCCCAGATCACATCGGTGACTTGAGTAAGGTCCTTGATCGCCTCATTGAGCATAAAGTCGAGACTAAACCCCAAGAAGTGCGTCTTTGGCGTCACCTCCGGAAAGCTCTTGGGTTTCATAGTCTCCAAACGAGGAATTGAGGTTGATCCAAACAAAGTCAAGGCAATCCTTGAAATGCGTCCCCCAACCACCATCAAGCGGCTCGAGAGTCTGCAGGGAAAGGTTGCGTCGATCAAGCGCTTCATAGCACAGTTATCTAACAAGTGCTGACCCATGAATAAATTATTGCATAAGGGGGTCACATTTCATTAGGATGACGAGTGCCGATCAGCCTTTGACGACATTAAATAGTACTTGGCTTCACCGCCAGTATTGGCACCACCCAGACCAGGAGTGCCGTTCTATTTATACATCTTGGCCACTGAGGTGGCACTGGGCGCCATGTTGTCCCAGAAAAATGAACTTCACAGAGAACGAGGCTACATACTATCTTAGCCGCACCCTGGTCAGTTATGAACTTAACTATGCATATGTTGAAAAACTACGCTTGGCAGTGGTGTTTGCTACCAAAAAGTTATGCCACTACATGCTTAGTAATAAGACGTATGTTGTGTCTAAGGAGAATCCATTGCGATACATGATGAGTCGTACTTATCATAGTAGCCGCACGACGAAATGGATCATGTTGTTGACGGAGTTTGACATAGAGTTCATTGGACAAAAATCTATAAAAGGTCAAGTCATCGCCGATCAACTAGCTGAGGCTCCTCTTGAAGACGATCAGCCTCTGACTTTTGAACTACCTGATGATGGGGTCTTCCATGTTTCAGAGTCGCCGGATTCGATGAGCTCGAGTCACGAGTGACATAACCCTATTCTTCGATGGTTCTAAATGTGAGCAAGGGGGTGGTGCGGGAATTGTATTCTTCACTCCACAAGGTGCTCCAATGCCCTTGTCATTTAAATTAGACTTCCCGTGCACCAACAACAATGCAGAATACGAAGCCTTGCTCATAGGTCTTTAGACAGCAATCACCATGAACATTAAACGATTGAATATCTTTGGTGATTCGTTGTTAATTGTCAATCAAGTAAAAGGGATATACCAATGTAAATGTCCACTTTTGAAGTCTTATAAAGCCCTTGTGGATAAATTCTTGGCACAACTTGAATGGTATGACATCGAGGCACTCCCTCGATCATCAAATCATTTTGCGGATACTATGGCCTCCTTGGGGTCACTCATCCCGCAAGACTCTTCTGGTGAAATGACAACCATTCAGGTTAAAACATTATCGCAATCTACGATGGAGCGTGCAAGCTCTGATCTGACGCCAAGAATCCACATGATCCAGATTGAACCATCTCCGGATAAGTTCTCTCGAATTCGAGATTGTTTGACTAAAGCCAACTGGGGGTCCTTGTTCTCCCCGACTCCTCTTACTAGCAACACCACGTTGTTTTTACAAGTTCTTTCCTGCTCAGCTTTTGTTCGGGATAGACTTCAAGAGGGATTGGCCGTTCATACTATCGAGGTTTCTGATCAGCAAGATTGGTACACACCCATTCGGGATTACCTCAAGCTAGGTAATCTCCCACTTGGATTGACACAAGCCACGAAAAGATCATTCAAACAGAAAGCGGCAAAGCATGTCTTGTTAGGAGACATTTTGTATCGTCGAAATTATGAAGGAATCCTCCTTCGTTGTTTGGACCAGCAAGAGTCCGCTTGGGCGATCACCCAAGCTCACGATGGTACATGTGGTGGCCACTTCAGCGGTATGGCCATCGCAAAGCGCATTCTTCGCATGGGTTATTATTGGCCATCTTTAGAGCGAGATTGTTGCGCATATGTGAAGAAGTGCGTGAAGTGTCAGCATCATGCTAATTTGACACACGTACCTTCTCAGGCCTTACAGCCGATTCAATCGGTTTGGCCTTTTTCGTAGTGGGGCTTTGATCTAATTGGAAAGATCTCCCCTGCGTCGTCGGGTCGTCACACGTTCATTTTAACGGCCACAGAGTACTTTACCAAATGGGTGGAAGCAATTCCGCTGACCACTACGACTGGAGCCCGCATTGCGGAGTTTATTTTGCATAACATCATATGTCATTTTGGTATTCCATCCAAAATAGTCTCGGATAATGGGACACCATTCAAGAATAAAGATGTGCGTGCTTTGACCACAAAGTACAAGATTCGAGCATAGCTTTTCGACACCCTATTATCCGTAGGCAAATGGGCAAGCGGAGGCGTCAAACAAAATGCTAGTCGCCATTCTCAAAAAGACAGTTGCAGACAATCATAAAGACTGGCACATTCAGATCCCGCTTGCCCTATGGGCTTATCGCACCAGCATTCGGACGCCCACTGGGGCAACTCCATTTTCACTGGTGTATGGCTCCGAGGCAGTCATGCCTTTTGAGTTGGAAATTCCTTCCCTGCGCATTTCAATGCAAGAGTTCATCGATGATGACACTGCGCGACAGGCCCGGTTAGATCAACTGACGTTGCTCGACGAACGACGCGTTCATGCTCTCGAGCATTTGCGTATCTATCAAGAGCGACTTAAGAAAGCATACAACATGAAAGTCCATCTTAGGGAATTTCAGGTTGGTGACTTGGTCTTAAAAGAGAACCAGCGAGAATTCTAATTTGCCGTCCCATCTACGGGATAAGTTTGCGGCAAAGCTGGTTAGGTCCTTACATCATTGACAGTAAAATAGGACCCGAAACATACCGGCTTGCCTCTCTTGAAGGAATCAAGGAAACAGAACCCTTGAACATCATTCATTTGAGGCCATTCCACACCTAGAGAGCCATAGCCCAACAAAAAGCTCCAAGGATTATCACAATCGCTTGGTCAACCCAAAAGCTCCAAGGATTATCACAATCGCTTGGTCAACCCTAAATGCCCCAAAGGTATCTATAAACCGCTTGGTCAACCCAAAAGCTCCAAGGATTACCACAATCGCTTGGTCAACCCAAACGCTCCAAGGATTACCACAATCGCTTGGTCAACCCAAAAGCTCCAAGCATTACCATAACTGCTTGGTCAACATAAAAATTCAAAAATCAACAAAAACAACACAAAAATCAAAATCACAAAAACAATTGCATTTCAATTCCATGCATTCTCATAAAAATCAAAATCACAAAAACATTTGCATTTCAATTCCATGCATTCTCAAAAAAAAATCAAAATTACAAAAACATTTGCATTTCAATTCCATGCATTCTCATAAAAATCAAAATACAAAAATATAGGTTCCATTAAGCATTGCATCCATACATTGCATACTTCGCTAGGTCATACAAGTCAAAAGCACCATAGGCTGTCATTACTTGGCAATTCCATCCTTTCCACATCCAATCCATAAACGCCTACATCCCGCATATCACCCTTTTATTTTAGCATCGTCAGTTGTAGTCTAATGTATATAGGGTTTTCATCATTCAGATGTCTTTAAATTTCTAGCCAATAACTGTACACAGTTAAGCAGATTTTACATGGGAAAGTTTTACTTGGATCCCACCTTGGTACGTAGCATCCCAACACAAATTAACACACATAAAATAATTCCTAAGTTGTGTGAACGAAAGATGAAACCTGCACCGTAATCCCGGTTACCATAAGCGAAACGACTATCTTGCTTATCCCCCTGTGCAATTGACCCTAGGAATGCTGAGAGTTGGCAAAAGGACAAGCATCCTCCCTACCCAATTCCCCATGAATCCCAAGTTCTCAAAAGTTGCAAAAACATCAAAAATTTGCAAAACGTCAAAACACTAAAATTTGACATCCTACAGTGCACACATCAAAAGGCACAAACAATAGTGATTCTCGTCACTCCATATTCAAATCCCTTGCTCAAAAAAAAAAAAAAAACAAATAAAACAAAAATAAATAGTGATTTTATCACTATAAAGAGCAAGTATCCCAATACCCTTGAAGAAAAGAAGGGAGTCGAACTTGAATCCCTGGAACTCTCAGCATTTCGACAGGTCATGAGGCAAGCTTCGATACCGGTTTGGTTGATAGCCTATTGGTCATCGGTGGTAAACCTCCCGCATGACGATATATCTGTCACATTAACTTGTGTGCGGATCAATGTTTGCATGTGGATGAGCTAGCTTATGGTATCCTAGATAACATCGCAGATAAATCGACTAAATACAATAAAGGAGTTAGTGGAGCTAATTAGGTGATCCTCGGTACAGGTTCGGTTGAAAGCCCATCTGGCACTGGCGGTATCCTGATGAATAACACATAAATGAACTCAATTGCACACACAGGGATGTGAAATAACTTGGTTAAATTCAAGTCGGATTTATACCTTGTTCAAAAAGTCTTGCGAGATAAATGTACAGTCTTGGCTAGTTAGTTAAAAATATCTACATCTCAGAAAAGCTTAACTACATTTTCAAACAACCGATACATTTCATTCCATACATCACCATCCGCAAATAAACAAAATACAAAAACAAAGTTTCCACATGCACAAGCATTCCACAAAGTTATCCCATTATTAGCAAGTCCAATCCAAATTTTGTTTAGTCTATGGTGCATCGACAAATCATCAACAAATCATTGCATTCATTCCATATGCATACATCATACAAATTAGAACCATCGCATTCATAATCGCATATGCATACATCAATGTAAAAACATGCACATAAAAATAAATCATGAAAAAATGATAAACACCAAAAAGAATCATCTGTATATATATCATAACAAAAATTGCCCGCAAGCTACAATGCATTGGTCCTCGGACCTCCCTCCCATCATCCAAAATCCCAAAACCCCCAGCCTAGGGCGTCGGCCACCATGATCACGCAGGATCGGTGCGACGAGAGCTACCCCCCATGGTATCCGTCCTCTGAGACCTCTCAGGGTGACTGCTCGCCCCTGCATCCCGACCGCTCGCTCCTCCCTCCTCTCGCCATCGACGACGGGATGATGCTGACTGCTCTGTCCCGCTGTCTCTCGTCCTGTATGACGAGCCACTGGCCGGAGGCTCTGGTATTCGCCCACCCAGGCGGATGATCTCACCCTCCATCTTCGATCGATGCCGCCCCCAATCAGCCTCCCGTCGCCCCCAATCAGCCTCCCGTCGCCTCCACTCTGCCTCGCGCCTACGGTAGTACGCGATGGCATCATCGCGCTGTGCTAGCTGCACCCGTAGGAGATCCCTCTCCCGTGCAGCATCCGTATCCCCCACCTGCTGGTGAGCCGCAGCCCCTGGCTCCCCTACCCTGCCAACTATGTCCGTAGGAGATCCCTCTCCTGCGTCATCTCTGCAAGCTCTCCATCCCGCCTCTGTAGTAACCCCGTCAGACGTGCTACCTCAGCGCGCAACCCCGCCTCTGTCTCCCCAACCCAGCCTACTCTGGAGCATCCTGTGCCTCTGGCTGCTCCTCCTCCTCAACGTCATCTCCTGCCTCTGCCACCTCCACCATCTCCACATCTGCAGGAGCTCCCCAACCCTCTCCTGGTGCCTTCGCACCCTCTCCGCCTCCCACTGCCTCACCGCCTCCCAATGGCCCCTCACCTCGCCACTGCCGCAGCGTCCACCACTCCTGGTACTCAGCAGTCACTCCGACGTCATCTACGTCTGGAATGTCTAGTACTGCATCCGACTCCTCCCCCAGTGGCTCGAGGATCGGTGCAGCTAGGGTCCTCTCATCACTCCGACGTCGATAGGCTACGGGCTCCCCAGGCAACCCCTGGCGTACCCCAAACTGTCGCGTCACTCGGAGGTAATGGAAGTACTCCTGCTCTGTCCCATGCCGACCAATCACCCATCTCCCCCTCTGAACCCGTCGAAGCCACTCATCAGCCTCTGGCCATGCGGGACAATCCCGATATGGCCTCCATATCACATCACCTAGAGTCAGTCGTGCCAATACATCTCTGTAATGGTCCACATCTCCTGCAAACCGCCGACTCTGCCCTCGCTCCTCAGATCGATACCATAGAGCACCATATCCAATGTCCCTGTCCACCATGTCCGCTCGGGTAGTCCACGGCAACCCTCGTGGTCGCTCTATGGCTATGTGCTGCCATGCCCAGCACTGCAACAAGAAACTGCACCCCATCCCCTTTCGCCTCCGACAGCGGACCTCATACAACTCATCGTACAACTACGCCAAAAGCGTCTGACCCCATCTCATAATCATCGGCTCTGTCATCGGGCAATCCACTAACTGCCATACCACCTCCAATAGGTTCCATGGGAACCTCGCTCCTGACGAGTCTGGCAGGAGCATGTTGGAAATGAGGCTCATGAGCACCGCATGCCTCACTCCCAACATTCCCCTCGCATACCAATACTGTACCAAAATCCCCCCAATATGGCAATCCAGCTCCGCCCTCTCCAACGAGGTCATCCCATCATCATCCTCTCCATATCCAAAGTACCGCGTCAGTACCGCCGTCCTCTGGCCCCGTGGTGTCGTCCGAATAGGAACCCCGTCTATCGAAATCCGAAGAATCCGATACACGTCCTCTAAGGTGACTGTCATCTCCCCTGTCGGAAGATGGAAGGTGTTCGTCCGAACATCCCATAGGCCGATCAAAGTTGTAAGGTATGCCCGATCTGCCACAACTGCATCCAACCGAGCCACATGCTTGAGCCCTAAGGCATCAAGCCACTCCCAGTCATCATCACTCAATGCCTCGCGGGCATTAGAAAAAATGGTCGGTACTCGATGTCGACTCTTCACCACCGCACATCACAAAAAACAACAAACATCAAAAACATGCATCAAATTACCATCACATGTACAAAAATGCATAACTGTATAGTAACATCTTTCATTCACATGTACATCCAAAAAAAAAAAAATTCATCCATTTTTCAATTGTGCATCTTTAATTTCATAAAAAATGACAAAAATTTGACATGGTTTACCTACGGTTTTACCTAAGTTTACCATTTCAAAACAAAAAAAAATTTCATCAATTTTGCATCTTTAATTTCATAAAAAAAAAATGACAAAAATTTGACATGGTTTACCTACGGTTTTACCTAAGTTTACCATTTCAAAACAAAAAAATTCATCAATTTTGCATCTTTAATTTCATCAAAAATGACAAAAATTTGACATGGTTTACCTACGGTTTTACCTAAGTTTACCATTTCAAAACAAAAAAAATTCATCTTTAATTTCATCAAAAAAAAAAAATTTGACATGGTTTACCTACGGTTTTACCTAAGTTTACCATTTCAAAACAAAAAAATTCATCTTTAATTTCATCAAAACCAATAAAAATTTGACATGGTTTACCTACGGTTTTACCTAAGTTTACCATTTCAACCAAAAAAAATTCATCTTTAATTTCATCAAAACCAATAAAAATTTGACATGGTTTACCTACGGTTTTACCTAAGTTTACCATTTCAACCAAAAAAATTCATTCATTTTCCATTTTTAATTCCATAAACATAACACAAAAATATGGGCATGGTTTACCTACGGTTTCGACCTAAGTTTTACCATTCACATAGAAAAACATTTTTTAACCATGGTTACCCTAAAGTGTTACTCTAAGTTTCATTTTGGGTTTATCCTATGGTTTTCCATCTAAGTTTCCATCGGTTTGCATCCATGTTTCATTCGGTGTCATTCATTTACCTTTTAATTTAATTAATTAGGGTTTCATGTTTAAACACAAGAAAAACACCATAAAAACAAATTTGCATTTTTCAAATTCACAATCGAGGAGATAGTGCACTTACTGGTCTCGCCTCGGCTCCGCCGCTCGACGACCCGGTCTGTGCACTCATGGTGGCTGGATGATCCGGCAGCGCTTCACGTCAGAAATCTACCTCCTCCTCCCAGAGCTCCAAATCGCAATCGCTGAACAGTGCAAATGAGCCCAACCTGTCATTTTCGTCTATTTATAGTTTTTGCCTGCTGCCAATCGTCCCTGACCGGGACGAGCGCTTTTCGACGCGCTCGTCCCACCCCGGGACGAGTACCATGGTGGCGCCCTCGTCTCACCCCGGGACGAGTACCATCCTGGCACTCGTCCCCCCCGGGACGAATAAAAAAAAAAAAAAAAAAATCAAAAACAACCACAACATAAAAATGACAAATGCCAACAAAACCAAAAAAAAGGTCAAAACAGTCGGGGAACTGCTCGAGCATGCTTAGCGGTAAACCATCTAAAGGCACCCTTGCACAAGTCATCTTGGGTCAAGCGACTCGTCGCTTTTCTCATGTCGGTCATTCCCTCATCGATTCGTCGCTTGAGGGGGTAGTCACACTTAGTTGCCAATCAACACCATTATACCCAGTCTGGGAAATGACACGCATTCAAAGGATCATTGCAAATGACAATCGCGCCCCTGCTTGGGGCAGCAAACAAGCAATCATCACAAACTGATCATATACTTGGCATTCGTGAATCATGAACTCAAGGTTCCCACAGACAAAAGGTTGCGCCCTTTGCCTCTTCATGACTGATCAATGTCTAAGTTCAAGTAATACCTCACCGAACCAGGTTAATGCTTGATTTAAGTTCCTTAGCTCGTCGAAAGCAAGGATTCAAGAATGCGTGCCCTTTCCATACTTGGGGCATCAAGAGTTGGTTAGGTTATTGAGAAACCCTAATCATTAGTGCTTTGGTTATATATTTTTGCTCAGCACTGCACCATGTGCAACGCTTCCCAAAAAGGGGCATCTGTAGACACCAAAACAACACCAATCCGATTATGTGACAACAAGCACTAATCGCACTAACACACACAGCCCCCAAGGCAGCCCTCAGAGGTTAAACAGTGGTTCTAACCACTCACACAGCAATTTTGCAAGTCAGAAACCAATTTGGCACCTTTTAGACACTTTATTGCTTATTCGTCCCACCCAGGGACGAGTGCAGGTTTTACTCGTCCTACCCAGGGACGAGTGTTGACTGATACTCGTCTCACCCAGGGACGATTACCAGCGCTCGCTTTGGGGTGGGACGAATGCCAAGTTTGACCGACAAAAAGTCAAATCTCGGCATGTAACAACTCAGAACTGCCACTTAGCTTTTCCTGCATGACATAGGAGTGCGAGTGAGTTCTTTTGACAACTCATATCTGCCAATTGACTTTCCCTTCACTGCATGGGAATAAGAGTGAGCTTTTTAAGACAACTCAGATTTGCCACTTAGCTATCCCTTCATTGCATGGGAGTGCAAGTGAGCTTTTCTAAAACACACAAAGACATGCACAGAGACAGTTAAGAATCCCTTGATCAAGAAGAAGTCTTCCTTTCAGGCAAAAAGCATTCATGCAAAGAAACACTTTTGCATGTTAATTCAAAGAGACCCCTTGGGTCTATAAAATGGTGAGTTTCCTCACCCAAAAGAGATCTGAAGCGAGGAGCATTTTGAGCGACGAAGTGCTTGCTAATTCATTTACTTGCGATTTGTGTTTTCAACATCCATAATCTCTTAATCGAAAGAGAGGTTATTGGGTGACTTTTGAAAGCACGAATCAAGAACCAACACCGATTTTTTTGACCACAATATCCTACCAATTTGCCGACAACACATCACATCAGGTTTCGGACCCATCCTAAGCGGATTGGTGTCGAAGCAAAGTTTCACCCGCGGGTGGTTTGCCTTCGGGCACCCCCCCGCTTTATTTCTTTTATAGTATTTAGCTAGTTTCATGTTTATGCTTTTGTCAAGTCTTCATTTCATTTAGATTCATTTTAACCATAGTTAGATTTATCTTTTATTTTTCATACACAGGTGCTACTGATTCTTTGTTTGTTTCTTTGAACGCAGATTTGCAGCATTGGAGGAGCAGCGAGGAATCGACCTTTACCAACGCAAGCGGCGACAACGTTTTGGTTCGCCCATCTTATATGTGGGCACGCGGAAGAAGGAATTCTGAAACAAGTTGTAGAGATCAATATCTAACGCTCCTATCCCCTAAAAAGGAAGGAGACGCATTGTAACACGAATTCGAAAAGAATATCAATAAAAAGGGCCGATAGTTTATATTGCTTTTATATCTTGTGTTCATTCATTTTCTTTCCTTTTTATGCAATTTTCAATAACATAGGGTTTAAGCGTTATTTTAGTTTCATTTACATTGCAATTTTAGTTTATCCTTTTTGTTTTCGAAATCTCGTGCTTTCAAGGGGAACACTTCGATGGAGTATAGTTATGGAAATAACTTATAGATGTTTCTAGATCTTGTTTTCCATTCTCACCTTCCTCCTACTTATCACTACCTCCCTCTTTCTAGGCATTCTTCCTTAACCATCCTGAAATTTTTCCTAACATTACACCATCTCACCACCTTCCATTGTGTGAAATCATCCCCTTTCCTCTTTTCACCCTTCACTCTATATTGTGATCAGTGCGATTCCACCCGATTGCCACTAGCACACCACCACTTGTCTTCACTATCACATCAGGTCCCCCTCCGTCCTTCATCTAAATTTTATGATAACAGCTTGGTCAATTCTTAATAGTAGATCACAATGACCAAGACATGCAGAACAAAAGCAAAAAATAGAATAATAAATCCTTAGTTTCTAGGGTCAATCAGAGAGCAAAACAACCAAAATATTTAACAAAGAAGCTCACTTCAATCCAAGAGTAAATCTTGACTATCAGTTTAGAGCTACATCGGATGGAAAACATACATAATGGGTTAAATTAGATGCTAACAAGTGTAGGGTCAAAAATAAACCAAAAGTAATAGAATCAAGAACCAACAGCTATAAAGGAAGCAGACAGGTTTAGATTCATCATCAAGCATTTTAGAGAATAGCATTTTTGCTAAGAGGTATACTTGAGTGCCCTTTAGAGTTGTGTTGTTGTATCTCCTTTGTGTGTCTAATTTTTCTTATTCATTCTTTCTTCCTCCCCTTGTTGTGCAGGATCATATGATAGGAAAGTACTCAAGAAGCTGAGAATATTTCTAGTCCTATTGAGTCAAGGATTCAGAGACTCTACTATTACCTTATTGGAACAAGGAAAGTAGGAGGATTCTGTTATGATATTCGAATGGAATGCCTTCATTGTATTGATAGTTTTTATGGAAAAACAAAGTTAAATGGCTTATTGCCCACTCTGCATGTAACAAATATTTTCAAATCAATACAATTCTGAGTCTTTTTCCTATCATATTTTTGTGTCAATTTGGTGTGTCACTATTTAATGGGTTACATTATTTGAACGCATTATACATGTTTCTTTCATTGGTTAATTTTTAGTTTTATTATGATATTCGAATAATTCTAAGAACACCAATTTTTATTTTCCCCATTGTCTCTATTCATGTCAAAAATTGTTTTTAAAATTGCTATAACAGCCCAATGAATCTAGTCACCGGTCTACATAAGGCATAACAAATGGTTATTTTCTTGCTTGGTCATTTTAATACATATAGTATTATATTAGTCTAGAGTGTGTAATCAAAGTTTTAATAATAAAATTACCACTGGGGTTTCCTTACCCATTCTGTAGTTTTCATTAGCAATATTTGCGTTTAACAGAAAAATGAGGTAGGTTGACCAGAGCCTGTAATAGCTTGTTGGTTTCAAACAAATTTTTGGCGTTGTTGTCGGGGATAAAGTCTTTATGATTTTAGACCTGGATCTTATGATATATATTAATCAGTGAGCGGCCAAGTTAGAATAACGATATGCATTTTTATTTTTATGATTTTTTACATTCTTTATTTTATTTTGCTCGTGGTTTTAAAATTCGAGTATTTTTACATTTCTTTATTTTCTTGAAAATCCCATTTCTTGAAATTCCCCGTTTCTTGATGTTCTTGAATTTTTCCAAGAACCCACTCCTATGAGGATGAGTATTAATATCAAGCATTCTTGATAAAGCATACACTATTCTTTCTGCACCCCGGTGTTGGTGACTCTAACTGAATGAATCTAGAAGATAAAATAAAAAGAGAGAGCAAAACGTGATGGCGAGCACCAGGAGAAGCGGTAAGGAGCTATTCCTAGAACTCAATAATCTATAGGTATTTATACATAACCATGAAACTCCTCTTTTCAAGAATACTGCTTATAATAGTAGATTGAATTCTAGCGATAAAAGGTACGTAAAGAAAAATCAGAATACTATTACTGCTGATATCACTGTAGAGGAAAATTTAAATTCTGCTGTAGAGAAAAATTTGAATTCTGTTGTAGAAGATACACATGATTATACTCAAAATAATAATTCAAAGGTAGATAATCCATTAGATTATATTCAAGCTACCCAGACCCATATCACTATAGGTACTACTATTGTGAAATTGAATTCTACAGTAACAATGGCCCAAGCTAATGTTCATTTATGGAGAACTAACAGATATAGACCTTTTTCATTAACAGTAAATCTTAATGCCTTACCCAATAAAGCTCATAAATACCTTCCTAAATTCTTAGAAAATAGTGCAGTGAATGGAGAAGATCATATCAAAAGTTTCTTGTATGCAATGGATAGTCTAGAGGTTGAACATGAAGACGTAGTTTTAAGATTGTTTTTACAAAATTAAAAAAAAAATGTTAGAGAGTGGTTCAATTCCCTTCCTAACAATGATATCCTGAAATTCACCAAAATGGAAGCTGTGTTCCTAAAGATATATGGTGAAATAAAAAATGAACAATATCTGTTAACTGAACTAGCCACTATGAAGAAAAAAGAGAATGAGGTTGTTAGTTATTTTAAAAGAAGGTTTTTAAAGACCAAGAACAAAATTCCCACAAACCTTAGGCCAAATGATATTCAGTCTATTTGTTTTTACAAAAATTATTTTCAAGAAGAATTTAACTATGAACTGAGGCAAGAACAAGCCACTACCATTGATTATTGTATGGAAAAGGCAATGGATATAGAAAGAAATATGCTTGATAGTGGTAAGATGAAGCCTTATTCTTTGGAAGTCAACCTACCTGATAGAAAGCCTAAAAAAGTAGCTTTTGATATACAAAGAAGAACTGAAATTGATCCTATGGAGAAATTGACTAGTCAGATGACTGAGATGTTCAATAACATGAATAACAGGTTAGCAAGAATTGAAATAAATGGAAATAATGATGAATATTCACAAAAAGAGTGACCACATGTTGACATTTGTCCTCCTTTTAAGAAAAATTACAATAAGAGTTGGGGAAACAACAATGGTTTTGAAGAAGGAAATAGGAATAGAGGTAATGGGAACAATAACTGGAAAAATAGAGATTCTGACAGGGATCAAAAAAATGTACCTAACCCTATACCATCTGATAACATAGTAGAAGATTTCCCCTATTTTTTCTCTACTTGTGATGCACCCCATAACCCTAATGCATGTGGTATTCACTTAAGTGACTAGCGCAACATATATTTACATGCTGAATTAGAAGAGGATATAAGAAGCAATGCTTATTGGTCTATTTAAGATGAATTCGGAGAAAGGTTGTTTAATGAAGATATGGATAAATATACTTCAAATCATCATCCTCAAATTTTAGTAATTGAAGGAACTAAAATCTTGCAGAAATCACATGATTCAAGATATGACAAGATGAAAAAAGGGAAATTAATCCCCACTACTCAAGAGGTTGAAGAATTAGAGGCAACCCATACTTTGAATTTAATAAATAGAGCTATCCTAGATAGGACAGAGAAAGCCTCTACAAGTGAAACAAGGAGACAAACTTTCCCCAATAAAAATATTAGTAAAGAGAAAACTGATAGAAACCTCAAAAAGACTACTCCTGAAGTAATATAATTAGAGGAAGAGATTCCCAAAGAAGAAAGTAATAAACCATTGGATATAAAGAAAATAGAGTTTGATGTTGGGTCAGAGCTCAGTAAGAAAAATGTTAACATCACATTTGGAGAACTTATGAAAGTTCAACAATACAGAGAATAAGTATGTAGGGCATTTGGACTGGTTGAACAAAAATAAGATCCAACTTGCCATGCCGCTAGACAAAATCAACATGATACAAGATCACCATATTCTATCACACCATTCTGTGTGTCATTAAGGTATAATTTAGATGAAGGGGAGAGATATGTGATTTATAATTGCATGTTATACAGTGGAGCTTCACACAATATCATGCCTAAGCTTATAGCTGATCAAATGGGATTAACCTATACTAGAGATTCTCCCCATGTTTTAGTAATGGATAGTAGGCAAATTCCTTGTGTAGGGGTAATAACTGGATTGTTGGTTTTCTTGGATCAATACCCTAAAAAGGGCATAGTCATGGATGTAGTAGTAGTTGATGTTGATCCATTCTTCTCACTATTACTCAATAGACATTGGGCAAAACAACTAGGAGGTTCAATTCAACTAGATTGGTATTATGCTACAGTCCCAATATCAGATAAGGAGAATATAATTTTACGAAGATAATCATTTAACAAGAACTTCGTAGAGTTAATTAAAACTGATGAAACAATGATAAACTTAGTAAACTCTATGGAAGAAAAAGGGATGGGAGTCTACTCCATATGGCATAACCCATTCTTGGTGGAAGTACCAGACACAAAAAATATGGATCTAGAAGATATGAAAATAGTTGATGCTAAATCAGATAGAGTATTAACCCAAGAAATATGGACCATGTATTTTTATGGAGCTGAATCCCAATCTGGAGCAGGTGCAAGTGTAAATATGACTGGTATAAAAGAAAATTATCTTAGTATTCCTTATAGATTGGAATTCCCTTGCACAAACAATGTAGCAGAGTATGAAGCTTTACTATTAGGGTTAAGAAAAGCGAAATAACTAGGCATTAACTACTTGACTATAACAGGGGATGCATAACTTATCATACAATAAATGAAGGGTAAATATCAAACTAAACATCCTAGGCTTAAGCAATATAGAAATGCGGTATTGGAAGAAATTGATAAATTCTTAGCTTTCAATATCTCATATATTCCAAGAGAATAAAATCATGTTGCAGATTTTTTAGCTGTAAATACCTCATGTTTAGATCACTCAAAGATAAATACAAAATATATGGACAGATTCCCAACTATCTTAGTCTATAAACAATCTGTACCAGACAAAATAGTCTATCTATAGGTCTTTCAAGATGACATAGATATTAAAGATTTTATGACTCTACAAAATCAATATGAAGATATAATCTTTGATGAAAAGGATGAAGAGAAGTTAAAAGACCAAATAGGAGAACCAATAGAATTAATCCAATTGAAAACTAATAGGATTCCTAAGGGATTGGTTTCTCTAGAGAGTTTATTTGATGATTTTGACAAAGCTTATAAACCCTTAGGCAAAGAAGTAATATCTGAAGACATAAACATTGGTTCAATGTGTCAGAGTAATAGATACAATGCATTGATAATAGTAGGTATATATTACAATGCATTAGGCTTAGAATAGCCTAGATAGGACTAACAACCTAACAATATAAAGCTAACAATATATGCGCTAACAACTATTGTTAGCGTAACTAACCTAGGATAGAAAGTAATTACCAAATGAGGTAATAGGTATAGTTACTAACATAGTAACTCTAACATCCCCCCTTATTACATTATTTGGGTAATAATATAACTATTAGCTATGCTAACATCCCCCCATACAACAATATTTGGGTAAAGTATATAATTGCCCCAATACAGTCAAGAAGAAGAAGAGAAATGAAAGAATGGTGGCTCATGCTTTGTCCTCGGCTTTGACTCTGGCTCATGGCTCTGGCTCTAAGCGTACCTCTAGATTTGTACCTCTAGGTATATATCTAGATCTACCTATGAATATGCCTATGGATCATTGCCTCTCGATCTGCCTATAGATCTGCCTTTGGAACTTTGTATCTGGGTCTGTCTTTAGGTCTATCTCTAGGTCATTATCTCTAGGACTGCCACTCGATCTATCACTATATTTGCCTCGGGGTCTACCATAGGTTTTACCTTTTCGATAGAAGCCATACAACATTTCTTTCATCATAGTCCATTGTGTGAGATCTGTCCATCTACAATCAATATGAATCTTGTTGGCCATTTTCACTTTGTACCAAAAACTATAAGAAGAGTGATTTGTACATCCACATAAATCACAAAGATGTAATTTTCAACATTTAGCTGCAACATGTCCTGTCTTTCCACAATGACTGTAAAAATGCTTTTTAGGAGTTGTAGGAGATTTAGGTTTTACAAACATGGTATTACTGGTACTTGCATGTCTAGTATAGCCAAGGCCTTCATTATTTGCCCTAACATTTAGCATTATTGGAGTTTTAATGCCTTTTTTATGTTTACCTAATATCTCGCCATTGAATCCCATTTTATTCATTATTTTGGATCCATATCCTTTTGTGTGTTTTTCAAAATACCCAATTTCATCATCTTAACTAGATAGTATTCCATTAAGCATAGCCAAATAAATAATACAACACTACCCTAAACTAATCCTTAGTTATCGGATCTAAGAATAAATTAGAACCTAAAATAACTCAGGCGTAGTTAGGTCTAACAATTAACAATAAAGTTGCATAAATATTGTAATAACAACTAATAAAATATATGCTAACATCCCCCCTTATTACATTATTTGGGTAATGTAATAACTACTAGCTATGCTAACATCCCCCCATACAACAATATTTGGGTAAAGTATATAACTGCCCCAATACAATGAAGAAGAAGAAGAGAAATGAAAGAATGGTGGCTTGTGCTTTGTCTTCGACTCTGAATCTGGCTCATGGCTCTGGATCTGGCTCTGGCTCTAAGTGTACCTCTGGGTATATCTCTAGATCTATCGATGAATCTACCTCTAGATTAGTGCCTCTAGATCTGCCTGTAGACCTACATCTGGAACTTTGTCTCTAGGTCTATATTTAGGTCTATCTTTGGGTCATTATCTCTGGGATTGCCACTCGGTCTGTCATTGGATTTGCCTCGAGGTCTACCATAGGTTTTACCTTTTTGGTAGAAGCCTTACAACATATCTTTCATCATGGTCCATTGTGTCATATATGTCCATCTGCAATCAATATGAACCTTGTTGGCCATTTTTACTTTGTACCAACAACTGGAAGAGTGATTCATACATCCACAAGAATCATAAGGATGTAATCTCCAACACTTAGCTGCAACATGTCCTGTCTTTCCATAATGACTGCAATAATGCTTTTTAGGATATGGAGGACATTTAGGGTTTAAAAACATGGTTTTACTGGTACTTGCTTGTCCAGAATAGCCAAGGCCTTCATTCTTTGCCCTGACATTTAGCATTATTGGAGTTTTAATGCCTTGTTCATGTTTACTTAATCTCTCACCATTGAATCCCATTTTCTTCATCAGTTTGGATCCATATCCTTTGGTGTGTTTTTCAAAACACCCAATTTCATCATCTTCATCAATGCTTTTAACAATATGGTATTTGTCACTATTGATGATATTATGGTGCTCATTTTTAGGAGGTTCAATTTTTAAGTCACTAGTATCACAAGCAAAATCTGCTACTGTGATGAGATCACTTGTGCTACAACTAATATCTACCATTAAAGGTATGAGGTCACTTGTATCACAACAAGCATTGGCCATTATGGGCTCAAGGTCACATGTGTCACAACAAGCATTTGCCACCATGGGCTGAAGGTCACTTATGTCACTACAAGCATTGAACATTAGGAGTTTCACCTTTGCTTCCTCACTAATGTCCATGTTCTCTTTACACTATGCAATATCAAGAGCATAAAATGACATGTATATTCCCATTACAACACTAATAGGTATTAGAACACCATTTTTCTGCATGTCATCACAAGACGTAGAATCATTAACTGTGACATCTACACCATTCTTTAGTGTGATAAATGTGCTATTTTCATAAAAATCCATCCCATCCATGAATGGAGAAAAGTATGGGATTTTAACTAATTTAGAAACATCAGTTGGTTTTGGGATAGTTTTCTTCTTTGATCTTCCCATTCTTAAGGTGTCGGTCTCTGCCAAAAATGCACCTTTTACAATGAATTTTGTAAAAAAATAATTTGACTAAGGTGTCGGTCACTACCAAAAATGCACCCTTATAAGTCTTCCCCCTTTGTTTTTACAAAATTATATCTCCCCTGTGTGCAATATAGGAGATGGAGGAGAGAAAAAAATTATCCCCCCTTTAGTGCAAAAAAATGCAACTATGAAGCCTCAAAAAGCTCTTACAAAGCTTACCTCATAGGCAGATTAGCACAATATGTCACCAAAAAACCCCCCCATGAAGTACTTCAAAAAAAATAAGTTTGCAATTTATGAAACCTCTAAAGAGGTAAGACCCCCTTTTATAAGGACTTCAATCAAACAATTTGCTATTTATGAAGCCTAAAAAGTATGGTGAATTTCTGCCTTTCCTAGTGCGTTTTCAAGTTTGAGCTTCATAAAAAGATGTACCAAAAATGGTTTCCTTAGTTTGTAAAAAATAGGATGAAAAACTTGGTATTTTCAAAGGTAATTTGAAATTTTAAGTTTGAAAGTTGAAAAAATAAATATTTAATAAAGCAAAACTTAATTTTTAATTAAATAAAAGTTTTCTTAATTAATTGTATGAAAAATAATTAAGAAAACTTTAATATTCAATTTAAAATAATTAAGTTTTGAAATATTAAAAATAAAAAATCAACTATCAAAACAAAAAAATATAAAAAAATATTTTTACCTTTGTGTGAAGTGTCGATAGGATTTGAACCCTAGACCTACTGATTGGCAGCATCTTGTCTGCCATCAACAAACCACCCTGGCTACCACTACTGGTGGGATTTAAAGAGCAACTCCTGCTCTTTGTAATACTTGTCCTCTGTCGGGATGAACCCAGTAGGCGATACCTCTTTCAAGCGGGCAAATCAAACGTGGTTGCAACCTATATGTGCAGCGTTTGAAAAAACACCAAGAGGATGGTAAGTTCGGTGCATCCATATATAACAAATGCCTGGATAGGAGGAGGACATATTCATCTCTGCAAGCATCTTGCTTGCCCTCTTGATTCTGATGGATGTCTTCTTGATTAGGCAGTAGGTGGGCACAAACTGTTTTACATGTGAAAACACTCCTCGATCACCGTTTAGTTGTAAAAACTTTCAACAATCTATGTTTTTCTCTCCAATTATCATGACAGCTGCAAATCATGATGCAGTCTCTAAAAATGCTCAATGAATTGCCTAGTTAGCAGTAGGTGTTTTGTGTGCATGGTTTGCTATTGGTCTCAGAGCATCACAACAAATGTCCTTTAAAAATATGTCGAAGTACTAATCTACAAGATGGCATACGAAGGTGGTTGTTGAAAATCACTGTCCACTAGCAAAAAAAATGTCTGTTGGCATTATCTCTCATGATATGATATCACAATGTAGTGATGGCTACAAATATGATACAGATCTCACCTTTTGATTGGCTATGCTGCACAAAAATCTATCATGAGGTCGATTGCATGCGCGTTCTGCGATCTGCAGTGTACGATCGATGTACGATCAACTTGCACCTTTTAGCTGGCTAACCGGAGCAATGACACCCTCCATAGAACCTTTATGCATCTGCAAATCTAATAATTCATAATTTTTTTTTAACAGAATTCTCAACATTGACAAACAAATTAGTCTCCCAGGAATCAATATCCCAAATGCATTCTGTGCAAGCTCTCCATGTTATTTAAAAGCTTGAAGGTGCATGGAGTTCATTGACCACCTTATGGTGGTCATCCTACCCTTAGATCCTTTTGCCCATGTGGTCAGTGTATAGCTACCCAGTACAGGTTAGTTCAATCCAAGATTACGTAGGTTGTAGGTCCACATGGCTTCTCAATCATCATCCGGTTTAAAAAACTCCATGTGTCCCAATCGTTCATGTTGTTAAGTCTAGGCATGTCTAGAGTCTGGATTAGGTGGCATCAGGTTAGGTCTGCCCTCTAATCAGCTATGTGAGTTCGTCGATTGGCTGTCCTAGGGTGTCTAGGCTTAGGTGTCCTTCTATCTTAGGCTAGGCACTTATCACCCAAGGTCATCCACTGCTAGTTGCATCATCCAGGTCTATATGTCATAAGAATTTGGTAGATGTGGTGAAGACCATCCACCATAGGGGTCCAACGTGTAGTCCATTAGGTTCCAGGTTTATGATCTACCTAGTTAGGTCTAAACCCCTAGTATGACTAGAATCAATGTTAGATCCACCATACGGTTAAGTAAGGTCATCCACCATTAGGTCTTAGGTCCATAAACATGCCAGATCTCTTCGAGTCAAGATCCACCATACGGTCAGGTCAGGTCATCCATCGTTAACACCCTGATCAGCTATGTGAGTCCGTCAATTGGCTATCCTAGGGTGTCTAGGCTTAGGTGTCCTTCTATCTTAGGCTAGGCACTTATCACCCAAGGTCATCCACTGCTAGTTGCATCATCCAGGTCTAGATGTCATAAAAATTTGGTAGATGTGGTGAAGACCATCCACTGTAGGGGTCCAACGTGTAGTCCATCAAGTTCCAGTGATATGCCTGGTTAGGTCTAAAACCCTAGTATGTTTGGAATCAACATTAGATCCACCATACAGCCAGGTCAGGTCATCCACCGTTAGGTCTTAGGTCCATAAACATGCTAGATATCTTCGAGTCAAGATCCACCATACGGTCAGGTCAGGTCATCCATCGTTAGGTCTTAGGTCCATAAACATGCCAGATCTTTTCGAGTCAAGGTCGGCCTAGCTTGCAGTCCAAGTGTTGTTTGATATAGATCGATGACCAATTTATATAAAACTAAATGCTCCTCTCGGAGCCTCTTAGGATACGATTATGATCGAGCCTAGAGCATAGGCTCTGATACCATGTCAGAGCAATAGATACAATGCATTAATAATAGTAGGTATATATTACAATGCATTAGGCTCAGAATAGCCTAGATAGGACTAACAACCTAACAATATAAAGCTAACAATATATGTGCTAACAACTATTGTTAGCATAACTAACCTAGGATAGAAAGTAATTACCAAATGAGATAATAGGTATAGTTACTAACATAGTAACTCTAAAACAATGAAAGAACCTAGAATAGTGAAAGTAGACATGGCCTTACCTGCTAAAGAAAAAGCTGGATATATCAGTTTCTTGAAAAAGAACAAAGAACATTTTTCTTGGACTTATGAAGATCTTAAAACATTCAAAATAGATGTAATGACACACATAATACCATTGAAAGAGTATTCCAAGCCATTTAGACAGAAATAGAGGAAATACAATCAAACTCTGCACCCAATAATGCAAAAGTTATTAGATTCCAAAATAATCAGAAAGGTAAGATTTTCTTCTTGGATATCCAACTTAGTACCAATAAAAAAAAAGAATGGGGATATTAGACTCTGTGTGGATTTTAGAAATTTAAACAAGAGTTCTTTAAAAGACAATTACCCATTACCTAACATGGAATAATTATTGCAAGTAGTGGTTGGCTCAACTAGATTGTCTTTGTTAGATGGATTTTCAGGGTATAATCAAATTTAGATAAATCTAGAAGATAGACATAAGGCAACATTCACTACACCTTGGGGCACATTTTAATATTTACGAATACCTTTTGGACTGATGAACATAGGTGTTACTTTTCAAATATCAATGTAATTTGCTTTTAAAGGATTAATGTTCAAAATTATAGTGGTGTACCTGGATGATATCACTATGTTTTCTAAAAATACAGAAGATCATTTAGAACACATGATTGCAGTTTTTGCCCAGTGCAAAGAATTTAGAATTTCTTTAAATCCCAAGAAATACATTTTTGGGACTACACAAGGAAAGTTGTTAGGTCATATAGTATTAGAAAAGGGGATAAGCATTGATCCAAAAAGAATAGAAGCTATTTCCAAAATTCCCCCTCTCAAGAACTTAAAAGGATTTAGGTCATTCTTTAGCAAGATAAATTTTATCAAAAGATTTATCCCAAACTTTGCATAGATAACCAAACCTATGAATGACATGGTTAAGAAAAATGGAGAAATAAAATGGACAGTAGAGAATATGGAAGCATTTTACAAAATCAAATAAGCCATATCAACCACTCCAGCCCTAAGCTGTATAGATTATGCAAAAGATTTCAACATCTACTCTTATGCATCTAAACATTCTATTGCTGCAATTCTTTCACAGAAGGATGATGAAAATAATGAAAGACCAATAGCCTTCATGAGTTCAGGTTTAAAATGAGCACATCCTAAATACATATTACTAAAGAAACATGCTTACACAATCATCCAATCTTTAGAATACTTCAAAGGTATATTTGGTTTAAATAAGTTTTACTATTGTATTCCTTTTATAGCAATAAAAGATATTTTTTCTCAATCAGAGCCATTAGAAAGACCAACAAGATGGATGGTAAAGCTTCTACAATATGATGCTGAGTTCAAAATAGTCAAAACCATAAAAGGGCAAGGTATGGCTAAACTATTGGCCAAAAAAGAGAAGGAAGGATTTAATAATGTTGTCACAATAAATGAAACAAATGATGACAGAAGAATCAAAAATGAAGAATGTAAATGGCATGAAGAAATTTTGTCATACTTAAAAACCCTGTCTTTTCCCAGAGATATGTCAATAAACAGAAGGAGTTCAGTCAAGCTTCAAGCTTAGAAATATTATATACAAGATGGAGTGTTATATTGGAAGCACCTTGATGGAGTATTATTAGTCTGTTTATATGAAAGTGAAGTCCCAAAAATAATTAATGAATTTCATGATGGTTTCTATGGAGGACATTTTGCTCCAAGAGCTACAACTAATAAAATTATGAGGGTGGGATATTATTGGCCTTCCATTTTTAAATATGTATATAAATATGTTAGGAATTGTCATAACTACTAGGTTTTTGGAGGAAAAAAGTATCTAGAAGCCATTCCCCTCAAACCAATAATAATTGAAGCACCTTTTGCTCAATGGGGTATTGACCTGATTGGAGAGATCAAGCCTAATTCATCTGGTCAACACAAGTGGACCATAACTGCAATAGATTACTTCATAAAGTGGGTGGAATCTGCACCTTTAAGAACATCTATAACTGCCACAGTCATCAAATTATTAGAAGAAAACATCTTGACCAGGTTTGGAGTTCCTAAAAAACATATAATGCTCAATATTTTGTGTCATATGAAATGGTAGAATTTTGTGCTAAATATGGAATTGAATTAATTCATTCTTCTAATTATTACCCCTAAGTAAATGGTTTAGCTGAGTCATCAAATAAGAATGTATTAACGAGAATAAAAATTTCATTAGGCAAGAATAAAAGGAGATGGGATAGTGAACTTAAATTTTCTTTATGGGCTGATAGGCTGTCTATTAAAAGAAACACAGGAAGAACCCCTTATGAGATGGTTTATGGAGAGAAAGCCCTATTACCTTCAAGAATGGAAAAAATAACACTTTCCCTCTTATTGTAGGACCATGAAGACCCCAATCCCATTTAGATAAGGCTTGACCAAATTGTCCTATTAGAAAAGAAAAGAAGAGAGACCCTTAATAGAATGATGGAACAAACCCAAAAAACTATAAATTTTTTTAATAAGAAAGCCAAAGGTATTCCTTTTTCTCTAGGAGATACAATCATCTATTGGGATCCTAAAAATGATAAGCATGGTGAAAAGGGTAAATTTCAACCTAAATGGATTGGACCATATCAGATAGCTCATGTTATAGGGAAGAATACTTACAAGTTGTAGACTTGCAGGGAGAAATAATGGCTATCCCTATTAATGGCCTACACCTCAAAATGTATAATCCCTGCTGAAGAAAAAAAAAGAAAAAGAAAAAAAAAGGCATTTGAAAAAAAAATAGAAAAGCAAAAACCCCCAAAATAGAGCGATTCATCCTTTATTTTGTTTGGTTTATTAGATAAAAGTTTTTCTTTTCCTTGTCCGTAAAGTTTTGAAAATTTGCTGTTTCACATGCTATTCTTAGTTTGATGAGTATACGTTACTATTGATTCCAATAAAAACAATAACAAAAAAAAGATTTATTTTTAAGCTTTGATGAGATTTACATTTTCTCAAATATGGATTATTAGAAAAAAATCATATGATATGATACAGACAATAATGGAATCAGTGTTAATTGGTACATTATGTTAAGGCCTCACATTACAAATAATTGTTGAGCAAGGTGCAGCGACAGTATTGTCATTGTTGTCAACACACTCAGATGGACAGGTTGATGCAGTGGATAGTTGTTCGGAGGTTGTTCGGAGTATGTACAGTGATGTTCAATGCTTATGAGGATGTTTTTGATGTTCGGGTGAAGTTGTTACAGGTTGTTCGTGCAAATTTGCAAAAGTTGAAAAAATCATCAAGAAGTTGTCAAAAAATTGCAAAAGTCATCACGGGCGCAGTTGGACAGGATGGATCAGTTTGGAACATGCCAACATGTCAGGAAATAGTCCAGAATAGCGTTGGAGGTGTCAGCACAGTGTTTGGATTGATCGGTGACGTTTTCGGTATCTTGGCGGATGATTTGGCAAGTGGTTGTACAGGCCAAAAAAGGGCAGTTTTGTCAGAAGCACTGCGAGCAAACCGAGAAGAATTTGATAGCAAAATTTGAACTGGAGGTGGTCGTTATCTTCAAGAACATGTGTTCCAAATTTCCACCAAAATAGAGAAACGAGGCGAATGTTACAAGCGTTGCAAGACTATCACAAAAATGCTCTTTTTGGAAAAAGTGTGTCAGTAGCAATTTTTGTGGAGGTGGTACAGGTGAACCGTAAGGAGTTATGTAGCGATATTCGGACTGGATGTAGTCAGCATTGCAGAGATTCTACGTTTCAAATTTTAGAGAAAACAGAGTTACGAGGTGAGAGTTATGATTGTTGCAAAAACGGTACAGGTCACTTTTATGTCAATTTGTTCCACTTGTGCAAAATCCTTCAGTTGGCCGTTTCGACCTTGCAGAGTCGCCAGAGTTTCGGTTTCAGTGTTGTTACACCTTCAAGGCATCAAATAGAGCATCTTTCATTTTTGGTTTGAGGTGTCACGTGGCTCCGAAGTAAGAGAACGAGTAAGGTGTCAATTCTTTGCATGTGACGTGTTTGACGAAATGCCTTCTCAAAATAAAAAAAAGGAAGTTATATTGTTTTAAGAAGCTTCATTAAAGAAAATATTTTTAAAATTGAAAAGGGAAAAAGAATGCAAGTGTGTGCTTTTTAAGTGACAAGGGATTTTATTGAAAAGTGGGGACTTTATTTTGTGAAGAGAGAAGTGTGTGTGGAGAAAAATAAAGAGTGAAAATCCGTGATTTTTGGAGAGTGGTGAAAAACGTCACTTCAGTATTTTGGGCATAACTTTCTCATATGATATCCATTTTGGCTGAAATTTTGAGAGGAGTTCACAGACAAAGTGCTGCACAATACCCAGAAAGCGTTTAGCAATTGGCAGAACGAGCTAAGAGAACAATCAGTTTTTTTTGTGAGAAGAGAAGATTCAAATTCTGAGTAATGCAGAGAGAGGGATGTTATACTTGGGTGAAATAGAAAGTTTTAGATTTTGAGCTTACAGACCATAGAGGGTTCTGGTTTCAGTGAAGACATTCATATATGTCATTTTATTATCAATATCAAAATCAAGTGGGTGCTTGGTAGAGGGGTTGGTGCTCCTTTCTGTTGGTGCAGATAAATCAGGGGTTGGTGCTCCTTTCTGTTGGTGCAGATAAATCAGGGGTTGGTGCTCCTTCCAGTGGGTGCTGGTAAATTGATTGTAAAGTTGGTGCTTTGCAAAGGCTGGATTTGGATGGGAGTCCAAACAGTCATTTTCAGGGATGTAGCCAAATCGGTGAACCTCGGTACATCTTGTGTTGTGTGATGTTCTCTTGTTATACTTGCTTTATTTGGTTTTATGTTTTCATTGTTTTGGCTTTGAGTGTTGAAGATTTAAGTTTTAAAGAGCTACACTGATTCACCCCCCTCTCAGTGTCATTGTGAGACTAACAATTGGTATCAGAGCGAGGTTCCTGAATAGGCTTAACCGGCTAGGGTGATCTTGGAAGTGACACAATGGCAGGTGGTGAAGGCTTCTCATCAAACAAAGCACCATTGTTTGATGAAACTAATTACGCATTTTGGAGACTCAGGATGCAGACATATCTTTGTGCTTTGGGATACGACATTTGGGATTCAGTAGATAGTGGATACACAATACCCACCACTTCTCCAACCGATGTTGTCGGTAAGAAACTATTTGAGAATGACTCAAAAGCAAAGAATGCTATCATGTGTGGATTAGTGGACAACGAACTGGTAAATATTATGGGTTGTAAAATGACAAAGGAAATATGGGACAAACTGAAGAGCATTCATGAAGGAGACGTTAAGATCAAGGAGGCCAAGTTACAAACACATCGAGCTCAGTTCGAAGTATTAAAGATGAATGACGATGAGAATATAGAGGCATATATGCTGAGAGTTAATGAAGTCATTAATGCGATTAGAGGACTCGGCGAGGAAATCAAAGATTCTGTCATCGTGAAAAAGGTATTAAGATCCCTTCCCCAAAGATTTGATTCTAAAGTTTCAGCTATAGAAGAAGCTAAAGATCTAAATTCTTTTAGTATGGATGAGATGCATGGTTCTTTGACTGCATATGAGATGAGAATAGGAAAATCTAAACCCACAGACAGAGAAGTTGCTTTTAAAGCCCATAAAAATATGAAAGCAAAACAAGAATCCGAGGAAGAAGAGACATCAGATGAAATGGAAGCAAACTTTGTTCGAAAACTAAAAAGGGGAAAAGGAAAATACGAGAGGAAAGTTACCGTTTAAATGTTTCAACTATGGAGGCATTGGGCATTTTGCAGCTAAATGTCCACTTAATGAGAAGAACAGAAGTGATGAAGGATCGCACGAAGAAAGAAGTGACTGGAAGAAAAAAACAAATTTCAGAAAAGGCAACTTCAAGAAGAAAAGTTTCATCTCCAAGAATGTCAGTTCATCAGAAGATAGCTCCAGTGAGGATTCTGAAAAGGAAACAGGTGAAGCTCTTTTCATGGCACTCAAAGAAGAAAAACTAGAAAAAGAACAGGAATGTGATGAAGAAGAAATTGATGCAGAAGTGAATTTGGAAGAGGAACTAATTGCAGCTCTAGATGAATTGAAGATAGAAAGAAAAAAGAATAAGAAAATTTCAAGAAAGCTTGAGGATGCAAATGAAATCATAACAAATTTGAAAGTACAGATAGAAGAATCCAAGAAAATCTCCGAAGATCTCGAAGTGCAAATAACCATGAAAATAGATTATTGCAGCAAGCTAGAAGAAGAGATTGTTGGTTTAAGAATGCAACTAGAAGAGATGAATCAGAAAATTAGTTGTTATCACAAACGTGAAGAAAGTTCTATGAAGCTGGATAAGATCATAAATAACCAAAAGACTACAGGCATCAAATTTGGTTTGGGTTTTGATGAAGGAGAATCGTCAAATGGATCAAAGGCCATAAATGAAGAATCCACAAAGAATGAAGAGAAGAAACAGGTTGATCAAGCAAAAATGAATCATGCAAAGGAAAGCAATAATGCAAGGCACGAAAGGAGAATTGACAATGATGGCTTCACCAATGTCACACATCAAAGAAGAAGAAGATTTATGGCTCCTACGACAACATGGCAAAGACCACCACCCAGGTTCAATCATCTCTTTTCTGGTTACTATTTTAAATGCAATGGTTATGGACATAAGATCTCAGATTGCAAGTATAATGTAGGACCAAGGAATTTTACCAATAGAAATGCTTTTTCACCTTTGATGGATTATGCGGTAGAATGTTATAAGCTGTCATAATTTTGGGCATATTGCAAGAAATTGTCGAAGTACATTTGCATCAAATCAATTTCAGGGAAGAAAATTTCAGCCAAATGGAATAAGACAAAATAGAAAATTTCTCGAAAAACATGCACAAGCTACTGAAAAAGAAAAGCCAAAACAAGAGCCCAAAATTGTAATCAAACCTGAGTGGAAAGAAAAAGAGTGACCTAAGGAAGAAAAGGAATCCTTGATCGTACGAACGACATTTAAAGCGCAGAATAAATCCGCACCATGGATACTTGATAGTGGATGCTCCAGTCATATGACAGGTGACAAACAAAAATTTGAGAAGTTGCAGCAATATGAAGGTGGTTCAATAAAGTTTGGAAACAATGATGGAGCTAAGATAGTTGGCAGAGGTTCAGTTAAGATTAGTGATGGAAAAATTAGGTCAAAAGAAGTCTTGTTTGTGGTTGGTCTGAAGCATAACTTGTTGAGCGTAAGTCAGATTTGTGATAGAGGTCATGAAGTGATCTTTAAGAAGCAAGGTTGTGAAGTCAGAAAGGCAAACAATGGGAAGTTGATAGCAACTGGATCAAGGACATCTGGCAACCTGTACACTCTCTCAGAGACTTCAGAAGGAGCTTGCTTGATTGGATAGGAAGAAGAGAATTGGTTGTGGCACAAGAGGCTCGGTCATATCAGTTTTGACAATCTAGTAAAAATCAGCTCAAAGAAAGCAGTGAGAGATATTCCCACCATTGGCAAACCATCAAATAGCATTTGTGCTTCATGTCAAAAGGGGAAGCAAACTAGAGTCTCATTTAAAACAAAAGAGTACTACACAAGCAAACCTTTGGAACTAGTACATACTGATTTATGTGGACCCATGAGAACGCAAAGCATAAACGGTGACAAATATTTCATGTTGTGTATAGATGACTATTCCAGGATGACATGGGTACTATTTTTGAAGCATAAATCAGAAGCTTTTGAGATGTTCAAGGTTTTCAAAAACCAAGTTGAGAATCAAACAGGAAAAATGATTAAATGTTTAAGGTCAGACAGAGGAGGAGAGTTCATTTCAGAGGATTTCACAGAGTATTGTGAAAAATATGGCATTAGGAGACAATTTTCAGCAGCCAGGACACCTCAACAGAATGGTGTGGTAGAAAGAAAGAACAGGACAGTGCAGGAAATGGCACGGACTATGTTGACTGAGAGCAAAGTAGCAGATATATTTTGGAAAGAGGCAGTCCATACTGCGGTATACATCCAAAATAGGTGCATGTTGAGGATGCATGAAAGCAAAACTCCTTATGAGTTGTGGTTCGGTAAAAAGGCAACAACAAGATACTTTAAAGTTTTTGGCAGCAAGTGTTACATCAAAAGAACTGAAGAAAACCTTGGTAAGTTTGAAGATAGAGCGGATGAAGGTATTTTTCTTGGCTATTCGTCAAAAAGCAAAGCTTACAAATGCTACAACAAGAGGCTAAGGAAAATTGTGGATAGTGTCGATGTTAAAGTTGATGAAGGAAGGGAACGAGTAATTAGCTATGAAGAGAACTACCCAATTTATGAAGAGGTCATTGAAGGAGATGAGGAAAAGGAAATGAAAAAGAAACCAAAAATTGACTCAGAGGATTCAAACAGTGATTCAAAAGTGGAAGAAAACAAGAAATTCAAAACAGGCAGCTGGCAGAAAGATCATCCTAGAGAGCAAATAATTGGAGACCCCACAGTTGGTGTTCAGACAAGAAGAAGATTAGTAAGTAACTACTCTTTATTATCCAACATTGAGCCCAAAAATGTTGCTGATGCAAGCAAAGATGAAAGTTGGGTAAAGGCAATAAATGAAGAATTAGATCAGATCGAGAAAAACAAGACTTGGGAGTTAGTACCAAGACCCGCAAATAAAAATGTAATCGGTACTAAATGGGTCTTTCGAAACAAATTGAATGAAGACGGACAGGTAGTCAGGAACAAAGCAAGATTGGTATGCAAAGGCTATGCACAAGTTGAAGGTATTGACTTTGAGGAAACCTTTGCACCTATGGCCAGACTAGAGGCAATTAGAATGTTTTTGGCTTTAGCAGTTTACAAGAATTTCAAAGTTTATCAAATGGATGTGAAATCAGCATTTTTGAATGGGAAACTTGAAGAAGAGGTTTATATTGAGCAGCCTAGATGGTTTCCAGCTTGGTGATGATCCCAACTTGGTTTGCAAGTTGAAGAAAGCGTTATATGGCTTAAAACAGGCACCCCGAGCATGGTATGCAAGGCTAGACAATTATCTTACTCAGCAAGGGTTCAAGAAAGGTATGGTGGATAGTAATTTGTATGTCAAAATAGAAAATGGTCATCATATTGTTCTTGTTGTATACGTAGATGATATCATATTTGGCAGCAACAAAGATGAGTTGTGTAAAGATTTAGCAAATAAGATGCAGAAAGAATTTGAAATGTCAATGATTGGTGAACTTTCGTATTTCCTCGGATTGCAAGTTAATCAAAAGGAGAAGGGCATATTTATTTCTCAAATTAAATATGTGAAAGAGATGCTAAAAAAGTTCACAATGGAGGATTGTAAGCCAGTTAGCACTCCCATGATGACAGGTTGCAAGTTGAGCAAGGATGACAAATCTCCACATGTTGATCAAACTATGTATAGATCTATGATTGGGAGCTTACTGTACTTGACAGCTACCAGACCAGATATTTTGTAGGCAGTATGCATGGTAGCACGATTTCAGGCTAGTCCCAAGGAGACTCATGTGACAACAGTGAAGAGGATTCTTCGGTACCTCAAGGGTACTATGGAGTATGGGTTATGGTATCCGAAAGGTAAGGACTTCACCCTTATTGCGTATTCAGATGCAGATTGGGTAGGATGTGTAGATGATAGGAAGAGTACCAGTGGAGGTGTTGAGAAGCAACACACCCCCACTGAAAAATGAATTTCCATCCTTTGAAAATATTGAGCTTTCATTTTGCAGTAAGGACCCTCTTGAGTTTTCCAGGTTTTTAATTCCAAATTTTTGCTTGCCTCCTTCTTCTTCAAGTTTTGCCTGTATCAAAGTATCCAAGTATTCTTGCATCTGGCTTTGATTTATTTCAGAATTCATTTTTCACATGTTAGAATCATTCATGAATAAAGAAAATCTTTCACTGATATGAAAAAAATGCAGAATACAGATAGAAAAATTCATTGGAAGCCAAAACTTTCCATTTTTGGAAAAGTCACGAAATCGCGACACTTTCCATTTTTGGAAATGTCGCGAAATCGCGACGGGTTTTAGAAAAATCGGCTAAGGCAAGAAAACGTAGCGAAATCGTGACACTTCCATTTTTGGAAATGTCGCGATATCGCGACACTTTCCATTTTTGGAAATGTCACGAAATCGCGACGGGTCTAGAGAGAGAGAGCAAGTGCGTACGGAACGTCGCGATTTCGCGACATGTCACGAAATCATGACATGTCGATGTAGCAGGAGGAAAAAGGAAGCAAAGGGAAAAACAGGTCACGATTTCGCGACATGTCACGAAATCGTGACGTGTGTCGCAGTTTTGCGGCTGCCAGAGAGAAAAATGGTTAAGGCATGGAAAGGGGCGCATTTCGCGACATGTCACGAAATCGTGACATGTCGCGTTTTCACGGTGCATCAGGGAAGAAAGGGCCAGGGTGCAAACATGTCACGAAATCGCGACATCCGAACGCGAGATTTTTCCAAAAGGGAGCCCAGGGCGTACGGATCGTCGCGATTTCACGACATGTCGCGAAATCGCGATAGGTCCAAGCCAAAACAAAGCGAGCAAGAGGAATCAAATGCAAAAAAGAAGCTAAGGCAAAAGTGTAGCGAAAGGAGTAGGGAGGGAGAGGGGGGTGTCGCGAAATCGTGACATCGTGATTTCGCGACGTCGCGAAATCATGACACACCAGAAGAAGCAAAGGGAGCCCAAAGGTCAGCAGAGTGAGCACAGATGCCAAGGAAAGGTAAGGTCACCAAAGTTGAAAGAAGCTAAGGCTTAAATCCTTGGGTGTCACGAAATCGTGACGTCGTGATTTTACGACATCGCAAAATCACGACACACCAAGGATCGTAGGGAGCACAAGGCTTGGGTGTCACGAAATCAAGACGTCATGATTTTGCGACATCGCGAAATCGCGACATGCCAACGCCAAAGGGGAGCCGAGGGTTGCAACAAAACCAAAGTGAGGGCAAAGCAAGGTAGGGCGCCACCATGTCACGAAATCGCGACATGGTGAAGGCAAAGCAAGGCAGCGCCAAGTTAGAGGGGGTGTCACGAAATTGTGACGTCGTGAAATCGCGACACCAGTTGGAAGGCAGTGCCAGGTCATAGGAAACGGTAGCGATTTCGCGACATGTCACGAAATCGTGACATGTCGCATTTTCATGGCAGTGACAGCAAAGAAGCGCCCAGGGCAAAAACAGGTCACGATTTCGTGACATGTCGCGAAATCGCGACATGTCGCATTTTTGCGGCCATGGCAGGAAAACAGCACAAACATGAAAAGACAGCTAGAAATGGACACGTGTCACGATTTTTGCGACACGTGTCAAAACAAAGCAAGCCTACGTATAATGAACTTTAGGGTTTTGATTGAACTTTAGGGTTTTGATTGAACTTTAAAGTTTTGATTTAATATTATTAAAATACTAATCCTTGTTTGTCTTTTTTGCAGAAAGCCATCTGGCACTTGCATGATAACGGGAGAAATGGCCAGAAAGACAAAGTTAAGTGCAAATTAATCGAAGACCGTCATATTGAAATGAGAGATGCCGAGAATTGTTGTTTCATCCAAATTTTATAGATCTGGCCGCAAAGAGACTTTACGGTGACTAAGCAGTTGCCCATTTAATGGAGTATGTCGGGAATTGGCCGAAAAATGAAAATATCTACACACAGTTATCGAAATTTGCCGATGGATGCATTTAATGAAAATTTATGGCAGAAGTAATGGCGTGCAAAGATTTTCAACTCAGGGATGGCTCTACGGAGATGAAATGTCAGAGAAGTGGTGACTCATCCAAATTTCCCGTGGGAATTAATGAGGACATTTACACACAGTTGCGGGTGGATGCAAGTGGCATTAAATTTCTGCCTTCTCCATTTATGGCAAGTGACTGCACTGATTTGCAGAATGGTTAAGTTTTATCAAAACTCTATTTTAAATGGCTTTATATTGTAAAACCCGGGTACTAGGGTTTAAGATGATAAGATTTAGGGTTTGAGAAGAAGATATTTTTGAAAAGATCAGGGTCTGTCCTGAGTCTATAAATACTTCTTCTAAATGTAATCGCAGGAGGCAGAAACTTAGAAAAAAAGGCTATTGAAGCAATTTCTTGCAAATCTTGTTAAATGCTTTATTTCTGGACTTGGAGTTGATGTGCTTTTGTTTTCTGTGATAGCATGGCCAGGAGCCTAATCTCTTTCAGATTGTGATAAGTTCATCTTCTTTTGTTATCCGTTTCTTTAAAGTTTATTAAATATATGCTGTAAATCCGTGTTATCAAGATTAAATATGTTGTTGGGCTTCATTTGTTCTATTGTATGCTAGGGAAAATCATAGATTTAAGGTTCAAGTCTGTTCTAATTGCTCTGTCCTCACTGTGTGAGCTATGCTGCTGGTGAGAGATACCAATTTTAACCGACTTCCCTTCTGTTTATGATTTTCTTTCAGATCTGTTCCATCTCTGTCTTATGCTCTTAGTAGAAGGTGATCTTAGAAAGCTGGACACCTTCTTCTTTGATTTGTTCTATTGTGAAGCTGATAGTATAAATAAAATTGGTAGTTTTGGTCTTACAACTAAGTTTGATAGACTTCTCTTTCGCCTTACCCTATCCTCTCTGTTTTACCGTGAAATGATCCATTTTTATTTTCTTTTAAATTTGTCTTTTATTTAAATCTGTGACCCATAAGAGCTAGATCAAAGAACTGATTTTAAATCTGATAATCCGATTGTTAACAATGAACAACTCCATAAACATTACTGAACAAGTTCAAGAACCCCTTGTAAGGTAACAGACAGTCCACTTGAAAACTATTCCAGAAGTGGAAAAGAGTGAATAGACATTCGACCCGACTCTGTAACTCACACCTTGGATAACCTGCAAGATCCTAAAGTGAGTGGGATTTATCCCTTATAAGTGTTATCAGAGTTTCATGCTCATTCTTCATAGGGTGTGTATAAAAGTCGGACCAACATTTAAAAATGGCGCTAGAAGGAGGGCCCACTAAACTCCGTTCAGTATTGTAAGTTGTCTATACAATATTTAAAATTGCTAGAAAAGAAGACCTGAAGTTCAGTAGTTTGTTAAGGATTATAAGTTGCTTGTGAAAAGTTGGATTCTACATACAGGGTAACAAGGTCCCACCCCAGAGCTGGAGAGCTCCTTGTGCCTGAATTAGAAACTCCAAGAAGAAGTAGCCTCAGAAGGGCCAAGTCTCTGTCTAAAACAGTTTTATCACCATTGGTAGTTACTCCAACTACAACTCAGAATATCACCGTCAATCAAGTAGTAATGGCAAATTGGTTGGGTTCCACTGCCTTAAATATTTCGGGTATAGCCCATGACCTGCCCAGAAATCTGGAGAGATATCTTCCCAGATACAAGCATGATGGGACTAGGACAGTAGAAGAACATCTAGTTGCATTCAAGAATGCTTTGAAATTGTTAAATATATAGCATGAAGATGTGGCTTGCAGATTGTTCCCGTTCACTCTCCAGGAGGGAGCTTATGACTGGTTTCTAAATCTCACTAACGATTCTATTACCAGTTGGAATGACTTAGAGAAAGTTTTTATATCACAATTTGGGGAAGTGATAGACCCCAGTGTGTTATACCAACAATTTTCCAGCATCAAGAGAGAGTCGGGAGAAGGTGTCAGGTCTTTCAATATGAGGTTCCAAAGAGCTTATGGTAGAATGACTGGTCATTACATCCCAAATGCAAATCTAGCCTTAGAAATCTATAAGAATGCATTGGATTCGGTGACCTCTATTTTTCTCAAGAGAGACATCAATATCACAACCCTGGCGAGGAGCTTATAAGGAGGCTTTAATTCTTGAAAGACAGTTAGGACCTCAAATTTTGAGCAGTCCTTTGATATCCTATGTTACACAGAACATGCCTATTTTGGATCCCATTCCACATCATGAGTTAGTGCCAACATGTCATGCTCTACCCAAGGAAACTCCGTTAACTGTGACATCCACTCAGCATGTGCAAAATATAGAGAAAGGTTCTGACAAGTTCAAAGTGGAAGTGCTTGAAGTAAACATTTGTGATCTAGCATTACCCAAATTTGAAGTTTTTCCTGGTGAGTTAAATTTTCCTAGAAATCAAAGAAATATTGATATTTCTGGTTCATCCAAAAATAGTACGACCAGGGTTTCAGATTCTTTTCCCGAAGAGTCAAAAAATCTTGTAGAGATTCCTATGGATGAAATACAAGATTTTCAACAGTTCAAAAGGGACAGTTATAATTTGAGATGTGAAAATCCAGAACCTACCAATGATCCTCCCTCACCAAAGGATGATGAAAATGAGATTCAATATCACTATGCAGAAGTAACTAGGAAGGAGGATAACATCATTGAGGATATGAAGAAAATTAAAGCTGACATCACCCTCCATGAGCTGGCCCAGATTGTTGAACAAAAGGATAACTTGATTGAAGCTTACTCTGGACCACCTATTGAATTTCAAGAAAAGGAGGAAAAGATAGTAAATGTGAATGTGGTCAACCAACTCGGAATAGATAAAGAGTCTCAGTATAAGCCTTTGATTACTGAACATAATATCAAAGAAAAGGTTGTAAACCGTGTTGATGCAGATATTGGAGTTTATAATTTGGCAACCAAGAAGGTAAGACGGGTTACAGCTCTGACCAATTACAACAATGATGTTTGGACATTACACATTGATGGGGTTAAATCTAAGCAAGGCTCAGGTGAAAGAGCAAATTATGAAAATTCTGCTAGAGGGATAAAAATTGAAGTCTTGGATATTGAAGCAGTAGAGCAACCACAAAATGTTCGAGCTATTAAGAACCATGACATACGAATAAAATATGATCTCTTTGAGTTATTACATAAATCTGAAGATGTGATGATCTGGGTCTATAAAGGCTTTAAGGTATTTGATCCTGGGGGTTTTTACATTCCGTCCCTTTGAAAGAATTCTGCAAACCCTTCAAGTAGAAGCATAAACATGTTATTATATGATTTTTTTAATTTGAAAGAGTTGCAGATTTGTTTTTCAGTGGGACAAGATCCATAAAAAAATAAAATAAAATAAAAAGAGAGAGGGAAGACGGTAAACACAAGTCTTTCCCAGGTAGCAAAAATTTTTGAAGCATAGTCTGGAGTGCATTTCGTCAACAGGACCTGAAAGGTAATTTTTCTAAATTTACTTGCAAATGGTCAAAAATTTTTAAGGCACTATTTCTCTGCTTTTCCATCTGCTACATTTTTTGAGTGATTGAAGGGACGTTGTAACATGTGTATACATTGTAAATAAGCTTTAAAGTAGTTTTATTTTATTTTATTTTAAATGTCTGTATAGTTTTGTTTTATTTTCTAAGTCGTAGGTTATGTTTTATTTCCTTTAAGTGTCCGTACGGTGTTTTATTTTATTTTATTTTAAAGGTCTGTGCAGTTTTATTTTATTTTATTTTATTTTAAAGTCTGTGCAGTTTTAGTTTATTTTATTTTAAAGTCTGTAGTTTTATTTGTTTTTAAAGTTCTGTGTTTTCCCCTTTTGAGTTGTGTAGTTTTATTTTATTTTATTTTTGAGGTCTGTGTTTATCCTTGAGGTCTGTGCAGTTTATTTTATTTTAAAATTCTGTTTTTAAGTTTTGCCTGAGCATCAATGAAAAAGTCAGCCTTCCAGAATTGTTTTTATTCTGAGTTCTAAATCCAGTGTCCATTCTGTTCATTATTCTAATTGAGATAGTCTGCTTAAACTGAACAGTGGAACTATTTTGTTATTCAGAACAACGGTAGAAAGATGATTGGATTTTGTGTCTTGCTTGCCACAGTTATTTTAATTATAAAGAAACTGCTATGTTGTTTGGCTGGAGAAACTCCCAGGGAATCCAAGAAAAGTTGGTCATAAGAGGGGACTATGATTCGTGTAATTATTTGAGTATCCATAGAGGCTATCAGTACCCAGGCTGAAGCAGTTCCAGATTGATGAGATATTAAAAGAAAAATTGTTGTTCTTTCTTAAAGGCTTTTCAGATGTTGATATATTTCAAAAGAGAGAGAGAGAAGATGAAAGTTGAGCAAGACAACATAGAATTGGCACTCTGTTATTTCCTATATATAAAAAAAAAGAGAAGAAAAAAGTTATGTAATGAAAGAGGCAGCCAAGACTTCAAAAGATGTTTTTCTTCTACCAAGTTGTAGATTCTACCTTACAGTTGTGAATCTGGGTCGTGTAAATCTAAAGGGTAACTCTGTCGGGGCTGTAAAAGGCTAAACTAGTAAACAGAGCTCTACTCGGTTTCCCCTTTTTACAATCTAGAAAAGTTGATCAATCCAGAGTTCAACATTCGAAGGCCCAGTCATTCTTGAAGAAAGTTTTATACGCTTGTAATTGCACATCAGAAATCTTCCTTAAATGATTCAGCCTAGTATGTCCTTGGGAAATTTTGACAACTATCAGCTAGTAGTTAAATTGTTTTGAAGAATATCTGTGGCAAGGCATGATACATGGTCTATGTTGTTTTGAAACTAGAGTCCTGGGTTCTAAAATAATGCTACTATTTTACCCGCAGATATCGCCATTTGTTGAGAAGCAACACACCCCCACTGAAAAATGAATTTCCATCCTTTGAAAATATTGAGCTTTCATTTTGCAGTAAGGACCCTCTTGATGTTTTCCAGGTTTTAAATTCCAAATTTTTGCTTGCCTCCTTTTTCAAGTTGTGCATTTATTAAAATATCCAAGTACTCTTGCATCTGGCTTTGATTTATTTCAGAATTCATTTTTCACATGTTAGAATCATTCATGAATAAAGAAAATCTTTCACTGATATGAAAAAAATGCAGAATACAGATAGATAAATTCATTAGAAGCCAAAACTTTCCATTTTTGGAAATGTCATGAAATCGCGACACTTCCATTTTTGGAAATGTCACGAAATCGCGACGGGTTTTAGAAAAATCGGCTAAGTCCTAAAAACGTAGCGAAATCGTGACACTTCCATTTTTGAAATGTCGCGATATCGCGACACTTTCCATTTTTGAAATGTCACGAAATCGCGACGGGTTTGGAGAGAGAAAGCAAATGCGTACGGAACGTAGCGATTTCGTGACATGTCACGAAATCGTGACATGTCACGATTTCGCTGCAGTAGGAGGCAAAAGGAAGCAAAGGAAAAAGTCACGATTTCGTGACATGTCACGAAATCGCGACATGTCATTGAGAGAAAATGGTTAAGGCATGAAAGACGATTTCGCGACATGTAAATCGTGACATGTCATTTTAAAGAAGGCAAAAAGATGACGTCAGAAATCGTGACGTGATTTAACAAGATGTGAACATGTCAAGATCGCGAGTAAGAAACAAAGAAAAAGGAAAGAAAAACGAAAGAGAAGATAGTAGTGAAAAAAATGAAAAGTGCGATTTGACGACATGTCGCGAAATCGTGACATGTCACGTTTAGAAAAGAAGGAAGAAAATTTATGTCACGATTTCGTGACATGTCGCGAAATCGTGACATGTCGCATTTTCGCGGCCATGGCAGGAAAACAACACAAACATGGAAAGACAGCTGGAAATGGACACGTGTCACGATTTTTGCGACACGTGTCAAAACAAAGCAAGCCTACGTATAATGAACTTTAGGGTTTTGATTGAACTTTAAGGTTTTGATTTAATATTATTAAAATACTAATCCTTCTTTTGTCTTTTTTGCAGAAAGCCATCTGGCACTTGCATGATAACGGGAGAAATGGCCAGAAAGACAAAGTTAAGTGCAAATTAATCGAAGACCGTCATATTGAAATGAGAGATGCCGAGAATTGCTGTTTCATCCAAATTTTATAGATCTGGCCGCAAAGAGACTTTACGGTGACTAAGCAGCTGCCCATTTAATGGAGTATGTCGAGAATTGGCCGAAAAATGAAAATATCTACACACAGTTACCGAAATTTGCCGATGGATGCATTTAATGAAAATTTATGGCAGAAGTAATGGCGTGCAGAGATTTTCAACTCAGGGATGGCTCTGCGGAGATGAAATGTCAGAGAAGTGGTGACTCATCCAAATTTCCCATGGGAATTAATGAGGACATTTACACACAGTTGCGGGTGGATGCAAGTGGCATTAAATTTCTGCCTTCTCCATTTATGGCAAGTGACTGCACTGATTTGCAGAATGGTTAAGTTTTATCAAAACTCTATTTTTAAAGGCTTTATATTGTAAAACCCGGGTACTAGGGTTTAAGATGATAAGATTTAGGGTTTGAGAAGAAGATATTTCTGAAAAGATCAGGGTCTGTCCTGAGTCTATAAATACTTCTTCTAAATGTAATCGCGAGAGGCGGAGACTTAGAAAAAAAGGCTATTGAAGCAATTTCTTGCAAATCTTGTTAAATGCTTTATTTCTGGACTTGGAGTTGATGTGCTTTTGTTTTCTGTGATAGCATGGCCGAGGAGCCTAATCTCTTTCGGATTGTGATAAGTTCATCTTCTTTTGTTATCCGTTTCTTTAAAGTTTATTAAATATATGTTGTAAATCCGTGTTATCAAGATTAAATATGTTGTTGGGCTTCATTTGTTCTATTGTATGCTAGGGAAAATCATAGATTTAAGGTTCAAGTCTGTTCTAATTGCTCTGTCCTCACTGTGTGAGCTATGCTATTGGTGAGAGATACCAATTTTAACCGACTTCCCTTCTGTTTATGATTTTCTTTCAGATCTGTTCCATCTCTGTCTTATGCTCTTAGTAGAAGGTGATCTTAGAAAGTTGGACACCTTCTTCTTTGATTTGTTCTATTGTGAAGCTGATAGTATAAATAAAATTGGTAGTTTTGGTTTTACAGCTAAGTTTGATAGACTTCTCTTTCTGCCCTACCCTACTCTCTTTGTTTTACCGTGAAATGATCCATTTTTATTTTCTTTTAAATTTGTCTTTTATTTAAATCTGCTGACCCATAAGAGCTAGATCAAAGAACTGATTTTAAATCCGATTGTCAACAAGTGACAACTTCTAAACATTATTGAACAAGTTCAAGAGCCCGTTGTAAGGTAACAGACAGTCCATATTGAAAACTATTCCAGAAGTGAAAAAGAGTGAATAGACATTCGACCCAACTCTGTAACTCACACCTTGGATAACCAACAAGATCCTAAAGTGAGTGGGATTTATCCCTTATAAGTGTTATCAGAGTTTCATGCTCATTCTTCACAGGGTGTGTATAAAAGTCGGACCAACAGGAGGTACATTCTATCTTGGATATAGGTTGGTCGCATGGCATAGTAAGAAACATGAGTCAGTCTCCTTATCCACAACAGAGGCAGAATACATTACAGCGACAACATGTTGTACACAGGTGTTATGGATGAAAAAAACTCTGAAGGATCTTGGCATTAATTTTAGTGAGCCGATTTTAGTTAAGTGCGATAACACCAATGCCATTAACATCTCAAAGAATCCGATTATGCATTCTCGCACAAAACATATTGCTATCCAGTATCATTTTTGAAGGAGAAAGTTGTGAAAGGTGAGGTTAAGTTGGATTTTGTTCCAACAACAGAGCAAGTAGTGGATATATTCACCAAACCATTGCCCAAGGAAGTCTTTGAGTACCTTCGTAAGAAATTGGGAGTGGTCACACTTTCCAATAATTGACTAGCTATTGGGGCCACATTCTCAGGGGGAGCATTTGTGTATTTGTTTATCTTTTTGCTCATGTTTGTGATTTTTGCTAAGTATAATAATTTTTGCCTGAGAATGTTGTGCATGGACTCAGGGGGAGTTTGTAGCAGTCCTTTGGTCTTGTTGTCAAATAAAGATAAGAGTTACAGGAAATTGTGTGTGTGTTGCCAACAATTCCAAAGGGGGAGATTATTGAGCAAGGTGCAGCGACAGTATTGTCATTATTGTCAACACACTTAGATGGACAGGTTTATGCAGTGGACAATTGTTCGAAGGTTTTTTGGAGTATGTATAGTGATGTTAAATGCTTATAAGGATGTTTTTGATGTTCAGGTGAAGTTGTTACAGGTTGTTCATGCAAATTTGCAAAAGTTGAAAAAATCATTAGAAAGTTATCAAAAAATTGCAAAAGTCATCACGGGAACATTTGGACAGGATGGATCAGTTTGGAACATGCCAGTATGTTAGGAAAAAATCTAGAACAACGTTGGAGGTGTCAGCACAATGTTTGGATTGATCGGTGATGTTTTTGGTATCTTGGCGGATGATTTGGCAAGTGGTTGTACAAGTCAAAAAAGGGCAATTTTGTCAAAAGCACTGTGAGCAAACCGAGAAGAATTTATAGCAAAATTAGAACTGGAGGTGGTTGTTATATTCAAGAACATGTGTTCCAAATTTCCACCAAAACACAGAAACAAGGCGAATGTTACAAGCGTTGCAAGACTTTCACAAAAACACTTTTTTGGTTTTATGTTTTCATTTTTTTGGCTTTAAGTGTTGACGATTTAAGTTTTAAAGAGCTACACCGATTCACCTCCCTCTATTAGTGTCATTGTGAGACTAACAATTGGTATTAGAGCAAGGTTCCTGAACAAGCTTAACCGGCTAGGGTGATCTTGGAAGTGACACAATGGAAGGTGGTGAAGGCTTCTCATCAAACAAAGCACCATTGTTTGACGAAAATAATTACACATTTTGGAGACTCAGGATGCAGACATATCTTTGTGCTTTGGGATACGACATTTGGGATTCAGTAGATAGTGGATACACAATACCCACCACTTCTCCAACCGATGCTGCCATTAAGAAACTATTTGAGAATGACTCAAAAGCAAAGAATGCTATCATGTGTGGATTAGTGGATAGTGAACTGGTAAAGATTATGGGTTGTAAAATGATAAAGGAAATATGGGATAAACTAAAGAGCATTCATGAAGGAGACATTAAGATCAAGGAGGCCAAGTTACAAACACATCGAGCTCAGTTTGAAGTATTAAAGATGAATGACGATGAGAATATAGAGGCATATATGCTAAGAGTTAATGAAGTCATTAATGTGATTAGAGGACTCGACGAGGAAATCAAATATTCTGTCATCATGAAAAAGGTATTAAGATCCCTTCCCCAAATATTTGATTCTAAATTTTTAGCTATAGAAGAAGCTAAAGATCTAAATTATTTTAGTATGGATGAGATGCATGGTTATTTGACTACATATGAGATGAGAATAGAAAAATCTAAACCCACAGACAGAGAAGCTACTTTTAAAGCCCATAAAAATATGAAAACAAAACAAGAATCTGAGGAAGAAGAGACATCAGATGAAATGGATGCAAAATTTGTTTGAAAACTAAAAAAGGGAAAAGGAAAATATAGAGGAAAGTTACCGTTTAAATGTTTCAACTACAGAGGCGTTGGGAATTTTGTAGGTAAATGTCCACTTAATGAGAAGAACAGAAGTTATGAAGGATCGCACGAAGAAAGAAGTGACTGAAATAAAAAACAAATTTCAAAAAAGGTAACTTCAAGAAGAAAATTTTCATCTCCAAGAATGTCAGTTCATCAGAAGATAGCTTCGGTGAGGATTTTGAAAAGGAAATAGGTGAAGCTCTTTTCATGGCACTCAAAGAAGAAAAACCAAAAAAAGAATAGGAATGTGATGAAGAAGAAATTAAGGCAGAAGTGAATTTGGAAGAGGAAGTAATTGCAACTCTAGATGAATTGAAGATATAAAGAAAAAATAATAAGAAAATTTCAAGAAAGCTTGAGGATGCAAATGAAATCATAATAAATTTTAAAGTACAGATAGAAGAATCCAAGAAAATATTTGAATATCTCGAAGTGCAAATAACTATGAAAATAGATTATTGTAGCAAGCTAGAAGAAGATATTGTTGGTTTAAGAATGCAGCTAGAAGAGATGAATCAAAAAATTAGTTGTTATCACAAACATGAAGAAATTTCTATGAAGCTGGATAAGATCATAAATAACCAAAAGACTACATGCATCAAATTTGGTTTGGGTTTTGATGAAGGAGAATCATCAAATGGATCAAAGGCCATAAATGAAAAATCCACAAAGAATGAAGAGAAGAAACAGGTTGATCAAGCAAAAATGAATCATGCAAAGGAAAGCAATAATGCAAGGCACAAAAGGAGAATTGACAATGATGGTTTCACCAATGTGACACATCAAAGAATAAGAAGATTTATAGCTCCTACGACAACATGGCAAAGACCACCACCCATGTTCAATCATTTCTTTTCAGGTTACTATTTTAAATGCAATGGTTATGGACATAAGATCTCAAATTGCAAGTATAATGTAGGACTAAGGAATTTTACCAATAGAAATGCTTTTTCACCTTTGATGGATTATGTAGTATAATGTTATAACTGTCATAATTTTGGGCATATTGCAAGAAATTGTCGAAGTACATTTGCATCAAATCAATTTCAGGAAGAAAATTTCAGCCAAATGGAATAAGACAAAATAGAAATTTTCCTAAAAAACATGCACAAGCTACTGAAAAAGAAAAGCCAAAACAAGAGCCCAAAATTGTAATCAAACCTAAGTGGAAAGAAAAAGAGTGAGATAAGGAAGAAAATGAATCCTTGATCATACAGACGACATTTAAAGCATAGAATAAATCTGCACCATGGATACTTGATAGGAATGCTCCAGTCATATGACAGGTGACAAAAAAAAATTTGAGAAGTTGCAACAATATGAAGGTAGTTCAGTAAAGTTTGGAAATAATGATGGAGCTAAGATAGTTGGCAGAGGTTCAGTTAAGATTAGTGATGAAAAAATTAGGTCAAAAGAAGTCTTGTTTGTGGTTGGTCTAAAGCATAACTTGTTGAGCATAAGTTAGATTTGTGATAAAGGTCAAGAAGTGATCTTTAAGAAGTATGGTTGTGAAGTCAGAAAGGCAAACAATGGGAAGTTGATACCAACTAGATCAAGGACATCTAGCAACCTGTACACTCTCTTAGAGACTTTAGAAGGAGCTTGCTTGATTGGATAGGAAGAAGAGAATTGGTTGTGGCACAAGAGGCTTGGTCACATCAGTTTTGACAATCTAGTATAAATCAACTCAAAGAAAGTAGTGAGAGATATTTCCACCATTGGAAAACCATCAAATAGCATTTGTGCTTCATGTCAAAAGGGGAAGCAAACTAGATTATCATTTTAAAAAAATAGTACTACACATGAAAACCTTTGGAACTAATACATACTGATTTATGTGAACCCATGAGAACACAAAGCATAAACAATGACAAATATTTCAAGTTGTGTATATATGACTATTCCAAGATGACATGGGTACTATTTTTGAAGCATAAATCAGAATATTTTGAGATGTTCAAGGTTTTAAAAAAGCAATATGAGAATAAAACAGGAAAAATTATTAAATTTTTAAGGTCAGATAGAGGAGGAGAGTTCATTTTAGAGGATTTCACAGAGTATTGTGAAAAATATGGCATTAGGAGACAATTTTCAGCATCCAGGACACCTCAGCAGAATGGTGTGGTAGAAAGAAAGAATAGGACAATGCATGAAATGGCACAGACTATGTTGACTGAGAGAAAAGTAGAAGATAAATTTTGGAAAGAGGCAGTCCATACTGTGGTATACATCCAAAATAGGTGCATGTTGAGGATGCATGAAAGCAAAAATCCTTATGAGTTGTGGTTCGTTAAAAAGGCAACAACAAGATACTTTAAAGTTTTTGGCAACAAGTTTTACATAAAAAGATCTGAAGAAAACCTTGGTAAGTTTGAATATAGAGCGGACAAAGGTATTTTTCTTGGCTATTCGTCAAAAAGCAAAGCTTACAAATGCTATGACAAGAGGCTAAGAAAAATTGTGGATAGTGCTGATGTTAAAGTTGATGAAGGAAGTGAACGAGTAATTAGCTATGAAGAGAACTACCCAATTTGTGAAGAGGTCATTGAAGGAGATGAGGAAAAGGAAACGAAAAAAAAATCAAAAATTGACTCAGATGATTCAAACAGTGATTCAAAAGTGGATGAAAACAAGAAATTCAAAACAGGAAGCTGGTAGAAAGATCATCCTAGAGAGAAAATAATTGGAGACCCCCTAGTTGGTGTTCAAAAAAGAAGAATATTAGTAAGTAACTACTCTTTATTATCCAGCATTGAGCTCAAAAATGTTGCTGATACAATCAAATATGAAAGTTGGGTAAAGGCAATAAATGAAGAATTAGATCAGATTGAGAAAAACAAGACTTGGGAGTTAGTACTAAGACCCGTAAATAAAAATGTAATTGGTACTAAATGGGTCTTTCAGAACAAATTGAATGAAGACGGACAGGTAGTTAGGAACAAAGTAATATTGGTATGCAAAGGCTATGCACAAGTTGAAGGTATTGACTTTGAGGAAACCTTTGCACCTATGGTCAGACTAAAGGCAATTAGAATGTTTTTGGCTTTAGCAGTTTACAAGAATTTCAAAGTTTATCAAATGGATGTGAAATCAAAATTTTTGAATGGGAAACTTGAAGAAGAGGTTTATATTGAGCAGCCAGATGGTTTCCAGCTTGGTGATGATCCCAACTTGGTTTGCAAGTTAAAGAAATTGTTGTATGACTTAAAATAGGCACCCCGAGCATGGTATGCAAGGCTAGACAATTATCTTACTCAACAAGGGTTCAAGAAAGGTATGGTGGATAGTAATTTGTATGTCAAAATAGAAAATGGTCATCATATTGTTCTTGTTGTATATGTAGATGATATCATATTTGGTAGCAACAAATATGAGTTGTGTAAATATTTAGCAAATAAGATGCAAAAATAATTTGAAATGTCAATGATTGGTGAAATTTCGTATTTCCTCGAATTTCAAGTTAATCAAAAGGAGAAGGGCATATTTATTTCTCAAAATAAATATGTGAAAGAGATGCTGAAAATTTTCAAAATGGAGGATTGTAAGCCAGTTAGCACTCCCATGACGATAGGTTGCAAGTTGAGCAAGGATGAAAAATCTCCATATGTTGATCAAACTATGTATAGATATATGATTAGGAGCTTACTGTACTTGATAGCTACCAGACCAGATATTTTGCAGGCAGTATGCATGGTAACATGATTTCAGGCTAGTCCCAAGGAGACTCATGTGACAGTAGTGAAGAGGATTCTTCGGTACCTCAAGGGTACTATGGAGTATGGGTTATGGTATCCAAAAGGTAAGGACTTCAACCTTATTGCATATTTAGATGCAGATTGGGTAGGATGTGTAGATGACAGGAAGAGTACCAATGGAGGTACATTCTATCTTGGATACAGGTTGGTCGCATGGCACAGTAAGAAACATGAGTCAGTCTCCTTATCCACAACAGAGGCAGAATACATTGCAGTGACAACGTGTTGTACACAGGTGTTATGGATGAAAAAAACTCTGAAGGATCTTGGCATTAATTTTAGTGAGCCAGTTTTAGTTAAGTGCGATAACACTAGTGCCGTTAACATCTCAAAGAATCCGATTATGCATTCTTGCACAAAACATATTGCTATCCGATATCATTTTTGAAGGAGAAAGTTGTGAAAGGTGAGGTTAAGTTGGATTTTGTTCTAACAATAGAGCAAGTAGTGGATATATTCACCAAACCATTGCCCAAGGAAGTCTTTGAGTACCTTCGTAAGAAATTTGGAGTGGTCACACTTTCCAAGAATTGACTAGCTATTGGGGCCACATTCTCAGGGGGAGCATTTGTGTATTTGTTTATCTTTTTGCTCATGTTTGTGATTTTTGCTAAGTGTAATAATTTTTGCCTGAGAATGTTATGCGTGGACTCAAGGGGAGTTTGTAGCAGCCCTTTGGTCTTGTTGTCAAATGAAGATAATAGTTACAGGAAATTGTGCGTGTGTTGCCAACAATTCCAAAGGGGGAGATTGTTGAGCAAGGTGCAGCAACAGTATTGTCATTATTGTAAACACACTTAGATGGACAGGTTTATGTAGTGGACAATTGTTCAAAGGTTTTTTGGAGTATGTATAGTGATGTTAAATGCTTATAAGGATGTTTTTGATGTTCGGGTGAAGTTGTTACAGGTTGTTCATGCAAATTTGCAAAAGTTGAAAAAATCGTTAGGAAGTCAAAAAATTGCAAAAGTCATCACGGGAACATTTGGACAGGATGGATCAGTTTGGAACATGCCAGTATGTTAGAAAAAAATCTAGAACAGCGTTGGAGGTGTCAGCACAATGTTTGGATTGATCGGTGATTTTTTTGGTATCTTGGCGGATGATTTGGCAAGTGGTTGTACAAGTCGAAAAAGGGCAATTTTGTCAGAAGCACTATGAGCAAATCAAGAAGAATTTATAGAAAAATTAGAACTGGAGGTGGTTGTTATATTCAAGAACATGTGTTCCAAATTTCCACCAAAACACAGAAACAAGGCGAATGTTACAAGCGTTGCAAGACTATCACAAAAACACTTTTTTTGGGAAAAGTGTGTCAGTAGCAGTTTTTGTGGAGGTGGTACAAGCGAATCGTAAGGAGTTATATAGCGATATTCAGATTGGATTTATTCATCATTTCATAGATTCTAATTTTCAAATTTCAAAGAAATTAGAGTTACGAGGTGATAGTTATGATTGTTGCAAAAATGGTACAGGTCACTTTTATGTCAATTTGTTTCACTTTTGCAAAATCCTTCAGTTGGCCATTTTGACCTTGCAGTGTCGCCAGAGTTTTGGTTTCAGTGTTGTTACACCTTCAAGGTATCAAATAGAGAATATTTAGTTTTTGGTTTGAGGTGTCACGTGGCTCCAAAGTAAGAGAACAAGTAAGGTGTCAATTCTTTGCATGTGACGTGTTTGATGAAATGCCTTCTCAAAATAAAAAAGGAAGTTATATTGTTTTAAGAAGCTTCATTAAAGAAAATATTTTTAAAATTGAAAAGGGAAAAAGAATGCAAGTGTGTGCTTTTTAAGTGACAAGGGATTTTATTGAAAAGTGAGGACTTTATTTTGTGAAGAGAGTAGTGTGTGTGGAGAAAAATAAAGAGTAAAAATCCATGATTTTTGGAGAGAGGTGAAAAAAATCACTTCAGTATTTTGGACATAACTTTCTCATATGATATCAATTTTGGTTGAAATTTTGAGAGGAGTTTGCAGACAAAGTTCTGCACAATACCCAAATTTTTTTTAGTAATTAGTAGAATGAGCTAAGATAACAATCATTTTTTTTGTGAGAAGAGAAGATTCAAATTCTGAGTAATGTAGAGAGAGGGATGTTATACTGGGTGAAATAGAAAGTTTTAGATTTTGAGCTTACAGACCATAAAGGGTTCTAGTTTTAGTGAATACATTCATATATGTCATTTTATTATCAATATCAAAATCAAGTGGGTGCTTGGTAGAGGGGTTGGTGCTCCTTTCTGTTGGTGCAGATAAATCAGGGGTTGGTGCTCCTTTCTGTTGGTGCAGATAAATCAAGGGTTGGTGATAATTCTAGTGGGTGCTAGTAAATTGATTGTAAATTTGGTGCTTTGCAAAGGCTGGATTTGTATGGGAGTCCAAACAATCATTTTTGGGGATGTAGCCAAATCGGTGAACCTCGATACATCTTGTGTTGTGTGATGTTCTCTTGTTATACTTGCTTTATTTGGTTTTATGTTTTCATTGTTTTGGCTTTGAGTGTTGAAGATTTAAGTTTTAAAGAGCTACACTGATTCACACCCCAATCTCAGTGTCATTGTGATACTAACAATAATTCTTAAAAATATTTTAAGGTCCAAGGAGTAGAGCTATATTTGAGAAGGTAGTTGAGCTAAAAATTAGTACACTCATCATTTTTAGCTAGTAACTAATCCTCAACTCAGGCATACTCATTGCACAATTTAATTATATCATTATAATTCTCAAATGAGAAAGAAAATCAAAATAAAGTGAATAGAGTCACTGCCTGAGATATCTTGGAAAACCTCTATCGGGGCTATAGACGCATGACTGGCAGTAGGGTAAAACAATATGGGATTAGAAGCAACTCCACCGGGGCTATAGATGCCTGACTAGAAGTGGAGCCCTGCAAAATGGTGAAAATATTTAAAGAGTGAAATCATACATTAGGCTTAACTGTTATCTCAAATATGGTAAAGTTTTGAAAGATCTAAGAATCAAAATGAATGCACAAAACACACACTTGGCTGAAACATAATGGAACTGGTAGCTTTGGAAAATAAAGTTTAAACATATCATATAACCTTGCCAAAACAGACATTACAATTTACCAAAAATATCATCTGATCTTAAAAATATGATTCTTGGTATTAAATTGAATAAAAGGAATCACAATTGTGTATACCTTGTTACTTTGATATCTTGTTGCATGTATAGTTTTTCAATTTTAAAAAAAATTATTGTTTTTGTTTTTCAAGCTTTGATCATTAGTCTTGATGATGTAAATTTTTATCCAAAATTGAAATAAGACCAAGATATTCTATGGTTCTCAAGTGCCTCATGTTTTCAACACATTGTCCCAGTCAGAGCCTATGTTGGAGCCAAATTTGACTCAAACTTCGAAACCCCTAAATTTAAATTTTTGTTTTCATCAAAGTAAGAAAGCATTGCTGGTCCTTTTTGCATCTAATTAAAATATTTTATTTTCTTATGGGTTAGTTTGATAAAGTCTAAATTGGGGTTGTTAATAATGTGTGCCCTTTTTAATGAAGCTCAAATATCTTAAACATGGGTTAGGGAAAATTTTTATCAATTAGATTTCTAACAAAGCCTAACTCCGATCTTCCTAAATTAAAGTCCCCCTTAAAGCCTAAATCAAATGACTAACCTTCAAGTCTTAAGGTATTAAAAATCTAATCAAGGACCATGGTCTAAAAACCCGTAAATCCAAGCAATATTAAAGTCCAAAAAATAAAGTTCGCACTAAGGTCTTAAATTAAAAGGAATGCACCCTATTTAATTAAAATTCAAGCACCTTAGATCTAATCTGAGGGCCATGCTCGAATTGGGTTTAATCGGACGATTGCACTCTAATAGATCGAGTAAAGGTTAAGTCGAAGGTCGATGGTCCAAAAACATTATAACCTAAGGTCAAAAGTAATTAAAATGATAAAACTCGTGCTACTTTCCTAATCTGGATGGACGTGCATGGGATGATACCAATTCGATGGATGCACGTTCCCTGAAGAGTCATATTATTAAAGATTCAACATGGGTCAAAGATTCAAATTAAACATTGAACAAATCCGACAAATGTGAGGGCTGCACCCAAACAAACTCCAAGATCAAGGGTTGTGCATGATCCATTTTAAACGTGCTTGATTTAATTAAAATTATTATTTAAATACTATGATCAAATGCTTTAAGGGTATACACCCCCTTTGAAATAAATATTGAGCTAATTGGATTGATCGAACGATAGCACTCGATCAGCACCCAATTCGATGGTGGCGCTCCCATAAAAGGTGCATCAAAAAGGTAAAAGCCCCATGATATTAATTAAACCTATTAAATAAAATCAATGAGGGTCTAATACGTTGGATAATATTCCCCATTATATTAATTAAATGATAATCAGGTATCCATTTCATTATCATTATTGCAAGTTCGAAGAGATCAACGGATGCGAAAGCTCTCATCGGGATCGGACGATGACGCTCTCATTAAAGGTGCATTGAAAAGGCAAAAAGATCGCAAGGATAATTAAGACTTTTAATAAGGATTAGCGAGGGTATAATGCATAGACTAAGTATCCCCATTTTAGTTTAATCTCATTTTAAAATCATGTGCCCCTAGTTAACTAATCCTACATGTTGATCAAGATCAACGGTCGTGCCAACATTATTCGAAATCCGACGATCACATCGAAATCATAAATGGTAGGATATCGGGTAAAGACAAAGGTAAAACCAATATTAGTTACGCATTAATAAGGGTATAATACATTGCTAAATTATCCCCTTTTGGTTTAATCAAGATTAATCAAATCTAATGATGTGCCCTTTTTGGTTATTAAGTATGTAGCTACAGGAAATATGATGGCTAGAATCTGTTTAAGACAAAATCAAAAGGATGCACCCAACCGCAATAAAGCATACCAAATGAAGGATCAAAGAAATTGGAGATGACGCTTGATCAAAATTTAATCCAACGGTGCACGTTGTAAAAAGTGATCGAAGATTAATCTAAAAGGTTTCCTTCATCAAATGATTAATTAAAATGCATTATCGAGGCTAAAGAAAGCACTTAATCAGGTTTTATAAAGATTTGATGCATGGGTAATCTTCCCCCTTTCTTTTGCTAAACCTTGTGTATGTATGGGAGATCCAACGGTTGCGCTCCCATCATGGTACGATATAACGATGATCGCTTAGAGAGGTGAACGAGTTATATGATGCCTATGTTTAAATACAATGTTGTTAAGGTTGTAATCGATATATTAAACCTTGGTAAATCATGATTAGATGAGGACTAATACACCACATTATTACAAGGTATAATATTTAAACTTAGTTATTGTCAAAATAAATTATTACCAACTAAGGTATTTTGATATTGTAAACATGATTAAATCAATTAACATGGCACAGGTTTATATATGAGCTAGTGGGCTAATGATCATGTAGGTCCCTAGACATTGACGACTGCACTAAGCCTCCCTAGGATCTAATGGTAGCACACGAATCAAATATTTAAGTAAAAAATCAAGCAAAGAGAATATGACAGTAGCGCTTCATTGAGATTAAGATGATCTAACAGTAGTGAACAAGTCAAAGTCAAAACAATGGAGTACGAGCAAAGGTAAACTAACAAGCATCTTTTGACAGATCCAATAGATACACTCTATCTTGAGATAATCCAAAGGTGGCGTGCACTTGGTTGGTCATTTTGATTGGTCAATATTAAATAAATAAGGTTCAAAATGTGTATCTTTTAGCTATCTAACCTACAGGTTATAAAAAAATCCAAGAAAGCGATAGGACAAAGGTTGATCGAACGATAGTACTTGGTCAAAAATCTGGCCCAATAGTTATGAAAATATCAATAAAAATAAAATCACCATTGACCCATGTCTTCAAAATTCTAGAAACTAACATCCTTGTAGGTTAAAGAATGCCAGAAGCAGCCATGATAGAACCTGTGATGATCACAAACCAGCAAAATCGACAGACACATCCGTAAGGGAGATTAGATAGTCTAAGCTCCTGGGGAAAGATGATCAATTCACAAAAATGCCCTAAACACATAATGAGGTAGACAACAAAGAGGTGACCCATTCATAGCAAGGTATGCTAAAAAATACTATGAAGATCAATAGCTAAGACAAAATCAAAATAGTATGCATAAACATTGTGAATCCAAAAGGATACCCAGGGAAGGAAATATTCGAGCGAATTAGAGTAAATCCCATGGACAGTACCTTGATAAAGATAAAGCAGACCAACCAAAATACAAATCTTGATGCTCGAGCATGCATCCAGATCATGTATATCTATTGGAAATAATAAATTTACCATAAAATAAGACTAAAAGGTATAATCATAGATTATAGATAGAGACACTAAGAGAGAGCTAAAAGGCATCAGTAAGCGAAAAAAATGGAGTACAAGGAATATGGATGTATTTGTTTTCTATTCTACAAATACTCAAGGCAAAGAAAACACGTGAAGAATAAATATGGTTTCGAATTGCAGAAAGTCATTTCATCCATGCTTCAATGGAATATATTTATAAGGGGAACACTTCGATGGAGTATAGTTATGGAAACAACTTATAAATGTTTCCAGATCTTGTTGTCCATTCCCACATTTTTCCTATTTATCACTACCTCCCTCTATCCAAAAATTCTTCCTTAACCATCCTAAAATTTTTCCTAACATTATGCCATCTCACCACCTTCCATTGTGTGAAATCATCCCCGTTCCTCTTTTCACCCTTCACTTTATCGTGTGATCAATGTGATTATGCCCAATTGCCACTGGCACGCCACCACTTGTCTTCACTATCACGTCGGGTCCTCCTCCATCCTTCATCTAAATTTCATGATAACAACTGGTTCAATCCTTGATAGCAGATCATAATGACCAGGACATGCAAAACAAAAGCAAAAAATAGAATAATGAATCCTTAGTTTCTAGGGCCAACCGGAGAGCAAAATGGCCAAAATATTTAGCAAAGGAGCTGCCTTCAATCCAAGAGTAAATCTTGACTGTTATTTTAGAGTCACACCAGCTAGAAAACATACAAAATAGGTTCAATTAGATGATGATGAGTGTAGGGTCAGAAATAAACTAAAAGTAACAGAATCAAGAACCAACAACTATAAAAGGAAGTAGACAGGTTCAAATTCATCATCAAGCATTTTAGATAATAGCATTTTTGGTAAGAGGTATATTTGAGTGTGCTTTAGAGTTGTGTTGTTGTATCTCCTTTGTGTGTCTAATTTTTCTTATTCATTCTTTCTTCCTCCCCTTGTTGTGCAGGATCATATGATAGGAAAGTACTCAAGAAGCTGAGAATATTTCCAGTCCTATTGAGTCAAGGATTCAGAGACTCTATTGTTACCTTATTGGAACAAGGAAAGTAGGAGGATTCTGTTACGATATTCGAACATAATGCCTTCATTGTATTGATAGTTTTTCTAGAAAAACAGAGTTAAATGGCTTATTGCCCACTCTGCATGTAACAAATATTTTCAAATCAATACAATTCTGAGTCTTTTTCCTGTCATTTTTCTATGTCAATTTGGTGTGTCACTGTTTAATGGGTTACATTATTTGAACGCATTATACACATTTCTTTCGTTGGTTAATTTTTAGTTTTATTACGATATTCGAATAATTCTAAGAATGCCAATTTTTATTTTCCCCATTCTCTCTGTTCATGTCAGAATTATTGTTAAAATTGCTATAACAACCCAATGAATCTAGGCACCGGTCTACATAAGGCATAACAAATGGTTATTTTCTTGCTTGGTCATTTCAATACATATAGTATTATATTAATCTAGAGCGTGTAATCGAAGTTTTAATCATAGAATTACCGTTGGGGTTTCCTTACCCATTATGTAGTTTTCTTTAGCAATATTTGTGTTTAACAGAACAATGAGGCAGGTTGACTAGAGCCTGTAATAGCTCATTGGTTTCAAATGGATTTTTGCAGTATGACAATCGAAATCCTATGGATGCAAGAATCGGTTCCAACACTACCCTCCCCCTAATGGTGATGCATAATATCTACTACACATCCTCTAATGTGATGGTCATCTTCCCTATGGGTATCTAGAAGGTGGACAACTCTGGACACCACCTCTCATCCAAAATTGTTAGTAGCACTCTGTTAACCTCAACCTGAGGTATCTCTACTAGATGTAGTAGCCCCACTACCTCTAGAGTGTCCCTCTCTACTGTTGTGAGATACCACAATACCTCCTCTAAGGAGTTTGACCATCACTTTCTACTCTCAAGTATGCCATGCTACAAACAATAAATAAATTTTAATTAGTTCCATCATCATCATTTAAACAACAAAAATTAAAGCTCATAATACAAATAATAACATCAACTCTCTCTTCTTCTCTTCCTTTTTTTTTTCTCTTTCTCCTTTATTTTCTCTTTTTGCTCTTATTTATTCCAATTCATGCCCTATATTCCTAGGGCACAAATTCACAAATTCATGCCCTATATGCCTAGGGCACAAATTTGGTCATCGTCAGATTCTGGTTGAATTCATGACCAACCCCCAAATTTGCATCAAGGTCTTACGCAATAACTTCTAAAAATTAAAAAAATAATTAAATTCTTAAAAAATTAATATAACCTAGTCTAGAAGTTGGGTTTAGGTTTGTACCCATGCTATATCTATTGCAATGTTGGTTTTACCCCTCATAATGGCTAAATGGTGTGTTAGTAGTGTTATTCTCTATTTTTTATCCAAACCTCCTTTCTTCTTTCTTCACATGGTGAAAATCAATTTTATTTTTTGATAGATTGCATTGAAAAGTGGGTTTTGAAAGGGGTCCCAAAACCTTTTACAAGAGGAGACAAAAAACAACAGGTTAGTAGATCCCAACCAATAGAAATAAAGGTGGGCCCACAAGGGAGATCCTGACTTGACAAACCAAGAAAAACTACCAATTCCAGAGGGAGGATCCTGACCAAACATACTGGGATGTGGGATCATCCCGAGAAGAACAAGATAAATGGAAAAAAAATTTAAAAGGTAAATCCCACCCAAAGGGGCTCAAGAAACAAAAAAATAGGTGATAAAGTTTCAATATGGAGAATCCCACCCAACAGACCCGAGATAGGAAAGCTGGCAAAAATGTTGAAAATGGGATCTCACCCAAAGGATCATAGGAACCTAAAAATCCATCACAACTGAAACCACGCAACAAGAAAACCATTCTTGTAGAGAAAACTAGCAAGATAAAATCCAAAAAACTATTTCCCACCTTGGAGAAACAAGAATGCTGAACAACCCATAATCCCACCTAGAATGAGGAACAAGGATGTAGAACAACCTAGAAACCCACCCTGAATGAGGAATAAGGATGTAGTTTCCCACTTAGAAACTAGCCCACATAGAGGAAAATGAAAAAGGCTTCTCATCATGACTCAGGAAAGTAGCCACTCAGTTGGTATAAACAAAAAGCCAACCTATAATATGGATCATTAGCACAAAGATATCACCATAGGCAAAGAGATATCATTGTAAAGAAGATGTGTTGCAAAGCTAGAATACAGGAATACCCAGAGAATAATATATCCCCTAAGGCACCTCAGGACTAGAAGGGACAGTCACGTATAGGGATAGCCATGATGGAAAAAAAATTGCAATAGGAAGACATGCACAGGGTCCCTTTCCAAAAACCAAGATATTGTAGAAAAGCCCATCAAGAAATCATCCATAATAGATTACCACCAGTCTCACCACGAAAGGATCATTTGAGAAAAATTAAAATACCCTAAACCTACACCAAAATCCCATATCAAAATAGCCACAATATCTTTCATCCTCCTCTCCCCTTTTTTCCCTCTTTTTCTCTCTTTTTTTTCTATTATTCTATTTTTGTATCTCTATTTTTCTACGTCCACCATTTTAAGTTTCTTCAAGAATATTACATTCCTTTTGAAACTTAAGGTGGCACCCAACCTTAGGGGTATCAATGCCATAAATGCCCCATAAAGCATACAAAATTTCAAAGTGTTTAGAATGATATCATTTTTTCATCATCCCTTCACCTAAACCAACTATTCCTTCTTATGTTCACTATTTTTTGCACTTAGGTGTCTAAAACTTTCTTTGACACATTTATTATGCCATAAATGCATCAAAGAGGGAGCAAAATATAGACATAAAATTGATCCATATAAATGAATCATTTTTTCCTTAGAACCCTAATAAGTTGATCAAGGTTACCAGGGGCAAGTTTGAGCTTATGTTTCTTCTTTTGTTTAGTTTTTTTCTCCTATCCTTGTCAAGTTTGTGATCATCCAATATGGCGTATGAATTCAGAAATTTTAGGTTTTTTCTTTTGAAAACACCAAGTTTTTAGCTGATCTCTATGACATCGACTCTTAGCCAAGTTTGTGTTTTTATTTTCCTACCTAAACCCCTCTAAAAATCCTATAAATAGGACCCTTTTCTCTAGAATATAAGAACAAGAAGATCTATCATCTATCAATTTATGCTCTCAATACTTTATGCTTTTGGAATGTTCTAGTGCTTTTCTTTCTTTTTGTGCCTCTTGTGATTGGTCATTATGGATAAGCAATTGGAGAAGTCTTGATGATAGATTGTGTACATCATTTGTCTTCTAGATAAGGAGGAGAGGTCTTTCATATTGGTTTTTGCCTTTACTCTTGCTTTATCCATAGGCTTATGAAGGTTCTTTTGTGCATTATTAGCTCTTTAGATCATCAATTCTTAGTTTTAAATATATTTTGCATTCATAGATTAAATTTTAAAGACATTCTACAAATTTGTGCCCCTCCCTTACGGGGCATGAATATAGTTTTTTATTTGTTTCCAAATTTGCATCCACTAATTATGGGATACAAATTTAGTCACAATAGTTTGGGGATAAATCCCTACTCCCAAAACCCTCATTTATATTTTGCATACTTGTTTACACTTTGCTTTTACTTTTCCATGCTATTATATCTTATTTTTCATATTCCCAAAGATGAATAATCATTTTCATTTTTGAATGGTTAGCTAAAATGACTAAGGGGGCTTGATTATTGTGCCTCCAAGCTCATTCAAATAGTGGCCTAAGTAGGCCCCTAAAATAAAATCTCCAATTTTATATTATTGATTTTTTAGGTTTGATTGAATTCATGGTTAGGATTTACAAGGTGCAAATCTGGCTAGGTTCAACCATAGAGTCAAGTGAGTTCTTTGATAGATATTTAGGCTATGTATTAACTGTTTTTGTTCATTTCTATTATTTGTATTTGAAATAAATAAAATAAATTTGATAAATTGGCTAAAATAAAATTACATTGTAATCTAGTGTTTTACATATAGGCATCAAAAGAACAAAAAACATATAATTTGCACCCTAGGCTAATCCTATTTTTGCATTCCCTTGGAAATTTTCTTGAAAAATATATATTTTTTACTTTCTTGCAAAGTTAGGAGTAGTCTTCATAATTTGGAAAAATACCATAGCCAACTTAGTTGAATCAGTCCATCAACTCCTTAATCACCCCCAAAACTCCCACCAAAGATGGGATCAAGTGATGCAAATATTGAAGATTAAATCTTCTAAGGGCAACCAACTTAAAGGGAATGTGAGTATTAGTAATATGGATAGGACTAGAAATTGGCAACCTCCTCCTAAGGATTTTGGAAAAGTCAATACTGATGGAGCCTTTAGAGGGAACCCTAAAAAAGCCAGTGTGTGAGGAATTGGTAGACATTTAGATGGATCCCTGGTTTGTACTTTTGCTGAGAATTTGGGTATTCTTTCCAATAACCTTGCTGAGGGGTATGGTATCCTCAGAGGCCTTCAGGAGGCTACTAAGGTTGGATGGGAAAAGGTGTTAGTTGAGTCTGAATCTCAACTTATGATTAATATCTTGAAGACTCCTTCTAAGAATCATAAGGTGGATTGGAGAATAAAAAGAATTATTGAGAAGATTCAATTAATCCAGATGGGATTTTTGAAAGTTGATTACAATCATGTGGTCAGAGATAAAAACAAGAGTGCTGATGCTTTAGATAATTGGGCTTTGGACAAAGGCGATCTTACTTGTTATTGCCACCCTCCTATATGGTGGGCTTCTCAAATTAGGGAAGCTCTTCTTTCTATCATTTCTTTGGATGGCTCCATTCTGAAGGTACATAGTTTCTTCTTGCTTTTTTTTTGCTTCTCTTTGGTTCATTCAAATTTTTTTTAGTTCCCTAGCTCTTTATATTCTTTATTTTGTTTCCTCTGTTGATTCTTGCCTTATTAGTCTTCTGGTCTAGATAGGTCATTGTTATGTTCAATTTTTTTTTTCTTTTTTTTTTTTTGTTTAGTTTTTTAAGGTGGGTGGGTTCTTTTGTTTTGTTTTGTTTTTGTGTTCTTTGTGTTGTTTTTTGTTGTTCATGTGTTTTTGTTGTTTTGTGTTTTTTTTTTAATGTTTTTTGTTATTTTCTTGTGTTTTTTTTCATTCTTGTTCTTGGGTTTCTCTTTGTTTGTGTTAATTCGTGTTTTTATGTGTGAGTGTTTTCTATGTTTTTTGTTTTTGTTTATTATCTGTTGTTTGTTGTTTTTTATTTTTATTTTATATTTTATTTTTTAAAATTTTTTAGGTTTTGGTTGTGTTTATTTTTCATGTTTTTTTTTGGGTTATGTCTTTGTAGTGTTCAGTTGTTTTTGTCTTGTTTGTGTTTTGTTATGTGGTTCTTGTGTTTTTCTATGTGGTTTGTGTTGTGGTTTCTTTTATCTTATTGTGGGTGTTTGGTTGTGCTTTTTTTTTTTGACACACTCAAGGAGCATGTTTTTATTTTATTTTATTATTTTTGTTATTATTTACTTATTTTTAAATTGATTTTGTGTGTTTGTTTGCTCCTTGAGTATGTCAAATGTGGTAGGCCAAGTCCGAGTCCTAGGTGTTTTTGGTGGAATGGATACCCCTGCCTCCTTGGGTCTTACCCGAAAGTGGAATCCCTTTTGGGATGTTTTCCACAAATAAAAAAAAGGAGTAGTCTTCATTGAAACTAAGAATCATTCTAGGAATAGCTCATTATTTGTTTGCATCATTGTTTGCTCTACATTGTTGTTCTTTTTCTTTCTATCTTATATCTTAGTCAAGACCAAACCTAGATGTTTTCTTAATACTCACATCAAAAATTCCATCATGACCTTGGAGTGAGTCCTTAAACCACTCGTGGTAAACCCTTCAATCCCCTATCTACCAAGTGTAGAGAACAAGAGCCCCACAGTTACCTTGGATCCCAGTGGATCCATAAAGAATCATTTATGAATGGTATTTTTCCTCTCTACACCTATTAAGTAAGAAAATAATTGTGTATATAGATCATATTCCCTTGTAATGTTTTCAATATCAAACTAAAATTTAAGAGGTAAAGCATATGAAGTGGGAAAAATATTTGCAGTCATTTTATTTGATCATCCATGATACATGAAATACACATTATTTTAAATTGTTTTAGTCAACCACCTTTAGCCTATGCCTTGATAGTGGTCATTTCTTTGCACCTTGGATTCTATACTTGGGTTTCTCTATATGTAGATGATCCATATTATAGACTAGTCTATAAGTTTTTTCAACATCCAACATCTTCGGACCTACACCTTTTCATAATTTTTATATCAAGGAAGGACTTCCATACAAAATTCATATGTTGTATTTTCCTTGCAATCATCACATTTATCTTATTAAGGAGGCCTACTCTGTTCTCTATGATGGTCATTTTGGCAAGTAGAAAATACTCCATCACTTACAATATTTTATTCTATTGGTCTCACATGCAATGTGACATATTGCACTCCTCACACCATTATATAGTCTTCTATAGCTCAAAATCCATAAATAGAAAATTATTTTTGATTTTTCCTTTGTCCATTACCATTAGTCTTTAGGAGATCATCTCTATAGACTTGGTGAGTGGTTTTACAATGTTAATTTGACTCCATGATTGTGTTTTCTTGGTTTTCAATAACTTTAGTAAGATTTCTAGGTACATTCCATGTCATAAGACCAATTCTACAATTGACTTAGATTCATTTCTCTTTTATTTAGTTTGGCAACTATTTTGGTATTCCTACTAGCAGTTTATATGTAGACATGAAAAATTGACCCACTTTAATGGGCAATATTCCTTGAGCCTTCTGGGAAACCCCTTGAACTTGCCTAGGGCAAGGGTAAGGCTTTCCCCCTTGTTTTATCTTTTTATCCTCTCTATGTGTTAGGATCCTTGATTCTAACTTATGGTTTTACAATGAAAATTATAGAGAAATTATTTAGAAATTTTAGGATTTAAAAAGGTATCACGGTTTGATAAAGGATCACCGTTTCACTGGTAATGGGGCTCCCTCCAATGTATAAAATTAAATATAATTATTTTTCCTTGATGCTTATGATAATGTCAAACGTTAACATTTATATCTACCCTAGAGCTACATGGATGAAGGGACATGACTATTCACATTAGTAATTAATAACATAATATTTAGTATTAACTATTAATGTTAGTATGGAGGAACCTAACATGCCACCCTCTTGGAAAGAAGTTTTGTCCTCAAATATGGGACTAAGGAAATTATTGTTGAAATTGATGAGGCACTTTCCAAGTAGTATTTGCACAAGTTATTGCACAATTTTAATGTCACTTTTTTGAAGGTAGGGATATCTTGAGGGTCAAAGTGTTAATGGGGGATTGCCGGGAAGAATAGTAGGATCATGATGATGGTGGGGGGTAACCCTTGGGGTTCTTAAAATACTTTAGAATGATGCATCAAAAGTGGTGGTAATACTTCTACATATTTCTGTTGTTCCCTGGGAGAGTCAACAAAAAATGAATCTGTAGTCACCTTTCTGCCTTGTTTTTGGATTAGTTTTACAATGTGGTGAGAACTCACTATTTATGAGGAACTTGTGTGTAGTATTTTTAGAGTGTATGTCTGGCCTTCATTGGTCACTTCTTGTATGTCTACCTCATATTTTCTTGGGGTATTGATCACTTCTTGTACATCGACCTCATTGCCTTCATTATTGTGATCAGGTGCTTTGGTCACATCTTGCACATCTACCTCACCTTCTCCCTCTATGGAGTGATAGGGATCAACTACATTTAATAAATACAATGTTTGTGTAGTGCAACAATGATGGGGACAAAATTTCTCATCACAAGTATAGTAGAGGTCTTTCACTCACCGCTTCATTTCTTGTAGGCTGAGGTACTTAAATGGTAAGGATTTAGGTTTTAGGATAGTGTATGCGAATGAGTTGTTAATAGGTTGATCCCTATGTTGATGTTGAATATTGAATTTATCTACAAATAACAAAGATAATCCAATGGCTTTCTATAGGGTGCGGGGAGTGTACATCATGACCTCCACTCTAATTTCTTCTTTCAATCCACTGATGAAGCAACTTATGAGAAATGATTCATCCAACCCTGTGATGCGATTGGCGATATCCTTGAACTAAATTTTATATGCACCTACTGATGTGATTTGATGTAGATAGGTGAGATTAAGCAACAAAAGTAGGTTTGGGTCATGAGATATTCTTCTATTTACCATTTTCATAGTCGTTAGGTGAAAAGGTGTTGCAAAAAGTGCTGAAAATCATCACAAAATTATTGTAAAAAGTCATCGACAAAAGTTGCTAAAAGTCGTCGACAATTTTTTTATAAAAAGTCATTGACAAAATTCTTGCAAGAAATCATAGAAAAAATTGTCATAAAAAATTATCGTCAAAAGTTGTCATCAGAAATTTTGTCGTCAAAATTTTACTGTCAGAAATTTGTCACAATTTTTCACCAATAAGTTGCCAAAAATGTCGTCTGAAATTGTCAAGATTTGTCAATTTTTTTTTCAAAAATTTCGTCGCTGATTTCTTTGTAAAAAATTCTCATTGTCAATTTATTTGCTACAAGTGGTGCATATGAAGAAGCTCTGGTCAAAAATAAAAACTTGAGTGTCTAAAATTTTTGTTGGTAAGACTTTGGGACTGACGAGTTTTGACACTAATACCGAGGGGCTAGAATGTCACTGACGGAGTGTCATTGATGTCTTAGGGAGATGAGATAAGCAACAAAATTAGGAATATGACATATTAGAGAGATGGGACAAGCAATGAAATTAGGAAGATGACATATTAGGGATATGGGACAAGTGATAGACTTAGGAAGATAATATGTGGTAACACGTGGACTGGATAGTTGTTGATTGGATAGATTGATGGAATCGATACTAACAATGAGTTTTGATTGAATTAAGAGGTGATAGTAGACTAACAAAGGACCTCAAGACTGAAGGAGGATAGTGGAGGATGTGGAATGAGCATGGGAGATATCGAGGATGGTGAGAATGAACTGACAAAGAATAAATGTGAATAATGAGATGAGAGGCAGGAGGATGGGACACTTGGCAATGTGATAAGGGAGGTGAGGACAACTATACAATGGGTGTGTAGGCTACAAGGACCAACGTGAATACCGTATTGTTGTCATAACACTTTAGTGTAGGTTTACATTTTTAAATGATGATATGTTTGTGATGGTGTAAATATGGGACTAAACATCTTGAAAACAAAATAGAGCGTGACGTATGTCTTGACAGTTTTAAAAAAAATTGATCAACCTTAGATTTAATTTTCACTGCCTCCACATGGTCTAATTGGATTGGTCACCCAAGTAGAGTATAGGAAATTCTTAGAGTTTGATGACCAACATTGGGATTTGCTATGAAAAGAATTTTTAGGTACATGTGCATCACTTTGCAAGTAGGTTGATAGGTTTTTTAAAAATAATTTCATCTACCTCTGTGTAAAATAGTGGAACAAATTTTATGCACTTTTTAAAAATGTTCATCTGCAGGTTTGTTTTTGACATTCAATAGATCCTGCTATCATCACCCTCATCGAACAATGGGTCTCAATAGATAATTTGTATCCATAACGCGATTGCTATCCACTTTGGGTATGGTCGTGACTGTAGTGGAGTTATTGTACAAACTCATCGATTTACGATTGTTCAGTGCCCTAATTGTTGATTTGGAGGAGACGTAACCTATGACTTACCAATAGTGGTCTTGAGATTTATTGATGGATTTTATGCACTAAATATTTATTGAATAGAAGGCTTTGAACCAGTTTGCACACAAGAAGACTTTTCTTATCTGTATAATAATTGCTTTGTGCTAACATGAAAACCTTGTTCGTAAACTATTTCTACATATGGGGCAATTTGAAAAATTTCTAAGGCCTTTTGTAATGAATGATATAAAATTTTATATAGTGTAGGAGTTTCACCTAAATTATTCTTTTGCTACACGATTTTTTTTGGAAACAGAGTCTGCATAAAAATTACCAAACTTGAAAAAATTGAGCACAATGTTCCAAGAGTTTGCTCTGATACTAGATGCTAGGATCCTTGATTCTAAATTATGGTTTTACAATAAAAATAATGGAGAAATTATTAGAAATTGCAGGATTTAAAAAGGAATCACAGTTTGATAAAGGATCATTGTTTCACTGGTAAGGGGACTCCCTCCAATGTATATAATTAAATATAATTATTTTTCCTTGATGCTTATGATAATGTCAAACCCTAAAATTTATACCTACCCTAGAGCCACATGGATGAAGGGACATGACTATTCACATTAGTGATTAATAATATATTAATTAATAATTTAATAGTATTAACTATTCATGTTAGTATGGAGGATCCTAATACTATGCAAAATTGTGCTCGCCCTCAACGGGATGTGACTTCGGATTGGTAAAATCATGATCGGCCTTGATAGGGTGTATATTTGCATTTTTAGGGTTTCTTCTAGGGAAACCCTAATTTTTTGGGATTGGCATGTTCTACATCAACCCTCCTTGGTTTTCTCACCTTTATTACCTTCAAATCCGCTATATAAGGAGGGTTCAAATTCACTTTTCACACACAATTACATTACATGGATTATTCATGATTTATTGCTCGCTAACATTTGATTTCTTTTAGGTACAAGGTGTATACCAATTGGTTCAACCAAACCCCGTAAGGGGGTGGAGGTCCAAGGTTCAAATCTTGGGCCTCGTTAAACTAAAACACTTATACCTTTTTGTAGACAACTAAAACACATCATGTCGAGGCAACTACTCATATAGGACATGTAGAAGACATATGGAAGACCTTGGATAGATTCCAAGGTATAGTAGTGGTTTTAACCACTCAATTAGGTAGTTTATCCTAATCAATGTTAACCGTGGTTAACACCCGCAGTTAGCAGTACTGACTGCACCTCAGAGCCATGCCTAGCCTCAAAATTTAGTTGGATCTTGGTCGACCCAAATTTAGTTGCAATGACCAATTGGTTGTAGATTAGAGTAGTTTGGGGGCAGAAATATCTAGAAGCTTTCCTCCAATTGCTCCAACTATCCAGTCTTGATCTTGGCTTCCTCAAGAAGCTAGGACATAGCCCTTTAGGAGTCTATAAGAACCCCATCCAAAATGGGAGAAAAGAGGAGATGCATAGGAAAATTTGAACAACGAAGCTCTATCGAATTCAACACTCACCTAATTGCATTGTGATATTTATTTCTTGCTCCTAATTGATATATTGAAATGGCAATTCTAGCCATGGAGGTCCTAGGAGGTTAGGAGAGCCAAGAAACTCAATTACATCCATTTCACATGCAATCAAACTAATTCAACCACAAAATATGTTAGAGGAGATAGAGGCAATCCTTGACCATCAATTTGGCAAGAGGATTCAAAGATTCAACCCTTGAATTGGAGGACAAGCACACTTTAGGCTTCGCCATGGCTGTCAGTCGTGCCTAATAGTGCTCATCGCACCATAAAGCCATGGTCAGGGTATTATCCCTAATTTCCTTTCTTTATAGCCATAGGATGTGTTTAATGGTATTAGACTAAGCATATTTAGGTTTATTTGCATTATTAGATATTTTTGAATGGTAGAACTAGTTGTTTAGTTGTCTTGCTTTCAATATTACACTTAGGATACTAATGAATATTTATCATGCTTCCATGCTTTCAAATTAATAAGTAGGCCATTAGATAGATGCGTGTACTTTTATTTTATATGCTTCATAACATGTTTTCATGTTTTTCATAGGTTTATTAGCTTTCTTGCATTTTCTTGATTATATGCTAGTAATATCACTTTTGCATACAATTTCCTCAAAAAGCCTCATTAAGAGATGTATCCTTTATTATTGATGCTTCTTGTTGTTTATTGCATGCAGGATCAATAGGGTTTTGACATGAAAGGTAACAAATGCATCTAATCATGGAGAAGAAGGTCATCGACACATTGGAACAGTTCGTGTCACCCTAAAAGGCATTTGGAATGCATCTACCCTTGAGAGGGATTAAACACTATTGTAATTTTCGTATCAAATGGGTATACCTAAGAGGGATAGATTTGTAACCTGAATTGACTTGAATATAATACAAGATTCTCATATTTTGTTTCTTTTAATTCTTGTCAATTTGTGTTATTTTCAGCAATTTCAATATTAGGTGCAAGCCTTTTTGGATGTTACAAAAGGTGATCATTGTAGGAATTCCACATTAAATGCCACAGATAATTGAATTTTATGTTTTGTAATGATAGGTGCTAGCTGTTGTTGACAATCATGGTCAAAATTTTTCATTGCAGCACATACCCACGGGCAACAATCGCAGTTGTGCCGTAAAGATGAAATCAGCATCTGATAGGTCATACAACAGGGAGAAAAAGCTTAATCGAATGAGGATATAAGGTAGGACCCTTTTTTCTTTGATTTTTCTTGTTATCTATCTGTGTTTTTCTAGAAAATAAAAAATGCTAGCATAATTAGGGAATGCAACAAAAGATACAAAAATGCATTAAGTCCCTAGGTCTTTTTCTTAGGTTCTACTAGTCACTGCTAGGAACAACGGACCTCTGAGTGTGGTCCACCCTAGTATCTAGTAGTATAGGCATTTCTTGTATGTTGGTTTGCTTGCATGAATCCCATCTAGTGGCCATTTTGTCATTGTCATTAGTATGCATTTTTGAAAGACATATAGTTAATCATGCATACTTCTAAAAGTTAAACGTTCTTTTTAATTTGCATAGCATATAGAAGAATCATGGATGCTATTTTATGCATTTAATTTCATGCAAAATAAAAGGAACCCACACACACCACAAAACACAACAAACACTAGTGATTTGTAAGTCACATCCAACCACTAGTAGGGTTCAATGATGGTGGTAGTGATTTCCATCCGTTGGCTCAACTCCCTTGTACCTTTTGTTACTAGAACAATACCGACTCCAAGATCCATCCTAACTATGAAAAATAGCATGCATTCCTCTTCATAGGTGTGTCTCACTATGCATGAGATGTTAGGGTGAGGATCGATAGGACTTTTGCTCCCTTCCCGGGTGTGGACCTCATCACCACATTTCGAGGGGATTACGTGACCTGGAGTTCATAGCCAGGTTGTCGAGCTACAAGTATATAGGTGAAATCCCTTTAACAATTGAGTATATCATCAACATTTTGAAAACATGATGAGAGTTACTTACTGATACAACAAACTTGAAAAACACATCAAATAGTTTAGGGTTCACAAGAAAAATTTAAAATAAGATAATCATCATTATTTACTTTGCTTGCCTTAAAATTTACACAAAATATAATACAATGGTGCAAAAATAGAGAGGCCAATTTGGGCATCGACTCGAGATCAAAGCCGAAGCTCCACCTAATGCACAACACAATGTAGAAGGCCCTCAATCACATAATCCTCTTGGACATCGTTCAATGAGTATTAGAGGGGATAATTTTATAAGTATATGGGACTTCTTTCGAGCATAGGCCCATGCAGACTCTTTACAAAGGTGAACCTTGTAAGTTCACCATAGACATGTCTAAAGTGGGAGCTAGAGGTATGCCACCTCATGATCCATGGTGTAGTAGTTAGTTAGATGGTCTAGATAGAGTCCTAGGACAACTAGGTTATAAGCCTACACTTGCACCCTCTCGATCTATGAGTGAGTGTAGCAAAATCACCATTAGGACCATTAGAGAACCTGGAGAGTGCTCTAAGAATTCTCATGATATACATGCTCCTACATCCCATGTAGGCATAGAGTATAGAAGATAGCCTGATGCAAATGTTGTCTTTACAAAAAAGGGCAAGAGCATGCCAAATTAGTCCATTGGGGGATATACCCATAAAGATTTTTGAACAGAGTGCACACACTAGAGGCCTCATACGGCTGATCACATAGATAGATGTCATAGACTGGTGTTAGAGCAGAGACGTCATATTCTCCAAGACCAATTGGAGGATGTTTTTGTAGAGCGAGAATGCATAAAAAATGAGAACACTCATAGGAAAATGTTCATAATACAATGCTTATATGAAAGGTACATGCATGAGCAATGCATCCTTGATCAGAAGGAGTGTGTTGAGAGAGAGGACGGATTGGCCAGTGCCATTCTACCTCCCTGTAGTGAGACTAGGGAGTGTGTCGATAGATGAGTTGCTTCATAGCCCGAGTTGTATCTTGAGTACATAGACACACATACTCACTGTATGACCCAACATAGAGATCAACATCTAGCATATGAACATCATGGGCATAAGCATTATGAAGAAAAAGTGGGAGAGGAACTAGAACAAGAATATCCTAAAATTTCTCAATTCAAGGAGGATGATGAGCCTAGTCCTCCACCTCGACAAAAGAAGAATCTACCTTCGAAGGTGCCTCCAAGGCAATCTAGAGAAGAGGATATAATATCTTCACAGGCCTATAAGGCCTTGGTAGAAAATGTCAAAGTTATAGAGAATCAAGGAATAACTTATCAAAATCCTACCTTGAACAAGATTCATAATGAACCTCTATGCCCATTAGTGCCTATTCTGGCCTATCCTGAGCATTTTGATATGCCTAGGGTGGAGAAGTTTTAAGGAGAGGAGGATGCTCAGGAGCATGTGATGAGTTTTCTAGACACGTGCTTTCAGATCAAGAGCAATGATGCTTTGATCCTACACACCTTCATTACAACCCTCTTAGGCCCAGCTTGGGAGTGGTTTAACCAATTGAAGAGGCACAACATCACTAGTTTCGAGTAACTAGATGATGCATTTCTTGAATGGTTCTCCTTCAACATAAATAAAAAGGTAAAATTATTCGACCTGACTACTTTAATGCAACACGATGATGAGCCAGTTATGGATTACAAAAAATGATGGAGGAAGATGATAGTAAAGCTACCATTATTCATACCGTTCTTTGAATTAACCTGAATGTTCACAAAGAGTTGTGCCAAGCACATTTCATTATTGTTGTAGCTATAGAAATATCAAACATTCAAAGAGGATTTGGTGCAAGCCAAGGTAATTGAGGATATCAAGTTACATGAGGGTAACTTGATGCTCAAAAACAAGAAGAAGTGGAATAATAAAAGCACTGAGAAACAATAGGCCATGTCAGACCACGTTAATCAGGTGGTGTTGAACCTTAAAAAATGGGATAAGGGGTAACAATAATGAAACTATCAAGCCCAACCTCCTCCTGTCCAATATGAGCAACATAACAACAATTAAAGGGGTAAGGATAAATAAAGACATCCTCCTCACATATTTACTCAGTTATCAAAGTCATTGGCTTTGATTTTCTATCAACTATGTGAGGTGAAGGCCATAAAATTACTCGAGGTCAAATTAATGGACCCTAATTAACCCAAGACTAAGGTCTACAAGGATGATCAATATTGCATATTTCATCGAGCGAAAAGCCACAATATTGAGATATGTTGGTATTTCAAAAATCTAGTGTAAAATATGATCGAAAGAGGTACGCTTCTTGTCAAAAATCAAAATATGGGGATTTACAAAAATCCTCTATCCAACCATGAGGCACCAAGGAATAATGTTGGTCAAGTCAATCAAGTATGCATCGAACCACCAACCCATGGGTTTGTCCAAATGGTCAATGTTGTCATGAAACATGCGAGGTATGAAAGACCAAATAAACATCCAGATCCTATTATAGTCCAAGCTATGCCTCATCCAAGACTAACTAAGAATGTGCCAGGCCCACCAACTAGACCGATGGTGATAATCAGGAGTAGGTTAGTTCAAAACCTACATATGACTCCAGCAAAGTTATCAATTTATGAGTTGATACAATAGTCTCCCAAGCATAGGGATACACTTATAGATATATTAAGGTCCATAGAAGTGCATTCCTTGGATCCCAAAATGTTCACACACTTCATGGGACACATGCAATAGTGTCAATAATCGGTCATACAATTTTATGATCATGAAATCAAGATAGTTTCCATTGTCACAACGGACCCACCACTCCATATCATTATATGTGTGAATCACATACCTTTCAAGTGGGTTTTTATTGATACGAGATCATAAATAAATATCATCATGACCAAGGCATTAACTTACCTAAAGTTGCCAAAGACACATATCATACCTTCTACCTTCACGTTGAGAGCTTTCAATGATGCATTATGCTCAACTTTCGAAACTATACTTTTACCTATTCAAGTAGGACTGAAGACCATCCCAATGATGTGTCATGTGATTGAAGGTGCTATGCAATACAATATACTTCTAGGGATACCTTGGATAATATAAATGCATTTCATCCCTTCCATTCTCCATCAATGTATCAAATACATTCATGAGGGACAGGTTCACATGGTGCCTTTAGATGAAGAACCCTTCAAATATGTGAATCTAGTATATTTGTTGGGGGAATTCATGCTTCCCTCAACACACCTAGACATACAACTAGTATTGTCGATCAAAGAGCCAAGAGGTAAAATTAAATAAGTGTGTGCCAAACCTATAATGTTCGCATCTCAATGATTGAATCACACAACAACTGCTTCTACTACATTGTATGCATTCATAATGCATCGAGATGATAGGAAGATAAAAGCAAATAGGGGTAAAAAATAAATAAATAAAATACCTAAGATAGTTGTTATTGAGGTTCCTACTCCCATGGAATTAGAGGAGATTCAAGGATAAGTCGAAGAGGCACCTCAGCCTGCTTCACCTATGTCTTCAGTAGGGTCATCTGCACCACAAGTGACCATCCATTTGATTAATCCTAGATTAGGTTAATACATCATACAAAATGTGACATTCACATCGATCATCAAGACTGCACAAGATATGGGCTGATCACAAGCCCATCACCTTCCCATAGGGATGATGGTACCACTAGGGGTGTTGCCTAACCAAACCAACTTCATCTATGGAGGGCTTGACCAGTTAGTATATCACACGCCCATGGATGAGGATGATGATGACCATTTTATATGAATGTTCATTATCTCTCTAACATAAAATACACCTTGCGATACTTCAAGAATTACCATCAGCATGGTTACGGTCTTGGATTATTTGATCAAGGGCGTAGGAGGCTATATGAACCACAATATTAGTTATCGATTGACAATTTTGGGTTAGGGTACTATATATGAGGATATTATGAACTCCTTATAACATATTTAGATTTCCTGTACCTCAAGATGGGGGGTGAAATTGACTTCAATACTTATAACCCTAATCCCTCTATATTTTTAAGGGATAACTGGCTAGTGTCTTATGTCATTATAGAACCACCCGAGAGATACCATGAAAACATCTTAGTGGAGATCGACCTAGAGCACATTCCAAGAGTTGACTTGGACAATGAAAGCTATGAAGCTATCAATGATATTAGTATGCATATCCAGAGTCTAGATACAACAAGCAACATTGAATTAGAAGTTGCTTCTGAGGACGTGCATGCAATATCCATCACCGAAAGCGATGGACCAGATAACGATTCTAGAATAGATGAAAATGAGTCATACTCAAATAATGAGCAATATGAGGATGAAACTAAGTTGGCCTACTTGGAACCTTTACTCTTACATAATTTTCTACCCATAGAAAAAATGGGTGAGATCGAAGAGCGATTCATAGTTGAGAGTGACTATGAGGATGAGATAGAGTGAGCCTACCTCGAGCCTCATCTTGTTGATATCCCAATTCCAATGGGTATGGGAGAGAGATTTATGTATGACAATGATCATGAGAATGAAGCTAAGTTGGCCTATCTAGGCCCTCTCAACTTACATCATTTATTACCTCTAGAATTAGTAAATATAAGCGAATATCCCCTCGATGATGATGATGGCTATCAAGAAATAGCCTACATGGGGCATCATTTGGAGCATCACCTAATTCCATTAGGTAGTGGTGAGGATCCTTATTATGATAGTGATGATGAAGATGAAATAAAGAGAGCTTATTTATTACCTCCCTACTTGCATCATCGTAATGCGTCATATACTATCGAGGATATGTACAAAGAGATCAATCTCCACCCTCACATTAGGGTAATATCACCAAATATCAATATGATTTATCATATGGTGTATCCAAATCCATCGACATACATGGATCTCCTTGATCCAAATGATCCCATATGATAGTCTATTCATGAAATGAATCTGGATATCCCCATACCTCCAAAACCACATCTTGGGAATGCAAGTTTTACTAATATTGAGTCACATGCACGTGGTCCTAGAGACATGACCCATTTCATCAATATGATCTCCATTTATTTGACCACTCCAATCCACAATCCAGTCGATCCTTCCAAACCATTGTGTATTAATATAGACACTATTAATTGGGACCACGCTGATTCACCCCTAAAGCCTAAAGATTTCTTCCCCAATGAGAAAATGTTTCAACCTTTCCATTTTGCACCAGGTTGTGCACATGATGTTTATCATGCTAAGAATGTGTCCAATGAGGAACCCATAAACCCAGTAGATGACATCCACTTGATCCCTACACCTCATCAGCTTGAGGAGGTATCCCATATGTCAGTAGAGGAAACCTTTGAAATGGACATTGATAATGATCCCACTAATCCTAGGAAGGTTAAATTTAGAGAAAGTTTAACTCCTAATGAGCATGCCAACATCATCCCTCTGCTGAAAGAGAGACCTGATATTTTTGCTTGGACTTATAAAGATATGCTGGGTCTAGATCCAAAATTGGTTACTGTAGCACCCTAAAATTGGTGCAGTAAAATTATAATAATTACATTCACCTTAGTAAATAATTTAAATTCAAAATTTAACCTCCCAAACCGCTCGTTAACCGTCGGGTAATCCGTTTCCCCCTTTTTTGTGCCATTTTTAGAGGTTGTTTTGACCGTTTGATGATATCATCACCGATCAGACGATATCGCCCCAGATCTGACGATTTCGTCCAGGCTAGGACGTCCAGACGATCTTGTCACAAAACTGATTGTTCATAATTAGCTTCTGTTCCAATGGGCCTCTAATCCGGGCAGAAGCATGTCTGCGCCATTAGAGACCCTCCCCCATTGGAGATCTCCCAAATAGGGATGATATCCAACCTCCTAACTACTCCCCTAAGCCTATTTAATCATTAGGACCTTCCCTTCCCAACCCCTGGCTGAATTTCCTTGTAACTTGATTTTGCATGCATCAGAATACCTAGAACATTATTTTGCCTTTGTTATTTTGAAGTTTTCTTGCAGGGATCTCATTGATCTTCAGTTGGAGCAAGCTCAGATCGTCGCAGACGATCTCGTTCAAATCTCGGATGACCTTGTCGTAATTCGAGACGATTTCATTACTTCTAGATGATTTTGACTGCAATTTGCATTGGGGGCAATCAGTGCCCAGAGTTTGTGCTTTCTCTTATTTCTTTCACTGTTTTATTCTGCATTTTAGTTAGTTTATCCTTATTGCTTACTATTTTGCATTTGGAGTTCACCCATATAGCTTAACTTGCATGATAAGATCATAATTTATCATTAGAACATCGTAATTTGTTTGAATTTCTATTCATAATTATTTTCTAGTGTTCATACTGTCATTTTGTGTTGTTTCCCCTTGTTAGCACAGTAGTATTCTCTGTATTTTGCATCTGTTCTTCTGTTTGTAGGTCTCTGACGAATTCGTCTGACGAATTCGTCAGATCTCAGACGATATTGTCTGATCTCAGATGATTCTGTCGAATTCCAGATGATCCTGACTGCTTCAAACATCAGAATCTCCATCAGACATCCAGATCAGGTATTCTTCTTATTCTTCCTTAATTTCTCTATTTTTATGTCTTAAATTTGTTCTCTGTATTCATTAAATCTGCACTTTCATTTAGATTAATTTAGATTCATTTGGCCAAACCTAGGATTTTGAATGCTTAAGGCTAAAAATGAACACATAAAAACACATTCCAAACCTAGGCATGGAAACTGCCATTAAATGTTTCCTGGTGAACCCACCATCCATCGAAAAATCACCAAAATACACCTCCCTTGAGAGGCGGGACCTTCGCAAAGTCCTCTTAGTCCGAGGTACCGTGACATCCTTTTCCCATCCTCCTTCCGGGCATGGATCCTATAGCCTGAAGGTAAGGATGCGAAAAATTTGGAGCGATACATTTTGGTGAACCCGACGTGAATGCATTATAAACCTTTTGAAAAAAAAAAAAATAGAACAACTAAAACATAGATGCATTTTAAATCATTTAAGTTTAAAATCATGTTTAGATGGTAGCTCCTAAGAAAATATTAGCAGTTACTATAAATGTAGAAAACCAATTGGCAGCCATATAAGTCAATTCTATGCTTAATGTGCCTGAAACAAGTAGAAATCAATTCCTGTGGAACGAAATTGATAGAAGACTTAGTCTCATCTCATCTAGGTCCACACAACTGAAGCAAATCAAGAGGCTAGTCCTAGATAGAATCTTGGATCCTCATCAACTAGTTTTTTATCATGAACTTCAGAGAGCTTGCCATAGATGGTTAGCTTATAGGAGAGCTTTAGTATCTTCATAATTGTTCACCTTCGAGGAATACCTCGAGAACGCATCCATTGTACACCAGTTCCTAGGTTGTGTAGAAGACCAAGAGGTTGTTCTTACAGATAGGGAAAGATGGAATAGAGTTTCGTGAGCTGTGTTATATCGAGAGTATTGCCACGAGCTTTACTTTTATCAACCAGCATCTGAGACAGATAATATCACTATAGCTCTTTTCATCAAATTTTTAAAAGAAAACTTTCAATTTGAAGAAGAACACTTCATGACTCCTGAACAACTCGAGCCTATTAATGATATCTATAAATTATTTATAGAAAACTAGATTATTACTTTCAGTCTTATTTCTTGCATTTATTGTGTTATTTGCTGTCTTTATTATATTATTTCAAAAACAAAGAAAAAAACTAAAAAACTAAAAAACATAGCAAAAACTTAAACATTTCATTTCAAATATTGTAGTAGGTATATAGTAAATATATACCTCTTAATTTTGTTGCATATATATATATATATATATATATATTTGCTGAAATCAAAATTTAGCACCATGCCTAAACTTAGGAATGGTAAAGAAACTTTAGGAGAAGAAGAAGATTGGTTACAAGATACAACTAGAGAACCAAATGTCCTTCCTGAAGATCCAACTTCGGAAGGAAGAACTCTAGCTCAATCAGAACATGACCTAGGTGAAGATAATGAACAAGAAGGAAGTGTTAAAGAGGATGGATCCTCATCCCCTAGAGTAGCTCCAGATGGAACTATTGCTTTTGACAGCATAGATCATTTCAAAAAATTTCTTGATGATAACATTGATGCCATTAATGTGGCAGTTCATATTGATAAAGGGCAAATTAGTGACACTCAGGCAGCCATGGAACATATGTATGATGTGCGCATTAATCCTTTGTCATTCATTGATCAAGAAAGTGATAAGGCTGGGCCATATAATACAGACATGGTCACTATGATGCAAAAAATGTCAAAACAACAGGTTACCCAACCTCCTAAGGAACCTGTTATTCAACCTGAAATCGTTCCCACACAAAAGAAACCTTCCTTCATTAATTTATTCTTCCAAACTATTGAGCAATATGCTTCAAGTAAATAAAAACCTAAAACGAAGCCAAACACCAATTTTCAACAATCTGGAATACAACATAATACAACTTCAAAATTCATTCATAATACTTTTCCTACCAATAATTTACACAACAGTAACATGGCATCTAATCTTCATGTTCCTCCATCATATGCCCATAAAACCCATGTCAATGCCCTACCAAACCAATATGGTGGGCAAACTAGTAATCTGGAAGCCATGGTGAAACAGTTAGCGTCCCGTATGGACCAGATAGATCCCTACCGTCCCTCGTATAATTATCAAGAGATATGTAGTCAACCTTTGGATCCCATAGTTGTAGCTCAACCATACCCTAAGAATTTTCCCATGCCCATCCTACCTATATATAAAGGAACCGAAGATCCCATAGAGCATCTTCGCATGTTTAGGATAGCATGTCATGACATATCGCATGATGACTTGCTATTATTAAAAATGTTCTCAAAAAGTTTAGGTGGAATGGCATTAGAGTGGTACTATCAATTGCCCACTCATTCTTTGTGAAACTTTGAAGAAACAGCTGAATCATTTGTCCATCAATTTAGTGCCTACATCGAGAGGCATGTAACTATTAAAGATTTATACAATTTAAAACAAGACAAAGATGAATGTTTTGTCGATTTCTTAGCTAAATGGAGGCAATTGACAGGAAAACTGCACTTTGTGCTACCTTATAGGGAAATGTTGGACATTTTTATCAATAATTTGCAAGAACAAATATCTTATGAGCTATCAATTGCTACCTTAACTACCTTCGATCAAGCTATAGATTTAGCTCGAAGAGTAGAAGATGCCCTCATTAGGAGAGGCCAACTTAGGAAGAAGGATGATGAGAAAACATCCAGAAATCAATATAAAAACAAACAAGTTATTGGTGACGGAGTCATCGACAACAAAAATGTTGCTAATATCAATGCAACAAAGACAACAGAAAAAATTATATTGAAACCTCCTGATAAGCCTCCTCGAGAATTCACTAGATTAAATCAACCCTTATCAACTATTTTACCTCAATTACTCGAAAGAGGTTTGATCCAATTACCAGCTATCCAGGAACCTGATCCAACTATACTCGGATACAGAGCTGACTTACACTGTGATTTCCATAGAGGACCTGGACATTCTACCAATGCTTGTAAAAGGTTGAAACAAAAAATATAGGATTTTAATGATAATAATGAAATGGAAGTGCAAGCCTTCCAACCTAAACAAAAACCTCCTAATAATACTCAGAAGACCATTCCCCAAAATCAAAATCAAAATGCTAATCAAACATTAGACATATTTCAACACCCTTTACCAAGACATGGTAAAGAGGTAGCCAATCAAATTGAACATCATAATGTTCCCCCTCCTACCCGATATGTAGGAACCATTAGCGGACAATTACCTATTTAGGATCCTCAAATATTTGACACAACCTTATCCCTAGTTACAACCAGGCCTTTACATAATTTTCAAACTTTTGATTCTAGTGATATAGAATCGGATACTGAAAGTGAACTAGACATTACTTCAAACCAATCGAATAGTTCTGAAAACGAATCAGATCCTATTCAACCCATCACAGATGCTATGGTTCCAGAAGAACCATTTCCTAGACGAGTTACTACTCAACCTTCTTCTAATATATTCCTTTCTAATGAACAAGCCATCAATGCTAGACCGAGACCAGTTCAACGTCCTCAATATAATATTGTAGGTACCATTGGAGTCGTTACCCGACAACAAGCTCAAAATTCCCAACAAGAACCAAACCAGAACGATGGATCAGCTCCATTCGTTCTGAAAAACCCCAATAAAGGGAATCATGCTCCTAATGTTCAACCTAAACCCCCTTACAATATTAATGAGCAATTGTCCAATACTACAGCCATAATTTCCCTTTTGGATTTATTAAGATCCTCTCCCACCCATAGGGATGAGTTGATGCTTACATTAAGCCAAATGATGGTACCTCAAAACATTCAACCTGAAGCTATGGCCAATACTATCATCACTTGAGAAATTGATTGTATTGACTTTCGAGATAAAGATATCCCACAACACAATTTACATAAGGATAATCCCTTATACATTACTGCTCTAATTAGAGATGTAGCTGTCAAACGAGTCTTGATTGATAATGGCTCATCTCTAAACATTTGCACTTTTGACTTCTACCAATGATTTGGATTTAGAAGTGATGAAATGAAGAAAACTAATATGATTATCAAAGCTTTTAATGACGAAACACAAGAAACATGTGGAGTTATTACCCTCCCATTGCAAGTTGGTCCTAGAACCCTAGAAACAACTATGTTTATTGTACATTGCCCAACATCGTACAATATACTTTTGGGTCGCCCTTGGATCAATGCCATGCAAGTGGTCCCATCAACCTTACACCATTGTGTTAAATTTGAGTTTAAAAATCAGTTGGTCACTATCCATGGTGACCCTAGACCTTTTGATATGTGTGCTTTGGCAGAACCCGTTGGAGTGCAATTTTGCCTTGCTTTGTCATCCACACATCCTAGTTCTTATTTTTCATCTAAACCTGTGAAACACACACCCATAACTTCACCTATTTCCCCTCCAGTAATTTCATCCTCCTATATAGATCAACAACCCTCTAAACAAATCATTTTAGAACCTCAAAAAGATCTTAAATCTATAACCAATCCTTTGTGTTCTATCTCTATAAATTCAAAACCTACAGAAACATCTATCATTCCTCCCACATCTAAAGATATAGGTAATAAGCCTTCTACACCTTATGCCCTTTTTGATGAAATTTTACCAGATTTATCCACAACCTTAATATTAGAAAAAACAAATGCTTTCATGCAATATTCAATTCTTTTAAATAACTTACTGCCATCTCCTCGTACTTTGGGCCTCCCACAACCTATGGGAAGTACTTACCAAGTCGGGAGTTGTGCCTTCATTTATAAAGGATATGACTAGGGAAGAATCCCTCGGAATATCAAAACTCATCATGAGGGATACGCTCGGTGTTATTTTACCAATGATTATATTAAAGCTAAACCCATGATGCTTAAAATGGGATATAAAGGGAAAGGCTTGGGACCTTTCCAAAATGGCATGCATGAACCTTTCGAGGTAGAACCGTGGCCTGCCCACTGTGGTGTGGGCCTACTTCCTAGTAAGGTTCAACCCTTTCCTTTTGAGGATGATGATTATCTCATATGTTATCAAGATTATTTGGATAGGCATGTTGATTTGCCTCTTAAAAATCAGTCATTTTCATGCAACATGCTATCCATAGCTTACCCTAAAATGATTGCTGACCCCGATGAAGAGTTGGAAGGAGATATCTTCCATGATGTCCTTGTTGAAGAGATGTTACACAATGGATTTTATTTTGATGGTTCTATACCAACTATAGTCCAACTTGAGGCCACTAATCCTCAAGATGAATTATCTAAATTAACCTTACAAGAATTACAAGAATTGGGCGTTTCACCCACCCTACCTAATTTTGAAAGATATATCTACACATGGAGGTAGAAAACGTCATTAAAATTAACATTGGAACTGAGGATAATCCTCACATAATCAATATTGGATCAGAATTAAGTCAAGAAAAACAAGAACAATACATTGCATTTCTTAAGGAGTATGAAGATGTCTTCGCTTGGACATATGAAGATATGCCAGGTCTAGACCCTTCTATAGTCATGCATCATCTAGTGGTCCATCCGGATGCTAAACCTGTTAAACAAAAACTTAGAAAAATGCATCCCAAAGTGGCTCTGCTGGTCAAAGGGGAGTTAGAAAAACTCCTGAATGTTATCTTTATACAAGCTATTGATTATGCTGAATGGATCTCAAATGTAGTTCCAGTCACCAATAAAGAAGCTACCAAAGTTAGGGTTTGCACAGATTTTAGAGATATTAACGCTGCATTCCCTAAAGATGACTTTCCTCTTCCAAACATGGATCAAATCATTGACTTTACTACCGGGAGTGGGATGATGTCCTTAATGGATGGATTCTCCGGTTATAATCAGATCAGGATAGCTCCTGAAGATCAGGATAAAATAGCCTTTATCACCCCCTGGGGTACCTTTTGCTGGAAAGCGATGCCATTTGTCTTAAAGAACGCAGGTGCAACTTATCAATGAGCTATGACCTATATTTTTCATGATATGATGCATGATATCCTACATGATTATGTAGATGATATTATTGCTCGCTCTATTATTGAAGATAATCATTTAGATGATTTGAGAAAAGTTTTTAATTGATTATGAGAATATCTTATTCGATTAAACCCAACAAAATGTATATTCGAAGTTAAGTCCAGTAAATTATTAGGGGTTTTAGTTTCTTTACGTGGTATTTAAATCGACCCTCTCAAGATTGCGGCCATCACTGATATGCCCGCACCTACTAATATATTTGAGTTACGAAGTTTACAAGGTAAACTTCAAGCTATCCGTCGCTTCATTGATAAGCTGGCGGACAAAACTGGTCCCTTTCTTAAACTCCTTAAGAAGGATGTCCCTTTTAATTGAGACACCAAATGTAGAGAAGCTTTTGAACTTCTCAAACAATACCTCCTTAATCCACCTGTGCTTTCACCACCTAAACCTGATTGCCCATTTCTCCTATATATTTTAGCTTTAGATTCTACCTTAGGATCTATGTTAGCTCAACTTGATGATGAAAAGAGAGAACGTGCTAATTATTATATTAGTCGAACCTTCATCAGTTACAAAACCCGCTACACAGCATTAGAAAAACTATGTCTAGCAGTCGTGTTTGCTACGCAAAAATTACGACACTATATGCTTAGTCAGAAAATGTATGTCATTGCCAAATATGATCCCTTAAGGTATCTCATGAGTCGACCTTATTTATCGGGTCGCACAGCCAAGTGGGTTCTTGCTCTAAGCGAGTTTGATCTCACATTCATAGTCCAAAAGTCTGTTAAGGGTCAAATCATAGTAGATCAATTAGCTGCTGCACCCTTAGAGTCTACCCATCCCCTCATCATCGAGTTTCTTGATGAATGCCTTCAATTAGAGGCAGACCATATTGAACAATGGTCTTTATACTTTGACGGAGCCCGATGCATGAGTGGGGCTGGTGCGGGTATTATTTTAATATCTCCACAAAAACATCTTATTCCTCTGTCCTTCAAATTGACATTTGCTTGCACCAACAATACTGCTGAGTATGAAGCTCTAATCCTTGGATTACGAGCTACCTTGGCACTAAAAATTAAACATTTGTTAGTTTTTGGTGATTCTAAACTGGTTATAAACCAAATTAATGAAGTTTATCAGACCAAAGATGATAAACTGTGCCCATATAAGGCCTATGTTTTACAATTAATGTCTTTATTTGATCAAGTTACCTTAGAAGCTATTCCTCGAACTAGCAACCGTGCAACTGATGCTATGGCTGCAACTTCATCTCTCCTGCCCTTGGAGTTAGATGACGAATATGCCACTATCATTATTCGTTGACTCCAAGAACCCGCTTCAAATAAGTCATGCTTAGAGCCTTTGGATGTGTTTCTAATCAATGAAACTACTCCTGAACCTTGGTATACGAACATATTTGATTTTCTCCAAAATGGGACTTTCCCTACCAATTCTAATAGAAACCAGCGTCGGTTATTACGTAGACAAGCAAGTCGATTTGTAATAATTGGCAATACTTTATATAGAAGATCTTTTGAAGGTATCCTATTAAGATGTTTAAACTTAGAAGAGTCTAAATCAGCCTTGAGTGAAGCCCACGATGGATCTTGTGGAGGACACTTTAGTGGTAGTGTCATTGCTAAAAAGCTCCTTTGGATAGGATACTTTTGGCCTACCATGGAAACGGATGCACATGAATATGTGCACCATTGTGACAAGTGCCAAAAACATGCTGACCTTGTCCATGCACCTGCACAAGAGCTGCAAGCTATTTCATCTCCTTGGCCCTTTTCCAAATGGGGTTTAGATATTATTGGCAAAATCAATCCTATGTCATCTGATGGACACAAGTTCATCATAACTTCCACTGAGTATTTCACGAAGTGGGTCGAAGCTATGCCTTTAGCTTCCTGCACTGGCACACAAGTCTCTAAATTTATTTTTAATCAAATCATTTGCAGGTTCGGAATTCCTGCCAATCTCATCTCTAATAATGGAACTTGTTTAAAAAATAAAGATGTTAAAAAATTATGCCAAAAATATAAGATTCAACATCGCTAGTCCACTCCCTATTATCCTCAGGGTAATGGTCAAGCAGAAGCATCTAACAAAACCTTAATCAAAATTCTCAAAAGATTGGTCAATAAAACTGGCCGTGACTGGCACATTGAATTATATCCAGCCTTGTGGGCCTATCGAACTAGTGTTCGAACCCCCACGGGAACTTCACCATTTGTTTTGGTTTACGGTGCTGAAGCAGTTTTTCCATTTGAATTGGAAGTTCCTTCTTTGGCTCTACTACTTCAAGATACCAAAGTAGGAGATGAATATCATGCTGGCAGACTCAGTCAGCTGGAACTCCTAGATGAAAAATGCATCAATGCTTTGTTGCATCTCCGTGCCTACCAAAACAAGCTTAAAAGATCATATGCTAAGAAAGTTCGTCATCGATCCTTTGAGATCGGTGACCTTGTTTTAAAAGAAAATCAAAAAATACAAATGCAACTAAGGACCTTAAAGGTAAATTTGAGCCTAACTGGCTTGGACCATATATTATCACTGCTAAATTTGAATCAGGAGCATACAAATTATCTACCTTAGATGGTAAAGAACTTAAAGAGCCCATGAATATTTTGCATCTTAAACGTTACTATGCATAAATTTAGTCATTTCACCCTTGTATATATTTGTTTAAAATATTTCAAAATCACTATCTTGTATTTCTTTCACTTTATAAATTCAAAAACACCAAAAACATTCATAATCATCGAAATCTTCAAAAACTATTTGTTGCATTTATTTATGTCACTTATTAAATTTTTTATTCAAAAACAAAATAAAGAATAAAAATCAAAACAACAATATGCTTGACTCTTTCGAAACCGAAACAAAATAAAGAAGAAAGAGAGAGTCAACATTCTCAAAACTTCTCAAAAGTGTTTATATATATTTTCTTACAATTATTGCAGTTATATGTTTCAAATTTTGGATAAATTAGCATTTATTTGGAATCCCTCACTTGCACACTCACAACAATAAATATCTTGATTTTATCTGGCATGATTACTAATCTCTTATATCAAAGTTCACAAAATTCAATTAAATAAAGTTTGAGCATAGAGAATTGATCTTGTTATTTACTTAAACCAAGCACATCTTTTCACAATAAAAATGATAATATTTGTAATTTCCATGTTTTGCTACATAGTAGAAGTGATTTCTTGAGCGAAAAGTTTCCCCTGCTATCCTATCATGCACATGGTCTAGAATCTTTGAGAATTGGCAAAATGACAAGCTCACCCCTACCCAGAATAAAAATCCCTTGCTCTACAGCTAATCTAAGCAAGTATCCCTAGCAAAGAAAAAGAAAAGCAAAGTTCAAGAAAAAGAGAAAAGAAAAATGTTACTTTATATCATTACAGAAATATTTCAAGCACTATCTCAAAAATCAAGCAAAAAAAAAAAAAAAAAAAGCAAAGTTCAAAGAAAAGCAAAAGAACGCAGAAAGCAGAAAGCAATAAAATCCCTTTCCCTAACCTTTGAAAAGAAAAGAAGGGTTGATGAGCTTGAATCCCTGGAATTCTCAAATTATTCGAAAACTGTGAGGTAAGCCCCATAACAGGTGGTTTGTGCCCAACCTGCTTGGCCTTGGGTAACTCCTAGTGTGGTGATATTTCTGTCACATTAGTGACCTTCTTTTGTACAGACCTATGTCTGCTTATGGATTAGCTAGCTCTTGATAATCCAACCTACATAGTAGTCTAGTATGGTTATATGCATCTACATCATGGTTAATGAACACTTATTTGGTTTCTTCAAATCACTTGTATCATATTATCTTGCTCACAACTGGTAAATGCACAAAGCAATTGCACACATATTTGTATTTGAGAGATTTTGTGTATCATTATGATAAATCAAGATCGGAAATGAATTCACATATGCACATGGGATTCCTTATAAATCTAACTTTTGTATTTCAAAAACTTTGAAATATTATTTTTGCAACTTGTTTGGAATAAATCAAGCATAGTTGTTTACCCTAAAGACAACTATATAATAGAAAAATCAAAAATTTCTTTCAAAATATACAATCAAAACATATATATCTGGTTGACTTTCGCGACGATGGTATAGTTCCAAAACCAAAATTGGAATTTTATGCCTAGCGCAAGTCCTCATTTTCTTATTTTCTATTTATTAAAACAAAAAAATCAACCATGCAATAAAACTATCTCTTTTTTATTTTTGCGATGATGGTATAAGTCTATACCTACATATTCTATGCCTAGCGCAAACCATTGTAACAATTTTTATTCCCTATTTATTTATTATCATGAAAACCATATGACTTAAATCATTATTTTACACAAATTATGCTTTTAAAAAGCAAACACATTCACATTATTTCATGTCATTATGTCAACCTTCAATTTTGCAATGATGGTATAATTCCTAAAGAATTATCCAAAAAATTTATCACACTTAGGAATTTATGCCTAGCAAAAATCATTTTAACATTATTTCATGCATACTGTTTTTATGAAAATCTGAAAAACAAACCATCATCACCATCATTTTCATCATTGCACCAAAGTCTTAAGACAGTCTCTTAAGCACTCTTTCACTTTTAAACAATATTTCTATCTTGGGATTAGCTTGACGACCGAGTGAGCAGCGACTCCATGAAATGGTCTATAATAGCGACAATGTCCTATGAAATTATTGTTAGAAGTATTTTTTTTATTTTTTTATTACATCACATTACAAACAATCAATTTGTTACATCAGATTATTTCATTTAAAATATTACCGCATGACATAAAAAAATTTTAAATTTTCAAAACGACATAATTTCATGAATCCTCAATCCAATTATCAAATCAATCAATCAAACATAAAAGCATCATAAGCATACACATAACACAAGTCATATGATCAAAAACATATCATATATATATATCCACAGTATATATACATCATCAAAATTGGATTGGTATGCCACAATCTGTACCTCGGCATACTCAATCCTCTATCAACAAAAATAATAATAATCCAATGTCAATCTGTACAAATTTGTGCAGTCCTCTAGCCTCGAGAGCCCCTCGAGCTCTCTGCCTCATCTCCTCCCCAACCCTGAGGTGGACGAGGTGGCCCCATCGTAGTCTGAGTAGTCCTAGTACTCGATCGAGATGAGGTCCTCGACGACCCGATCCTGATCGGATCTGCGAAGTTGGCTAGCAGGGGTAGTCTACCCACCTCTGGCACTAGCTGATAGTACAAATTTTGGTAGAAAGTAAGTTGGGCAATAGCCCATGTCAACTCCCCAGAGCTTGCCCCTTTGCCCTGTGCCCTTAGGCATGCAATCTCGTCTTGCAGTTGTGCCACCTCAGCTCGATGGCGTGCAGCCTCATCCTGTAGAGTCTGCACCTGTGCCTAGAGATAATCTCTCTCTGCTCAAAGAGTAGCGGTCTCGCTACTCTCCCTCGTGTCAATGCCCTTGCCCTTATCGGGCGATGGTGGCCTCTCCCTCTATGGAGATGGGGTTTTTGCCTCCCTCCTCTCCCTCTACCGCGGCCTCTCCTGTGCCTGTGGCCTCCTCGACTCTCTCCTACCATGACCTTGGGCCACCTCCATCATTGCCTGGTGCCGCATCCCTATCCGACACACAACCGTGTGTATCGGACCCTATGCCCTCGTCATCCGAGGAGGGCGAATGCTTGCATACCAGGCATCGTAGCCATCGGCTACCCCTGTGTCATCCCCATCCATTGGTTGGATGGGGGCATCGTCTACGTCCTGAATCAAGAACCACTGCATGTCTAGAGCCCCGCTAACTGTGGTGTTATCTCGGACAGTCAAAGAAAACTCATAATCCCTTAAATATGGGATCCCATGTTGTAGACCGAACTGACGCAAAACTCGGTCATAGTGATGGAGCTCCACCTCTCCCCTCTCCATTCATAGCCAGCAAACTTGCCTGACACGAGCCAACTCTTTTCCATCCTCGACCCACCCTGGATGCTCATTCCATGGCCTCTAGGTGATCTGATTCGAGACTAAGTCATCCAGTAGCCTTCGAGACATCAAAAGGTCGATCCACCGCTGTGACCCTCTTTGGAGCCACCAGTAGAAGACTCGGGGCCTCTCCTCGTCTACCCTTGTCAGAGGAAGCCCTACCGACCTTCGCACTGCAATGTGCTCCCATCACCAAACCTATAGAAGTGATGTCATCACCAGACATCGACCGCCCTTGTACACGACCCCATACAGGATCCTGTACAATCGACATAGTACAAAACTGCCCCAAGAGAACCTATACCCGTGGTCTCGCATATTGTAGATCACATATGCTAGCATCCATGGCACCCTGCACCCGCTCTGGTGGCATAGAAAAAGTCCACCAACCACTCCAGCTAAAACCCATGTGAGTCTATATGCCCTAGGCATCTGGAGCAGTGCCTCGATGTTAACTCCGCCCTTCTCTAGGGCAAAGCTCGGGTCACTGCACAGTCGTCCCATAGCATGGCCTTGATTGGCCGTAGGAGTGATCAATCGTCCTTGTATGGGGATTCTTAGAATCCTCCATACATCCTCTAGAGTGAGAGTCATCTCCCCTATCGGTAGCCAGAAACATGAAGAACCCAGATACCATCTCTCTGCTAGGGCCGTCGGTAGCCCCATATCTGTAGACACCTGTGGCATCTCTGCCACATGCTATAAGCCGACCTGTGCCAGCTGATCTCACTCTGCCTGTGTGAGAGCGGCCAAGTCATCTCTCAACCCTCCATACTTCCATTCCCTACTCTTTAGCAAACCTCTCTGCAACATAAACAATGAAACAACAAACAATCATTAATAAACAATTCAAGTAATTAATAATGCAAGTTAAAGTTCAATTTTATGCAATTGATGATATTGCCCACTATTGGACGATATCGTCCCAAATTTGAGCAGAATCGTCTCCAATTTTGCAAGCTGAAATCATCCCTAATTTGACAAAATCGTCCCCCTTTCGCCGATTTCGCCCTTGGACGAAATTGTCGAAATCAGGACGATTTCGTCCCAACGACGTCGACGGCCCAAAAGCGACCGCAATGCTCAAAATTCATCTCAAAATCTACCTAAAAAGCATGTAAAATCAAATTAAAGCATTCTAGTTAAGTCTAGACTCTTACCCGTAGACCACGCCGGACCTCTGTTGATCTATGCATCGTCTCCACCATTTTTGCTTCCAGAGCTCTAAAACCAGTAAAAATAAACAGTAAAAATGAATTAGGGTTTTACCCTATTTTTCTTAATTTTATTCAAAAATAATTTTTGCTTTTCTGCGTTTTTACCTCAAACGTTCGATTTGGGTAAAAACACGGAGGGGGCACCATAGTAAGCTGTCGTACAATTCGACCAAGAATCATCACCTAAAAATTGGGAAATTTTTTTTGCTTTCTCGTAGATCGAGAAGAACTCATCTTTAACGCATTTTTCTTCGGAAAATTCGCTAAAGAGGGGGAAAAATGTAGCACCCTAAAATTGGCGCAATAAAATTATAATAATTACATTCACCTTAGTAAATAATTTAAATTCAAAATTTAACCTCCCAAACCGCCCGTTAACCGTCGGGTAATCCATTTCCCCTTTTTTGTGCCATTTTTAGAGGTTGTTTTGACCATTTGATGATATCTTCAATGATCAGATGATATCGCCCCAGATCTGATGATTTCGTTTGGGCTAGGACGTCCAGACGATCTTGTCGTAAAACTGATTGTTCACAATTAGCTTCTGTTCCAACGCGCTTCTAATCCAGGCAGAAGCGTGTCTGCGCCATTAGAGACCCTCCCCCGTTGGAGATCTCCCAAATAGGGATGATATCCAACCCCTAAGAAAATTCTTCGATCACCTAATAGAGCATAATGTCAGGTTGAATCCTAAGAAGTGTGTATTTGGCATAACTTCAAAAAAGATCTTAGGATTCATCATTTCAAAATGAAGCATCGAAGTGGATCCAATAAAGGTCAAGGCTATTTTAGAAATGTGTCCTCCCACAAATATCAAGGAATTAAAAATCCTATAGGGTAAAGTAGCATCCATAAAGCTATTTATTGCACAATTATCGGATAAATTTCAACCCATGAATTGACTGCTACATAAGGGGGTCCCATTCAATTGGAACAAAGACTATCAAGCAACCTTTACTGAGATTAAGAAATGCCTGGCAACGCCACCAGTGCTAGCTCCACCAAGACCAAATGTACCATTTTTGCTATATATATCATCAACTTACTTTGCACTAGGGACCATGTTAGCCCAAAAGAATGTGCAAGACAAAGAACAAGCCATATATTACATTAGCCAAACCTTGGTGAGTTACAAGCTAGGATATGCCTACGTGGAAAAGCTATGTTTAGTAGTAGTGTTCGCTACAAAGAAATTGTGGCACTATATGTTAAGTCATACGATGTATTTCATATCAAAACAAAATCCTTTACAGGATATGATGAGCAAGACATATCATAATACACATACTGCAAAGTGGATCATGCTACTAACAAAATTCTATTTGGAATTCATTAGCCAAAAGTCCATCAAGGGACAAGTCATAGCTGATCAACTGGCTAAGGCACATCTTGAGAATAGTAGGACCCTCACCATAGAAATTATTGATGATAGAATATTTGCCTTATTAGAAGCACTCAAACCCGAGGAACCAGATAACAAAGACGATATGATCTTGTTCTTCGATGGTTTGAAGTGTGAGCAAAGGGGTGGTGCAGGACTAGTGTTGTTCATGCCACAAGGTGCTCCAATGCCCTTGTAATTCAAGATGGACTTTCCTTAGACCAAAAATAATGCTGAATATGAAGCCCTAATTTTGGGCCTCCAAATAGCTATCGCCATGAAGATCAAAAGGCTAAATATATTTGGTGATTCCCTTCTCATTGTAAATCAAGTTAAGGGACTATTTCAATGTCGATGTTCGGTATTGAAAGCTTACAAGGATCTTGTTGACATTTATCTAGCTTAGCTGTAGTGGTATGACATTGAGGCAATCCATCATTCATATAATAGATTCATAGACACAATGACATATTTTAGATATTTAATCCCTCAGAATATGTCTACTAATTTTACTACCATCCACGTAAAAACATTGTTACATTCTGCTATGCAGCGTGAAGCATTGAATAACAAGGAGTTAATTAACATGATTCATGTAGAACCAAACCATGAATAGTTTTATAGAGCTAGATATTTTCTCAAGAGAGCATCCTAGGGGTCTTTGATCTTGTAGGATCCTACGAGGAGTGGCACTACCATTCACCACAAAATCGTTTCCCATTTTGCATTTGTAAATGTGGAACCATAGGAGGAACATGTTATCTTATCAGTCAAGGCCGAAGCTTATCATAATTGGATGTCATAGATACATGAATTTCTTAGACTTGGTGTAATACCTCAGGGATTATCGCATGCCGCAAAATGCACATTTAAATAGAAAGCGACAAAGTATGTCTTGTTATTAGAAATTTTATATCGTAGAAGATACGATGGAGTTCTCCTTCATGGTCTTGAGTCCCAAGAGTCATCTTGGACAATTTTTCAAGCTCATGATGGTATCTGTGGTGGCCATTTCAGTGACATGGCTATCATCAAGTGCATCCTTCGCATGGGCTACTATTGGTCCACTATGGATAAGGATTACAATGTGTATGTCAAGAAATGTGTTAAATGCCAGCATCATGCTAATATTGTGGACTTGCCATCATAGGCCTTACAAGCCCATTCAAGCATCTTGGCCATTTGCTCAGTGGGGATTTGATCTCATCGATAAGATCTCTCCTCCCTCATCAGGCCAACATACTTTCATTATTACAGCTACTGAGTACTTTACTAAATGGGTGGAAGCTATTTTCTTAACAATGACAACTGGAGCACGTATGCAGAGTTGATACTCATCAATATTATAAGTCATTTTTGGAAACCATCCAAAATATTTTTGGATAATGGAACATCATTTAAGAACAAACTTGTGGGGGCTTTGACATCCAAGTATAATATCAAAAATAGTTTTGCGACTCCATATTATCTGCAAGAAAATGGGTAAACTAAAGCTTCAAATAAGACAGTGGTTTCCATCTTGAAAAATATGGTACAAGAGCACCAAAAATATTGGCACACCCAACTGCCCCTTGCATTATGGGCTTACAGGACTACCATTCAGACACCCACTGGGGCAACTCTATTTTTACTAGCATATGGCACTGAGGCCATTATATCCCTAAAGTTGGAAATTCCAATGTTGTGCATTGCATTGAAATATTTCATCGATGATGAAATCGTGTGACAAGCTCACCTAGATCAATTGACGCTAATTGTTGAACATTGCGTGAATGCCCTTGAGTACCTCTATGTTTATTAGGAGTTCTTAAAATGAGCTTACAATAATAAAGTCCATCTGAAATACTTTGAGGTTGGTGATATTGTTCTAAAAGAGAACCAACATAACTCGAATTTTCTACCAAAACTACAAGATAAATTTGTGGCTAATTGGTTGGGTCCTTATATGACATTTGAGAAGATTGGAACTGGGACGTATCACTTAACCTTGCTGGAAGGAATTCAAGATCCTTAACCTCTCATCATCCTCCATATTAAAGTGTTCTATGCCTAAAACTATAAAAAATGCCCCAATGGTATCTATAAGCCCTTTGGTCAATTTTAAAAAGGCTCCAAAGGTATCTATAAGCCATTTTTTCAATTTCAAAAAGGCTCCAAAGGCATCTGTAAGCCCTTTTGTAAAAGTAAAAAATTCTCCAAAGGCATATATAAGCCCTTTGCTCAAAGCATTAAAGGGTCCAATGGTTTTTAAAATCCCTTGGTAAAATTTAAAATTCAAAAACATTACAAAACATAAAAATTCAAAAATTTGCATTTCATTTCAAAAAGAACATTGCATTTCATTTGCATATGGCATTTCATTTTGCATCCATTCATTTAATTGCATTGCATTAGGCATTTCCATCCATCACACATTGCATTAGGATAGGTTGTGTTTGCAATATTACAAACGACACCATGTTTGTGTTTCAATCATGCATCTATGCATTACATTACCATCCATTTATCACCCTTGCGAGTAATTGTATTTTTCAACACAACCCTTCCTATTGCTATGAAGAATATACTAGGGTTTTTCATTCATTCAACCATACCTAGTGGTCTTCTCAAGAGTTTGGTAGAAAGCTTGCTTTGCTTATGTAGATGAGGTCTAGTTTTGATAGTACTTAGCATATCAAGATCCTATCACTAATCAAACACATTTAACAATCCTACTTAGGGCAAGGAAGGATGAACGCTACGAAGTGGTCTAGGTCACCTTGAGTGAAAGGTTTTGTTACTTGCTTGTTTGTGAGGAGCAATGGTCTAGGGTAGTGGTCATTGGCAAAAGGACAAGCATTCCCCCCTACCCGAACAAATCCCTTGCTTACAAATGAAGGAGAAAAATCCCAAAATTCAAAATCAAATCAAATTCAAATAAAATCCATCCCAAATTCAAGTTCAAAAGCAAAATTCAAATCCCTTGCTCAAAGAAAAAGAAAAAAGAGAGAAAAAGAGAAAAATATACAAAATAAACAGTGATTATTGTCACTAATAAAATAAATAAATAGTGATTTTCATCACTATACATGAGCAAGTATCCCAATAAAATGAAAAAAATAAGGGGGGAGCTCGAATCCCTAGAATGATAATTACTTGAAAGCCATAGGGTGATCCCCAATACAACAATGGGCTGAATGAATCTCACCTAGCATTGGGGTAGGTCTAAGCAATTTACAAATGAGCTAGCTTTTGGTGGCCTAGATTGATTAGTGGTCTAGTCTGACTAAGTTCAAACCTAGGATTGGATAAAACATTTGAGGATCCCCAATACAACAATGGGCTGAATGAATCCCACCTGGCACTGGGGTATGCTTATGCCTTATCTAATATATTCAGTTGCACACACAGGGGTAATGAATAGCTTGGTCATTTGGAGTGAAATCTTTGTTTTCATAAGCCTACTTAGTCAGTATACAAATTTTGATGAGTCAACTAGGGTGTTTGAGTCTCATGGAAAACCTCAAAAATTCCCAAATAGCAACAACCAATTTTTATGCAATCATAAAATAAAATAAAAACAATTATTTTATTAGATTTTGTGTATTAGAATGATTTTTAATATATGTTATATACCGGATGGATGTCAGAAATGATATTTGAAATGACCACTGATTATGTTACCCATATTCTTTTAATTCATAAAAGCTTATAAATAGAAACAATATTTCATTACATCTCACATAGGGATGTATAATTTATCAAATTTTATACAAGGATATAGCAATTACAATTCATGATTGTTATACATTATGTGGTGTCATCCATTAGATTGTTAAAATTCATACCACATTCATACATTATATTTTAAGTGATTAAAGCATACATGTTCATTTGCATAGAATTCATCATACAAATTATGCAATACATACATGACATAAGTTATGTCATAGCATCATAAATTAAATACATACAAGTGAAGCAAATTATACATGCATTCAACATCAAAATATTTCATTCATATACATCCATCATAAGTAGTCCATCTACGCATGTCTATCATCGCATCTAAATCATACATCCATCATATAGCTAGTGCATGTCATCCATAAATCATATCATATAGAATAAAATTAACATAACATATAAGCATTGCATCCATATGCATCTCATAAAACATAAACAATAAAACATATAAAATCCACACATATAATGAGTCTCAAATATCAGATCATATATGTTTGTGTGTGTGTGTACACAAAATAATGATATACAGTACATCGACATGGTAAAAAATGCTCGTAGGCTACATATGTGTAGGTCCTCGACCTTACACTTTAAAATGGTACAATATCATCTATGTATATCTATACTAGCTAGCACCTGCACCCCCATTCTGAGAGGCTCCACCGTCACCTCCACCCTTTCGATGAATCCTCAAGCTGGCACCTGAGGTCCTCTCTGACCTATGAGATCTATGACTAGAGCTATCCAAGGATTGCCCTGTCTCCCTGGTTTTAATCCTTTGAGATCCTGTAGCCCCAGACCTCTTAGGAACATCACCCCTAAGTAGTGTAATATCTCCCCTGAAGGTAGAGATATAGGTAAGATATGATGCACTATCTCAGATATGCTACTAAAAAAGAGCCCATAGTCTCTTGTTATCTACTATAAAGTCCAAACTACCAATCCTGGTACTACTAGAGCTGTTAGAGCAGTTGGAGGTGCTAGAACAATTTATGATGAGGAGGGGTCTGCCATCCCAGCCTGGAGTGCAATAATCTATTCCATAATAACATCTACTTAAGGCTACATAAGAGTGCACTGCTTTATGACACTTTAAATATTGGTCCCTGCTAACTAGATCTTAGCCTCTAGAACAATCTTCTCCTCCTCGTAAATGTGCCACTAGGTCTGCCCTACTATAAGTCAAGATTGCATATCCCAACCTTTGCCTGTAGAGTGGCAATGGTGGTATCTTGATGTAGAAGCTACATTTGTAGAGAGCCTACCTGAGTCTATAGGTTGGCAATATGGGCCTTGATCTACCCAATATAATTGTATAGTGCTGCCTTGCCCTCCTCAAGAGCGTCATCCTCCTCATCAGTAGGAAGATCATCCTATGCACCTGCCTCGCCCCATCTACCCTCAGTACTCTGATAGACTTGTTGCCCCATAGGATCTACCTCTACACCCTTGGCACCCTCTGTTGCATCGTTTGGAGTTCTACCCAAGGGGCCATCAAAACCTTGCCACACCTTGAGTGTCCAAGTGTCATAGTCAGGAGTAGTCCCTACATATACCAACCTGAACTCTTGGAATTTGTCACTCTTGTCACCTAGTGGAGTAATCCTTGGCTAGGTCAAGTCCCTCTCTAGGTGGAGGTGACGGTAGATGGTCGATGGCTATGGAACATCCTTCCTAATTTTGAACTGATGGAGGATGCAAGAGAAGTAGAACTCCTGTACCTTAGACTTACATTCGAGGAGCCATCTATCTCTGCATAATTGATGCAACTAGTCATCAACCTCCTACCATGGAGGGCAGTATAAGTATGAGTGTCAGTCAACCTACCCTACCTGTAGTCTTGAGAACTGCCCAATGTAGTACTCTAGGTATCCTACGCGAGACCTGCTCCTAAAGCCCTCCTACTTGCAAGTCCATGTTGTATAGCACTGTCACACTGCCTCAATGGTGCCAATATAACAAGGTAGGTCAGTGGAGCGCTCAATCCTAATATGTTACCATCCCCAGATCTATAGTAATAGGCTGTAGCCAATGCCTACTTTGCTCTACTATGTCATCTGATACAACTCATTATAGAGTTGTGCTAGTAAAGCACTCCCCCAGGATAGGATCAGAGGATGATAATATGGGCTCATGAGGACATCCAAAATCCTAGGTAAGAGGTTCCATGGGAACCTTGCTCCATAAGAGTTAGGCAAAACAATATGCACAATCAGGTGCATGAAGACCACTAATCGATGAGAGAAGATATGTTGGGTATACCAGTGCTCAATGTGGACCCCTCCATGGTTCAAGTGTCACTGTACCTCCTCAATGTGACCACCAAAGATCTAATCAAAAACAATATTCTTCACCTCAGTTAGTGAATATGTGATGGCCTCACCATCCAAAGGGATATGAAAGATGCAGTAGACATCCTCCAAGGTCACACTCATCTCAATTGTCGATAGGTGAAAGGTATTGGTCTGTGCATCCCAATGTCAGGCTAATGCAGTCATATAGGCCTGGTCAGCCTTGATGGTGGGGAGGCACAAGACATAGCCGAATACCACAACCCCAAACCATATAATCTCCTCTGGTGTAAGGTCACTACATAGGTTGTGAAGGATCTCAGATTCCCTCGCCCTCACCTTCACAGTCAAAGTTTAACATAAATAATAATAAGGCAAAATCAATTAAAAATCAATAAAAACCAATAAAAAACAATAAAAAATAATTTAAAAATGACAAACAAAATAAAAAAATGTGAAAAACATCAAAAAAATGAAAAACAACACTTCAAAATTAAAAAAAATCAATTAATTATGCTAAAATTCAAAAAAATTGAAAAAATTATTTTTTTTCTAAAGTTGTCAAACTACGATTCAGACCCACAGTCGGGATGGCGGTCAAATTTTTGACCATTGAAATTTGAATCCCACCACGGATGATAGTCATAGCCCCCAATTTACCAATTTAGGATCGTGCTTGCCAACCATGACTAGGATAAATGTCCTTTTCAGGGTCATTCCCCATCCTGAGACACCCAAAAATAATTAAAAGCCCTCTCCTCTAAGCTAACCTAAGCTAATCCTAACTAGGGTGAGGTTCATTACCAACATTTTAGTGAGGTTAATTTAGCCCATTACTTAATGAGGCTAATTTTAAAATCCATTAAGAGCAAATAAAAAACCGAGTTTCGTGCTTCTACCTTGGAAGCATTGGATCCTTTAGGTTGGTCTGCCATCGGTTTGGGTAGCAATGAGGTCAAAAGTGCGGTAAAATTTTGTATTAGTTTTGTATTATCTCCTATCAGAGCTCTCAGATTCTCAAAGGTAGCAAGAAATAATAAAAATTTTAAATTGCACAAAATGCTTAAATATTTTCTATTTTGGCACTGATCGTGCATGACAACCGCGGTCCCCAAATTAGGGTTTTTTGTCTGTGGGTCTGACCCATAGTTAAGAAATTTGACATTTTTAGCTATCGCTGACAAGAATGGTCAAAAAATTACAATAAATGCTCTTAAATCCCATCGTGTGGAGTTCCAAAATGGTAAATTAAAAATACCAACCTGATCAAAATTTTCAAAAATTAAAAAAATAACAAAAAATATCAAATAAAATCAAAATCCTTGGAACTAGTTATTTACCCTATACACTTGGCGATTGTAGCAACTTGCACTCCATGCAATATAGCAAGATGAGTAAATTACCATAAGGAAATTTGGGGTAAATTAGTCATTTTTGAATTGTTATGCTTCATTTCAATCCCTAAGAAGACCCAGACAATCAGACTACTCCAAGGGAATGAGGTATTCATCATAATTCTCCTATGACATTTTTAGCAAATCATCAAACTATGTGATTCAACACATGCCTAATTATAGTTGATATCATATTTATTCTCTAAGAAGACCTTCAAGGCTGGACCACTCCATGGGATAGAGATGTACAATTATTATTAATAGTTGTAATCATAGCTGATTAGGCCTTGTAAAGTATTCAAATGCTAAACCTAAATTTTTTCAAAGTCATTCATAGTGGTCAGGTGACTCATCACTTCATTTAATTGTTAATACCCTCATCGACTCATCGCTTTAGGGGGTAGTCATAATATCATAATCATAATCAAAGTGAATAGAATATCCCTTGATCGTAGATCCATTGATCTTGTCAAAATTGCATTCATCTTACGAATCATTGCCAACGACTATCATAAGCTTACCCTTTAGTGGGGAAAAAAACAAATATGATAGTTAAGTTAGTAGCTCTCTTCCTTTTGGAACTATATGGTGTGGAAGCCTATAGCAGCTGTGAGTTGCCCGATCACTGCTAGAGCTTGCCAAAGATTTTTCAAAATTAAGCCTTCCATCCAGTCGGAGGAAATGATTCTAGGATGTGCGTCCTCTTTGTAGGACTTGGGCATCTAATGTTGATCAGACTAATGATCATCATCCAACCTATGACATCATTTTAGGTCTATTTTTGCTTAGCATTATTTGATCTCATAATGCATCTCAAAAGGGGCATTTGTAGACACCTAAAACACGTCATGTCAAGGTGATTACTCATATGGGACATGCTAGAAGACCATATGGAAGGCCTTGGACAGATTCCAAGGTATAGTAGTGGTTTTAACCACTCAATTAGGTAGTTTTTCCTAATCAATGTTAACTGCGGTTGACACCTATGATTAGTAGTGCTGACCATGCCTCAGAGTCACGACTAGCCTCAAAAGTTAGTTGGACCTTGGCTGACCCATATTCGGTTGCAACAACCAATTGGTTGTATATTAGAGTGGTTTGGGGGCAAAAAGATCCAGAAGCTTCCCTCCAACTACTCCAATTGTCAAATCTTGATCTTGGATTCCTCAAGAAGCTAGGACATAGCCCTTTAGGAGGCTATAATAACCCCATAAAAAATGAGAGAAAAGGGGAGATGCATAGGTGAATTTGAGCAGCAAAGCTCTGTTGAATTCAACACTCACCTAATTGCATTGTGATATTTATTTCTTACTCCCAATTGAGAGATTGAAATGGCAATTCTAGCCATGGAGGTCCTAGGAGGTTAGGAGAGCCAAGAAACTTAATTATGTCCATTTCACACGTAATCAGAACAATTCAACCGCTAAATCTATTAGAGGACATAGAGGTGACCCTTGAACATCAATTTGGCAAGAGGATTCAAAGATTCAACTCTTGAATTGGAGGACAAGCACACTTCAGGCTCTATTGTAGCTGTCAATCACGGCTAACAATGCTCACCATGCCACAAAGCTGTGGTCAGGGTATTATCCCTTATTTCCTTACGTTCTAGCCGTAGGATGTGTTTAATGGTATTAGACTAAGCATATTTAGGTTTATTTGCATTATTAGATATTTTTTACCGGTGGAACTAGTTGTTTAGTTGTCTTGCTTTCAATATTACACTTAGGATACTAATGAATATTTTTCATGCTTCCATGCTTTCAAATTCATAATTAGGCCATTAGATAGATGCATGTGCTTTTATTTTACATGTTTCATAGCATCTTTTCATGTTTTTCATAGGTTTATTAGCTTTCTTGCATTTTCTTGATTATATGCTAGTAATATCACTTTTATATACAATTTCCTCAAAAAGCCTCATTATGAGAGGCATCCTTTATTACTGACACTTCTTGTTTTTATTGCACACAGGATAAACAAATTTTTGACATGCAAGGAAACAAATGCCTCTAATCATGGAAAAGGTCATCAACACCTTGGAGTAGTTTGTGTTACCCTAAAAGGCATTTGGAATGCATCTACCCTTGAGAGGGATTAGACACTATTGTAATTGTTGTATCAAATGGGTATCCCTAAGAGGGATGGATTTGTAACCTGAATTGATTTGAAGATAATAAAATATTATCATATTTTGTTTCTTTTAATTCTTGTCAATTTGTGTATGCATATTTGTGTTATTTTCAGCAATTTTAATATTAGGTGCAAGCCTTTTTGGATGTTACACTTTCCTGGTGCTTTCAACAGTGTAAAAGGTTTAAAATGATCATGGTATGGTGGTTATAGGGGTAAAATGCATGAATATATATGTGTCAACTTCTAGGGTGGACAACATAGAATACTATGGTGGCTATAAAAGTTGGAAAGCCTACCCATATTTGTGGTGGCTACTGATTCCAACATGTAAATTAAAAAATATATATTTGATTTCTCACAAAGTGTTCTTATTCGATCTACATCCTTATTTTTCATTCGTAAGCTAATTAACTTTGGAGTGTGAATTATGATTGGTTTTTTTTGCATTGGATTGTTGATTGCTTTTGCTCACTCTTGGTGGATTAGCGTTGAAGCCCTAAGGAGAGATCAACCATTCGGAAGGTCTCAACCCTTTTTCCTGCTTCCTTACACTATGCTAGGTGAAAGTGCTCTACTGCATACTTGCTTTCGTTCACTACATCTTAGGTTTATTGTTTCACTTTAGTATGAGATATTTTATCTCACTTCGATGAAATCATGCCCGGTATGCTATAGGACATGATTTTACTCGTGCATTATCATGCTTTACTAATACTGGGTGCAAATTCACCTGAATAAAATCTAGGGGTAATCTGCTATTCGAAATTTCACCATTGCATTCTAGGTTGCATTTAGAGCTTGATGTTACATTCTATTTTGTGGTTCCATAATTCTATTATGTTGTATTATATTATGTTTATTTTCTTCCAAAGGTCAATTTTTACTTTTATTTATCAAAGGTTAGCTAAAAGGACCTAGGGGCCTGATTGCTACACCTCCAAGCATTTTTTTATAGTGGCCTAAGTAGGCTCCATAACTCTAATCATATTTTTCAAGTGTTTATCAAGTTTTCTTGTAGGAAAAAAAACTATTGATAGCTTTGGATAAAGGGATAAAAGCAAGGATAAATCATCAGATAAGCTAAGTGTTTTGATTAGTTTCTAGGCTATTTGTTGAGTGCCTTATATTTATTTTTTTAATTAAGTTCTAGGTATTTGAAAGATAAAAAACATATAGTGTGCACTTAGGGTTAATTTTGTTTGTGTATCTCTTCTTGAGCCCTTGCTTAAAGGTTGTAATTTTAGAACCCTAGGTTAGAAAATAATTCAAAGGAAAGAATCATTGTGTTCCTGCATTCTATATTTTTGCATTGTCCTTTATATTTTATAGAATAGATCTAGAAAGGCTAAATATAGGTGTTTATATTGAATCTCATACATCAAACATTATTGAAAACCAGAGGACTTGGAGCAAATACTTAAACAATTCCTGGTGAACCCTTCCCCCCTTTAGTATTGAGTGTAGATAAAAACATACCCCTATGGTTCACCCCAAAGGATTCTCTCTTGTAGATCCAAATTTTGGGAATTGTACGTAGTAGGGCAATGTTTCCCTCTATATATTTGGTGAAATCGATGTGAACACCTCCTTTCTATTAAAACATTTTCGAGCAAGATCATTAAATTTGTTTGTGGTGGAAAACCTTAATAATAATTTTAAAAATATTTTTGTTTTTATTGTTGGCATTCTCTTCTATCCTTTCACTTTTCTAATGGCTTCTTTCCTTAGAAGTCAGTGAAAGCAACTTGGATCTAATTATGATTCTCTTGAATATGATCAGATTGATAGAGAGGATCCTAACATAGATCCAAAAGAACAAGAAAATATGGAAATTGAAATGAATTTTGATCCTTATGAAGGCCCTAATTGTGGGTTTGTCTTTTCATCATTTGAGCACATTAGGGATTTTATGAAAGCTAATAGGGATAAGATATTGAGGGTATGGAGCGAGAATCTCATATTGAAAGATGTGAAAGTCCTCCACCTCCTCCTCCAATAAGCTTCCCTATGCTTGACCAAAATAACCCCTTACCTAAATCAATGCATCCTAACAATTTGAACCAAGCTATTGACACTACTACAACCACCAAAATTGGAAGGAATATGCAAGCCCCTCCAATTAATAGTGTTACTTAAAATTGTTTTCAATTTCTTCCCCAATATTCTAATATCAACACTTTTGCTTTTGTTATGCCAAATGTTAGTTGTCCATTTTTACAAGGTACCACATATAATAATAGTATCCATGCTTCCAACTTGAATCAAGCATTGGTTCATCAACACACATATGTGAATCTAGGAATAATGCATAACAATAATCTGAAAGTGTAGAATTTGGCAAATATGGTAAATTAGTTGGTTTCAAAAGTTGATATGATTCAGCCTTCAAGTTTTACTTATAATTATAAGGAAATGTGTAATCAGCCATTGGATCCTATTATTGCTGCTAGACCTTATCCTAAGCATTTTTCTATGCCAGTTTTACCTATTTATAATGGTGCAAAATATCCAATAGAGCACCTAAGAATATTTAGAACCGCTTACCATGATATTATTTATGATGACATGTTGTTACTTAAAACATTTCCTAAGAATCCTGGTGGCATGGCATTAGAGTGGTATTATTGGTTACCCAATTATTCCTTGAAGAGTTTTGAAGAAACAACATAATTATTTGTTCAATAATTTGGTGCTTACATTGAAAATGAAATAACAATGAAAGATGTGTATAATTTAAAACAAAGTAAAGAGGAAAGTTTTTTAGAATTTTTAGCTCATTGGAGAAGTTTAGTGGGACATTTGAGATATACTTTACCAAAATATATGCTTGATATATTTATTGGTAATTTACAAGAATGATTATATTATGCATTAGAGACTACTACAATTACATATTTTGATCAAGCAATTTATTTAGCAAGAAAAGTATAACAAGCCCTTATTAGAAGAGGCCAACTCATAGTCAAAGAGGAGAAACCTACTAAGTATCAACACAAGAGTAAAAAATATAATATGATAGTGGAATGGATAGTAGACCTATTAATAATGTTACTAACAACCTACAAAATATAGTACTTCAAAAACCTCTACAAATAAATTTTACAAGGCTTAATATGCCTATGGAAGCAACTTTGAAACAACTTTTAGAAGCCAATGCAATTGAGTCACCTCCCATAAGATAGATACTACACCTCATTTGTATAATGTAGGTCAACATTATGCATATCATAGAGTGGAAGGGAATTGGAAAAATTATTGTAAGAATTTGAAACATATGGTTTAGGATTTTATTGATGCAGGACGTATTGACTTAGACAATTCTCAGATAGTGAATAATCAAGTACCTAACCAACAAAATATGACCAATCAAGATATGGGAATATTTAAAGATCCATTACCAAAACATAATCAACAAATAGAAAATCAAGTAGCTCATCGGAATGAGCCTCCTCCCTATGGTAATATGGTTGGTATGGTTGGGGTAACTACGAGAAGACAAGCTCAGAATTAGCATCCTCAATAAGGATAGAATGTTGTATTACAACCTGGTTCAGTTTTGAAGAATAATCAGAGAAAAGTTTTAGATACAGGGACTCCACTTATTGTATTGAGACCACAGACTAAGGTTTCATTTGGTATTCAAAAGCATTTGGCTAGTACTCCAACAAAAATATCAATTTTAGAACTACAAACTTCTCCCAACAATAGAGATGTTTTGATGGAATTTTTAAAGCAGCAATAGTTTCCTCAGATATTTCTACCAATTATATAGTTGATATCGTAGGTTCTCTTGGGATACATCAAATATTATTATTGGAAGATGATAAACCTTCCTCAAACTTACAAGAATATTCTTCACTTTACATCATTGCACTTGTTGGCAATTTTGGGTACCTTGGGTACATTGCCTTTGCTCAAGTGTTGATGTTGTCATTGATGTCAAGAAGCTTTTGAAGGAATTTGATTTGATGTCAAAAGAATCTAAGTTCAAGGAAGGGTTTTTGTGAAAACCAAGGCAGACAAAATAAAAGGTTTTATTTAAAACCATGGACAACAGATTTGAAATGGGTTTTTCTTAAAACCCAAGTTGGCTCTTCGTTTCGTTGAAAAAGGTGCCCCGGTGATGAAGATATTTAATTTTAAATATTTAGTTTAAATTTTATTTATTTAAAATTTAAATTAAAATTTTAAATTAAATTAAAAGGGCCGACGTGTTTGGAAATGCATCAAAGTGCATATAAAATAAGGCAATTAAATTCATTAATGTTTTGGGAAGAATTCGATATTAATCTCGGTGCATTTTTGATTTCGACATCAAAGCCCCTGGAAGGAGGAAGTCAAGCGTTGTGGTGTCAAAGGTGTTCATGCTTTAAAAGGGCAGCGCTGGTGGTTGTTGATGTTAGATAGCAGAGAGAGCCTCGAGTTCAAAACCCGATGCTTACGATTTTGTGTGTTGGATTTTTGTTGTTCGCGGTTCGAGGTGGCTATAAACAAGAGTGTATGTTGTGAACATTTCAAGAGAGCGTGTAGCCTGAGTGGTTCCCAAGATACAACTAAAAGCACTTCGAATCATGTGGATAAAGTTTTGATATGGTGTAAGGTATGCATAGTTTAATGTAAATAATGCAGCAGTCGTCTTGTTTCTGTGATAGAGCTTCATACCTGTCGAAGGTCAGGGCTCGGTTTTCGTGCCAAGGAAGATTCTATTTCGGAGATTAGAGGGAGGCCCCTCTCCCTTCCTCACGTGGGCGTGGATAGCCCACGCGGTTTAGCCAAGCGCCTTGGCTAGAGGAGACGACGGGTCAAATCATGCCGAATCCCCTTTTTGAGGGATGTAAGAGGTATCCACGCGAACTCCATTTATTGCAAAAGGGCAGTGAATAAAATATATTAATTTTGCAATGTTGATGATATTTCCAAAGTTTGTTTGGGAGGTATAAGGTTAGCAAAATTAATATTTTTTATATAGTTTTTATTAAGTGTAATGGAGTAGATAAGGTGAATATAAGAAATATGTTATGTATGATTTGTTGAATGAGGTTGAAAGAAGAAGACATAGAACCTTGATTATATTTGGACCAAGGAATATTCTTGAGGAAATATTAAAGAAATATGTTGTCTACTAACCTTCTTGAGTTTGGCAAAAAGGTGGTTATGGTTATGACAAATTTGTGAGATCTTCTTCATCTTCAATAAGGTATGGGCACTTTCTTCTTATGAGTATGATTGGTGTATGTTATTCCTGAAATAAGATTGGAGTGAAAAGGTATACAACAAGGTTTCCTTTGGTTGGGTGTAAATCCTATTTTCTGGTTTGTTGAAGACTACTTATGCATTGTTATCCTTGATGAGAGTTTTGGTGAATGCATAATTCTGGTTTGAGGTAGTGGAAGCATTTTGCACTAGGGTTTATGTTTGTAAGTCTTGCTACTTGCATTGAGATGGTGAAACCCTTAGTTGGCTGTTTTGATATTAATGGATGAGTTGCTTCCATAGAGGTTGTTTTGATCAAGTTAGTGCTTTACTTGATACATGATATTGGGCTTACTCCATTGAGTTGATTTGAGCAAGTTATTCTTTGCATTTGGTGATATTGTGTTGGTGGCTATTTTGTTCAAATATCTTTGGAGGGAAAAGGATTTCTACTTGTTTCCTTTTCTTGTGATGATTGGTTGAATGCTTCAAGGTTGATGTTGAGTTGAATGTTGTTGGTTAAACCTTGTCTATGAGCATTGTTGTTGAAGCCCTAATTGGTTGAGAAAAGATATTGGTTGTTGGAAAGAACATGAGTAGCATTGTTATATGAGATATTGCATGGTTGGCAATTGTTGGGTTGTGTTTCATGTTCTTGAGAAAAGCATACTACATCTATCTTATTCTTTTGAGATTTGAGATTGAGTTGAGATTGATATTGGGAGTTAAGTATAGAACATATTGAGTCTCTAACAATTCTCTTTATGCTTCTATGAGGTTGATGAATCACATTGGGTCTCTAACAATTCTCTTTGTGGGTTCATGCCAAGCAAGTTTTTCTTGATGAACTTGTGAGCAGGTTTTGGACAGGTTCCGTTGGGGACTTGTGAGCAGGTTTTGGATAGGTTCCTTTGGGGACTTGTGAGCAGATTTGGACAGGTCCTAGCAGAGGACTTGTGAAGCTGAGTTTGATAGTTCTATCAGAGAACTTGAGGACAGAGGTGCATTGGTTCTATGAGAAGAACCCGAGGACATTTGTGCTAGACCGAAGGACTGTGTTTAGTGCAAATTCGAGGACCAACTTTTGAGGTGATAGAGTTGAGGACAGAGGTCTCCAGCCAGAGCAGGGAAGACAGGTGTCTTCTATGGATAGAGTTCCATTTGCTAAGGGCAGCGGAGGCAGAGGTCTTCTAGAGGATCACCAGCCAGAGCAGAGGTAGGGGAAGGTATCTCCTTTGAGCAGAGGCTCATAAATTTAGATTGGGGGAAGGTATCTCCTTTGAGCCGAGGCTCATAAACATTGTAATTGGGAAGGTTTCCCAAAGAACTTTGAGATAACTTTTAGAGAAAAGTTTTGTGGATGAACCACGTTAAAATTGGTGTCACTTTGTGGATGATCTTATGCATTGTTTTGATATTGCTTTGGATATATTGCTTTACTATTTTGAAGTATAAAGGAAAAGTAAAAAGAGGTCTTATACTGTTCACCCCCCCTCTCAGTATAAGCTTGTGTTCTTCAATTGGTATCAGAGCGGGTTCCTTCGGAAAGGTTTAACAGCTTGAAGGAAAAGCTAGTAAAGAACACAATGGATTTTTCCAAAGGTAAACAGTTTCAAGAGAGTGATGAGTCTTCTAGTGATGAAGAGGCATATTACAACAAGAAAGGCAAGTTCTCTAGAAAGCACAAAAGTATGAAAAATGTAAGATGTTTCAATTGTGGAAAGTTTGGTCATTATGCTACTGACTGTACTGTTGCCAAGGATGAAAGTGATGAAGATAAACAAAAGGAAGAACAAAGATGAGCAAAGCAATCAAGGAAAGAGGTACTCTCACAAACACAAGAAGAGTTTCTACCTAGACAAAGCAAGTAAGTGTTCTAGTAGTGATAGTGAAAGTTCTTCAAGTGATAATGAAAATGAGATGTTGTTCATATCAGAAAAAGAGGAAGAACCGAAACATAGATTCATTATCATGAAATGTCTTAGATGTGGAAATTTTGGTCACCTTGAGGATGATTGCACAAATAATGATTTGGTTGCTAGTATGTATGAGGATGCTTCAGAAAATGATAAGGAAGATGCATGTATGGTTTTTGAAAAGGGTAGCACCTCTAGTGATAAGAAATCTAAAAAAGGCCTTGATAATTCAAAATGCAATCAAATAGAGGAAAGTGAAGTGTCTTAAAGGTGAACTTATTAATGCTCTTAGTGCTTTGAAAAAGGAAAGAAAGAAGAATGCTAGACTCAAGGATAAGTTAGATGAATGTTGTATGGAGAGAGATGAACTTATAGAAAGTCTTGACGTCTCTATGGCTAAGGCACAAGAACTCAAGAATGAGTTAGAATCTAAGGTGCTTGAGTATAGTGAATTAGAACAGAAAATGGCTTCGTTGAAAGAGGAAAATAAAGAGTACAAGGATAAGTCTGTACAAGTTTCAAGAAAGCTCCAAAAAGGTTAAATCTCTTATCAAAGGTCAAAGAAAGACAACAGATAAAACAGGTCTTGGTTTTGTTAAGCCACACAAGAAACAAGTTGGAGAGTCTAGTAAGAGACTCCAAAAGGAAGAGAGTTCTAATGAGGAAAGTATTTCAGATCATGAGTCCTTGAATGATAGATGCATAGAAATAGAAAACAGAATTCAGAATGAGAAGAAAAAGTTTTTAGGACCCAAGAGGTCAAATAAAGGAAAGTTTCAAGGCAGATGTTTTGCTTGTCACAGGTTTGGTCACATGGCTTCACATTGCATGGCTCAAGTGAAGAAGGTAAATGACAGTTTCAGAAGTGCTAGTTACTTTCAAGGGTATTGCTACTCTTGTCAACAATTTGGGCACAAGGCAGTTTATTGCAAGGCAAATAACAGGAACAGATTTGGCCAAAACAGGTTTGGTCAGAACTGGTGGATTCAAAGATCAGGTTTACCATAGAGAAATAACATTGTTACTTGTTATAAGTGCAACAATAAAGGTCACATAGCTAGACAGTGTAGAGCTGAAATTCTAGGATACAAGAACAGGAACAGTGGCATGATCAGGTCCAAGGATCAAGGCATGGACAAGAACAGGGATGAGAACAAGAACAAAAACAGTGACAGGAACAGGAATATGGACAAAGAGTTCAAGAGAAGGCCCGACAAGGAAGTTATAGACACTGATGATGATCAGTGCCTAATGGGAGTTTTACTCCCACCCCAGAATTAATCACCTCATCAGGAGGTGGGGGAGGGACTAAGCTAAGAGGCTCATTCTTAGTCCCGAGCCCCAAAGGTGACCCTTTGCCATTGATGACAAAGGGGGAGAGATATGAGTAAGGGGGAGAGCTTCATAGTGAAGAGGAAAGCTTCAAGTCAGGGGAGCAAAACTTCAAAGGAAGATTCTCAGTTGTGGGCACAGTTGGTTTCAGTTTTGGCTCTTAAGATGTGTTTTTAGTAAAGGTTTGCCATCAATGACAAAGGGGGAGATTGTTGGCAATTTTGGGTACATTGCCTTTGCTCAAGTGTTGATGTTGTCATTGATGTCAAGAAGCTTTTGAAGGAATTTGATTGGAGGATCTAAGTTCTAAGGAAGGGTTTTTGTGAAAACCAAGGCAGACAAAATAAAAGGTTTTATTTAAAACCATGGACAACAGATTTGAAATGGGTTTTTCTTAAAACCCAAGTTGGCTCTTCGTTTCGTTGAAAAAGGTGCCCCGGTGATGAAGATATTTAATTTTAAATATTTAGTTTAAATTTTATTTATTTAAAATTTAAATTAAAAATTTAAATTAAATTAAAAGGGCCGACGTGTTTGGAAATGCATCAAAGTGCATATAAAATGAGGCAATTAAATTCATTAATGTTTTGTGAAGAATTCGATATTAATCTCGGTGCATTTTCGATTTCGACATCGAAGCCCCTAGAAGGAGGAAGTCAAGTGTTGTGGTGTCAAAGAAAAAGGTGGTTGTTGATGTTAGATAGCAGAGAGAGCCTCGAGTTCAAAACCCGATGCTTACGATTTTGTGTGTTGGCTTTTTGTTGTTCGCGGTTCGAGGTGGCTATAAACAAGAGTGTATGTTGTGAACATTTCAAGAGAGCGTGTAGCCCGAGTGGTTCCCAAGATACAACTAAAAGCACTTCATACGGATGGATAAAGTTTTGATATGGTGTAAGGTATGCGTAGTTTAATGTAAATAATGCAGCAGTCGTCTTGTTTCTGTGATAGAGCTTCATACCTGTCGAAGGTCAGGGCTCGGTTTTCGTGCCAAGGAAGATTCTATTTCGGATATTAGAGGGAGGCCCCTCTCCCTTCCTCACGTGGGCGTGGATAGCCCATGCGGTTTAGCCAAGCGCCTTGGCTAGAGGAGACGGTGGGTCAAATCGTGTCGAATCCCATTTTTGAGGGATGTAAGAGGTATCCACGCGAACTCCATTTATTGCAAAAGGGCAGTGAATAAAATATATTAATTTTGCAATGTTGATGATATTTCCAAAGTTTGTTTGGGAGGTATAAGGTTAGCAAAATTAATATTTTTTATATAGTTTTTATTAAGTGTAATGGAGTAGATAAGGTGAATATAAGAAATATGTTATGTATGATTTGTTGAATGAGGTTGAAAGAAGAAGACATAGAACCTTGATTATATTTGGACCAAGGAATATTCTTGAGGAAATATTAAAGAAATATGTTGTCTACTAACCTTCTTGAGTTTGGCAAAAAGGTGGTTATGGTTATGACAAATTTGTGAGATCTTCTTCATCTTCAATAAGGTATGGGCACTTTCTTCTTATGAGTATGATTGGTGTATGTTATTCCTGAAATAAGATTGGAGTGAAAAGGTATACAACAAGGTTTCCTTTGGTTGGGTGTAAATCCTATTTTCTGGTTTGTTGAAGACTACTTATGCATTGTTATCCTTGATGAGAGTTTTGGTGAATGCATAATTCTGGTTTGAGGTAGTGGAAGCATTTTGCACTAGGGTTTATGTTTGTAAGTCTTGCTACTTGCATTGAGATGGTGAAACCCTTAGTTGGCTGTTTTGATATTAATGGATGAGTTGCTTCCATAGAGGTTGTTTTGATCAAGTTAGTGCTTTACTTGATACATGATATTGGGCTTACTCCATTGAGTTGATTTGAGCAAGTTATTCTTTGCATTTGGTGATATTGTGTTGGTGGCTGTTTTGTTCAAATATCTTTGGAGGGAAAAGGATTTCTACTTGTTTCCTTTTCTTGTGATGATTGGTTGAATGCTTCAAGGTTGATGTTGAGTTGAATGTTGTTGGTTAAACCTTGTCTATGAGCATTGTTGTTGAAGCCCTAATTGGTTGAGAAAAGATATTGGTTGTTGGAAAGAACATGAGTAGCATTGTTATATGAGATATTGCATGGTTGGCAATTGTTGGGTTGTGTTTCATGTTCTTGAGAAAAGCATACTACATCTATCTTATTCTTTTGAGATTTGAGATTGAGTTGAGATTGATATTGGGAGTTAAGTATAGAACATATTGAGTCTCTAACAATTCTCTTTATGCTTCTATGAGGTTGATGAATCACATTGGGTCTCTAACAATTCTCTTTGTGGGTTCATGCCAAGCAAGTTTTTCTTGATGAACTTGTGAGCAGGTTTTGGACAGGTTCCGTTGGGGACTTGTGAGCAGGTTTTGGATAGGTTCCTTTGGGGACTTGTGAGAAGATTTGGACAGGTCCTAGCAGAGGACTTGTGAAGCTGAGTTTGATAGTTCTATCAAAGAACTTGAGGACAGAGGTGCATTGGTTCTATGAGAAGAACCCGAGGACATTTGTGCTAGACCGAAGGACTGTGTTTAGTGCAAATTCGAGGACCAACTTTTGAGGTGATAGAGTTGAGGACAGAGGTCTCCAGCCAGAGCAGGGAAGACAGGTGTCTTCTATGGATAGAGTTCCATTTGCTAAGGGCAGCGGAGGCAGAGGTCTTCTAGAGGATCACCAGAGCAGAGCTAGGGGAAGGTATCTCCTTTGAGCTAGAGGCTCATAAATTCAGATTGGGGGAAGGTATCTCCTTTGAGCCGAGGCTCATAAACATTGTAATTGGGAAGGTTTCCCAAAGAACTTTGAGATAACTTTTAGAGAAAAGTTTTGTGGATGAACCACGTTAAAATTGGTGTCACTTTGTGGATGATCTTATGCATTGTTTTGATATTGCTTTGGATATATTGCTTTATTGTTTTGAAGTATAAAGGAAAAGTAAAAAGAGGTCTTATACTGTTCACCCCCCCTCTCAGTATAAGCTTGTGTTCTTCAACACTTATTGAGGATGCCTTTATTAAGAGAATTTTGATTGATAATGGTTCTTCCATCAATTTGTGTACATATCATTTTCTTTAAAAATTTGGATTAAAAGAGGAAGATTTAACAAAATATGATATCATTATAAAAGCTTTCAACAATGATTCCCAAGAAGCCTATGGTGTCATATCTCTTCCTCTTAAGATTGGGCCTAAAATATTAGATACTTTGATTTATGTGGTACAATGTCCTACATATTTTAATCTTCTTCTTGAATGAACTTGGATTCATGCAATGAAGGTTGTCCCTTCTAATCTTCATCAATGCCTTAAGTTTGAATTCAAAAACTAAGTTATCACCATTATGGGCAATCCTTGACCATTTGAGTTTTGTTCAAATGTAGAGCGAGCTCAATATGATTTTAACCTATGTTCTTCTATTCCTTTAATAGTTTACCATGTTCCTCATCTCAAATATCAAATTAATTTCAAAATTTAAAAGTGAGTGAGGAACACATCTCGAATCTCTCATCTTATAATCATGATAATTAGTTTCTTCAAGAACTTCTTCTAGATCTAGCCAAGCTGCCACCATCACCAAGAACCATGGGGTTACCCCATAAGAAAAGTGATGTTGTACACATTAGCATGTGTACCTTTGCCTTTGCAAGAATTACCTTCAAAGAAAAGATATGTGGTAGCAACCCCTCTCTCATTGAGTGTTATTTTTCTCATTGTTACCTTTCCAATGATTACCCACTTCCTAAATAGATCCTATCTAGTATGGGATATGCAGGTAAATATTTGGGGTCACAAAAAAAGGGTATTCAAGAGCCTTTGGATGTCAATATTTGGCCTGGGATATGTGGCATAGGTTTTATACCTGGTAAAGACCAACATTTACCATTTAACAATGATGGTCATCTTATGACTTATGCTGAATATATGGATTATCAAAAGTTAGGAGTGGATGATGAGGATTATGGTACCCCTTATTATTCTCATATCTTTTTTTGCAATATGATTGATTTTGTATGTTCTAAAAGTAAGCCTTCTACTCTATAGATAGATATTTCTTGGTTGTATCATAATAATCTTTGTATTAAAAAGAATGGTTTTGTTCGCAAGTGTATTGATGATCATGCCATGGTTGTCATAGAAAGAGCCACGAAGGAGGCTATCGATGATTTTCATCATCGATATGACTTAATTTTTGTGGATTTATTTGAGAAAATTTTTTATGATACACTTGTGTCTTATCCTAAGAAAGATGACACGATTAGAAATTTGTGTCGACTTTCATTATGCTTGCTTAAAATAATCAATTAAATTAATTAATAATAAATCATAAAAAAACAAATAAAAATTACAACAAATTAATTAATTATAATTTAGCTACGCATTTGCATTCTGTTGCATCAATTTACTTGTTCATACTGCATTGTTGTTTGTCATCCTTTTACATTGCTTGCTTGACATTTAACACAACTTGCATGCTTCTATGTCATATTTTGCATAATTGCTTGTTCATGATTACTTGATCATATATATTTTTTGGGATCTTAAAAAAATGGCATGTGATGATACCTAGTTATGTCGTATCTCAAATGCATTACACTCTCTCTAGGGTTCTTATGCCTAGTAAGATCCCCACCTAGGGTTTTCTTCTTTAGTCTTCTTTCTTGATTTTATCTGCTTCTTCAAGTTCTATCTTCCTTGGTATTGGAATTAGTGAGAGTACCTTTTAGATCAAGGATGATAGTTTGTTAATATTTCCTTGTCACTTTTCCATTGCCTTCCTTTTCTTCTTTGTCTTCCTTTGCTTTTGATAAGGAGATACGTATGCTTTATTTCTTTATCTTTTTCAAAGTTGTCTTCTCTACACATTTGCACACACTCACTATATTGTGCTCAAATTTAAACTCCTATAAGGGGTAGCACTCACCTAATATATTTTATCCTTATATATTACACCCACATGGGATAATTATACATCCTAGCAGGTATCTTATTGAATATGATATTCTATTGGGTTATACTCCATTTTGACTCAGTAGGATCAACACCCCATTATAGGATAAGCTCCTTGGCCATTTTTAGTAGGAATTGACATACATCCTAGTAGATAATCACCCCACAATAGTCAATTAGCGAGCAACCACCCATAGCGGATCAGACTCCAACACCTCATACTTTACAATGAGTACTATACCCATAGTGGATTTAGCTCCCTCTTTTTTAGTATGATTCATAGTATTTAATCACATTGGGCCCATGCAACCTATGCTAATTTAAATATTATATTTCACCTATCCTTCTCTATTTCATATGGTTGACCTTTTGATCTTCTTCTCCTTTGTCTTCTTCTTTCTTATTCTTCTCTTCTCCCTCTTCTTATATTTGTTGGTTTTCTTTCTTGTTTTATCTTATGTTTTCTGTCTTCCTTAAATCCATTCCATCCATGCATTTAATATAGTCTTGCATTAAGATAGATTGCATACATAATACATAAAAATTATAGAACATATAAATTAAATAAAATCACATGAACTATGAGAATAACTCGCTCCAAAATGAAATAAATTAATAATTCAACATTAGACTAGACTTGGAATGTCGTAGCCTTATATAAGTTACAAAATAGGAATATTAACCAAATAGCACAAATAACGCTAACAGAGCATGTTAGGAGAGTAATATGCTAACAGCTAACTACGTAGTCAAATTGACTACGACTAACCTAGGATATTTAGATAAATATCCAAAAGGTAAACAGTAAATAGTAAAAGGTAACTAACCTAGTAGTAAAAGTAAATACTAGTGGTAAAAAGTAACAAGCTACTTTTTACCATGCAGTAAATAAAATCTACCTAATGTAGGGAAAGGGTAAAATATCCAAATGATGGAATATTTACTCTATCATCCCCCATTATTACATTATTTGGGTAATACATACATTTCCTCTAATACAAAAATATTTGGGTAAAGTATATAACTACCCCAATACAGTGAAAAGGATGTCGATCTGCTGGTTCTTGCTCTGTCACAGTACTCTGGCTGCTTCTAAGCAAAAAAATGGGTCATTCCTCACTTTGTCTTCACACCAACGAATGTCCTTATAGTAATCACATCATCCAACAGAATTGCATGGGTAACCAACCGTTGCAATCACTAGGTGTAGTAGAGTAGATCACTTCATACGAGATTCATTCATTTTACAATATGAGTTTGCAAAAGATAAGGTTGCTAAGGTGTCATTCGTAGCCAAAAATGCACCCTTATAAGTTCCCCCCTTCTCGTTGCAAAAACATGTTGTATTTAATTTCTGAAAGAAGTGTGACTAAGGTGTCGGTCGCAGCCGAAAATGCACCCTTATAAGTCTTCTTCCCTTTTTACAAAAATTTGTGAAGAAAAGAAATGTATATCCCCCCTTAATTACAAAATATGTGCAACTCAAGAGTTTTGTGAAGGATTTTTACAAACATTGCCTCCTAGGAAATTTTACACCATAAAAAGTCTCTTCTTTTTATTACAAGGACTTCAAACATTAAGAGTTTGCTATTTATGAAGCCTAAAAGAGGTACAAATCACCCCTTATTTGTAAGAACTTCAAACAAAAAATTATGCTATTCTATGAAGCCTAAAAAAAAGAGAGAGAGGATAATGGTGCTTTGCCCAATGTGACAAACATGTGTTTTCCCTCTACAATACTATTTTAGCAATGAGCACTCTGTGTGCTTTTTCTGAACCAGAATCAGAATCTAAATTAGACACTTCACTAGCAATGTTGCCTTTGTCTTTCTTGTTTTGCTTGTTTTTGAACCAACACCGATTGGTGTCATGGTTATCTTTCTTACAATATGAGCAAAACCATTTTTGAGATTTCTTTCCCTTACCTTTTGAGGATGATCCTCCCTTGTTATAGTTTTCTTTCTTCTTCTCAACCTTATTGTGTGAATAAAGTGCACTATTAGATGCTTCATCTTTTTGGAGTTGATTAGCTTCCTCAGTTTGAAGCAAATTGACTAACTCCACAAAGGTGAGAGTTCTTTGTGAAATAGAAAGGGATGTAATCAAACTTTTGTAGGATTCAGGAAGGGCTCTCAAGATAACTGAAGTCAAAATGGCATCCTCAAATTTGGCCCCTAAAGCATTAAGCTTAGTCTTCAGTTATGCAGTTCTGCAGAGGAAGGTTTCTACTGACTCACCCGACTTCATATGTAGTGTATGAAGTTGGGTTTGAAGGTTGAGAACCGTGGATTGATTATTTCCTTCAAAAATGGTGGACAAGGAATCCCATGCATCTTTTCCATTCTTTGCCTCACTAATGTGAGGTTGTACCTCATCAGAAGTGGCTAGAAGGATTAACATGAGTAGACGATTGTTCTTTTTATCCCATTCTCTTTGATCAGCTCCTTTTTTGTGGGTCGTGGTGTAGTGCCAACAACTAAGTCCCACAAGTCCTCTACAATCAAAATGGCTTTCATCTTAGTTTTCCAAGTTGTATAGTTATGACCTTTTAGCAATTGAGATTCACTCAAGTATTTGTTAATTGTTGCCATGAGGAAGGTCCTACAATGCACTAAGATGATATTCCTGTCACTCTCAAGTGGTATTTAATGGCAACTTCCTGAAGATTCTCTTGAAAAGAGATAATAAGGTGGAGGAAATTAAGCCAAACACATAAGAGTTGAAAGGTTTAATTCACTCAAACAACTATTTAATGGCACCTGCCTTAACACCCTTCAAAAAATATGAAAATTTGGAGGAATTTAAGCCAAAAAAATAAGAGTGAATTAGGGGTTTTGTTTTGATTTAGGAGAATATATCAAGTTTTTAGAAATGGCTTCTAATTGTGCAATTTGAGTTACACAAATTTGTGAAATTTTGGGGTATCGTGTGTTCTTGATTCTATGACTTATAATTGCAAAAGGAAAATGCAATAATCAAACAAGAATTCCCACAAAATTATTATCACTTAGGTGTCGGATGCAACCGAGAATGCACCTATTTTGCCAATTTTGAAATGAAGGTGTCGAGTAAAATCGAGAATGCACCTTATTTCCAAATTTTGCAACAAAAATGTGTATTTGTGCAAGAATGATATTTTTATGTCTCCTACTTTGTTTTACAATTTTGCAAAAGAAGTACAAGTGTTGTCTTCCCCCCTTAATTTGTAAAATAAACAAAAAAAATGAGCACCCCTTCCAAGACAAGTCGACACACGACCCGCGTTTGAAAGGCTTCTAGAACTAGTCGACACACGACTTAGTTTTAGTGGACCCAAGGTCATTTCTTTGATTGCAAAAAATAAGATGTGCAATTTCCAGTCTTTTATCCCTCCTTGGAGAAAACAATTGCACAAATTTTGACTTTGAATTTTGCAAGTTTTGGTGACTCCTTGTGTTACAATTTTGGAAAAGAAGAATCACAAAATGTGATATTTCCCCCCTTTTATTTTGCAAAATTAACAAGGGTTTTGTAGAAGAGTTGTAGGCTTCAAATTTGCAACAAAATCATGCTAAGTTCTTGTCTTTTATCCCCAAATTTGGAGAAAACAAAGAATATAAATTCTTGTAGATGCAATAAATAGAACCCTTTTTCTTTTTTTTTTTTAAATTTTGCAATTTTTTTTAAGTTTAAACAAATACTTCAATTTAATAAAAAAATACAATTATGTTTAAAAAATCAATTTAAATTAAAAAAAAAAAATTTAAAACATAATTAATATTTAAATTATTAAATTAAAGTTATATTTTAAAAACTTTAATTAAAATAATGCAAAAAATATATATATTAGGCCTTGTGGAGCGCCTACAGGGGATTGAACCCGTGACCTGACGGGTTCGAGCGCTCGAAACTAGAGCGCCCAACCGTCTCGGCTTCCACCATCGATGAGACGAAAGGGCAATTTATGCCCTTTATTCCCCGCCTTGCGGCCTGGAGGAAAAAAAATGGAATGTGGGACTTTTGTCCCACATTCATCCCACGGAGTCTTTGCGGGTGTATAAAAGGGAAAATCTTCCCTTTAACATGTGATTGTGGTAGAACCCTGAAGGTTCTAGCACAATTTTAATAAAGAAATAATTAAAATAGCATCTAAATTAAAAGAATCGCTTTTAGATATGAATCACCTTTTGCATTGGTTTGGGAAATCCCTCCAATGGGTCTAAATAATATATATTCTTCTTTTTGGATGATTTGATATGGATGGCCAACCTAATATATATCTACCCTAAAGCTACATTGGTGAAGAGACATGATGGTTCACGTTATGAAGAGATGTGATGGTTCACATTATGAAAAGACATGATGGTTCGTGTTATGAGTTAATACTATTATAATTAAATTATTAATAATGCTAACTAATACTAACTAATAATGTTAAGATTGAGGATCCTAACATGCCACCCTCCTTAAAAAGAGCTTTGTCCTCAAAGCCCAAAGCGAGAAGCTTTATCCTTTGTTTTCCAAGAAGAATTTGTGTAAGTTCTTGGACTCTTTTAATGTCATCCTTCCATAGGCAGGGGTATCGAGAAGGATAAAGCATTAGCGGGGGGTCACCAAGAACAAGAGTAGAATATTCCTTACGAAAATCATGATGACGATGGGAGGGCAACCTTTGGGGTCCCTTAAACACATTAGAACCAGTGCACCTCTTTCCTTAAGTTCTCTGATAGAACCAGTGCACCTCTGTCCTTAAGTTCTCTGATAGAACTATCAAACTCAGCTCACAAGTCCTTTACTAGGACCTGTCCAAATCTGCTCACAAGTCCCCACTCGAAACCTGTCCAAAACTGCTCACAAGTCCCCACCGAAACCTATCCAAAATTGCTCACAAGTCCCCACCGGAACTTGTCCAAAAATTGCTCACAAGTCCCCACCGAAACCTTTCCAAAAACTGCTCACAATTCCCCATCGAAACCTTTCCAAAACTGCTCACAAGTCCCCATCGGAACCTGTCCAAAACTACTCACAAGTCCCCATCGAACTTATCCAAAACTGCTCACAAGTCCCCACCAAAACCTGTCCAAAACTCAGCAAGCTCACCAAGAAAAACTTTCTTAGTAGGAAATCACAAAGTGAATTTTTAGAGATCCAATGTGATTTGTCAAACTCATAGAAGCACAAAGAGAATTGTTAGAGACTCAATATGTTCTATACTCAACTCCCAATCTCAAAACTCAACTCAAATCAACTCAGCTCAAATCTCAATCTCAAATCTGAAAACTCAACTCAATATCTACTCAGCTCAATCTCAATCTCAAATCTGAAAACTCAACTCAATATCTAAAATGGATAGGATAGAATGCTTTCTTTCAAGAACATGAAACCCCAACAATTTCCAACTATGCAAAGAATCACATAACAATGATACTCATGTTCTTTTCACCATTAATTAGGGCTTCAACAACAATGCTCATCAAACAAGGTTTAGTCAACACCATTCAACTCAAAACACAACCTTGAAGCATTTCACAATCAACATTAGAAAAGGAAACAAGTAGAACTCCTTTTCTCTCCAATATTGTTTGAACAAAAAGCATCCACCAACTCAAATATCAATAGCACAAAACAACTTTTCAAATCATCAAAAAAGAAGTAAGCCCAACACTTTAACCAAGTAAAGAATAGCTTGATTATAACCAATTTAATGAAAGCTAATGTCAATCTCAAAGCTTCCCACTTAAGGTTTCACAACTTCACACAAGAAGCAATTCTAACCTTAAAACATCATGCTTTCATTTCCATAATCAACCAAAAGCACTCTCAACATTACAAGAAATATTTATCCCTTATACACCTTATTTCTCCCTTATAGTCTTATCAACAAAAAACTTTGTCTCTCATAAGAATACAATAAGATAATGCAAAAAACACTTTCAAAAGAATCTTTTATCAAAATAAAGCAAGCTTCAAACTCCTTATAACTCCTAAGCTTTTTTTCTCTCTAATAAACTTCCTCCATCCGCAAAATACACTAGCAAAAATTAATTTCGAAAATACCTTGGCCAACACCAAAAATCTTGCTATGGAGAAATTGCGCACGAACTCTAACACCACCCGCTGTGTCCACTTCAATGAAGAAAAACCCTTTCATGTTATTCGAATGCGGAACCTCCCGTTAAGGTAGCGCGCCAGTAGCCTAGCCGCTATCGGTGCGCCAAAGGCATCAGGTGAGGTTTAAACCTCACTCTGTTTCCCTTGTACCTTCTATGCCAGAGCTAAAATAAACAACAGGCCTCCCTGTCTTTTGACATGAATGACGATGATGAAACCTTACGACGGATACAAAAAATGAACGACGGATATCCGAACAATGGATCACGAAATCACAGCGAGGAAGAAATCGAACATCAGATCACAAATTCTCAGCAAGCAACACTTTTCGAAAATGTGGATGGGATAATCTTTGATCTTCATCATGGGAGATTTATATGCATATTTCCCATAAAATCTTGACGTCGGCGAGGAGTTTAACATGTTGGAAGAGGAGTTTAACACATCGACGGAGGTCTTGGCTAGCACCCACAAACTTAGAACATAGCGCCATCAAAGTTAAGACATTTGCGCCATGGGTTAGGAGAACCCAATGCAAACAAATATTTATTTAAAAATTATTAAAAGTAACCTTAACAAGGTTTTTAATTATTTAAATAAATACTTCCACCTGGACCCAAATGCATTAAACTAATGCATCCACCTATAATATTTAAACCTGCCAACTTGGGGTTTACAAAAGACCTTTGAAACTGTCATGTCGTAACCTTCATCAAAACAAGTTATTTGACATTAAATCAAATTACTTCAAGAGCTTCTTGACATCAATGACAACTTATACACTTGAGCAAAGGCAATGTACCCAAAGTACCCAAAATTGCCAACACTTTATGCAAATCAACTTTTTAACATACACTTATCAGACTTGATGTGGTTCCATTACCTCTTACCTTATAGCCTAAAAAGAATAACTTCCTTATTAAACCTAATGAATTTCTCAACCTCAAACCTCTTAGCTATTTCCTTATCTTTTGTATGCATTGGATTTCAATTTTTATATTGTTAGGATGGATGATAAGAACAATGGGCCACTAGTTCAATTTGTTGTGTTGACTTGGGCAAGTTGTTATGCCCACTTGGGGTAGCTTAGTGTGTTACCAAATATTTTTTTTGTTCCTTGCATATTTGAACACATATTATTGTTTTATTTTGAGTATGTATGCCTATTTAATGGATTTATCTAGACTAAACTTTACCTTCCCAAAACACTAAGGCTTATTTATTGGATTAGAGATAACTTTGGTTTTAAAAGTATGAGTTACCTATTTATTAGATACTATTTTCTAAAGGCATCTAAGCCCCCGATATTCAATAATATAATTTTTATGGATCCAATAAAGTGTTTTTCTCTAAAATTATAGATATGATCATAAACACCTACCCATTATTAATCTCCTTTCTCAAATATTCTAGTATTTCCCTTAGGAATTTAGATTCTCAAAATTCACATGTGAGACCATTAAGATAGACTTAGATGGATGATGAAGTTACATTCTCATTTTTTCATCAAACCCTAGTGTCCAAGGTTGAGGGAAGAGACTTATCTTTCTATAGAACCATGCCATCCTTCTACTTGGTATTCTCTATAAAAATCCAAATAAAAAAATATTCCATGAAAAACCCCTTCATTGGAGGAGAGACCTAGAATTCAAGATCAAAACATTAATTCTTCTTTGCCCACTTTCAAACAACAAATCCCTCTATTCTAGAATAAGTTTTCTTTTCTAGGTTGAATCATCTATTATTTTGATGCAAATGGAATTCTATGCCATTGGCAAATAATTTTCCCTACAACTACCACTCATTCTGTTGTTGTTTTCCATTATTCTTACAAAGTATCATTATAAGTATAAAATTGCTTTCAAGTCTATTTATAATAGTAGTTTATAAAAAATTTAACTATAACAAGTTTTAAATTTTTAAAAATTGTTATATGTTATATTAATTGATAAAATTTTCATTTTGGAGCTTTAGTGGTGGGAGATCATGGAGAACCCTAAGATTAGAAACCAGAACAAAAAGCTATCACATAATTTAATACAAGTATAAAATAAATATAAAAATATGCATCTAATTTATTATACATATTGTATAATAAAAATCAAATGACATTATCTAAAAGTTAAAAATATGAGTTCCCAATAGACAAAATTAATTTTAATTCTTGTTAGACAACTATTGAAAATGGAGGAAGGAAAACGATCAAAATTATAAATCCAATATGAACAATATTGAACACAAAGATCTATCTCACCAAATATTATCACAATGTATTATTCATACATATTCACCTTATTATTCACATAATTCATTAATATTTTCCAACAAATATTATGTATATTTAATGCACCAATATGTCTCTTCATATTTTAGAGACTCTTTGATATTTATAGCTCTTGGTGTTTCACCTTCAGTTGTCTTTTTATCTCCTTATATTTTCATGAGAGACGTGACTATTAAATTTTTATATGGGAGTAATATTTACTACTCTCCCAATAATTACAAACATTGAATGATTACATAACTCTAAACGATTATATAATTCTAAATAATGTAATAGAGTCTAATAGTAACATCCCATGTATTACATTATTTGGCATAATAATCATTACCTATAAAGATCAATCATTAGGTCATCACCTTTAAGAAATTATCATTGAACTATATATTTGGAATCATCCATAAATTTAGAATCTTCTGCATAAAGTTTTATTTATATTTCCTCTCACTATAGGTCTTCGAAGTACTACTTGGATCATATTCATTTATAGGATCCTATCATTGTAGGATATTTTGAGCATAGCCCATGTCATATTCTGATACAAAGATCATTTATCTCAAATTTTCCAAGATATTTCTCCATGGGAAAACTCACATTCTTCTAATTAAAATTTATGATATTTTCAACCACCAAACTTGGTCTCCTTTTGTATAAATCATTCAACATTTATTTAATCTTATCCCAATCAGACACATTCATCCATCGATAATTCATCTATATTTTATTGATCACTTTATCATTGTTCCAACATTCTTCTGGAGTTATTATTACCTCCATAAATTTCATAAGAATGTAGTTTCTAACACCTAGTTGTCACATGTCCACTTCTTCCACAATGACTACAACTCACCCTAGGAACTTTTGCATATGATTTTTTCTTTATAAATTTTGTGTTATTTCCACTTGTCACAATTTTAGTAGTACTACTTCTTTCATATTTTTCATAGAATTTTATTTTCATATATTTGGTCTCACTACTTCCTTCATGTATTATATACCCAAGGATTTAATTATTTGGCATTATATCTAGTACTATGGTCTCTTTCAAACCTTACCCATATCTTCCCAAACATATACTATCATATCCCATTCTTATCAATAGTTTTAAACTAATTTCTTTTGTATATCTCTTAAAGCATCAATTCTATATCATAACTCTACTTTTCATAACAATCACCAATATTTAAATACCATATCCCATAATTATCACAATACCCTTAAACATAGATTAAAATATCATTGTCACTTTCAACTTTGATAATGTAGCCTTTGTTATGGCCAATACAATCACCTTTTACACAAACTCTATCTTCAATCTATAAGTCATTGGTATCACAAGTAATATTTTCACCTTGTACAATATTCCTTGTATCACAAAACACATTAACCATTGTAGGATTTAAATCACCTCTATCAAAACAATAATCTACCATTGTTGACCTCAAATAACCTATATCATAACTAGTATTAGCCCTCTAAACAAGATCACTTGTATCACAAAACACATATTTCATCTTGGAATTATATTTCAACTTCTTAATTATCTCAATTCATTTTTGACATTGCACTTCAAGGATGTCAAGGGTGAATAGTTCCATAAATTCTTCTTACAACACCAATAGATATTGTCACACCATTATAAAAGTATCCTTCTATAGGTTTCTTAAGTATTGATTGTAAACATGACCTTAGTTTTGAGAATTCTCCTTCTTCACTATCTTTTTATAAAATAAATTTTTGAATTAACATTTTATATTGTCTTGGTTTCTATCACCTTTATTTCTTGATTTTAGCATTTCTCTTGTCATGAGGACCTTATCTGTTGTTTCAAATTCTTCTTCACAATATTATTTTAATTCACCCTATGCAATATACCCTTACTATTATGGGATTTTTTGTGATTTATCTCTTTGATATTGCCCTTGTTTATATTGTGACTATTGATTACCTTGAGGAGATCTTCAAGATTGATTCCTTTTTTATTCCTTTTAGCCAAATAATTATATTTATAAAAACATTGTACTATGTCTTTTTTCATAAATATGAAAATACCATCTTCTATTTTGAGGCTGATTTTGTGATGAAGATAAGGTAGTGTAGGCCCAAAAAGGCCACATACTTCGTAAATTTTGTAAAATTTGGCTAAGTTTTGAAATAATCTCAAAGACAGTGTTAAAATCCATTGGAGGATGATATCAGTGTAAAAATTCGCTGTCAAACTGATCAAAAAACACCTAGTAGAATTTGGAGGAGTGGATTTTGAAAAGGTGAAGATGAAGATAACTCTAATATGGTGTTAATTTCCACACAAGAAAGTTTACAATTTTAAATTCCATTGAAGTGTAAAATTCTACAGCCAACACAATCAAATAGACCTTAGTGGAATTTGGAGGAGCGAAATGGAATAAAGAAGAGGTGATGTAGTGTTAAAATCCACCAAGAGCAAATATAGTGTTCAAATTCCATAGAAGTGCAAAATTTTACGGTCAACATAGTCAAACAGGCCTTAGCAGAATTTAAAGGAGATGAATATAATAAATAAGAGGTGATGCAGTGTTAAAATATGTCGAGTAGCACATAGCATAAAATTTTACGGTCAACACAGTCAAACAAGGCCAAGAAAAATTTTGAGAAGCAAATTTTCCAACTCAAGGGAAAGTTTCACTCTCCACCAAGTGGAGTCCTATGTTGTTTTTCATGCACCCATGATATAAAGCAACATTCTGTGGTCAACATGGTCAAACCTAACCTAGTATAATTTTGAGGAGTAGATTTTGAAAAAATGGAAACCCACAACAATTTTTTTTGAAGGTGAAACACCTCTAAGCCTCTATTATATGGTCAACATGATCAAACCTAAGGGAGAAAATTTTTGAGGAGTGGATTCTTACACTAAGGGAGATGCAACATGTACTGAGAGAAAAAATTTCAAGGAGTGGATTTTGAAACCCAAAAGCATGTGATGACACAGATTCCCAATGTTTCAGGTTATTTTTCATCTTAGTCATTCAAAGTTACATCAAATTCTGAGGAGGAGAATATCAGAGTAAAGGATAAGATTTCATGTTGATAAAGGAGTGACCCTCAATCTACTTGTTTCTGCTCACAAGCGAAAAGAACCAGGGGAGATCAAGAATTGTAGAAATCAAGATCTACCCATGTTTTTAGTTACATATATGTGGTAGAGAAGCTTAATAAAGAACAGAGGATGGACCAGATCAACCTACATACAATGCATCCACCGAACTCTGCAGAAGGTTGAGCAACTTGCAAAGATTAGATTTTCATGGAGCATAGCTCTTTTCTTATTTTCTATGAGCAAATGAGAGGCTGCTACCTTAGTACTCTATTGATCTGGCATAAAAATTTCCTTGTAATATTCCTACCTTTCTATTAATTGTAAAAACTATAGATAGAGATCAAATCCTCGATTTGAAGGATCGAATATGAAGTGTTTGCTTATCATATTCTTGTAATTTTTTTGAGAAATCAATAGGAGCATTACTTGGATATTTACCTCAATATTTTGTCTTCATTTTCTTGTGAGTTTAATTTGTGAATTCATTTCTACTACTGCTATTATGGTTAGTCAATTCTACTAATATTGGATTGTTGAATTAGGGTAAATTGGAATGCTTCATATTTAAACAAATATTATAGACAACTTCTTTTTCTATTAGTCTAGATGTTGATCTAATTTTGTTATTTAGATTATTAACATTTTGGATTTTTGAAATAGTTCTTTGAGTATTTTTTGGTTCTTTTATGATGAAGATAATTTGTTTTGAATATTATTAGTTACAAGTGTGGCATACTAGAAATGTGATTTATCAGAAGGTTCTTTATAGTTGTTAATGTTGTTAGATTTATCCGGCTATTATTCATTCAATAGTTCCTATATCTTACCTTATTTCTATTCCTAACCTTATATTTTAAACTGAGCTTAATTGAGTCAACACACAATTAGTTGACAAGGTATACTAGCCTACTCTAGAGGTTGGATTGAAGCAATATTTGATCCATCCAATGTCGAGGTTTGAGCTATGATTAGCGGGTGTGCATATTTCCTTGATGTCAATTCATATCCCAACAGTTTTGGCACACCTGATGGGATCCTAAAGACACATTGTATTTCTCCCTACGAATTGTTTTCTTGTTTGATAATTCTTGAAGGAATAAAGGTTTAGTGCATTGTATTGAAATTATTTAGTGGAGAAATTAAATTCACTTGGTGACTCCTTGAGTGTAAGAAACCATAAAAGCCATCCTTGTAGCTTATATTTTTCATGTATACTAGATCATCTGCTAAAAATAGTCAAAACCCTATTACATTTTATGATATTCTCTTAAGAAGGACCAATATCATAATAAGTTTATTCCCAGACTCACAGTTGGAAGAGGTCCTAGCTGAAGTAGTCCCTATGGTACCTCCAAGACCATATCCATTAAAAACACCACAAAAAATGGCTCAAAATCAAAATTTCAATTAGAATGCCAATCAAATCCAACCCCCATAAAATTACCCCAGATGGAATACTTCAGGTCCTCTTGGACTTACTAATATGCATGACATCCCTCAGGATCTTACAAAATATACCCAAGTTTGATGGTACAGGAAAGACTGCATATGAGAATTACCAGGACATACTAAATTTAGAAGCTATTCACAATATCAAGAATCAAGATGTTATAGTTAGGCTTCTAGCCCTTTCTTTTAGAGGAATATCTTACACTAGTTTATAAACTTAGGAGACAAAACCATCACTTCATGGGATGAATTACTAGGCCCTTTTGTAGAAGAATTCAATGAGTCATATGACCTCTTTTTACTACTAAATCAATTCATAGCTATGCAAAAACACCAGCATGAGTCAGTCTCTAATTTTAAATTGAGATTTAGTAGAACATGGAAGAGGATTCCTATCGAGGTCAGAACATCTGCATCCCTAGTTTATATGTATTATATTAGAGCCCTTGGGCCAGACCTGGGACTACAAACTTAGGAGTCAGGCATAAACACCTTCCCATAGGTTTATCAAGTAGTTGTCCAAGCGAAAAATATACTAGTTGATGTAGGAAGGTTTTTTCCAAAAATGGTAATGCCTTATTGCTCTAAAATTCCTCAGTTCCCACCAAAGGTAACCTCTCCTTCATATATGGATCCTCCACCAGCTCCACAAGTAGCTCCATCATTCCCTTCTAAAACAACCTCTACTATTCATTTTCCTCTTCTCTTATCTCAAAATCCCCAAGAATCATCTGTATTACCGGATATTCATAATACCCTAAAAACAATCAACAACAAGGTCAATGCAATGGAAAAGAGATATATAGAAATGTTTCAATTGAGAAGATTCCCCTATATTAACAAATATCATAATCCTAGTATAAGTGGTATTGTAGGACCCAGATTCAATGCAAACTAGACAGAGCAAGAATATGCACCTGAAACTAGTTTGGTCAATGTTTGGTGTTTAGTTTGCAATGATCCTCATGATTATGACACTTGTATGATATACCAACACCATGTGAAACCATGGAAAATGTAGAAAGAAACAATAATGGGAGGGTTCACATGTTGTGGAAGAACAATTAAGTTATGACTAGACAAGATTTTCCTAAATAAGAACATGTTTCTATCATGACTAGATCTAGAAAGAAGTATTTGCAAGTAGACTGTAGAAAATGGGAAGTTTTTAAGTGCCTTCTTAAAAGAAAAGAGAATCACCACTGCAGGGCAATAAAAACTTTCCTATTCCATATGCTGCTGACACAAGTGATGTAGTACCTAGAAGATAAGAAAAATAAGTGAATAATCCAAGAAGATATGAGAAGTAAAAGAGCAAAGAACAAGAAAGTGCTAAAAGGGAAGCCTAAGAAAAACTAAGGTTCCCTTCCATTATAAAAGGTTAGATAATAGAGGCTACTCAAAAATACATAAGGAAGTATGGGGAACCGTATAAAAGGTATGAGAGACCCCCAGATATTCATTATGAGTATAATATTGTGGATGAATGGGAAAGGGTTCCATCTAGAGTAAGCCTATATGATACACTTTTTCTCCCTAGCCAAATAGATTTGCTAAAAGATTCTCTGCATAAGAAGTCCTAAGGAAAATAAATCTTCACAATGTTCAATTTGGCATAAGACAAAAAAAATGTCTCTCACTACCTAGAAGAACAAACCTCCTTCATTCTACATGTCTCTTAAAATGGAGGGGTGGATAGTTCACATTTTTATGATAGACTTAGGGCCTCAATAACTATTATGTCAAAAGTAGTCTGCGATGAGATGGGCATGGAGTACATAAGGTCATGTTAGGGGGTTACAAACTTGATGGTACCTCAGTTAATACTATAGGAGTTATAAAGGATGTATTAATGAGGTTAGATAAAGCCCTAAAGATTACCATTGTACTGGAAATTGTGTTAGTAGATATTGAACTTTATTTTGGCATATGCCTTTCAAGATAATTCACTACCAATATGGGAGGTTATATATATTTATACTCCTCTTGTATGATGATATCCTATGAAGGGAAGAGAATAAGGATAACCTTGGAGAAGCCTGTATCTTTCCATATTGAAAAAATTAAAAAGGATTTAAACAATAATTTAGTAATGGAAGATCCAGATCTAGTAGAAATTTTGGAAGATCTAGAAATTGAAGATGATTTGCCTTTCAAATATGATCATAGCATGTTAAAAATAGGGTTGGGTACCTAAAAAATTTCTTTATAAGTAGAAAATAATATTCCTATCATATCTAATCAATCACTCAGGCAATCAAAAATGTGGACAATGCACTTTGACGGAGCAAGGTACAAAAATGGGGTCAAAGCCACTATAGTGTTAAAATCTCCTTCAGAAGGTGTGAAGAGTTTTTATTTTATACTAACTTGGTATTGTACAAACAATGTTGTAGAATATCAAGCTCTGTGTTTAGGATTGATGCAAGCAAAAAAATGGGAATCAAGGTATTACAAATTTATGGCGACTCAGAGCTGGTGGTCAACCAAGTCATAGAGAGATGAAACAATAAAAATCACTACTTAAGGACATATATAAATAGAGTGTAGGATTTTATGGAGTCATTCAATGCTTTAAATATCCACTCTATCCCTAGAAAGCAAAATGTGCTAGTTGATGCTTTGGCAGTTAAAGGCTCTAATTTCAATTCCTCATTAGACCTTGGGTCAACCACGAACAATAGAATTAAATTAGTATCCAAACTTGTGGTTTCAGATAGAAATTTATTTTGGTAGGTCTTTGAAAATGATGATTAGATTTTAGACACCCAAAAGTTGCACATTGTCCCTTTTCTCATCTTCACAGTCGATCAATTTGCAAAACCCTTGAAAATTGCATAAATTGGCTTTAAAACACTATTCATTTATAAAAATCACTATTCATCATCCTTAGCCTCCTTGGGATAGTTAATACCCTTCCTACGCTTAACTATAGGTCCTCATGTGACCTCATCCATAACTCAACTAAGGTTGAATTCTCTGCCATAGTCAAAAAGCACCTTATGGTCAAAAAGTCAACAATCTTGGTCAAAACTTGCTTTATGGCTAATTCTATGGTTAATTAGGCTAATCATGCTTAATTATAACCCTCCACCTCACCTAGTATAATTTGACTACCCTAGCTTTTCTACCTCATCTAGTCTGTCCTAGCCTAGCCTTGCCGCTGCTCACCTAGATATTTTCTCCATTTCACACTCTCTTGGGAAATAAATGACAAATAATAACTTTTGCACATAAAAAACAATTTCAAATTAGAAGATATTTCCAATTTTATTTCAATAAATGCCATTTGGAGACTTTCCTCTAGGTCATTATGACTTGTATATGGGTGAGGGATTCTCTCACCCAATCTCATTTATGAGATAGGAAACCTCAAGGGACACCTCTTAGGAGGACACCTCACCACACACACCTCATAGGAGACACCTCAACCCCTACCCTAATCTTGGCCAAGTCTATAAGTAGAAGGTCATTTTCATCATTTTAGAGATTATATGTTTAGCTTACAAAAACTCTACTAAAATCACTCTAGACTCACATCATCCATCATACATCCATCACATCTACATAGCATTAGGATTTCTATCACACCTATGATACTCTTTATGACTTAGATAGGTTATTGACAATGAAGGCAACTTTCAAAGGTGACCCAATGAAAGAGCAAAGGAGCAGTGGTATTAGGACTACACAAAAATCATGTTCGATGAATTCTATTGAAAATAGTCAAGTTCTAACCCCCCTATGTGAACTTCTAGGTCCAAAAAATTTCACACCTACCCATGCAAACTTCTACTATAACAAATCAAAGTTCACCAGACAGGTAGGTATGATATATTTCATGGTTTTTCATCATTTTAGTCATAATTTGAGCTTCATTTAAAGGTCATTTTGTCTTCATAAATATGGGGTTTTACTGAGGTAGGCCTCCAAATGTTCTAACCAAATTTTATAGGTCCAAAAAGTACAAAGGATAGATCAAACCAACGGTGGCCCACGTGCAAGAAGCCCACCTACATTGAGGAACATCCAAAAGGTAAACTTTACTATTTTTGGGCATATTGATAAGGGCTTCCTTAGGGAAGACCCATTTTTAGCCTTCAGGGCAAAATTTGTAAAAGGATTTATTCTATAATATTCTTTATTTTAATACAAAAGTAGTGGTTATTCATTTAATAAAATTGTAGTCTTTTGAATAGTTTCATTCTGGCATGTCTAGTGGCACCCCCACCAAGCATTAGCTTGATCACTATAAAACAATTTGTATGGACTAGTTTTTTGTATGGTAGGTAGTACAAGCTCCAAAAAACCCTTACAAAATCCCTAAGACACACTTTAGGCCCAGTCTAAAGCCCTGAGATGCACTTTAGGCCCAACATCAAAGCCCTAAGATACACTTCAACCCAACATCAAAGCCTTGAGACACACTGTAGGCTTAAAATCAACTCTAAGATGCACTTTAGTCCCTATCACAAAGTTCATGGTGCACCAACAAATTTTTGAGATCTAGAGAGTACACACTTCAGCGTGTAAACTTTACAATCTGCCTCCAAAATTGATTTCTGATGCATAAGGTATCAATTTTAGACACTCACATTAAATGATAAGGTAAGCCAGGGAGGTTAAAAGCCTCTTGTCCCACAGGGATTACATTCCATCATACCTTGACCCCAAACCACGTCTCACCATGGTGTATGCAAGGTGAAATCATTACTTGTATTTTTGTGTGCCATATAGTTAGCATTTCAATTTCCTATATTTGCTTGCTCAAAGTGTATGCTTCAAATCCTAAGGTTTTGTGATAATTTTTTATCATAAATATTAATTTTGGTTGTATTTTTATGCAATAAATCTTGTCAATACCATTCTAAGACTCAACTCATAATCATAGAACTAGTCAACATAGCTCAATGTGCCAAGTTCGCACACCCCTATGCAAACTTCCATCAGTAGAAAAATTCACACCTCGGGGTACGAACTACCCACAATTGCACAATCTTGACACATAGAGATAGAACAAGGAATTTGCAACTGCTTAGATGTAGGTATTTTTATAGCACACTCTTTATTTTTGTATTTTCAAAGTTAATTCCTCGCCAAGGTTTAACTTGATTTCTCACATACACTCTGTCATTTCAATTTGCTTTCAAAAAATATTCTAGTTTAACTTTATTTCCAAAAGCATTTCCATTCTTGTATTTCCTTTGCAAGTATTAGATTAAATTTTATTTCATGAGGATGCACCTTTGTTTAGATTCATTTCAAAAATGTAATTCCTTTTTGTCTTTCATTTCCAAGTGTAGACACCAAAATCTAGCCACTTGTCCTCCATCCATGCTTTCTCGCCATTTCCACCACCAAAACATAGTTGCTTGTCCTCCATCCTAGCTTTCTGACCATTTTTACCTATTATTTATATATATTTAAATAATAATATTTCATATATTATATTTTTTATATATTTAATAAATATATATTTATATAAATAAATTAATCCCAACCATATGATTGTATTTAATCTCATCGATCAATTTACCTCAATCCATGCCACACCCTAAATTTAATATCTACCCTTAGATATGCTTTAATATTAGCCACACGATTAGTGTTGTTGAAACCCTAGCATGCCCAAGTTTAGATTATAAATGAGAGCCATTTTGATGGCTCAACCCATGAGTTTCCTAAAACCTGAGTTTATAAAGGCTCTAAGTGATTGAATTCCCTGAGTTCCTTGAGGTTCCCTGAGCTTTTAAAGTGCCTTAGAGTTCCAACCTAGCCTTTTTGCCCTAACCTCACTCCATCCATCATATCCCCTATTTCCTCACTCATCGTCTTTGCCATCGCATAACCCACCCTTATCTGATCTACTTCTATAGATTTGATCTGACTTCTTGAGTGCCCTACTACTCTTTGCCATAGTCTCGAGTTCCGTACTACTCTCCACTATAGTCTTGAGCACCTTGTTTCCCAATGCCAATATCTCAAGCATCATATTGCTCTCTACCAAATTCCTAAGGACCTTGCTACCCTCCATCGTCCTCTCGAGTGCTTGGTTGCATTTTAGAACCCTATTATAATGACAAATGAGATCCTCGGGTGCCACTAGGGCACAACCTCAGCATCGACCTACAAAAAATCCAACCATAAATAGATAACAAGAAATAAGCAGGGTAAATCTATTTTAGTTAGTCATATTTCATATTATTTAATTTTATGCATATTCATATTGTTATAGCTAGGATTTTAGTTGTGATTTTTGTGGGCTCACACAGTGGAGCCCTCATTATTATTACTAACTCTCTCATATCTATTTATGTGCAGATTAGACAGTATATTAAAAGCATTGGACAAGTGATTAAGCTGAAGTGGCTTGACATCGGATATGCAAAAGCCCACTCACACTTGTTGGGAGCAAAGATGCAACTAAAGACACCACCATTTGTTGTGGCTAGGGTTTCAAAGAACCCTAGAAATATTTATAAAAATTGCATCAAATGGGATTCTTAAATCCATTATTGTAACAATGAAGTTTTTAGGCCCTCCCTCGTTAATATAAATCTCATTTGTTGTGCAATATTTGGTTTATTTGAATTCTATTTTATTTAGCATTTTTTGGTGTCATGTTTTTAGCTCTACAAATTTTGATCACGATGGGATCCCCTAAGGGTTTCATATTTTTATTTATCTTGAATTCTAACTTGTTGTTTTTTGTATTATTTTAAAGATTTTAAGGAGTGTAAATTATGCATTTTTTACCCGTTAGAGTTTTTGAGGAGTTGCAAAAAATTGCAGGATGTGCATGAATGCACTGCAACACTCGAGGATCATCCAAAAATGCCTAGAGGCATTCCAAAAGTGCCTTGGGGCATCTCAAAAGTGCATAGCTACATTTTACAATAATTTTGAGCAGATACATAGGCTGTCCAGTAAGTCCACTATCCAAAATCTATTTTTTTTGTTTTACATATTTTTGGTTCTTTGATGTATTTTTTATATTTCAAGCATAAAATGAAAAATCACTAAGTAATCTGGAAAATAATTCATCCTATTTTGCATTTTAGGTTTCTTTTTGCATCCATTCACACATTCAAGTTAGGGTTTTTGTTTCTTATGTATGCACAAATATAAAATGTTGTATTTTTATTGCATTTGAATTGACAAATGACATAAATTAGAGCTACATTTTAGGGTTATAAGTATCTTATTTTATCTATCTAAGTAGGAACATCATTAGGGTGCCAAGAGTATTCCTGTCATTGCATGATTCTATTCATAGGGGTGGACGAACTCTCTGGTTGTCTTTGACAGGGGGTGTTTGTTGGACATTTGAGGTAATTTGAGGCATCTTATGTTGTCATTGATGTCACACGGATCACATTTGGTTTTGGTGGCCAAAATATTTCATAAATAAGCATTTATGATATTTTGGAAAGCATGGCTATTTACTGGGTTTTTATGAAAACCAAGGCAGGCAAAATAAAAGGTTTTACTTAAAACCATGATGGGCTTATGTGGAAAGGGCTTTTATTAAAAGCAATTTTGTTTCATCAAAAAAGGACCTCCGGTGATGAAGATATTAAATTTTAAAGTTTAAGTTTAAATTAATGGAGGGCCGACCTATGTGTAATTAATGGAGGTTGGCATATATATATATATATATATATATATAAAGGTTTCAATTTATTTTGGAAAAGGGGTATATTATATATCATCGAAAAGCTTATTTTGAGGGCTATTTGAATAACTTATTTAGAAGGAGAAATAAGGTATGTGTAAAGATATATTTATGATTTTGCAAAGGGGTTCCAAAAGTGAAGTTTGCCTTGTTCTTTTTCAAGAGGATTAATTCTTTCATGAGGTGACAAGGTATGCAATATTGTGATTTATTTTATTTTATGGTATAAGTGGTTTTGGGAGTGAAAAGGTTATGCAATATTTTAATTTATTTTATTTTATGGTACAAGTGGTTTTAGGAGAGATAAGGAAGTTGTGCAATTAAAGGCCTTGGTGATGATTATTGAAAAGTGGAGTAATGTTGATTATTTTGTGATCTACTAAACCTTGTGAAGATTGGCAAAAGAATTTTGTGATTGTGGAAGATTTACAAAGAGGTTTTTTCATATTCATAAAAGGTATGGGCACATTCTCCTATCGATTGTTTATGGTGGTTGATTTCTGAAATATCATTAGAGGGAAACAATTTTTTTGTGGTTTCCTTTTCGAAAGTGGTTGGTTGAATACATCAAGGTTTTCTAAATTGAGAGTTGTGTTTAAACCTTGTGTTATACGCATTGTTATTGAAGCCCATTGGTTGTGAAAGAACTTGATTTAGAAAATAACATGAGTATTATTGTTATGTGAGATTTGTGGTTGAGCATTGTTGGAAACATTTGAGTTGGTTGATACATACTTGGACTAGGATTGTGTGAGAAAGAGTTGTTCCTTGTGATGATTGGTTGAGTTGAGTTGATTGAGCCTAGTCAAGTGATGTGTGAAGTGATTGTTCAAGTCCTATGAAACAAACTATTCCATTATTCTGATTTGAGTTGAGAGTAATATTAGAACATATTGAGTCTCTAACAATTCTCTTTATGCTTCTATGAGATTGACTTGAGTTGAGTTGAGATTGATTTGAGTTGATTTGAGTTGAGATTGAGATTAGAACATATTGAGTCTCTAAAAATTCTCTTTATGCTTCTATGAGATTGACTTGAGTTGAGTTGAGATTGATTTGAGTTGATTTGAGTTGAGATTGAGATTAGAACATATTGAGTCTCTAAAAATTCTCTTTATGCTTCTATGAGTTGATTTGAGTTGAGTTGAGTTGATATTGAGATTAGAACATATTGAGTCTCTAAAAATTATCTTTATGCTTCTATGAGTTGAGTTGAGTTGAGATCATTGTGGATCATTATTGTCATCCATTGAAGAGTACATTGCCATTCATTGTTGAGTTCATATTTGAGCTTTCCTTGATAGATTTGTGGATGATATTTGAGTGCTACTTGAGCATGATTTATTGAGCCTTTGAGAAGGCCTTTGGGACATATTTGAGGACAATGTTGGGACATATTTGAGGATAGTTTTTGGACAAGTTCTTGGTGAGCTTGCTAGAGCAGATTTGGAAAATTTCTTGGTGAGCTTGCTAGAGCAAATTTGGGAAAGTTCTTGGTGAGCTTACTAGCACATATTTGACAAGTTCTATGTGAGCTTGTTAAGCAGGTTTTGTGTGAGCCTATTGAGCAGGTTCTTAGTGAGCCTATTTACAGAGCTTTGGAGGTGATAGAGTATAGAGGATAGAGTCTCAGTGGATAGAGATCTAGTAGCCAACACAGTTGAAGATAAATATGAGTGAGGAGTCTTCAAGTGGAGAGAGGTCCACCAGTCAGTGTAGCAGAGAGACAGAGTCTTCTAGAATATCACATAGCTAGAGTAGAATGGGAAAGAGTTCTCCTATGGAAGAGATCCATGAACTTGATATTAGGGGATCAACATCTCCTTTGGACAGAGATCCATAAACATTGTAATTGGGAGTTATTCCCAAAGAGATTGATTGAGAAAGTTTTAGTAAAATATTTTCTTCGTGGAGTACCTCACATTAGGGGAACCACATTAAATATTGTGTCTCAATTATGTGTGGTGACTTGTGCTCTTGCTTACTACTGCTATCTGAGTTATTAATGCACACTATTATATTTGGTTATTGCAATTAAGGAAATTAATTGATATTGGTTTGGAAAGAAAGTAAAAAGTGGTCTTATATTGTTCACCCCACCCTCTTAGTATAAGCTTGTGTTATTTAATTGGTGTCAGAGCAGGTTCCTTAGAAAAGGCTAACAGCTTGAGGGTAGATTCTACAAGAACACAGATGGCTTCACAGAATGGATTATCTACAAATAAGGCTCCATTATTTGATGGTAACAATTATGCTTTCTAGAGCATGAGGATGAATAACTACTTGATATCACAAGGATATGAGGTATGGAAAATGGTTGAAAAAGAGTATAGGGTTGAAGGTGATCCCGAGGAAGATAAGACTACCAGGAAATTGGTTGAGATAAATGCAATATCAATGAATTGTATTTTGAGTGGGCTACGTGAGACACATTTTGCAAAGGTCATGGTATGTACTTAAGCTAATGAGATGTGAACCAAGTTGAGGAATACTTATCAAGGAGATTCCAATGTAAATTTGGCAAATAAATCTTACTACATTGTAGAAGCAAGTGATAATTCATATTACAGTGATAAAGATTAGTTAGATGAAGAAGAATGCACATTCTTTGGAATAAGTGAAGAAAAAAAAGAACACCTATTCCTAGGTATAGAAGTTAAATAAGAGGATGTGCCTATTTAAGAAAGACATGAAGAGTTTGCCATAGCCATTGAGCAAGCAGATAGGTACAAGAAAGGTCTCAGGATACTAAAATGCTTCATATGTGGAGATTTTGGGCATATAGATGATGATTGCACATACTACAAAAATTACAACAAGGAAAGTGTATTTGAAAAAGAAATCAACAGTTCTAGTGACAATTTTAGCAGCAGTGAAAAAAAAGAAGTCTCATTTTTGGTAATAGAAAAGGAAGAGGATGAGCCAAGTAAAAAAAATTAAAAATCAAAAGGTTAAAAGAAGAATACAGGAATCTTGAAAATAAGATTCAAACAAATGTCAAAATCAGAGAAGAACTACTTCAAACAATTAGTAATCTCAGATAAGAGCTTCAAAATGCAAAAAGGATAGAAGAGAGGATGAATGAAGAAATAAGTAACAATGAAAAAACATGATACATTATATGAAAATATTCAAAAAGAAGTGGAAACTTATTTTAAGGCTGTATCTTACTTCCAAGAAAAGTCACACTCAAAAGGAAAGGAAGTTCTAAAATATGAAAGCAAGGAAGCACCTAAGATTTATGAGGAAAGTTCTAAAGTTCCTATGGCTCCAAATATTCAGTTTGGTTCTTGTTTTTATATAGGTGAATCAAGTTCAAAAGGAAAATAAATTCTTGAAGAGAAAGGCAAGGAAGAGGTTTTAGATGCTACAAAGAAGGTTCAAGAATGCAATGCACAAGTTGAAGATGATCATAAGGATAATGGTCAAGAAAGGTATGAGGAACCAAGGCATGAACAAAGGGCTTTTAAAGGATATTGTTTTTTTTGTAATGGATTTCGACATAGGGATATACATTGCAAGATCCATGGATAAAAGAAGTTTGATTTTTCTAGAAGAAACTTCAATGGAATAAGGTATGGTTTTCAAGGACATTGCTTCTCATGCAATAGGATTGGTCATAGAGATTTTCAGTGTAAAGGAAATGAGCAACATGGTTTTGGTTTTAGAGCTACATAATTTAGAAGTCATGGTTATAATGGTCATGAAAATAAAGCTTCACAATACAGGGTTCAGGAAATGAATGAATATGGAAATTACTTCAAGAAAGAATTCAAGACATTGGCACCATCCAAAGCTACAATATCAAGTGTTTTAATTGCAATAACTTTGGGCATATTGCAAGATGGTGTGGGACTCAATTCCAAATAGGTTCAAGGCAAGAAGGTCAAATAGGTTCAAGACAATAATATCAAGTAATTCATCAAGATAAGGATATCATAAAAACATGAAAGAAATTTTATAGAGAAAAGAATTAATGTAAGACGGGATTAAAGGTATTCCCACCCCAAAATTAATCACCTTAAAAGAGAAGATGGTGAGGGGGATATGCTTAAGAGTCATATCTTTTAGCCCCATAGGTGTCCCTTTTGCCATTGATATCAAAGGGGGAGATATTTGAGTAAGGGGGAGAGATTTGAGTTAGGGGGAGAAGCCTCCAAAGAGATCATTGAGTTAGGGGGAGCAGCCTCCATAGAGAGTATTGAGTCAGGAGGAGCAACTTTGATTCTTAGAGATGGTTTTTGCAGTGATTGTGGTGTTTGCATTAGAGGTGTTGACATCAATGACAAAGAGGGATATTGTTAGATATTTGAGGTAATTTGAGGCATTTTATGTTGTCATTGATGTCACATGGATCACATTTGGTTTTGGTGGTCAAAATATTTCATAAATAAGCATTTATGATATTTTGGAAAGCATGGCTATTTATAGGGTTTTTATGAAAACCAAGGCAAGAAAAATAAAAGGTTTTATTTAAAACCATAGTGGGCTTATGTGGAAAGGGCTTTTCTTAAAAGCCAAGGTGGAATTTTGTTTCATAGAAAAAGGACCTCCGGTGATGAAGATATTAAAGTTTAAAGTTTAAGTTTAAATTAATGGAGGACTAGCCTATGTGTAATTAATGGATGTTGGCATATATATATATATATATATATATATATATATATATATATATATATATATGTGTGTGTGTGTGTGTGTGTGTGTGTGTGTGTGTGTGTGTGTAAAGGTTTCAATTTATTTTGAAAAAGGGGCATATTATATATCATCGGAAAGCTTATTTCGAGGGCTATTTGACTAACTTATTTAGAAGGAGAAATAAGGTGTGTGTAAAGATATATTCCTGATTTTGCAAAGGGGTTCCAAAAGTGAAGTTTGCCTTGTTTTTTTTTCCAAGAGGATTAATTCTTTCATGAGGTGACAAGGTATGCAATATTGTGATTTATTTCATTTTATGGTATAAGTGGTTTTGGGAGTGAAAAGGTTATGCAATGTTTTGATTTATTTTATTTTATGGTGCAAGTGGTTTTAGGAGAGATAAGGAAGTTGTGCAATTAAAGGCCTTGGTGATGATTATTGAAAAGTGGAGTAATGTTGATTATTTTGTGATCTACTAACCCTTGTGAAGATTGGCAAAAGGATTTTGTGATTGTGGCATATTTACAAAGAGGATTTTTCATATTCATAAAAGTTATGGGCACATTCTACTATTGATTGTTTATGGTGGTTGATTTTTGAAATATCATTGGAGGGAAACAAATTGTTTGTGGTTTCCTTTTCGAAAGTGGTTGGTTGAATACATAAAGGTTTTTTGAATTGAGAGTTGTGTTTAAACCTTGTGTTATAAGCATTGTTATTGAAGCCCATTGGTTGTAAAAGAACTTGAGTTAGAAAAGAACATGAGTATCATTATTATGTGATATTTGTGGTTGAGCATTGTTGGAAATATTTGAGTTGGTTGATACATACTTGGACTAGGGTTGTGTGAGAAAGAGTTGTTCCTTGTGATGATTGGTTGAGTTGAGTTGATTGAGCCTAGTCAAGTGATGTGTGAAGTGATTGTTCAAGTCCTATAAAACAAACTATTCCATTATTCTGATTTGAGTTGAGAGTAATATTAGAACATATTGATTCTCTAACAATTCTCTTTATGCTTCTATGAGATTGACTTGAGTTGAGTTGATATTGATTTGAGTTGAGTTGATTTGAGATTGATATTAGAACATATTGAGTCTCTAACAATTCTCTTTATGCTTATATGAGTTGATTTGATTTGATTTGAGTTGAGATTGAGATTAGAACATATTGAGTCTCTAAAAAATTATCTTTATGCTTCTATGAGTTTAGTTGAGTTGAGATCATTGTGGATCATTGTTGTCATCCATTGAAGAGTACATTTCCATTCATTGTTGAGTTCATATTTGAGCTTTGCCTTGATAGATTTGTGGATGATATTTGAGTGCTACTTGAGCATGATTGATTGAGCCTTTGATAAGGCCTTTGGGATAGATTTGAGGATAGTGTTGGGATATATTTGAGAATAGTGTTTGGACAAGTTCTTGGTGAGCTTACTAGAGCATATATGGGAAAGTTCTTGGTGAGCTTGCTAGAGCGGATTTGAGAAAGTTCTTGGTGAGCTTGCTAGCATAGATTTAACAAGTTCTGTGTGAGCTTGTTAAGCAGGTTCTATGTGAGCCTATTGAGTAGGTTCTTAGTGAGCCTAATGACAGAGCTTTGGAGGTGATAGAGTATAGAGGACAGAGTATTAATAGATAGAGATCCAGTAGCCAGCACAGTTGAAGATAAATATGAGTGAGGAGTCTTCAAGTGGAGAGAGGTCCACTAGTAAGTGCAGTAGAGAGACAAAGTATTTTATGAGATCACATAGCCAGAGCATAAGGGGAAAGAGTTCTCTCGTGGAAGAGATCCATGAACTTGAGATTAGGGGATCAACATCTCCTTTGGACATAGATCCATAAACATTGTAATTGGGAGTGATTCCCAAAGAGATTGATTGAAAAAGTTTTAGTAAAATATTTTCTTTGTGGAGTACCTCACATTGTGGGAACCACATTAAATCTTATGTCTCAATTGTGTGTGGTGACTTGTGCTCTTGCTTACTATTGCTATCTGAGTTATTAATGCACACTGCTATATTTGGTTATTGCAATTAAGGACATTAATTGATATTGGTTTGGAAAGAAAGTAAAAAGTGGTCTTATACTGTTCACCCTCCCCTCTCAGTATAAGCTTGTGTTCTTCAGTCTTAAGTGGTGTACTTCACAACCTTTGAAGAAATTGGTATTATTTTGTTGGATTTTAATTTAAATTTATGAAATTAGTTGCTCCTAACTTGTTTGTCCATATTAATAAATGGAAACTTTAAAAGGAAAAATTCACACACAACACATTTCATTCAAAATAGTAGTGGTTGGATTTCATCACCAATAATTGCTTGATATTTGGTGACAGTGGCATTCATATCCATCCACCAATATCTACCCATAGAAACCATAGGATACCCTCGAGCAAACTTGTTGGATTTCATCACCAACAAGAATATCATTGCCCTATATTTGCCATATTTTTTAAATTTATTTCATTAAGCAATATTAGAACATAAAAACACACAAGAATGACACCTAAAATGAATACACATTAAAAATAAGATAATCAATGAAAAATTTAAGCCACACTGGTTGAAACATAGCATTGGTTGTTTGTTTCCTTTTTGGCTCCCTAAAGATTTTAGTTTTGTGTTATATTTGGTAGTTTAATATATATTTTGATTTACTTGATTATGGTATTAACTAGAAGCAAAAAAAAAAAGCTATAAGTCAAGATAGCTTAATAGAACCTTCATACACCTTCCCTACCACTTATATGGTAGAATTCCTAAATGTGACATAGGCATATTTGTCTGTAGGTCTCTCACATTCCTTACCATACATAATATTCCATATGGCCATACCCCAAGAGGAGTAAACCTCCCCTACCATTAAAAATCACATTACCCATATAGACATGGCAAGAGTAGAATATTTCATGAAATATTCTAGTTATGTGTTAGAGTCCATTCTCAATTCCCCTAGACAAGATTATACTTTACAGCAAGAGCCTGTTTATTCGTAGCCCCCATCCACCTTTACCCAGGTGTATACTAACCATATTTTTGAGGCATTAGTTGCACCTTATTCCCATATGTCCATTCCCCAACCTTCATGTGATCCTAGCACCTCATATACCTCCACTTACACCAATACATTTTATGAAGCACACATCAATGATGCTTTACAAGTTTCAACCTCACAAGTTGCCATACCTAGTGTAACTTATACCCAAGCCACATATTCCATACCATCTACCTCCATACCCTTAGACTTTGATAGAGATATTTGTGAGGTATGGTAACACCTAAAAAAATTTCTTAGATGATGTTAAATTCTCAATAGCAAGTATAGGCAGACCCTAAGCCCTTACGTAACTCTACTTAGAATTTCCTTGTCAAGCAGGGTCCATCATGGGCACTGTAGTATTCTATGGCTTCTATCCCTGTTATCCCATCAAGCCATACCATCATCCATCCTATTCCTATTGGCAAACCTAGCCATAACATTCATCCATCAACATCATTTCATAATTCATCATATTTTCATCAGCAATCTCCCATTCATCAATTTCCATCAAATTCACCTAGCCACCATTATCAATCTCATCATCACTTAGTCACCCCATAAAATTTATCCATACTACCACAAAATCATCAGGTAATTTAGGGCTTCCAAATTCTTGAGGAAGACCCTCAAATTAAGGCCATGCAGAAACAAATAGATCAATTGATTTAATTTACCCTTAGTTTTTCAAACCATAAACCAACCTTAGACTAATTGATCAATCAACCAATTCATCCTTCGGTACCATCACTGCCATATATGGTAGAATTTACGATACCTAAGTTTGAAAAATTTAAGGGAATTAAGGATCCCAAAGAACATGTGAGCACATTTTTTCATGCCTACTTTATAATTAAAAATGACAATGCTCTCATGCTTCAAAATTTTCCTCAAACATTAGGAGGGGATGCCATAGAATGGTACAATCAATTGCCAAGCCATAGTATCTATACTTTTGAGAAAGTAAAAATAAATCAATTGATCATTTCATCCTAAATGTTAAAAAAAAATCTCATTGTTTGATGTATATGCTTTAAGGCAGCATGATGATGAATCTATCTATAATTTTAGGAACCATTGGAGGGTTGTCATCACTAAATTTCCATTCAACCTACCAATAGATGATCTAATTAAAATATTCACCAAGATTTTCTTAAAACCTATCTCTTGTATGCTTCAACTATGAACTTATCAATCATTTGAATAAGCTTTAGCTTAGGCTAGTGTCATTGAGGAAATCAAAATCCAAGAAGGTATATTAAAGCCTAAAAATAAAGAATGGTAAAATAAGGGCCAATACAAAATCAACTATTCTAGCCAACAAAAATTAACATAGGCTACCCCAACCAATCAATCCAATAAATGTAATAAAGTTGTCATGATCCAGGTGGTAATGGCTCAACAACAACAACCTGTGCAACAAACACCACAACAAATTTCATATAACATGGTCCCCTCAACAACACAAGCTCCAAAAGTGCTAAAAACAATGTCATCTATGGAAAATCATCCTCGATGATAATCTATCTGACAAAATCACCAATACATCTCATTAGTTGAGTCATATGATTCCATTTTCTAAAGTTTATATGACACAATAAAGCTTGCTCTACCCAAAATTATATTGGATGATACCTCCAGATGTAGTAAACACTATTGAGAGCATCTATTTTGTCCTTATCATAGATAAAATAAGCATGATATTAACAATTTCCATGTATTTAAGGACATAGTGCAAGACATCATTGACTTGGGGGCGATCAAGCTTGATAATCCGCTCACTCAACAAAACCAAAACCTTGGTATATTTAAACGCCACTTCCTCATCACGAGGAGGTGCAACCAAATATAGGGGGACTAACACCAAAAATCACGGTTATGCGTAAGGGGTTGGTCCCAAAATATATTTATAAAAATTTGGCGAATCGGTTTCAAAATCCAGGTGAATAGTTTCAAAACACATGTAGAAGGTTCACTATTATTAGGGGCAATGTTGAAAATTTAAACTTAAAATGGTCAAATTATTATAAAATTGGGGCGAATCGACCCTAAAATAAAATTGTACCTAGAAATTTTTGGCTAATGGACCCTGGTCAAGGGTCCCAAATATTAGCCAATTCCAAATTTTGAAAATCCTAATTTTAGCCAATTTTGCAAAAATAACCACTATGCATAACCCTACCAAAAATCCTCCTAATCAAGTCAACCACATTCAACAATACCAAGGATTTGTAGGGGCCATTCATGTGGTCACTAGAGGTCAAAGGAACAACCAACAAAGGCAACCACCTCAAGCAAGTGTGTCACAACCTTCTACATTGCCACCCATCCAAGTTTCCCCCAATACTTCATCACCCATCCATATCCCTAGTCAATCAAATCCTCTAAACCCACCCATAAATCATCCACCTCGACTAGTCATCTCATTGAGTAGTCGACTAACTACAAGTCTAAAAATAACTTCTGCTAAATTGTCAATTGTTGGAAATTTGAGTTAATTTGAGGCATTTTATGTTGTCATTGATGTCACATGGATCATTGATGTCACATGGATCATTGATGTCACATTGAGTTTTGGTGGAAAAATCACTTCATAGATAATCATCTATGATATTTCGGAGAGCATGGATATATACAAGATTTTTATGAAAACCAAGACAGGCAAAATAAAAGATTTTATTTAAAACCATGGTGGGCTTATGTGGAAAGGTCTTTTATTAAAAGCCAAGGTGGAATTTTTTTTCATCGAAAAAGGACCTCCGGTGATGAAGATATTAAAGTTTAAAGTTTAAGTTTAAATTAATGGAGGGCCGACCTATGTGCAATTAATGGAGGTTGGCATATATATATATATATATATATATGTAAAGGTTTCAATTTATTTTGGAAAGGGGGCATATTATATATCGTCGAAAAGATTATTTCAAGGGCTATTTTAATAACTTATTTAGAAGGAGAAATAAGGTGTGTGTAAAGAGATATTTATGATTTTGCAAAGGGGTTCCAAAAGTGAAGTTTACCTTGTTCTTTTTTTCAAGAGGATTAATTCTTTCATGAGGTGACAAGGTATGCAATATTGTGATTTATTTTATTTTATGGTATAAGTGGTTTTGGGAGTGAAAATTTTATGCAATATTTTGATTTATTTTATTTTATGGTAAAAGTGGTTTTAGGAAAGATAAGGAAGTTGTGCAATTAAAGGCCTTGGTGATGATTATTGAAAAGTGGAGTAATATTTATTATTTTGTGATATACTAACCCTTGTGAAGATTGGCAAAAGAATTTTGTGATTGTGGCAAATTTACAAAGAGGTTTTTTCATCTTCATAAAAGGTATGGGAACATTCTTCTATTGATTGTTTATGGTGGTTGATTTCTAAAATATCATTGGAGGAAAAAAGATTGTTTGTGGTTTCCTTTTCGAAAGTGGTTGATTGAATGCTTCAAGGTTTTATAAGTTGAGAGTTGTGTTTAAAATTTGTTGTATAAGCATAGTTTTTGAAGCCCATTGGTTGTGAAAGAACTTGAGTTAGAAAAAAACATGAGTATCATTGTTATGTGAGAGTTGTGGTTGAGCAGTGTTGGAAACATTTGAGTTGGTTGATACATACTTGGACTAGGGTTGTGTGAGAGAGAGTTATCCCTTGTGATGATTGGTTGAGTTGAGGTTGATTTGAGTTGAGAGTGATATTAGAACATATTGAGTCTCTAACAATTCTCTTTATGCTTCTATGAATTTATTTGAGTTGAGTTGAGATTGATTTGGGTTGAGAGTGAATTTAAAACATATTGAGTCTCTAACAATTCTCTTTATGCTTCTATGAGTTGAGTTGAGATTGATTTGGGTTAAGAGTGAGATTAGAACATATTGAGTCTCCAACAATTCTCTTTATGCTTCTATGAAGTTAATTTGAGTTGAGATTGCCATTCATTGTTGAGTTCATTTTGAGTACTACTTGAGCATGATTGATTGAGCCTTTGAGAAGGCCTTTGGGACATATTTGAGGACAGTGTTTGGACAAGTTCTTAGTGAGCTTGTTGGAGCAGATTTGGGCAAGTTCTTGGTGAGCTTGCTAGAGTAGATTTGGGCAAGTTCTTGGTGAGCTTGCTAGAGAATATTTGGGCAAGTTCTTGGTGAGCTTGCTAGAGTAGATTTGGGTAAGTTCTTAGTCAGCTTACTAGAGCAAATTTGGGCAAGTTCTTGGTGAGATTTCTAGTGCATATTTGACAAGTTCTGTGTGAGCTTGTTAAGCAGGTTCTATGTGAGCCTATTGACTAGGTTCTTAGTGAGCCTATTGATAGAGCTTTAGAGGTGACAGATTATAGAGGACAGAGTCTCAATGGATAGATATCCAACAGCTAGAATAGTTGAAGACAGATCTGATTGAGGAGTCTACAAGTGGAGAGAGGTCCACCAGTCAGTGCAGTAGAGAGACAGAGTCTTCTAGAAGATCACATAGCTAGAGTAGAAGGGGAAAGAGTTCTCCTATGGAAGAGATACATGAACTTGAGATTAGGGTATCAACATATCCTTTGGACATAGATCCATAAACATTGTAATTGGGAGTGATTCCCAAAGAGATTGATTGAGAAATTTTTAGTAAAATATTTTCTTCGTGGAGTACCTCACATTGGGGGAACCACGTTAAATCTTGTGTCTCAATTGTGTGTGGTGACTTGTGCTCTTGCTTACTACTGCTATTTGAGTTATTAATACACACTAATATATTTGGTTATTGCAATTAAGGACATTAATTTATATTGGTTTTGAAATAAATTAAAAAGTGGTCTTATACCGTTCACCCCCCCTCTCAGTATAAGCTTGTGTTCTTCATCAATTTATGAGTTAATACAATAATCTCCTCCACATTGTGAGGCATTAATGGATATTTTAAAATCCATTGAATTGTAATTGCAATATCCTAATGCCTTCAATAAATTTATGGGGAGCATATGAACATGCATGGAGCCTTCCATAACATTATATGACTTTGATATTAAGCCAATATCATCAGAATCCGTAGACCCTCCATTACATATCATGGCTCTAATTGACAAGAAGCATTTTAAAAGAGTCCTAATTGATACCAGTTCCTCTATCAAAATTATCACCACATCCACTCTTCATTATTTGAACCTTCCTCCATCTCACATCACCAATTCATAATTCATCCTCAAAGCATTTAACGACGGTTTGTGTTCCATAGTTGGCAATGTTGGTTTGCCCATCGAAGTCAGGGTCAAAATATTACATACCATTTTTCACATCTTGGAAGTATCCATGGTGTATAATGTACTCCTTAGAATACCTTGGATGAGGGAAATGAGATGTGTCCCTTCAATACTATATCAATGTTTGAAATATGGTCATGAGAGACAAGTACATCGCATATCGATGGACGTCGAGTTGTCTAAGTATTGTAATTTCATTTCAAATACTTATGAGTCCATGCTTCCTTCTACACATATTTTCCTATTGCCATCATCCAATCCATCCACCATTTCACCAATCTCTTCATTAAAGGATCCCATTATTGAGGAGATCCCTATCACCAACCCTCATCAAACTTCTACACCCCCATCATATTCATCATTGACTACATGCACATGTGGTCATAGTTAGTCCATATCATCAACATAATTGCCATACACATTATCACTATCCACTTAGAAGCCTTCCCAAAATAATCCACATCATCGCCATCTATTCTGCAACCTTCCCAAACAAATCCATCGCCATAACCTAATGTTTTACAAGTCAAATTGACAGATTGTGAGATATCTTCATTTCCACCATTTCATGATCCCTCATCTAACCATAGTCCTCCCATGTCATCCCAAGTTGAGATCCACCTCACTAATATTGGTATTTGTGAATACGTGGTCCAAGACATCACCATCATGCCTCTCACCATCCCTAGTGCTAAGGATTTTAGTTACCCATGTGATCCACCTTTAACAATAGGAGTAGTCTATAATATGGGTTCAGCTCCAAATAATATAAATTTTGTAGATGGGGGGGTTGAATCTTCATCAAGTCCATCTACCATAGAAGAACCCAAAGAACTAGTTCTTGCCAACATTCCAAACATGATGGTATTTCCATATCGATATTTCCACATAGTCAATTGGCAAGGCCATGGCCTAGGATTTCATGAACAAGGAATACATCAACCTATCGATGTTCCATATCAAGAGGTGCACGATCGTTCAGGTCTAGGTTACCACCCAATTTCCACCACCTCTTCTCTTGAACAATAATTACAAAGGCTTAACCTCAATTCAGGAGAAGAAGCCCTCCATATTGATAATTTTGATGTGGAAATATATGAAGAATTCTAGCTTATGTCAATAAATTTGGATGAATATGAAGAAGAATCAGAGCCCATTATTCCCCATTCCAAACAAGATGAGTTTTATCTCAACATGTTCCCCATCCATGAGCCCATTTTTTGCTTGCTTCTTCCACAAGAGCGAGCCGTCCCTATCAGTGAACCACCTTGTACATATGCCAAACTTGTAACATATGTACATAACACAAAAATAGTGGTTTTCACCACTACCAAAAAAAATAAAAAATCAACTAAAACATTTTATTTCCTCGTATTTCATATGTACATATCATTTAGACAAATGTATTTATTTGTGTTGCTTACTGCTATTCAGGTTAACCAAACCCCTAAACATCGATTCTTAAGTTCCTTCCATCCACTCTTATTTGCCTTGTCCATACGTCAACATGAATCCTATTTATTTATTCACCCCACTCCGTAATCCATATGATCTGACTAAGCCAATTCCAATTGACATAAATCTCATTGATATGGACCATATTTCATTGCCTCCATCCTTTGCTGAATTTGTCTTGTCTAAGGAATTATTAAGGGCTTTTGCCAACTACATTCCTCCATCCCCTCTACCTTTTATGCATGATTTGATTTCTATATATGTATATATACATGGCTAATACACAAAAACATTTGCATACACTTCATTCATAACATTGTATTTCACTGGCATCTACATTCCACAAACAATGCATTCGCTCACATTTCATATTGCATTTCACAAAATTGCATGTCATACATTGCATTCACATTAGCATTTCATATTCTATATTTAGGGATCATTTATCCAAGTTTAGGGTCTTCATTGGTCAAATAAAATCATGTTTTCTTAATCGAGGGCACCCTCATAATAGCATCCATACAATTCCACTAAGTCCAATTGCCATTAGCACAAACCACAAGTTCACAAGTCCTAGGTGTTTTCGGTCACTCAACCACTCTTAGTATTTTAAGCAACCTCCAAAATACTTGTCAAGTTATTTTTAGGACTATTTCACATATACACTAATAAAATCTTGAGTTTTAGAAATTGAATCCAAAACATTCTTGAACCAAACATAAATTTCACATCTTAAAAACATCTTGTGTAAAAGAGGGATAAGACCATACTTGGTATGAACCTTGAAGTGAAAAGGATCATCCTTGCTAGTCCCATAATGCAACATAGTCCATAAAAATAGTGGTTCTCACCACTATCACAATTCCAAAAATAAAAGAAATATTAGGGATAAATCCCTAACAAAAACTCTAAATCTTTTACATCACACACCACTGATCAATTGGGTTGTAAGGATCATACTACATTTCTAGTCAGACGATTAGGTAGTCATCCCCAAAACTTAAGAGATCAACAAAAAAAGTCATGGACTATGGAGTTAGACTCCACCAGAGCTATAGATTCTTGATTGGCAGTGGAGTATGATCATGCATGGTGACATATCTATTTTAAAGGAGACCTCTGACCACTCATACATATGAGCTAGCTTCTTGGTTTCATCCATAATAGGTTTTACCCAATTTACTCAAGATGAGTTAATGAAATCATTTGCACACACACTCATTCTTGATTATCTCAAGTCATTACCATGCTCTTGATTTAGTAAATGAATTCACTTCACACACATTTGGTCCTAGAGGGATTATACAGTTTTAGTGAGTTTGTTTGATGCCGCTAGGATGTCTGAGTCTCTACAAAATAGGCAGTTTTCCATATGAAATTCCATGTCTTCTTCCATATCAAAATACATATATTCTTCCATATCAACATCCATATCTTCTTCCATGTCAACATACATGTCATGGAAAAAGCCATTCCTTCCATACGCCACCAAATTTGGTGCCCCTGATTAAACAACAATGCTAGAAAAAGGTCAACCAAAGATCTAAACTAAAAATTATCATTAGCACATGTCATATTGCATTAATCATCCATACGCACCATCTTGCATTAATAATCCATATATTATATCTTGCATTAATCATCCATAACATATCATATGCATTCATCATCAATAGAAAATATGCATAACACAAAAGCATTCACAAACACATACAACATAAAAGGTAAAAGCCATGTATATATATATATATATATCACATGTACAATGAGTACCCAAAGGGTACATACAATAGAGCACCGAGGCTCATATACAAAAAGTGTATCTAAGCATTAGCTAATACCTATGAGTGGACCCCTATGATCTACTAGGAGCCCTAGACCTAGAACTTTGCCTAGACTTAGTTGGACCAGTCGAATGCATCATAGAGAAATATGGAAGATCTCACAATATGATATGATTAGCCATACATAAATCCTCCAAGGAGTGCACATATACCTCACTCACCTGAAGTCAACGCAAGTCCAGCCTGTTAGCATATAACATAGTATTACATCAAGTAAAATAGCACCTATGCGCTCTCTAATTTGGGTGGGTAGTTATGCAACTTATTTTGGTGGTTCGTCAACTAATTTTGAACCACCTTCCAATGTATTTAATCTCAATCTCAATACAATGTGAATATTGCTTTGATTTCTTTATGGTATTAGAGCATATCAAATCTGGCGAGATAGGGTGCAAGGCAACTAGAGGTAGAGCACAATGTGAGGCGACTAGAGATAGCCCCGAGCATGAGGCCCAAGACCAAAATTGACAGACTAGACTGATGCAGCCCAAATATTATCAACACAAGACTGACATAACCCAATCAACTCAGATAAAGGGTTACAGGGCTATATGTAGCTCGATGATGTTGACATGGCTAGAAGGCTACACATAGATTGACGACACTGTTGTGGTAGTTCAAATCTAATGACGCTGATGTGGTAGTTCTACATTGGTAGACAGATTACATGGGTAGACCAAAAATGCTGACATGGTAGTTCCAGATTGGCAGTAGATGGGTTACGCGTAAGGTGACGTGGAAATTTCCTATTAGTAGGAGACACATTTTGAGGACTACATGTGAGAGGTGACGTGGAATTTTTTGATTGGCAAAGGTGACATGACACAGTTTTTAGGGACAAAAGCTTGGAAGGTGATTGCTCAAAGGTAGTCACCATAATACTTGTGACTTCCTATTTTTAAAGCATTGGAGATGCATCAATCCGATGCATGTGGGATAATGTCCCATTTAAAAAAAAAAAAAACTTTAATTTTCTATGCAGGATCAATATTAGTGGGCTTTATTTCTACTCACAGCGTCAAGTGGTGTAGTTGGTAACGTCGTTCACTGTTGCGAATGAAGTCCACTGTTTGAATCTTGCCCAGGGGTTCTGAAGCCTTGAATTTTTTTTGTGATGTCTGGTCGCATGTTTGATGCTCCACATTGCCAAGTGATGCCCCGTGCAGGTCGGTGATGGCCCGCGATGACTGGTGATGCCCTGTGATGGCCGGTGATAACCAAAGCAAGGATTTTTTGATGCCCAAAGCAAGAAAAATTGACACCACCATTTTATTTGTCAATATTTGCTATTTTTTGATATTTTTTTGCCTAATTTTTTGCACCCAGGGGTATTTTTTTGTCATAAGAGGGCATTGGAGCAATTTTTTTCCTGTCTTAAGATGACTCACATGCACAATTTTTTGAGGGTTTACATACTACTTTTTAATCCTTTTTTATTTTGCAACACAAAGGGGGGATCTTCAACCTTTCTTTTAGAAAAATTCTAAGACAAAGGGGGGAATAAAAATTGTTATTTTGTGGAAAATTTAGGTATAATGGCCTAGCTAGTATAAATAAAGGGGTACCATTTGGTGTTATAAGGCACCTTCACAATGGCCACTGTTCACAAATATCTCTCAGATTCATAGTTGTTGAAAGGTCCTAATTTTGTTCCATGGAAGACAAATATGAGAGCCATTGTTCAAGTGGAATATTTATGGGATGTAGTGACTGACACTACAAAATGCCCTCAAATAATAGGAACAGATCAAGAAGCTTTTGATAAGAAGGAAAAAAGAGATCTCATGTTTATCCTGCTTGCTACTACAAATGAGGTCCAACCTCATATATGTGATTCCAAAACTAGTAAGGAATATTGGGATGCATTGATTAATGTATATGAAGGTAAGAATCAATCCACTATTCTACACCTTCAAAATCAACTACATACTCTTAGTATGAAATCTGGGGAGACAGTTGATCTATTCCTTTACAGAGTGGTAGAATTGAAATACAAATTAAATGATATGGGAAATACAGTGGATGATCCTCTCTTGACCTCTATCATCTTGAGAGCATTGCCAAAGTCCTACAAGATGTTGATCACTTCTCTCAATGTTTCTGGTAGAAAAGTATCTTTTGTGGAGTTGGTGAATTTGATTCAAACTGAGGAGGCAAATAATTTTTAGAAGTATGACATGCTAGATAATTCCCTCTACACCCAAAAAAGAGGTCATAAACAAATTCAAGGTCAGTTTCACAAAGGAGGTTCTTCCTCAAAGGGAAAAGGGAAACAATATCAGTAGAAGGACACACAATATTGTAAGATTTGTGATATGAATAATCATGACACCAATAGGTGTTGGTTTAAGAACAAGCAACATAATGACCAACCTCATAAGAAAAATGGAAAAGAGAAACACAAACCATAGAAACATAATAAGCAACCTAAGGGACATGTTACTTATGCTAAATCCAATTTAGTCTCATATTTTGTAGGGTTCGACTTAGACTTAGATTCTGAAAGAGCACACAAGGTGCTCAGGTCTGCTCCTTACCTAGAATCTTTGCATGGAGCCTCATGATCATCTCAACCAGCTCTTCTCATCACTCACTTTGCTTGAATCTAAGCTATAGTCACATCCCATGCACTAAGCTCCACATGTAGTTGTGCTACAACATCATCATGAGACTAATCCAAAGCCTTCTGATCCACTCACATCTACTCCATCTCGACCCATAGCCTCACCACCTTTGATATATCCTCCATATTATCATCCTCCTCCTCATCCTCATCTTTGACAACCATAAGAGTTTGCTTCCCTGCACCTCTCGACTTCTTCCTCCAACTACTAGCTCGAAGAGGTCCTGGTCACTTTGAAGTCCCATCAAACTCCTCAGCATCATCCTCACCATTAGTCACCATATTAGGTACTCATACTAGTTGGGTACCAAACCATGCCATAAAATCAAGGTTCATCCCTACATTGTCCATATGAGGGACCTCTAGATCCTCATAATCCTCAATAACCTCCCTACATGGATCCACACATGGAAGCCCTACCTCCTATCAGTGCCTCCTATAAATCATAGGTTCATCCAATACTCCCTACGACAAGACAAATAATCACAACACCCATAAGAACTAGAAGTAATTTGACTCACTCTGCATCCTCCTGACTATCCACATCGGATATCTCACCTACTACAACTTCTACCTATCCTTAGTCCACCTGGTCCCCCACCAATACCTCCACATCACTTGGGTGGATGTTAGTCTAGCCCACATATCTTGGTACCACTGGCTTGATTGCATCAGATGACTTGGTTGTACCTCCTCCATCACAACCCATATCCTAGCATAGGGTTGCACCCCATTCCACTCCCTATAGGGTAGAACCTTCAATTGTACCACACTGAAGTGATCCCATCCCCAACATTGGAGAAGAAAGCTACATACCAAGTCCTTCCTCTTTTGCCACATGACCTCATATAACTTCCAGTATATCTGCACCAGAAAAGCAGGTGCCCATGCATATTGATGTGGCATGGTGAGCAAATCACTCACCATGGAACCTATAGCCAGTACTATTGGGGATCACTATGTTCATCAACACGAACATCACCAAAGCTAGGAGGGGCTCCAACTTCTTGGCCATATACATGGTCAAGTATGGAATCCCCCCACACTCCACCTTCACCTCCTCCCACCTATCCCAAAACATCCTGCTCATTTGGAACATCTTATCATGGTCTACCTCCACATTCAACCCCTCCAATAGAACCTTGAGAATGTGATACACATCCTCAAGGTTAATGGTCACCTCCCCAGTGGACAGTTGGAAAGTCCCTCTATCCACATCCCATTTTTTGGCCAAAGCTAAAAGGTACCCCTCATCCGCCCTCACCACATCCATTCAGACCACACACTCTATCCCTACTACCTTCAGAACATTCCAATATGCCTCTAACAAAAATTTTCGCATCCCAAGAACAAGAGGAGAAAATCGACGTCGGGGCTCTAAAATACGCAACTGCAGCAGTCAACACATTTCATTAGTGAAAAAAATAAAAAACAACAAAGTTTTGCACAATATAAAAAGTCTTCAAAAGCATTACCTTGGAAAATCTTACCTCTGCTCCAATTGCAACACTTGTTCCCTCCATTGCCATAGCTTCCATGCCAAAATTCCACCACCTCACTTCACTCCTCACTCCACTCCACTCCTTAGACGCAACTTCTCAAAATTGCAAATGCACAAATGAGCTCCATTTTCCAACCTATAGGCTATTTATAGCAATTACAGGTGCATTGAAGTGCCTTGGGGTATTTCAGATATGCTTAAGCATGCATGGGTGCTTGCAAGAATGTTGAAGCATGCAAGGGCATTTTTTGGCACCATGAAGTGCAACAGAGCATTACTGGACATTAGAAACGCACATGGGCGCTTGATGCATAAAATAAGAAAAGGCAAAATCGATCAAAGTGATAGCTTACCTCCTCCAAATTTTACAAAATTTCACCCACACATTAATCACATCATAAAATTAGATTTTGAGAAAACAAAAATAATTCTGGATACATAATTTTTGTTTGTGATCAAAAGTCATAAGAAGCACAATTCCAATTACAAAACATATAAAACTGGTCTAAATTTTCACAAAATGACTATCTTCATCATTTGCATCTTAATTCCCATTATCCCATCAATTTTTATGAAAATTAGAGTTGATTTAACCCAATAAATTGAATTTTGTGTCCAAAAATACGTAAAATTGACCAACATGCTATGCAATATTCACCAATCAGTTATATTTTTCAAAAATCATCACATTTCTTCCTCATAATTTTAAATTTAACCAGCATCATACTCCATCATCCATTTATTTCCACATGTACCACATTTTAAGTGAATCTTGTATATAGTGGTTTGTTCTATACACTTGGTGATTATAGTGATTTGTGTCTATGCAATTTGGTAATATGAATGAATCACCATAAGAACACTTGGTCATCATCATCATTCCATATATCCTAGTTTAAAAGCACAATCAAATTTGATTCCTCAGATTCCAAGTGAACCTTTGAAAATATTAATCTTTATAAAAAGCTATCATTGATTTCCTAGTTCATGGGGCTTGAAACATGGATAAAATTACATCACATCATTCCCAATTTCCTTGACAGTCATCATAGAAACTAGCTCTAGCTAGGATGATTGGTTCCATTTAAAAGGAATTATCCTATAGTCACTAGCAGGCCCTCCAAAGTTGACTTCTTTTATTTTTGCATCTTCATATTGCATATCAATGAGGCCATAAAAAAAAAATTATTTAACATTATGGAATCACCCCAAATTTGGGGTAACTAAATTTGATTATGATTTTTACACAAAGGGATATATATCACATGATTATGACATTTAAATTTGGCACAAAACCCTTCATATATTGGGGCAAAAATAGATGCAATCATCATCATCATTTCTCCCAAAATCCCTCATCTATTGGGGTAAAAATAGACACATTCATATTTCCCATTCCACAAATCACCCTTCAACCATTGGGGTCAACAATGATCACACATTCCATGATCTCCATTTTCTTATTTGCACAACATTTTGTTCCATTCATTCTTTTTCAATTGGATCATGAGATTCATCTGCAACTCATTCGCAAATTGAGGGGGTAAGCTATGCAATAACTCCAAATTATTTATTCTTTTGCCTTCAATTTTGTCTTCACATTCCAACAAGAGAGAGAAGCTACCTCTATGCCTAGCCTGATCAGGTGTCTTGTATTTTGCACCATATTGTGTATCACACAACATGGTACAAAAAGGGGCATCTATAAACACCAAAATCTAGCCACTTGTCCTCCATCCATGTTTTCTAGCCATTTCCACCACCAGAACATAGTCGCTTGTCCTCCATCCTAGCTTTCTCACCATTTTTACCTATTATTTATATATTTATTATATATATATATATTTAAATAATAATATTTTATATATTATATTTTTTATATATTTAATAAATATATATTTATATAAATAAATTAATCTCAGCCATCCAATTTCATTTAATCTCATCCATCCATTTACCTCAATCCATGCCACACCCTAAATTTAATATCTACCCTTATATATGCTTTAATATCAGCCACACGATTAGTGTCATTGACACCATAGCATGCTCAAGATTAGATTATAAATAAGAGCCATTTTGATGGCTCAACCTCCGAGTTTCCTAAACACCAAGTTTCTAAAGGCCCTAAGTGATTGATTTAATTGAGTTCCTTGAGGTTCCTCAAGATTTCAAAGTTCCTTAGAGTTCCAACCCAACCTTTGTGCCCTAACCTCACTCCATCCATCATATCCCTAGTTCCCTCGCTCACCACCATCACCATTGCATCCCTCACCCTTATATGATCTACTTCTATAGATCTGATCTAACTTACCAAGTACCTAGCTACTCTTTGCCATAATCCCAAGCATCTTGCTACTCTCCACCATAGTCTCAAGTACCCTACTACTCTCTATCATAGTTTTAAGGACCTTGCTACTCTCCACCATAAACTTGAGTGCCCTACTTCTCTTCGTCATCTTATCGAGCACTCCATTGCTCTTTGTAGACCTCTTGAGTGCTTGAATGCATTTCAAAACCCTATTATGATGACAAGTGATATCCTTAAGTGTCACTAGGGCACACCATCACCATAAACCTATAATAGATCCAACCATCAATAGAAAACAAGCAAGGAGCAAGGTAAAACTATTTTGTTTTATCATATTTCATATTGTTTAATTATGTTCACATTTATATTGTTATAGCTAGGGTTTTAGTTGTGATTTCTGAGGGCTCACATAGTGGAGATCTCATTATTGTTACTAACTCTCTAGTGTCTCTTTGTGTGTATATTAGGCAGTATATCAAAAGTATTGAACAACTGATTAAGCTGGAGTGGCTCAACATCAGATACGCAGAAGCCCACTCACACCTGTTGGGAGCAAAGATGTAATTGAAGACACCACCATTTGTTGTGGCTAGGGTTTTTGAGAACCCTAGAAATATTTGTTTATCAAAGAGGATTCTTAAATCTATTATTGTAACAACAGAGTTTTTAGGCTCCCCCTCGTTAATATAAATCTTATTTGTTGTGCAATATCTAGTTTATTTGAATTCTATTTTATTTAGCATTGTTTGGTGTCACATTTTTAGCTCTACAAAAAGCATTAGATTAGATTTTATTTTGTGAGGATGCATTTAATCTATTTTCCTTTCTAGCCACTTAATTCTATTACATTATATTTCATTTGAAAACACATCTTAAGCTAGATTTATTTTGGAAAGGTATTTAGAGTAGTTTTGCTTCTAAAATTGTTAGCGTAAAACACAAATTCACACACTCACGTGGCATTCACAGTGGTAATATTGACCTTCACAACCTATCCCACTCAAGTCTAGTGATGTTGGAATTCATCTCCTTCCACCAGCTTGTCCCCTTATAGTCACCATAGTAGCCCCATAGGAGTGGTTGATCGACCTTCATCATCGAGAGATCCCCTAATTTTGAGTGTTGGTTTTCCAAAACTAATCACTAGAAGGTACCTTTAGAGTAGGTATTTTTAGAAAGCCCCTTTACCACTGGGATTTTAAAAATAATTAGTGGACATAACTAATTGTTATTGTGCATGCCTTAAACATGAGGGTTAAGTGATCACCCAATTGGGCTAGTTTTAGCACATTGATAGCATGGCCTCTCTTTGTGAGAGGATTTTTGACTCATTAGAGAATTTTGGGTCTCCCCCTTTTAGATGTCATTTTATTGTGCCTTATTCCATTTAGGTTGTCCTTCACCCATTGGACATAGTTCTATTATGCACACCTTTGGGTATTGTAGGGGGTTCTATACTATAACATACCTGTTTGTTGTAGAATTCACCCATTCCTATGGTTTTTTGTTTGGCTAGATACAATACTATCATAAAAATACATGAAAACCCCAAAAATATTTGCTTATTGTTTGAGTTGCAAAAGTGGTTACAAAAATATACAAAAATTTCTCACAACTCACTTGCCAAAATTTTTCCACAGTCTAAAATTCCATAGTGCACTTCACAGTTTGTTTTCATGTGGTTTGCACTCCCATGTGCGAACTTCCCAGTACAGATAACTTCACACCTCCTAATGCAAACCTAGCTTTAAAACTACAAAATTTCATAAAAATTAAAACACAGCACAAAGAGGTCCAAAAATGCACCAATCCATACCCTCTATCTATTTTCTCAAGGTTCGCACCCCCACATGCAAACTTTTGGGTATAAAAAAAATTGCACACCCCATGTGAACCTAGATTCCAAGTTAAAAAAATTCATAGAAACTAACACACAACACATAGAGGTCCAAAACTGCACAAATCCATATCCTTAGTCTATTTTATTGAGGTTTGCACCGCCATGTGCATGGGTATAGAAAAATTTTCACCCTCATGCAAACCTATGTTTTCTAGAACATAAAGTCTCAAAACCAGTCACAAAACTTTCCAAAGCCTAAATTTCACATATTTTGGTTGTTTCTTCACTAGCACATACATCATCATGCATGGTATGCATAGTTATATACATGAGGCTCTTCACCATGATGATGTCATTAATAGCATCATTTAATATTATGATTTATCAATATAGGGTGGTGTCCAAGGCTATCTATGATAGAAGATTAGGGCAGCCTACATTTTTAGATATTCATATTACAAGCATTTGGTTGGGTGAAACAAATGTTGGTTTAGCCTTTTGGTGTCACACTAAACCTAGTCTACAGAATGGAAACTTGCAAGAACTAAAAACTAATTCTAATTTGTAGGAATTGAAATTACTAAATTGAAATGTTACTGAATTGAAATCCTAAATTACACTTGTATAATTGAAACCTAGTTACACTTGTATTAATTGAAATGATGCTTGGAAATAATACTTATGCTAAAAAAATTATTAGTGTTTTGCTATAGAAGGTCATCAAGCTTCTGCTATAGGAACTGACAACAAAATGAAATCTGTTGAAAATTTGATAAAAGTTGTTGAAACATGAAAAACAAGGGAACATGGAAAGTAGAGGAAATAGGAGAAAACATAGGTCTAATATAATTTGTCAGCTAACACACACATTGGCTGCACAAAAATACAATTGAACATATGAAAATATCACATTAACTTAAAACAAGAAATAAAAATTAATAAGGATTTTGCTAAATCTGCTACAACAAAGTTGCAAAAAAAACTGTCATAACAGTCCTCCTTCTAGGTCTGAAAGTGGGCCCAAGCTTCCTAATCTAGAAGAATATGGTAAAATTAATCTTTAACTAATTAAAACTCACACTCACTCATGAATAGAAATTAACAAAATAACTACACTTTTATTGTCTTATAAAAAGCATTACAATATTGCAGGAAAAATCCTGCTACAAGTCTATTCACTAATTGCCACTACTATCAGCTAATTTCTACCACATAATTCCTAATAGCTCAACCAATGAGGGAGTTGTGTTATTTATAATAAACTATTACAATGTATCTCATGCTCAGATTAGCCTATTTACTATTTTATAGTGATCTACTAATAATTATGAATCTGAATAAGTCTAATATAAGATAAAACTACTACAACATATTTTATTTCCCATTGGAATGCATATATAGTGGTGGGAGTGCATTTGAGGAGGTTAGAAATATATTTATACACCTGTATCCACCTTCAAATATCATTTCCCTACTATTTTGGGTGCTCAAACTGTTGTTTGACTAAAACTAGCCACTTCTCCCCCTTATTCCGAAGCATCTTTGGAATATCAAGAGCAGAAATAGAATTTATGCTCAACTACAAAAAAAATGGGTAATAAGGTGGTTTTAAGTGGATGGGACATCTCTCCTATCCCTTAGAAATCATTTTCAACTGCTGTCACCCATTTATATTGACAAATTCTATGACTTCCTTTATAATTTCATAATTCTGATTTTTGTATACATTTTACCACTGTTCCTACTTTTCAGCATTTTTGTCTTGTTGCTCCCATTTTTACCATGTGTAAATGTTTTCAGGTTGAGCAAGAGTCATTCCTAACCTCCCTCAACTGTTTCCAAGTATTTTCTCCTCTTTAGTTGACAAATTCCAAGTAATCAGTAAAGTGATAGCTTGCTGGTTTTTTATGGTTGTTTTTCTGCAGTTGATAGTTTACTGCACAATCATAGAAACTTGGTGCCAAATTTCATTTCAAATCATTTGGAAGGTGGGAAAATCATTCAAATATTATTGTGAGGTTATAAACAACAACAAATAATATTGGTCTTATGAAATACATATTTTATTTTCTAATTGATTAAATTGAAATAGTGTAGAAAATACTACACAACTGCCCTATTTTGTTATGCCCTATTGCTATCCCTTCAGAATAATTGGGAATGCACCCAAGTAATTTAGAAGTCATATTTGGTATTTTTGAACACATTTCATCCATTTTTTCTTGATTTATCTGACAACTTCAAGGTGCTCCTTTAATGTGACAGCTAGCTGATTTTTGTATGCTGCACAAAACTTGTCACTACCCTGTTTTGTAGCAGAGATGATTTTAATGCCAAATAACTTGACAAATTTGGTTTTGAAATGGGATGAAAATTAAAATTTTTTGGAGTTAGCGCAAAATATTTGAACATGCTTATCTATTTTATTTTTCTATGCTATTTTCACCAAAAAAATCATGTCAAAAACAATCACAAAATGCTTGAAAATAGTCAAAATAGGGGTATAGTGTTACTAACATAAAATCATGCAAACACTTAACAAATAATATATTATAATCAAATATTTGACAATTAAACTTGTCATGCTTAGTAATATGGTAGTTTTTTATATGTTAAACATAGTGCAACAATGAGGTATTTCTAGGCCTCATCACACTGTGCCACTGAGGTTGCTTGCCTTACTATCATGGCTACTAGTGCCTCCTCCTCCTAGAAAAATAATCCACCTTTCAATTTTGAGATGGTTATGTCCATTGCCCCACTTTATTTGCTAATCGAGCTGTATATCCCTAAGACAAGTCTCATATCACATATTGCATCATCTGCTCCATACCACATGGAGTATGAGGTCTATGAGGAAACCACTCCTCTCAATGATATATCCTCCTCCAATCCACCATTGAAATATTATCAGGATGTCATTTACACTATGTCTGGTTATCCCTTACCTACCATCACTTGTGATGCACCTACTCCACCTCCATCACCATCTGCTACTCACCCCTTTCTAGAGCACTCCTCACATCTACTACTAGGGGATGACTACAATATTATCATATCTCAAATCATTATTTATGTCATCACTACTCTCCAAATGATAGGTATGATTTCAACCCCACCTTATTTCGCTTCACCTCCTTCTTCTTCTTCATCCCAAATGCCTTATTTGTAGCTAATTCCACAAAATTCATAACCCCCATCCCATCAATATTCATCACTTATGCCACAATATTCCCAAATTCTACCTCAATACTACCAAGTACCACCACAACACCAACTACCTCCATCTCAACAATTCCAACAACACCAAGTCATTCCATCACAATAGCCACTCTCATTCACTCTACAGTTTGATACTAATTTTTGACCAACCCCACACAATTATCATCATACGGACCTCAGTTGGCACCTTCCTCCTCTTTTCACCTACCTCCACCCCCTCATTTTCATCCACCTCCATCCACTCCTATTTCCTCTTACCATCCAAATTACATCTCATATCTTGCCAATCCACCTTGCTATTTAGCCCACCCTGAGTCTTTCATTTCTACTCCTTGCATGCCACCTTAGCTCACATCGGTCATATATTCACCCTTTGGCCAATACTCATTTGCTACATCCTCATCACTTTGATCCCCCTCATAAATACCACCTACATTCTTCACCTTCCCACCTACTTGGTCATCTACCAGCATAGCCCAATCACAACTAATATTCCAACATCCATAACAACAGTAAGTACCGTTGCCCAAAAAAACACATGCTCTCACAATAATGGATGACTGTATACTACAATGCACAACAACAATCGATAAATCAATACTCATCCACTCTTCTGCATCTATCTTAGGCTCCTCCCCAATACCAAGCTATGTCAGCACCTAATAAATATCAGGTTGCTTTAAATAATCAATGCGAAGAGCAACAATTGCAATACCCACCTCATTTGGGTTATTTGCATGCTTCCTCACAAACACTTCTTTCACCTTCTTCTTCACAACCATTTCCACCCCCATAGGGTGCATCCACAGATACTATAACTATGCTCTCCAATGAACTTCAAGCTATGCAAGAACAAATCAAGAATTTGGATTTACGCACAACTAGTTATGGGCCCCAAAAGCCCATGTACAACAATTTATGCAACGAACCCATTCATCCATCTATTCCTATGCATCCATATCCTTACCGATTTGAGATCCCAAAATTTGACAAATTCAAAGGTAAGGAAGACCCCAGAGAGCACATCAGTAATTATCATTTTTCCTATTACCAACTTAATGGTAGTGACCCCCTCATGCTTCACACATTTCCACTTTTACTTAGGGGACAAGCATTAGATTGGTACAATAATTTAACTTAGTAACATTTGAGTAGTTAGAAAATCTATTCCTTGAACACTTTTCAATCAACATCAAAACTAAGACGACATTGTCATATTTGTATGATTTACAATAGTTTGATGATAAACCCATTACTGATTTTGTTTCTCAATGGAGGGTGGTCATTCATGATATTGATTGAAGAATACAATATTATATTGAGATGGGAGGGGGTGAATAGTATAATACCAATTTTTACTTTTCTTTCCAAATCAATATTATGTAATGTATAGATAACAATATCAACAACAGTAATCAAAGCAATGCACAAATCACCACACACAATAGAGACACCAATTTAATGTGGTTCACCCAAATATGGCTACCTCCATGGAGAAAATATTTCTTATAATTTTTTCTCAAATAATCTCTTGGGAATCCTTTCCCTATTACAATGTTTATGGACCTCTGTCCAATGGATATATCAATCCCCTAAATCAAGTTTGTGGATCTCTATCCACATGAGAACTCCTTATCCTTTGCTCTGGTTGGTGATTCTCTAGAAGACTATTGCCTCCACTATAATGGCTTGTGGATCTCTCTCCATTGAAGACTCTTATCCCCACTTAGAAGACCTGTCCTCACTACCCTATCTTATGGATCTCTATCCACTAGAGACTATTGTCCTATCTGATCTGTCACCTCCAAAGCTTTGTCTCAAATATGCACTAAACTCAATCCTTCAATCTAGCACAAATCTGCTCAATCTCTATCTCTGGTCTGGAATAAATCTATCCTCACATCTACACCAAACTTTGCTCTATAAGTCCACACAAAACTTGCTCAAATCTACTCAAAAATTCCACTCAGAACTTGCTCAAATATTTTCAACAAGTTTACATAGAACTTGCTCAAATCTTCTCAAAAAGTCCACTCGTAACTTGCTCAAATATGCTCAACAAGTTCACACAAAAATTGCTCAAATATGCTCAACAAGTCCACTCAAAAATTGCTCAAACATGCTCAACAAGTCCATTCAGAACTTTCTCAAATATGTTGAACAATTTCACATAAAACTTGCTCAAATCTGCTCAACAATTCCACACCGAACTTGTCCAAATCTGCTCAACAATTCCACACAGAACTTGTCCAAATCTGCTCAACAAGTCCATAGAGAACTTGTCCAAATATACTCAACAAGTCCACAAAAAACTTATCCAAATCTGCTCAACAAGTCCACACAGAACTTGTCTAAATTTGCTCAAAAAGTCCACATAGAACTTGTCTAAATATGCTCAACAAGTCCACACAGAACTTGCTTAAATCTGCTCAACAAGTCCACACAGAACTTGCTCAAATCTTCTCAACAAGTCCACACAGAACTTGCTTAAATCTCAACAAGTCCACATACAACTTGCTCAAATATGCTCAACAAGTCCACACATAACTTGCCCAATCTCATAGAAACATAAAGAGAATTGTTAGAGACTCAATATGTTCTATACTAAATACTTTCTCAACTCAACTCAGAATATAGAATAGTTTGTTTTATGGAACTTGAACAATCACTTCACACATCCACTTGACTAGGCTCAACCAACTCTACCCAACCAATCACTCAATGAAACACTCCTTTCTCACAAACCCTAGTCCAGGCATGTAAACACCAACTCAAAATGTTTCCAACAATGCTCAACAATAAATCTCACATAACAATGATACTCATGATCTTTTCAAACCCTAGTTCAAGTTCTTTTCTCAACAACTCACTTCAAAATTTTTTCAACAACAATGTTTATAGCAATGATAATCAAACCCTAATTCAAGTTCTTCATACAACCAATGGTTTCAACAACAATGCTTATCAAACAAGGTTTAACAACAATTCTTTATTTCAGAAAACCTTGAAGCATTCACTCAACACACTCAATAAGGAAACCCTAATCAAGTCCTTTTCACTCCAAACTTATTTTTCAGAAAACCAACCAATCAACTTAACTATGGAAGAATGTGCTCATACCTTTTTCTTGATGATAAGGAGTAGACCTCACAAATCTGCCACAACCATAAAACACTTCTTTGCCAAACTCAAGAAGGTTAGAATACAAAAATATTATTCCAATATTTCCTCAAAGATATTCCTTGCACCAAGATATAATCAATGCCTTATTTCTTCCTCTTTCAATTTCAACAAATCATACATAACAAAATACTTGGAAACACCTTATCAACTCCAATATTAGAATAGTGACCAACACCCTAATAAATCAACCACTCTTAAAATAATATCCACCACCATAGGATATTAACCACTTTAATAATATTCACCACTATAGAATATCAACCATTCTTAATATTCCCCCCTATAGAATATTGACAGACTTAATAATATTCACCACTATAGAATATTAACCAAACACTTTTCACTCCATGCATAAAACCTTTGAGCAAACAATATTAAAAATTTAATTTTTCCAAACCTTATAACTCCCTTGCAACCTTAGAACCAATAATAAACATGCAAAATTAATTTTTAACTTGCCCAACCAACCTCCAAAAATTTTGGAGATTAAACACCTTGCGTACCTTGTATTCCCCACCAAAAGGGGATTCGGCGTGACTCGATCCGCCGTCTCCTCTTGCCTAAGCGCTTAGGCGCTTGGGCACTCACCGCGTGGGCTATGAAGGCCCACGTGAAGGAAGGATAGATGCCTTCCTCTTATGCCTTCAACACTTCTCCTTTTTCACATGCAAAAAACACGTTTTCATTTCCCTTGGTCGCAACACTAAATTCTTTGCTTCGCACGTTCGTATCTTAGGCATGGTAATTTCATTAAAGTGGTAGGTGCTCCCTTTTATATGCATAATATAACATTCCTCCTCACATCGACGCTTTTCAAAATTGAATTTTGAATTTCAAATCTAAAACCCACTTTAGGGTTTTAACCTTAATTTAATTAATTTATAATTAATAAATAAATTAATTAATAATTAATTTAAATAACTTTTCAAGTTAAGTAAATTAACTAATAAATTAATTTAAAATTAATTTATAATTAACTTTAAGCTTCCTTAGTATAATAAAATTATTATACTTTATTTTCCAATGGTTTTTATGAAAAACCTTTTATTTTCTCCTTCAATGGTTTTAATGGAAAACCTTTTATTTTCTCCTTCAATGGTTTTAATGGAAAACTTTTATTTTCTCCTTCAATGGTTTTAATGAAAAACCTTTTTGGTCATGCTTCATAAGACATTATGAAACTTTTTGGAACCAATCAATTGCATTCCTTTTGACATCAATGACAACTTCACTTGCCTATGACAACAATGCCGATGGACTCAAAATGTCCAACAATCTCCCCCTTTGTCATTGATGGCAATCCCAAACATTCTTTTAATAATTCGAAAACTTGACCTTTCCTTTGTTTTCTCCCCTGGGACATTGCTCCCCCTTGGCTCAATGCTCTCTCCTCTTTTCTCAAATACCAAATCTCTCCCCCTTACTCAAATCTCTCCCCCTTTGACATCAATGGCAAAGGGTCACCTTTGGGGCTCGGGGCTAAGAATGAGCCTCTTAGCTTAGCCCCTCCCCCACCTCCTCTTGAGGTGGTTAATTCTGGGGTGGGAGTCTCACTCCCAATTTTCCTCGAAGATACTCAAAATTTTCCTTTGAAAGTGGCTTAGTGAAAATATCTGCTATTTGTTCCTTTGTAGTGACATATTCCAACTTGACCTGTTTATCTATCACCTATTCTCTCAAAAAATGGTACTTAATCGGAATGTGCTTTGTCCTGGAGTGCATTACTGGATTTTTTGAGATACTTATGGCACTAGTATTATCACATAGTATAGGAATGGGATGATCATGCTTTATCTTGAAGTCTTCTAGAGTTCTCTTCATCCATAACACCTGTGTACAACTGGCTACTGCTGCAATGTATTCTACTTCTGTTGTAGATAAAGATACTGAAACCTACTTCTTACTTAGCCAAGAGACTAAACAGTCTCCAAGAAAGAATGCTCCTCCACTTGTACTTTTTTTGTCATCAATGTTGTCGGCCCAATCTACATCTGTATATGTTATCAGTGTGAAACTGTCACTTTTGGGATACCAAAGCCCAAAATCCATAGTCCCTTTTAGATACCTAAAAATTCTTTTTACTGCTACCACATGTGTTTCCTTAGGTGCTTCCTGAAACCTTGCCACTAATCCCACTGATTGTACTATGTCTGGTCTTGTAGCTGTAACATACAATAAGCTGCCAATCATAGATCTGTATAATCTCTGATCTACCTCTAGAGATTCATCATCCTTACTCAACTTGCATCCTGTGACCATGGGAGTACTTACTGGTTTACAATCTTCTAACCTGAATTTCTTTAACATTTCTTTTATATACTTGGCTTGTGAGAGAAACACCCCTCTTTTCGATTGTGAAATCTGAAGTCCAAGAAAGAAGGACAATTCACCAAGCATAGACATCTCAAATTCATTTTGCATGTTCTTAGAAAATTCTTTACACATCTTATCATTGTTTCCCCCAAAAATTATGTCATCAACATAAACAACCACTATCAGAAGATCACTCCCTTCATTTTTGATATATAGATTATTATCTGCTATTCCTTTTTTGAATCCCTGTTCCTGAAGATACTTATCCAATATTGAGTACCATGCTCTCGGAGCCTGCTTTAAACCATACAATGCCTTTTTCAATCTGCATACATGATCTGGTTTATCCGCTAGTATGAATCCCTCTGGCTGTTCAATATAAACTTCTTCTTCTAGAACACCATTTAGAAATGTTGACTTGACATCCATCTGATATACCTTGAAGTTCTTGAAACTTGAGAAAGCTAAAAACATCCTTATAGCTTCAAGCCATGCAACTGGAGCAAATGTCTCATCAAATTCAATTCCTTCTACTTGTGCATAACCTTTGCATACTAACCTTGCTTTATTTCTGACCACTTGTCCATCTTCATTTAACTTATTTCTGAATACCCATTTTGTGCCAATCACATTTTTGTCCTTTGGTCATGGAACAAGTTCCCAAGTTTTTCTTTTCTCTATCTAATCTAATTCTTCATCCATTACCTTAATCCAAAATTTATCCTCACTTGCCTGAGTGAAGTCTTTTGGCTCAATCTTAGAAAGCAAAGAAAAATTTGCTTGTTGAGATGGTTTTATTATTCTTCTCCTTGTCTGTCTTTCATCTAGATTCCCGATAATCTGCTCTTTTGGATGATGCTTCTGTACATACCTGGATGGAGTTTTGGGAAGAAGTCTTTGTGTTTCTTCTTCTTCTTTATCTGATTCCTCACAAAATTCTTCTTGACAACATCCATCTTCTTGATACACAATTTGTTGAACTGGTTCTCTTGAATCTATCTTCTCATCAATTGTTACATTCATACTTTCCACCATAGTGTGTGTTCTTTTGTTGAAGCATCTGTAGGCTTTACTCCTTGTGGAATAACCAAGAAAAATTCCCTCATCACATCTTGGATCAAACTTGCCTAAGTTTTGATCTTCCCGTCTTATGTAACATTTGCTTCCAAAAATTCTGAAGTGTTTTATAGTGGTAGGTCTTCCTTTCCAAAGCTCATATGGAGTCTTGTGATGATTTACCCTCATTTGAGCCCTAGTGATTATGTATACTATTGTGTTTACAGCTTCTCTCCAAAAACCATCTGATAGCTTAGATTCATTTAACATAGCCCTAGCCATGTTTTCAATAGTCCTGTTTTTCCTTTCAACTACCCCATTTTGTTGAGGAGTTCTTGTTGTTGAGTACTCTCTCTTGATCCCATGTTGTTCACAAAACTCTACAAATTCATTTGAAGTAAATTCTCCTCCTCTATCAGATCTCAGACACTTAATCCTTTTGTCTAGTTTCATTTTCAATCAATTCCTTAAATGCTTTGAATTTTTCAAAGGCCTCTCGACTTCTCTTTTAGGAAGGCTACCCAAACCATTCTGGAATAATCATCTATAAATAATATAAAGTAGCTATCACCCTAAATACTTTGTGTTCTAGTAGGACCACATAGATCAGTATGTATTAGGCTCAATGGCTCAGATGACATATATCCTTTTGACTTAAAGGTTGTCCTAGTTTGCTTTCCATGTTGATAGGGTGCACAGATTGTGTTTTGAGGTCTTCTTATTTTGGGTAAATCTCTGACCACCTGTTTATTGCTTATGTTGACTATGTTGTCAAAATTCAAGTGACCCAGTCTTCTATGCCATAACCAACTCTCATCTTCTTGTGATAGAAAGCACTTTTCCCCTTTGATCTCATTGAGCATGTATAAGTTGTTTGGAGTTCTTCTTGCATTTGCAATGATTTTTCCAGTTTCTGATTTTCTTATCTCACATCTATCTGGATGGAAAGTAACCATGTACCCTTGATCACAAAGTTGACTTATACTCAGTAGGTTGTGTTTTAACCCTTTAACATACAATACATTTTCTATTTTTGTTTTCCCATTATCTAAACTTAGAGTTCCTCTTCCACCAATCCTTGTTGATCCATTATCATCGAAACTTACTGATCCTCTATTTGTTTCTTTCAGTACAATGAATTTGTCTTTGTCTCCTATCATGTGACTAGAGAAACCACTATCAAGATACCATTGTTCTTCTTTATCCTGAGCATGAAGGGTTGTTTGAACTAACATTGATCTAGCCTTAACATTTTCCCTTTCATCTTTCCTAGTTGTTGAATTTGCTTTTCTAGACTCAGGAAGCATCATTTTACACCATCTAGCCTTGTGCCCAAAATTATTGCATTTGTAACATATAATATCATCATCCATGAGAGGTGCAAAGGAATTGAAATTTCTATTGACATTGTTTCTTGCATGATGAATATAGTGTACAACTCTATGACCATATTTATTACAAGAAAAGCAATGACCATGGAAGAAATTATGTAACTTGTTTGGATGTCTTGGAGTTCATGGTGAAGTAATCTTCCTCTTGTGATTAACTCTTATCTAGGGTTCTCCTTTGCTTTCTTCCTTTCTTATATCCTTTGCTTGCTTATCCTTGTTTGAGGTTTCTACTTTTTGAAGACTTGATTCCTCTTTCTGTTTCTCATATTCTGCATCTTGTAGTACCTTGGTCTTTTCAACTTCATTCCTTAGGTGGACAACTTTTGCTTCCAATATTTCACATTCTGTTTCCCTGGCTCTCAATAGATCTGTCATGTCCTACTCAATCTTCTTTCCTTCTTCCACCCTAATCTTGAGTTCTATGAGATTTTGTATAAGTTCCATTCTTGCTTCTTCATCTTCTTGAACTTGTTCCTTCAAGCTTGAATTCTTCTCTCTAAGTCTTTCCAATTTTTTGAGAGTAGCAAAGAATTCTTCTTTTATGTCAAACATAGTCTCTTCTTCATTTTCTGAAGTCATGTGTGCTATTGATGGATCCTCCTCCAAGTTGTTAGTCTTTTCATGGAGGGACCCGCTCTGATACCAATTGAAGAACATGTGCTTATACTGAGAGGGGGTGAATAGTATACAATAAAATTTTTTGCTTTTTAATCCAAATAATAACAAATCAACAATATTAAAAGTAATTAAACATCACACAAAGCATCACACACATGAGAGACATGATTTTACGTGGTTCACCCAATGCGGGCTACTCCATGGAGAAAATATTTCTTATAAATTTTTCTCAAATAAATTCTCTTGGGAATCCTTCCCTACAATGTTTATGAACCTCTATCCAAAGGAGACACCAATCCCCTAAATCAAATTCATGGATCTCTATCCATAGGAGAACTCCTTCTCCTCTGCTCTGGCTGGTGATCCTCTAGAAGACTACTGCCTCCACTACACTGGCTTGTGGATCTCTCTCCACTGAAGACTCTTATCCCCACTCAGAAGACCTATCCTCACTGCCCTTGCTAATGGATCTCTATCCACTAGAGACTACTATCCTCTCTGCTCTATCACCTCCAAAGCTCTATCTCAAATCTATACTAAACATAGTCCTTCGGTCTAGCACAATTATGCTCAATATTTATCTCTGATCTGGCACAAACCTATCCTCAAATCTGCACCAAACTCTATCCTCAAATCTTCTCAACAAGTCCACACATAACTTGCTTAAATATTCTCAACAAGTCCACATAGAACTTGCTCAAATTTTTCTTCTCTTCTAAGTCCACACAACTTGCTTAAATCTGCTCAACAAGTCCACATAGAACTTGCTCAAATCTTCTCAACAAGTCCACACAGAACTTGCCCAATCTCATAGAAACATAAAGAGAATTGTTAGAGACTCAATATGTTCTATACTAAATACTTTCTCAACTCAACTCAGAATATAGAATAGTTTGTTTTATGGAACTTGAACAATCACTTCACACATCCACTTGACTAGGCTCAACCAACTCTACCCAACCAATCACTCAATGAAACACTCCTTTCTCACAAACCCTAGTCCAGGCATGTAAACACCAACTCAAAATATTTCCAACAATGCTCAACAATAAATCTCACATAACAATGATACTCATGGTTCTTTTAATTTTCAAACCCTAGTTCAAGTTCTTTTCTCAACAACTCACTTCAACAACAATGCTTATAGCAATGATAATCAAACCCTAATTCAAGTTCTTCATACAACCAATGGTTTCAACAACAATGCTTATCAAACAAGGTTTAACAACAATTCTTTATTTCAGAAAACCTTGAAGCATTCACTCAACACACTCAATAAGGAAACCCTAATCAAGTCCTTTTCACTCCAAACTTATTTTTCAGAAAACCAACCAATCAACTTAACTATGGAAGAATGTGCTCATACCTTTTTCTTGATGATAAGGAGTAGACCTCACAAATCTGCCACAACCATAAAACACTTCTTTGCCAAACTCAAGAAGGTTAGAATACAAAAATATTATTCCAATATTTCCTTAAAGATATTCCTTGGACCAAGTATAATCAATGCCTTATTTCTTCCTCTTTAAACTCAACAAATCATACATAACAAAATACTTGGAAACACCTTATCAACTCCAATATTAGAATAGTGACCAACACCCTAATAAATCAACCACTCTTAAAATAATATCCACCACCATAGGATATTAACCACTTTAATAATATTCACCACTATAGAATATCAACCATTCTTAATAATATTCACCACTATAGAATATTAACCAAACACTTTTCACTCCATGCATAAAACCTTTGAGCAAACAATATTAAAAATTTAATTTTTCCAAACCTTATAACTCCCTTGCAACCTTAGAACCAATAATAAACATGCAAAATTAATTTTTAACTTGCCCAACCAACCTCCAAAAATTTTGGAGATTAAACACCTTGCGTACCTTGTATTCCCCACCAAAAGGGGATTCGGCATGACTCGATCCATCGTCTCCTCTTGCCTAAGTGCTTAGGCACTTGGGCACTCACCACGTGGGCTACGAAGGCCCACGTGAAGGAAGGATAGATGCCTTCCTCTTATGCCTTCAACACTTCTCCTTTTTCACACGAAAAACATGTTTTCATTTCCCTTGGTCGCAACGCTAAATTCTTTGCTTCGCACATTCGTCTCTTAGGCATGGTAATTTCATTAATGTGGTAGGTGCTCCCCTTTATATGCATAATATAACATTCCTCCTCACGTCGGCGCTTTTCAAAATTGAATTTCGAATTTCAAATCTAAAACCCACTTTAGGGTTTTAACCTTAATTTAATTAATTTATAATTAATAAATAAATAAATTAATTAATAATTAATTTAAATAACTTTTCAAGTTAAGTAAATTAACTAATAAATTAATTTATAATTAACTTTAAGCTTCCTTAGTATAATAAAATTATTATACTTTATTTTCCAATGGTTTTTATGAAAAACCTTTTATTTTCTCCTTCAATGGTTTTAATGGAAAACCTTTTATTTTCTCCTTCAATGGTTTTAATGGAAAACCTTTTATTTTCTCCTCCAATGGTTTTAATGAAAAACCTTTTTGGTCATGCTTCATAAGACATTATGAAACTTTTTGGAACCAATCAATTGCATTCCTTTTGACATCAATGACAACTCAACTTTGCTTAAAAACTTGCTCAAATTGCCAACATTTTACCCTTCCATGTATAGAATTAGTAAAACTATTCACCAAAATTTACCACAAATAAATATCTCAAACTTTACAAATTTATCAAAATTGCACTTTTGATGAGGCTATTGCTCAAGCTAAGGTTATCGAGGACATCAAGGTCCAAACAGGTAAGATCAAGCTCCATAAAAAAGTACCTTATCCATCCAACTTCTAGTACAATTAGAATGCCTACACTCCACCCACCTCTAAACCACCTCAAACCAATTAGGTGATGCTCACTTCTCCATCCTCATCATCACAACATGCACCACCCTAGCAGCCACAACGTGCATTCCAAACCAATCCGCCCCTCCCTTCTAATCCATCGCAAGGGCATAACATTCACCCTCCTCATTCACCATGCAATTTATACCTTTATCCGAACCCATATCCATAGTTTTCCATCGCTTATTTGATGGGGCCATATCTCCCTACTTCATATCCAACCTAGTGATCATAATTTTCCCCTACCTCAGGACCACAATGAATAGGTATTCTATGAGTTTCACCACCAACGTGGCTACCACCTTGATTATTTCCATGTATTTCACTGCATTGTCCAATATGTCATTGACCATAGAACCATTCAAGTATCTAATCCCCTTGCACCACAAAATAAAAACTTGGGGATATATAAAAATAAATTGCTCAAACATGGGGGTAATAATTCTCAATACAATCCACGGTAAGTCAATCATGTCAATCTCATTCCCTCCCAATAGGGGTTTGTGGGTATGATCAACATTGCTGCCCACAACCAATATTACCCCCTCCTGCTAAATCCCCACACACTTCTACTTCTATTCCACCACTTTATTCTAATCCCCTAATTCCTCCACTAGCTCCTCCCACCATACCATGTAATATCATCACTATTCATGGTAGCTTATCACATCAACTCTACACTGCCCCTGCAAGGTTATCCATCTATGAATTTCTATAATAATTACAACCTCATTACGAGGCTCTCAATTCAATTATTCACTCTTTTGACCTTGAGACCCATGATACTGATGCTTTTACCAAATTTTTTGGTAATGTCAAGAGATGCCTGCAACCTTCTATCAGCTTCCTGTTATGGGCCAAACAAGGTGAATGGTTTCCTATTTTTGTCACATGCCCGTGCATTTAATTATCAACCTAGGGAGCTTTGTAAACTTGCAAAGAGTCGAAATTAAGTTACTACAATACCATTGGAGGTGAATCTTCTAATCCTACATTTTGGGGGGTGTTCTTAAAATGGTTTATCAATCATTCTTGCACTCCTCAATGATTTACATAAGAAGAACAAAATTAAACCTATAGAAAATAAATCATGTACACGTTCCTGAAAATAAATCTACTGCAAATGCTGGAACTAATAAACTAACAAACATTCTTATTAAAGCAATAAACTAATTAAAATTAATAAACGAAAAGGAAATGGGGAAGAAATACTGGCTTGGAGTGGGCCCAGGCTCCAGTAGCTTCTTCCCGATTGAACATGCGCTTAGAACTTCTGGAACTTTAATATATTCGTCAACACACTACAATTTATCTCTATACATCTAAATGGATCTTTATTTTATTTCTATATATTTCTCAGAATGATTTGCATGTGTTTATATAACACACCCGTAGAACTTCTGTTATAGAAGTAGTTACAACAGTCGATCTGTCCCAGACTAAATCAAAACAGTATGGTAAATGCAATCGACATCTGGCGTTCTATTCTAATGACGGCGTGTTCATTGTTCGGTTCATGATTTTCTTGGCATTAGTAAGACATTTCGATACGTTGGTGCAATCTCCAATTTAGCTTTGCATGACGTAGAGCTGGAACTGCACCAGCCGCTGCCATCCACGTCGTTCAAATCTGGTCAATGGGCAAAGAATCAGTGGTGCCTTTTGGTTGTGGGGAGGTGCTTGCCTTTTGCTAGCGCCTTCTGACTGTGGGGAGGCGCTTGTCTTTTGTTGGCACCTTTCGGTTGCAGGGAGGCACTCATCTTTGGTTGGTGCCTTTTGACTGCAGGGAGATGCTCATATTCAGTTGGCACCTTTCGACTGTAGGGATGCGCTCGTATTCAGTTGGTTCCTTTCGACTACAAGGAGGTGCTCGTATTCAGTTGGCACCTTCTAACTGCAGGGAGGCACTGGTATTCAGTTGGCGCATTTTGACTGCAGGGAGGCACTCGTATTCTCTTCATTAACCCTCGATGAAATAAAGTGCCAGGTCCATCAAAATGACCTCGATCATTCCAAATCTAACTAAATCAACTGCAATTCCACAAAACATACTAAAAACACACAAATTGGATAACACGCATAATTATATCAAATATCTATATAATAATTTATAAAAGTACGTAATCCTTATTATACAGCCACATATTGATCAAAGAAATATGTACAAAATATGAGCATTTTTGGTGCTCATCATCCCCCCATGCCTAACATATGCCACGCCCTCGTGGCATCCAAGCTGCAGGTAGCCCTCTGACTTTTCATCGTCACCATCTCTTGGAGGATTTTGCTACCCCTGCGGCCTGAGTCTGTATTTTCATGTCGACATTTGAAGGTGTGGTTTGCCTTTGCCTATGGGAAACTGTGGCTGTCAATTGTCCTCTTCTTGTTCTGGTCGCTACTGGTGGTGGTCTAGCCAGCATTGTTCCTGTCGATTGAAATGCAGCTTCGGAAACTTTCCAGAGTTCGACGTCTGGAGGTCTAACCACTACCAAAGGGATATCAGAGTTATCCCCTCTGGAAGGCACTACTTGGGCCTTGTATAATCCGACTGCTTTAGGGGTAAGCCCTACATTGTTCTTTGCAATCGCAGTGGCCTCCAATTGTGGGCCATATACTCCCCATCATTCCAAGTACTTCCTCATCATGGCAGGCCACCCTTAGGATGAACCATAGATGTCCCAAAACTAGCTGTCTTCTATCGGATTGATGCAGATGCTAGAATCTCCTTTTACCCTCGAGGATGCCTTCCTGGCCTCCTTGGCTACTTTCATTTTGTTGCGTCACTGCTTGAAATATTTTTGCCTTTCGATGAACAGCTGCATGTCCCATTTGTCCTCTTTGAAGTTGACGAAGGTCACTTTTGCCTTCTGTCGAACCGTCCTAGGCCTCTTTGCCTTGGCTTCTATAGAAAATGTGGTAGCTTGGACATGGGTCTCTCCTTTCTCCTTCGGGGACTTCTCCTTTCTCTGAAGGATCGGCTATGCTGCTATCTTCGAGGGTGATCCTTCGTTCACCTGTCTACCTGGTGTCGACCCTTCAGGCTCTTCTCCTTCTTTAGGCCTGGGGAGGTCCTCCTTATCCTCTGGTCTTATCTATTGCCGGAGACCTTCGTCTTGCTCTATGTCACTCAGGACAATGACAGGGGGCATGGTAGGACTTCTTTTCTTTTCACCCCTAAAAATAGAGGAATCCTCCCCTGCCTTCGGTCTGCTCTATTGGGCGTCTGATCGAATCTCCCCTGAAGAGAATACTCGTTCGGTGGATGTGGGAGAGTTCGTTGGCACTTCTACCCAATCATTCTGAGTGGACGCCTTCTGTCTTTTTGTTCCTCTATCCTGGAGCATTTGATTTTCCTCCTACAACTATCAGACCAGCTTCTCGAGCTAAGCAATTCGCCTATCTCTTTCCTCCAATTCCCTTTTATGCTGGTTTTGGCAATCTTCTAGAATCTGCTGTGCCATCTAGCAATCAAGCCATCTAGCAATCGATTTGCCATTCGAGAGCCTCCTCCAAGGCCGCATCAATCTGGTCGTTACTCCTAAAAGTTCATTTTGTGGGCTTTGATTTGTTAATTCTCGGAGGGTTTGGGCGGCAACGTCTATCTTCGGGTCACTCTGTCCTTCCTCTATCGAGAGGAATCACCATAGATGTTTCCTCCTGGGGATTGGTTCGTCCTCACCACCAGCGAGTGGCGCTCCTTCCTCCTCATACTTGGGCACTAGGGAATGCCCTCTGTCCTCTATGTCTTTAGGCACTGATGACTACTCTACTCCTCTTGGAAAATAGGGCAACGCCAATTGCTCGATGTTTGTTATCTCCTCTACAGGGGATGCTTCATCTTGCCCTAATTTGGCAACCGCATTGTGTTGCTCTATTTGGCCGCCATCTCCCTCTGCATCGCGGTTCTATCCTTGTGCTTCTGCATGGTGGACCAATTCCGATATCAGCCCATGGTGGGCTAAGGCGGACGGTGCCCCCTTCTGGTACCGAGCCACTTCATCTTTCAGAGCATTCGCCAGGTAGAAAGGTATGTTTAATTTCCTCCCATGCACTAGGTGATTGATGAAGTGCACATGATTAATGTGTAGATGGGTATACTTTCCTGTGCATGTGAAAAATCAAGCAATCTACTCGAACATCTTTTGCATATTCATGGGGAGACTATTTTTGAGTAACCCCTCCCTGTCTATCTACACATTTCCTCCTGGAAGTAGTATTTCAACATATAGTTTTAACACTCTGCCCTTGTATGTACATTCCCCCATGAGAGGCAATCCAGTCGCCTGTGAGATGAACTCAGGGGTGACTGGAATTTCCACCCTTCGTACTTGGGCGGCATAGCCCCTCAAAGAGGTGACAAATTTTCTAGCTGCCTCCACGTCCTGGCATTGACTAACCAGGGTGCAGTATTTGAGCCACCCCTCGGCTTCGAATTGGGTCTTCATCGCCCCTCTGATCCCATCAGTATCACTGGGTTCATTCTTCTTGATCGCATGGTTCTTGGACCTTCCTCCCATGGCACCTTCTGTTGCTGTATATTTTTTTTTGTCCTTCCTTCTTTAGGAAGGTGCCTTCTTATAGAAAAGATGCCTAACCCTAGCAGTTATGGAAGATGCCCTATCATTGGCACACGATTCTGGCTATGGGGGATACGATCTCTATGATGGCGGTATCTTTTTTGATACTGCGTATTTATAAATAATTATATAAACAATTTGATTTAGTATGCGCATACTTGATTCATCGTTCCAGTCGTCGTGGTAGCCGTTGATTTGCTGACTTGTGACACGAGGGAGGGGTATGGTCCTTTGATGCCGCTCATTTGTGCGATGCTTCGTTTCGCTTGAGGTGTCCGGTAGATGTAAATGTTGCATGTGAGAGGTGTTCTTTGGTACCTTTCCCATGTGGATGGTGTCCTTGTAGCACCTTTCCAATGTTGTCGGTGCTCTTCTTCGAACGAATGCGCCTTCCCATGCTACGAGGTGCCTTTAATTGGTGGGAGGCACTTTTTCCTGCATGCATCTTCCCAATGTGGGAGGTGTCTCCTTCTGGTTCATGCCTTCTCGATGTTGGAATGCATTCGTCTTGATGAATGTGCCTTCCTGATGTTGGAAGGCATATTCAGCTGGATGAATGCACCTTCTTGATGTTGGAAGGTGTCTCGGTTGGATGAATGTGCCTTCTTGATGTTGGAAGGCATCTCAACTGGATGAATGCGCCTTCTTGATGTTGGAAGGCGTATTCGGCTGGATTTTTTTTTTTTTAAGACTTGGTGCCTTCCTGCCATGGAAGGCACCTATATATATATATATATATATATATTTTAATAGAACTTTTGAATGGATGGAAGGCGTTGTCTTCCGATTTGGCACCTTTCGGATGCAGTAAGGTGCCTTCTTCTGGATGGGCACCTTTCGGGTGTAGTAAGGCGCCTTCTTATGGACTTGGCACCTTCTTCTGGATGTAGTAAGGTGCCTTCTTCTGGATGGGTGCCTTTTGGGTGTAGTAAGGCACCTTCTTGTGGACTTGGTGCCTTATTCTGGATGCAGTAAGGCACCTTCTTCTGGATGGGCGCCTTTTGGGATGCAGTAAGGCGTCTTCTTCTGGACTTTGAGCCTTTTGGATGTAGTAAGGCACCTTCTTCTAGATGGCACCTTTTAAGATGCAGTAAGGTGCCTTCTTCTGGACTTGGCACCTTCTGGATGCAGTAAGGCACCTTATTTTGGATGGCGATTTGACTGGAAAAAGGGTGATCAAGCCTTCCCAGTTTTTCATGTTGCCCAGATTCTACCTACGAGCCGGTGTCAGAATGCTGAGCCGAATCAGGCCTAGTTTCCCAGATACCTATCCCTCATGCTGTTAGGTCCTCCACCTGCAAAAAGCAACTAAAAAGAAAGGAAAATAAATGCAGTTAGACGTGTTCCGTGCCTATTAGGCCCTGGATTAGGATGCCTATAGCTTGCATGCGGGCGTCGTCCCTAAAAAAACACACATTACAAAAAAAACTATATTAACTAAAAAATTTGGGTGAGCACTTTCGTGCCCACCATTTCACCTGTGAGAGTTTGGTCCACATCTAGCAAGATGGGGTCTCTCCCATGCCTACTCTAGATTCCACCTGTAATGTTTCGGACGTATTATAGGGGCGTAGTCGATGGCCATTGATTGTGAACATGGTGTTGCTACCGTCAATTGTCTTAACGTGCACCGCCTCATTCCTAATGAGCTCTGCCACCTCATACGGCCCCATCCACCTTTGCATAAGTTTGTCCTTCCTTTCTTGGAATCGAGAATCGTACAACATTACCCATTCCCCTACCTAGAACTTCTTTAGCTTGATGTGGTTATCATGCCACTTCTTTCTCTGCTTCTATATAATCTCTGTCCTCTGCAAAGCATCCAGTCGGATTTCATCCAGCTGATCTAGCTGGTGAATCCTCTATTTTTGAGCTTCGTCCAAGCTCAAATTTAATTCTGAAGCCGTCCTCAGAGTTTTGATTTCAAACTCGATGGGCATCATCACATTTTTTCCATAGACTAGTTGGAAAGGTGTGCATCCTGTGGTGGATTTCCACGTGGTGTTGTATGCCCAAACTGCCTTCGGCAACCATGTGGCCCAATCTTTCTTGTGTTGCTACATGATTTTGGTCAAGATGTTTTCTATCTCCCTGTTTGTCACTTCTACTTGCCCGTTCGCCTGTGGATGGTAGGGCATGGTTTTATTATGCCAAACTCTATACTGCTCCATCAGCTCCTCAATCAATTTGGAGGTGAATTGGGGCCCTTGGTCTGTTGTTATCTCCCGAGGAACCCCAAATCATGTGAAAATATGGGAAAATAAGAAATCGATGACCGTTCTTTCCTTTGAGTCCCTTAATGCCTGCACTTCCACCCATTTGGTGACGTAATCCGTGCAGACTAGAATAAACCTCCTTCCCATCGAAGGTGGATTAAATGGTCCCACGAAGTCCATGCCCCATTTATCAAAAGGTTCTAGGTGTACCTGGGGCTACAGGGGCATTTCATCTCGGTGGGTTGGTCTACCCATCCTCTGGCACTCATCACACTTGCTGGTATACGCTGCCACATCCTTGAACAGAGTGGGCCAAAAATACCCAGCCTACAGGATTTTGTAGGCAGTTCATTTCCCTACAAAGTGTCCTCCGCATGGCTCATCGTGACATGCCTTGAGCACTTCTGAAAACTCCTATTCTACTATGCATCTTCTTATAATTTGGTCTTGTCCTATTTTAAATAGGAGACCATCCATCCAAAGGAATGATGCGCTCTTCTCTATGACCACCTACTTTTCTCGGTAGGAGAGAGTAGGTGAGGTCCTTCCGGTGGCCAAGTAATTGGCTATGTCTGCATACCATAAAGTTTGTTCACTAATAGTGAACAGATGTTCATCCAAAAAATGATCTTCCACTGCTTGATGATCTGCTAGTATCAATCTGGACAAAAAATCTGCCACGACATTGTCCTTGCCCGGTTTATCGACTATAGTGATGTCAAATTCCTGCAATAGCAATAGCCATCTGATAATTCTACCACCAATGGCCGGCTTGCTCATTAGATACCTGATAGCCGCATGGTCCGTATGGATGAAGACCTTGTATCCCATTATATAGTGGCAAAATTTGTTTATTGCATGGACAACTACGAGGAATTCTTTTTCTATCACTGTATAGTTGAGCTCTGCTCCCGCCAAGTTTTTATTGACATAATAGATGGCGTAAAATTCTTCACCGTCTTTCTGCCCGAGGACTACTCCGATCACATCGTTAGATGCATCGCAGTAAATATGGAACGGTATGGCCCAATTCGGTCCTCTCAAGACCGGTGCAGATATCAATTTTTCTTTTAGCAATTGGAACGCTTCTTTGCAATCTCCCATCCAATTGAACTCTACGTCCTTAGAAAGTAGGGTGTGCAGTGGTTTGGCAATCTTACTAAATTTGGTGATAAATCGTCGATAGTACCCGACTGATCCAAGGAAACTTCTTACCTCCTTCTACGTTCTAGGGCTAGGTAGGTCTCTGATGACCTCAATATTCCTCTTGTCTACTTTTATTCCTTCCGCAGAGAGGTGGTGTCCCAACACGATGCCTTCCTACATCATCATAAAACATTTTTCATTACTTAGGGACAAATGATTTTCCTTGCTCCTGTCGAGCACTCTTTCCAGATTTGTCATTGCCTCCTCGAAGGTTTCTCCATAGGCGATGAAGTCGTCCATGTATACTTCCACCCCATCTCCTATCATATCAAAGAATATGCTAAGCACCACCCTTTGAAAGGTGGTCGATGCATTGCACAGTCCAAAAGGCAATACCTTATAGGCAAACGTTCCCCATGGATAGGTGAACGTTGTTTTATCTTGATCTTCTTCCCCTATCTAGATCTGGTTGTAACCACTGAAACCATCTAGAAAGGAGAAGTATTTTCTTCCTGAGAGTGTGTCCAAGACCTAATCGATGAATGGGAGAGGGAAGTGGTCTTTCTTAGTCGCCTTTTTCAATGCCTGGTAGTCCACATAGATCCGCCATTTCTCGTTCTTTTTGGGGACCACCACTAATGGTGATACCCATTCACTGTCAAAAATTAGATATATGAATTCGACAACCAAAATTTTGTGTAGTTCTTCTCTAACAATGTCTTTCATTGTTGGGTTCATCCTTCTCTATGGCTGCCGACTAGGAGTTGCTTGGTCATCTAAATAAATCCGATGGGTACATATTTCTGGGCTGATGCCATGCATATCTACATAGTCCCATGCAAATGCTTGCTGGTGTTTTACCAGAAGCTCTTCCAATTTTCTAGTTGTGTGGGCGTCAACCTGCTGTTGACGTTTAATATCCTCCCTGGCCCAACGTGTATTTGTCGGATGTGCTGATCTTGGGTGCCAGTCAATGATGATCCAGGTGTGGGGGTGGATGATTCTCCATGGAGAAACTCCATGATAGCACCATCCTCATCCTCTTCTACCACCTCCTCCAAGGTCATCACCGGATGGATTATGGACAACTCCGTAGTTCCATGCTCGATGATCCTGGGTTCTTCTACCGAGTCCATAGACTGAGCTGGCGGTGAAATGGTCAGCATTTTGATGTTTTTCCCATTGGAGATGGTCATTAGCCCATCCTAGCAGTTGATGTAAGCATCAGCTGTTGCCAGCCATGGCCTCCCCAAAATGAGCGGGTAACCACCTGCACTCGGTCTTGGTTTGCAAAACTAAAAAATTGGCTAGATATTCCCATGCACTGACTGTTACGATCACATCTTCCAGCATCCCTTCCGATGACACGGTTGATCGATTAGCTAACTGTAGCACTATCATGGTTGGCTTCAGGTTCATGAGCTGCAGCCTCTGCATGGTCTCTTGAGGCATCACATTGATGGCTGCCCCGAGGTCAACCAATGTGTTGGACAAGGAATGTCCTCCAATTTTTACGGTCAGCACTAGGTTGCCTGGATCTGCATACTTTGGATGATGTGTTCCACCCATCATTAGATCTACTATTTTACCCATGATGTTGATAGTTTGGGTAGCTTTTCATCCCGGTCTCCTTAGACACATTTCTCTAATTGCCTTGGTGTAAATGGGGACATCTCAAATTGCTTGAAATAATGGGATTGTCACCGTGAGATTCTTCAAGCTCGATAAGATGTCAAATTTCGGCTGTGTTGTTTTTCTTTGTTCTTGCAGCTAGCTAGGAAATGGAGCCTCCACTCTCTCAAGTGCTTTTCCCTCTTCTACCAGAGGTGTCTCCTCTATTTCTTCCTCCTCTTCTACCAATGGAGGTGTCTCTACTATTTCTTCCTCCTCTTCTACTAGAGGCGGTGTCTCTACTCCTAGCTGCCTACCTGATCTAAGTTGAATATTGTACATATGATACATCTCACCTTCTACGTTGTATGTCGATTGATTTACTCTATTGTTCGGGTTTGCTATCGATTATGCTGGTAGCTGCGTAGGTCTCACTGCTGGAAATGCTGGTAAGTTCTTTTGGATGTGAGCAGGCGCTGCACTCTATGGAGTCTGATTCCATGCATTGTGGCCTCTCCACTACTACCCAAGATATGGATATGGCATCCATGGTTGCTGATTTGGAAATGCTACTGGGGGTGCGTTAGTCTAGGGTGATGGTCCCCACCACCCCATATTAGGTGGTTGAGGGGGTCCTTGGTGCATGTATGGCCCTCCCCCATATGATGGCATTCTGGTTGGTATATTCCCCATGGGGGCTATGGCCAACTCTTCCTATTACCTATGAAGTAGGCCTTCGTGCTCTCATCCACTTCCTGGTTACTGGGTAGTTGTGGGCACAATCGAGTTTTATGATTTAGCCTGTAAACTACGCATACTCTGACCTTGTTTTTTGGACATGCATTCTTTGCGTGCCTTCCTCTACATTTTGGGTAGAAATAGGCTAATGCTACGTCATTTTATTGTTTCTTCTTTTCTAACAGTAGCGTATCCATCTGTAGTGCTAGAGATGAGAGCATTTCGCTCTTCAAATCCTCCAACATGTTGCCTATTTCTATTTTGGTGACTGAAGCAATCACCTTCATGGTCCTGGTGGTGATTTTGCCTTGCCTTCTCGAGTAGTTCCAGCATAATTTCTGGATGTCGTCCATAGCATGCTGATAGACATCACCTCCAGAGATCATGTTGAGAGCCTCCAATGATTCATTGGTAAGTCCCCTCAAGAAGATGCTTTTGAGGGACTTATCAGATAGCTTCGAGTGAGGGGACCATTGAAGATTAAAGCTGAATCTCTCCCAATACTCCTTGAGAGACTCATCTTCTCTTTGTGTCATGCTCAGGACCTCCTCCCTGGAGTCTCTTGCTCTCCTAAAATATTGATATTGCTCTAGAAAGAGCTTCTTCATCTGGTCCCAGGTGGTGATGTGTTTGTCTCCCAGATCGATGAACCATCGTAGAGCTGCATCATCTAATGTAGAAGGAAATAATTTCAACTTATGCGTGTTTGATTTGTAATCCATAGACCTGCACAAAACATCAAACTTGAATAAAAATAGGTCAGGGTCCTTAGTCGGGTGTCCTCTGAAGGACGAAAGGTGAGCAGGGGATATGTTTTTCATTTTGGTATCTCCTACTCCCTCCTCTATTGGGAAACTAAAGCCAGATGAGACTTCATCATTATCTACCATTTTTTTGGGAGATGTGGTTTCTAATGCAGCGTTTATGGCCTTTCGGTCATTTAAAACTTTTTGAGTCAATGCTCTAAGGTTGTCTGGTGAGATCATCTGATCCTCCATAGCCTTCCACAATAGGGCTTCCTCTAGAGGAGTCCTATTAAATAAGGGATTTATGATGATTCATTCATCCCCTTGTTGATGGGATGAGGCGGCACTTTGCACAAAGTGCGGTTCCTCACTCCAATGGACTACTAGTAGGTCGAGCGAGTCTAACTCAAATCCAAAATGCTCAACTGACTCAGGTCCTAATGGATTAGTTCTTATAAAGCGACCGTCAGGTCCTCTTCTTCTCGAATAACTCATACAAGGTCAGATGGAAGGTTTCAGGGTATTATAAGTAATCTAATTAAGATGCTTCCCTAGAACCGGTGCCAAAATGTTGCAGGCCAAACAATGTGAATGGTTTCCTATTTTTGTCACATGCCCGTGCATTTAATTATCAACCTATGGAGCTTCATAAACTTGCGAAGAGTCGGAATTAGGTTACTACAATACCACTGGAGGTGAATCTTCTAATCCTACATTTTTGGGGGTGTTCTTGAAATGGTTTGTCAATCATTCCCGCACTCCTCAATGATTTACGTAAGAAGAACATAATTAAACCTACAAAAAATAAATCATGTACGTGTTCCTGAAAATAAATCTACTACAAATGCTAGAACTAATAAACTAACAAACGTTCTTATGAAAGAAATAAACTAATTAAAATTAATAAACAAAAAGGAAATGGGGAAGAAATACTGGCTTGGAGTGGGCCCAGGCTCCAGCAGCTTCTTCTCGATCGAACACGTGCTTAGAACTTTTGGAACTTTAATATATTTGTCAACACACTACAATTTATCTCTGTATGTCTAAATGGATCTTTATTTTATTTCTATATATTTCTTAGAATGATCTGCATGTGTTTATATAACACACCCGTAGAACTTATGTTACAGAAGTAGTTACAACAGTCGATCTGTCCCAGACTAAATCAAGACAGTCTGGTAAATGCAATCGACATCTAGAATTCTGTTCTAATGGTGGCATGTTCATTGTTCGGTTCATGCTTTGCCTGGCATTAGTAAGACATTTTGATACATTGGTGCAATCTCCAATTTAGCTCTACATGATGCAGAGCTAGAACTGCACCAGCCGTTGTCGTCCACGTCATTCAAATCTGGTCAACGAGCAAAGAATCAGTGGCACCTTCTGGTTGTGGGGAGGTGCTTGCCTTTTGCTATCGCCTTTTGACTGTGGAGAGGCACTTGTATTTTGTTAGTGCCTTCTGACTGTAGGGAGGTGCTCATCTTTGATTGGCACCTTTCGACTGTAGGGAGGCACTCATATTCAGTTGGCACCTTTTGACTGTAGGGAGGCGCTCGTATTTAGTTGGCGCCTTCTGACTGCAAGGAGGCGCTCGTATTCAGTTGTTGCCTTTCAAATGCAGGGAGGCACTGGTATTCAGTTGGTGCCTTCTGACTGCATGGAGGTGCTTGTATTCTCTTCATTAACCCTCGATGAAATAAAGTGCCAGGTCCATCAAAAGGACCTCGACCATTCCAAATCTAACTAAATCAACTGCAATTCCACAAAACATACTAAAAACACACAAATTAGATAACACGCATAATTATATCAAATATCTATATAATCATTCATAAAAGTACACAATCCTTATTATACAACCGCATATTGATCAAAGAAATATGTACAAAATATGAGCATTTTTGGTGCTCATCACTTCCATGACCACGAGATCACCGAATTTGTAGGTGAGGGGGCAGATCCACCTTTGCATATCTAGGCTTCCATTAATTTTGTTACCTACAAGCACATCCTCATCGATACTGGATCATCCATAAGTATCATTTCTACCATTGCTCTTCACCATATTCACATACCACCCACTCATCTCGCCACTCCTTCTATGGACCTTTGAGCCTTTGATGGTTCTATGCGCCCTACCATAGGCACAATTGTCTTACCCATTTAGGTCGATGCCAAAACCATTTCCACTCTCTTCCACATCATTGAAGGGGAGATGCAGTACAATATTCTTCTTGGATGCCCATGGATTTGGGACATGCAATGTGTCCCTTCTATATTACATCATTGTATTAAATACATTCATAATGGATTAGTTCACTGCATCCCTACCGACAATGACCCATTTGAATTATGCAACATTATCGCTCTTCCACCTGGTCCACCCTTTCATCCATGTAATTTGCTCCCACTCCATGACACTCCCCTACTACCACCTTTCCATCACCCTCATTTATGCATCACACACCAAATTTGAGTGACATACCCTCTTCTTCTTTGCATCCATCCTTGGCTACCTATGCTCCCACTACTCCAACATTTTCACATCTTCCTTCATCCTCTTCTTCTCCATCTTCCTCCCATTCACCCTTCCTCCCATTCACTTTTTCTGCTATGCCATCATAGGCTTCCTCTTCTACCACACCTCCTCTCCTTCCCACTCCATCTACACCTCCTCATCACTTCATTCCTTGTTCATCTCATTCATGAGTCATCTCTCCCACTCTAGCCACATCTTCTATTCCAACATCTTAGTTCACCCATGCTAACCATCCCATCATAGGAACACCCATTGAATGTTATGAGTGGATGCAATGTGTCACTTAGTATGATGACCAATTGGCCCAATCAAACCCCCTTCTTCATCATCTCTACCCTTGCCTTCACCTGCATCAATACCATTACCATATTCACCACCCTTGGGGTCCTCCCCCCAACCCGAGCACCATGACCCTCCTCACATCTCTATACTCATGACCACACCTGGTCTCGATGAGTATGACATACGAAATGCTTAGGTAATCTCACCCACCATCTAGTCTACTCATGACTTCGATCGATCCCATGATGTACCCATGACTATTGGGACCATTGTTCCTCTTGGTCCACTTGAAAATTGCACAAAATTCATATATGGGGGACTTGACTCATCTGTGGAGCTTCCAATACCTCCACCACCCCAAACCAAATTCTATGATAATCTTGATCACATGTCAAATCTAACTTTTACCTTGCACTACTTTCGATGTTACAACTGGCATGGCTTTGGACTAGGAAGATATGAACAAGGGTATCGTACCCTTATCAATCCTCCTTTATAGATAGCCTAATGATAAGTCTAGAATTGGTTACCATCATGAAACAATCAACACCCTCGAGGATGATTTTCATCATCTCAATCTTGACCCCCTCGAGGTTCTTTTTGATGATGAATTTGAGCTCAATTTTCCTATCGATTGTTCATCCCCTCAATCTATGGTTGACATTCCATCCACATTCTTTCATTCATCTCCACCACATGAGGATACTTATCCCTATGTGGTTGAAGCCCTCACCGATCAATTTATCGACTTATCACTTAATCCATATTTACTAGCTATCATCCCTCCTTCACCTCCACCACCTATTTCATTCATGCCCTTCCACACTCGACAGCAAGTCCATCATTCACATTCTCATTCCCATTCCCCACCCATGGTTTTGCTTCCTAGCCTCAACCAACCATTTCTTGAGTCATCATCATCCTCCTCCGATTCTTTGCCACCACATTCTCCCTCGTCCACCACTTCAAGCACTTCCATCAACATGATTTCTATTGACTTATACGCCCCACTTCGCTATCCACATCATCTCGATTACATTCTACCACCCATTATAGATTTTTTCGATTTTGACAATATTTCATCCACACCATCACCCATTGAGTTCCTCCCATCACCTCAATTATTATGATCTGCTAATGCACCTTTGCCTTCCATTCCACCCCACCTACCTTGGATCCATCATACTGATGTTTATCTAGATGATGAATACCACCTTCCTGATGTCATTGATGATCTCCACCTCATCCCAACTCTCACTCAACTCCATGATGGCTCTCACATGCTTGTGGAGGACACCATTGATGTTGACATCGGTGATGATCCCGACCATCCCCACATTGTCAAACTCGCAGCTAGTCTTTCTACCGATGAACGTGTCCTCTTCACTACTTTCCTTTGAAAGTACATAAAGGTTTTTGCATGGTCCTACACGAATATGCTTGGCCTTGATCCATCATTAGTTATCCACAACTTGATATTGGATGATAACGCTAAACCTGTCAGGCAAAAGTTGCATCGAATGCATCCCACAATTGCTTTGATGGTGAAAGAGGAATTACAGAAACTTCTCAACGTCGGGTTCATACAACCAATCGATTACCCTGAGTGGGTTTCAAACATGGTTCCCATCAAAAAACCCAAGGGGGGTATCTGCATATGCACTGATTTTAGGGATCTTAACAAAGCTTGTCCCAAGGATAATTTTCCACTCTCTAATATCGACACATTGGTCGATGCCACAATAGGGCATAAAATGCTATCACTCATGGATGAATTTTCTAGCTACAATCAAATTTGTGTCAACCCAGATGACCAACATAAAACATCTTTCACGACCCCCTAGGGGATATTTTGTTACAAGGTCATGCCCTTCGGTCTCAAAAATGTTGGGGCAACCTATCAACGCGCCATGACATATATCTTTCATGACTTCATGCACAAAACTATCGAAGATTATGTCGATGATCTTATCACAAAATCCAAAACATGTGACCAACATCTTGAGGACCTCCATCAAATCTTCGATCACCTCCTGGAACACAATGTGCGATTGAATCCAAAAAAATGTGTCTTTGGTGTCACCTCAGGAAAAATCTTGGGTTTTATTATCTCACAACGTGACATCGAGGTTGATCCTCAAAAATTCAAGGCTATCATCGATATGCCTCCCCCTTCGAATCTCAAATAACTATGCAACTTGCAAGGAAAAATACAATCCATCCAATGATTTATCACCCAACTCTTGGATAAGTGTAAGTCATTCAATCATCTCCTTCAAAAGGGGGTCACTTTCAAATGGGACAATCAATGTCAAGTTGCTTTCAATGCGATCAAATCTTACCTCACTTCTCCATTAGTTCTATCCCCACCCCATCCTAGTCGACCTTTTCATCTGTATATATCCACTACTAATTTTGCATTGGGCACACTACTCACCCAAAAAAATGAGATGAACCACGAACATGCCGTATACTATATCAGTCGAACATTGGTAAGTTATGAGACATGGTATGCTTACATGGAAAAACTTTGCCTTGTCATCATCTTTGCCACACAAAATTTACGACATTACATGATCAATCACACCACTTATGTTGTCACCCGAGATAATCCACTCCATTACATGATGGGTAAGAGTTACCATAATAGTCGCACAACCAAATGGATTATGCTTCTCATAGAATTTGACCTCGAATTCATTAGTCAAAAATCCATCAAAGGCCAAGTCATTGTTGATCAGTTAGTTGAAGCACCTTTATCGAGCGATACACCGCTACTCATCCATCTTCTTGATGATTCTGTGTTCCATACTACTGAATCTGAGGAACCCATAGAACCTGAGTCAACTGCTGACTTAACCCTCTTCTTCGATGGATCTCACTGCGAACATGGAGGGGGTGTAGGCATAGTCTTATTTACACCATAGGGGGAGCCCCTCCCCTTTTATTTCAAGTTAGGATTTCCTTGCACAAACAATAATGTTGAATATGAAGCTCTTATCCTCGGCCTCAAGCAAGCAATTTCAATGCACATTCAATGTCTAGACATCTTCGATGACTCCCTTCTCATTGTCAATCAAATTAAGGAAACCTGGCAATGTCGATACCCCATCCTTCAATAGTATAAGCAAGTCATCGAACACTTACTTGCTCAATTTGAGTGGTATGACATCACTGCTACTCCATGCTCCACCAATCATTTTTCTAACACCATGGCTTCTCTAGGTTCACTCATTCCACAAAATCCACATTTTGACACAACTCACGTGTCCATTCACACCCTCTTCCATTCTACCATTTCCACTTCCCCACCTTCTCATGATGATGGTATCCATATTGTACAGGTTGAACCTCATGACCCATGGTTCTACTAGGTCAAATATTACATCAAGCTCGATATCCTCCCTCCGGATCTAAATTACACTCATAAACATGCTTTCAAACAATGAGCAATCCACTACACATTATTGGGAGACATTCTCTACAAACGCAGTCACGATGACATTCTATTGCATTGTCTTGAGCCACATGAGGCCCAACATGTTATTCAAGAGGCTCATGATGGCACTTGTGGTGGCCATTTTAGTGGCATGGCTATTACCAAATGCATTCTATGAATGGGTTATTATTGGCCCACAATGGAACATGACTATTGTGAATACGTCAAAAAGTGTGTCAAATGCCAGCACCATGCCAATCTCACACATTTACCATCTCAAGCTCTCCAACCCATTCAATCAATGTGGCCTTTTCTCATTGGAATCTGGATCTTATCGATAAAATCACCCCCGCCTCATCCAACAATCACAAATTCATCATTACTGCCATGGAATACTTCATGAAATGGGTTGAAGCCATCCCTCTTGTCCAAATGATAGGTCCCAAAATTATTGACTTTATCACTCAACACATTATCTATCACTTTGGAATTCCATCCAAGATCATTTTTGATAATGGTACACCATTCAAGAACAAGAATGTTCATGCATTATGTGAGAAATTTAACATTCAACATAGCTTCTCCACCCCATACTACCCATAGGGTAATGGCCAGGCTGAAGCTACTAACAAAACCATTTGCACCATTCTTCGAAAGACCATTGTAGAATCACATCGTGATTGGCACAATCAAATGCCACTGGCCTTATGGGCCTATCACACAAGCATTCATACTCCAACTAGGGCAACCCCATTTTCTCTTGTATATGGTATTGAGGCCATCATGCCCTTGGAGCTCAAAATTCCATCATTATATGTCTCTATGCAAGAATTCATCGATGATGATACTACTCATCAAGCCAGGCTAGACCAATTAACCCTTTTGGATGAACATCGAATCCATGCCATTGAACATACACACATTTATCAAGATCATCTTCGATGTGCCTATAACTCTAAGGTACATCAACACAAATTTTAGGTTAGAGACTTGGTCCTCAAGGAGAACCAATAGATTACTAGCCAACCGTACCATCTTCATGACAAATTTGTGCCTAATTGGCTGGGTCCTTACATTGTTACCCATAAATTTGGTTCTGGGGCATATCGACTTGCCATGTTGGAAGGTCTTGCTGACCTTGAGCCCATTAACATCATTCACCTTTGAGAATTTTATGCCTAAGCATTGGCATTAAGGCTCATCATTCTTTGTACATACCATCGTGGTTACAAAAAAAAACATAAAAACAACAAACACAAAATCATCACTTCATGATGTTTGTCGAATTGCATTATCCTAATCTGCTTTTCTTCATTCCTTCTCTTCTTTCTCCCTCCCCTTTCTTCTTGTTACTTGTCAATGTTGTATGGTCATGCTTCGAGCGGCTACATACCTTTGATTAGTTTCATTTCCTTCCTTTCTCTCTCTTCCATTCTTCTTCTTCTTATTTTCTATTCTTATATCATATCCCTCTTCATTATTTTCATCACCCCATTCCATCGGATATTATCCTAGGGTAACCTTGTATAGTTTTTGCATACTCCATGCATTGCAACATCATACCATTCACTGCATCGATTGCTGCATATTCACACATTATCACAACTTCATTCTTCCTCACTAAATTGTCATTACACATAACATCTCTCATTCTTCACACATATTTACATGCATATAGATTATGTCCATATCCACATCTATACATATTCATTGTGAATACCATATCTGGAGAATTAAATACACACTTGCTAGCATGATAGTTTTGGTGTCCAATCCCATTTTCATGAGACTGGATTATTGAAAGCTTTGTGAGATTCGACCATCTATAGTTACTTCAATCAACCACCATCTAAAGTTGGTAATTTCTAAAGCACTTCAAAGCTTCCCTTGGTTGACTTGAGCTCTTTCATGGATCAAATTACACATCTTACACATTAAGAAAATTTTGAGAATAGGATAGGCAACACTATGCATATATTGGCCACCTAGCAAAAGTCACCTCGCTCATCCTATCATTTGCATGATCTAAATAAAACCTTGAGGATCGACAAAAGGACAAGCTACAAAAAAAAAGAGAAGAAAATGGGTAGAAAACAAAAGCAAACGCCCAAAAAGAGCACTACAAATGGAAAGAAAACCAAAAGAGTACCATCATAACAGCTTGAATCCCTGAGGTCCTCAGGTCCATATTGAAATCATGGGGTAGATCTCCATCGGAGCTATAGATGCTTGACTGGCAATGGAGTATGCCTTACAAGTGGTGACATGTCTGTCACATTAGCGACCTTCTTTTGTACAGACCACTGCGTGCTTGTGGATGAGCTAGCTTACAGGCTAAGTTAACAATCAGTTGAAACCACCCTCTCTCAAAATGGTTAAATCAACATCACCCTACACACACTGATCCATGCTTGGGTTCTTGTTAGCCAAGCAAGTTAATATTTTTGTAAAAATTTTGCTCAGTTATTCAATGGGTTTGATTGCTCAAACTATCATGTTCGAACCTTTTCAAAGAACTTTTCACATCCGACATCTTTGAAATAATGGACTGGATTGCACCACACCTTGTTTTGCAATAATACAAGTGCTTTCTTCACCATTGTTCACATCCACCTACATCCTCATGCATAGCATATTCATAGCCAGTTCAAATCCATCCCACTCAACACTTGATCATATCTCATTCATTTCACATACATCTACTTCTATCACATCTAAACATCTATCAATTCACACATCTATGCTATATTCATACATTCACATCATTCTCATGTACATACACAATAAAGCAAAAACAAACACACAAGAAAATGCAATATGATATAACACCACCAAATGTCATGTATATATGTATATATATCAAAAATACCATCAAGCTACAATAAAATGTGTACCCTTGTGGGTACCTCATCACATGTACATATCATGTATATACTCATCATACAAAAACCATGGATGGCCACCTGACCACCAACAAAAAGATACATCACATGTGCTACTCAACGGGAGTCTCCCCACTCCCCTCCTATGACATCATCCTCTCCATGACACCTCACTCTAGAAACACACCCCCACCTCCTACACCACTGGTGCCTCTCTCCTCACCTCTAGGACCTATCCCACTACCTGTGAGGCTATCGACTCTACCATCTACTAGCTCATCCATGCTATAGAGGGCATACTATATTGACTCCATCGAGACTAACTCTGAGATCTTGATCGTGACTCTGAATATATTGGTATCACCAATCCATTCACAATCAACCTACCCTCCCACTATGCTCTCTTCATAGCCTCCTATGCATGGGCTGCTATCAATCCCTTGTTTACCTACCACAAACGCTCCACCTCTACTCGAAGACTAGCCATCTCCACCCTCGATTGCTCCTCTACCAACCTCATCACCTCTACATCCCCATGTGCCTACTGTAGTTGCTACACACTCACTCATAAGCTCTCAATATCCACTATCAATCACCTCTCTATAACTATCATCTCATCCACCTCTCATCATAGCCACTCTACACACTCTTATCGATTGGCCTTCTCGACCTCTACCTCCACCCTCGCCTCATCCAATAATTATTGTAATCACTTAGCTACCTCAATCATCTCATCCCTCTCTACCCGAGCAGCATCCCACTCACCAATAATAGCCTCTCTCTTGGTGGCTAACTACTCCACCCTCACCCTCACCTCATCTCTCTCTCTCATGACTATCTCTAGCCTCTCCTCCACTCTACACTTCTCCTCAACCACTATAGATTAATCTATCACCTAGTCCAACTTTATCTATATTATCTTCTCCTCCAACTCCTCATATCTCACCTCATAGCTATGTCACCTCCTCCTCTACTACTATCATATCCTATAGCCCAATCATAAAATCAAATGTAGGCAATGGTGATGCTACCCCTCCACTCACTAGCTCTGTCTCCTCCACCCTCCACCAACCTCCATCATTGGCATCTCATCCATCACCACTACCCCCTCTACTAGTAATCCCTCACTCACCTCAGGTTGTCCTGAGGTATCTCCACTCACCAATCTATCATGCTCATCCCTCCATGATCACACACATTAGATCAATTGATCTAACTCCACCTCCTCCTCCTCCCTAGGCTCTGGTGATCTTGGTACTCCTAGTGATCCTCCATACTATGGTGATCCTGATACTCCTAGTGATCCCCCATGCCCTGGTGATGCTATCATCACCCCCCTAGAAATGCACCTACTACCTCACCCCACTCATCCACCACCCCAACTCTAGGCTCCCATATCTACCTCGACCACCACACATCATACTCCATTGTGGTACCAATATTATCCACATCTGGGATAACTATCTCCTCATCTGGTATCAGGTCTAAAGGTGGCACCACTAGCTTCAGCCCTTGATCACCTACTACCCTATAAATAACCATTGGTAGATCTGGTCACCCCTATCACAACCCAAACTGGTGCATCACTCATAAAAATAGGAAATACTCCACCTACCTCTCATACTTCCCGACCATCCACCATCCCTATCTAATCTAGATGAGATGCACCACATCCTCATCCCAAGTAGGCACCCCTCACCATGGCCTCCATCTAATATCATCCATCTTCAACTCCCCTAGCTTCTCATGGTAATACATTAGATCACCCTCCCTCTCCCTCTTGATCTTCTTCTCCATATTTATCCTCCATCTCATAGCAAATGGCACATCAGTGCCCTCTAGTGTATGAGCCTCATAAGGAAGCAATGATGGTCATAGTATCATAATGTGCTCCCATGCCCACACCTGCAGCAAGGGACTAAAACTCATGCCTGGATCGATCCATCCTCACCACCCCATGCAACTCTCTGTAGACCTGCGCTAACAATGTTGGTGCCCATGCATACACCATCTTCCACTCCACCATATCACACACCATCCCCATCATATTCTAGGGGAATATCACCCCTAAAGTATCAGGTAAGGCATGACTCATGATCATCAGCATCGCCATCACATGTCGGTTGGACAACATCTTGTCCTTCCAACACTGCTCATAATCCACCCCACCCTTCAACCCCACACTAGCCCATCTCTCTCTGAGATCCCTCTACAAAATGCCATCTCGTGCATCCCGCTCCATCATCCTCACTGTAATCCCCTCTATCGGTAGTTGATAGATGTGGTACACATCCTCCAAAGTAATCATCATTTCCCCTATCGGGAAATGGAAGGTGTTCCTATCAGGATCCCACCTCTCACACAATGCTGACACATATGCATGATTTACATGCACAACACGCATCTCCCACACTCCATATAGCCCCACTACACGCAGCCAGGTACCATCATCCACCTACCACACATCCTATAGCTTCTCCCTAAGCTTCTGCAATCGATGTCATGCATATATCTTCTTTACCTACATTAATCCATTTCAAAACACATGTTAATATCTCATTCATTCAATTTCAATCCACATGTCAATATTACACATTACAAAAAAAAATTTGCATGCCCCCGTGCGAACTTTTCCATTCGCATGCCCCTGTGCAAAATTTCCCATTCACACGCCCCATTTAAAAATTTTATAGAGGGTAGTTTTGGATACCCATTTGCCTAAATGAATAGTTTGTACCATCAATTTTATCCCAACATGCACATACAAAGTCAAACATGCTACACACACGTAAAAATACGCAAAATGAGAACACCAACGGGAAGTCAAATAGGTCAACTAAACACAGATCTGGGTACCCATTTGCCCAAATAGCATGACCGTACAAAAAATTCTCATCACACATGCATACAAAGGCCAAAATAATCACATTCTTTCATGCACGCTTCTCGAGGTCACAAAGTCAATGTCAAAACAAATGGCATATCGGGATACCCATTTGGGCAGTTTTACATGTTGTGCACACATTTCCACCAGAAAGTGCATTCACACACTCCAATCACATACATTCAAGCATTTTCATACACATGCACACATTCCAATACACACACAAGCACATTAAATGTTCTTTAGCATTTAAATTTACACACATTCCAAGGTTGGCACAATCCACTTACCTTTGGAATGCCTCCACCTGCACTCGTGCTCGCCTACCCACTCACCATTGCTCGACCTCCATTCAACAATCTGGTAGTGCTTCACTTCACAGATTCTTCCTCACCACTCTCTCCCTCATTCGCACGATGCAAAATGAGGATTCACATGACCATTTTCACTTTTATACCTACTTTTTCATAGGTTCGCACCCACACGTGTGAACGCAAAATTTGCACGCCCCCGTGCAAACTTTTTCGTTCGCACCCCGATGTGCAAATTTTTTTCACAAGTCATATTTCATCAATTTTCTACCTTTGCTTCCCTGATTTAGCCTGGATTCATCATTTTCCAGCATTTTTCATCATTTTTACCATCATTTTCATCATTATCAATCGATTCATCACCGATCTTCATCTCCTCCATCACCAATTCATCGCTTGAGGGGGTAGTCATCCAAACACATCAAAAGCTACCTTGCACATGATCAAACAACCAAAACATCCAATCATGGATACAACAAATGCCTAAGAAATTTTTTGCTAATGATTATCTCAAGTCCTTACTCTAGCAAAATTTCTCTTCTCAAATCAAAACTCCAATTCAAAACAAACCAATATTTGATAAACCTCAAAATACCTATGACTGTAGATAGCTCATGGATTCCCTTCTTCAAAGTGGCAGTCATAAGACCACTTGTGAATGAAGCACCTGACTAAGCTCTACCCTACGACTCCAACGGTTTGTCAAATATTGTCAAAAGAACTCATCAATCAATCAAAAGCAAAAATTGGCAAAGGTATTTGTTCCTTCCACAATTGGAACATCTCACATTGATCACAAAACAAGGTAATCTTACGCCTTCCCTCAAAAGCAATCATTACGATGTTGCAAAGTGTTGTATTCAATCACAAATCATCTTTCTCTTTTATCAATGCGTCTCTCTCGCAATCATCCACAAGTCATCAATCACAAATTCTTTGCCTTCCAAATCATTCCATCAATTCATATCATCAGTTTTTGTACTAAATCATGTTTTCACACAATCCAATACAAAAGGGGTAAAATGTAGACACCCAAAAGTTGCACATTGTCCCTTTCCTCATCTTCACGATCGATCAATTTGCAAAACCCTCAAAAATTGCATAAATTGGCTTTAAAACACTATTCATTTATCAAAATCACTATTCATCATCCTTAGCCCCCTTGGGCTAGTTAAGCCCCTTCCTACGCTTAACTATAGGTCCTCATGTGACCTCATTCACAACTCAACCAAGGTTGAATTCTCCACCATGGTCAAAAAACACTTTATGGTCAAAAAGTCAACAATTTTGGTCAAAACTTGCTTTATGGCTAATCCTATGGTTAATTAGGCTAATCATGCTTAATTCTAACCCTCCACCTCACCTAGTCTACTTTGACTAGCCTAGCCTTTCCACCTCACCTAGTCTAGCCTAGCCTAGCCTTGCCACCTCTCACCCAGATATTTCCTCCATCTCACACTCTCCTGGGCAATAAATGACAAATCATGACTTTTGCACATAAAAAGCAATTTCAAATTAGAAGATATTTCCAAGTTGGTTTCAATTAATGCCATTTGGAGACTTTCCTCCAGGTCATCATGACTTGTAGATGGGTGAGGGATTCTCTCACCCAATCTCATTTATGAGGTAGGACACCTCAAGGGACACCTCTTAGGAGGACACCTCACCACACACACCTCACAAGGGACACCTCAACCCCTCCCCTAACCTTGGCCAAGTCTATAAGTAGAAGGCCATTTTCACCATTTTAGGGATTCCAAGTTTAGCTTACAAAAACTCTACTGAAATCACTCTAGACTCACATCATCCATCATACATCCATCACATCCACATAGCATTAGGGTTTCTATCACACCTATGATACTCTTTGTGACTTAGACAGGTTATCGACAATGAAGGCAACTTTCGAAGGTGACCCGATGAAAGAGCAAAGGAGCAACAACATCAGGACTACACAAAAAGCATATTCGATGAATTCTATCAAAAATAGTCAAGTTCACACCACCCCGTGCGAACTTCCAGGCCCAGACAAGTTCACACCCACCCATGCGAACTTCTACTACAACAAATCAGAGTTCACCAGATAGGTAAGTATGACTTATTTTATGGTTTTACATGGTTTTATATAGTTTTAGTCATATTTTGAGCTTAATTTAAAGGTCTTTTTATCTTCATAAACATGGGGTTTGATTGAGGTAGGCCCCCAAATGTTCTAACCAGATTTTGTAGGTCCAATAGGTATAAAGGACAAATCAAACCAACGGTGGCCCATGCGCAAGAAGCCCACCTACACTGAGGAACATCCAAAAGATGAATCTTGCTACTTTTGAGCACATTGATAAGGGCTTCCTTAGGGAAGACCCACTTGTAGCCTTCAGGGCAAAAGTTGTAAAAGGATTCATCTTGTAACCTCCTTTTATTTCAATACAAAAGTAATGATTCTACATTTAATGAAATTGTAGTCTTTTGAATGGTTTCATAGATAATTGATTTTTTTTTGAGAGAGGCTTGCTTAGAAAATGTGCAAGAAGAGTTTTATTAGGAAATAGATTAGTAAGATATCATTCAGTTGAATAATAATCACATTCCTAAAGACCTCATCAAATTGGAGAGTTTGTTTGACAATGAGGATGGGAAGAATTCAAAGACTATGAAAGTAGATGATAAAATATGCGATGAGGTCAAAATTGAAGAAAAAAAATAATATTAATATTGGTATAAGTGTTATCTAAAAGAAGTTGAGGGAATCAAAGCACTTTTCTTCAAGTACCCAGATATTATTGCCTGGTCATATGAGGAAATCAAGTATATGAAAAGAAGATTATTCAGTATATCATTGAGCTAGAGCCTGATGAAAAAACCTTCAAACAAAGACAAAGTCCTATCAATCCTAAAATTGAATCAATAATGAGGCAGGAATTGCTCAGGCTCCTTAAAGAAAAGATCATTTATCCCATAAATAATTCTACATGGGTAGATAAATTGGTACCAGTAAGAATAAAGAATGGATATATTCGATTATGTGTTGATTTCAAGAATCTGAATAGAGCATCACTCAAATATCATTATTCACTCCCCTAGGTTGACCACATTTTGTAGATGGTAGTAGGGGCATAAAGATACTTCTTGTTGGATGCTCTGGATACAATCATATCTGAATCAAATATGAGGACCAGTTCAAAATAGCCTTCACCATTAAGTGGGGGTATTTGATTATCATAGAATGCCTTTTGCCCTATCTAATGTAGGAGCTACGTTCCAAAGGGCCATGGACTATGCTTATGGTGAATTGATCAACAAAATTATTATAATTTATCTTGATGATCTGACTATTTTTTCTCATAGGAAAGAATCACACCTTGAACATTTAGAGAAAGTTTTTCAAAAGTGTAGAAAGTTTGGCATCTCTCTAAATACAAAGAAATCATTCTTCCTAGTCCATGAAGATAAGTTATTGGGACATGTAGTCTCCAAAGAAGGGATGACAATAGATCCTGATAGAATAAAATCAATTCTAGCTCTTATCCTTCCCACAAATAAGAAAGTCCTGTAGTCCTTCTTTGGGTAGATTAATTTTGTAAGGATGTTTATATTAGATTTTTCTTAGGTGTTTAGGCCTATCTTAGAGTTACTAAAGAATAACATGGATTTCAAGTGGACTGAGAAGATAAAACAAGTCTTTGAAGCAATTATACATGCAATTGCAACTGTACTTGTATTAATAAATATTGATTCAGCAAGGATTTTATTTTACATACCTATGAAGCTGAGGAAAGCTATGCATCAATACTAACACAAAAGTATGAGAATGAAGATGAACACCCCATTTTATTCTGGAGCTAAAATATTCATGGGTATCAGACCAAGTATAACTTCATTGAGAGGTAGGTATTTGCAGTGATGAAATCCTTGAAAAAGTTTAGATAGTACTTGGTCCAAAGCAAGACTCTTGTATATTTAGTACATCCAGATATGAGGAATTTTATCCTTGAAGGAGAATTAGGTGATAAAAGAGCTAAATAGATTACTAAAATATAAGAGTATGATGTCGAAATTTATCCCACCAAGTTGGTCAGAGGGAGAGCATTATACCAAAAATTAGATGCAAAAGCATATTTAGATCAGATAGTGGCTTGTTAGGAAGCAATGTATGATCACAGTGATAGTCTTCTAGAGGGATCAAACTGGATAGACCAGTTGACAACTTACTTTAAAATTGGAGTATGTCCTTAGGATCTCAATCCTTCACAAAGAAGAAGGTTCATACTACAAGCTTTGAAGTATGTACTACTTTCTAAAGGGTTATACAAGAAAAATCTAGATGGAGTACTTCTAATATGCCTAGGAGATAATAAAAAATAAAAGGTAATTGAATAATTTCATGGAGGCTGTTAGGAGGTCACTTTTTAGGAAGAGTAACTGCTATGAAAATAATAAGGGCATGTGATCATGTGATAAATACCACATATATGCAGGAAGGACCAAGAATGTAGCATTCCCACTTAAACCAATCCAAGTGGAGGAGCCTTTTCAGCAATGGGGGCTCAATTTTGTAGGGCTAATAAACCCAAATTCATCAACATGTCATAAATACATTCTGAATGCTATTGATTAATTTACTAGATGGGTTGAGATTATCCCAACCAAGAGGTCAGAACAAGAAGTAGTGATTGAATTCATAGAAAATATGATCTCAAGGTTGAAATCCCAAAAGCATTAGTAAGAGATAATGGCCTAGCTTTCATAGGTGCAAAATATATTTAATTTACAAGAAAATATGGTATAAATATCAAGAAATATTCTAAATATTACCCATAGGGGATTGGACTGGCAAAATCCACCAATGAAAACTTACTTAGAATTTTGAAATGGATATTGGAAGATAATAAAAGGAGTTGGCATCTTCTACTAGATCAAGTTTTATGGGTAGATAGGATCACTGTAAAAAGTTCCATCAAGACATCCCCTTATGCATTAGTTTATGGTAAGTAAGTTGTTCTACCTCCTCATATTGAAATTATAGCTTTAAAATGGGCTAGGCAAGATCAGGAGCTAGATCAAAATTCACTAGAGACCAGGTTGATGTACCTTATGTAGTTGGAAGAACAAAGGACTCAAGCATACGGGAACTTCCAAAAATACTTCATGAATACAAAAGAGTGGTTTGACAAGAAATAAAAATTTAGAAATTTTAATGAAGGAGATGTAGTGTTAAGGTGGAATGTAGAAAATTCTAAACTAGGCAACCACCAAAAATTTGAATTTTTCTAGGAAGGACCCTTCAAGATCATTGAAGTAAAGAAAAACAATACCTTTCAACTTCAAGATAAGGAGGGGAACATACATTCCATTCCTGTCAATGGGTATCATCTCAAATAATATTTTAGATAGAGAATCTCTTCTTTTGTAACATATGCACATTTTTTATATTATATATTATTCGTGGTATTCCAATATATATATATATATATATATATATATATATATATATATATATATATATGAGAGCAAAGTGTTATTTTATGCTTACAATTAGGACTATGTTTTATTCCGTGAGGAGGTAATACAATGTAAATTTCCATGGTCAAAAGAGTCAAACTAGCTCTAGTGGAAATCCAAGGAGTGGAATTTTAAGCCTAGAAAAATTTTCAAGGGTAGTAAACCTTTCTACGGTCTATGAAACAAGTGCAGTGTTAAAATCCGTGGTCAACTTGGTCAAATTTGCCATAGTGGAAATCCAAGGAGCAAAATTTTGAGCCTAGTGGAATTTTCAAAGGCAATATACCCTTTTCCAGCCCACGAAATGAGTGAGGGTTAAATTCTATGGTCAACTCAGTCAAAGTTATCACTGCGTAAATATAAGGAGCAAAATTTTAAGGAAAATGCCCAAAAAGAACATTGAGCCTTCATGAGATGACTTTTTAAGATTAAAGCATAACATTGAAATATGCCAAGTGCTAATTTCTACCATGAAAAGGAAGGGGTGAATGTGCCTTGAAATGTGTACCAACACATAGTTTACCACCATATGCTACAAATTTTATCCAATCAATGATGCAGATTTCACTAACAAACCACACTTTGCAACATCTTATTTACTCATTTGAATTCATGAAGAATAACTACCTATTTTTCTACGTCATTAATGGCAAAGGGGTGCATGGAGATCTATTTAAATGATAAAATTTGAAGATCAATCATTTCAAATGAATTTGGCTAAATATCCAGAGCACTCTTGAGCAAATTTGTTGCATATTTGAAAAACAACTATCTGTTAAAAATTCCTCTAAAATAGCATTTAATATGGTAAGGAAAGCTGATCAGAAGAGCAATGTTGAAAATCCAAAATACACTGATAAGATGGTAGCAGTAGTAGATACAAGGGTGCCTTATATAACTAGAGATCAGCTCAGGAAGGGGCTTGAAGTCAAGTTATACAAGGGTGAGCCTCTTCCAGACCAAGGTATTGGTGTTATGTACTCTTTTTTGTCTTATTACATTTGTGATGCAGTTCATCCATACCTAGAATTAGTCTTAGCCATAACCAATTTCTATGATTCCTAAACCATGTTGGTTAAGACATCCCAAGGTAGAACCCTATTTTTGATAACTGAGTAATCTTATCGAGACTTATTTGCAATGGGATAACAATAAAGTACCGATGAGATCTTCAATAAGTCTACTTTAGTAGGCTCAGGTATGATTTCTAATATCTCTCCTCCTGCTTCTCCTTCTTATTCCCTATAGATATATCCCTCCCCTTATTAGGTACAAAATAGAAAAATATAACATCTCCTCCATGTAGTTCCCAACCATCGCCACCTCATCCATCTTCCTCTTCTCACCAAGTTTCATCATCACCTCAGTTGTTTGAAAGTCTGAAATCATCATCACCCTCTCATTCACCATAAATTATAGTATCATCATCACCTCCAACTTCCATTCATTCACCCTCCACATAATCATTCCCCATATCAACTATTGGAATAACACTTCCATCCACTCCCCCATCATTTGAAACTACTAGTTTTATTACAACTACCACTTCTTCAATAAATATAGAGTCTATTATTATCACCACTACTCTACTCATCCATGATTATCCTATGATTCCCTATAAATATCACACCATCCACCCCGATTGATCATCCTACAGTAACATCCTTGCAAAATTTCAAGAGTACTTCACTAAGTGCACAAAGTTACTAAAGTAAGAAATTGGCTTAGTCATCTAAGGGAGCTACCTGGTTGAGAAAATTAGTAATGGTTGACCCTGTGACTAGGAAAATGATGAAATTCAAGATGATCTTATTAGTGAACAAACTAGAAGAAGATATGATAGTATAATATTATTAGTTGAAATAAAATACTGAAGACATCTCTCAACTGGTCATGGAAGATGAATTTGTCACAACCAAGGCTGGGTTGGAAACCATGTTTGTCAAAAGTGATATTTACAGGAAGCAATATGCAAAAATAGAGGAAAATGTTGCTATATTGGAAGCCACAATAAAATATCAAAATAAATAACATAAAGCATTAGAGAATGAGACTAAAAAATGGTAAAATAGGATTTAAAATATGGTCAAATACAAAGAGCAGGTTCAGTAATTGCATGAACAAAACTAGGGGAATGTAAAACATATACAAGATTTGTAGCAACAGCTTAAAAATGAGAAAAATAAGGTTGTAGAATTCTTTAAGGACAAAGTAAAATAGGTTAGGAAGGAGATCCTATCTAACATCCTAGAGAAATGTTTTGAGATTTTGTCCATCCTTTATTTCATGGATGAGACCAGCCATGTGTTGCAAAATACTAGGGGAGATTTGGAGAAGGTCACCAAGCAGATACAACCAATAGCCTCTTAGACCAGTAAACTTCTCAAAATATCTAAGGCTAGGTTTAATGAACTAGCTAAGCCTATTCCCAATAGAAAATGACACAACTTTAGAATTATGGCTAGAATTATCCTCAAGAAGAGTGGATTTCTCTAGAAAGGATGGTTGTTGATCAACAAGATTGATGACAAGCTCTAGAAGATTGTGGATTCCAATGAGGAAATTATGTAGTATGGATTTAAAGAATTCTAGGATGAGAATCATATGATGCTATCAGAGGAAGATCTAAAAAATAGCATAAATAAAATTATGCAATATGAATTAGAGTTAGATGCATGGCAAGATTCTGTTGACTAGGATAGAGTAACTCAGTTGATTAAGGAGTTAACCAGACTGAAATATTTGATGGAAGTCTAGCAAAATAGGGGGATTTAGTTTCGTATGAAAAAATAGCTGAATTAAATTACATCCATTAATAATTTTTGGAGATAAGAACCCCTCTCAAGAATCCTAAAACAAATCCATGAGCACTTTGGACCATATCATCCAGCTCCTGAAGGAATATTTAGAATAAAAGGAAGCCAAGAAGGATGAAGAACAAGAAGATGATAAGGAAGACACAAACCAAGAGACTTAGGAGGAAGAACAAGAATATGAGGAAAATGAAGAGGATGTGCACCAAGAAGTGAGTAATACATAAGAAGAAGATGTATAAGGGGAGAAAGAAGAGGTAGAGGACACTACAAATATACTAAATAGCCAAGATCAAGACCAGTAGTGAAGGCATAAGAGTGCCAAAATTTTATTGTAAAATAGCTAAAATTTTGAATGCTATAACTGGAAAAATATCCATAGAGGTATTTTTTGAATATTTTTTGAGCCTGATAGTGTCAAAAAATAGCAAAAGAGCATGATTTAGCCAAGGCACATAAAAGCTATGAAGCAAAATTTTGAAGAACATCTTTTTGGCCAAGTATATAAAGGAGCATACTTTTATGCACTTCTATAAAGATCAACAACTACTTCTAAGCATGTCCTCCATATGAACCTTTACTATTTTAATGCCTCCACAAAGACCTTAAAGAGTAATATTCATGGGGAATTTGTTCCTTAAGGCACCCTCTGCAACCAACTAGAGTGGATTTCACCATACTTTATGAGAAGGTTATCTACAGAATCATTGTTTTGAGGTTGGTCAAATGAAGAGAGAGGGAGCCCCTTGTAGATATGTCCATATTTTACCCTTTGTATGGTTTCCTTGTGAACAATTATACTCTAAGAAACTTCACAAAGGTCTAAAAGTATAACTATCGCAAGGAGGTTATTCAGTGAAGCGTAAGATAACAAATTGATGAAGTCTATTTTACCCCTTTATTTCATTCATTCATTCTATGGCCATTGTACAATTTTACCCATTCATTTTTTGAATCTGGTGCCAAAAGGATAAGAATTTGAGTTTGTAAGCATTTCTAGCAATGCTCCCCAAGAGGAACCCAAATGTAGGCCCAAAAAGACCACATAGCAAATTTTGTAAAATTTGGCTAAGTGTTGAAATAACCTCAAAGACATTGTTAAAATCTACTGGAGGGCAAGCTCAGTGCAAAAATCCATGGTAAAACTGGTCAAATAGTGCCTAGAAAAATTTTGAGGAGCATATTTTGAAAAGGGTAAGGCAAAGACAACTCTAGGATGGTGTTAATTTCCACACAAGAAAGTTTGTAGTGTTAAATTTTGTCAAAGTCCAAAATTCTATGGCCAACACAGTCAAACAAGTCTTAGCAAAATTTGGAGTGGAATGGAATAAAGAAGAGGCGATGCAATGTTAAAATCCATCGAGAGCAAATTCAAAGTTAAAATTTTGCTGAAGTGCAAAATTATATGGTCAACATAGTCAAATGGGCCTTAGAAAAAATTTGAGGAGCAAAATGGAATAAATAAGAGGTGATGCAGTGTTAAAATCTGTCGAGTAACACACATCATAAAATTCCATGTTTAACACGATCAAACAAGGCTAAGCAAAATTTTGAGGAGCAGATTTTCCAATTCGAGGGAAAGTTTTGCTCTCCATAAAACGGAGTCCTATGTTGTTTTCTGTGCACCCATGACATAGAGAAACATTATGTGGTCAACATGGTCAAACCTAACCTAGCAAAATTTCAAGGAGTGAATTTTAAATATAAGGCAACCCATAGTGGAATTTTTTGAAGGCAAAACACCTCTAAGCCTCCATTCTACGATCAACATGGTCAAACCTGAGGGAGAAAAATTCTAAGGAGAAGATTCTTACACTAAGGGAAATACAATAGGTACTGAGAGTCAAATTTTCAAGGAGCAGATTTTGAAACCCAAAAGCATGTGATGACATGGATTCCAAATGTGTCAGGTTATTTTTCATCTCAACCATTCAAAGGTACATCAAATACTAAGGATAAGAAGATGAAAGTAAAGTATAATATTTCATGTTGATAAATGAGTGACCCTCAGTCTACTTATTTCTACTCATAAGAGAAAATAACCAAGGGAGATCAAGCATCATAGAAATCAATATCTGCTTGAGTTTTTAGTTATAAATCTATGGTAGAGAAGCTTAATCAAGAACAAGGGATGGACCAAATCAACCTATAAAAAATGTAGCCATTATTGAGGAACCAACAATATTTTATTAATCAAGCAATGATTAAATAATATATGATGCACCAGGATTAGCTCGTAGGAGTAGGATCTAATCAACTATAATTAGTACATTCACAAATAATAAAATAACCTATGCAATATACTTGCTAGTAACATCCTAATAATGAAGTGAGAAAATTACATAGAAAATAATTAAATAACTACATATATATTTCTAGAAACATATATTCTAACATCCCCCCTTATTACATTATTTTGAAATACAAAGGGAGTTGCAAAACAAATGAAATTTGACATGTGCAAGTGCCTCAGTGAAAATTTCTACAACTTGTTTATTGGTGGGAATGTCTTGAAGTTGTATTTTGTACCTTGTCACTTCATATCGAATGAAGTGATATTGTGTGTCAATGTGTTTGGTTCATTCACGATGCACTGGATTCTTAACGAGTTTCAAAACATCCTGATTGTCGCACAACAAGTGAATTGGATATTTGGATGGAAGACCCATACTTGTCAAGATGCAATGCAACCATATTGCCTCACACACTTCTTCACGTGCAACATGATACTCTACCTCTGTAGATGAAATAGCAAACACCTATTGCTTATTTTTGTACCAAGAGATAGGACTATATCCAATATGAAAAATATACCCTAAATTTGACTTTCAATCATCATATGATCCAGCATAGGCAGAGTCCGTGTATCCTTGCAAGAGGATTTGATCATTCTTCTTGTACTCTAGGCCATACTCAATAGTACCAAGGAAATAGTGAACATGTTTTTCTACTTTCCAATGAGTGACCTTAGGCTCCTGCATGAATCTCAAAAGATAGTTGATAGTAAACATGATATCTAACCTAGTGCTTGTCAGATATATGAGACTCCTAATCAGTTCTCGATAGATATTACCATATACCTAAGGTGAATCATCATACCATGATAATTGAAGCCTTGATTCCATTGGGGTCACCATTGACTTACAATTAGTCATGTGATACTTTTATAACAATATCTTGGCATACTTTTTTGTGACACCTTGATGTGGTGCTTCTTCTGGTTCACTTCCAAGCCAAGATAATAGTGGAGAAGTCCGAGATTTGTCATCTCAAAAAATTTGTACAAGTCACTTTTTATGGTAGTTATCAAAGTTTTTGAGCTGCCTATTCTAATCAGATCATCCACTTAGAGTACAAGTAACACTATTTTAGAACCTTTTTTCTTGAAATAGAGATTTGCATTTGAAGGAATTCTCTTAAATCCATGCTACAGTAGGTGATCATCCATCTTAATGTACCAAGTTCATGGAGCTTATTTCAACCCATACAAGGAATTGACCAATTTGTAAACTTTCTGCTCTTGGCATGCCACTTCAAATCATTTATGTTATGACATATAGACCTCCTATTTGAGATCACCATTAAAGAAGTCACTCTTGACATCCATATGATGTATTTTCCACCTAAACTATGTTGCCATAGCACAAAGAACTCGAATGGTAGTCATCCAAGCAGTAGGTGTAAAAGTTTCATCATAGTCGATGCCTTTTTTTTGCACATATCCCTTTGCAACAAGATGGTTATTATGCTTATCAATTGTTCCATCTACCTTGTACTTGACTTTGTACATCCATTTGCAACCAATGGGCTTCTTTCTATGAGGTAGATAAACAAGCTTCCAAGTCTTATTTTTCTTCAGAGACATGTACTCTACATCCATAGAAACCTTCCATTGTGGCTCACTAAGAGCATCTTGTACTATGGTAGGCTCATGATCATCAAGTGAAGACATAAAAACCCTATCATCCTCAATGTCCATATCCTCTGTTTCTCTCTCTATATCTATAGAAATCTCCTCAAATAATTGACAAAGTTCATCAATATCAGTAGTCTTTGCTGCAACTTTCTCTTGTCAAGCCATACTACGAGTATGAGGTCTATTAAAAGTCATATATGGTGGTGTGGATATCTTTGAGTCTCAGATAGTACTTGTATACCACTTAGAAATCATTTTCTATGGCAAAGAAGAATAAGAAGGAGACTTCTTAAACTTAGAGTCCTCAAAATCTAGGTATACATCATATGTGTCTTGTGATGTGAAAGCTTCATCAAAAAAAACATCTCTACTAATATGAATATTATTGGTCAAAGTATAAATCAACCGATAACCCTTAGAATGCTCATCATATCCAAGAAGAACACATTGCAAGGTCTTCTCATCTAGATTTTTCCTTTTCTCTTTTGGTATATGCATAAAAGCCTTACATCCAAAAATGCGTAGATGAGAGATGGAGGGTTTTTGACCACTCCATGATTTATATGGAGTTATTCTATTTAGGATCTTTATAGGTGCCCTATTCAGTAGGCAAACTACTGTGGTGATAGCTTCTATCCAAAATTATTGCTCTATATGGGCTCCTATGAACATACGATGAACCATTTCCATGATGGAATGGTTTCTCCACTCAAAAAATCCATTTTGTTGTGGAGTATAAGTAGTAGTGAGCTATCTCTTAATCCCATGTGTAGTCAAATAGGTAGAAAATTCTTTAGAGGTGAACTCCCCTTGCTGATATGAGTGGAGGTTCTTTATAGAAGTCCCTGACTCCTCAAAATATATCTTGAATTGCTGGAAGCAATTGAAAGCTTCTGATTTCAAATGAAGAAAGAAAACCCACATATTCCATGACTAATCATCTACAAACAAATGAAAGTGTCTCTTCCCACCATAACTATTTGGTGTGAAGGGACCACACAAATCAGTGTGAATTAGCTTCAAAGGTTTCTTTGATCATGTAGAGCTCTTTTCAAATGGTACTATATGTTGCTTCCCTTCCAAGCAATCAAAGCACACTAGAAATATAGAGGAAATGGAGGGAATGCCCTTTACCATCTTATATTTACTTAGCTTAAGTAAGTTTCCAAAAATTAGATACCCATATCTCTTGTACCAAAGTTAAGTTGCCTCCTTTGTAGAGACTGTCATGGCAACATGAGGTATGGAGATAACATCTAAGGCAAACAAGTCATGCTTGTATGACGCTATTGCAATGTGTTTACCCCTATTTGTGATAAATCAATGCTTTTTTCTATCCTCAATATGAAAATCAACAACCATATTCTTGTTCAGGATTTGAGTGACTGACTATAGATTGTTTGCCAATCTTGGAACATCATGGACTCTATAAATCTGACATTTGCCATTTGGAAGGTTGACTAAAATTGTACCCTCACCCTAAACATTGTAGTTTTTATCATCAATAATAGTGATAGGTTTTCTTTCCTTGGATTCATATATCTCAAACCATGATTTATCACTAGTCATGTGCTTACTGGCACTAGAATCAGCATATGATACTTTGATTTGGAGGTTGTGTTAGTCATGAGCACCTTGTGTGCCCACTCAGACTAGGATTTGGATTCTTCAACAACAACATTCACCTTGGGTTGCTTGTTTTTGTTCTATGGTTTTTTATGGCCCTTGTTCTTAGGTTGTTTGTTTTTGTGCCAACACCTATTTGTGTCATGGGTATCCTTATCACATATCTTGCAATATCGCTTCTATTTTCGAGGTCGTTTTCCCTTGGAATCCTTAAAAGAATTACCTCCATTCTAAAAAATACCTTTCTTCTTAGAACCATTCTTGTTTGAATAGAAGGCTGTATTAGAAGCTTCATCTTTGTGTAGTTGGTGAGCCTCCTCTTCTTAAAGCAAATTGACTAAATTAACAAAGGTAACTTGTCTCGGTGACACTTGAAGGAAAGTTATCAAAATTCTATATAAATAAATTAAATCTCTCAAAATAACTTAAGTGATGAGCTTATCTTCTATAGTCTCTCTCATAGAATTCAACTTTAACTTCAACTCATCCACTCTGCAAATAAATAGTTCAACTATCTCTCCATGCTTCATACTCAAACTGTGAAGTTGAGATTGAAGGTGAATAATGATGGAATCATTATTACCATCATATATGGTCTTAAGGGAATCCCATACCTTTTTACCATGTTTTGTATAATCTATGTGAGGTTGAAATTCATCTGAAACAACAAGTAAGATGAGCACTCTTGCCTTACTATCCTTTTTGTCAAATACAATCTATTCTGCAATTGGTATTTTAGGTTGAGTTGTGTTGGCTGATGGTGAAGGTTTTGTTTCTATGCCAGAGACAACATCCCAAAAATATTCCATTTTTATAATAGCCTTCATTTTTGTTTTCCATGGTGTGTAATTGGAACCTTTCAGTAATTGATATTCTATTAGGTAATTTTGAATAGTGGCCATAATGAGGGTTTTTTATTACACCAAATGGTTCCCATTTCTTATACCTTTGTTAGGCCTTTATACCGAACCTCTCGATATACTTGCCCTTATGTGAGGGAGACTATAAGTACATGAGAGCATAATGATAAGTGGTACATAGCGGTACTAAAAGAAATTTGTTTTGTTTATGACACCTACCATAGAAGGTCTTTCCTCATGCGTGGGGTGTAACTTCCCCTAAACACTTTGGAAAACACTTCATCAAGATTTACATCTAACAAAAATAATTATTAGAGTAGTGGAATGGAGTAAAAAATAATAAAATGGTGAACTTATATCTCCTCAACAATTGATAGAGAACAAGCTCAGACGTCGTTGTTGTAGCTATGTTAGGAGATAGATACAGTAGCTGGTAGGGTACCTAGAAATATAACCTTTGTTCAGGAAATTATTGGATAAGTTGGTGCATAATTTGAAGAGCTTTAAAATGAGTGATCATATGAAGGAATCCAAAAAGTATTGAGGGAGATACAACCTTTTGAAGTTAGTCATCCACAACAAGGATAGTGATGAATTTCATAGATTTTTTTGGAAAAATGTCTCATCTTTCAGAAGCCATATCTCTGTAAAATTTTATCTAATTTAGGTGATTCTTGGAAAATTTTGTGTAGAATTTGAAGAGATTTAAAATTAGTTGTCATATGAAGGAATTTGAGTAGTATTGAGGGAATTATTACCTTTTGAAGTCAGCCATATGGAACAAGGGTAGTGACAAATTTTCAGATCGCAAATTTTTTGAAAGACAAAATTTGTTTAGTTCGGGTAAGCAAATCAGTTACACTTTATTTTGTTTGGAAGAAAAATTGTGGATTGAATTGTTTATGTGGAATTTTAGCTTCAAATAACTGGGTAGATATATATTTCTATGAAACCCTAGTTCATAAAACCCTAGTTTGCATTATATTTAACTTGGGGTGTGAACTTATGAAGCTGCAATTTTTTTTGGGAAGGACGATATTGATGCTAGAGAATTATAGAAAAATTTTAGGTCTCTATATCATAATAACCAATTATGGAAATCATTCCTTATCAAAAGCTTGAAAGGGGAAGCTTGGTCTTGGTGGAATAATTTTCATAAGGAAAGGAGTCATGAATACACTTGGGATGAAATAGAGCATTCATTCTTGAGCACATGGGTACCTATTCAATTACAAAGAAAGTTAGATATTTGTAAGAGAGATCTTGAAGGAAGGGATAAAAATATAGATAGCATGTTGGATGTCATCAAAGAACTTGAAAAGAAACTACAAGGAATTCAAAATGAGCAAAATGAAATAAAAGGAGAATGGGAAGTTTTCAAGAAACAAAATGAAGACTATGAAAAAGAAATAAAATTACTCAAGAAGGAGAAAAAGGAAAATATTAAGGAAGATAATGAGAAGAATGAAGTCACATTATTGGATTTAAAAAAGCAAGAGCATACTAAAAAAGTTTTAAAATCATCTAAAAGTTCTATTTTGCAGGTTCAAGGAAGCATTCAAAAAGAATAGATTATTATTTCCATTAACCCTGGTAGTAGATATAATTTTATTAATATTGCTTTGGCTAAGAAGTTGCAAGTTCAAGCAACAAAAATTAAGGACATACAACTAGAGGGTGAGCATGTTCAAATTTTTGAATATTTGAAGATCACCATGGATAAATATGTTTTAAATTCATATTTCTATGCTATTGAGATGGATGAGGAGGATATTGTTCTTGGTTATGCTTGGTTATATTCTTTGGGTACTTTTAAAATTAATGTGCAAAATAAGTTTATGAAGTTATGGTACAGGAAAAAGAAGATAAGATTGCAGGATATTTCTCAGCTTAAGGAGCAAGGATACAAGGAAAATCAAGAAGTGGTTGTAAAAGAACAAATTGAAGAACCTAAAATAGAATCCAAGAAAGCAGTGCAATAATAGAGTCCATGGAAGAAGTAGCAAAGAACTGATTTAGTGGAAATAACAGTAACAGAGTCCAAGGAAGCTTTGATAGAAGAGCACAAGGACACACCAAACAAAGAGAACATGAAAGAACAATATATAGAAGAATTTAAAACAATAGAGCCAAATGTTGGGAAGTCAAAGAAGGTAGAACATCAAGTTAAGGTTGCACCATATCATCATCCACACCACCATGAGCAGCAGCATTCTTGGAGGCATGGCTCAAGGAAACAATATTATGGTTCCACATGAAATTATAAGGGCACCAACTATGGCAAAGTTTGGCAGAGAAAGCATAATGATCCTAGTTTTCAGAGCGATTCATCAGCATCAAGGAACAAGTGGACCCATCATTCAAGTTATCAGAATACAGTAGCAAAAGCATGGAGCCAACAAAGCAGATTTGGATACTCAAGTAACAAAATGGTATACCAACATCAATGTGTTTCACTTGGATGGATGGATGATCGAGATTGGTACTAGTTGTTAACATTGCTTAGAAAATTATATTATCATGTTTCTTCATATATTTCGAGGACGAAACATTTGTAAGGAGGGTGGCATGGTAGGGTACATAGGAATAGATATTTGGGGATATATTATTATATTGTATAAGGGTTGGCATGGGCCACACATAACCCAAGGTTGATTGTATTATAATATTATATTATATTATAATATTATATTATAATATTATATTATATTATATTAGTAGTAGGCTCCCCAAAGTAGAATAAGAATATGGATATATAAAGAAGAGATATTTGTCATTGTAATCATCATTGGAGAATAATATTATGTAATCGTCTATGCCCACGAAATGGCTTATGGGACTTTTTCTGCCTTGAGTGGCCTCACATCTTGGGAGAAATTGTGGAGTTATTCCTTCCTTAAGGATTATTATTGGTGTTTCCCTACCTTAAGGGTATTATCTATCTCTCTCTCATTTGTGGATTGTTATTGTGGATAATTAATTGTAGATGAATTATTTGATATTTTTGCATATTAGTGAATGATTTATGTTAATAATAATAATAATTTCTACAACAATAGCCCAAAGCATGACAACATTACCTGTAAGTGTGGTCCAAAGGTATCATGTATACCGAATGTTGTTGTGCAAATGATTTGCATGGATGGGTTTAAGTTTTGAGGACTTAATTGTGCTTTATTTTACTTAATGATGTAGTGCAAATGAAGTGAAAATGTAACTAACAATAATAAGTGCCCACAAAAAATAAAATTTTAGGTGTTGGTTTCCATCGAAAATGCACCTAATTACAATGCCAAATTGCTTTTTCAAAATGAAATTTCACTCTCAATTTCCTCCCCTTTTCATCCTTTTTTTGTAATGGTGCAATAATCTGACATGAAAAATTGCCCCTCCCTTGTTTTTGCAAATATACAATAGGATGAAAAATATGATATTGGGGTATGTTTGCAAAGGTATTTAAAATAATTATTTGGAAAGCAAAATTGTAATTTTAATGAAATTTTTTGAAATTAATTAAATATTAAAACAATTTCTCAACTAAATTTATAAAAATAAAAGTAAGAAATTGATATTTAATTAAAAACAATAAGCATTAAAAAAATATGCTAAACAATTTTTTTTAATAAAATATACCTTCAAGTAGGGTCGAGGGGTTTGAACCCCTGACCTTCTAATTGCCTACGCCTTAGCGCTCGACGAGCTACCACTCTGGTGACCACTATCGATGAGTTGTAAAAGGGATAAACCCTTATTTGAAGGATCTACACATATCACTACCTTTAATGAGCGGTACAACTTCCTCTAGATGGCATGCTCTCCTTTGGGTAGTGTTGCCTCACTCATCACTGGTGGCAACTGCAACAAACATAGGACTCAACTGTTGGAAGATGTTGGAAATTGATAGTCTCAATCTCCTTTGGATCGATTGGTTTGAAATCGTCTCACCACCATGTATACAACCTATAGGTGGAATTTTCTCATCGATAAATGAGAAAATACAATGCTTGATCAACGCACGATCTGATAAACTCAAACACATATTGGGAAACTAGAGTTATGCTAGATCATTATTCTAGCTTAGATTGATTATTGCAAGGTCATAAATTACCAAAAACAAATTTACAGATTGCAACCATAAATCCCTTCTATAATTTATTTGGATATTTCTCATTGAAACAAATCATCTGCAAATCTCCCATAATATCTATGATCATAATTGTTGAAACTTCAAAATGCTTTGATTTGGGAGTTGCACAACATTATGAGAAGGTTAACACATGACCTCTGGCCTTTGGTTTGGCTATAACATATTTAGAAGAAAATATCTCCCATATGTATCTTCGCCCAAGTCATTAGTTTGAAAAACGATGCTTGAATAGGGAATCGGCCTGAGAATCGACTTTGCAGTTACAGATCTTGCCTCCCACTCTACTGCAATAATTATTCAATGATCATTCATGCAACACGAAAATCCAGCATGATAAAAAAAAACAAAAACAATATGGAATAAATATTCCATATGTGGGATGCTATGAGTATTGTGGGATTTATAAATAAAAACACACCCATAGGATAATGATTACCTCATAGTAGTCTACCATCCTTGCTTTGTTTTGCCCATGTGTCTTCACTAGGTCTTAGTCTACCACAACCTTGTCCAAAATACCATGTTAGTCTAGCTTAGTGGAGTCCTTTTCCACCAACACATCCTTACTATCATATTATCCAAGTCCATAGTCTATGTTGTCCTGTCATTTATGAGTTGATAGGTTTTATCCACATGCATCAAGTGTCTTTTCTAGTTGTTGTCCAAGTATGACTCACTCAAATATGATTTTCTGTTAGAGGTGCTTCACCTCTATGTCAATGTTGGAGTCAGGTCGAGTTAACCACATCCAATTTAGTCCACCACTCTGCTATTTTAGATCTATCAAATGTAGATCACTCATAGATTTGTCTAGTATGGGCAAAAATCCAATATATCAGATCTACAGGTTTTGGACCTATGAGCTCTCCTCTCGACTATGTAGAAATTCTACAAAAAAAATTCCCAATGAGTGAGTGAGAACGGATTCCAATATTGAGGTTTGATTTGTGATTAGCGGGTGTGCACCTTCCAGAATGTCATAGATTCATAGTCATAGTTCAAGATTTCCTTGATATCAATTCATATCCTAATAGGTAGGAGAACCCTTTAAATATTTTTGTGATTTCTTGGTTGAGATAATCAAATTATTGGTCAATTTATATCTCAATTAATTCTTCACTTTATATTATTAAAGCATGTTTACCAATCTCTCAAATGACACACTTATATTTGATGCTTGGAGATATGTCACTGGTGAGCAAAAATTGATGTTTCTAAAAATAGTTAGTTTACTTCCATTTAATTTTATCAATCTAAGAGTTCGTAAACTTTTTGAGTACCAATGCAAATATATGCCTATAGAAAATTGGAATATGAGTCCTATGTGTCACTTGGTTTGGTGGGGGTGTGTTGTTCATGTAGTTTAATTTCATCCAAACCAACAATTATTAAGTGCAAGAAAATAAACACTAACTACAATTGTAGGAAAAATAAATTAAATTTTCATTATCAAACACATGATTGAAAGGAAATTTATAAAAAAGTAAGCACACAATGAAAGGAAATTGCAAAAAATTAAACACACTTGCATAAAATAAATAAATTAGGAAATTGTAGGAATTAAACACACTTGTAGAAAAAAATAAGATAGGAAAATAAACATCATAAATAATGAAAGTAGAAACAAGTGAGGAATACTACTTAGAGTGGGCCTAGGCTCCTACAAATGTTCATCTAGATAATTAACACAATCACTCTTTTGAACATGCAAATAATAATAAAACTCAAGAATTTTATTAAAATAATACAATACAAAAATAATAGTCAGGTTCAGGATCCTTCACTTTAGGGGAGGCCTGCATTATATACAAAATGCAATCATCCCCTGTTACAAAATTAGACTGTTCTATTATTAATCAATTGACATGAGTTGTTATGGATGGTTCATGCATAAATTTAATTAATATCTAATAAAAGAGTGACCATGCTAAAATTAATCTTTTCAAGATAACAATAGCACACCCTAAGTTTGTACAACAATATATGTCTAAATTTATGCATGATTTTCAAGTCAAACAATCAATGTGCACTTTATTCTGTAGGAGATAAGTGCTTATTGGCATGTCACTTGAATACATACACCATTCCAACATGTCATCAGGATAAATGTACTGCATATAGGTCCTTTCCATTTCTCTAAGAGTAATTATTCTTTTTTATCATAAAAAATTAGGTATATGCTCTATCATTGGAAGACATGCACTTTTCGACCCATTGCTGGAAGACAAGTGCTTGTTTTATCGCTGGAAGACAAGTTCCTTATAGCCTATTATCAAAATTTAGGTGCTTTTTCAATCATTGTAAGATAGAAGCTTTCCTTTTCATACAAATATAGGCACCTTTCGACCTATGGTCAGGATACAAGCGTCATACCTTAGCAAAATTAGATGCATTTTCGCAACACCATGAACTTTGTCAAGCCTCACATTATTTCGTAAGTGCAATTACATGTGTCATATAATACCAAGTCCATGTGGGACCTTGACTAAAAGGTATAAAAAAGTAATAAAGTACTACATCTACACACATTTTCCACTAAAAACACTCATTAGGTATAATACATCAATTTCTATTAAATGCATTCAATAATTTCACAAAATACATCTCTAATGTTAATAATGAAGAGAAATAAAGAGCCCCAATAAACTAAAACTAGAAAATTAGTAATAACAGAATAAAAAGAAGAAGATCGTAGATTCACACATTACACAATATTTATCCTAGAAACCCTCAACTGGGAAAAAACCAACATAGTATTATCTTATTATTGCATTAACTTGATCATATCCAATACAATAATATTCTCCTTCTATCTCATATCAAACCCTAATGCAAGTGTGATATATATAACAAAGGCACATGCATGGATTTTACAATATCATGGGCGAAAAAGCATGGGTTCAAATATAGTAACCCTAAAAGCCCATATGGGTCTAAAAATAACTTAAAATCCCTAAAATAACATGGAATCTCAACGAGTATAGGTACAGAGTGTCTAGTACCTTTTAGTATTAGCCCCACCAAAATAACATGGAAAATATTCAACATATTTCCAACATTCTCCCACTTGTTGAATATTTTTCATAGGGTCCAAAAACTACCATTGTCAATTGTCAAGGGCAACCATGCCCATATATATTCTACACCAAGAATATTTTTGAGAAGATACAACCTTTGTTTACAAATCATTAATATTCTTCTCTATATCAACTTTATCCAATATCACTTGGTTCTCTTCAACCGTTTCTCTCACAAAGTGGTACTTGATATCAATATATTTTGACCGATTATGATATTAATATTGCACTTTGAATATCATTGTTAATTCTCATAACCTTATATTTAATACCAACTATTGAACACAACCTCTGTAGCCACACTACTTATTTACAGGTATGAGTTGCTACAATGTACTCTTCTTCTATAGTGGATAAAGCAACAACTGATTGCTTTTTACTCATCCAACTTACTACCCCTCCAAACAACATGAAAACATAAGCACTTGTGGATATTATCTTGTCAAGATATCGAGCCTAGTCATCATCCAGAAATCCTTGTAGATTTACATTTTTATTACCTTCAAAATTTTCTCCATAATGGATAGCATAATCTATAGTTTTATATAAGTATATGAATATCCTCTTCACAACAGTCCAATATTCCTTCCATGGATTTGACATATATCTGCTAACTACTCCCACTGCATGTGCAATATTAGATCTAGTATATACCATTGCATACATCAAAATACCCACAACACTATCATAAGGAACATGGTACATTTCTTCAATTTTCTCATCTATTTTATGATACTGTTCAATAGCTAACTTTTGACCAATCGAATATGAAGTACATACTGGTTTACAATCATGCATTCTAAACATTTGTAGTATCAAATAAACATATTTTCTTTGATTTAACCATAAATTTCTATTTGCACAATCCCTTATTTTTTCCATATCCAAAATAAATTTTACAACACCCAAATCCTTCATGTCAAATTTAGAAGATAACTGAGATCTAAGTAACTTTACCATCTCTTTAATGTTACCAATTAACAACATGTTATCCACATACAATACAATGATAAAAAAAATTCATCTTTCTTTTTGAAATATACACATGGATCTGCTTTGCTTTTTCCAAGCCCAAGTGTTAAGACAAACCTGTCAAATGTTTGGTTCCACATCCTTGGAGAATGCTTCAACACATAAAGATACTTCTTCAACTTGCATACTAAGTTCTCCTTACCTTTTACCTTAAAGCATTCCGGTTGTGACATATATATCTTCATCAAGTTCACCATGTATAAAATTCATCTTTACATCCATATGTTCTATTTCAAAATCAAAGGCAATAGAAATAGCCAACAAAAATATAATTGAAGTTAGTTTAGCCATAGAAGAAAAAATCTCACCAAATTCAATTCCCTTAACCTGAGAAAATCCTTTCGCTACCAAGCGAGCCTTGTACTTCTCTAAATTTACTTCTACATTGTAATTCTTCTTGAATAACCACTTACAACCAATAGGTTTTCTACCAGGAGGTAATTTCACCAAGTCCCATGTCTTATTTTTATCCAAGGACTCTATTTCTTCTTCCATAGCCCTTTTCCAAGACTTATTCTCACTTGACTGAAGTGCCTCCTTTACAATCTTGGGTTCTTCATTAGTAACTGATAAATTAAATGCAAAATAAAAATTTGAAGGACTATACCTATATGGAATTCTTCTCTCTCAATATGATCTCCTAAAAATTGGAGTTCAAGGTTTTGAATCTTCAACTTCCTCCTCACATTATTCCTCTGAATATTCCTCTTTAGAATCTCTCTATAATTCAGGTTCTATCACTTTTTCTTCCTCATGTTCTAATTTTACCTACTCTATTTTTAGTTCTTTGCTTGGTTGCATTTCTAGTTTTGAAACCTCTTTTGTTTCTCTAAATATCACATTATGATTGTAAACAACCTTCTGTATTTTTGGGTTCCACAACTTATATCCTTTACCACTAGTACTATAACCCAAATATGCATTTTTTAGATTTATAGTATAGCTTAGTCCTTTTCTCTTTTGGGACATACATATAAACATCACAACCAAAAAACATTATATGTATGAGAGAGGGTTTCTTACCAGTCCATACTTCCTATGGAGTCTTGTCCACCAAAGCTGAGGTAGGAGACCTATTGATGATATAACAATTTGTTAACACAACTTTTGCCCAAAAATTATTTTCTAACCTTGCACCACTTAGCATTCTTCTAGCCTTATCCATACATTTCCTATTCATATATTTTGCAAACCAATTCTATTGTGGAGTATACGGAGTTGTTCTCTACCTTTCTATTCCAAATTTCTTGCATAATTGATCAAATTCATTAGAGCAATACTCACCACCATTATCACTTCTCAAAACCTTTATCTTTTTCTCTATCTGTTTTTCTACAAGATCCTTAAACTCTTTAAATTTATTAAAAACCTCAAAAAAAATTCATATTAAATATACCCATGTCTATCTTGAGAATTCATCTATAAATGTAACAAAATAGATAAATTTACCTAATGATGGTACTTTTGTAGGTCCAAACATATCACTGTGAATTAGATGTAGAATTCCTTCAGACCTTGTAGCACTACTTGGAAACTTGACTCTAGTTTGTTTCTTGAAAATACAGTGCTCACAAAAATCAAAATTTAATGGGCAATACAAAATTTCTTCAACCATACCTTTCATTTTCAATGTTCAAAGTACTTTATCACCAATGTGCCCCATGTGTTGATGCCACAATATTGTCTTCTCTATAGGAATACTTGAATTCATTTCAGCCGTATTATTTTCCTGTACCACTAAAGAGTTATTGCAATTAATACTTACAGTGCTAGCCTCAAGTCTGAAAAAAGTTCCTATGCAAAATCCCCTTGCCAACACCAAATATCCATGAACCATCTTGTAGCTATCCTTATTGAATACCACATTCACACCTGCATCATTCATCTTACTCACATATATATAATTCCTTTACAAACCTGGAATATGCAACACACCAAGAAGGGTTTTAATTCTTCCATATTTTAACCTTAGCTTGAATCTTCCTTGACCTATTATTTTATATGTTGAATTGTATCCCAAGAAGACTTTACCTCCATCTATATTTTCATATTCACTAAACCCCTCCCTATGAGGAGTCATATGAAAATAAGCACCTGAGTCAATCAACCATGAGTTATGGCATTCACTTTAGCAAACTGCAGCTAAGAATAAGTCCCTTGAATCTTCATTTTTGGAGTTCTTTTTTTGTAGAAGTTCCTTCCTCAAATGATAGATTATTATCAACAATTTTAGATCTACAGTCTCTTTTATAATGCCCTGCTTTACCATAATTCCAGCATTTCATTTTTTTTAAGCAACAAATTTACCCCTAGATTTTGATTTCTTTTCTCCTAATTTATTTTTGCTTCTTTCTTAAGAACGACATCTCACAACCAAGACATCCTTTTGATGATAATCCTCAGAATATTTTTGTCTCATCTCCTCAGACAACAAAGTTCCTACTATATCTTCTAATTTCAATGTAGATGTAGTATTGGTCATAGCCATAACTAGGTTATCCCATGAACTAGGTAATGAATAAAATAAAGTAATACATTTTTCCTTTTCATCCATTTTACTTTTATAGAGGTTAGTTGACTTACCACAGTATTAAGCATTCAAATATTTAGCCACAGAGTCACCATCATTCATCCAAAGTGAATACAACTTATTTTGTATAAAGAGTTTATTTACCAGTGAGTTTATCTGATACAATATTATTATATTCTTCCATAGCATATTTATCGTGGTTTCTGTAGATACATTACTGAGTTAGATAAGCACAATGTGATAGAGCTCCTTGCCTTTCTATCGATTTTTAGCCAATCCTCATCTATCATTGATGTTGGTTTTGTTCCCAGGACTACAATCCATTGATCTCTATCAACCAATAGATCCTCCATCTTGAGTTTCCACAACTCAAAATTTTGTCCATTAAATTTATCAATCTCTATTTGTGTGCTTCCCATCTTTCTCCTTTGCTTGGATCCTTTTGCGTATGACTCCCAATCAAGAATTAACTTATCATAGGGTTCACACCCTTAATCCTTGAAAAAATCTAAAACCTAGATCTGATACCAAATGAAGAGAAATAAAGAGCCTAAATAAACTAAAACTAGAAAAACAGTAATAATAGAATCAAAAGAAGAAGATCGCAGATTCACACATTACACAATATTTATCTTGGAAACCCTCAATCGAGCAAAAACCAGCACATTATTATCTTATTATTGCATTAAATTGACCATCTCCAATACAATAATATTCTCCTTCTATCTCATATTAAACCCTAATGCAAGTGTGATATATATAACAAAGGCACATGCACAGATTTTACAATATCATGGGCAAAAAAGCATGGGTTCAAATATAGTAACCCTAAAATCCCATATGGGTCTAAAAATAACTTTGAAACCCTAAAATAAAATAGAACCCTAATTAGTATAGGTACAGAGTGTCTAGTACCTTTTAGTGTTAGCCCCACCAGAATAACATGGAAAATATTCAACATATTTCCAACAAATAATACCACACAAAACTCTATTAAAACATGTACAAAAAATGAGCAATTCTAGTGTTCATCATCCTCCCATGCCTAAGTATTGCCACATCCTCATGGTACCTATTGTTGATAATCCCCTATTTCAACAAAAACCTTCCAATAATCTCTTCTCTACTACTTCCTCTCTCTGGTTATGGCTTTATATCTTTCTTTATTGTGCTTGTGCTTGCCATGCTGCTCTGGCTAGTTGGGACCTACCTCTATTTTTGGTTGCTCTGACTACACATTACATGCTAGTTGGATCCTAACCCTATTTTGGTATTCCTCTTACACTGACCCTACCCACCTATATTCTTTGCTTATAGCCCAGTAAATATGGTTGTATCCTTCTGAAATGATAGTTTAGCCTGCTTCTAGTAAAAATGATCTTTAGGAAGTCATTCTATCATGGTAATTTCTTGGCATATCCCATGGCAAAAATTGATATGTATTAAATACCTAGGTTTTTGGTAGTTATGCTATACTCAGGTCAAGCATCACCTTATCTATATCATTTTCTTCTTTGTTATCAAGTTGCAACATTTTAGGTGCTCTAATTGGTGATGGTATCATGGCCTCTTATCATATATTCCCATCTTCTAAAAATACTCCTGCATATTTGATGGATGTCCATCAAAAAAACCATGTAGGGTCCAAAATTATTTTGACCTAGCAGGAATAACGTTGATGCCCAAATCCTTAATCATCCTTTTGTGGGCTTTTTATTATTTCTTTATCTTTTTCAAGCCTTCTTTGAGCTTTATCATCTACTGTTGTCAGCTTGTGAAGAATTTCATTGATGCAACTGATTCATCATAAGAATTGGGGTCCTCCTACACCTTATTTTATTTTTGTGGTTGTATCTTGACCTTAACCTTCAGAATCCTTAGTGGTGACCTTTTTACCTTATATTTTGGCCACAATTTATTTGTATATCTCGGGGCTCCTACATTAGTTTTTGGAATTAAGAGACCAATCACCACTTTCATTTGTGGAGGTGGTATTTCTTGTAAATCTGATGAATCTACTTCATACATGCCCTGGTCCAATGGTATGCCAAAAAGAGGCTCAGCCTCTAGCTGCTAATTAGATTACCATCCATAGTTTGGTCAATGGTTTACTAGTTGACTGTGTAGTTATGGAGGGACCGATCAATTCCTTCGATTAGCCCACATCATCCCGCTCCTCTAGTTCCTTATTTGACTGGATAGTAGGGTCATGTTACAGAAATTTGTTAGTTGTCTAAGTAGTGTTCACATGTGTTGTAGACTCCCCAACTGACTGGGAAGTCCTAGGTTGGTCAACTATCGACTAACCCATTGATTGGGCAACTATAGAGGTTCTGGATGACTTAGAAGCCCCACTATCCACTATTTTGATCATAGGGGGCCACTCTATGAAGCAGGGCTCCCCTATTTTTAGAAGTATCTGCTATAGGGGCTTCTGATTGGTCCCCTTCATTGATCATTTGGGCATCTAATGCTCTCCTGGAATTAAAGTAGAATGCCCTCATAGATGTCACCTTCTCATTTGAATCAATAGAAGTAGGGTTATGCATAAGAAGTTAGAATTGAAATGTACTTGTAAAAAAATAATGAATCTATTGCAAAACCTTGGTGAATACTGATCAACTTCATGTAGGAGTACATGGTGAATTACCTTATTTTTCACAAAAAATTATAAAATATTGGTAAATTTTAAATTTTTGATTTGATCAGGTGGAAAAAAATATTTGACTATGGATTGGGTACAAATCATGATCTAATATCATATCATCTATAATATGTTCTAATCTTAGACCACATTCAAAATATTATCTGGCCTAATGCAGAATGTGGTCTGATCTTGAATCAGTTTAAGAATATAGTCCAGTTTGATGCAAAATGTTGTCTGATGTCGGATTGAATGGATAATATGGTTTGGCCTAACATAGAATGTGGTTTGGTCTTAGATCGAATGTAGAATATGGTTAAGCTTGATGCAAAATGTGGTTCGGTCTCAAATTGAATGTAGAGTATGTTCTGACCTAATGTAGAATGTGCTTTGGTATTGGGCTTGATACAAAAATTGGTTTAGTATCAGGCTTGATGTAGAATATGGTTCAATATCAATCCTGATGAATAATATGGTCTGATATCGAACTTGATGTAGTATAGGATCTAGTATCGGGCTTGATGCACTATAGGGTCTAGTATCAGGCCTAATGGAGAATATGATTTGGTATCAAGCCTGATGCAAAATATGATTTGGTATTGAGTCTAATGCATAATATGGTCCGATATCGGGGTTGATGTAGAATATGATCCAGTATTGGACTTGATGCAAAAAATGGTTCGATAATGGGCCTGATGCAGAAGATGGTTTAGTATTGAGACTGACGCAGAATATGGTTTGGATGCAAAAAAGGTATAGCTTTGAAAATTTTCCCCCCATGGATCGGTTGCCACATGTTACATGATAAATCACCCATATTGCATGTCCAATACAATGCTACCATGTGTCAACCTTGTGTATTCTCTCTATAAAAAGGTATCAACTATCATTTTTTTTAGTTCATTTCTATGACTACACTCGAACAGAGTGAACTGTTACTAGTAACATTCCCAATCCAATTTATCCTACTTCCAACTTATTGTAATGGCCACCACTTCACCCCTACTCCAAAGCTCAAGAACCTTTCGTACATTTTAATTTTAGATTTGCTAGCAACCCCAGGTTTGGAATTTTTGTGGTTAGATGATGCACGTTTGAAAATTTTAGTTTCAATGCCATAATTCAAAATTGATAAAGTCCTTCAAAAACATATCATAGTCAGTTATGGCCATGACAAGGCCATAGTAAAAATAAAAACTAGAAATATAAATCTATCATTCACCATCATGCCTATATATATTAAGAGATTGACATATCTTCCTTTTGGTGATTATCCTCTAGTGTCAATGAAGTTTCAGCCATCTCTAGATGATAAAGGATACCTCAAGACAATGTACAGTCTCATATTAGAAGATTTGGTAGGTATAATTATTGTTACTTAGATTCTATCAATGTTCAAATTTTCAAATTTGTAATTTTTTATCTATTTTTTTTGTAGCTTCTGCTATCGAGTCAAAAAGAGGGTTAACAATCACCGATGTTAACCATACAACTATGAAGGCCATTATTGAGTTCTTCTAGGCAAGACTGATTCTACTTGAAATATCAAAATTTTTATTTTGGACACTGATCTATGTTGTTCATTGTGAGAAGCATGAGAGGTTTGATTGGTGCACATATATTTTAGATCGTATCAGGGCTAAGTTGCATGGCATGCAATTGCAAACCAACAAGATAGAACCCATTATGGGTAGCACTAATTACATTTTAGCACTCTTCTATGAAATCTTTCATAATTTATAAAATACTTATGTACCAACTATAGTGCATGCAATACTACAAGCCATTGCCATGACACTAAAGGAATTGAAGGTAATAAGTCCATCTTTGACCATGAAATAGTATTTTATATTTTGGCATATTTTATTTTTTAAAATTTTATTTTCATCTAAATGTAAGGTAGGGCATCCACCACAAGGAATAAATAGGATGTTGCCATGAGGGGTTACAAGCTAGAATAAACTAGTGATTCTAAAGACATCATATCAAAAGTGACACCATTGCAGAGGTTGCATAAATGTTCAAGGTAATATGCTTCTCTTGGGGGTTCTCATACACCTAGTTTTGAAAAAAATGTGTAGGTTGAATCTAGTGCAGTCATCCCCTCCCCCATAAACACCTAAATTCAACACATTTCATCATATTCATGTAAATCAATGTGTATTTAATTTGAATTAAGATTTTTTTAAATTTTATTTTTTGAATAACTATAGTAATTTTTTTTTACTATTTCTATCCACCTCTCAATGAAAACCTACAAAAATGAGAGGCCATATGTCGTCACTACTTCCACCATAGCCATCACTTCCACCACATCAATGATAGGCACAACCTATGCAAATGAGAGACCATATGCACATTGGAGGTGGAACATAACTTTTTTCACATATATCATGGGGGGTTCCACCAAGTTTTGTATATGGGTTATCATAGAGATCACAAGGGCCAGCACCAAGTTTTGGGTATGGGTGATCCTATTTTACATTTAACACAACTTCATAGACACCAAAAGTTTCAATCATGGGATTGGATAATATCCAACTCGATGATGATTTTTTGTTGCAAGGCAATTTTTAGGCTTAAATGCAATGGATGTGCTTCATGATCCATAGGGTGAAGCAAAATAAATAGAATCCCTTGTAGCTGAGTAGACATCATTTCCATATACTCAAGAAAATGACCCTCATCCTCAAAGTAAGGATGACATTGTAAATTTTTATGAAACTTTTTTAATGATTAAAAAATTGAAGCAATAGTAAAACATGTGCTTAGATATTTGCAAGTGATGAAGGATTGTGAATATCGGTCCAAGGTCCTTATAAAGGAAATTAATGCCCGATATAAGAATTTTAATAAAAGAGATTCAATTTATTCTTTGGTTCAGTATGAACTAGAAAAGCTTGGTGGTCTGCTACATTAGGCCACATCAGGATCAATGAAGTCATATATTTTGTATGATGATGATGTTTTAAATATTATGGTTAGTATATTAGGGAATATTAATTCTTAAGCCTAATATTTTTATAACCAATGGGCTTTTGAAAAGGAAAAATTTACAGTTGTTGAGGCTGTAAGGGATGTGGCTAAGGTAAGAAAATGTTTTTTATGTTTCAATTTTCTTTTGTAGTTAAATTTTTATATTTCATTAAAACAAGTAATAATTTTTCATATAACTCTTTTGAATTATGTTTTTATTTTCTTTTTGTAGTCAAATTTTGATAACTTAAAAAGACAAGTTAAGAGCATGGAAGTCAATATCAATAAGGCAAATACATTTTTGCAAAATGTAATGGAAGTGAAAAATAAATGCAAGCAAAAGTGGCAGATATTAATCATTTAAGAAAATATATCAAGTATAGGCTCAATGAATATCTGGACCTCACTACAGTAGTAGAAAGTGAAAGAAACACTTCTAAAAATACTCAAATATCCAAACAAAGAAGAAGCCACATTGGTGGGGAGTATTGTGAAAGTATAGAAAAACCTAGTCAGAGCTGGAGCACTACCAAAATAGGGTGTCACGAAAGGTCATAAAGGAAAATAAAAGGCAACTCCAAGTGAAATTTAGGCAAAAAACCCTCAACTAGATATTTAATAGTGTAAAATTCTTTCGATTTGATTGCAGTCAACAATCTTGTATGATGTAATATATTTCTATTCAAATTAATGAAAAATATATTTACTAATTTTGTGTTTTCCATCATTCAAATGTTGTTCGCATTTATAATTTTGTGTTGCTTTTTTAGTTTATTTCTAGCCAATATTATTTACTATGTTCATATCAAACAATAAAAGAAATATTATTGTTGGTTAATATTCATACATTAATAATACAATACCAATACTATGATATATAACATAAAACATAATGATTTATCAATGAAGGTAGTTGGACACTATGATATAAAACATACAATTTTTAAAACAACAATGTGATATAAAACATACAATTTATAATACAATAGTGTGATATAAAACATACAATTTATGAATAAATAGAGTTTTTGAAATTTTATAAATCTGAAACAATATTGTGAAATCTGATAACAAAGAAATTCAAATTTATCATTGTTGTGAAATACTAGGAAAATTAGACGAGAGGAAATATGACAGGCGAGTACAAACACCATTCAGGTGAGAGCCAAGGATTTCAAATTTTTGAAGGTGGGAAGGTGTAGATTCAAACTTTCAAAGGACAGGAGGATGGTCACGGGGACGATGGCATAGGGAAACCTTCTAGGGAAATAGAGGATGGACAGATCAAACGGGACAAAGTTTCTAAAAAGGTCGAAGGGTTTTGGGGAGATGAACCTCCTGACAAAAGAGACAACAATGGGCCCCCCCTCAAGGCATCATCGAAGGACCCACCATTGAAAAGCCTTCCTTCACTAAAGTCCTCAGCGAAGGAGGGAATAGCCTTAGAGAGTCCTCCACCTCACTTGACCCCATAGGGATGAAACTCAAAATTCTTGAGAGCATAATATCAAATTACCTCTCAATGGAAACATTTTCCCTAGTTAGAAAGCTTATTGGAGGAAGACCTGACCTAGAAACCATCCAAAAATGGGCCCATTCCAAATGGAAAACTATTGGCAACATGGAAATATTTGGCCTCACCAGAGGATTTTTTGGCATCCATCTTAGCAACCATGATGATGCTAGCCAAATTCTCATGGGAGGGTCATGGTTCCTGGGGTGGTGTAGCTTATTCCTGTGCAGATGGGTAGAGGATTTTGACCCAAAAACTCAAAGCATAAACCATGCTCCTATTTGGGTCCATATGCCAAATCTTCCTTGGTAGTTTTGGCATGAGGACATCCTTAAAGGAATCACAAATATTGTTGGTGATCTAGTGGCCATTGACCATGCTACTCTGGCCCGATCAAGGATGACGGCTTCCAGAATATGCGTAAATGCAAACTTGGATTCAGAGCTCCCTACGTTTGTCGAACTGGAATACGACTCCTATTATCGCAAGCAAGCCCTAGAATATGAGAACAAGCTAGCTTTTTGCATGGAGTGCCACACCCAAGGGCACCTTAGAAGCCAATGCCCTTCCTTGAAGGTACAACCAAAGAAGGAAAATCCCATATCAGGGATGGAGGGTCCTAATCGTAATGCCCAAGGTTGGAGAAATCTTGGTCCTAAAAAGGGCTTTAGACAAACCAAAAATGGTCAAATTCAAAAGAACAAAGGAATCAAGATTCGACAACCTGAAGCAGGGAAAACACCTCAGGCCCCCCACCAATCAATAGATAAAGGCAAGCAAGCTACTACATCACCCCCTCAAGCAGATAAGGATGAGGTATGTACTACCTTTAACATCCCAAAAAATTTCAAATACTCTCTGATTCATCCTTTTTTGAGTCAGAAAATGAACAAAATATTCAATGCCCAGAACCTAAACTTCCCTAGAGCCTAGACTCCCCTGCAATATCTAGGCCATCTCATCCTCCTCCTGAATCCTTTAGCCCTACAAAGAATCAAAATATTGCAGGATGCTCAAGCCCTGTGATTGAACAAATCACCCCCTACAAATTTAGTCCCAAACAAACAAGAAGCTCCATGAAGTCACCTATTGATTGTGGAAGTGATAAGAAAAGGGGAAGAATTTTAGCAAATGAACAGTGGAAAAGAGGAATCCAGGAAGACATAGCAAATGGAATTCAAAAAACCTTATTTCCTCCAGTCATCACACAATCTAGAGATGAAGGAAAAATCACCAAACCTCCCCAACCTCTTGGAAAGGGAGGTAGGAAAACATCCAAGGTTTCCAAATGAAGATCCTCTCATGGAATGTGAGAGGACTTAATGGGCTAACCAAATAGAGGATAGTTAGCTCATTAAGAAGAGAGTTAAAACCCACAATATTCTTAATGCAAGAAACCAAACTAGATGAACACAATTCAATTAATGTTGCAAAGAAAACTTGGAAGAAAGGAGAAGTTTTTTCAATCAAGCTAGAGGTACTTCTGGAGGCCTTATGTGCTTATGGGACCCAAGAAAACTAGAAGGTAGACTGATTCAGTCAAATGAAAGAATGATAAGTGTTTTGTTTCATGATAGAGAAAATAACATCTCATGGATCCTCTCCAACATTTATGCTCCAAATATTGTGTCAAGAAGGGCTCAATTCTGGGATATCTTAAGCAACATAAAAGACTCCTTTCATAACATTCCTTGGATTGTAGCTAGAGATTTCAACACTCCCCTCTACCCCTCGAATAAAAAAGGAGGAACAATATTCCCTCTAAAAAGCATGGAAGACTTTCATGAATTTTTCAATTCAAACAACCTCATGGATGTCAAACTCAAGGATGCCAAATTCACTTGGAGTAATAGAAGAGTGGGAAATTAGCTTATACATGTGAAATTGGACATGTTTTTCATTTCCTAGGAAGTTGTTCAATTGTTTGGTGATGTGAGCCTTCACTCTCTACCTAAAGTAGGATCAGATCACAACCCCTTATTGATGGAAGTAGAGAAAGACAATCCTTTCAAAAGGCCTTTCAGATTTGAAGCAATGTGGATTCAACATCTTGACCTCAGAAATAGGATTTCTCAATGGTGGCAATAGGTAGGATAGGGATGTCCTTCTTTCAGACTTGCACAAAAACTGAAACATGTGAAAGAAAATCTCAAAATATGGAATAGGGAAGTGTTTGGGAACCTTTTTGAAAATAAGCAATCCATTGAGAACAGATTAGCCTCAATTGAAAACAAGATACAAAATGGTCAATGTGATGAGAAAACTAGATCAGAAGAGAGAAGCATCTTGGCTGAATACCATAACATCCTTGCCTGTGAAGAAACCTTTTGGAGATAGAAATCCAGAGCCCTATGGCTCAAAGAAGGGGATTCAAATACCAAATTTTTTCATGCCTCAACCTTGAGAAACAGAAGCAATAATAAGATCAAGGAACTCATTAAGAGTGATGGGTCCACCACTTCTGACATCATGGAGATCAGAGCTGAAGTTGTTTCATACTTCAATTCTCTTCTTGGAGACTACAATCCTACTTCAGATCTAGAAAAATATTCCATGCTCTATCACATCCCTCGATCCATCCTAGAAGAAGTCAACACCAAGCTTATTGCACCTTTTTATGATGATGAGATCAGGCAAGCCTTATTTACCATGAACCCAGACAAAGCTCCAGGCCCAGATGGATTTCCTCCTCACTTTTTCCAGACCTTCTAGGATATTGTTGGCCAAGATGTCTGCTCCACTATCAAATAATTTCAATATTCCAAGTCTATTCCTCGTTGCTTTAACTCCACTTTTATTGCCCTAATTCCAAAAAGCCCCACTACCAAACTCATGACTGATTATAGACCTATAAGCCTCTGCAATGTAGTGTATAATATTCTCACCAAAGCCATTGCCAATAGAATGAAGGATGTCCTACCCAACCTCATTGATGCTTGTCAGGGAAGCTCAGTCCAAGGTAGATCTATCCTAGATGGAGTCATAACTATCCATGAAGCCTTACATTCTGTGTCCCAAACCAAGAAACCTACTTTCATCCTAAAGCTTGACATGAACAAAGCCTATGATAGGATTAACTGGGATTTCCTTACAGCCATTCTGCTCAAATTTGGTTTTCACCCAGATTGGGTTGAACTGATCAAAGGATGCATTTCAAAACCCTGGTTCTCTATTCTTATTAATGGATCCATAGTAGGTTTCTTCTAGAGCAATAGAGGTCTGAGACAAGGAGACCCCATTTCTCCCTTATTATTCATCATTGTAGCTGAAGCTCTTGGTCGAACCATCAAAGCTGCCTACAGATCAAAACTTATATCAGGAATCAAAGCTGCATCTCAGACCAACCCTGTAACTCACCAACAATTTGTAGATGACACCATAATTTCCACATTTGCCTCTATTTTTGAAGCCAAAGTCATCAAATATATATTGCTTTTATATGAAGAAGCAACTGGTCAAAAAGTTAATTTCAATAAAAGCAAGATATACTTTTTCAATACTCCCACTCAAAGGTAAATCAAAATATCTAGAATTCTTGAATGTTCTATGTCATCCTTTCCTGCTACCTATCTGGGACTTCCCTTGTTTATCGGTAATCCTTCTGACTCAATGTGGAACAATGTGATTGAAAGAATACAGAAGAAATTGGCAGGATGGAAAGGAAATTTGTTATCGCAAGCTGCCAAAGCCACTCTCACCATGGCATCCCTTCAGAGCATCCCAGTTTATTTCATGTCTATTTTCAAGGCCCCTGCAGTAGTTTACCATAGAATTGAGCAAATCCAAAAAAACTTCCTGTGGTCTAGGACTGAAACCAAGCAACGCTTCCATTTAGTGGCCTAGGACAAAGTCTGCAAACCAAAGAACAAGGGAGGAATCAGCCTTAGAAGAGTCCATATTCTAAATTTAGCCCTCATGGCTAAGCAATCTTGGTACTTAATCACTAATGTGGGAAATGAATGGATACCCATAGTTAGAAGAAAATACTTGCAGGGAACAAATTTCCTTAATGAAATGGCTCCCACCAGAGGATCTACCTTTTGGAAGTCAATAATGAACACTAGATTTCTAGTGAAAAAAGGTATGCGGTGGAGATTAGGATATGGTCATAGGATAGATTTCTAGAATGATAAGTGGATTAAAGGAGAACCTCTCATAAATGATCCTAATCTGTCAGTCCTGAAAGTTCTCACCGATAGCACATTTGGTCAAAAAGTCTTTGACTTTCTAAGCTCCTACAATAGTAGGAAGAGCTAGAAACCCATCAGAAGCATCACCCACCTAGAAGAGTCTAAAGAGTTGCAACTCCTTCTGAACTCCACCATCATTCCCTCAGGTAATCCTAGGGATCAACTATTTTGGGAATTCACTGAAAGTGGGGAGTTCTCTGTTAAGTCTACCTACAGTTTTCTCTTGACTCATGAGGAACCTTTATTCCCTTGCCATCTTGTTTGGCCCAAATTCCTCATTCCCAAAATATCCTTTTTTTCTTGGGTTGCCATCCAAGAGAAGATCCTCACCATAGATAACTTGCTCAAAAGAGGTATGGTTTTCCCCAATAGGTGTTTTCTTTGTCTGGCTGACTGGGAGTCCCCTCACCACCTTTTCCTTTCATGCCCTTTTTCCTCCTCCATCCTTAACAAGATCCTTCAAACCTTCCACATCCTCTGGGCTAGGCCTTGTTCCATTGTTGAGCTCTTCCTTCAATGGCCTAATCCTTTCCACAATACCCATCTCAAGTTCCTTTGGCAAACTTATCTTCATCATTTTTTGTGGCAAATATGGCTAGAAAGAAATCGCAGAATCTTCTCTAACAAGAAGATGAATCCTGACCTTGTCACTAATAAAATCCTATCCTTTGCCACTAAAAATGCTACCCTCATTCCTCTCTCCACTCATCCTACCTCCAGCTTTGAGACTTCCTTGAGCCACTCCCTGAATATTCCTATTGTGGAAAATCAAATTCAGCCTTCCCCCAATTTAAGAGCCCACTCCAAATGGATCCCTCCCCCTACAGGATGGATTAAACTAAACTTTGATGGTGCAACCAAGGGTAACCCTGGAAAAGCAGGTGTTGGGGGAATCCTCAGAGATCATAAAGGAAGTGTCATCCTTGCCTATGTGGAACACTTGGGGATTCAGACAAACTAGGTTGTTGAAGCCAGAGCCATGTGGAGAGGATTATTCCTCGCAAAAAATCAACTAGGCAGGCTCATGGTCGAGGGAGACTCACTCAACACAATCAACTACCTAAAGAACAATAAAAATCCTTCATGGAGGGTTAAGGACTGCATTGAGGAAGCCAAGATTTTGAGTCAAAATCAACAAGATATTATTTTCCAGCACACATTCAGAGAAAGCAACAAGGCTGCTAACAAATTAGCTAATTATGGTGTCAACACCATGAGTCTAATGACTTGGACAAGTGGCATGCCACAAGAAATCATTGACATTGTGGATCAAGACAAATCTGTGATAACTAGTAATGATGCCTGACCAATCAGCTGTAATGTTTTCTCTTTTGTTCCTCCTCGGCACCCACGTATCTTTGATACTTGGTGCCATCAACATTAGTGAGGTTTTAAAAAATTCTAGCTTTTTCATTGCCAATTTCCAAGAAATTTTTACCTTTTGCCTCAACCACCTTAGCTCTCACACCACTCTCAGTATCTGCATAGGCGTTTCCTCTTTTCAATATGACAAATGTATCCCCACTGGTCATGCTCATGCACACCCTCTACCCACCAATCACCTCTACCTCTTCCTTCGCACCATCACCCCGCTCCTTCGTATCCCTGCCCTTACCTCCATCTTGCCCATTATGCTTCACATTCCCCACCATTACCTTAATTACCTCTTCATGTGGCCCATCAAGGTGGTTAGGCCTTTCAATTGCAAGCTTTTTTTGTGGCTTTTCCAAGTATGCATGGGAATCCCCACATCGATATCTGCAATTTCCAAATCGTCTAGATTGTTCGGCTCCTCATCCAAGAAGGAAATTTCCCCAAACCAAAGAGTGGCCTCCGCTTGTTATATCTTTATAGCGAACCCAAATCTTATCACTTGCAGCAATTCTTCCTCCGCTCCATTCCCAAGCACCCCCTTTGCCTAGCAACCATGAGTTTTGTTGAGCCAACCACTGTTGCCATGGACCCCCGTTGCTAAAGCCATGCTCACTGAGAGAGGTTTTATGCCTTTCTTCAAGATATTTTTAGGGGATGACTTCGAGATAACCACGACAATCCTAGATAGTTGGAACAATGACAAGGTGATCATCCATGGAAAAACTTACGAGATCGACATCAAGTTGCTTGCTAAACTCACAAGCCAACCGATGAGAGGGAGGTCCATTCGACATGAGAAGCATAATTGGGAGGCAAAACTGAAGGACATCAAGGATAAATAACTCTGCAAGAAAGCGAGGATGGGAATGAAATGGATAGAGCTCCCCACCCCATGGAATGGTGTAATGAAGCCAATTATGGAATTTGTTATAGTTGATGATCCTAAGAAGGTACTTTGTAGTTTTCACTTTACCTTCTACAATCACTTTAGGGATGTCAATTCAGTGAACATACCCCAATTTATCTTTAATTCCATTAGCTATTCCATAGAGAATATCCACAGAAATAAAAGTTTCGACTTACCTGTTGAGAAGCAACACACCCCCACTGAAAAATGAATTTCCATCCTTTGAAAACTTTGAGCTTTCATTTTGCAGTAAGGACCCTCTTGATATTTTTCAGGTTTTAATTCCAAATTTGCTTGCCTCCTTTTTCAAGTTGTGCTTTTATTTGCATCTGGCTTTGATTTATTCCAGAGTTCATTTTTCACATGTTAGAATCATTGTTGATTAAAGGAAATCTTTCACCGGTATGAAAAAATGCAGATTCCAGATAGATAAATTCATTGAAAATCAAAACTTTCCATTTTTGGCAAAGTAGCGAAATCGCGACACTTCCATTTTTGGAAATGTCGCGAAATCGCGACAAGTTTCAGAAAATCCGCCAAGTCAGAAAAACGTAGCGAAATCGCGACACTTCCATTTTTGGAAATGTCGCGATATCGCGACACTTTCCATTTTTGGAAATGTCGCGAAATCGCTACAAGTCTGGAGAGAGAAAGCAAGATCGTACGGAACGTCGCGATTTCGCGACATGTCGCATTTTCGCGGCTGCAAGAAGAGAAAATCAGCTAAGTCCCAGAAACGTAGCGAAATCGTGACACTTCCATTTTTGGAAATGTCGCGATATCGTGACACTTCTTTTTGGAAATGTCGCGATATCGTGACACTTCCATTTTTGGAAATGTCGCGATATCGCGACACTTCCATTTTTGGAAGGTGTCGCGAAATCGCGACGGGTTTGAGTCGGAGGCACAAGGCATGAAATCGTCGCGATATCGCGACACATTTTGGAAGAAAGCTGCAAGGGTGAAAAACGTCGCGATATCACGAGTTTGGAGAGAGAAAACATGTGCGTACGAAACGGGATTTTGCGACATGTCATGAAATCGCGACATGTCACATTTTCGCTGCTGCAAGAGAGAAAATGAACTAAGTCCTGGAAACGTCGCGAAATCGCGACACTCATTTGAAGTGAGGAAGAAAGGAAATCGCGACAAGAAGGAGCAAAAGGGAACAAGGCATGAAAGCGTCGTGAAATCGTGAAAAAATGGAGAGAAAAGTGCAAGTGCGAAAAGGGGAGATTTGGACATGTCGTGAAATTGTGACATGTCTTGGGTGAGAAAAGTAGGCAAGGAATGTGGAAATCATGAAAGTTGAGGAAGAAGCAAGTCGCGAAAGTGTCGTGAAATCGCGACACCAAGCTGAAGAAATTTGCCAAGGCATGAAAAGGGCGCAATTTCGTGACATGTCACGAAATCGTGACATGTCGCATTTTTGTGGCTCATGGGGCAGAAAGAAGTGCAAGGAAGGTAGGTGTCGTGAAATCGCGACACAGTCGAAGCAGAATCGCCGAATGCAAGGTAAGGTTTCAACAGTGAAAAGAAAGAAGTGCAAGGAAGGTAGGTGTCGTGAAATCGCGACACGGCAGAAAGGGGAGCCCAGGGCGGAGTAAAGGTCACGATTTCGTGACATGTCGCGAAATCGTGACATGTCGCGTTTTCACGGCATATGTTGGACAGGAAGCCAAAGGCGCTGAAATGGTCGCGATTTCGCGACATGTCGCATTTTCGCGACCTTGACAGGAAAGAGCCCAGAATGAAAAGACAGTTGGAAATGGACACGTGTCATGATTTTGCGACACGTGTCAAGACAAAGCAGGCCACGTATCAGATGATTAGAGCCGCGTATACTGAACTGTAGGGTTTCATTTTAATATTTAAAGTTTTGATTTAATAATTTTAAAATGCTAATCCTTGTTTGTCTTTCATGCAGGAAGCCATCTGGCACTTACATGATAACGGAGAAATGGCCATAAAGACAAAGTTAAGTGCAAATTAATCAAAGACAACCATATTGAAAGGAAAGATGCCAGAAATTGCTGTTTCATCCAAATTTTACAGATCTGGCCGCAAAGAGACTTTACGGTGACTAAGCAGCTGCCCATTTAATGGAGTATGTCGAGAATTGGCCGAAAAATGAAAATATCTACACTCAGTTACCGAAATTTGCCGATGGATGCATTTAATGAAAATTTATGGCAGAATTAATAGCTTGCAAGCATTTTCAACTCAGGGATGGCTCTGCGGAGATGAAATGTCAGAGAAGTGGTGACTCATCCAAATTTCCGAGGGAATTAATGAGGGCATTTACTCACAGTTGCGGGTGAATGCAAGTGGCATTCGAATTCTATCTTCTCCATTTATGGCAAGTGACTGCACTGATTTGCAGAGTGGTTAAGTTTTATCCAGACTTTGTTTTAAAAGGCTTTATATTGTAAAACCCGGGTCCTAGGGTTTAAGATGATAAGATTTACGGTTTGAGAAGAAGATATTTCTAAAAAGATCAGGGTCTGTCCTGAGTCTATAAATACTTCTTCTCAATGTAATCGCAGGAGGCGGAGACTTAGAAATAAAAGGCTATTGAAGCAATTTCTTGCAAATCTTGTTAAATACTTTGTTTCTGGACTTGGAGTTGATGTGCTTTTGTTTTCTGTGATAGCATGGCCAGGAGCCTAATCTTTTGCAGATTGTGATAAGTTCATCTTCTTTTGTTATCCGTTTCTTTAAAGTTTATTAAATATATGCTGTGAATCTATGTTATCAAGATTAAATATGTTGTTGGGCTTCATTTGTTCTATTGTATGCTAGGGAAAATCATAGATTTAAGGTTCAAGTTTGTTCTAATTGCTCTGTCCTCACTGTGTGAGCTATGCTGCTGGTGAGAAATACCAATTTTAACGGACTTCCCTTCTGTTTATGATTTTCTTTCAGATCTGTTCCATCTCTGCCTTATGCTCTTAGTAGAAAGTGATCTTAGAAAGCTGGACACTTTCTTCTTTGATTTGTTCTGTTGTGAAGCTGATAGTATAAATAAAATTGGTAGTTTTGTTTTACAGCTAAGTTTGATAAACTTCTCTTTTTGCCCTACCCTACTCTCTTTGTTTTACCGTGAAATGATCCATTTTTATTTTCTTTTAAATTTGTCATTTATTTAAATCTGCTGACCCATAAGAGCTAGATCAAAGAATTAATTTTAAATCTGATTGTCAACAAGTGACAACTTCTAGACATTACTGAACAAGTTCAGAGCCCGTTGTAAGGTAACAGACAGTCCATATTGAAAACTATTCCAGAAGCGAAAAAGAGTGAATAGACATTCGACCCAACTCTGTAACTCACACCTTGGATAACCAGCTAGATCCTAAAGTGAGTGGGATTTATCCCGTATAAGTGTTATCAGAGTTTCATGCTCATTCTTCATAGGGTGTGTATAAAAGTCGGACCAACATTTAAAAATGGCGCTAGAAGGAGGGCCTGAACTTACGTTCTTAGTGCGCTTGAGTTGAGAAATCTGACTGTATGTGGTACTTGACAAATGCTGTATTTTATCCAAAGTCTGGTAGCCAATTTTCCCTCCTCCTCTGCCTTTAAAATTTTGTTGTTTGAATTTTTTGCCTGAACAACGGAACTTAACACCAACATTTAAAAGGCCCACTGAAATCCGGTCAGTATTGTAAGTTGTCAGTACAATATTTTAAAATTGCCGAAAAGAAGACCTCAAGTTCAGTACTCTGTTAAGGATTGTAAGTTTGTAAGTGCTTGTGAAAAGCTGGATTCTACATACAGGGTAACAAGGTCCCACCCCAGAGCTGGAGAGCTCCTTGTGCCTGAATTAGAAACTCCGAGAAGAAGTAGCCTCAGAAGGGCCAAGTCTCTGTCTCAAACAGTTTTATCACCGTTGATAGTTACTCCAACCACAACTCAGAATATCACTGTCAACCAAGTAGTAATGGCAAATTGGTTGGGTTCCACTGCTTTGAATATTTCGGGTATAGCCCATGACCTGCCTAGAAATCCGAAAAGATATCTCCCCAGATATAAACATGATGGGACAAGAACTGCAGAAGAACATTTGGTTGCATTCAAGAATGCTTTGAAATTATTAAATGTACAGCATGAAGATGTTGCCTGCAGATTGTTCCCGTTCACTCTCCAGGAGGGAGCTTATGACTGGTTTCTAAATCTTACTAATGATTCTGTCACCAGCTGGAATGACTTAGAAAAAGTTTTTGTGTCACAGTTCGGGGAAGTGATAGATCCTAGTATATTGTATCAGCAGTTTTCTGGTATCAAAAGAGAATTAAGTGAATCTATCAGATCTTATAATGTTAGATTCCAGAAAGCTTATGGTAGACTTACTGGGTATTATGTACCGAATGCAGACCTGGCATTAGAGATCTTTAGAAACTCTCTGGATCCAATGACCTCTGTCTTCTTGAAGAGAGATCCCACTATTACTAATTTGACGAAGCTTATAAAGAAGCTTTGATTCTGGAAAGACAGTTGGGACCCCAACCTTTAAATGCTCAGCAAATTCCTCTGGTTACACAAGCTGCCCCTGTGTTCAATCCTATACCACATCAGATGATGTTGCCAGTTTGTCAGACTCTACCATCAGCAAATCCATTGGTTGTAGCACCTGTTGAGAATGTACAGAACCCAGGCAAAGAGGTTGACAATGCAAGAGTTGAAGAAGTCTCAAAAATAGTTCAGAAGTTGGCCAATGATTTTTTGAGTTTTAAAAGGCAAGTTTCTACTGGGGACAACTCAAACAGGTATTCATATCAACCGAACAGATTCAACCGGCCCCCATATGAACCTAATAAATATTACAAAGGTAAAGGCCATGATGTGAATATTTGCGATTTAGCTCTGCCTAACTGGTGCAGAATACATGCCACTTCTCAACATGGGGAGTTGGATTGTTTGGAATTTTGTAATGCATTTGAAGCTTTGTCTGGGGATTTGATCTCTCCTAAAAATCAAAGAACTGCGGATGGCCCAAGTTCATCCAGCCACAGTGCAGCTATGGTCTTGGATTCTTTCACTTTCTCGGATGAATCTGAGAATGTAGTTGAAATGCCTATGGATGAGGTGCAGGCTTTCCAACAGTACAGAAGAGATAACTACAACCTGAGAAACAGGAATCCGGAGCCTAATACTACATCAACCCCTCCGGACAACTCTCACAATGTTCCCCCAGATCCCTCTCCAAGCAACAATCCATCTCCACCCAAGGGAGGAAATCTGAGGGGACCAGATGCTTTTGTCCCTCCACTTAACAAGGGATATAACATAGTGGAGGATATGAAAAAGATCAAGGCCAACATTACTCTACATGAGTTGGCCCAAATTTCAGAGCAGAGGGACAACCTTATAAAAACATACTCTGGCCCTGCTACTAAACCTGTGGACAAAGGAAAGAAAATGGCAAATGCGAATGTAGCCATGTACAAAGAAAAAACTGAAGTTCCCCCTTTTTTACTGACTGTTCGTATTTTTGGGAAGAACTTACACAATTGTTTGGTAGATTCGGGTGCATCTGCTAATGTTATGCCTTTGGCCATTTGTCAACAGTTGGGTCTGACCCCAATGAAGTCTGAAAGGAGAGTTGTCCAATTAGACAAATCAGAGGTTAAAGTAGTTGGAGAGCTTCAAAATATTCATATCCAATTAGCATCTGAGCCAAGGGCTCAACATAAAATTGAAATTCAGGTTGTGGATATCCCCGTGGGTTACGGGATGCTTTTGAGTAGGGATTGGTCGAGATCTCTGAACGGATACTTGGCAACAGATTTTTCACACATGTGGTTGCCGTGGAAAGGAGTGGCAAATCAATTACGGGTTGAAAGAGAACCCAGGTACAAGCATACAATTACGGAATACAATGCAGAGAATGAAACTGTAAATATTGCGGAGGTAGATATTGGAGTTTACAATTTAACAACGGGGCAAAATGAGAAGTTTAATAAAGCCCATCCTGTTCATAGTAATGAAGTCTGGACACTTCATGTGGATGGGGCTAGATCTAAACAGGGTTCTGGAACAGGGGCAGTCCTTAAAGGGCCTGAAAGTCAGACATATTTTATGTCTTACCGCCTACAGTTCCCTTGTACAAATAATTTAGCAGAGTATGAAGCTCTGGTATTAGGTTTGAAATTTGCTTTGGACAAAGGAGCAAGAAATATTCAAGTTTTTACTGATTCGAAATTGGTGGCAAATCAAGTCAAGGGTAAATTCCAGTGTAAAGCATCTTATTTAAAAGGATACAAACATCGGGCTTGGGATCTTGTAGAAGACTTTGATGCTTTTAATCTGACACACATACCCAGAGAGCAGAATTCACATGCGGATGTCTTGGCTTCTTCATCCGCAAGTTTAAAACCACTGGAAGAATTTAAATGGAATAAGTTTTCAATTGAGTTAGTCCCTTGTCCTTCGGTCCCAAATAATATAGATAATTTTCAGGTTTTCTCTGATGATCAACAGATTGTAAACTTTTTGCAGAGTACTAACACATTTGAAAATGCTATAATCGATGAGGGCCAAAGGGATACTCTGTTGGAGCGAGTTAGATGATGACAGGGGAATAATGAGGTTGAAAGACAACAGAATTCCAAAAGGGATGGTGGAGCTGGAGCGGCTCTTTGATGTTGACAAAATCAAGCAAAAGGTGAATTCCGAGGATTATGTGGGTGCCACAGACGGTGAGACTGAAAACCTGAACATAGGGACTGAAGAAGATCCCAGGCACATCAAGTTGGCTAAGAACCGTGATCCAAAAATAAAAAGAAGTATGATTGATTTTCTTCACAGGTCCAAGGATGTTATGGCCTGGTCATACAAAGACTTAAAGGTATTTGATCCTAAAGTTTACACTCATATTATACCTTTAAAAGAATTCTGCAAACCTTTCCGACAAAAGCAGAGGCATGTCAATGCTCTGTTAGAGCCCCTCATCCAGAAAGAGGTAGAAAAACTATTGAGTGCCGCCATTATTTTTCCCATCAGGCATTCTACTTGGGTGGCCAATCTGGTGCCAGTCAGAAAGAAAAATGGAGAGATCCGCCTGTGTGTGGATTTTAGAAATTTGAACAAGGCATCTGAGAAAGATAATTATCCTCTGCCTTCTATGGATGAGGTGTTACAGATTGTCAATGGTTCGGAGATGATGTCTTTCCTGGATGGTTTCTCAGGGTATAATCAGATATTGGTTGAGAAGGAAGACAAAATGAAAACTGCTTTCACAACTAAGTGGGGAACTTTTGCTTACAAGAGGATGCCATTTGGATTAATAAATGTCGGAGCTACATTTCAACGAGCAATGGATCATGCCTTCAAGGGCCTTATGGGTAAATGCATTGTTGTTTACATGGATGATTTAACAGTCTTCTCTAAATCTCGGTTTGACCATGTAAAACACTTGGAGTCTGTGTTTAACAAATGCAGGGAGTTCGACATTTCTTTGAATCCGAAGAAGTGCATTTTTGGTGTAACGGAAGGAAAGCTCCTTGGGCACTTGGTCACAAAAGATGGCATCTCCATGGATCCGGACAGAGTTGAAGCCATATCCGGCATACCATTTCCCAATTCCAAGAAAGAGTTGAGGTCCTTCTTTGGAAAAATTAACTTTGTCAGGAAGTTCATCTCCGGTTTTGCAGAGATAGTCAAGCCAATGAATGACATGCTAAAGCAAACTACTCGGATTATCTGGACCACGAAGCTAAAACAGCCTTCCAAGAAATCAAGACAGCCATCAAACAAGCACCAGTTCTGGTAAGCCCAGATTTCAGTGCAGATTTTTATCTGTACACCTTTTCTTCTGAACACACACTTGCTACAGTTCTGACCCAACGGAGAGAAACTTGGGAACATCCAATTGCTTTCAAGAGTACCAATTTAAAAGGGGCTGAGCTGAAATATTCTCGTTTAGACAAACAAGCTTATGCCTTGGTGAGAGCGATTAAGCGGTTCGAGCACTACATACTAAGAAGCGAGAATTCATGCTATAGTTCCGGACCCAGTTGTTAAGTACCTATTAAGTCGGAATGAGTTGGGTGAACTAAGAGGTAATTGGGTTACAAGGCTGCAAGAATATGACTTAGAGATTCGGCCTGCAAAATTGATCAGAGGACTTGGTTTGTCCCGACACATTGCCGAAGTACCTGTACGGGAAGAAGTTAATCAGTTAAATTTTGAATCTGATGGCTGGTATGGAGATATTATTCATTTGCTGCAATTTGGAGTTTGCCCGTCTCACTTGAATAGAACCCAAAGGAGAGCATTAAAACTGAAAGCTGCTCATTATCTCCTCAAAGCAGGTAATTTTTTCAGAGAAAATTATGCTGGCATTTTCTTGAGATGCATTTCTCCGAGTGAAGTCAATGAAGTCATGTCCAGTTTTCATGAAAAGTTAGGGGCAGGGCATTCATCAGGATCTGCTACTGCGCATAAAATATTGAGAGCAGGCTATTACTGGCCTACACTATTTAAAGATGCCCATCAGCATGTGAGAACCTGCCATCAGTGCCAAACTTTTGCAGCCAAAGAGGCCAACCGGGCTCTACCATTGCAACTTGTTGTAATAAATAAACCTTTTATGCAATGGGGACTTGATTTTGTGGGAGTGATTAATCCAAATTCTTCAGCAGGGCATAAGTATGTTCTAACAACTACTGATTACTGCACAAGATGGGTCGAAGCAGCAACCACCACAAGAAGTACAGCTCATGAAGTGATTGAATTTCTAGAGTCAAATGTCATAACCAGGTTTGGGGTTCCTCTGAATTTGGTGTGTGATAATGGACCAGCCTTCCAATCATTGGAGTTTGCAGAATGGGCATACCAGATGGGGATAGTTATCAGATTTTCATCCAACTATTATCCCCAAGGCAATGGACTGGCTGAGTCCACAAATAAGAATTTAATGAATGCCATTAAGAAATCTGCAATAGACAAACCCGAGCGATGGCATACATTATTGAAATATGCACTTTGGGCTGACCGGATAAAATATAAAGTGGCTCTCAAAACTTCCCCTTTTGCTTTGTTGTATGGTACCCAGCCAATTGTTCCCATCTCTCTGAAATTACCTACTTACCAATTTGTCTTAGACTATTTTGAGGATCAAGCGATGCAGAAGCCCGTGTTTTAGATCTAACTAATTTGCAGGATGAAAGACTCCAAGCCCTGGAACACTTCAATCGGCACCAAGAAACCGTCAAGCGCTGGTTTGACAAGAGGGCCAAAGTGAAAGCTTTCAAACTGGCAGACCTGGTGCTTCTATGGGACAAGGCCCATGAAAAGAAGGGTAAGCATACAAAGTTGCAGCCGCTGTGGATAGGCCCGTACCAGATTGTTGAGATTCTGGGTAATAATGCATTCCGTTTACAAGACCTTGATGGTAATTTTTTGGACCTCCTTGTTAATGGTCAATACTTAAAACATTATTTCTCGGTTGTTCCGTCCAATGTATCATTTGAATGAGTCACAAAGAAGTTGTAACATGTGTATACATTGTAAATAGCTCTGCAGTTTTATTTTATCTTAGCTTACTTTCAATGTCTGTACAGTGTTGTTTACTTTAGTTTTATTTTAAATGTCTGTGCAGTGTTGTTTATTTTAGTTTTTTTATTTTAATTGTCTGTGCAGTTTTATTTTGTTTGTTGTTTAAGGTCTGTACACTCTGTGTCCTTCAATTTCAGTCTGTACATTTATGTATTTTATTTCCTTTACTGTCTATGCGTGTGTTTTATTTTTTAAGTTTGTATTTTATTTTTATGTAAATGTGCGTTTATTTCCTTTGTAAATAGCTCTACAGTCTTATTTTATCTTATTTAATTTTGTTTTATTTTGAAGTTTATGCAGTTCAATTTTATTTTGTTTTATTTTTATTTTGTTCTTAAAGGCTCGTGTCTATCCTTGGAAGTCTGTACAAAGTTCTTTAGCTTTTAGAATTCTGTTCTTTAACCTTTGCCTGAGCATCAATGAAAAAGTCAGCCTTCTAAAAATTGTTTTATCTGAGTCCAGAATCCAGTGTTCATTATCATAATTGTGAGATAGTCTGTTTGAACTGAACAGTGGAACTATTTTTTTAGTCAGAACAATAGTGGAAGGATGATTGGATTTTGTGTCTTGCTTGCCACAGTTGTTTTAATTATAAAGAAACTGCTATGTTGTTTGGTTGGAGAAACTCCTAGGGAATCCAAGAAAAGTTGGTTATAAGAGGGGACTATGATTCATGTAATTATTTGAGTATCCACAGAGGCTATCAGTGCCTGGGCTGAAGCGGTTCCAGATTGATGAAATATTAAAAGAAAATTGTTATTCTTTCTAAGGCTTTTCAGATGTTGATATATTTCAAAAGAGAGAGAGAAGATGAAAGTTGAGCAAGACAACATGAAATTGGCACTCTGTTATTTCCAATATATATATATAAAAAAAAAAGAGATAAAAAGAAAAAGAAAAAAGAGTTATATAATGAAAGAGGCAGCCAAGACTTCAAAAGATGTTTTTCTTCTACCAAGTTGTAGATTCTACCTTACAGTTGTAAATCTGGGTCGTGTAAATCTAAAGGGTAACTCTGTCGGGGCTGTAAAAGGCTAAACTAGTAAACAGAGCTCTACTCGGTTTCCCCTTTTTACAATCTAGAAAAGCTGATCAATCCAGAGTTCAACATTCGAAGGCCCAGTCATTCTTGAAGAAAGTTTTATACGCTTGTAATTGCACATCAAAAATCTTCCTTAAATGATTCGACCTAGTATGTCCTTGGGAAATTTTAACAACTATCAGTTAGTAGTCAATTTATTTTGAAGAATATCTGTGGCAAGGCAAGATACATGGTCTATGTTGTTTTGAAACTAGAGTCCTGGGTTCTAAAATAATGCTACTATTTTACCCGTAGATATCGCCATTTGTTGAGAAGCAACACACCCCCACTGAAAAATGAATTTCCATCCTTTGAAAACTTTGAGCTTTCATTTTTGCAGTAAGGACCCTCTTGATATTTTTCAGGTTTTAATTCCAAATTTGCTTGCCTCCTTTTTCAAGTTGTGCTTTTATTTGCATCTGGCTTTGATTTATTCCAGAGTTCATTTTTCACATGTTAGAATCATTGCTGATTAAAGGAAATCTTTCACCGGTATGAAAAAATGCAGATTCCAGATAGATAAATTCATTGAAAATCAAAACTTTCCATTTTTGGCAAAGTAGCGAAATCGCGACACTTCCATTTTTGGAAATGTCGCGAAATCGCGACAGGTTTCAGAAAATCCGCCAAGTCAGAAAAACGTAGCGAAATCGCGACACTTCCATTTTTGGAAATGTCACGATATCGTGACACTTTCCATTTTTGGAAATGTCACGAAATCGCTACAAGTCTGGAGAGAGAAAGCAAGATCGTACGGAACGTCGCGATTTCAATACTGTCGCATTTTAGAAGAGAAATACTAAGTCAAAGAGTGGAATTGGAAGGCGAAATCGCGACTACGAGGAAAGGCATGAAATCGTCGCGATATCGTGACACATTTTGGAAGAAATCAAGGTGAAAAGGGATATCGGAGTTTAAGAGTGGTGAAGGATTTTGCGACATGTCGAAACGAACGACATGTCACATTTTTATAAGTCAAAGTGCGAAATCGCGACATTCCATTAAGTCACGAAATCGTGACATTTTGGAAAGGACAAGAAGGAGCAAAAGGGAACAAGGCACGAAAGCGTCACGAAATCATGACAGAATGGAGAGAAAAGTGCAAGTGCAAAAGGGGGGATTTGGATGTCAGGAAATCGTGACATGTCGCATAAAGCTAAGGCAAGGAGATGTCAGGATATCGCGACATGTTAAAAAGTGAAGTCAGAATGAAAGAAAAAGGATGAAGCGTGATTTCGTGACATGTCGGAAATCGCGACAATTGGGGAAAAAAATGCAAGGAAGGTAGGTGTCGCGAAATCGCGACATGTCGATGCGAAATCGCGAATGCAAGGTAGGTTTCACGGGAAAAGAAAGAAGTGCAAGGAAGGTAGGTGTCACGAAATTGTGACACGACAGAAAGGGGAGCCCAGGGCGGAGTAAAGGTCATGATTTCGCG